>CM059602.1:162997642-164247642 GCA_030412105.1 Cyclura pinguis
GGGGCTTGATAAACCTATATGCATTCTGTTGTACCACAGTTAGGTCTGTAGGTATGATATATTGCCCTGTAGGCCTGTAGACCACAAATCAGGCCTCCAGGCCCCAGTGGTACAGGACTTTAAGATGTTGGGTTGCTGGGACTCCTTAATTGGGACCTGTGTGGTTTGAGTGTTAGACTAGGATTACAGTCACAGAAAGTAGTGCAGTGAGAGTGCAAAGAAAGTGGGAAGGGTAAAGGTGCCACCAAGAGGCAGTTATTGAAGAACCTGTTCCTGAGCTACCCTCTTAATTTGAGGATGAAAGAGAAGGTAGTAGCATGGCAGCTATTTAGTCCAGGGTTGAAGCCTTACAACAAGCTGATGTACCCACCAGGCAATGGATGGCCCCTCATAGAAATTAGCTAAGCGTGTGGCTAAGGAAGTAGTTAAGATGAGGCTGATTGATCAAGCTTTGGCTTTTCTTCATGCCTTAGAGAAAAGGAGATGACAGGATGAACCACCAGGAACATCCGCAACAGAAAATGGCATTGATTCAGTGGTTGCTGCATCATCTACAGGTTTTGGAGAGTCAAATGAGACCCTAGCAATGGAAGCTGCTGCAGGTGAGGCTTATAACTGACATGGTTACAATGTGGTGCAGTAGGCCATGGGGACCATGGAGCATTCCTGTTGGTTGGTCAGCCCAGCATGCCATAGTACCAGTGACTTATGTGTGGGTGAATTCCCTCTCCAACTGGCCTGGCTATGAGGGTAGTCCTACTGGGTTCCTTGATGATTCTTCCCCAATACATTTTTGCAACCACCACAGATAGGAGATTGGAGGCTAGGATAATTATAGTGTCATTTTCTTTGCATCTATCCCTCATGGAAAACAGATACTCCTATTAGACAGTCACCTGTTACCAGGGATAAGATTCTGCAGAGAGATTACACAGACATTTACCAGGACTTAGAAAAGAAGACCAAGAAGGAAGTGGATAACAAGGAGAAACAAAAGTCAAAGAAGCATAGAGTTTATAAAACTTTGGTAAACTGGTTGTCTGGCTTGTTCATATATGCAAGGGTTATTACTAGAACACAACCTTTATGGGACTTTTTCCCAATACAATACATGAACATCATTTATAGGGCCTATGTAATATTTTCTGGACCTGCTTGATTCCTTTATGATGTATCTTTCTGTATGCTGGTCACATCCTCAGATGGGATCAGATACAATCATAGCATACCTCTACGCACTTGACCAAAGAGAATGGTCACACAGCAGGTATATTGTGTATAAAGCACAAGGCAATGCTACAACTCAGTCATAAGGTAATTGAGGGCACCAACAGAAGTTGTTCTGTTGGGAATTGGGGTTTCAAGTTTGCATGCTACCTCTGTAAATACAAGCATGAATGTTTAGCCTTCAGAGACTCCCATTCCTTTTGGAGATCTCCCATTGGGAAGGGTAAGTCAAGAGCTAAAAAAAAAAAAAAAAAATATGCAAGAAGGTAAATGAGGGGCAGCAAAAAGACCCCACCTCCAAAAGGGATCCAGACGTTTTCTGAAACTGTTAGTTTTACTGCATTTATACCCCAATCAGGTAGCTGCACATTATTTGAACAAATGATTCAGAGGCTGTGGATTCATTTTCAAGAAAGCTGTTGTCCCTGCATGACCAGGAATTTAAAATCAATCATAGGTTTGGAGCACAAAGTCAGCAGGTAGTTCTTTACATATGCTCCTCCAAAATGGATCAAAGGAGGGTGGGTCATGTTTATGGCTTAAGGCTCAATATGAGTGGTTGTTATGTCTAGTTCAGGTCTTACAGAATTATGTTTGGGTTAGGGGAACCCATCTTGGTCCTATATTTTGCCACGTTGACTTGTCTCTTTTGACTAAATATCAGTTATGGTCTGTCACCTTCAGAGTGGTGTCATTTTCTTTTTCTTAAGGGGATTAAATTTGACACACACACACTGATTTCAAATTGAAGCTGCTTCAACTGTATTGGTGATGAGCGTAGGTCCCCACCTCAGTCAAAGGATTGGTCACTGGAGCTCTTCATCAGGTCAGAGATATATTCGTCTTTTGCAATATTTACAGATTATATGGATGCTTTTGTCATTTTTTTCCTTATTCTAGGTTATGGCTGATGAGACATTGAGTCTGGTATGCATCCATAGCATGATGTACTGGGCAGCACACCAGGCTCAAAATTGCGATATTTGGTCCCACTTGGGAGTGGGTGATCTCTCTGTGGCTGAATGGCTGACAGTACAGGAAAGTACACAAATGGGAATTGGAGTAGAACAGTGAAGACCAGCAACCAGTGTACAGTGTACTGTGAGTTGATTGGCCAAAAACTGGGGTTTAAATACTCTTTTTCTTCCTAGAGGGCAAAGGTGTTAATGGCTGTCTAGCTGAGTAAACATTGGAGTCCGGAGAGTGGACAATGGGGTCTGAAATGAGCTAATGGTCTTAGTGTTAGATGACAAAAGGCTGATGGTAGCCTTTATGGCTCTGTAATTGTCAGACAGGGAACAGGGGACAAAAGAGAAAGTTTGCTAGTCAGAGGGATAGAAACTAAGCCAGTCAGACCTCTTGTGGGAACACTATTGTCCCTTAATGGTTGAGGCTAACTATAAGTACGTTATCGCTGGAGTTTCCTGGTGATTTCCTGACTATGACCTGGCTATGCCTTGAGGTCTCTTCTGACCTTATTTTACAATGCACATGTTCAACCAGCTTTTTCCTTTTATCCAGCATGGCCATGCAGCCATAGCAGGTATAATTTATCTATATGACAATTAATATATTTTACCAATTAATCATATCAAAGGGTGGGGAAGTATGGCCTACTAACAGGTGAGCCATGATTATTCTACTAAAATGATAGATATACATTAACCTGACATTAGAATGGCAGTGCTGAATGAACTTCAGCTCTGTTTAGCTCACAATAAACAACTAGATTTACTCTGCAGTAAACAGTGAAGAACAACCAACAATAATCTGTGTAGGGAATAAAATAGAATACAAGTATATGAGCAGTCAATTAAGAGGAACTCCAAATGTCAAATCTACTGTAAAATCTAGAATCTAAAATATGAGAAAAGTATTTCTCTACCTCCTTTTAAATAATAATCTTATTCCAAGTATCCTGCTTTGGACTGAACACTCGTTACCCTGTGAACTGGGGGTCCCGGGAGGGACACCAAAATGTGCTCAACTAACGTTGGGGAAAATTAGCTCAGAGCAGTGCTTAGCATTACGAGAGGCAGGGTAACTTAGAGAGATCTTGAACCCTATGTCTACGGGGTCGGGATGAGTCAAGGATAACACAGAAGTTGAAATAATAAATGATGTTTATTAAATACAAGCAAAACAGTGTATGCGACACACTCACACAAGATAACTAAAGAAAATAGAGGTTGGAGTGGTATAGAGGGATTTTTAGAGGGATTGCTGGTTTGGGTGATACTTCACCTGTCCTGAAGCTCGGAAAAATAGAGAGCGAGGCTGGGGTGCGATGTAGCTCAGCACGTGGAGCTGAGGGGAGGCTCGCCAAGCAAAGCCGCAGCAAGGCGAGATGAAACTCTGGAGCGATCCGAGGAAGGTCTCGGAATC
Organism: Cyclura pinguis; assembly: GCA_030412105.1. NCBI lineage: Eukaryota > Metazoa > Chordata > Lepidosauria > Squamata > Iguanidae > Cyclura > Cyclura pinguis. Next base: position 163,001,255 of record CM059602.1, read on the forward strand.
AAGGGTTTTTATAAGAAGAATTGTGACTGCAGGCTATGCCGTACTTGGGGGAAAATAATAGATTTGCAGTTGTAGACAAAGCGTCCGAAAGGTCAGAATCTGAATGAATGAGTTATCGTAGCAGTTCTCAATAGAGTAGCCAGTATGCAAAAGCAGAGTACTTGGGTATTGCATAGTTTACCCATCAAGCTGCCATCGCGGGGCAGAGGCTCTTTTGTAAGTAGCATGCGTACTTAATTAGAGTACTTGCCTGGAGGTCTCCTAAAGCAATGAGTCAGCTATTTCTGGCCTGCCTGTATTATACGGCTATTAACGGTCGAGCTTGTTTATGTGCTTGTCTGGTGGCCTCGCAAGCACGTGGAAAGGAATGGACAAGTGCAGCTGAATTGTGATATCAAGAGGATATCTTTAATATCCCCAAAACTCGGACTAGCCAGGGCAGTAACACACTCAAAAAGCAAGGGGCCAAAGCTGACAAGACACACACACACACACACACACACACACACACACAGAGTATATGTGAGGAATCAATTCAATGTGTTAGAATTTTTATGTTGGTTTTCCCTAGTGCATTTTTTTCCCAGACTGGATGGTCACCAAGTCTGATTTTTATTCCAGGCTTACATACATACATATATATTACATGATCAATGTGCAATACTGGTGAACAACATTTATGGTCTTCTGTTTTTCATTGCTTTTGTACATTTTCTCCTTTCCCACCTCTACAGTAAGTCCATTTGGGGAGTTAAGTACACATTTTTTGTGCATATTTTCAAAATTGTGCAGATTTCTCCCCACTCATCAAAAAAAGCATATTTATACTAATTTTTAATGTGAACATTTTTAATTTTTACATATATTTTATTGGATGTATACATAGTCATCAAGTACCATTTGGATTCTGGAATGAAAATCAGACTCGATGACCATCCAGTTTGGGGAAAAAATGCACTAGAGAAAACCAACATAAAAATTCTAACACATTGAATTGATTCCTCACATGTATAGTTTCATATCCCAGGTGATGGTGTGAGATATTTTAGCATCATTTTAAAGCCCTCCAGTAATATATGATTTAGAATATGATGGTAATCTCAGTCATTCAATGATTTGTTGTTCATTATTTTCTTCACAAATCTGGAAACATATGGTCTTTGGAGAGTGGATTGGATTGTCATATTTCCTTGGTCAAGGTCACCACGTAAAAGCTCAGATCATTTCTGACTCATCATAACTTCCCTAAGGGTGGCAGACAAATTAGGATGGCATTTATTGAAAGATGCACAGATCCTTCAGAATTCTTTCAGGGATTCACCAAGTGATAGAAATGATTATTCAACCAGCGGCCTAATTTAGTTCTAATGTTGACAAAAATAAACCCACATATTATTCTTATGATGTACCCTATCCCACTGTTGGTGACAGTCTTTTCTTGATATAATGAAACACACTGAGGAGTAAAGAACAAAGGAGAGGGGGAGAGAGAAAGAAGGAAGGATGAAAACATGAAAACAATGGGTTATTAAACTGGAGTTGTTACACAGGGTCTGTCATGGCAGCAAGCTGATAAATTTTACATGACATTGTGGAGGGTGGGAAAATGTGTAGCAGTCATTTTTGACAGCCAGTATATGTTTCCAGTCATGTCTGGCTTGGTTTTGTGAGAAAACAGGACTGCCTATTTCCATTTTTTTCTAATCTTGTCTGTGGAGAGTATAGTCCTATTTAGTTTTGTTTCCAGTATGTTTAGCTCTATTTAAATATTAATTGGGGGGAGTGTCATTGATTATGTTTATTAAATGCTGATGCTGATGAGGAAGTTGGGTTCTTATTATTGTTTGTTCAAATACTCCCACCACCCCAGAATCTCAGTTCATGGTTTTTTTTTTTTTTTGCAAGAGCAAAAGAGTCATCTGCTTTACTCGCCATATCTGATTAATTCCAAGGTAAGCAGACATGACAAATGTTATGCAAATCTTTCCCTTTTGCTAAGAAAAGCACTCTTAATTATAGGAGAGCTGGCTCTGGAATTTTGTTTCTCATCACATTATGCATATTTTTGGATGTGTGATCCATCTATTTCAGGTTTTGACAGAATCTATGCTTCTGACTAAATATATGCTAACTCTGAAAGGGGCACCTTGTTTCATGCATTAAAACAAAATCATTCAGAATCAAAAACTGTACTGAATGAGGTATTAACAAACTTCAGGCTACTATGAATGGAATGGGAAATAGCAATACATTCATTAAGCATCTTAACAGTTTATTTGTCAATGTATACATTAGGCTTTTCTTTTTCTATACTATCTAGAAAAAAAAATTACTAGAGATTAAAAAACAGTCAAGGGAAATATCTTCAGAAGATATGGGCATTTAATTGCTAGTGTATGATTGAACTTACAACTATTTGCCATGTTCATAAATGACAGGTTTTATTCTATGTGTTCAAGAGCACATGAATTTTCCTTAGAATGACAAAAGCCAACCAATGTGAATGTCCTTCTTGTCGAGTGTTTCACTGAAAAACTGAAAATTTAAAAAGATATTTGGGCAAGGGTGCATTCAAAAGAAGAACTCAAAAGCTCCAAATAATTTTTTGCAGAAGTCTTCAAAACTTGGCATTTCCCTTAGGTTATTCAGAAAAAAAAATTGAGAACCTCCCTCCAAAACTGGGGTGAAGAATAAATGTGACATGCCATTTGACACCGGTTTTTTAAATAACTGCTGGTTCTAGTGACCAGCTGGAAAGGCCACTGAGGAGACACGCAACCATAGAAACACAGAGTTGGAAGGGACCATGAGCCATCTAATGCAATCATCTGCCAGTACAGGAAAAGATTTCTGAAGTATATCTCAAAGGTGAACATTCAACCTCTGTTTGAAACCAAGAAAGAAGAGTTCACCACTTTCTGAAGAAATCTCTTTCACTTTTGTGTAGCTATTGCCATCAGAAAGTTCTTCCTGATGTTTAGCTGGAATTTTCTTTCTTGTCAGTTCAATCTATGGCAATTTCCACACATTACCTTGCTCCATTGTCTTCCAGCCGTGATCCCAGCAGCTCCTTTGCTGGGAAGAGAATGTGATGAGAGCACTCTCCTCTGAACCCAACCAGCTCCATGCAGAAGGGAGCATGAGTGACATGCCTCTTCCTTCCACAGAGCAACTGAGCTCTTTCCCAGACTGTGTTGGGGCACAAAGCACCTCCGTCATGCTTCCAGCCCATCCTCATGGCATGCAAGTAAAGGAGTATTGCACACATTGACAGAGAAACTTTTATCCATGATGTACTCCATGGTCGTGCCAGCAGGCAATGGGAGAAGGGCAAGACTGTGATGATGTCATGTAGAAGCATTGTTGCAGTTCCACTCCTCTTGTATCCCCATGCCGGGAAGCTATTGTCAAGTGAAAAAGGCCTGTGAATTTAGAAAATAAGCTCACCCCATTTTCCATGAAACAATCCTTCAGATATTTGAAGACAGCTATCATGTCACCTCTCAGTCTTATTTTTTCCAAGTTAAACCCACCCAACTCCCTTAGCCATTCCTTACAGAGTTGGACTTTCAGAACTTATACCATCATGGTTGTCCCCCTCTAGGAGTAGGGATGGAAAGAATATTTGAAAATGATTGAAGAATATGTTTCTTACTATGTATAAAATTCGATATATTGGAAAGTAACATTTTCTGCACAGAAAACTGTGCAAATTTTGGACAAAATAAGTCATAAACTACAGCATTTTCTGTACAGGAAACAGTATTTTCCACACAGAAAATAATATTGTTTCCTGAGCAGAAAATACTTTTTCTGTGAAAAACAGAAAGTTTACATTTTTTGCAGAATAATTCCCGAACTGTGAGTAGTCCTTGACAACTGTACAGTGGGAAGAATATTGCTGAAATTACTGATTGCTTCCTTTAAGCTCAAAATTATTGAAGAATCACATCCCTATCAGGGAGTTCTGGGAAAGGAGGAGGTAAAGTGTCAATCCATCACACTAGGCATAACAGAGTGACCTGTGGTGCTTTACTTTCTTTCTTGGACTGAGCCAAATAAAAATAACTCCAGGTAGAGGTATGTTATGGAAGATGGCTTGGACCTTAGAATCAGGAGGAAAGTCTAAGAAGGTTGTAAATAAGTCTTTAAACAGTATTGGATAGAAGCACTTGCTGTCTCTAGACTCTCATTTAAATGAGCGCTAAAATTATTTTCATGGACATTTCTGCACTAGCCTATCATAGTGCTATTATTCCACTTTCAACATCCTATGGAATCCTGGGGTTTGCAGTTTATGGAGGGGCTGGCCAGCTCCTCCCTAAACTGCAAATCCCATGATTCCATAGGATGTTGAAAGTGGAATAATAGCACTATAACAGGGTAGTGTGGAAATGACCCATGTGAAGTGTGTTTGAAGACTGAAGTTATATGCTTGACATTATACAGTGTGCCTTCTTTTCAAGAAAAGAGACTAAGGCCAATTCTGCACTACAGCATTATAGTGCTATTATTCCACTTTCAACATCCTATGGAATGCTGGGGTTTGCAGTTTAAGGAATTAGAATTATCAGCCAGAGAGCTCTTTGGACTCAGTAAACTACAAATCCCAGAATTCCACAAGATGTTGAAAGTGGAATAATAGCACTATAACAGTGTAGTGCAAAAAGGCCCTCACTTACATTATTCAAGGATAAATTTTAAATTTAAAAAATTTAAATATTAAATAGTTAAGATACATTAATCATTGGGAACACTGCTTCTGTTTGAAATAAGTCTTGATTGCCTACAACTATTCTTAACTGCATTTTGTAGTACTTTGCTAAGGAACTAAAAGATAACCAGAGTTAGGTCACTTAGCCTAGTTCTTTCTATTTCAATCTTCAATGACTGTTCAAGATTTTAAGCAAACATCTTTGTCAGCTCTGCATCTGAAATCTTTCTACCATGGAATTCTTAGGTGTTCAGTTTGAGATCTTGTCTGCACAAAGCATGAATTCTGTAACCAAGTGATTTTTCTTCCAATGCAAATATAGGATTTAGTACTACAAATCCTTGTGAGGGCCCTAGCTCAAACAGTTTTAGCGAAGAATAAAATACTTAAATATAAAATTAATAATTAGACATAAGTAGCTAAATGAGGAGGCACTATATCACTGAATACCATAAAATGTATTGCATGGTTTTTATTTAATCCCCACATTTTCCCTGAAGTTGGTATACAAAAAGAGTCCTATATCAAAAACACAGGATGATTATGAGCCTCTACGGATAAATGGCTATCTATTCTTTGTAGTCAGAAAGTCTAAACTTCCACGCCATTTCCCTGAAGATGTTTTGGGCCCTTACTACGGGATGATGCTCTCTCACATCATCCTGTTGCAATCCAGTCAGTGCCTCTGCTGGGATTCGAGCATGTCCCCAGCATTCCACTCCGCACACAACTGGCTGTCTGTGGGAGGCAGGGAGAGGGATACACCCCTTTCTTTTGCACTGCAACTGATCTTTTTCTCATGCTGCTGTGGGGAAGGAAGCATGTGATTACTCTTCTGACCCTTCTGCATGGCTGGCTGTGACAGAAGCCTTGTGTGATTGGGGGTCATTGATGGAGTTTCTCTGTCAATGGTATACCCTATGATCATGCCAGCTGGCAAGAGGGTGGGACCACAACATCATCATGCAGAAGTCTCATTGCAGTCCTGCTCCTCTTGTGTTCCCACACTAGGACACTGCCATTCTGTGGAAAGGGCCTTGGTCTGCAATTCTCAAGGGCTACAGCTGCCACAGGTAATAATGAAGGATGATGGAATTTGTATGCCAAGATTTCTGGTGAGATACAGCTTGGTAAAGACTCAGTTAGACTGGTATTTGGTAGAATCTATTGCAACCATTCTTGTTTTGTTCCTTAGATTATCTAGATCTCTATCAGGTAGTGTCTCAGCAAGAAATACCAATTCATCTTGAATATGGTATTCATAACTCTTTAATCTTCAATATCATGGAATTAGTTTTTGAGTTGGGTTTTGTATATACCTCTTTTTCAACAGAGCAGGCCAGAAATTGAAAAAAAAAAGTTTGAGAAGAATCCTTGTGTCAACTTTGTAGCCATGCAGAGAAGTGTTTCCAACCATTGTGCAGATGAAACTTTGTCTCTCAAGATGTATGTGGCACACCTCCACAAATACATTACACCAACTTGGAATAAGTGTGCATGTAAAAACACATGTAAGAAAGCAAACAAATAAGGAGATGACTGCTGAGTCAATAATGCCAGAGCAAACAGGAGCTATTGACTCAACGGTGTTATGAGGCTGCCAAAAAAATGGATAGCTTAACTACAGTGCAAAAATATGAAACAGATGCTGCTGAGTAAAAAGCTATAAAATTTAATTACTCAAGGCAGACATGGAAGGAAAAGTTAGTGTGTTTATGAGTTGCAGATTAATTTAATCTTCCATGTTTGGAACTGTATTATTTGAGTTTCATCAGTTGCAACTAATACCTCCCAGCTACAAGATTTGTAATAAAAAATGTTCTTGTCCCTTTTTTGTTCAGTTGCACATACAAAAAAAAGTCCTGGTTTCAGGCAGCAATGAAGGAAGGAAGGAAGGAAGGAAGGAAGGAAGGAAGGAAGGAAGGAAGGAAGGAAGGAAGGAAGGAAGATTTCCTGTGAAACCTGACATTTTATTTCTATTACGATCATTTAATATGGGGTGAGAAACTGAGAAGATACTGAGTTCAGTATGTAGACACATTAATTTGGTAACTCAGGTAAGGTAATATTTGAAGAAGTGTTAATTGTCCCAGAATACAGGAGTAGTTCACATAATGTGCACACCAAAATACCAAAAGTCCATACACCAAAATGTAGCTGTAGTTTGTTGTGAATGCAGATAATTCTAATGATATATTTAACTCATATATCCACTTCCAGGGTAAGTTAAGTTGTTTTAAGGTAACTGTCAAGCCCAATTTCTTTGATATTTACAGTGTTGCTCCTTATGTGATCTTGAGGTTCATAATGTATCTGTTAAGAGGGAATCACAAAGAAAGAAGCCATCTAGTAACAATGTAAGCTTCTATAAGGAACTTCAGATCATCCTCCCAGTTTCATTTCTTAGGCAAGGACAGAACCATTGCCAACTTTTATGGCATCAAAAGATTTTCCTAATTTGGGGAGGGGGGGGCAACATGAGGTGGGGGTCTTTTTGTTTAATTCCTCCACACATACAGGCCAAAAAAAAAAAAAAAACCCTCAAGAAATCCTATTCTGACCCAGTTTCTTTCCTCTGTGGCCACAATAGCACCATTTGGAAAGTCAGTGGGGATCTACAATGGACCCTCCCAGGTAGAAGTGGCCACAAGGAACATTTAGTTCAACTTCCTGCCATGCAGAAACACATAACTAAAACAGTCCTGAACGATACCCATCCAGCTTTAAAAACCTCCAAAGAAGGAGAGTTCACCACTTTCCAGGGCATTGTCTTGCACTGTCAAAGAGTTCTTAAAGTAAGCAAATTGTTCCTTAATGTTTTAGTGAATCCTTTCATTAATTTTTTAATGAATTAATTTGAATCCACTGGTTCTCATTCTACCCCCTGAAGCAGAATAAAACAAATTCATCTTCTATGTGGCATCATTTCAGATATTTAAACATGTTTATCATGTGACATCTCACTCTTTTCTTTTCCAAGTTAAATATATAGTCAGCCTTCTACATTTGCAGGTTTCACTTTTGCAGATTTGATTATTCACGGATTATTTGCTGCCAGCTCTGCTGCCTTCCTGTGCCATTTTTAACAGGGACTGGAAGCCTCGTGAGACTGAGAAACTGCAAATGAGGCTAGTAAGTCCCTATTAAAAATGGTAGGGGGCAGCAGTGGAAGTGGCAGTAAGCACCATCAACCACTCACTTCTGTCTTGTGAAGGAACCCTGATGACTCAAAGGAATCCACAGTGGGTTGAATATGATGATTATTCTTTTTTGTGTGTTAAATATGATTTGGGAGGGCCTAAAGTTATTCACTATTTTTTCACTTTCATGGGGGTCCTATGCCCCTAACCCTAGCAAATGTGGAGGGATGACTGTACTCAGTTCCCTAAGTCATTCCTCATAAGTCTTGGTTTCTAGACCTTTGGTCACCCTTCTGTAAATTTTCTTCTTAAACCGTGGTGCCTAAAATTAAACACAGTATGTCAGAATAGATTTGGGCAAAGCAGAGTGACGTGGCACCACTACTTTTCTTGATCTGGACTCTATATTGCTGCTTTGAATTGCATTGGCTTTTTTGACTACCACATTACAGTGTTTAAACTAAACTCATGTTTAGTTTGTGGTCTACTAAGGTCCCTAGATCCTTTACATATGTACTGTCTTCAAGCCAGGTGTCACCTATCCTATATTTGTTCTTTCATTTTTCCTGCTGAGATGTAGTACCTTTTTTTAACCTTGTTTAAATGATCTCCAATTTGTCAAGGTAATTTTGAATTCTGATTCTGTTGTCTGGAACATTGGCTACCTCCCCTGGCCTTTTGGTGTGATCTCAAAAGTTGATATGCATGCTTTCTATTCCATCATCCAAGTATCATATAAAGATGTTGAACAACATTGGATCCAGGGCAGAACCCTGAAATATGATTTGGGAGCTGCATAGTTCCCATTCTGACTTAGTGATACAACTAGAGGAAATAGAACAATCCAACACTGTCAAGCCCAAGGTCCTTGTAGTCCAGTATCTTGTTTCCCAAATTTATCAAAAAGATTCCTCTGGGAAGCTCAAAACCAGAAATGGTACCCTTTTCCATTTGTTCTCCCCAATATATTGTTATTCTGAAGTTGAGGGTTTTATAAAACCACCATACTTGATAAATCTACAGTCAAAGACAATTTCTGGTCCAAATTAAATAATGACTGAATAGCCTCCTTAATCTATGTGCAATAATCTAACCCAGAGGCTGGAAGAGTTACTTTTTTGGCTTATAGCTCTCTGATTCCCAGTGGATTCTGGAAGTTGTAATCCTAAAAGTAACAGTTTCAACTGCTGTCTTAATCACTATGTCATGTTGGTTCTCCAGCAGATATATCTAAATTGTCACCTATAAGCTCTGCACGAATGTTAATAACACCATCTGTATCATGCTGCACATACCGGGAGCTGGCATGATGGGAGGAAATATCAGTTGGCTGTGTCTCATGAACTCCATACTGAAGCCAATGGGCTGTGGCTGACCAAGGCTATTCCTATAGCAGCTGGAGGGGAAAAAATATGAAAGCATTGTTGGATTTCATATTGGGAAATTATGACAAATGAAAGACTTCCTGACAGCATCTGATATTTTAGAAAGAAGCTTATGAAAGAAACTGACAATTTATGTGGTAAGCTACAATTATATGCTTAGCAGTTGCAGTTATCAAAAAGTTGCCAAATCTTCCATCTGCTGTGCCTCTCTTTTATATAGGGGCTATGATATTTTCCATTGTTAGCTGGGAGCTTCTGACAAAGACTGAACTCATTTTACCTGTTGTTTTCCTATTTTATTAATATAATATGTATACACTACTTTGTTAAAGTAAAATGTGTGCACATCAGGAGACCAGAGTTTGAACCCCTGTCAGCCGTGGAACCCATTGGGTGACATTCAGCAGGTCACATTCTTTTAACCTAAGGAGAAGACAATGGTAAACCTCCTCTGAATAAATTTTGCTTAGAAAACCTGAAGATAGGCTTGCTGGAGTGGACTTGAAGGCACACAACAGCAACAACAACAACAAGAACAAAAACACATAGAGGTACAAGTGGCATATGTAGAACTTCCAGTTTCATTGGGGATTAGATTGCAAGAATAAATGAGAAAAGTAACTGCAAGAGTTGAATTCTGCTCCTCTCTCTTTTGGCTGTAGCTATGGGGAGAAAAAGGCCAGGGGTATATTGAAGTCTTGCAGTAGATCCTTTCAAAAAATGGAATTTAAATTAGTTTTAACATTCCTAGATAATCTGGGTTTACTTCAAGTAGAAACAATGGATTTAGTCCAATGCACAAAGCTATATCACTGCACTTCCCAGTCATTAAGGTCAATGCACTATACTTTTTTAAAAATGATTTTAATACTTCAGAATTAGATTGAATTAATTACAATCATAGCACACTAAATTCTTTTATCCAACCTTTTAGAAAGTTCATATAATCTCAAAGTCATTAAGAATTATACATAAACTGGGATACCAATTTAAAATTTGAATGAACAGTAGTATTTTGTATACTAAATTATTTTTCCACAGGTTACGGACTGTATCCATTCAACTCATCTGTTAATTGGCTAGCTGCTATAGCAGCTAGTGGAATGGCTTCCATAAGTGAAATGGGTCTCGGAATGAGGTTGATATCTGTAGCCTTGATTGTCTTATGTGTTTCTGTATAATCTGCTCCAACCTGTTGAGGGACCCCTCTGGAATAAATTTTGGAGAAGGGTGGATGGAGCACAGATTAAAATCCCTTTACACAAATGGAAGTCTTTGTGCATGATGTTGGATCTTCCCCAATAGACTTAATTTAGGGAAAGATGACAACTTGTATATTTTTGGTACTAATTTTCCACATTATTTTATTACATTTCCATGTTCTTGTGCATTTTTTTTTAAAAAAAACCTCTTGGAATATTTATGTAAATTTTTATTAAACTGTCCACTTTTCTTCAAAAGGTACTTTTAAACACACATTTTAACACATTTAGACTTCTGCGAAGTGTCACAACACTCACAGAACTCTGAAATCCAGGGCCAAGTTAAATTTCCAAGGAGTAGGTCAATACATTTTCTACCGATAGTGAGATCTACTGGCCCCTCTCTTTGTCCCACCATTTTCACAGGTGCATTTGGTGTGAATGTGGGAGAGGACCTTTTCAGTGGCTGCTCCCAGGCTCTGGAACTCCCCTCCCAGAGAAGTGAGACTGGCACCCTCCTTCCCTGCTTTCCAGAGACAACTAAAGACACTCTTATTCTGGCGAGCATTTAATGTGTGATTAGTATGAAGAAAGGCACTAGTTATTTTAATTGTCATTTGTTTGTTGTTTTTAAAATGTATTTTAATATTGTTTTAATTACTATGTTAGGTTAATGTGAGTGTTTTAACTTTTGTATGCTATAGTTTTATCTATGTTCTCTTTTAAAGTACTGTAAGCCACTCTGAGTCCTGCCAAGGAGAAAAGCAGGGTATAAATAAAGATAAAATAATATTTCAATACCTCCCTAGAGTTAAGTGCACTTGAGCACATGGAATTCAATAAGTATGAAGTACACTTACTTTGAGAACCTGCATGGTGTAGTGATTTGAATGTTGGATGATGACACTGGAGAGGAGGGTCCAAGTCCTTGTTCATCCATAGAAGACCACTCGGTGACCTTGTGCAAGTCATACTTTCTCAGCTTCAGAGGACAACAAAGGCAAACTGTTGGGAATTAGAGTTTCCCAGGGTGTTATCCCTATTGGGAATTTCTATGGAAGCTAAAACTGTAAGGATTCAGCCTTCTTTTAGCAGAGTAGCAGTAAAAGCATGCCCAAATTTCTACGTAGCTTTTCTGATCTGAAACTAAGAAGAGAAAACAAACACAAGCAGTTTCAGGTTACAAACTTCGAAAAGTTTACTAATGGTTTCTTCATTAACACATGCATTGGGGAACCTACAGCCTAACTAACTAATGAACAGTAGTAGCTTTGTTCTTAACTCACCATCTTCTGATGGAGATGTGAAGCATGGTCGAAGAGAAGGAAGAAGAAGCAAAAATGGAGGAGCAGAGAGAGAGCTGAGAAGTGGTCTCTTTCCTTTATAAGACTGATGACCCAAGCAACAAACCTGGGTCATATGATATGATCACCTGAACACCAAAGGTATTTATGATCATGCAATTAAATGACACAAACGTAAATGATGAAGCTCTGGCAAGCAAAAGAGAAAGGAAGCCCTATGCTAGCTATGCCCCCCTGTTCTAAAAACAAGATGGGGCAGGGAAAGAGAATGCTGGAATTTTTCCAACATAAACCGTTTCTGAACAATCTTGTCAAGATAACTCCATGACAAGTTCATCTTAGGGCCTTTTTGCACAGCATTTGCCATGTGAAAGGGCCTCTGGAACATTGCGCAATTGCGAGGAGCCATCCACGTGACATCCTCGCAATTGCGTGATGCTGCTGGGGCCGGCAGGCATCAATTGTGCACTATTTCATTTTTGGCTTCTAACTAAAAATGCTACGCGATTGCTCATCGCTCCAGGGCCCCGCGTGCACTTACCATGTGTGCGGAGCCTCCAGAGCCGCGACACTCATGCTTCCTGCCCCAGCGCAGCCTGGGAAAATCCCCGGTTGCTCTGCGGAAGGAAGATGACGAGCCCTCACACTGCCTGCTTACTAGCAGGCAGCAGCTGCGGAGGCAATGTAGCAGGGACATGAGAGCCTCTTGCAAGAGGTGTGGGCCCCAGCGCTGTGGAAAGGTAATTTGTGAAAAGGGCCTTAGGGTCATCATAGGTCAGAAATAATTTGAAGGCACACAACAACACTTACTTTGTACTAGATTAAGGTCACCATAATTATTTCCAAAGCAATGTTAAAAAAAGTGGGTGCCAGGAACTTTTTCCTTCCTTCCTTCCTTCCTTCCTGACTGGTATGAGAATTTCATTGGGAATGACACTGCATGATATCATTCCCATTGGGACATTTTTGGGAAAAGCAAGCAGTCCTGACTGGTCTAAAGCAAGATCCCACTTTCCATAGCAGCAAAAAGTCTCAATAATGCCCTTCACCAAAACAGCCAGTCTTTGAGGAGTGTTGTTTGATATAAAGGAAAATGTAATCCCCTTCCCTGTGTAGAAGCAAATGGGCTGGCTGTGGAGCCTTGATTCAACACTGGTACTGGAATGGTTTCCCAAGACACCTGTAGCAGTAGATAGTTTACATAACAGAAGACAGTTTGTATGAAACATCAAGCTCTGCCCTCTAACAGAACAGGGGGCTCAAGAGGAACAATAGATTGCCTGAGAGAATTGTATCACTCTGTGTAGTGGTGGGACCAACTCTTCCCTCATCTGTGACCTACTAAACTTATGAAGGGCAAACATAAAAGAGGCTAGTCCGAAAATGTCCAGCCCAGTTTAACTACCACCATTTGAACTGTAGCATGAATCATGTCCATTTGCAAACAAGCCCCATTGAACTCAATGGAACTTCCTTTTGATTTAACATACTTAGAATTGCATATCACATTTTTTTTCATTTTTAAGACAAAATCCAGATCTATTTTTAATCTTCTTTAGAAAAAAAATATTCATCATCACATTTACTACTGAAATGTTTATAGCACCCACATCATATTTTTCTAATGTTTATATAAAATCTTTTTGTCTGAAACAACAGTTGTTGTATCCCTTCATCATAATATAGCATTGATGACTAAAAGCTGACTACCCCAAAAAGAGGTTTAGATTGTTGTAAAGGAATTTGCAGAAAAGATTGTGTTTACTCAGAAGGAAATGGTTCAGAAATGTCATTTTTAATGTTGACAATGCCCTTTTTAAAATGTTGCTTATCTCACTGTACAGGAACTAATTTCATTTGATCACCTCTTAAATGATAAATTTCACAGTGACACTGAGAAAAGGGAGGAGTGATCAACTCTGTGCCATTCATCCCTTCCTATCAAGCTGAATTTCTTCTCCCCTCCCCCAATAATGAGCTTTACTTTCATATTAACATATTCCTTACCTCCTTGTTCCCAAGAGGCACCACAGTGCTTAAAAGGAGAAACAGCTTAAGTAGCTAACTATACAAGTCAAAAATTACGTAAATGTGAAATGCATACCCTTATATAGTAAAGCCATTTTGATATTTGTCATTGAATTTCTTTCTTTGTTGCTGAGGGCCAGATTAGCTTTTGATCCCTTGCAAATGTAACAACCTAGACTGTAGCAATTTTGTAAATCTTGTCTCAGGATACCCTTTTGAAGGCTCTGTGGGTTATCTATGCTGAGACAAATGCACTGATGGCAAATTAAGTTAGCTTCTTCTGTGATCATTTTGTGGAATTACCTCTATGACAGAATTTGTCAGGATCTTTTGCCTTGTAATGCAGAAGATTGCTGTGTGTGGCAGGGATTCAAATATTAAACATAGGCATCAAATAAATACACCCTGGCTTAAAATATTAAGAGTGTTATGGGATATTGTTTTCACTTTGTCACATCAACAGTTACAAAGCTTAGTGACAGCTTAACATTCAGAACTTTCCAGCTGTAAAATACTCCTAATAACATATTAATCTGTGAACTAGCATCACTCACAAAATGCTGCATCTTCATTGTTTCTTCTCTCTCTCCCACTCTCTCTTTTTAGCGTATAAACTCAGCTCCTGCTTTTTCTAAAGAATTGGATTTCATTAGGAAAAGGCCAATGGCCTCACCCATCAATTGGACTTTTGGGGCATTGAGATCAACAAAATTTATAATTTGTGTAGATTACAGGTGCAAGTTATGGGGTATAGGCTTGCGGAATTCCTGGGACATAGGAAGACAATGCTCAAGGAATTCTAGAAATTTATAGGGCACTTGAACTTCACATGCAGTGCAGTAGCACCAGGCAGGACATTCCTAAGGTGCATATGTGATGCTATCTGAGGAATCAACAAGCCTCACCATAGAAACAGGATCATACCTGGAGTCTGACAGAACCTCATGGTCTGGCAACAGTTTTTGGTTGATTTCAATGGCATTTCCTCCTGGCGGGAGAAGATTAAGCTTAGGGATGCCCTGAAGCTCTCTTTAGATGCAATGGAGCCCCTGGGGTTTGGATTTTACTTCAGGGACCAATGGTAGGCTTAGAAATGGCCCAGTGAATGGGCTGACTCAGAAGTCATGACTGACCTGACCTTTTTGGAATTTTTCCCATTCTGGTCAGTTAAGAATTGGGGTGAGGAGTTATCTAATTCCTTGGTCCATGTCTGTTGTGGCAGTATGGCTGTACTAGAGGTCATAAATTCCCTTATATTCCATCCAATAGGTTTATGTGCCTAGTTAGGGAATTCACACTGCATGTCTTCACTTTAATATACTCTTCATGATGCTCCATCTGGTTGCAGGGGGACAGCGGCTTAGGGAACACTCTTTCCTGCATGCAGACGGGGCACTTCAGACACCTGGCACTGGATGCAGTCAGCATGCTGGATCTGATGTCAGCCAGCCTCTGGAATCTTGCAAAGGTGAGGTAGTTAGGGCCATCAAAGTGTACCTAGCATCCAGCATTAGGGATATGAGGGTTGCCTGAGAATTCTCAAAATTTAGGATGCAGGCTCTTTTGAGTGAAATCTGGTCTGTCCCAGTAGACCACCTTTTGTCACACTGAATCTTCCTTAGGAATAAGGACCTTTCTCCTCAGTCTATAAAGGCAATATTGTCTGCCTTGACATTCTGATGCAAGGTTCAGGGGTTCTCAGACCCCACAGGTGACTTTTGAATTAGGACAATCCTGGAGGGGTTGTTCAGGGAAAAAGGTAGAGTGGTAGATTATATGCAGCTCCTTTCTCCTGTCATTCTTAAGGGCTCAGTGTTTTTTGGGAGGCATCTGTATGTGTCCCTATGAAATTTCTGTTTTCCATGCTGCTTCACACATTGCTTTCTTTGTGGCTTTGTGGATCAGTGACTTGCTGGTACAGGCCAAGAGTGAGAAATCAAGTAAAACCTTAAAACTCAGAGATTTGGCCTTAGCTTCACAACAAGCTAGGTTTACAATTCATAACTCTAAAACAGACCAAAAGGGACTGGGGATATTATTACTTTGCAGACTTGCAGTGACCCAACATTATGCCCCACCAGGATTCTAAGGGAATTTATACAGGTTCAGGGAAATCATTCTGACCCTTTATTTTGTCATACAGATATGTTGCTCCTCACCAGATACCAATTCTGGGCTGTTAGCTCTTGGTTTGAAAATGTTTAAATTTGGAATGTGCTTGCTCCACATTAGGGCTTCATCAACTGCAGCGGTAATTGGCATAGGGCCTAGGCTCATTCAGAGGATAGAGTGCTGGAAGTCTACAGTTTATTGGAGGTATTTCAGGACTTTGTCATTCTATTGCAGTTTCTGGTTGCTTTTATTTGTCTTACAGGTTCCAGATTACATCTGGTGAGACACCGTGTTCTGAGCTGCAGCCATAGCTTTGTCTATCAGGCAGAGCAACAGGCTCAGAATACTCAATTTGGATCCCACCTGGGATTTGGTTATCTGATTGCCACTGTGTGGCTGAGCTGCTGGTGACATGGCCTGCTGCCACTTTTGTTCAGGGAGTGTCATGGGCCTCCACCAGACATTTTGATCATTCACCTCAAGTGTAATGACCAAGGTTTGTAAAGCCCTTATTTTACAGGCCTTCCATGACATGAAGGTCATCTAGTCCTGGGCTGTCTATTGTTCGAGCAACCATTCTGCTCAGGCATATATGACCTGGAGAGGGTGATTCCCCAATGTACTGATAACGCCTGACAGAGGGTTAACAGAGAAATATGTAGCACCATGGCCAAAGGATTGGATCATTTTATACCCCCCACCACCCAATCACATTCCAGTGGTCTGAGCTCTACAGAACAGATGGGGTCCATTCATGGGAGATATGCAACTGAGAGTGAGGACCCTTTTGGCCAGTCTATTTTTTGCCAGCTGACACTTGTCCTTATCTGTAGCAGGTGTGTGTTGAGGAGGAGGAGCAAGTAGAAGTTTGGCAAACACCTATTGCACCCAATTGGCAAAGGAGTGGCCTTTAGATCTGCCCTTATATGTCCTATGAAGCACTGGTCAGGGAAGGAGATCATCCTTGGGTCTGGCTTGAAGGTTTAGTTTCTCACTTTGAGTAATGTGACTAGGAGGGAGGTATCCTTGGTTTCACCTTCCAGTAAGTGGTTGGCTGGGGAGGAACCCAACTTCCTGTGTTCTCTTCAGGGCCAAAGTGTCTTGCTCAGGGGAAGCTTGGGAAGAAGTCTGGGGGAGACCACTTCCCTCAACTGCTCTGAATACAGGTCTCCCTCCCTTTTTGTACATCTCAGGGAATAAATCTGAATAGGAAATAGGTTAAATAAAATGTTCCATATTTTAACTAAAGCTTTGTTGTGTGGTCTCATTATTTCATGGGTTGGTCAGCAAATGTATTTTTGAGACTGATGGATGACCAAATGGATAAGAGATATGGAAGAAGTTATTCCTTTGTTTAAATGAAATCTCTTTTCTTATACTTTCAAGAGTTTACAAAGCAGAACAGGGAAACCATAAAACAACTACCCCCTTCTGAAAATCAAAAACTCTATTTCAATTAGAAATGCACAGAAAATTCATCAGGACTATCTCATATTTCTGAGATATTTTCTTTTTCTTCACCATTCTCAGAAAATAAGGCCACATTGCAATTTCTTCTCTATACATCTGCTTTAATCCCCCATTTTTGTGATGTTCACAATTGCCTCCCAAATCAAGATCCAGGGCAGTGTGGTGGATCAAAATTAGTAGCAAAACCCAAGGAAATCAAAAGCTCTGAAAGATGTTCCCATGAAACTACTGAACATTTCTTCTCCAGGGAAAGGATAAATTTGTTTCAATCCATCTTATCCAATTTCTTTGACCATGAACAGGATGAAGAATTTTGAGAGGCCACTTGCATAAAACCCTCATTTTTAATGGTGGGGCAGCAGATTGGTGTACTGAAATTCGTCATTACATCTACCTAATATAATGGGCAAATATATATGTGAACCTGATGGATTGTAGCAAAGGTCTATATGTCAAGCAAAGGGTGGGGGGAGTAGGAAGCCAAGGGATATCACTAATGTTTGTTTGCAAGATTCATTTCTCATGACAGCTGTAGGTAGCATTAATTTCCCTGGTGAAATCAAAGGGGAAAAGAGTGCTCCAGACTCATTAATTTTGTCTGTTATAATAAAAATCATTAGACATTTTTGAGTTGTATTTAAATCCAAGGGAAGAACTGGTTGCAAATACTTAATTAGTTTATAATCCTTCCTCATACTGATTTACCTGGTGATCATCTAGCTAATCTCTTGCTTTTTAAATGGGTATTATGCATGCATCAGAGGTGATTTTCCTACTCAAAGCTGCACTGAGATTTTCAGTGGAAGCCAGGAATCTTACTATAATTAACTGAATTTAGTCTAGACTGTATGACAATCAGCTTGTTTGGAACACAACAGAAATGTGCCATATCTTAGCAGGCAAGATCTATTAAGTGCATACCCAGAGCACATTCTGTTACATGATACACAAAGGTATGTGCTCAGATTGCTAGAGCAGTCAATTACTGAAGATTCTCCTAAAGTGAAATCTGGAGGTTCTTTTGATTCAAATGAAATTTACATTTGGAAGATTCTGTTGATTCAAACAGAACATCCAAGGTACCGTGAAAGAAACTGAAGAACTGTGATAACATGAGTACTTTTCTTTCCAGAGTGGTGCAACAATGTGAACAGTTTTGGTGCAAAGAAGAAAGCCAGTATAAAGAAAAGTTGAAAAGCTGTGTGTTTGTATGTGTGTACACACATGACATATGCATGAACAATGTGCATGACATTGTTCATGGAAATATGTTAACACTCATGAGACATTTTAGCTCCCTAGAGTCCTGGTCTACTGTAGAATCTACAACATGAGGTTGGTTCCATTCAGGGGAAATCAAGTTTTCTTCCCTTGGAAAGGATACTAGAATTCTTCTTGAGAATTCTGTACTTTAAATTGAATCAGAACCCTAACTCTAAGAAGAATCCTCACTTTCACCTTAACCTACAGTCATTGCAACTGGCATCAGAAAAGGATCCACAACTCAGACAATAAATGTTTGTTGGTTTCTTTTAAGAGATCCTGGTGTATCAATTTTAAAGTGAATTCCAGTGACGACTAGTCTTGTGTGGAAATATCTTACTTCAAAATAATCCTTAATCCTCCCAAATTACTTGTATATTTGTCTGAGGCCTGAAATTCACTTTTCTGCAAACCAAATATCAGAGCTACAATATTTGCTTGGTCACAGTAATACACAGATCTCCCCCCCCCTTTCTGTGTGCGTGTGTGTGTGTGTGTGCATGTGCATGTGTAGAAGAAGTGATGAAAATAACTAGTAGTCTAACTTTGAGGGGTTTTCTAACCTCAGGAAAATATCCTGAGATTATCTATGGGATGCTCAAACTCACTCTTATTCAGCTCACTTTCAACATTGCACAGCATTACAAGCAGGAAGACATTTTTATTGGCCTCAACTGAAAAGGAAGCCAGTGTAATCATCTCACAGTGCAACGCACCATGACAGAGAGTATAGGGGATGAAATTTCTGCTGCCTCTCCTCTCCCTCTTTGATGTGACATTGTCAGAACTCTTTGGAGCATGAGTGAGTTGGTTGAGGATTTTGGTGCATGTGAGCAGTCAGAGGAGAGTGGTGGGAAACTGGAGAATGCGCAGCAGAGGACAGCAGTGAATGTGCATGCAGCATAAGGTGGCAGAGTGGTTTGCTGGTGATCAGTGGGCTCGGGGGATAGTCTAATCATACCACAGTGAAGATCGGTAGCTTTCATGGCTGCACAGTCAAGCTTTCCACAGGGATTAGGGGTGTGGGCTTTTTAAAATGGCAATGAGCTCTGGTTGAACCTGAATGGTCTGGGTGGTGTCTGAAAAGAATAGGCCCCACCAGGTCTTGAGTGTTTAATGACTCCCAGGTGGTGATTAGGCCAGCAGGCCTCAGTTAGATCTCAAGGGGTAGTAGGTCTTATAGCTCATGATCGATTAGATTTGGTGAGGGTTGTCCCTATAACCTTCTATTCCCCTTTAGGACTTAGTTAACTCTAGTGAGAATACCATGTTGTTTTTATTAACTTGACGTCCCTGTTAAGACAATAGGACATGGTTAGATCATTACATTTTGCCTTAGGCTGAGCAATCCTAAGACAAGACTGTGGACCAAATCTGCCTTCCACACACACACACACCCCACCACAAGGCCTGTAGACTTTTGTTGGTCCTGTAGGCCCTAGTCAGGCCTATTGCACTGTGTAGGATTTTGGTGGTCCTGTAGATGTCTGATAAGTCTTAGTGGGAAGATAGCTCCTAGTTGGGCTGTGGCTAGGTCTCACAGGCCCCCACTGAGAATTTGTTCAGGACCCAGTTAGGCCATTAAGTGAATGTTAGGTTTGGTTAAGCCAATGTTAGGGTTGGGCCCAGATAAACCTAGTTTAAGCCACTTAGGTCTGATTGGGCTTTGCTTAGGCTGCCAGGACTCAATTGGGCTAGGTAGCCTAAATAAGGAGGTAGTCCCCATGTGATTTGAGTGTTGGACTAGGAGTATTGGCCTGCTGTATGTTTTGCTATGGGGCCCAATAAAGACAGTGGTGGATCAGAAGGTAAGGGCCTAGCAAAAAGGAAAGCATTGAAACATCCACTTCTGGGGATATTCTTCTCATCTGAGGATGAGGGGGGAAAACGGTAATTTTGCTACCATTTTGGCCAGGCTGGAGGCCTTAGAGAGGACTGACACCCATCTAGCAATTATGTTCATCTCCCAAAAAGTTGCCTTGGATATATAATAAAGTGAAAATCACTAATGAAATCTTGGTTCATCTTGCTGAGGGCTAGTGGGATCAGAGGAGTTTATAGCTGGCCCTGGGGGACTTGGAGTGCTCTTGTTGGACTTCCTAGCATGCATGGTACCAGAAGTAATTGAGAAGCTATGGGGATTAGGTTAATTATGCAACTTACAGGGACATGTGCTAAGCCATATTAGACTCCCTGGTCCTATCACCCACCTAGTGCAGCAACTGAAATCTTTTTCGCACCTTACCTTTTTACGCTGATGGGTTGGGGTTTTAGCACGAGAAGGCTTGGGAAGAATGCTGTCACATCCCTCCTGCTTTGGCTCTGCAGCTCCTTCCTCATTGCTCAAACACCCTGCCCCTTTCTTCTGCAGTGCAGCCTGGGAATTAGAGGCTGCGCTGGGGCAGGAAGCACGACCGGCGCAGCTCAGGAGGCTTCGCATGGCAGGTAAGTGCACGGAGGCCCCAGAGCGATGCGCAACTGCGCAGCATTTTCGGTGTTGAGCCGATAATGAAAGAGTGCATGCACGGTCCGCATCAGGCCGTTGAGCACCACGTAAATGTGAGTGCATCAAGCAGACTGCTCCTCACATTTATGCGATGTTCAAGGGGCCCTTTCACTTCAAAAACACCACACGAAAAGGACCTGAAATGTAGTAGGGTGTGGACTGAGGAGCTACAGCCCCTTCATTCAATGATGCTTATAATGTGATTCCTTATTAGGCCATTGGGAAACAGCATGGGGTAGTGGTTTGGACTACTGGTCTGGAGACAAGGGTTAGATCCCCTGCTCAACCATGGAAACCCACTGGGTAACCTTGACTGCATCACACACTCTCAGCCTCAGAAAACCCCATAATAGGCTTTCTTAGGGTTACCATAATTTGGAAATGACTTGAAGGCACACAACAACAACAATTTGGACAGTCCTTATATTGAGTAGACACTCCCTTTGGTTGATCATCTCCTTCAGTCCAAAAGGGGTAAAATACTACAGGTTGAATACATGGATGTGTTCACACTGCTTTATCATGTACTGGAGAAAAAGGACAAGGAGGAGATGGATGACAAGAAATGGGAGAAGCTGAAGAAACACAAGGTTGATAGGACCTGGGCAAATTGGTTGTCTGGATTATTATATATGCTGGAGGTTACTTCTAGGACAGGCCTTTGCAGTCTTTTTCCTTGATATGGATATTTTTTATCAGGCCTGTATAGATTTTTCTGGACCTTCTTGGTTACATTACAATGAGGCTTTCCATATGAGGGCAGCGATTAATCCCACTCTCAGATGAGAACAAATACAGACATAATTATGAATGCAAACAATGACCCCTGCTTGACTGATTCAGGGTGAGTGGTAGCACAAAGTGTTAAGATTCTAGGCCTTCTGGTCTTCTGTCTAAGGCCCTTTTCGCATGGTAGTTTTCAAGTGAAAGGGCCCCTTGAGCATCACGTAAATGTCAGGAGTGATCTGCATGATGCGCTCCCATTTCCACCACGCTCAAGGCCTGCAAGCGCAGCAAATACACATTTTCTTATTTTCGGCTTTTAGCCGAAAATAAGCTGTGCTTGTGCAAGGCTCACAGGCCTGGGCCGCACTCACCTGCAGTGCAGAGCCTCTGGAGCTGGGCTGGTCGCACTTCCTCTCCTCAGTGCAGCCTACAACTCCCAGGCTGCACTGTGGAAGGAAGGGGGCGTGGGCGGGGCTCTCACGTGAGCAGGAAGGAGCTGTGGACCCTGAGCAGCAGGGAAGCAGGAGGCTTGTGAGAGCCTTGCTGCCCAGGCTTTTCATGCAAGGCCCACACTCCAGCAGCATTAGAAGGTAAGCTGCGGAATGGGCCTAAGAAATAGCTACATGATTTCTGTCTTGTCCCTGCTCTGCCTAGTAGCCTTGGAACTGGCAAGACAGTGTGACCCAGACAACTGATAAGCAACACCTGGCTTCTCTCTGTGGGAATGCTGGAATGTTTTGGATAAGCGGTCACACAGAGCCTATAATTTCAGTGTGAGATTTCTCACTGTCTCTTTCTTCTCTCCCCCATCTCCTCCATTTGGTCTTTCTACTGCCTGCATTTTCCTCTCTGTGTCACGGCTGGGCACAGAGAAACCTAATGGATTTTGTTCTGGCTTTCTGACACCAGTATGCTACGAATGGATAACTATACTGTATGCAATAAACCCTAGAATAGTTTTTGACAATATGTTTTTGGCCTGGACTCTGTTCTTTTGACTCTGCTGGTTTTATTTGTCTGGTCTGAGGCTGTAGCTGCCCCTCGTGTGGGCCACATTTCTCCCTTTTGATGTCCACGGAGTACAGCGTGGCCCCTGGAAACTCCAACACAAAGATCATATTCTACAGAGGGCCAAGAAAGTGTATCAGTTGAGTCTCAAGGTACCAAAGGACAGTAGGAGAGGTTACTTTGCTGGGAATTTGGTGTTCGTGAGGGGTGATACATTAATTAAGTGATTTTTTGTTCAGTTTGGGACTACTCAATAAGTTTTCCTTTTGTAGGTTGTTGTGGGTTTTCTGGGCTTTCTATTAGTATTTTCTCCTGATGTTTTGGCTGCATCTGTGGCTGGCCTCTTCAGAGGATCCTCTGAAGAGGCCAGCCACAGATGCAGGTGAAACATCAGGAGAAAATACTAATAGGACACGGCTCCAAAGCCCGGAAAATCCACAGCAACCTGTGGATTCCAGCCGTGAAAGCCTTTGACTTTACATATTTCCCTTTTGTCCAATAATGTTACTTGGTGCAGGAGCTGGGAGTTCCACAGGCTCAGGAAAAGACTGAAGTTCTTGAACTCCAGTTGACATTTTTAGGTATCAAAACTGCTAATTGTTAATCCGCTCTGAACATTGCCCATAGAGAAATTGAAGGGTATGAGGGAGACAGAGTCTCCCTTTCTCATACTACAGAAGGCTATGCTCAGGGAGTTTGAGGAGCTCACTGAGCATTTAGACTTTGCTTGCTGAGTAATGGCTCCTGGTAGGGCTTTCCTCAGGGGTCTCTGTGGAAGCAGAAGAGGAATTAGCTAACCACATCACAGGATTAGGATCTTGGAAGGGATTAAGGGAGATCTTGGAGCATGGCTGAAATTTCTCACTGCTTTCAGTGGGATATCCTTTTGGCACAAGGAGCTGAAGTTTTAGGATGCATTACAGACATCTTAAGAAGCTATAGAGTCAATAGGCTTTGGAGTTTACTTGAGGGGATGGTGATTTACCCATCTTGGCCTATTGATTGTATGGAGGTTAGCCTAATGACTCACTTTACATTTTTAGAGTTTTTCCTTATCTAGGATACTGTCTGGATATGGACGGTGGAGTCTGCTAACTTTTCTGTTCATTTCTGGTGCAACAACATGACCACCATGCAGGTTATTAATTCCTTGTCATCCCTCTCTCCCAGGGTTATGAGGGTGGTTAAAGTTTTTACCTTTCAGTGTCTTCAATATAATTTCCTTTTCATAGTGCTCCATGTTGCAGGAGAGAACTATGGCATAGCCAATGCTCTCTCCCTCACATAGATAGAACACTTCAAACAGCTGTTGAAGGATACGGTATTAATATGTTCTGCTGTTGCTTTTGTTATTTCTTTCACATTGTAGGATATGGCCAATGAGGCATTAAGTCCTGATCTATGGCCACAGTATGATCTATTGGTGGCATACAAGGCCCACAACTGTCATTTTGGATCTTACCTGTGATTGAATACTTTGGCTAGGGTTGTGTGGCTGGGAAAGAGGGGCCTTTGGTGGCATAGTTTGATGACAATGTTGTTTGAGGAAGGCAAGGGCATGAATCCTCCACCACACATTTTGGTAATTCACCTGGGGAGTAATGACCTAGGTTCGTTTGAAGGGCAAAGCCCTGATTGTTCAAGCCATTCTTGATGTGAGGATCATACAGTACCCTGCATACAATATGATCTCCCATTTTGCCCCAGTAGGTATGGCAGGCAGAAGAAGACTGCATCAATGCCTTCAGTGCATCAATAGATCCTAGAGAAGGATGAATAGGGAAATTTGAAATGCCTTAATAAAGGAGTAGTACCACTTTTTGCCACATCCTCATAATTTTTCAGAAACCTGAATTCTATGGGGCTGATGGTATTCACTTATCAGAGACAGGTAATCTATTATTCTTGGGATGTCTGCAACAGGAAGCGAGTGTCCTTTTGGCCAGCCTGGTAGGGGATAGGGGCTAAGCAGATGCCTGCCCCTATCTGTGGCAGGTATTTTTCAGGGTGGGGAAGATGTAGGAATTCAGTGTACAATCATGCCTCCCATTTGGTGAAGGTGAGGATTGTGGAACTGTCTCTTAATGTCATGCAATTGGGCATGGATAGGGAAGGAGACTTCCCTCAGGACTTGCTTAAGATCTGAATCCTTACTTGAAGTCACGCAACTTCATGGAGAGATTCATAGGTTGGCCTTCTAGTAGCAGGCTGACCACAGACCAACCCAGTTTTTGAGTTCTTCTTTGGGCTTCTGTGTTAGGTCCAGAGGAAGCAGGGAACACAGAGTAAGTAAGACTACCTGCTCCAATACCAGGTTGCTTTCCCCCTTTGCATTCCTCACTTATTTTCAAGTATATTGTATAACTTTTCAAAACACAGTAGAAAGCAATATTTACCCTCTAGAGTCTCAGCTGAGGCAGTCCAAGGACATTAAAAGCACAGATGTTCAGTGTCCACAGACTGTATTTCCTTTAAGAACAGTGTGAGTTATAAAGTCTTATGTCCCCCCTCCCCCTGGGAATTTTTGTTTGATCATTCTGAACCTGTGACTCAGTTCAGCATTGACAATGTCTCACAGCCACTACCATCTGTGACCACCTGTTTGTTAGGTTGTATACAAGCTAAAATATCTGAGGGAAGTAGTTTCCAATGTCTCTCTCCCATATATATTATGAAGTCTCAAAGCATATTAGTTTTCTAAAGGAAATGGTACATCCAGAGTATTTAATTACTTTACATTTTTTGGTGGACAATGGGACAGTTCTTATTTTTACCCCACATACACTGTTGTAATTTCAAGTCTAATCTGTTTCCATCTGTTTACCCCCAACGTCCAGTCCCAATAGAGTTTGACATTAATCATAGGCTTATGCATGAAGCTGATGTTAATAAGGAGAAAGGGTCAAGCGGGAGAGGTTGCTAAGTATGAAAGAAAATTAATTCCATTCTGTATGAAATGTTCTAGATCTGGAATTTAAGAACATTCCTACTAGTCCCAGTCATGCACTTTTCAAAGCTGGTTCTCAAAGAGCATTCATAAAGTTCTCATTTTTTGATGAAAAAGGTGACTTGAAATTCAGTAGAGGTTGGTGACTTCATGACAATTGGATGATACATCTGCTTCAGGTTTCAGTCTAGACTTTATATGATCTGTCCAAGGTGCTGAATCTATTCTGGGGAAAGTGTCCAGTATCTTCGAGAATTTAAGTTGTTGAACATTACTCTCGCCCAAAATATTAATACCTTGAATAATTACTTTAAAGTTTAGGCTAAAAATAGATTTGCCACCTCATTGTCATAGAAGCCACCAAACCCTAATGATGACACATTAAATGAGTCTTTGCACATTCTATGATCCTTTCCCCAGTTGGTACTTTTTTGTGAAAATTTCATTTTTTTAAAAAAGAGGCAAAATGGCTTTGCCACAAAACATGCTATTCCCCCTCAGAATATAATATTATTGCCCAACTGAAATGTTCACAGAAAAAAGACCTCAAATGCGAGAAGTCAATGAAAAATACACAAAAATCTTTTTATTCATAGCCACCAAGGAGAAAGCTTTTGAAATTTTTTCATTTCTTATTTCAAGAACAAAATAAGCTGAGATTCTTGACTCTACTAAAGACTGATAAAACTTAGGAATGGGGTCATTATCTGTGGGATGTGTGCTCTAGCAGCTAACTGGTTGCATGCTCAGAGGGCTCATTGTGCAAAGGCAGTATGTGATGTCTCCTGCAATGACTTTAAAAAGTTATGGGACACATAATGGGAATTTACATCTGTACATATCAGTAGCAGGATTTTGGTTCACATTTCTTCAGTGCTCACAGGAAATAACCACGTAAATAATATTCCTGGATTCCACTCTCTTGAAAAAGGGAGACTATGAAGAAGTGGCCCATTGATTTCCATGATATATATTCCCAAGTACCTTTATTCCTTTGGAAAACACATTTCGATAAAAGCTAATTCTGAATTTTGCTAAATGTATAGTGTTATCTGTATGCATTTTAGGGTAGATTGCACCATCTTTCTAAATTAAAAAATACTCATTTTTGGGAAAAAAATACTTAGTTTGAGATTCTCTGTCCTGCTTTCTGCTCAAGAACTTTCTCGGTATCTGTCAAAACCTGTACGATCATGTTAAAATCATGGGTTGGAATTCATGATCACAGTTACAAATGTACAATCTTGAGTTGCACTTTTATGATTGGTTTGTATTTCTAATCTGTATTTTTTCAATAGTGTAGGAAATATGTATATAATTATAAAAGTTCTCAAATCTCAGTTATTGGGCAGCTGCCACTGTGAGCAACAGGGATCTGTTCTCCTGCCAATTGGCCATCAAAGTGCAATGTTTAAATAGGTGTGTGTGAGAAAATATTTGTATATGCCCATAAATCTCAATAATTAATTTTATACATATTTTTGGTTTTTTTATAAACATCTGAAAATTGTATTGCAAAATCTGGAGAAATGTGCAGATTGAAGAAAGCTCATGTGTGCAAACTGAAGGAGATCTCTTTCATATGTACTAATCTGAGAAGTGTAAATTGTCAATCTTCTTCTTAAAATTCACACCAAACAAAAACCTTGAACAACCGTAGGAAAGAACTAGATGGAGTGGCTGAAAGCAAGGATGAGGGAAATATTTCCCACAAGCCGACTGAGACTCTCAATATCATAGTACTCTCATCTCCTGCAAACAATGAGATCAAAAAGTTTGCATCATTCATCAAATGGCCACACCACTCAAAACTGTTTTGATGCTATTGATTTTGATATGTTTGTGAGCTTTTGGCCGTCCCTCATCTTTTAGGGGACCCATTTCCAGGTCCGAAGCAGATGAGGGGTTGTAGAAAGGTAATCTGTGGTTTGAAACAAAACAAACAACAAAATGTTAAGGTGTGTGAGGTAAAAATGAGATATGTGGCCCAAGAATAGAATTCCATAGCTGTTTATCTAACTGTAAACTTATACAGAAAACAACAGAACCCCTTTGTGTGTGTTTCTCAGTGCCTATAGACAAGATCATTTAGGTTAACTGAACCGCTATACAATTTTTCTTTAAATATGCCTTTATTATTCTATTACAACAAGTTGCAGCTGAGTGTCTCACAAGAGCATTTAATTTGGATTTAATGTGGTGGGTACTGTTTATTAATTAAACATCAAATGATTATTAAAACATACTTAATTGAGATTTAACAGCTTTGTCTAAGGATGTGTCTGGCTGCAAATGTAATTAGCTTGGAAATAATGAATATATTATTTTGTCAGTGTATTTTATATATTAAAAATGCAGTGTGTTTAACTGTGAAAATGAAATACATGGAAGTTTTTCAAAATTATCTATTAGCAGAGGAAATGAGATGCATAATATTTAAATATAGAGCTCCATACAACAGTGTGGGAGCAAAAGGGAGGGGAAAATGGATAAATCCCACATCAGCTTTCTTCAACTTGTACATGTCAGAAGTTTTGGATTATTTCTCTGATCAGCTCCAGTTGACATGGCCAAAGGGCCTAAATCACAGTATCAGTATACATCTAGAGTAAAGAAAAGCTACAGGTGGAAAAATGCTGGCCCAGCCTAGGCAGTTGGGATGGTATAAGAAGGTTAATAGGGGCAACTTTAACCAAATGGTATTGTCTAGTTTAGAGACACTGGATAGGAAGCTGCAGGCTGGCAACTCAGTGGCAGCAGTGGTGTGTTCTGGTGAGGACTACTGGGGTTGCTGAAGCAGAAGGTTTGACTGTGAAACGGGCTAAAGCAGGTGAGTCCAATGAGAGCACCACACTTTTGGATGACATTAGTGGGGGCAGCATTACTGGTGGTAATACCCCCAGTACACTAACTTTGCTAGGGGCGGGGAAGCTGGAGCAAGCTGGTTGATCAGGTTGGGGTTAATGCTGAGTGACTGATGTTAATGGAGCCCCACGCCAGCTATCTCACAGAACCAATTAAGTCAATTAATTTCAATGGCTATGCAAACTCCACTGGGTTTCTATTTTTCCCAGATGTATTATCCTGGGGTTTATGTGCCACAAGGGCCTTCTGTCTCTGTGGGAGCACAGCAGCAGCAACAGCCATTGACCAGTGCATTTAGTGGAGTGCCTTATGGGGTTATCCCTTCAGGTAATCCTAATATGTCCTTAGGACATCATTTGTTACCAGCTATAGTGGAGAAAATTCTGGACGATGATTATGTAGATGTGTTTTTTCCCAGGGGTGGGGAAGATTGGGAGAGCAGGGATGAGAAGGAAAGAGACAAGGTAAGGATGAGGAAGGTTGATCAAAATTAGCAAAATTGGATTTTGGGTTTTTGTATATATTCTGGTATCATCATGAAAGCTCGGCCTTGGAGAATGCATGCATTCGGGTGGGGAAGGATTTAGAGTGTTTTAAGATGGTGAACAAGCTCCAGTCTATTTGGCCTCTTCCTATTCATCATGTGTTGCAATACTGTGTTTCGCTGAAAGGTAACAAGTTGGCCTACCAATCCATTAGGATGAGGTTGTCAACCTTGACTGTCACAGATAAGGTGCAAGGTAATGATGAGATGACTATTAATTTTAGGGTTGTAAGGCCCCTGAAGTCTGGAATCAGGAAAAGGATCATGTTGTTGATAGTCAGGAACCTTTATCTCCTTAGGTGCTTCTGGATTTAGGTAAAGTTTGGCCTGTGATGTGTAAATTGGATGACCCTGTTTCATGTAGCTGCATTGAACACTTTCACTGGGACCTTGAGGGTTCATGAATTAGTTATGTCAGGCAGAAGGGAT
Source organism: Cyclura pinguis (assembly GCA_030412105.1). Classification (NCBI taxonomy): domain Eukaryota; kingdom Metazoa; phylum Chordata; class Lepidosauria; order Squamata; family Iguanidae; genus Cyclura; species Cyclura pinguis. The sequence continues at coordinate 163,030,898 of CM059602.1, forward strand.
GATTTAGGCAGAGTTCTGGTCTTTGGGGATATGAGTTTTGGGTGTGACTATGTGGTTTTGTTTTTGTTTTTTGAATTAAGTTCTCCAAGAGGGATCAGAAAGGGCTGGCAAAAAAAAGTGTAGTTGGGATTGAGCTGGCCTCAATTGGATGCACATCACATTGCTCCCCTTTCTTATGCCATTTCCAGGTCAACACAACTTGAATAGGTAAGGCCAGGTAAGGTGGCTCTTATTTAATCCATTTATCTATGTCTGGTCTTGTTATTCTATGGTTGGTTATCAATAAATCTATATAGTCTTTTGTTTCCAGATGCTTGTACCATTGTGTCATTACCCTAATGCTATATTTCCCCACCTCCTGCTCTAATTCATTGACTATCACTGCCAGGAAGTGAAGAAATGATGGAACTTTTTTGATGGAACTTTAAAGGAATTATTCATCATGAGGATCCTGTTTTAGGGAGGGTGTTCAATATCTTAGATAGCTCCTTTAAATTTTAGCCAAAGAGACAGAGTGGATTCCTTACCCCACATGACATGGATGCAATCCAGGAACTTCCCTTTTTCAGGCTCAAGATGTACTGCATCACACATCAACACGTTCACTGGCTTTGATTATTCATCACCAACAAACCGACTACAAACTCTTTTACTCTCCAAAATGTTGTTAGTGTTCACTTCTTCAATAGATTTGTGATCTGAAATAAAAATACAGAATACAGTTCCATACAGATATCCTACCATCCATTTCGGCTGTCCCCTGATGACAGCAAGGCATACAAAGGCAGCAATGTAGAACAATATTCTTTAAGTCAGTAAAGCACTGAAATTGTTATGTACTATAAATGATGGGAAAAGCTTTTCATTGTTCCAAGAAGGCAGAAACGCAACTAGCAATAAAGATTGCTATTCCAACAAGTAACTTAAAGCTTTTCATGTTAACAAAGACAAGTATAGATACAAAATTCCAAGTGTAGTTTATATTTGTTGGATGTGATAAACCTTAAGTTTTCCCATATGTCTTTCTTCCGTAAAGAGAGGAAGTGCAGATTTAGCAACAGAAATAAACCAGATACATAGTATGGGGGAGGGAAAGTATTTTATGAGTAAATATAAAAAACATATGAGAAACATACCTTGAACAATGGTTGCCACAGGCATGTTTACCAATAAGTTATGAGGTTTCTGTCATGGATTTAAACTGACTGGAATGGTTAGTTCCACAATACATATGTAAAAACCATAAGCTCTTCTTCATCACATTTGCATCAGTCTCCTGGATAAGAATTACATACATCTATTTTAATAAAATTTACGGATATGAAGAAAAAGATCATATCAGTTCTCATTGAAAACCATTGATGTATACAACAGAAATTATATGGTTCAAAACTTGAAACACATTTGAGGTGGGATGAGGTCTCCTTTTTCAGAAGTTAGGATTATAAAACACATGGAGCAAGTGTCATCGCTCTTAACACTAAACCAAAGTAAGCTCCTTTGAAGACCAAACTTGTGTGTGTATACACAAAAGGAGAGGAGTGTATATAAGCAAAACACAAGCTTCTCTGTTTTCATTGTTGAGTTCACTTTGGCTCAGATGTGCATCAGTTCATGTTCCCCTACATCTCCAAATTGTACATACTTCATCTCATATTTTTCTAAATTGATATTGTCATAAGTCACACTCTGTAATCTGAGGGCTGTGGCACAGAGGAGTTAGAGTGCAAAGAGTTTCTGCAAGGCTCCTGACAATTTCCTCATTGAATCTGAGAAGCCAGTGGGAGAAGCAGCTTGGAACCTCTCTTGACAGGAGCTGAAGACACACGTGCACATACACACACACTTTCTTTAAAGTCTGAACAAAAGGGAAAGTAAAACTTTGTAAGAATTATCTTTTAAATAGAAGATGCTGATTGATCGAACACCTGACATCCAGAGGCAGCCACCTGTAAATCTCCCAGCAGTTGCAGGGAATCCTAGTTGTTCACAACCATTCATCTTCTGTGACTGGCCATGGTCTTGGTATTCCTGTGTTTCCGGGAACCCTTGACACCTGGACTAGATATGTTTAATGACTCCTTGTTTCATCTTTCTTTGGCTTTGGATATATGAAATTGTATACTGAAAATGATAGGGAAAGCTGGCTTTGTGGGACGACTTCTGGATTGAGATCTTACCCAAATCTTCCTGTCATCTTTTTGGGTAACACCTTCATGAGCTCGACTGGGTTGATTTCCCTGTAGCTGTGTCCTTTGGGTGAACCTATCTCTTTGGACACTTGCTGCCTGTAGAGATAAGGTGTGCACATTTTGTGCATATTGTAGAAATGCATACATTTTTCATTCACATTTGTTAACGTGCTGTCAGATCACTGGTCCATCTAGCCTAAAATTCATTTCCTCTGTCTGGAAGTGTCTGTCCAGAGTTTCAGACAGGATTTTTTCCTAGCCCAACCTGGAGATTTTTGCTATTTCTTGATGTTCATCCACCCAAACACTAAGCAGGACAACCATGCTTTGTTTCCTAAGTCAGACTACATTGGATGCGTTCAGGGTGGTATGATGGCATGCCACCATACATGTTTTTGATGTGAAAATTTGATTTCATAACTGTAAGGATTTTTGATAGCATATTACGTTCAAACTTGCTTCCAGGTTTAATAGGTACAAAGTAGATCAATCTTGACTCAGAATGAACTTAAGAGATATGTCCCAACCTCTCTTTACAGCTGTAGTTAATGGCGCTTATTCCCATAAAACTGTGTGCTACAACCTTACTTTTTAACCTGAATAACTAAATGGTTGCCATTCATTTCTCTTTGAGAAAATGCAGGAAAATTATGTTGGAGCAAACATTTCTTACAATTCCTGGCTCTGTGAACTGCTGTATTGTGCAATCCACAGATGCTTTCTTCCTAAACTTTGCTTATCAGCGAGGTGAATTTGCATTTCTCCCACTACCCATAAATATTGAAGTTTTCCCTGATTTTATTAGCACCATGTTTTTCGAAGCACAGCATCAAAATTATAGGGTTTTATTAAACAAATCATTTAGTATTAAGAACCATTGTATGTTCTGTTCTGTATCTTCATTAAAATCAGAAGATATGGTTTTTTGTTTGTAAGCTTTAAGTGATAGCCGTAAAACAGTGAGGTATTTGTTTTCAGCAGGAATTCATCAATTAATTAAGTAATCTTTCCAAATAAGGAGCTTAACCGATTTATCAATAGTGCTGGACAGGTCAAAGCCAACAATAGCATGAAAAGGATTAAACTAAAGCTTATTTAATATGCATCTGCATACTAATCAGGAACAGTAATTAAGAGATGATTGTTTAAATGAAGACTGCAGTCTGTGATATTTTACTGTATCCCTTTTCAACTGACACATTTGATTTAGCTAATAAAGAGAGGTTTCACTCAAATTAAGTGACGAAACAAATAGGTACCCAGATTTTGTAGGCTCTAAATATGGATAGGAATCATGAGGCTCTACAGATGTTGTTGGACTGCAACTCTCAGCATTCCTCATCATTTACTATGCTGGCTATAGGTGCGGGCAATGGTCCATAAATATCTGGAAGGCTGCATGATTATGTCCTTGTTCTCTATGCCTACTGGAAAACATCTGGACAGATATCTTCAGCTGCAGTAGTGATGAACTATGGTCCTCTAGATGTTATTCTCAGAAGACCCAACAAAGTCAGTTAATGTTGAAGAATGCTGAATGTTGCAGTCCAAGCACATCTATTTTAGATGTATTGACAAGAATGGACTCAAAAGAGCTGTGCAGACTGAGCCCAGTTAATTAAAAAAAATGTCTTAGCAATCACTTGTTTCAGAGGGGGAGTTTATTTATTCTTCTATTCCCCACCCTTCCTCACACAGAAGCATATTGGGAAGGTTCCAAATTTGTTTGTAAACCATTCTCCTCCCATTTTCTTCCTCTGAAGCATTTTGCTGGTTCTTCAGTGTGCATATGTGGGTGCAAATCCTTCTGACCACAAAGGGACTTACTGCTGATTGGACATGCATTGATTGCTCTCTTAATCTGTAATCTCCTCTAAAAATCACAGAAAGTCTTTTAAACTAATATATCTATTTTGTTATAAAATATCTTTTGGTTATTGTTGATTTTGCATGACATCATGGAGGAGAAAAGGAGTCCAAATATTTTTAAAATTCCTCAGATTCCCCTCCCCCTAAAAAACACACACACCAGTAATTAGAATAACAATAGGGTTCCATGGAATAACACTCTTTGGCTCACATGTTGTTAGGGACATGTCACCGTGTCATACATCCCTGCGCCAAGATATAATTGGCAATAGACATTATTTAATTGGCATACAATATAAATTATACACTGTCATGGCTGAAAAGCCATGCTGAAAAAGAGGACTGGCTAAACAGGTGCGGAAGTAGATCAGATGAGACCTCAGGGTATGGCCAGGTCATAGTCAAGGGATCAGATGGAAAGTTTTGGTGATAATGAGCTTGTGATAATCCCCTCAACAACTCAACCTTCAAAAACAATAGCACTCCAAACGGTCTTAACAGGGCAGCTGATTGCCTTCAGCCCATTCCTTCTTCCCACTGAAACTCTCCTTTGTTTCTTCTCTCGCCCAGCCATTAAGGAGCTATCATGATTCCCACCAATGCTTTGTCAGCTAATGCTAAAGCCATTAGCCTGTTCTGGACCCCATTGTTTGCCCTGCCAGAGAGCCATTCACACCTTTCCCCTCAGGGCAGAAAAAGGGTATTTAAACCCTGGTTCAGAGCCAAACAACTTGTAGTAATGTAGTACTCTGGACATAGGTGGTCATTCTGCTGCTCTGATTCCTGTTCTGGTACTACCCTCAGACCCCTAGTCTGAGTCACATTGCTTTGACAAAGCAATGTGACTCAGATGAGAGGTCCGAGGGTAGTTTCTGCAGGATAGCTAAATATCACCCACTTTGCTCCAACTCCTCTCTGTCCAGTTTTCCTACCTTTCCTCTGGTTAGCCTTTTAAGGTTGTGAAACTGCTTGAATCTTATGTGTGATTGTGATATTCCTCTAATAAACATACTTTCAGTCTCCAACTGGTGTCTCTGCATTAGACCAGTACACATGGCTGGAAGATCCTGTGAGATTATCCCCCCAGACAGGTTTCCTTTGAGCTAAATTCTCATTCTCATTCCATGCTGTTTCACAGAGGCACTGGTATAAAAGATGGACCTCTGAGTAACCCACGTTTTGGAGGAACAGGCATGTGCCCATGCACATTTCCCTTACACATGTGCAAGTCCTTTTCTAAGTATGCAGAGGTTGATATTTTGTTCCTTCTTCTACAGCACTGAAAGAAACTCTCCAAACTTACTGAATGACCTCCAAAGTCCCCGACAAAGCCATTCTGTGTCTTGAGGGTAGCAGGCAAAATCACAAATGTGCTGAGTATGTCCCACAGAATGGTGGTATCAGTGCTAAGATTTGATAGGGTCCTCCTGAGATCTCAGTGCTGCTGTAATCATTTCACTTCTGACTCTGGATATGCAGCCAGAAATTTCTGCAATCCTACTTGTGGCATGTGGTGCATCCAGTATTGGTCCAAAGTTGGACATATTATGCCATGCTGGGTACAGGATTTTGGCCTATGATCTTAAATGTTTAACAAGTCTGCTTAAAATGCTATCCTTTTTTTCTCTTCTGAAGGGTATTTTACATTGTACCTCTCACATAAAATAAATTGTTGAAGAAGGTGTGTGTTTTCTTACAAATATTCAAGTTTTAAATCTCTATATATTTTATTCTTGTACCAAGATCTAAGGCATTCAGACATTATCTCCCTCCTGGGCAAGATTTAAAAAAAACAATAACTTTTTTCAATTATTTTCATATATTATTTATTTTATGTTTTTTATGTATTTCATACGTTTTGAATTGTTATTGTTATTGTTACCATTTCAAGACTTTTCCCCCTAAAAATTCATTTGTAATATCTTTTTCTTCAAACAAGCAAGCAACAACAACAACAACAAAAAAACAGTATTTTTACACAAGATTTTTACACAAACACATTTTTCTTAAAAAATCCCAAAATAAAAATATTGTAATAGCTGACTATTTCTTAATATGACCTCTTCAAATTTCAAAATATCCATTACCACAAGGAGGAGAAAATTGCTGATAGTCTTTTCTTCACAACAGCATAACAATGGCCCAAATATCTGGCAAAAGGACAGTTATTCCTTTGAACAAACTAAACTAAACATCAAAAACTTCAAAAGGTGTGAAAGTGCTTGGGAATGGTTGCCACAGAAGTCCTCACCACTGCCATGTCATCTCATCAGTAAAATATAGCCAAAATAAAACATATTGTTTTGAGATGGGTAAAAGAGTTGGAAAATTTGAGATGTATGTTGGTTTGATACATCTCAAATCCACACAGATGCAATGAAGCCAAGGGTCAGGAAAATAGCCCTGGGACTTTCCTGCATCACAAGGGCTTGGATTCAATGGCTGTTGTGGTCTCTTCCAACTCTATGATGCTATGACTTTTAGATGATCAGGGACTACGACATCATCCACCAGCAGCCCTGGATACAGTGTTGAACTGTAATCCTCACTTTAGGCATTTAATGGACAGATATCAACTGAAGTGTATGCACAAACAAGGAAAATTAATTATCTTACCAACAATGTATTTTTGTGAGCTATCCCTGTTGTATTCCTGTGGTAACTTGGTCACAGGTTGGGAAGACCAATGGACATTACAAAATAGTTACTTCTGTTGGAGATTAAATTTCCTAGAAACTGTTTTCAGTCAACACAGTGACCAGCACTTTTGAATTCTCCAAAGGATTCTTCTATGGAGGACCAACACTTCAAAATTTATTATTGCCCATCCACTCCTCACAAACGCCCTGGGCAGGATCACATGTTGTCTCTGTGTAAAGTAAATATCTATTAGTGGAGTTACACCACACAAGCATTACTGTGGTCCCTCCATTTCAGCAACCTCCACATGTGCAATTTCCAGCTCGCAGAAACTATCACTTGCCTATACCTAAAATAACAGTGACATATATGCATACATCACCATAACTGAATATAATGGGATGTGAGCATTCATGAATTATGGTATTTGCAAGGGTTCCTGGAATGGAACCTCACATATATAGAGAGCAATTTGTATAGAATTCTCATACAGAACAGCAACATTGTGCTACACATGCACAGAAATGGACTTACCTGGAAAACCATTTCACATTCATACCTATCCTATGTTCTTTCGACACATTTGCTTGCACATGTGAAAATTCACCGTCAATGCAATAAGCTGAATGTTTGTATAATGCGATGTCCAAATAAGTGCTCCACATATGTAGCACAACTTAACCCACATAAGTCACCAACAGGATGCCAGCACCAATACTGTAGACTGATTTCTGCACAAATCAGCAGTTCAGTATTCTATGAACTCTTTCGTTGTGCTCTCTGTGTAAAGTTGAAACACTATTGCACGAACTTCATTGCAGGAAGGAAACACAAAGTCTTATAACAACAATAATAATAAATGATTGGGACAGATTTTCACATTGTTAGTTCCTATACTTTATGCATTTGTGAAAAGCAAAAAGCTAGTTAAGGCTTCTTTCATTCTCTTTCTTTCTTTTTGTCTTTTTCCAGAAAAACTGAATTGACATTGGACATTGCTAATTAGAGGGAAAAGTTACTAACTAGGACTTTTCAAAGACCAAAAAAAAACACAAACAAACCACTATTTAATGCTACATTTTTCCCTAGTGGAAATTTAGCTTGTTCACAAACTTTCCTTTTTTTTTTTTTTTTCATATCATGGAACACTAGAAGCAGAATTTTTCAGTAACAACATAAAACAAATTGTGTGCCAGTATGAATGAATTCTCTGATCTCTGAAAATTGTGATTTGGGTTCACTCCTGTAGCACCACCTACTGGCTTTCAAAATAGGTCCCAAAGAAGCAGATCATATATTGGTGCTAAATGCTAAACTTACTGACACAAATTAGACTTTAAATAAAATAATAATCAAGGAAATGTAACCTAAATAAACTAGCTTGGGGAATTAGAGTGATGGCTAATTATAGCTTTGCAAAGAGTGGAGCCAGCTTGCAATTAAGGCTGTGCACAGTGTGATTCATACAAGGATAATCATCTCCCATTGACTCAATCACTCAGTGGGCAGGCATCAGCAAAACTTCATGCATGTGCAAGGTGCCTTCTAGACCACGAATAAAGACAAATCTCTTCCAACTGTACCATAAACATTCTAAGCAACCTATAGACCTATTCATAAAGAGTTAATGTCTTCCTGGATTTGTGTGGGTTTGTGTGGATAGATATTGGGCAGAGGAGGGATAGCATAAGCCATGTGCAGTCATCCCTCCACATTCGCTAGGGTTAGGGTCACAGGACCCCCGTGAAACTGAAAAAACCATGAATATCTCTAAGCCCTCCCAAATCATATTTAACACACAAAAAAGAATAATCACCATATTTAACCCACTGTGGATTCCTTTGAGGAATCAGGGTTCCTTCACAAGACAGAAGTAAGTGGCTGGTGGGGCTTACTGCCACCTCTGCTGCTGCCCCACACCATTTTTAATAGGGACTTACTAGCCTCATTTCCAGTTTCTTAGTCTCACAAGGCTTGCAGTCCCTATTAAAAATGGCACAGGGAGGCAGCAGAGCTGATAGCAAATAATCCATGAATAATCAAATCTGCAAAAGTGAAACTCACAAATGTGAAGGGATGACTGTATATTAAAATCGTTTTCTGGAATTCTAAGCACCTGAATACATGCATAGATACAGCAACAATCCTGCTTACTGTATTTTTGTAGGCACTCCACATACTGGAGAAGATATCTGTGCCCATATCTGTACCTGCACAGAGAAGAAGAAGAAGAAATAATAATAATAATAATAATAATAATAATAATAATAATAATAATAATATTTGTTACCTGCCTCTCCTCAAAGCAGGGTACAAACAAAGGTTAAAATGCAATTAAAACCAGCATACCAATTGAAAGCACATGTGCATAGAGAAACTGTGCAAACGAGTCTAGCCACACGTCATCAAAGTGTCACCTACAATTCACTACAAATTCAATACAAAATACAATTCAATACAAAAACAGCCCACATGGTCGTTTTTATTACCTTAAATATTACGTATTAATCCACCTAAAAAATACTGCTCCAAATACAGGACTGTACCCCCAGTAGAGGCCATTTTCAGGGGAAATTGTTTTAGGTCTTCTGCTTACTTCAGTTGGAGGGGTGAATTTAATCATGGTTTTTAAAGAAGAATAGCTGGAAATGGCTAAATATAACAGATGCATCTTATTTCATTTAATGTAGTTATATTTTCTGCTGGAAGGTGGAAAAACACTGATTTGATTTGATGTTTCAAATATCAAAAATAATTTGACTCATCTTGGGTACTGTCACTTGATTTTGGGAGGAGGGCACGATTTGATATTGTGTCTCAGACAATTACCATATTTGCCAGTGTATGAGACCCATTGGCATATAAGACGCACACCATTTATATGCCAGCAAATTTTATTTGCTGATGTATAAGATAAATCAGCATATAAGACAAACCCCATTTTCAAATAGTATTTTTAGAGGGAAAAAAGTGAGTATTATACGCCAACAAATAGAGTGAAGGCTTTCAGCCAGTACTTTGTTAAGTCTCAGGTGAGTTAACCAAAGTTGCAAAGAAAATAGACTATTTCAAGAAGAAGGGGGAACTGTCTTTTGCAAAAAGGCACTGCAAAATGGAGAAGAACATTTGAATTCTTGGAAATATGAAAATTCAAAATAAAACTGTGAAATATATTTTAGTATAGGCATCATTTGTGAAGTGTGAAGTAAGCTGCTTATAATAAGAACATGTGAACTGAACATATTTCTCCCTCATCATTAGGAGGAACTGAAGTATATCACTTGTATACAATGTTTCAAGGGAAGACAAACACTTGAACTGCTAGAGACATGGCTTTATTAATCTATTTTGTGCCATCAGTATGTACAGCAACTCACAGAGAGTGCAAAAAAGCATAGCTGTCTTCCAAGAATAATGCAGAGTAAAAGGCTGCCAAAGCAGAGAGTGAAAGGAGGTAGAATGGGGAGGCATGAAGGGACTGAAATAATTTATATTTTATTAGTAGGAGTCATCCCCTGACTGTGCATGCAAGCAATGCTATTTATGCATGGATATGAAAGAAAAAATCCAGTAGGACTTTTTTTGGTCTACTAGTCCCAGAGTCTCTCATCCAGTGTGGTTACTTTCTAAAGCTCAGCTAAATATGCCAGAAAGGGACCCTTCATTGCATCAGCTAAGAGCTATTTTCTAGAGTGTTGCAGGGTAGAAAAATCTATAAAAGAGCAGGAAAACTAACATATTCTTTCCCTGGGGTTGGTTTGAGTTTGCACATAACCATGTGAATTATTTGATCATTTAGAATTCTTCTCATTTTAAACTTCTTTTTTTCTGAAGAAGCAAACCTTAGAGAAGAGTGAAAAGTGTTGTTGCATAACCAAGGCAGCAGAGGGGGCACAAGTCAATGAACAGTTTTCTTCCAGTGTTGCTATCAAGGGAAGAACAAATAAGCTGAGGATCATCTCTTGACCTCTGTCTTTGCCTGCACAGTAAAATGAGCCTTATCATTTTAATCAGACGGCACTTAAAAAAATCTCAGCTGTTGGTGGGACCACTCCTGCTGTTAAGTGGTATGAAGCAACCTCAGGCCGCAAATGTTGGGGAGCAATCTCCTATTTTTTCACTTGGGTTCCTCAGCTGTTTCATTTCTTGGAGGATGAGAGCTTTGTGCACCATGGGACTTGTCTTGGATAGTCAAAATTAGCCTTGGATGTGATAGAAAATGTTGTCAGCAGTGTTGAAATAAAGGATTTCTGCAATGTTTCTGTACATGAAATGGAAGGGAATCACTTTTTTTTTAACCTTCTTCTGTACTTTGCATAAAAACCTACTCAAAAATTTAACAGAAGTAGGCATTTATGGGATTTGGGGGATATCTAAAACTAGAACATTTGTGAATATTCTATATATTCCTACTAAATTGCTCAGAATTTAACCTACAGTTATTTTTCACAATCCTCCACTTTTCTCAAACAATACAGTTTTCATTGTCTCCATCTTTCCTCTTTCCAGCAAGGGAAATCCACATATATGAACACATTTCCACATACATATTACTTGCTTGGTTGGAAATCAAAGACATAAGCCAGATGTACATTCATATGCATTTCCAAATATTCCTTAAATTAGATGTATATACACATGCAATACCAAAGTAAGCATAAAATCTGTTTGTACTGTATTGCTCTGAATGAGATGCACGTCCCAATGCACATTGGAATGTGCGTCTATGTCCAACTTGTTATTGAGAAATTAGTCGTACATAAGCATCTGACTTATAAGAGATTACAGCCTTTTTCGCGTAATGATGCTCTTCTCTCTCGTAGCTCTGCAAGTCTAGTCTGGAAGGAAGCACATCAGCAATATTCCCCTCCATACCTGCTCACTCCCTGCAGAAGGGAGCGGGGCAGCCCCACCTCTTCCTTCCTTCTGCAGTGCAGCTGGGCACTCGCCATTACTGTGCTAGGGCAGGAAGCATCACATATGTATGGCTGTGGCTTCTGCCCAATGGTAAGTATGGGAGTGCCGCATGATGGGAGGTGAAAAATGGATACTGCTTGAGTGCGACACTTTGCGATAGGACAGCAGCAGGACGGAGACAATGTCGTGCAGAAGCACAACCTGCTGACAGCTGCCATCCCATGGCAGAAGTGTCTCAGTGTCGTCATGTGGAAAGGGCCTAGGTAAACAGAGATGGAACTTAAATTCTAACCATTTGTGCAATATGTTGCATGTATTTATTTATTTATTTACTAGTGGAAGTATTTGGTTTCACCTGGTTTAGAATAGGCCTTCATTTGAAACACTGAAACCTTCAAGCAAAGTTATGCAGCTTTGAAGATATTGTGCCCGCACCGTCTAAGTGAACCATCACCAGTGATACTCCTAAACATACCCATCTGACCATGAGGAGGGGATCTGGTCACTCCATGCCTGTAAGGATGTGCCACATTACAGCAATAGGAGGGAGTTGCCCTATGCTTCTGTCTTTAACACTATTCTGCATCTTCAAACTATGTTGACCAGAGGTTGACAGCCTAGTTCAGGAAGTTTGTTAACAAGTACTTCTTGGTACTGCTGGCTTCAAACACAAGACACATCAAAATTAATAAAAATGCATTTTAGAAATCTGAAGTTTTTCTTAGACTCTCTGGAGCACCAAGTTTCAGGTGTTTATCTTTAATGGTCATGGAGCTATGGAACTGACTGGTTCACATCCTCTTTTCTTATTAGAGATGTCTGCACTGCAATTATTTCAATAATTTTTTGTACCGTCTTTCTATAAAAGTATGCAAGGCAGTTTGCTATGTTAAAACTTTTTTTGAAAAAGAAATACCATAAAAGACTTCAGTGAAGTTACTGATGATTTCTTCATGACTTAATGATTTCTTCATAAATCTCCCTGACCTTGTCTTCTCATCTGCCATCCTTCATGGCACACATGTTTTTAAGAAGTCCCTTGAAAGGGTGGTGGAGAAGTTGCCTGCTGGTATATCAGCCAGTTAATTTGTCATGTTTCTTATTTCACAAATTGTCAGAGGCTGATTGTTTTTTTAAATAATGTTTATAAAGTCTATTTCCTCACTGCAGTCTCTGTTTTTTACATATGCATGTCTCTCAGTAGGCAATCTGAGTGGGAACCTGCCCTCTAGTTCATATGGGAAGCTATTACCTTAGCTCTCTCTTAGGAAACCATAAAGGAGCTGACATTCAACTGCTTCTTCTCAATGGCTTGCATTGTCACAGTTACATTACACACCATTATTTATAAGCCAATGATGATGATTATCTCACCTTGGATTAATCTTCAGCAGCCCTTTCACAATAGTCAGTAAGTGGTGATATAAATTGCTGATAACAGAGCTGAAAGTGGTACAATTGGCAGGCAAGTGTGTTTTATAGAGTCCATAAAGAAGTTACCTTGCAGTGGAGTTTGGCATATTGAGGAGAAAAAGTCAGCTGGTTTGATAGGGAAAAGAGAAAGTGTTGTACAGATCTGACATGAGAGTGGCATGTTCTGGAGCTTGAAGGGCTACATCACATGTTGGGTTCTGTAGGAGCTCTGGAGAGCTGCAATACTTTGTTCAGGACATAGTTCTAGGTGACTGGAGGTGATACCCATTGCTTCAAGTCACCCTTTGGGTGGGTCGCTGAAACCTTAGTTAATGTAACTTAATAAAAGTGTTTTAGGCCACGTTTGTAATTGTTGGGAGTTAGGGTTTCCCAGGGTGTTAGCCCTTTGCAGAAATTATATGAATGCGAAAACTGTTAGGAACTAGCCTTCTTTGAGCAGAGTCGCAAAAAAAGCATGTCCCAATCTCTGTGCAGCTTCCCTGAAAGGAGACTGAATTGGAAAGCAAATCAAAGCAGACAGTTTCAGGTTCCAAACTTAAAAGATTTACTAATAAACTTTACAATTACATATGCATTGGAGAAACCATATCCTAACTAACTAACAGAAGGACTAGGTAAGATAGATTCATTCTTAACTCACCAAGTTCTTGGTGGAGAGGCTAGCAAAAACAGAGAGAAGGTGCTAGAAACAAGATTGCAAAATGGGAATGAGAGAGAGGTGTGGTCTTCTATGTGAGGCTAGTGACAGACTCCAGGGTATATCCTGGCTCACACGGTCTGGATACCATAACCAATCATTTTAAATAACACAGAGTAACAGTTGAGAATTTAGATGAGAGGCCAGAGGGCTGTTACATGCAAAGGAAAATTAAGTCTATGCTAGCTAAGTCCCATTTGTCTTAGAACGGGAGTGGGGGGGGGTGCTAGAATTTTCCAACAGTCATTTTATAGGCTGAAAAAAAAAAGAAGAGGATTTGAGGCCTGATTTAGAGGGCAGGGATTGTGCATTTTAAGAAGTGCTTCTATAGAGAGGCATACTGTGTAGCAGAATAATGAAAAAGAGGAAGTCATGAACTTTAGATGAGAAACAGGAAGGGAGAAATTGACACCAAGTGGATGCAAGATATTTTTTTTTCAAAGTGTGGATTGATATGTTAATTGATTACATTTATATTGACTATTTATATATTTATTGTTACATTTATACAGTCTGTGTTATTTCACCTTTGTCCAGTGTGTTCAAAGCAATGAATGTGGCTTCTTTTCTCTAATACACACACTTTATCATTACAACCACTATTGGGTAACTCAGGCTATGAGAGAATAACTAGGACAAAGTCACACAGTGATTTTCATGGCACAGTGGAGAGTAGAACATGGACATGAGTTGGACTACATGTCAGGTATCTCTGATGGGTGTGTCTGTAGATTTCCACAAATGGATCAGGACAACTTGGTATATATAAAACTATTCATTGGTGTTAAGAAGTAACTAGATATATTCTATACTTAAAATACTTCAACTAGGGATGGGAAACATGTGGTCATGCAAACGTGGTTGTACCACAATTTCCATCAGCTGTCACTAGAAAAGCCAATGGTGAGGTATCATGAGGTTGCAGTATCACCACACATTTGTCATCTCTATATTAAACCCCAAAACTCCCCTATGGCTATCTCCATGTGAAACTTTCAAAAGAGAAATGCCAAAGTTAAATAAATGGATTACGTATTGAGACACAACAAAAATATACGGAGACAACATTAGGTTAAAAACAAAGGAAGAATTAAGAGATACCAGATTTATGGGACATTGGCTGTTACTTAGACAACTATCAGAAAGGTTCAAGATAAATAAGAAATGGGATGACATAGAGATTAATTAGAGAGAATCTGATAAATTACTAAAAACAGAGGTGGAACATGAAAAGGGGGAGCTGTATAAAATATTGTTAAATATAGAAATGGAAGAACGAATTGTGCAGGAGAGCGTGATCAAATGTGATCAAGACATAGGGCATCTGATCATGTTGGGAGATTGGGCCAAGTCTTGGCACAATACTCTAAACTTAATAAAACCTACACATTTAAGAAAAAAATTTCTATAAAATGCTATATACATGATATCTATCCCCTTTGCAAATACTTAAAATAACTAGCAACAGAAGCAACATCTGTTGGAAATGTGATCAAAAAGGAACTTTTTTCTACTTATAGTGGAAATGCAAATAAACACATTTTGGGGAAAAAAATCCATAACAGAATCTCTGAAGTTTTTAAAATTAAATTTCTGATTTCACCCAAAATATATGTATTACATATGACTGAAAAAAATTCAACAAATAAAGGATACACAAAGGAAAATTTTATTCTACATGATTACTGCCACCAGATCGGCATACACACAAAGGTGGACTCAATCTCAACAACGGAGAAATAGCTTCTAAAATAGATTTTAAGATGCTCAAGATATCAAGGAAAATTACGGGGATTTAGATATATATTCATCCCTATATTCAATTTATCAGTTAAACATCTCCCCAAGCTAAATTTTCTCATAATTTCTTTTTGTGGAAAAATAGCCTTATAGCTCTTGTGGGAGGAGACTTCCAGTGAGGAATCATTACACCTTTTCTAGTTCATGAGTTCCACACCCACTGTGGGAGAAGAAAACTGTTGTCATTCTCAATCATGGGAACCCTCTGGTTTTCTGAAGAACATGTAAGAGTATATAATTTTCTTCCTTTACCAGCAGGTCCAATGGAACCTGCTACTTGGGTAAGTTTTTACCCACCTTCCTGTTGATTTACTGGTAGCTACAGATTATTCTTGTTAACCTCTATTTTACCAAACTATTGGATTTTTCTTATTTTCTACAAGTTGCTACCATGATATGTTTCCTTGCATCCTGCTATTGACATACAGGGAATACTTGTTAATTTATACTTTACCGAAGGTTGTATTTCCTACATTCATTGTGCAAAGTGTTTCTATCTTTCCCCTATTAATGCATTGGTATCTGCAAGACAGTTAATCTAACCATTGTGTTGATATTATTTTCCACAGGCACACACAGATAACCTATTAAAGCAATAATTATCTATTCCTTTTGAAATATTTGCTTGATTCTATGTATACATGAAAAGAGGCTGTTGGTTCCATATTGGTTTTAATACCATTACAGTTTAATTTGTTTTTAACAAGAACAAAGCATATAGTCAGTTCAACCTCTTGTTTTTGGAACCACATGTCATTATGCTTGGTTGTAAAATGTATCAGAATGCATTTTGTTCAGATTAGCTAATTGTAAATCCATATGGATTCTAATAGAATCCCTAGGCTGTGAGTTATGTTATATTCTAGTCCTCTACAATAATTTGGATATCAGGAGCTGATCGAAACCCATAAAGTGTTTTCCAATAAGATTATCAGATTTCTGAGTGTTGGCCTCTGCTTTCAGGTCCCAAGGGTACCAGGCAACTATAGAAATCACAAAGCATGAGAGGGAAAGTCTTGGGTGGGTGGCCCACTATTGGATAGATAGGAATAATTATCTACTGATATTTTCAGAGTTGTAGAGTATCTGCTCAGGCATCTGTACCTCAGATTATGTGACCATTTTGTTTGACACAGCATCTTTGATTGTCTCTTCTTGGTGACTTGACTGGTAGTGAACTGGTCACATTGTCTAAAGTGGATACATCAGGCAGAGAATTGAAGTTAACAAATATTGAACTTTCTGGGCTGCAGGCTGTGTTAACAACTTGTACCTGTAAGGCTGATCAGGAGGGGATAAGGCAAAGGTGACGTTGGGTGTTTGTCACAATCAGGTCTTGTGTCCTCTTCATGTTCTGCAGAGTTACATGCAGGTTAGGGGACAAGACCAGGACCTTTATTTTGTCATGCTGATTTTTCACTCCTTACTAGATATCAGTTCTGGATTGTGACACCTACATTGGTTGGGCCTTCAGGGTGTCACATTTGCAACCCATCCATTTTGAATTGGCACTGATTCCATGACCTTTGCCATGGGTCTGGATGTGGGATCAGTCTAGAGGATTCGACACTGAAGCATATAAGATGCACACCTGACCTCTCAAATTTGATTGGTTTTGTTCATGTTTCTAATGTTCTTATCTTTTCCAGATTCTTTTCCAGATGTCTGGAGAGGAGATGGTTCCTGATTTGCAATTATAGCATGTGATACTCTAGACCCAAAACTGCCATTTTGGGAATAAATTGAGGTTTAGCAACCAAGCCACAATGGAGTGGCTGGTTGATATGATTACCACTACTGTTTGGGGAAAACATGGGACCTCCCCTTCCTATTTTGGCCATCCACCTAGGTGGGAATGACCCTGGTTTGTTCTAGGGCAAGGCTCTTATTCTCCAGGCTCTGCATGACCTTCAGAGAATTCAGACCAAATAGCCAGACATATACTGTTGTGTGATCATCCATTTTGCCTTACCAAAGTTGACACATTAAGGGTAATGCACATTGCCTTGATAAAGTCCTTAGGAGAGTGAATAAGGCAATCTGTAATTCCTTAAACAGAAAGCTGATGCACTTTCTTAGACATCCATAAATTGTTTTTCAACAGCCTGAACTCTACAGAGCAGATGACATGTATGTATCAGAAAGCGAGGTATATTGTTCCTGGGGGATTTGCAGTGGGGCTGGCGATGCTCGTTTTTGGTCAGCTGGTGGGGAAAAGGGACTAAGCGGATGCTTGTCTCTTGTCTGTAGTGGGTAGTAGGGGAGAAAAGAAGCAATTATGGTGAACAACACGGCACTCTTTTGGTGAAGTAGAGGGCCCTGTAACTGCCTGGGACCCAGGTGTGGAGAAGAAGGTTACCTTTGGGGCTGGCCAGAGTACTTTAAGTCCTATGATTAGGGAGGGGATTCCTAATGTCTGCCTTCCAGCAGATGGCCAGAGGGGGAGCAACACAATTATTGGGTTGCCCTCAAGTTTCAAGTGGTTTCCTCAGGAGAATTCTGAGGAGGAAATCAAGAGTTGATGCCTGCCTCAGCCAATTCTATACTTTATTGCTTTCCCACTTGCTACTTTCTAGGTTCAATACAGTTTAAACAGGCCTTAGGTTAAATAAAGAGGCCATTATTCAACCCAATTATCTGTGTTTGGTCTTGTTGTTTCACAGCTAGTCAGCAAAATATATCTGTGTAAAATTTTATTCCTATGCACAGAAAGTATATTTTATATGCAAAAACCATCCTGTGCAAATTTTCATAGAATAAGTCCTGGACTGTAAAGACACATCTCAGTCCAGGATTCTTCTCATCAACATTTCTGAACATTTTAGGAATATGACTATTCTTTTTTGGCCGTTCTTCAGATATTTTTGAATCTTCTTTCAGTCCCTGACTTAGCATATTAATGTTTTATAGAACTTTCAAATTTTAAACATGGTATGCAGCTATATGGACTTTAGACTCCCCTTCACAGTTAATTACTAGTTTTTTGTTTGTTTGTTAAAAAAAGACTCTACATGATGATAGAACTATGTTATTCAGTCTTCCACCTTTTGTTCTCATTGAAACATTTGATTTGATTGGGAAGAGAAAGAAATTTTACAATTATACTTTCATTTGAATCAAGATCTTATTAAAAGCCATGACATTAACCCATCGACATTGCTAATTTATTTTCTGTTCTTTTATTTCATGGACTGATATTATTTGCTTTTGAAGGAAATGATATAAGGTCACTTCTTTAATGGCACTAACTGGCCCACTGAATGGCACTGACTGGCTCAGTTACATCCCATACTTGATAATGAGAGAATTGGGAAAAAAAAAAAAGGCTGAGTAATGATGTCCATTACATGGTATTTAAAAATCCACAGGGGGTTTTGAACATTCCCCAGGACATCTCACATATGAGATTTATTGACTTAAGCAGATATTACTGGGTATATTCACTGATCTTTGCTAACATTTACCATGATATTAAAAAGGATATGTGCATTTTCATCTTAAAATAACAACGAGATCTAGCCACTCAAGAGGAAAACCATCTTGATTATCCACTGTGATAAAAGTCAAGGCAGGAAGGAGAGAAAAGAGTGAGAAAGTCTCTGTCTCTAGTTCTCAGTTTCTTACTTCACAGGAATGTTTCACATATTGGATTTGGAGCAAAGTGATCACAGCCTTGTTTTATTATGAGAGTGAGTGAAGTCCAAGTTTTAGATTCCAGTTTCCAGAATGCTGAGTTAAACATGCCCTGTGGTAACAGATAAAAACACTTGTAGTCCAAAACATCACAAAGGGAAAAGTTACTCCTCCTGGTCTATTGGATTGTGTTTCTGAGGCCATTTCCACACCGGGCTTCTGTAATGGTGCAGAGCGACCTCTCACAGAGGTCTTCTACACCGTAGAGTGGACTGGCGTGGACTACTTTTTGTAGTTCCACACCAGAATCCACTCAGGAGTGGCCGGAACTAGCCACGCTGCATGTTTTTTAAAAACCTTTTTTTCAAGGTTTTTAAAAAGCACGGAGCGCGCAGCCCCGTGCCGGTCCATTGCCCGGCTCCGACGCGGATTTGCAGGCTCACGCAAGTGCCTGCCTGCAGATCTGCCGGGGGTGGGCTTCCAGCTGGCGAGCTTCTCCAGTTGGTGGAGAGCCTCCACCAACCGGAAGCCACCATTTGGGATGCCAGAGGACTGTGGAGCAGCAAGCTCGCGCTGCTCCGCGTGGCGACGGACTTACCCGGCCGCGAGTAAGCTCCGTTTTTGGGCGTTTTCGCCTGTCCCCCCCCCCATATGTGGAAAGGGCCTGATTTTATGTGGAACTGTTTTGAACTACATTGTGTTTAAATGGTTTTGTGACCCTTCCCCCCCCCCCTTTAAATGACTATGCGTATCATTGAAATCTTCCAAGACAGAGAGGAATAGATATACTGTACTAAACAAAGATGGGAGCAGTGTTTTCTTCATGTTGATCTTTCCTTCCGTTGTGTGCAGAGTCTTACACCTGTACATAGACTCCCGTACAAATATAAATGTAAATATTCTGAACAGGACAATGTACATACCAACTCTATTTTATTGATATTCTCAAAGATCACAAGTATGAAGTCGTACACATTTTGAGTATAAAAAGGTGGGAAGGGGAGAAAAAAAGAAATGTGGCAGCACCTTTAAGACTAACTGGTTTTTATTTTAGCAAGGGTTTTCATGGGCATAAACGCACTTCTTCAGATGCAGTATAGAGTATAGTATACAGTGATATTAAAGCCTCAGGTATAAAGCATTTTAATACGGTTTTGGGAGTGAGACATATTGTACTAGTATCCAGAAAGATACAAATCATGTCCCTTGCCCTCAATTTTCAAAACTTTTGGTGTGGTGACACAGGTCCTTCAGATCTTTACAGTGGTCAGTTAGTGGTGATATGTGAAAGCAGTAAATCTTACTAAAAGTCTGTTTTCTTGGTTTACAAACCCTCTCTGAGAAGTTTTCTTTTGATATATGTGCAGTAGTGAGGACCCTTGTATGTGGTGTGCAATAAAGCTATTGTCTTTGTTCCTATCTCTGCTAATTGATTGGAATTTGTGATTATAATTCAATTCTGTTGTTTCTCTTTCAAATCTTCTTTTGAAATTTCCTTGTTCAAGGACTACAAACTGAAAATCTATTACTGTATGTCCCAGAAGGTTGAAGTGTTCTAGAACCCATCTGTAAGGGAATTTGTGACTTGGCAGCTGTGTATTTGTGTGCTGGCTGGAGTCAATGACACTCTTTCTCTGGAGCTAACTAAAAGTGATTTCCCCCTCTCTCTCTTTCTTTCTCTGTCTCTCTCTCTCACACATGCACACCAAAAAAATTCAATAATTGCATTGGAGAGTAATAATAATAATAATAATAATAATAATAATAATAATAATAATACTGAGCTAGAAATTCATGAATGGTAAATAATTCATCCCGAACACACATAAGCAGCTAATAGAGCACAGTTTTTTTGGGATGGAGAAGTGCTATCTCAAAAGAGTAAATTCACACAGCTGAATATTTTCCCTAATACACACCCATCCAACCACCACAGAAGGAGTTGCGAGTAGGTGGGGAGAGCTGTGTTGTTCAGAGAAAACATTTCCCAGCAAAAACTACTTCTCTCTGATCTCATTTCTGGGTCCAGCATTGCATTTCTGGTTGGAACAATGCAAAGAAGAGGACCACAAGCTATTCAAGGTTCTCTAAATCAGTGTAGGACTTCAAGGAAGAGAATAAGCTGAAAAAGATTTTTTGGCTAGTATATGGATTCTGAAATGTCTGAAGGAGAGTGATTTCATCTTAAAAAGAATGAGTCCCAGGCCTCTGCAGTGCTTTGCTGAGAGGCATCCAAAAAAGGGAAGTAGATACCTTCTTTTTAGAAATCAGAGTTTTTTTTTTCCCAGAAGTGGAAGCTCCAAGTAGATTCTTATCCCAGGATGCTTCTTGGTCAGAGATGGAAACCATTCCTCCCAGAAGAGATTACCTTTGGAGCTGGGATCTTTTTAAGTTATCTCAGGTGGGGAAATACCCACCTGAGGGTCAGGCATGCATACTTCACAATCTTGCATTGTCTTAGGATGTTGGATCATTTTCCTGATGAGGAAATACCTGGGCCAGACTATTATTATATTTTAACTAACAAAAAAGAGAGAGGAACATTGAATTGGTCATCCTTGCCCCAAAGATGACATTTCTTGTCAGAACCATTTCTTGATTTTCCAAATTCAGGTTGTCATAAAGAGAGACAGAGAAATTTGTCAGTGTATTCAATTGTGCTCAGTAATCTAATCAACATTGCTGATATACCTGTTTGAGTCTCATTTCCTCAGTACATCTGCTAGCTCAAGGGTTTGTCTAAAGAATCTTCACAGATAATGCCTATTTGTCATGGTTCAGACAGTCAAGAGGTCAGAGCCTACATGCATGCACACCCCTGTCTTGTCAGCATTGTTGTACAAACACACACTGCTTTCATCCATTCCTGTGCACACTCTGTGATCATCCTATAATATGCAAAGCCTTCTATATTCACAGTTTTAAAAGGCTACTTTCAGCAGTATTGCTGTCCATGCACAGTATAAATATCAAAGAGATAATTCACACTCTAAGTATAAAGGCAGTTTTTTCTCAGAATGGGCTTTTATCAATGGACAGTTTTATATGCAATGCAAAATGAATTTTAGAAATATACTGGACCTGTGAGGAAATGAAATTAAATCTGCTGCCCTAGAGCAGTATATATTATCTATATGGATTGCTGCAATATACTATTGCATTGAGCTGCCCTTGATGATAACTTGGATGTTGTCACTGGCACAAAATTCTGCAGGCCACAAGCAATACTAATTCAGATAAACTATATATGTTTATCTGAATTAGCATTTACTAGGCCCACTTTATGATTCTGGCTGTTATCTTTAAAGACCAAAACTGCCTAGCCCTGAGGAAATGCCTCATTCACTTTATTCCCCTTCAAGTCCTCTGAGATCAGCAGGGAGGTTCTGCTCAGCATTCCTTGGGTTGATGAATTTGATGGGGACATGAATCAGAGTCTTTTTTGGTCATTACACCAACTCTTTGGAATTCTTAGCCCACACAAGCCTACCTTGTAACAACGTCATACTTTTTTTGAAAATTAATTCTGTGTGAGCATTAATAATGTCTCCCTTCTTGAGCTGGCTGTCCTGGTCTCAGAGACAGTAGTTGAGTCCCCATGGCTTTTTGTATTAGGACAATCCAATATCCAGGCAGAGACTACTCTGTGAAGAGCAGCTTAGGACTTCATGTCTTCCATGACAACCATGGCTCTGTCCCAAGTAATATCTGGTGCCACCTGTGGGGCCTGTTTACTCTCTCTCTCTCCCTCTCTCTTTCTCTCTCTTTCTCTGTGTGTGTGTGTGTGTGTGTGTACCAGGTAGGATGATGCCTATTTGGAAGATAGCTCTTTCGGCATGGACTGATCACTACCTGGTGGGATTTAGACTCATTGGAAATCAGAGCATCTATGGGTGGTAATTAAGAAGACTTATGGATCCAGATGGATCCTGATAGCTTTTGGAGAGTTCTTTGTTGCCTTGGCAGGTTATCTTGTCAAAGTCATGACTGATTTCAGAAATAGGAAATGGCCAGTGAGGTGGGCACAATTGTTCCAAAACATCCCCTCCAATTGAATGGAGTCAAGTGAACTGTCTAGTTCACTAGGGATCTGATGGTAATAAAACAAGGGGGATAGAAACCAGGGCATAGACGGCAGAAAACTCCGAGCAAGTTTCACTAAACCTAGGCTAGAGCTCACTGGAAGACCTATACCATGGTGATGGTGGTGGCAAAGAAATTATACTTTTCTGCACCATTGTGTCTATACAGTGTCATGACACCCAACTCTGTATGTTCTTTCTACATGATTCCAAGGTAGCTGTCTCAGTGCTGAACCAATGTCTGTTGTCGTCAATGATTTTGATGAGGGCAAAGAAATTGAAACTTAATCCAGATAAAACAGAGATGCTCCTGGTTAGTAGAAATGCAGATCAAGGAACAGAACCTCCACCTGTGCTGGGGGGAGGAAGGGGTTGCACTTCTCCTGAAATCTCAGGTGCACAGATTTCTTGGATTCACTTCTTGGCCTGGATGTCCAGGTTTGGCAGTGGCCATTTGCACATCTAAAATAAGTGATCCAGCTGTTACCATTCCTGGAGATGACAGATTTGGCTCTGGTGACACATGTCTTGATTGCATCTCATTTAACCACTATAATGCACTCTGCATGGGGTTGACTTTGGAATCTGATTAGAAATTTTAGTGGTCCAGAATGCTGACTGGAGCCAGTTACAAGGAGCAAATAATTCCAGCTTCACTGGCTACTAGGTCATTCCCAAACACAATTGAAAGTACTGGCCATGACCTATAAAGCCTTATATGGGCAATATGTTACTAAAGTACTGTTCATGACCTATAAAGCCCTATATGGCCAGTTCAGACTATCTGAAGGAATGTATATATACATGTCAGTATGTTAGGATCTATAAAGGAGGATTTTCTTTTGGTCATGCTATAGTCACAGGCTGGTTTGGTGAAGAAAGGAGAACTTTCTCAGTCGCTGTTCTAACCCTCTGGAAATCCCTTCCATGGAAGGCTAGGCTGAATCTCTCCCTTTCCACCTTTAAGCAGCAGGCAAAGACCTTTTAATTTTAATATGTAATTGCTTTCAAGGAGGGAGGCTTCTTACTGGGAATGTGTGCTTTATTTTAACTTTTGTATGCATTTTAAATGATTTTACACTGATTTAACATGATGAACTTGGATTTTTTTAAAAAAAATGTTAAATTTTGATTGATCTTTTTTTTTTTTAATGAGCCTTCTTGGGTTCCACTCCAAGAGAAAGGTGGTATATAAATTAAATAAAAAAAGAAAGGAAGAAATAAGGAAGAGTGATATTAGTGCAGACTAGAAAGGACCTGTAAAACAATACATTCATGTAATAAAAATATCTTTTTTTGTGGATCATCCACATTTTTCCATCTACAGTCCCTAGGATGATAATGAGTTTGGAAGACACAAAGTGGAGGCCAGGTTACTGAAGCAAATAATAAGTGAATGTACATCATACAGAAAAATGAAACAAGCTATACTAGGTTACTGTAATTGCAGTTCCAGTACAATCTACAGGGAGAAGATCCTCAAGAACGTCTACATGGGAGAGTTAATGATAGGCAAGTGCTACTACATCCAACCACTACTGCTGTTAATGTTGGGTTGGTTGTTTCTCTAGAGCCAACATCTTGCAGGGGTATATCAGCCACTAGTGAGGTTGCTACTGAAGGGAGTGACAGCAAAGGGTGTTGTACCTTTAGTGTCTCATTTTGAGAGATCAGAGGGGTAACAGTCTGTCCTACTGTTTGAGAAAGGGGAAGTGTTGTGTATGTTCAATATTTACTTGCAAGTCTGCCTGACTTTACCATCTTTGATTATATTACCTATCCACAGAAGAAAGGATGCATTTTTAAAAATGGAGGGGAGATGCTGAAACTCAGTGAGCAATCATACCAATTGTACATGGCAGAGGAAGATAAGAAAGGAGAAACAGTTACAGTTTAACATAAGAGCAATAGTGTGATAGTTGCCTTCAGATCTTCCCCAGTTCACATAATCTGGATAGCTGTAGCAACAGCCATCCCAGTCTGGAAGTGCTTTCAATGAATGTCAGGTCAGTGAACGTTGAAACAACTGCTATTCAGGACTTAATCCTGGATGAGCATGATGACCTGCTGTGTATCACAGAGATCTGGTTGGATGAGTCTCAGGAGTTTAATATCTCATAGCTTTGTACATCTGGGTTCTCTGTGTAGCAGTAGGTAAGATCAAGTTTTGGGTAGGGAGAAGGTAGTGTCACAGTGATCTATTGGGACTAGCTGCTTATTCCACAGTCTTCTGTATGTCAATTTGTGCATCTGAAGGTGGGTGGCCAGGACAGATTAGTGATTCTGTTGGTGTACCACCTACCCTATTGCTCAAAATTCTACATTCTGTAGCCAGCTGGGGTCATCTTGAAGCTGATGTTAGGATTGTTACCAGGTTGTACATCCTTACATTTTGATATGGTTTAATTGGCAAAATATCCTGGCAAGATATATTAATTAGCACCAATATAAAACATACCTTGCTATGGCTGAATAGCCATGCTGGATAAGAGGAAAAGACTGACCAAAGATATGCGTTGCATATTAGGCCAGAAGAGACCTCCAGGTGTAGCTGGACCAAAGTCAGGAAATTGCCAGGAAACTCCAGTGATAATAGGCTTACAATTAGCTTCTGGTGACTCAGCTTCTTAGGGGTAATACCATCTCGAAAATTCCCATAAGGCTGATTGTCTTAATTCCTCTCCCTCTGATCAAGCAACCTTCCTTTTTTCTTCTGCACCTGATCGACAAGTGGTGAGCTATCTGAACAGTCATTAGCCCTTTGTCACCTAATGCTAAGGCCATTAGTCCATTCCTGACCTTATTGTCCACTCTCAGAACTCCGTTGTTTACTGTGCCAGAAAGCAATTAACACCTTAGCCTTCCAAGCAGAAATAGACTATTTAAACCCCAGTTTTTGGGCAGTCAACTCACAGTACACCAATTGCTGGTTGCTACTCTGCTGTTCTGATTCTGCCCCCCTCCCACAGGCCTCCTCTTTGAGCTAATATTCCCCACTGTTTCACAGAGATATTGGCATTGTGGGTGGAATCCTGAGTCACCCATGTTTTGGTGTAACAGAATCCCTTTGGCCTGTTGTATTGGGTCACTTCAATATCTATGCTGTGACATACTTGGACTCTTCAGGACAGTGAACTGATTAAAATGGCCCACCCAAAGAAGCTTTTGGACTAGGATTGTTTCTTGATGGCTCTGGTAGGATTTCCTGTTTTCTCAGTAGGCATTTCTGTCAATGTTCTGCTCAACCTCTGGAACAAGGAAATTGCCAGTGTGGCAGACACATTCACTGCTGTCTCCCTCACAAAGTGAAGCCAAATCGGCTCCCTGGCAACACTAGAGTGATGTTGGCAGAACATTCAGAGTGGGTCCAATTGAACACAAACAAAAGCCTATCTGAAGGCATACTCCATGGCAATGCAAGCAAAACCAAACCAAACAATTCTTCTTTATTAGTATTGTGTCTGCAAAGAGTCACGCAGTGCAGGTGTTTTGACTAGTCAAAGGTCTTTTACACACTGACCCACAAGAAGATAATCCAGTCCACTCAGCAGCCTCTGGGGAACAACTTGTCCAGCACTTTGCAGATAAAATCCACGGAACTGCTCTGATTAGAATGCTGGGGTTAAGACAAATCTGTGGGTATAACCTTGGCCTCTTTTTGTCCAGTAACAATGGATACATTTCAATGCATACAGCCCAAGAATATGAACAGGATTCTTAGAGAAGTGAGGCCAAAGAAAGAAAGAAAGAAAGATAAATAGAAAGAAAAAGACTAACTGAGTTGGTAGAGGAGTGGTCAATGCCTCACTAAAATAAGGGAGAGTTCCATCATGCCTAAAGAAGGTAGTCATAAGAATACTGTTGAAATAATGTTCCCTGCATCCCACCATATTAGACAACCAGCAGTCAGTTATGGTAATTCCATCTGGGACAAGATACTGGAATGTGTGGTGGCCTCCCTGATCCACCTTCTCAATAAAATGCATTACCTAAATCCATTTCAGGCCTGGCTGTGGGACAAAGACTGCTTTGGTCATCTTGGTGGATATCCTGTGCTATGAACTTGATGGTTGGGGGAAGTGTGTCCCTGATGATTCTCCTGGTCTTTTCTCCAGATTACAATGCCATTGACCACAGTATCCTTCAGAACCACCTAGCTAAGATAATTCCTGAAGGTAGTGATGTATGGTGGTTCCATGTCATCCTGGAAGGACAAACCCAGAAGGTGATGCTGGAATCCTTCTGCACTGGGTAACCTTGGACACATCAAGCACTCTCAGCACCAGAAAACCCCATGATAGGTTTGCCTTAGGGTCAGCATAAGTCAGAAACAACTTAAAGTCACACAAAAACAAACTGATGACACCAAACCCAGTTTGTCTTTTCTACCTCACTTCAAAGAAGCTGTTTAACTTTTAAAATGGTACCCGTTACGAGTAATGAACTGGATGTGGATGAATAAATTGAAACCTAATCCAAACAAAATAGAACTGCTCTTAATGAGTCAAAAGGTGGATCAAGAAATAGAGATTCAGTGCATACTGTATGGGATTTGTAAACTGGCTTAGTCCTGAGGCTGGATACCCAGGTTTCTGAGATGGCCAGGAGTGCATTGGATGACTTCTCCCAGGCTCTGAAATTGGCATATACTTTAGTTGGGAGGTGAAAATGTTTGTTTGTTTGAGCAGCCCTCTGACGACAGATTGCTCATGTCTGAGGGGGCTTTCATAATATGATGTATAATTGCATTTTTGTTTAATGAACATGCTTTTAATTCATTTCAATTCTATTTCTATTTTAATCACATTTGAATTGGTGTATGATGTATTATATTAGCTATATCTCTTTAACCCATGACAATACACAGTGAGGAAGTATGCGAGCTGTAGTCCAAATGATGTGCAGGGACAAATTTTCCCAAGTAATGATTTAGAACCAGATTGTTGAGAGGCAGGCCTGGTACTAAGCCTGGGTCTGAAGAACATTTTCAATCACTGCTAAATTAGATCCAGTGTCATCACTGCAATAATAGGAAAGATTTACCTACATTTGCATAGAAATAATAAAGTATTCACCCCATAGAGAAGAGGTGATCCTTCTGATATTCTTGAACAGGAACTTCCACCATCTCAAACAACTGGCTGTGCTGATGAGGGCTGAGGTGAGCTGCAGTCCAAGAATATCTGAAAGTCCACAACCCCCCTCCCCCCAGTATATGGGAATGAAAGGTCTGTGATCCTGAATAGACTTACTAGGGAGAAAGCCTTATCAGACATAGTAGAATTTGCTTCTGAGGAGACATACAAGAGATCGCAATGAATCATTTGACATAACACTACAGCATTTAAAATTCAATCTGTTGAAGTTGTAGTGACCTATACGTTACTTCCATCTCCAGTTGAAAATTTGGTATCTTGAAATACTGCTCATGCATCTACTCTTTCCAACAGTCTCATATATTCAATCTTTGGTGAGGCAAGTAGCTTTTAAAGTGCTGCCAAATAGTTTTGTATGTCACAGAAATGAAATGCAATATCCAATAAAAACATGAATCATAGCTCTTTATCTTTCTAAAAGCTTCTCAGTTTAGAAAGTTCAAGGATAAGAAACCCAGGCTCTAAGATATATCCTATCTTTATGGGACTATTGTCTGGAAATGGGCATCAAAACTCCTAACAGTAATAAGATGTAAGAGATTGTGCATAGGCTTGTACTTACTCTATACAATAAGTTATTGTGTGTTTGGGGCAAGACCTGCTCTGCTTAAGTAATACACCAGCCACCACTATGAATGGAAGTAGGCCACAACTTTTGTTGATTACGGCTGCTAATAGGGTTGGCATGTGTCCAGATCCAGGCATTGACCAACCCTGCTGTTGATTGATGAGCCTGACTATCCTGTTACCTCAAAATGTATGGGACATCTGAAGGCCCTCTCTCTGTATCCACATTTTCATGAAAATTAGGGACATTAGCAGATTTTTATTTATAAGCTCACAAAAGGTGGGGCAAGCTAGCGAGACCTTCCACTAATGTTTATAGGGTCACTGACAGAGACGAGCCAGATGACTCAAAATTAAACTGAAATGTTTTTATTGGGGGAAACATATACACACAAGAGATTACCACTCATGCATACTACCACACAAGGCTAACCAGAAAGAGAGGAGGAAAGCAGATAGAAGAGATTGCAGAGATCAGATGATATTTACCACCTGGAGAGAAGCAGAGAAGAGTGAGATGGCTTGGGCTTGCACCAAAGGACAGTACCAATCAGGAATCTGAGTGACGGAGTAAGTCACTGCAGGTAGAATACTCTGCTGAGTATTCTCAGGACTATTTATACCCAAAATCTACCCTCAGCAACCGAGTGTTAATGTCTCTCTGGCTGCTCAGACAGTAGGGTTTCATAAACAGGCAGAACAGGCTGATGGGCTTAACATTGGGTGACAATGGCACTAATGGCTGTTAGGAAACCCAGTAATTGTGGATGAGTTTGAAGACAAAGGAAAGAGGGTGTAGGAGAGAGGACTAGGTGCTAGGTGTAACTATCGTTTTTGTGACTCTCCCCACAACTTTCAGCAGTGTATTCACTGTTGCATAGGTCCAGACAAAATTCTGCCACCCTTGCTGCTACCAACTGTGGGGTTCATCTGACCACAGATGTGTTATTCCACTGGAAAAACCCTATCCCAGGGTCTACAATTTTGATATTAAAATATGATTCTGTGTGCCAGAGAGGTCCCCTGAAGGGGCACATAGGCAGGCACCATCGAGAGACTGAAAACCAGGTCAGGCCAGTAAAATCCCCAGTCACGTAGCCCCAGGAGACCTCAAGATATGTAAACCCACGATAAACAAAGGCTCCTAAGCCCCGAGACACCGACTTGAAGGGATTAGAGTGTTTGCCCCGGGTTGAGCAAATCCCATCAGGCAGGGACCAGAAGTCACACCACAGAACACAACTGAAAATCTGGAGACTTTGGCAACACCTTGCAATCCCATCACATGAAGGAAATTACCATGGAGGAGCTTCATTAGTGCTCCAACACCCATTGTTCTCACCAGGAAAGGATTAGTACTCCAGGTACTTTTCCCCCTACAAATAGTCCCAGTTTTTGAGTGTTCTTTGGATCACTCTCAGTCATCCCAGCAGACCGTTTCTCTGTCCGTTGAGTGATCCCCTCAGCCCTCTCCGTGCTGAGCCCCACTTCTCTGCTGTTTTTCCCGGACCAAGGACATCAGGACTAAGGTGCAATATCACCCCAGCTACACCCCTTCAGTATTCCCCTCTGCAGTTTCCTTTCTTTTGCTTCTTAATAGGTCTAGAGTGAGTGTTTGAGTGATTGTATTGCTGTGTGAGACTTTCCCTCAATAAAATCATTTCCTGGACATTTTTGTTTGGTTTTTGGCTAGGCCTGACCCCGTAAAAACTGGGTAAAAAGACCCCGCTAGGTTACCCTGCCTCTTGCATTGCTATTGTTTGTGCTCTGGCTAGTTTCCATTCCCCATCACGTGGAGCATATTGAGGTGTCCCCCAAGGGACCCCAGAAATCAGGGTAACAGATGACCACTATAGGATTCATTTGATCACAGTCCAGTCGTAAGTGTGTCCCACGACAGTGAATTTCTCCATCAGACCACAGCTCCAATGCCCAGACATGATGAAGCCGATCATCCTTCACACTTCTGCAACTGAAAACAAGATGTCTTAATGCACTTTGATACACAAATCTACCTGAATGTACCTGACATATACCCCAGAATCCCACCAACCTAACCTCTTGAATGACCTGATAAGGAGACTACAGCCTCTATTGCTGTCTCAATCTGAAAAAGCAGCCTCCATACTCAGCTTCTAGAAGTCCATCTGCCTATGAGCTGACATCAAAACTGATATCAGCTGTAATGACATTAGAGGGGAATTATCCAAGCCAGGAAAAAAAAATCTTTAGGGCATCTCTCAACAAACTTCTGTAAGGATCTTACCAAAGAGGGGCCCCTCCCCTCCAAGCTTTGTAACCATAGGACTGTCCCATGATCCAACTGATCACCCTTGAAGTACCTGATCCAAATCCTAACAGCATCCCCATTGAAGGAGACATCCCTAACCTAAAGAACACTTTGGACTTGTCAGCCAGAAGTTTCTAAACCTTTAGGGCCCCCAAAAATGCAGCGATGAAAGCTGCCTTAAATAATACCACCTTAAACTCATAATGACAAATCCCTAGCTGCTGTCCCACCAACTTCTTGAGCAGCTGAAGAATGATGGGCTTCCTACCATCTGTGGTACTAAGTACTTCCACCCCTGCACAGTCTTCCCCACCAAGAATGTGATGCAGAGGTCTGTTTTACCAAAAAAAAAAAAAAAAAAATACTACCAAGTGAAGGGACATGGTCCATGGAGCTATGTCTTGCTCCTCCAGCTTTCCACCAACCCAATCAGTAATGTAGTACTTGCTAGTCAGAGGAAGGTCATTCCTCCCCATACCCCTCCCATCTTTTGAGGGCCAAAAAACTTACCTACCACTCTGCTATAGGATTGCAAAGTAGCAGGGGCCACTGAGCTTAGCACTCTCTACATCACACAGTCATGGGGTGCTAGTTGACTTCTGGCATCAATGCAGGAAACCTGTCCTCCTGAAAGGGATACAATGAATATGTGATTATACATTAGGCAGTCCTGGGAGATAATAGACTGAGAATGTTATGTTAGCAAACATACCAGTATGAACCTCCTCACTAGCTTCATAACCCTTCCTGACTGAGAAGGCTGCCTATGATGGTGTTAACTGCTGACTGGTTATTGCACTAAAACTAAAACTGTCAGTCCACATGCAAACTGCTATGTAGAAGAATTTGAGGAAAGTGAGGTTGTAAAATATATTGTTGTCCCACCAATGGCCCCAGAAATACATCCCTAAACTAATTCTTCTCAGGGATTCCAGGCAGGGAACCCTGGGAAAATGATCAGCCCACTGCAAAGATGTTGCATCATGCCCCAGCTGTGGGTAATTGCAAGGTTACATAAGAAACTGGGGTCGTGTGCAGATGGTAGAGGGAGGTGTGCAAACCTCTACCTGATTGGTTGTAGATATGTATATAACAAAGCAACGCCAGTATGTATTTGTCTGTTGACCAAACCTAGTGCCTGGTGTGAGCTTTTGTCCGTCTGTCCTATGTTTTGTATATAATGGAACTTTGCTGCAAGATAAAGTGCCTCCTGTTTTGGAAGAAACTCCTCCGTGTGTGAGTATCCTTACTGGGGAACAAGGCTGCTGCTGTTGGCTTGCTGAACTCTGGTTTTTCTACTGCATTTCCATGAGGCTGAAACTCCTATCATCCCCAACATTGGTTATGGCCCCAGGCCCAAAGTGCACAGCATCCACAGCGCACCTGTAGTTGTTTTTCCCCTGGATACTAGGACTGTTTTTGACTGTTTGCCTGGCTCTCCAGTGCCTTGGGAGTCTGTGGGAGTCTGCAGAGAGACAGTTAATCTTCAGTCCGGAGCTCATCAAGGTCACTGCGGCCAGCTGCTTTGTTTGTTGAATTTTCCTTACAAAGGCAGCAGCATGGCTGAGGGAAGTCATCTGCATTTTGAAAAGTTGACCGACACTAATTATCAAAGCAGGCAAATTTATGTGAGAGCCGCTTTGACGAAGGAAAACTTGTGGCACGTTTTGGAAAATGAGGGACAGCCCCCAGAAGGAGCAACTGCTGCTCAAATAGCAGCGTTCACAGTTGCTGATGAAAAAGCCAAAGCAGTTATTTTGCTTACTTTAAGTCCTTCCCAGTTGATTCATGCTGCTGCTGCAGACACAGCATATCAGCTCTGGGAGGCTCTGAAGCATGTGCATCAATCTTCCTCGTGTTTGTCCAAAATGCTATGTACAAAAAGACTGTATAACACAAAGTTATGCCCCGGAAGCTGTGTAAGAGAGCACCTCATGCTGATGAAACAGTTATTTCAAGAGGCAGCCAACAGAGGAGTAAATATCCCAGAAATGCAGAAAAGTTTTATTCTGCTGGGAAGCCTCACTAAGGAGTGGGACTTTTTGATGTACAGCCTGCAGGGTGTGCGTGAGGAAGAGCTGGCTGTAGACTTGGTAGCTGGGAGGATTTTGCAGGAAGTCCAATGTAAGCAGTTCGATTCCAGACTGCAGTCGGAGGGGAGAACAACCAGTTGCCAGGAGGAAGAAGGAGCAGCGTGCAGCTTTGCCAGACGCTGCTACAGATGTAAGAGAGTCGGCCATCTCCAGAAGGACTGCAGAATGCCAGCGCCGAGCAGAGGGAAGAAGACAGCCCAGAAGCAGAGGGGCATGTCGTCACAGGCTGAAGGCCATGTGTTTGTTGCCAAAGAACAGTCTGAGAGTGGTATGTGGTTGCTAGACAGTGGTGCAACTCACCACATGGTGAACAATTTAAAGCTGTTGAATGATGTTACAAATGCAAATATAACAGCAATTTCCCTTGCAGATGGGGCACCAAGCAAGGTGCAGAAGATGGGTACTGCATATGTGCTATGTTTTGGGAAATCATTTAATAATGTATTGTGCGTGACAAATTTGCAGAACTGTATTTTGAGTGTCTCCCAACTGGCCAGTGAGGGTTACAAAGCAGTGTTTGAAGGGGAGAAATGTATAATTACTGCAAATGGTGTTTTTGTGCAAAAGGGGTGAAAAAGCAGGGGTTGTACCACATGTTGCCCAAAGGAAAAGTGGCAAACTTTAACCCTTTGTGTAACAAACCTCTACACGAAAAGTGTGTACATTATCTCCACAGAGTGATGGGACATGCCAGCTACAAAAGTTTGCAAGAGTTGGCAAAGGTATGCCCTGGGTTACAGGTCAGAAGTTGCCCTAAGTTCCTAGAGTGCTCTGTATGCAAAAAGGTTAAGGTAAAGGCTTACCCCATTGCCAAGAAAAGCAAGTGTGTCACCCAACGGCCTTTTGAGGTTGTACATGCAGATTTGGCCGAGCCATTCAAGCCAACTGACGGGCAAAGTAGGTTTTTCCTGGT
Organism: Cyclura pinguis; assembly: GCA_030412105.1. Classification (NCBI taxonomy): domain Eukaryota; kingdom Metazoa; phylum Chordata; class Lepidosauria; order Squamata; family Iguanidae; genus Cyclura; species Cyclura pinguis. Next base: position 163,065,181 of record CM059602.1, read on the forward strand.
AATTGCAGACAGACACACCAGGTACTCCTATGTCTATCTGCTGAAAGAGAAAAGTCAAGCAGCTGAAAAGTTTCAAGAGTGGGTGAATGCTGTTGAGAGGGAATTTCCTTATAAAGTGGCCAGTCTATTGTCAGATCGAGTGGGAGAATTCCTGTCTAATAGCCTGCAAGCCTGGATGTGTAAGAAAGGCATAAGGCATAAACCACCAACCCGCATCTCCCGGGGAGGATGGTCTTGCAGAAAGAAGAATTGGGCTGTTAAAACAAATGAAGGACTGTATGATGGAGGATGCCCAAGCCCCAGCAGGACTTTGGGGGGAAGCAATAGTGACAGCAAACTACCACTTAAACAGGAAGTGGTGTTCAAGTGTGAAGCAAACTCCATATTACCTATTGTATGGTAGAGCGCCAAACCTGCAGCATCTTCGTGTTTGGGGTCAGTTTGCTAGTGTGTATGTTCCCCTAAGTTTCAGAAAGTCTGGGGAAGAGAAATCTAGACGGTTACACTTTGTGGGTTATGAAGGTAACAAATATAGATTTCTACACCATACTGGCAAAATAGTGTATTCTAGGAGTGCAAACTTCGAAATCCATTCAGGATGGGATAGACTGCACTGTAATCAAGAGGTTTTGGTTCCCCTGGGTAAAAGTGACAAAAGTGTTCCTGAGAATGGAGGGGCAGTGATGTCTGATGAGGAAAAGGACAGTGTCCCAGATACACTTGAAAGCTCTGAAGATGGAGGGGCGGTGATGGCTGATGAAGAAGAAGAAAGTACTGAGGAAAGTACTGAGGAGGAGAAGCCAAAAGTCTCACTCAATGTCACACCAAAGAGTTCAACACCGCCACCTAGTGCTGAACCTGCATTTATGGTCAAGAGAGAGCCTTGCACTGAGTTCCAGCAGTGGTTCCAGTGAAAGTGGGTCAGGAAGTACCCAACTTGCTGAGTCAGGACGTAAAGTTATGCTTATCCCTAAAAGGTCAGGAGGAGGGTATTTTGTTGTCCCATGTGTCTGAAGCAGAAAATTTGAGTGTAGGACTACATTACGATATGGTATCAAAATGTGAGAAAAATGGTCCAATATGGGATTTTGTGCTTGCGGTATTGTCCATCTGAGGATCTGCTCACAAAGGCACTTCCAGTAGTAGGCCATGAGAAGTTGGCAAGTAAACTGGGCTTTGCCAGCAGAGTGTAAGGTGGAAGATGAATTGTACCCTTGAGTGTACGTACCGTATATATTATGTAACATGTATTGTATGACATGTATGGATTGTGAAAATGTCCTACACAGTGGCCTGACCATTTTGGAGGGGATTGTCAGGGATTCCAGGCAGGGAACCCTGGAAAATGATCAGCCCACTGCAAAGATGTTGCGTCATGCCCCAGCTGTGGGTAATTGCAAGGTTGCATAGGAAACTGGGGTCGTGTGCAGATGGTAGAGGGAGGTGTGCAAACCTCTACCTGATTGGTTGTAGATATGTATATAACAAAGCAACGCCAGTATGTATTTGTCTGTTGACCAAACCTGGTGCCTGGCGTGAGCTTTTGTCCGTCTGTCCTATGTTTTGTATATAATGGAACTTTGCTGCAAGATAAAGTGCCTCCTGTTTTGGAAGAAACTCCTCCGTGTGTGAGTATCCTTACTGGGGAACAAGGCTGCTGCTGCTGTTGGCTTGCTGAATTCTGGTTTTTCTGCTGCGTTTCCGTGGGGCTGAAACTCCTATCATCCCCAACAATTCTCCCTAATGTATCTGAGTGCACCTGTAACTCTGTACCTGGCTCCCAAACCTGCCACAATGAAACTCCACTGTACTCCTCAAGAAACCTCAACCTGACCTGCAATGTTCATTCACACCTTGAGTGAGCCATATATGATGGTGTGGAGGCTTGCCCCCAGCTGTGACTCTTGCCAGTTATGTGCAAAAGGCCCTGCCAGGAGACACTATCTTGCAAGCAAAATTGAGGTGCCCTAGCAAGATTTGCATCTTCTTGCAGGTAGCTTTTTGTGATGAAATAAAGCCTTAATACACCCGCCTTTTTTTTTTGAGGGGGGGAACAACTCCCAATGGTGATGCTCTCAAATTGCTCATAGGGGACTCCGGAAATGACCCTGCTACTTACCCAGCCTTACACTCTTTCTCTAACTTCTCAGTCACTATTTCTAGTAACTCCATGAGAAACTTGAGGTTGTCCAAGACAAAAACCACATGCAGGTCCTAGAAAGAGATCCCAAATTCAGAGCAAAACCCTTCTTAATAAATTCAGCCACTCTCCTGTTAGGGGAAGCAAAGCACTTAAACACACCAGAGTGAGGGCTAACTCTTCGCCATTGCTGCCTCCCTCAGGTTAACTGCTTGGTGTCCCCTGGATTATTCCCCCTTCTTTTTTTTTCTGTTGACAGCTGAAAGGAGACAAAAGTGCTGCTGGCCACTTCAAGGGTGGGAGCAGGAAAGCCTAGGATGAGGCCCCAGACAGACCCTGCAGTTGTAGTCAAAACTACACCAGGTCCTCTCATACTTCCCTTGATTATATCCCCAACAGGCCCACCTCTAGGAATCCCTTTCTCCCCTGCCCAGTGAAAAGACTTGGGACCATTGTCCTTACTTTTTATATGGGGTCCAATCAGCACAAGACATAGTGTCTCACTGATAAGGCCTCATCTAGCTTTCTCACTTTGGGATGCCCACTTCCTAAGCTTTATTGTACTTGATGTCCACTGCATCCCCAGCCAGGTCAGTGCATTCAGATGTTACCCAGGTAATTCAAGAGATGTTAGACCTGCTCAGAGTAGGCTGACTGTACACACCCATAAAAACTGTGTACCCCCCCCCAACCAATTGTTAAATGAATGATCAACCATCTCCCCTTTCTCTACCTCCCTTCTCTTTTTCTCCATTTTGGACATGTGCCCTTCCTCACTCTCTGGCTTGAACAGCAAGAAGATGTCTACATAGCAGCCATTTAAAACTATCTATCTATCTATCTATCTATCTATCTATCTATCTATCTATCTGTTGTTGTTGTTGTTGTTGTTGTTTTTGTCCAAGTAGATCCACAGTGGATTCTCATAAACACGGAAGACACAAAAAGATGCCACCCTCCTAATCTCATCTTCCCTGTCCCAAGCCCTCCTGGGACCATTGTTTATCCATCACTCTTTCTCCCTTCTCTTCACTGCCCTCCTGATTGCTGTCTGATTCCTCACTAGGGCTGGACTTCCTGCACCACTTGGCCTTCCCTTTCTTCTTATGCTCACTTTCCCTTCCATGATGGCTTCTCCTCTGAACCTGAAATACTGCTACTGCTGGTGCTAGATAGCAAACATGGCTCACATGGCTCAACCTGGACATGCTGAACCAACAGTTACAGTTATCTGGGACTTCAGTTGCTCCATATTCTTGAATAGCATCTCAGGAGTCTAGGACAGGCCTGGGACTGCAATGCTGCTGGATCCCACCTGGCATCTCACTGGTGTTCATTCTTAATGGTGGAGGTGCCCTTCTTCTGATCCCTAGCTGGTGGTATTATTATTCATAATGAGATATTTGTTAGAGTTTCCAGGGGCCACGCTGTACTCCGGGGACATCAAAAGGAGAAACATGACCCACACGAGGGCAGCTGCACAGCTTCAAGGCTTCAGGCAAATAAAAAACCATCAGAGTCAAAAAAACAGAGTCCAGGCCAAAAACATATTGTCAAAAACTGCTCTACTATTTATTGCATACAGCTTAGTTAACCACTTGTAGCATACTGGTATCAGAAAGGCAGGAAAAAATCCAGTAGACGTCTCTGTGCCCAGCCATGACACAGAGAGAAAAAACGCAGGCTGTGAACAGACCAAACGGAGGAGAGGGAGGAGAGAAGAAAGAGAGAGAGCAAGGATTCTCTCACTGAAATTATAGGCTGTGCGTGACCGCTTAACCAAAACATTCCAGCATTCCCACAGACAGAAGCCAGGTGTTTTCTTATCAGCTGTCTGGGTCACGCTGTCTTGCTAGTTCCAAGGCTGAAGAGGCAGAGCAGAGACAATACAGAAATCACGTAGCTGTTTCTTAGACAGAAGACCAGAAGGCCTAGTATCTTAACAATATTTACCCTGGAAAACTTTTTCCTAGAGGACCTTCTCTCCTATAAAATCTACAAGCAAGATCATCCAGAATACAAGAAAAGGGTGGACTATGCTGGGCCCTGACCTAGCTTATAGTGTCCCACTTACTGCAGAGTCCCAGGAGCAGGTGGGCAGCATCCCACTAAGAAACCCAAAGAAGAGATCTCTGAAAACTGCCCAGCCAAGATAATCACCCATGTTGAGGAGAAGAATGCTCACTAGCCCTTAGTTGGGTGGTATGGCCTGCTGAGCAGAGCAGAGACAGTGGCATCACAGGAGCTGCTAAGCTAGAGGAGGCCCTCCTAGTGTCCTCTGCTTTACAGATGAAGTTTTTGCTGCCAGGAAAAGTAATCTTCTCAGCAGCTACACTACCACTCTCCTCCTGACCACTCTGTCTTTTTCTGCCTTCTCTGTCACCACCTTCTCTGTCACTTTTCCTCTGTCTTCTCTGTTCTTGCTCTTGGTCTGTCCAGCTCCCTTGATGCTTGCAGCATGAATGACTGTGATGTGAGAGAACTAGAAACATAACTGCCACATACTGGACCTGAACCTGAGTGAAACCTGTATCTGGGTCATTCAGGCCTGTCCTACCAGCTAATGAGTTCAAACCTTGGTTTTAGTGAATTGGGTGGTGTTCCTGCCTCTCTCAGAGGCTGCATGAGCTATGCAGGACCCTAAGAGGAAGAAGTCAGCCAGATAGCCACCATTACAGGTAAGCACCAGTGCTCCACTCCTGCTCTGATGTCACAAATGATGCTATATGAGTAAGTCACTCAGCATTCTCTTTAGAAAGCTGCAAAGCTGAAAAGTGAAACAGAAGCAATTGCACTTGTTTATTCCATGGCAACTATCTGTCATATTTAGTCATAGTGTATTGAACAGTGATCTGCTGCTGTATAGCTCCAGAACTAAATCGAATTCAATTTCCCTAACATTTGAATTTTCAAGCCATCTGTTTTTTTTCAATTCCAAAGTTTGTTTTTCTATCTATCTATCTATCTATCTATCTCAGAATGCTGGTAAATTTTGAGAGGGAGGGAGGCAGGGAGGGAGCGGTTTTTCCAGAGTCTGAACCTGCCAAATTCAATTAACAAAGCTATTAAATAAGAGGAGTTTCTTAGAATCAAAAGGGGAGTAAAGCTAATCCATTGCTAACACAGCTAAACATATAGGGACAAAAAAAGTGGGTGGAACGGGGAAAGACTTTTAGTAGTTAAGTGCTTTAAGGCACTCAAAGTTCTGGGCTTTGGTGGATGACTTTGTCCTGGAATTTTTCATAACCTATCTGTAGTTTTTTCATCACTGAGAAATGGTTAGCATACTTCACCTGTGCTGTGTAATTTTCTGATGATAATGAGCAGTCACAAGAAATTTTAGTTTTGTTATTGCTTATAGAGAATTGCACATCAGACAGAGCCAGTTCTGCCTGTGAGCTGTCAACATTACTATAAAGAGGAATCTTCCCCTTACTCAAATGATATACCTCTGTCAAATCATCTGCAGACATCCTATGTTAGAAGTCTAGTTGCTCAGGAAGAGAGATGGAGACATGAGTACTGCTATAAACCAAGCCTTTCTTTGTATCTTTTTCACTGGAACAGCAGTACTGTTACTGGGAGAGCAAAAGGGGAAAAGGTTTGCTCCTCATGTTTAATGCCAGCCAAATGGTAAGTGAAAGAGAGCTCTTCACTCAGTGGTGCTGTCTTTCATTGTCTGTCAAACAGAGTAACACAGTAGGAGTGTAAGAAGAGATATAAAAGTAACACAGGACAAGTGTAAAAAGGAATAGAATCCCCCGAGGACCTGTGCTGTGACCCACACTTTTCAACATTTATTTAACATCCATTTTTAGCATTTTAAAATGTTAGAAATAAGCTGGAGTGAAGCCAGCAGTTAACCTGCGAAGCTGGTAGATGACACGAAATTATTCAGTGATAACCCCAAAACAAGGGATTGTCCAATATTAATAAGTGCAAAGACTTGTACTCAGGGGTGGTAGGCAATCCCACTTTGGCATACACACTGATGGAGACACAGCTGGTAGAGACTTAACAAGAATGACATCTAAGGTCACAATGGATTGCCTAGCAAAAAAATGTTGACCAGGTCTGTGGCAGCTATTTAAAAAAAAGAAAAAGAGAGAGAGAGAGGACTCATGTAGAGGTCATTAAAAAATAAGCAGCATAAACTGCCACTATTTATTTTCTTTAAACACATCTATAGTAGAAGGAAACTTGGAATGCCACAAGTTCTCTTTGCTATAATCCAAAAGACGTATTGTTACCCAGATTTCTGGGGTCCCTTGGGGGACACCTCAATGTGCTTCACGTGATGGGGAATGGAAACTAGCCAGAGCACAAGCAATCACAATGCAAGAGGCAGGGTAACTTAGCGGGGTCTCTTTGCCCACTTTTTAAGGGGTCAGGTCAAGCCAAAAACCAAACAAAAATGTCCAGTAAATGATTTTATTGAATACAAACCTCACACACCACTGCACTCATGCACACACGCACCCAAGATCTATTAAGAAACAAAAAGAGAGGAAATTGGACAGGGGGGTACCGAAGGGGTGTATTTGGCGTAATACTGCACCTTGTCCTGAAGTCCATGGTGTGGGAAGACAGTGGAGAGATGAGACTCAGCACAAGAAGGGCTGAGGGGATTACTCAACAGACAGAGAAACAGTCTGCTGGGAAGACCAGGAGCGATCGAAAGAAATGCTCAAAAACTGGGACTATTCGTAGGGAAAAAAAGTACATGGAGGACTAATCCTTTCCCGGGGAGAACAATGGGTGTTGTAGCGATAACGAAGCTCCACAATGGTAATTTCCTTTGCATGATGGGATTGCAAGGTGCTGCCAAAGTCTCAGGATCTTTGGCTGTGTTTGTGGTGTGACTTTATGTAAATGGTCCTCGCCTGATAGGATATTTGCTCAACTTGGGGCAGGCACTCTAATCCCCTCAAGCTGGTACCTCGGGGCTGAGGACCCTTTGTTTATTGTGGGATAACACATCTTGAGGTCTCCTGGGCTACGTGACTGGGAATTTTACTGGCCTGACCTGATTTTCAGTCATTCAACCATACCTACCTACGTGCTCATCCAGGCTACCTCTCAGGCACACAGAATCATATTTAATATCAAATTGTAGACCCTGGGATAGGGTTTCTCCATTGGAGTAACAGTATTGTAAAACTAGGAAAGGTTCAGAAAAGATCAATCAAAATGATTGGGGAATAAACAGAACTCTCTTAGGGTTAAAAGTTAGAACACTCAGGGCCTTAATTTGTTTGATTAAGTTTGATTTAAATAGAATTCAATAAAATCCCTTTTAAAAACAAAATCACCAGAGAAAGCCAGCTTGGATCTTCTACAAGGAGAAAAGTAGAATATAAATATAACAGAAAAGAACAGAACAGAATAGACCCAGAGACCTCCACCCCAAGGTGAGTGAGTAGGCACATATTGTTTGCATAAAATTAGGCATGGTATATAGAAATATCCCCCCCCCCTTCCCTCTCTCTTTCTCTCATAGTGGAACCTGCAGGAAAACAAGGGAGAAGAGAAAAAAACTTGCATGAGTGGTGAAGAAAGATTAAAAAACAGGGAAAAAATGTATCTCTCTGTATTGGGGAGAGATAACAAAGAAAAACAGTACTGGGGCATGGGAACTCAGATGTGGCCCTCCCTTTTATCAGTGTTGTGTAAACATGAAAGTTCTTAATATCTGTTAATTGTATAATATAAAGAATGAAAAAAAAAGGGTTTTTTTCTGCAAGGCTAGCAATTATTTCAGCATAGAAAGAAGAACTAAATAGGGTGAAAAATCTTTTCAATCACTAACATAAAATGGTGTATCTTTTCTTGGAATCCATTAACGTACTGGACATAGAATATGGATTCTGCTCTCCAGGTTGGCCTCACAGTTACAAGTCTTGGGCTCAAATCACATATTTTGCTCTTTTATCCTTAAGATCCCTCCTTGTATCTGATGTTTGGGTCTTCAGGTGACTGCTGTTCTGGACAAGTGACTGTATTAATCAATAGGTTCACTGTGGTGGAGCATGACCAGTTCTTCTTTTCAATTCCTAAATGAAAATAATTAAACATAGTTGAAGAAAATAAAACCAGTAAAAAAAAAAAAGCTAAACACAAGCTCCTTGAACTTTTTCTTTATTCCCAGCACCCCATACCCTATTCAAATCTTATCTATTCCTTCTTTCCTAAAAAGAAATACAGAATATTTCAGTGTAGAAATAGCAATTCCTGGGTAGAGGTAAAAAAAAAAAAAAAAAGCACTGTAATTGGCAGTTCATTCTTCATAAAATTTGCATGTGGTTGATTTGCATAAAGAGTAATATATTTGGCATATAAAACAGCATTTTCTGCACAGGAATTGGAAACTCTACATTAAAACATTATTTTCCATGCAGAAAATTTGGTTTACTGAGCAGAATATGTTCTTTTCTCCGCAAAACAACCACATGAGAATTTTTCACAGAATAAGTCCCGAATTGTGAATAGCTTCCAAATACTGTGTAGTTTTTGAAGACTTTTCTCACAGCAGGAAGATAACTGCTGAAATTACTTGTTGCTATCTTCAAGAAGCAACTTAGCAAATAATAACAAACCCAACCTAAATGTTTTACAGACAAGCCTTTTGGATTTATCCTTTCCCACACAATTCCCTCCTTCATAGTATTCCGTAAGCTGTGATTGACTCATTATACCAAGGCTTGCCAAGCTTCTCACTTCACAACAGCCTCAACCGAATGTGCTCTCAATGGAAATTTGAATTGTGTTCACAGTTCCCAATCCAACAAATTAGGAACAGTCATAGGCAAACCTGATGACAACCGTGGGCTCCTGAGCTGAATCAGAGCACCAGATAAGAATGTTAAAAAAGAATATGATTTCAAACCTCCGGTCAGTCATGGAGCTCACTCAACAATCTTAAACTATCTTCCAGTTTAACCCACCATAAAGGTTGTTATGAGAATACAGTGGAAACAGGATAATGTGAATTATGTATAATGCTTGAGGTAAAACTGTTTGTCAGCACACCAAAATACACACTCCCCAAGTGGCCAACCACCGTGAGATTTCTCACACCTTCATAGGAATGGGGAAAAAAAAAAAAAAAGAAAAAGACACGAAACAAGGGGGAGTTTCAGCAGAAACAAGAGCAAAAATCAAATCAAAACAAAACAAACTTACATTTTTATTTTTTTATTATTTAAATATAGAATCATAGAATCATAGAAATGTAGAGTTGGAAGAGACCACATGGGCCATCCAGTCCAACCCCCCACCATGCAGGAATACCCTCAAAGCACTCCCGACAGATGGCCATCCAGCCTCTGCTTAAAAACCTCCAAGGAAGAAGACTCCACTACACTGCGAGGCAGCATATTCCACTGATATGTATATGATATATGATATGTATCATATTGGAATCATATATGTCATAAAATTTCCATCTCTCAACCCCTAAGGGTCTTACTTTTTATTGCTTTTTCATTTGGATCTATAATTCATAACAAATACAATTTATTCCTATAAAATTGTTCTCGTTATGTTATTCTAATTGATTTTTTGTTGTTTTGCACTAATATTTCATAATGTCATTGATACCATCAAGTATCTTCATAGCTTCTTCTGTTAACAGCTTCCTTTGGCCCCTCTTTTTAAATCTAGTCTAAGATCGGTTTCCACTCTTGTTCAAATGGCCATATTGATTTATTCCCACATTTTGTGAAAAGCTTACATTTTGCACAAAACACCGTATTTTCAAAAAGCCCTTGTGTAAAAATGCTTACTGTTGTTCTTGTTGTTATGTGTCTACAAGTCAACTCTAACTAATGGCAACCCTATCCTTGGGGTGAGGTGGCGGTGATTTCTTAAGAGGAGGTTTGACACTGGCTTTCTTTGAGGCTGACAGAGTGTGACTTGCCCAAGATCACTCAACGGGTTTCCATGGTTCAGCATAGATTTGAATCTTGCTCTTCAAGAGTCATAGCCCAACAATTAAATGTGGCTTTTGTTTTGTGAGGAAAAAAAAAATCCTTCATACTAATTTCACTAAAAAGACAAAGGAATTTGTTTTTAAAAAGGCATAGAGGATTTTTTTTTAATTCTTTCATGGCAGAACAAAACAAGTGAAGATTTTCATCCTCATTAATATTGTCTGTAATTACTTAGAAGAAATACACTCTAAAGCCCAAATGATTTTTAAAAACAGCGTGCAGATAACTAATACTTCTTCACCACTTTAAGGTTTAAAATGAGTTTGTATTAGCAATTTTAAAAAGTATACAAAGATTTGAATGTATAGTCTTTGTAACTAAGCAACACTGCTACCTACAGCAGGAATGGAAATTACATTGCAAGTGGAATGGCTATTTCTGGCTTCTCCTCATCCTTCCTCATCTCATTGCCAGACAGGTGGCATTTTCAGGGATGAGAAATGATATCCTGGTCACTTTTGGTCACTTTTAATTTTTTTTTTATGATGGTTTTTACTGAAAACATAATTTAAAAGCAAAGCCATATCAGAACAATTGAATATATGTAATTTTGGAGGGGGAGTACTTTTCTCCAACTTTTTAAAAAATTGTGAGGGTCAGAGGGTTGTAGGGGATCAGAGAATCCAAGTGCCTCATAGGATCCTCCTGGGTCGATACAGCACTCATGAGTTGCACAGTTCCCACTCTTGGCACTGTATTACCTTAAGTCTCAAATTTGCAAACATACCTGTTCGGAATGTTATCCTCCCTCTTGTCACACTTCCTACTGGAACTATTATTTGGCTGCTGTTCTTAATTGTTCAGAAAGTCTTGATTTAATTTTCTCCTTCAACCACATCTTATGTAAGTGGAGTTAGTTGATTGTATTTGAATCAAGAATTATGGACCGCATGAAGTGTGACTTGGGCTGTGAATGATTTCAAATCAAGTGAAAGCAAGAAATTATATAGCACAATGTTACACTTTTGAGTGATCAACAGTCTCTGTCATTAATCAAAATATGTAGACAGTTTGGTAATAGAGAAAGTCAATGCATTTCATCAGGGTGGACCAAGACTTCTGTGTGTGTCTCTCTAATTGAATGGTGTACACAGATATGTTGCAGCAGCTGTAGTTTCCAAGCTTGATCCAGCCACTGTGTCTGAATCTTCACTGCACAACAATCTGTTAGAGTTGGAGTGGGGAAATCTCTCCTTAATTCACCAAATGGTTGAGTGATAAGATCTAGGGTCTTTTTAGAAGCTTTTCATGTGTAGCTGTGATTGTGCATATGCAAATGCTTTTTGCAAATTATATAAGATACTGTTTAATTTGAAGGTTCAGGTGGTTGTGGGACTTTAAGGAATCCAAGAGCTAAATGTTACCTCAAGGGCAAGAGACCACTCATGGGTGTACCATTAGGCTGAGTGAAGCAGCCATCGCCAGCAGATGACATTATGGATGTACTAAAGGTGAGGGACCATAAGAATTATAATGAAACAATATTCAGAGGGATAAACTTTTACACACACACACACACACACACACATATCCAAAGGTCCTTAAAGCAGAAGGTCTCTTAACTTGTACAGTAAGATAGCTGTATATTTTCTCAGTTGATTCCTAGTATACATTCTGAGTTTAGTCAAAGGAAAAGTAGAATGACAGATTCTTTATGAAATGATTACCCTTTCAGTATAAATAGTTAAGCTGGAAATTCTGGAAATGTCTTTTGAAAGCCTTTAAAACTTTTGGTCCCAATAAACATTCCCAAGGGACTGATAGTTATCAGATAAATGCATCACACCTGAATGTTGTTGTTTATTATTATTATTATTATTATTATTATTATTATTATTATTATTGGATATTTAATCTTCTAGAAACTCATCTGTCATTTGTAGATTTATTCTCCCAGCTTGGCCTCAGCAGTGGAATTATACCTTTAATGGAAACAGCCCAGAATGGAAATACCAATGTGCATAGTTACATACCTGAGCTAATTAAAAACACAGCCCAAGCACTTGGGCAGAACAGAACAAATGTTTTCACTGATAATGACTGGGAACAAGTGTTAACTACTGGCCTTTTGCCAGTAGCCTTCTTCCAGCTCTATGAAAAACATAGGCAAACATACCGCAGATCAAATACTATAATAATATTGCACATCACTTCTTCAGGGCAGTGGAAAATGGGAGAGATTCAGCTCAACCACAGAACCCCCTTACCCGAAAAGCAATCTTACTCATTTACTGACTGGGCCACACATGATAAGAACAAAGATAGGGAAAACCTCATCTTTCTCTAGATTTGTTATGAGAAACTATGCATCTTGCCTCAAACACTCACATGTTTGTGAGATTTACAGGACATTTTCAAGAAATAATGTTCACACAAAATACTGTGCATATTTTAAAATGTGAATGGCTCAAACATGCTGAACTGGGGAAAATATGGAAGATAATGCTTTAGTCAATGGAGAGGATGTGCAAACAGGTAAACTGCAAATAAATCCACAAATAAGGAAAATATGTTTCGAAACTTGCATGAAATTCAGCATGGGAAGAAAAAAAACAACCCTAAATAATAATAAGAAAAATGCACTGTCTTAATGTTTCCAGATTTCTTCCATGAAGATTTATGATTTACAAAACACAACATGTTATAAACTGAGTGCTTTTGGCCATTTCTGCACCGGGCTATTAAAAAGGTGCAAAGCGACCTCTGACGGAGGTCTTCTAAACCGTGGAGTGGACTGGGGCGGACTACTTTTTGTAGTTCCGTACCTCAGTCCGGTTCAGAGAGACTGGAACTGGTCGCACAGCGTGCTTTTTAAAAACCTCTTTTAACAGCTATAGGCTGGTGAGCTTCTCCAGTTGGTGGAGAGCCTCCACCAACCGGAAGTTACCATTCTGGACGCCAGAGCAGTGTGGAGCAACGACCTTGCACTGCTCCTCGTCCCCACAGACTCGCCTGGACGCTCAAGAAAGTCGGTGAGTTCCATTTTCACGTGTTTCCTTTCTCGCGTGTGGAAAGGGCCTTTGTCCCAGTCCTTCTATTTCAGCCTAATATGTGAAGGCAAAATTGGAAGGAAGACATCAATGTAACCTCCTTTGAGCTCAATGGAAGAGAGATATAAACGTCATGAACTAATGAATAAATTCATCTCTCCCCACCCCCGCTTTGGTTAAACTCACTTAATGGTTATGTATTTAGGGTGAAGGAGCTGGTTCATTTTACCTAAGTACTGTTGCTATTGTGGGACTTCAAGTCATTTTAAACTTATGGTGACCCTGAGGTGAACTTGGACAGCCAACATGGCGTAGTGATTTGAGCACCAAACTATGACTCTGGAGACTAGGATTTGATTCCCCTCTCAGCCACAGAAACCCACTTTGTGACCTTGGGTACACTGTACCCTCTCAGCCCCACAAAACCCTGTGATAGGTTTGCCTTAGGACTGCCATAAGTCAGAAATGACTTGAAGGCACACAGCAACACTGGTGAACCCATCATGGGGTTTTCTGGGCGGAAAAGTGTGTGACATCTCTGAGGTCACCCTGTGGTTTTAGATGGTTGAGCATAGAATTGAACTCTGGTCTCCAGGGTCATAATCCACTTCTCAGACTACTACAACACATTGGCTTACATAAGCACTACAGGCATAAATGATCACATCAGAAATTAGAATTATGAAGTTCAAACCAGGGAGGTATACCTTTCCTTACTTTGTTCCTTCATCCGAGAATGAAAAAATTCAAAAGTGTCTTTCTCTATGTGTAAGATGATGATGATGATAAATATGATGGTAGTGGTACAGATGGTGATTACAGTATACATACATACATACATACATACATATATATATATATATTGCAATGAAAAACTTTCTCATAGTAATTTCCCAAAGGTTTTTTTTCCCCACAAAACTTTTTTCAGACTAACAGTTCTGAGGATTATTATTGTTATTACTGTTATTTGCTCAAAACAAAGCAATTTTGTAAAATATAGTGCTTTCAGGGGAGGAAAACAAGGATTTTGAACAAAAACTGTTTTTGCTATTTGTGCTGCTAATAGGGAAAAAAAGTGCTAAGAAATGAACTGAAATATGTTGCTACTGACTGTTATTTTTCAGCTAGTTTTTTTTTTTAAGGAAAACCTCAGGATTCTGAAGAGAGTAGGAAGTATAGTCAGAGACCAGAGTCAGAGTTTAACCACTGTCCTTGTTAGTTAGTGAATTCTGCGAACTACAAACCTCAGAGTTACTTTTCCAAGCTTTGAGCAGACCCCACTCTGTGCATGCAAAAACTCAATCCCAGGAATAATCAATGCGAAAGGATTTCAGGTAAGTGGTATAAAAGATGATAATTAGCCACATCTGTTGTGGGAAAAAAATACTTAGCAAAATGGATAAGGAGTTTCACTTATGTTCCCAAATTATGTAACAAGAATGAAAATAAACATTCAAAAAATGTTCAAAAATGATTTTAAAAATCCATGTTTTTGAAGAGTTGAGAAACCTGATGAGAAGAATTCTGAACTGATGAGAATATTTGCAATTCAGAATTTACTCAGAACAGACAACAGTATTTTCTGCACCTTAAAATAGTATTTCCATAATGTGGCATTATTTGCTGCACAGAAAAACCTGTTTCCTGTGTGTACAAATCTGTTTTCTATGTAAAACAACCATATGAAGATTTTGTGCAGAATAAGTCCTGAATTGTGAATAGGCTTTGAAAAGTGTGCGTGAAGAAAATTGATTCAATTACTTGTTGCTTCCTTTGAGAAGAAAATTAGTGAAGAATTGCATCCCTGTTCTGGAAAAGCCTGAAAGTTCACTAGACATGTTATATTATAGTGATAGAATAAATTTATAGGCCAACCCTGAATTTTGCCCTTGAATTGATTTTCAAGGAACACAGAAGTAGAATCCTGCTGATATCAATGGGGTTTACTTCCAAGTAATTGAGTTTAGGATTACAACCAAAGTGACTCTTCTGCAACCATATCCATTGATAGGAGTGGACAGAAATTGGTGGTACTTCCTGCAGATTCAAGAAATAAAAGATTAAGTTCTCAGAAAGCATCTTAATGAATATGTTCACTAGATCAAAAATACTTCATGGCTTGAAAGTCAATGGAGCTAATAATGATGAAAATGATGGCCATTTTTAAGTCTTATAAATTTGGACAAAGGATGCTTTCTATTGTTGAAACAAAGACACTCCAACAAGCCAGAAATTTCAACTCCTAGTATAGCTCTGATATTTGTCTGCCAAGGCAGTACAAAACTGGCATACCACTTTCTCCTTCAGCTCCTTGTTTGTCTAACAGGCAGCTGCAGAGGGAAGCAGACAAAATGATATCTTAGCATCTTCTGTACATCTGTGTGATGAACAAAATCTCCACAAAGAAAATCAGACACTGATAATCATCCTAGGTTTGAGCTGCTTGGACAGAGCAGCACCTATCACAATATCAATGTTAATCTGTTGTTCCCCCTCCCCACCCCAACCTTTCTTCTTTACTTCATAAGATGCCGGATGGTTATTACCCAGGAGATGCACCTGCTCAGTCCACTTAATACTGCATGTCATTTTGCATGGCAATGACTGATTTGGCCACCCTATAGCTCCTCCTTCCAAAGCAGGGAGAACTGGCAATATAGTCTGTGTTGGTGGTTCACTAGTATGTGCAAAGGTGTGGTTTTGATGGCCACCCTTACATATGCTACAACCAGATAAACTCTGATTTCTTCTCCTTTGAGGACATCAGGCTACAACATGGACATGTTGTGCATAGCCGTGATAAATAATGGTGCCAGATCAGGGGAAAAGTATGCACCAGTCAATCCCCAATGCTAGCACAAGATCCCTAATCCTGTGTGTGTGTGTGTTTAAATTTTCCCCCAAATTTTTAATAATGACCAAGAAGAAGAAGAAGAAGAAGAAGAAGAAGAAGAAGAAGAAGAAGAAGAAGAAGAAGAAAGAAAAGGAGGAGGAGGAGGAGGAGGAGTGTAATCTGTCAAATAATTAAGAAACTGAAGAAAGAGGAGAAGGATATCAAAACAGGAAAAAAAGGAAATGAAAAGATTCTCTTACTTTATAATAGTTGGGAAAAGAAATTCCCAGTATGACTGAGACACCAAGAATCCACTTCCCTGAATGCAGTTGACAATAACAATGTAATTTTTTACTAATTTCTTGATGAAAACATGAAGAAGGAAGTCCAGTTCTTTCCTATCTTAGCTACATAATGCTAATATTATTGTGATTCCTAAAACAGGAGAAGACCAGATGTGCAAATTATAGTTCTATTTAAAAAAAAAAACTGTTCAAGGTAAGAGATTAACTTAGTTTTTTAATTTACAACAAGCCTAATTTATCACCCTTGAGGCTAATAGGATTCAGAAAGTTACTACTTCCCTTGTTCATGTAAACTCCATGGGTAAGATTACTAAAGCATAAAAAGTTTAAATGGTCAATGACTTGATTGTTTTATACAGTTGTAGGTATAATTAGACTTAAAAGGAAACAAAACCAACAAAACAAAACTGGATGCTGAATTTTTTTTTTTTTTTTTACAAAATGTATTGTCCATTTATCTCGCTACATTGGCTAAATTTGGTCTTCCTCCAGCATTTTACAAATAGATTAGAATTCTGTATTTGTATTCAAAATATAGAGTACTGATCTTTTTTTTTCCCCAGTGTATCATTTGCCTTTGAGAGAAAGACTAGAAAAGGATAACCATATTCTTTTTTGATATTTTATTTATGTTCAGAAACATTGATCTGCACTATTAGACAAAATACTAATATTCATGGTCTTTTACACTTTTTTTTTCTTGTTGGTGGCAACTTTTTATTGTTTATTTCTAAGATTCAGTCTTCAGTTTCAGTATTAATGACAATGATGAGTACATGTATGGATCGACATTGCTGATCAATGAATTTGTAAAAATCTGAATTGATGCTGATCAGACACTACATCACAGAGTATATTTGCTGATTAATAATGTTAGTGATTGCCGTATGTCACTAATTTGTTAAATAACACCAACTCCCAAAGATTTTTTTCCCCTCACCTTACTGAATCAAATGTGAATGAATTGATTACTGAAATGTTGATAGAATCATAGATCTGCAAAGGACCTCATGGGCTATCAGGTCCAACTCCCTAGTCAATGGAGGATCTCCATCTAGAACATCCCCAGCAGGTTGTTGTCTAGCTTCTTCTTGAAGACATCCAGATAAAAAGATCCTACAACCTCTCTAGGTAGTTGGTTCCATTGCTGAACCACTCTCACTGTCAAGATGTTTCTTATATTGTTCAATCAAAATCTACCTTCCTGTAACTTAAAACACTTAGACCTAATGCCAGCCTCTGAGGTAGCATAGATCATGCCTGCACCCTTCTCTCTGTGACAGTCCTTGAGGTATTATCTTCACCAAGCTAAACCTGCCCAGCCCCTTCAACCTCTTCTTGTATATTTTGTTTCCCATATTTCTTATCATCCTCATTTCCCTTCTCTGAACTTGCTTCAACTTCTCTATGTCATTCTTAAAATGAGTCACCCAGAACTGGAGACAGAACTCTAGGTAAGGCAAAGATAGTGTTTGCCATCTTTGCTGCAGTTTCACACTGCTGGTTCATTTTCGGATTATCACCAACAACAATCTCAAGGTCCTTTTCACATGTAGTACTGCTGAAGCAAGTATATGCCATCTAGTACTTGTGCATTCGTTGTTGTTGTTTTTTTGCCCTAAATGTAGAATATTGCACTTTTCTTTGCTAAAATTTATTTTATTAATTTCAGCCCAGTTTTCTAGTTTTATCAAGGTCCTTTTGAATTCTGTTCCTACCTTCTAGTGTTCTAGCTATTCTTCCCAGTTTTGTATCATCTGCAAATTTGATAAGGATTTCTTCCTTCTCAACACCCTAAAAATACTCAAGAGTGTTGACTCAGAACAGACCCTGTGGTACTGTTACCCTGCTTACTGGGGGTCCCACTGGGGGGTTCTCGATGCTTGTCAAAATTTGAACTTGTGGGAAAAATTAGCTATGAACACTGCTGTAGCGATGCAAAGAGGGCAGGGTAACTAAGGGATCTTGACCCCAACTTTATGGGGTCAGATCACAGAGAATCAAACTGACTGTTCAAATTTCAGTATTTTATTGGAAAAGATGTCAAAATCCATACAGTCACTCTTGTACTCACTCACACAATCATACAAGATGCTATAGAAATTAGAAATAGGTGAAAATTAAGAAAGACATAGGGGTTTTGGGTAATACTGTACCAATCCAGAAGTCTTCAGCTGGGAAAAGACAAGCAGGGAGCAAACTCAGCCTAGGGGAGCGCCTGAGGGGAGCTTCAACTGGCAGAGTGACTGCCTGCCAGTCAAGTCTGGGAGAACTCCAAAAATGGAGTCTAAAATGGGGTCTAGTTATAGCGCTGACCATATCTTGGGGGCAGACCCTCTTCCCAGAAAGAACAATGGCCAAACTATACAGGTGTGATAACCACCTGATGGCTGCATGATATCCCTGTCATATCTGCCTGATGGCTGCATGAGGGTAGCACCAGGTAGCTGGACCTTGCTTTGATATGTCTTTCTTTGTTCCCTGCATTCGGGGGGGGGGCAAGAAATCTCCCCACTGCATTGTTGTGCTGATTGCCCATTACCTGTGCCTACGTGCCTTTCTGAGGTTTCCTATGGAGACGTGACAGGGAGAAGTTTTGAGTCTTTGAT
Organism: Cyclura pinguis; assembly: GCA_030412105.1. Lineage (NCBI taxonomy): Eukaryota > Metazoa > Chordata > Lepidosauria > Squamata > Iguanidae > Cyclura > Cyclura pinguis. The sequence goes on from CM059602.1 coordinate 163,084,049, forward strand.
CTCTTGTTCATTTGCTAGCCTGACCGTTGATGTGCCAACCTGGTTACCTCTGGCTTGCATGTATTTTTAATATAAAATTATTCTTCCCTGGATGGAGGTAGGCTCACAAGGTAACAGTACTCCAGTTGAGTCCTTTCAATTTGAAGCTTGGCCACTGATGAAAATGCTTTGTGCATGTTTTCGAACCAATTATGGATCCATCAGATGGTATTTCCATCTATTCCATATTTAGCCGGTTTACCAATCAAAATATTGTGAAGGACATTATCACATATTTTGCTGACATCAAGATAATGACATCCATAGCATTCCCACCATCTACTAAACTAATACCTTTATCTGTCTGTCTGTCTGTCTGTCTGTCTACCTACCTACCTATCTACCTACCTATCTATCTACCTATCTGTCTGTCTATCTGTCTGTCTATCTGATTAATTCTGTAGGATTTGTTCTTGACAAACCCATACTGTTTTCTACTGATTACTGCATTGCCATCAAGATACTTGAAGACTGACTCTGGTACAATACATTTTTCCTGATATGGAGATTAGGCTGACTGGTCTATCATTTCCTCAACCTTCTTTTTTGCCTTTCTTGAAGAGGGGGCAATGTTTGTTTATTTCCTCTGGTACCTAACCTGTTCTCCAAGATTTATCAAAAATGATGGAAAGTCATTCGGCAAATTCCATAAATATTCTGGAATGTAGTTCATCTGGTCCTGCAGATTTGAACTCATTTAAGTTACCTAGGCAATTTCTCACTAACTCCTTATCAATCTTAATTTGAACCCTGGACCATTTCCAAACTACACTGTTATAGTGCTGTTATTCCACTTTCACCATTCTGTGGAACTCCAGGGTTTATATGTAGTTTACTGATGCCAAAGACCTCTCTGGCTGAGAATTCTAAATGTCCCGCTCTAAACTGCAAACCCCAGGATTCTATAGGATGTTGAAAGTGGAATACTAGCCAGAAAAGGCCCTTCCTTTACAATGATTCCTTAACAAGGTCTCTGCTGATGCATGTTATTGGACAGTTAATTTTAAAGGTAACTTTTGGGATGCAAAAATACACTAAAGATGAATATCATATCACAGACAGTACATAGCTAATGGGGGATTCTTCTTCATGCACTCTGAAAATATTTTCAAAAATGTAACACAATGTTTGAGAAAAGTATGAGGGTTTCTACACAGCCACAGACTTCCTTGAAGAAGCTACCACTTAATGTAACTCAGTGAAAGCAGACTGGGTTATACAGGCATTATTCTCAACCATTGATACTATTTGTTGACAAGTACTAGTCCCTGGGATTTTTCATCACATTGAATCCTTCATCTTGGGCTGTCTTAAAATCCACCAGATGGACACAAGGCGGACTTAAGGGTCTATCTATATCAGAACAGGATTCAGTTCTGTTTCATCCACTGTGGAATTTTGTTCTACAGTGTCCTGACACCTACGTTTTGATCGAAATTCTCATGTTAGATTAACTTTATTAACTTTATAAATTGCTCTGTTTTGGAATCAGGAAGAAACCTTTTATCTGGAAAATTTGTGTTGACAGAGCAATTTACATTCTGAATCAACTGACTCGCTTTGAAGAAGAATTTTTCCCATTCACAGGACTAATGTATAGGCAGAATCTCTCAGTTTCTGAAGAATGGCAGTGTCTCATAATGGCCCTGCAGGTTTGAGTTTTCTCAGGATCTCTTCAATGGATCAGTGGACTTGGTACTATGACTGTCATACCTATGGATTTTAAGCTTTCATATTGAAGGTGCAAGGGCCCATGAGCCATGCCATTTACAGAGTACCTGTAAGAATCTGGTGTCCTGGAAATCTTCATCTTTCATGGTTCTTGGTGCCCGGGAATTTGTTGCTTTAGCACTGAAGTTAGTAGGGAAGGGAAGAGAAGCTTTCATCCACAATCCATTCCCGTCCCTTTGCTCTGGGTGGTTTGGGGGGGAGGTGACTTTGCTGTCCCCCCTCAAAGGGACCAACATGGTCATGCTGGCTGCCAGGTAGGGGAGACGGGCTGGATGGGTCCTTTAACCCACAGGTCCACCCTCCTCTTTCTTTGTCTGTTGGCAATCTACCCTCCCACCCTCATAATGTAAGCTTGCTGGTCACTTCAGGGCCAGGTAGGAATCCCCCCCCCAAGGAGGGGGGTTTCACTTACCCAACACTGCAGCAAGTGACTGAGTGATTGGCTTTCAGGATGGTGTCTTAAATAGGTGTTAAATAGATCTCTCAGCAGGTGATGGGGGGCATTAAGGCATCAGTGAATATCTTTGGCACAAGGTGGTGTAGGATATACCTCTGGAGCTCACTGTCATGGTTGCCAGGCAGGGGGAGAAGGGTGAAGAAGGAGGGCATCCTTGGGGTAGTTCCACATATTTATGTCCTCACTTCAGGACTCAGTGGCAGGTGGTGGATATTCATGGGGCACGTCTTCACGAGGGGGTTGCTGAGGTAGCAACCCATGATCAGGGGTTTGCCCTCAGGACCAGGTATTTTCTATCATCCACAGCCTCCCTGTGAGGCCAAGTTCAAGTTCAAAGTCATGTCCAAGGTCAAGTTCATGTCTAAATAGGCAATAAATAATAAAACTGCCCTTATTCATCCCAAGTCCTGTTCTGTGGTCTCTTCATTTCAAGGGGTGGACAGCAGAGGATTCTCCTACATGTGCAAGAATTCCCCATTGTCACTGCTGTTGTCACATGAGTTGGAGGAAATTGCGCTACATTTATGCAAGGTTAGTGGGTTAATGGAGAATTGTGGGAAGGCTTAAACAATGGCATGCTTTTACTTATACTAGCAAGAGTGTATTTCAGAACAAATTCAGAATTTGACCTCCCTTCTGCATCTTTCTATTATTCATGTTAACTGAGAGCAGTTTGCCTGTTGCTACTTACAGTCTCATTTTCAATCACCCTGTGAATCTGGATAGGAGATGAGAGACAAGGGTTTGTACAAAGCCACCCAGTAAATTTCATAGTGTTGAGGAAGTTATAAACCCAGGTTGTTCACAGTAAAACATAATAATATAGCAGTTGTTCAAAACTGACTCTTTTATAATTTATTTATACAGAAGTCCCAGCTCACTACAGAACAGCTGAACCATAAAACTTCCAGCAAATCTCTGAAGTGGACACCAAATGGAGACCATTAAAGCAGACACTGAGATCACACCAAGTGCTTTATCTAATATTAACAAACAAGCTAGTTATCTTGACTCTTTAATTGAGAGAGCACACATATTCTCAAATGTAGTTTTTATTGGTTTCAACAGCCAAAGCTCGTTTGGACAGTTCTTGCATTAAATCATCTGCCCAGCCTCTTTGAAATGGATCAGGTTCTTGTGGCTGTGTTGCAACTAAACAAGAAGAAAAAAATAAAACCTGCTCAGAACAATCTGTCACTTTACTATTCTTCTACAAATTGCATATTGGAAAGCAGACCAGTCTAAGCTGAACCCAATAACAACTTGGTTGGGGAAAACAAATGATAAGGCTCCACCTGTAGCCCATCATCGAGGTTCCTTTGTAAGAAATTTTGAGACTCCCACCATTAGTTCCACACATATACTTTCATGCACATGCACACACATGCACCTACCTTTCAGAACCAAACTAGGCAAGACAAACTTGTAAGTCTTTTTTCTTTTTCTTTTAGAAGTAGTTTGTTGACATAGGAAATCTTGTTCTATTTACATATTTTGCATTGCTCTTGGCATAGTGATCTGAGGGACATAAAAAGTGATATTATGTCAGGGTTTTGTTTTTGTTTTTGTTTTGTTTTTTTGTTTTTGAAAAATAATGAATCCACTATTGTCTAATACGACCAGCAGCCACACTCCAATTTGTATCAAGCAGAGGGAGATCATTTTCATAGGAAATGATATGAATTGAGTCTAGGGCCTGGCAAAAACAAAACAATTGTGTTCTATAATTGTGCTATGGCCAAACTTCACTGTCAAATTCAGTGCATGATAGTTCTATGCTATACTGTAGTAACTTTAATGTGGAGGGGAATAAAAGCTTAAGCTATGATATTCACATCATCTCAAATGTCAAATTTGCAATTTAATTTATCTGGACATCATTGATGTCTTATGCTGTACCCCAATACTTCAGTTGGAAGGTTGTCTTTTAAAATATATGTTTATTTTCTTTACCATCATGTCAGGTTATCAACATTTCTGCCATAGCAGAGATGAGGCAGCCAGAAATGTTCAAAATGTTCAAAATGTCATGAAAGAAACATCATTTTTCATGATATACCCCAGGGTGGAAAACCTTTCTTGGGGTGTAGGGAAATCATTTTCCCAAGACTAGTCTATAAAGGACTGTATGCTGGAAGGGGTTATATACAAGGCCAACCACTTGGCTCTGGATTTTATTTTATAGGTAGCTAAAGCAGTGCCAAGCGTGGGAAGGTCTATTGCCTTTTCTATCTTATTGCCATCACTTTTTCCCCCCAGAGATTGGAAAATGTTTTGGACTATAGCTCTTAGAAACCTTCTCTTTATCACCCTGTTTCTTTCCTCTTCTTTTCTTCCCTCCTTCCATCTTTTTATTTCATCTTTTCCTGTATGTAATGGAATGATGAAGAAGGGAGCAGAAATCTGACCAAATTTAAAGGCAAGGGCTTTTAAAGTTAGGCCAAGGGCCATGCATAGTCTTTGGGCTGCAAATATTTAACCTTTTAACCTACTCTCAATCTCTACTCCCCACTTCCCCATATTTTTTTTTTCAGTGGGAAAGAAGCTCCCACTGAGGATCTCTTTATTTGGAAGAAATATTTCAAGCTGTACAAATGTACAGTTTTAACTTTGGATATTAACACCCACATATATTCATTGTAGCCCTAGTCTCCTTCATAGCACCTTGAACTCTCAGAGAAAGCTATTTCCTCTCTCTACTCCTCACCTGAGAGTCTTTGGAAAGTTTGTACATGAATATGAAAACAGGAAGCATATTTGTGCCACAAGGCACCAGAGACTTGTTCAGGCTGGCATCTGACATCCCTCAAGTCAGCAGCCAGCAAAACACTTTTCCTCTTCTCACATATTGGAAAGATGTCTCTTATTTCACATAGTTTCTTTCCAAGCCCCAGGGGTTATTTGAATACTGAACATGGATATAGATTTACATTTTTTTGTACTTATGGCTCACAGCCAGAGGAGACACATATAGCTTTCAACATTTGTCAGATGAAAATGGGAACATTTGAAAAATTCATGCACAGAAGTTTGGAGAATGACAATTCTTATATTATTCCAAAGCTGAGAAAAGAAGGAACACTAACCCATGCCCACAACCCCTTTGCACTGGGGTACTGGGTCTTTCTTGTCAAAGGTGCAGTGTATATACTTGGATTATACTCCAAAATTTTAAGGAGTTTTCCAAGGTGCTGAACCTATTTTCAGGATAGGGTTCATCACTTTGAATGGCTCCTTTAAAGTCTGGAAGAAAATGCAGTCTGGGTTCATTTCTCCCCTAACAGGGAAATCACCATCCACCACTACTCCTTTGTGAACAGACATGGACTGCTATGTGTGCAGTTTGGATTACAACAGGGACCAGCACACTTCCTCTGGCTCAATTCAGAAGTCATTTATGAACTTGGACTGATTATCTGTCTGACAGAGATTCATCAGAAATCAGCTTTTCAGTCATTTGAAATACTCCATAAGGATAAGAGAGAAATTAATTTGGAATGTGTTGCAATATTGACAGAATTAGGGCCTTTCTGCTCTATGCTGTGATAGTGCTACTGTTCCTATTTCAACATCCTATTGAATTACGGAGTTTGTAGTTTACTGAGGCCAAAGAACACTCTGGCTGAGAATTCTAAGGGCCCCTTCCTAAGCTGCAAACCCAGGATTCCATAGGATGTTGAAAGTGGAATAATTGCACTATAACAGTGGAATGTAGAAAGGCCCTCTGTTGGTATTTCCTCAACCAATATGCAAACGATCACACTGCTCAGAATATTTGAAAATATTTTCAAAAAATGGTTGAAAAGAATGGCTCCTCCCTGCCAAGCAGCAGGAAACCCTGATGAGTAGCATTCTTTACTGACTAGAATCTTTGCAGTTCAATATATATACAAAATTTGTCCATGGTTGTTTTGTGCAGAAAACAACAAGAGGAGGAGGAGGAGGAGGAGGAGATGGCAGTGGAGTAATAGTAATATTTCTGGGCATTCTACTCTGCACAAATTATGCAGCCTATTTCTGCACAGAATTGTGTTTACTGCATAAACAATAATCTAATTGCCTTGTGTGTGCACGTGCACATGCACGAGCAGAATAAGTATTGAATTGTGAAGACTCTGAAAACTGTGCAGTTCTGAAGACTTTCTCAGAGTGAGAGGAAAATTGCTAAAATTACTCATTGCTTCCTTTGAGCAGAACATTAATGAATATTTACACCCCTGTTATGTGAGAACTTCCATGAAGATACTTTCTTCACAAATTGGTTGAATAAATGTGTAACCCTCCCTGCAAAAAAAAAAAAAACAATCACCCACAAGCTTTTTAGAAAGTGAGGCAGGCAAATGAATCACTTCTCCCTCAGAAGGTTCAGATTTTTCTTCTGAGTATAAACTAGCTTGCTGCTATCTATTACTTCATTTCCTGTCATTGACTGGGAGATAAGGAAAGACATTACCCTGTTCTTGTCATAAAGCCCTCTGATATTAAGGAAACCTTCAAGGTTCTAGTACAGTGTAACTAGCACGCTCAGGACAGTTTTAGATTTTTAGACAGATATCAAAAATAAATCTTCGAAGTTTTTTTTTCTTTTCTTTTTTTTTTTTTTGGCTACAACTGGCAAATATTTAAGTACTTCTGGAATTATTACTTTTGACCATCAAATTAACCACAAAGTCTCAAAAGTTTTATTCCTTCTGAGAGGATTTACATATACCTACCAAGTTGTCTACACCTAGGTTAAGTTATTATGCAAAGATGATGATGATGATGATGATGATGATGGATTAGACACAGCCTTAGTCATGATCAGAATAGGTCTATTGAAATTAATGCAGCTAGCTTAACTTTGAATTAATTCTACTCTGATCACCTCTGAACCAATGCAATGTTTCCATGTTGCATAACCAGGAAAAAACACACACATAAAAACAGTGTTTGAAGGCCTTGGTTGTTCCTGGCCCCTTGTAAGATCAGCTGGAGGTGGGGAGGGGAGATTGAGCATAAATGTGTTGTTGTTGTTGTTGTTGTTATATGAATATAAAATAAACACAATATAAACAGTCCTGGAACATGTTCACCAGCTTTCATGTGCTACCATACAATGTGGGCAATATTGGGCTAGGTGGCTCAATTATCTCAGAACTTTTTTTGTATTCCTGGAAAGGCTGAGCGAAAGTTTGACCCTGAGACAGCAAAGCTTCTCCTGAATGTACACATCAGCATTGATACTGCTGTTGTAGTCTTCAGGGAGGAATTCTGCATTGTCCTCCTCTTTTGGAAACCAAATATAAGGTAGAATGAAGTGTTCATTTGTGAATAGGAAACAAAAAAATAGAATGCATGCACCACCTTTCACTTTGGTTTGTCAGTGCTGAATGGGGAGTTTGTCTCCAAAATTTGCTAACAAATTAAACATCTAACAGGACAGTCGTTAAACTACACAGCACACACTTTATTCTCCTAAACTAATTTCTAATTGACAAAATGAGCAAGTGCAGTGATTCTTCCTGAATCTATATTTCAGCTTGGCATTAGCCATTGTGTATGACCCTGTCCAGAAACACTAACAATTCCAGCAGCTATTGATGACCTTTGAATATCTCATGCTGAGACAACAGAGCTGCTTATTTCCACATACCAAATAATACCAGATGAATCCACAGTGTCTGCTTCCATTTAACCTCTGGTCTTTGGAATAATTATGAATCTCTCCATTTTAGATGACATCATCTGTTCAGGAATCAAAATAAAGACTGACCAGATGCTAAAACCATATGAAACCACATGGTGGGGTAAAACCTAAAGCAAATACTGGAATTAATATGGTGCAGATGGTTATAAGAATACAATATGATCTTATTCTTCATCTTCTTCGTCCTTTTTTTTTTTTTTTAATTTTCTGGAAGCTGCAATTTTCTATCCCATATCCAACAACAATGTTTTTGTAAGAATTCTTGCCAGAGTTGCTAAAAGATGCTTGCACTTCCCTTCTCTTCTCACTTCTGTTTGTTTGGTTATTCATTTTTCATTGGGTTTCTCTGGCAGTTATAAAGCTATTATGCATCTATCTGAAGGACACCATAGAGTTTTTTTTTCTTCTTAGTTTATGGCAAGGAAGATAAAATCTGACTGGCTATCCTGCTGCGCTCTCTCTGTCTCTCTCTCTCTACACACACACACACATTCCTGCAAGAGTATTTCTTTCTTTCTTTCTTTCTTTCTTTCTTTCTTTCTTTCTTTCTTTCTTTCTTTCTTTTCCTTCCTTCCTTCCTTCCTTCCTTCCTTCCTTCCTTCCTTCCTTCCTTCCTTCCTTCCTTCCTTCCTTCCTTCCTTCCTTTTTTTTTCTTTTGCAAACCAAGAAAGGACATTTTAACAGAATCCAAAACTGCATCACATTTTTTTTTTACTTCCTCAGACTAATAAACAGCTTTATTATTTTAAAAGCTAGCATACCAGCTAGGAGAGGCAGCTGGTGCAGAATGGTATACATGCCCTTTTTATAGAGAGCTGGTGCCATGCCTTGGCACACAAAATCTCTTGGCCGTATAAGATAGCTTGCTGTATAGGGCCTGAAATTACATTCTGAAATGACATGACATAAAGGCCTGCTGCAATCTGGCATCTTAGTATCTTGTACAAGGCATGTAAAACTCCATAGCTCCCAAGAGACATCTGGTTAATAAAGCATAGACTGTAATGTGTTGGGTGGAACTTTTACGAAAGAAGGAGCTGTAAAGATGTGAAGCTTGAAAATGTTTCATGTAATTGCCCCCCCCCCCAGCATTACAACCAGCATTTCATATGGAGGCTGCTACCACATCTACTGGAGTATGACTTGCCGCCTCATTAAGACCTCACCATTCTGTACACCCTGCTAAAGGAATGGATGATATTCCACCAGGTTGCAAATATTACTCATAAATCCCTTTCTCTTTCTTACTCTTTAGCTGAAGCTTCTCAAACCGAGAAGCAAATGATGTGATACTGACAACAAACAGCATGTTAACAAATGATTTTTTAAGCACAAACAAGTTGAGCAGCTTCCCATTTTTTTATATCATTTATACAATATCTGATGGTTAGAAAGGGTAACCAGACATCATTTTCTTATTCACAGAAGAATGGAAATGACAGCTTATATAGAGAGACCATTGACTAATCTATCCAGAATTTTCTGCGACGTTCACATAGATTTCTAACTGACAACAGCTCTCCAGGATTCCAGGCTGAGTTCTACCTGGAGATGCCAGGGATGGAAACTTGGACTTTCAGTATTCTAACCAAGTGTTCTACTACTGAGCAGCATTGAAACGATTCATTCTGGTAGTTGAGAAACTAGGTAAATACAGTTCTGTCTTCTTTCCAATCTCTGCCACTACCAAGCTCTTCACTGGGTCTGTCTCCTAGCCATGTTCAAAAGTTCAAAAGTTTGATTTTTTCCCCCAAGAAATCATTCAGACAGAGGTCTGGAGGCAGATTGCTCTGACTACACCCACCATGCTTAGGCATTTAAAACCACAACTCAATTTTGAGCAGAAATGAATGGGACTGTGTAATTCTTATTCAGACTAGTCTTGCATATGTCTAATTGGAAATAAGCCTCAGTGAGTTCAGTGGGACTTGCTCCTATGTACAGCTTAGAAAAGTTACCTTTTGAACCAGAACTTCCATACCCTCCTATTTTGTATAAAAAAAAAATGAGAATACAGAAAAGCAACTTGCCCAAGCTCTGTTCCCATTTAAGTATGCATACAGTTACTCCCCTTGAATAGAATTAGCTTACTCTCAGGAAAGTAGGTAGGAACTTCAAAAAGAATTGCATGGAAACTTAAAGAGTATCCACATGCAGAATATTAACAACCTTTTGTGTTCTTATTGGGAAAAACTATGTTAACATTTCAAGAGACACCATGTAAAATGACATCTGCCAAAATATTTTTAAAGGTTAATGATTTTACATCCTTCAGTAAGAGCATAAGAGATTAAAAAAAAAAACTTTAATATCCCCCCCCCCCCATAGGCCATTTCCACACTGGGAATTTAAAATGGTGCAGAACGACCTCCAACGGAGGTCTTCTGCACCGTAGAGTGGACTGGGGTGGACTACTTTCTGTAGATCCACACCTCAGTCCGGTTCTGCGCAACCAGAAGTGGTCGCACAGCATGGTTTTTAAAAACCTCTTTTTTGAGGTTTTTAAAAAGCATGGAGTGAGTGAAGCCGTGTAGCTCCCTCGCCCAACTCTGGAGCAGATTTGCAGGCGCGCGCAAGTGCATGCCTGCAGATCTTCCGGGGCAGGCTTTCGGCTGGCGAGCTTCTCCGGTTGGTGGAGAGCCTCCACCAACCGGAAGCCGCCATTTGAGATGCCGGAGGACTGTGGAGCAGTGAACTCGCGCTGCTCCTCATAGCGACGAACTCGGCCAGCCGAAAAACAAAGCCGGTAAGCTCCCTTTTCGGGCGTTCCCCCCCCCCACACGCAGAAAGGGCCATAGACACATCTGTGTAAAAACATTGTTTTTACTCTCCACCCAGTGGAGAAAAATCTTGGACTGTCTTTATTCTCATTGTGAAAGTCAGACAAATGAAGACTTATATCTCTGTTAAAGAAAACCTGAGAGAGGGGTGCATATATTTTTGAGGGCTTCTGACCCATTCATCAGATGCACCACAACTGTGTTCCACTGGAAATAGAATTGCAGTCTTATTTATTTATTTTTTTACTGTAAACTCCACAGGGTGGGGACCTGTATTTGTGCTGTGTTTGTGCTGTTATTTTGTAAACCATATAAGCATTTGTTTACATTTTGTTCTTTTTTACGATTGCTGTTGTGGTTATTAACATTATTATTCAAATATTCATTGCTGATGTACATAACTTTCTCTGCAGTAGTGTTTATTGCAGTCTCTGCTTTCCATAGTTATTGACTTGCTTTATGATTCTTCCCGGACTACATGGTATTTCTTTTCAAGTTATAACTTAATGCAAGACTATATTACAGTTGATCCATGTAACTTTCACTCCCTGATAGAAAGAACGACACTTGGGCTCTATAAACTTTTCTGTAAACGTTCTTTGGTGTTCTGTAAATTTCAATATGCTTCTGAGGCCTATGTGTTAGTTTTACAATCATTCTGCATGTCTGAGAGGAAGAGGGATGGAGAAAATGTACATTTCAAAATACGTATTCCTAAGAAACTCTGCTTCTTTAAACTGTTGTTTCTCAGCAACACTAAAGATTTGTTACTTATAAAATTTATTGATGCCTACAGCAAAGCTTGGACAAATGCCTTTGTCCATGGCCAGTGGCTGTATCTCCTGGTGGTGCTTGGTGATCACAGTCTGATTATCACTGAAACATTCTAGACTGCCAAGCTGTCTGGGTAAATTGTAAACCCTGTTAGCGAAGACCATTTCCACACTACACTGTTATAGTGCTATTATTTCACTTTCAACATCCTATGGCATCCTGGGGTTTGCAGTTTAGGGAGGGGCATTTAGAATTCTCAGCCAGAGACTCTTTGGCCTCAGTAAACTAGAAACCCAAGAATTCCACAGGATGTTGAAACTGGAATAATAGCACGATAATAATGTAGTCCAGAAATGGCCTAGAACTCCTCTCTTCAACTCAACTCTAAAGGAAAATGAAAGACCAGAATTACATTCCAAATGCCCAGAAGACAAAGACCTTAATAAAGTTTGGTGAAATATCATTGAACATACACATGAAAGATATCTTAGCAGCCATGCAGTCTTTCACATGAAAAAAGGGTTTAGGGAGCTCCTTTTTAGAATAATACAGCCACAGGTCCAGGTACATAAAAACGTGAATGGAGAACAGAATAAAGAGGACAAAAATGCAACAGATCACTTGCTCACAATTTTAAATAAAATAAAGCAGATTTAACTAAGCTGGGTATGTGTTACCTGTTTTGAAGTGGCGGAGCTTGGAGTGTGTGGAGGGGTGGGTGAGAGGGGGTGGGGCTATGGCACAAGGTGCATGGTAACTTTGTGCAGGGGCATGGCTGTGGTGCATGGGGGCATGGCCAGGGCACATGGGGGCATGGCTACAGGCCAGGACACTCCGAAAACATTGCCACCCAGGGTGAATAATCCCCCCTCCCACACCCCTACACGACTGCTGTGTTGGTGGAATCTTGGGTTTGGGTGCACACACAGAAGAGATTATGTGTGTGAAAGCAACTGTGTCCTCTCGCTTAAACATTGCAAACAACACAAAATTCATATTTTTATGAGCTGCTTAGTGCAGTGAAAACCACCACCTTAACTGTGATGAACTGATATGTGCTCCATTCATCCCTGGGCAGGGGACTCCAACAGCAAACACTCAGATAATTATGAAAGCTACATCAACCTCTCTAACAAGTCTTTAGATTTCAAGAAAGACTGGTTGGTTCCCATTAGATGCAGTATTATGAAAAACATATTAACTCTGGAAGTTTATTCAGAAGCAAAAGCCAAGAAATATGTCCATTCAGACTTCATGACGAGGTTCCAAAATCCCAGATAGTATAAGTGGCACTGTCAACTTACATCAGAGTGTAAGCTTCTGTCATATAGTGCAGTATTCTGTTTTTGAAACAAAAAAATCAGGGCTGTAACTATGACGGGGCGGGGGGGCGGCAAAATGAGGAAACTGTCCCTCAAATAAGATTTCTTATAGAAATGTAGCTCCTGAAGGAAAATTACATGAAGGAACAGAATATTAGTTCTTGGGGAAATGCCCCAATTTTGTCCTTCACTCCAGCAATTCCATCCCTGTTTAGATCAAGATTAACACTGCCTGCTGAAGAGCTACTCACCTAACCATGAGATTAAGTATTTCTTTGGTTCTTGCTGAACAGGTCACTGCCTCACACCCTAAACCTTTGTGTCAGTTTCTAATCCTTGACGGGTGGCTTCCTTACTCTTTCTTCAAACGCCATTAATTTTCTTCCTCCAGTGGGAGATCCAGTACTTATATCTTTTCCTGTGTCCATTGTCATATCCTAGAGTCTTGACATTGTCAGATTTTGACAGGATAGCTATTTGGAGTAGCTTGCAACAGTTAGCCAAGGGTGTTTAATGCATCTGGGATTTTTGGAAAAGAAAATCAGAGATGTATGCAGACCTGTCTCTATGCCACTCTTAGACAAATCTGCTTTGTCTTCCAACATCAGTCACAACTTTTACAGCTTTTCCTTTAATGAAGAAATCTACCCTGCTAATCCATGTTGTTGTTGTTGTTGTTGCTGTTGTTGTTGTTTTGTGCCTTCAAGTAATTTCCAACTTATGGTGATCCTAAGGTGCACCTATCACAGAGGTTTTGGGGGCTGAGAGTGTATGACACTCCCAAGGTCACTCATCGGTTTCCATGGCTGAGTGGGGGAACTGAACTTGGTCTCCAGGGTTGTAGTCCAATGCTCCAGCCACTATGACTCTTACTTACCTTTTAGTGCCCTTTTATTGGACTTTTCCCAATTATATTGTACCTGGTGCCTGTTTGGCTGTTCTGTATATTGAATAATCTTTCCTAAAGTTAATACCTGATATGATCTTATTGACAAGAAGACTTGACACTGGCCTCATGTGGCCAGATGCCATTTTCCAGTTCTATGATCCTCTTTGCTTTGCAGGCACTGTCTAGAGAACAAGACTTGGAGATTAATGATCACAGCTGCCAGCCATTGGAATAAATCAACTCAAAGCAAGCTACTCTTCCTCCTCTCTCTCTCTATTTCCAAACCTTTAGCACTCTACAGTATTACATTTTCAGGTTTTCCCTTCTAACTAAGAGATTACAGTGTAAACTCATATGGTAAGCAACATGAAGTCCTGTCAAGATCAGATGTAAGTGTCAAAAGGCTGATGAAATCTTGCGGAAAATGTCAAATCCAGCAATGTACACAGATATGAGAAAACAAAGCCTGTCCTGTACTGAAAAAAGAAAATCAGACAGAGAAAACTGTTCTTTACTTCAGAGTTGCAGAGAACATGCACTGACATCAATTAGAGGGCAAAAATTGCTCTTGAGACAATGTGCATATCAAAGGCATGTGCTGTCAAAATGACATTGGAGCCTGTGAGTGGGAACCAATATCTTAGGCCTGCTCTGATGTTGATCACAGTTGGCATCAAGCAGTGTTCCAAGTCACAAGTGGGGAAAAGACCTCAACGCTTCAAAATGTCCCACGTTTGGGGCAGGGTTGTATGACCCTCAGTAGCCCACGGCGTAGTGATTTGAGTTTTGGACTATGGCCCTGGAGACCAGGGTTTGGCTCCCTACTTGGCCATGGAAATCTACTGTGTGATCTTGAGCACATAAAACACTCACAGTTCCAGAAAACCCTGTTGTAGGTTCATCTTAGCCATACATCAGAAACAATTTCAAGGTACACAATAAGAAAGCCCTTATCCAACGATAGGGTAGAAATATTATAATATATAATAATATTATATATTATTACTAGCAAAGTATAATATTCCTATAAAAGGCTTTATAGACCAAAACCAGCATGCTGAGTTGTTCCCAGAATCACACTGGCAGCCACAGAACTGTTGTGACAAGGGAATCATGTTATCTATCTATAAGTCTAAGTCTGGTTGCAGCATTTTTTCTCGACTAGGTTTTGAAGTTTCCAAACACTCTTTAAAAGTACTCCCAAACAGAGTTCATTACAGCAATCCAGATGCATCTACCACATGGCCAGATCAGATATGTTCAGGAGTAGGTACTGTTGGTACATTCACTGTCCTAATATGCTAATATGTTTCTAATGTCTTCACGACTGAAATAGATGGGTGGGTGGATGGATGGATAGATAGAGATAGAAAGATGCGTACGTGTATTATTAAATTGTTTATATGATATCTTATAGCATGACATCTCAGCGTATTGTGCAAGTAAGATCAGTTTATGTTGTTGAATCTAGGAATTCACCAGAGCTATGAACTTGTATCTTCAGGGGTAATGAAAACCTGTTTAAGAAAAGTTGAATTCCTATTTTCAGATCTGAATTTTTAATTACCAGAAATACCTCTCTCTTGTTTCCATTAAGCTTCAATCTGTTCACAAATGTCTACACGATTATTGACAGCTTCTCAGATTTGTAAAGAAAGAAGAAGGAGATTTCAGTAATTTAAGAGCACTGGTTATACCACACTTGAAAACCACGGGCAACTTTTTCACCTTTTAGTGGATATGTTTCTGGAACAACATGAGCATAAGACAAAGACATGAGGGATCCCATAGGGCAACAACCACAAAAACAAACAGGAACCCCCTGGCACAGTCTTCTAAAACCAGAGATTTCATAAGACAGTGCCTTCATTTCTTATCTAGAAATTCAACTCAGAAGGATACCACAATCAAAGTCATTGAAAGTCACTATGATGTCCTACAGAACCAAAGAGGACCCATTCCTCCTTTTCCATTCCTGGTATAGATTATCCACAATGGTGACCACAAATGTCTTGGCACCATAAGCAGGCTGAAGACAGATTGAATTTGATGTAGAATACAAAAAGAGCACAGGAACTTTAAGGTTATTATTGGTCTTTAGTCTGAAAATGCATTGCCACATTCATTAAATGTGAAAGTTGTTACCCCAAAAGGTAGGTGACTCAAAGGTCCACCTGCAGTGCCAGTGCCTCCATGGAAAGATAGGGAATTATAGCTCAAAAGGGAGGCCTATGAGAGGAGGCAACCTTAAAGAATCTTTTCCCCTTTCCACCAGTTGGAGATTCAAAGGATGTTTTATTGGGTTAAATCGCAAATGCACATAAGATTCAAGCAGTTTCACAACCAAACAATGCTAACTGAAGTAAAGGAACGAAAAATTGGATAGAGAGAAGTTGGGGTGAAGTGTGCGATATTTACCTATCCTGAAGAGAAGAGGCAAAGGAATGTGGCTCATTCTAGGAGTCTGAGGGTAGCACAAGAATGGAAATCTAAGCAGTCAAGCCCACTGTACTGTGAGTTGTCTGGCCCAGAGCCAGGATTTAAATGACTTGTTTCTGCCCTGAAATGGAAGGTGTTAATGGCTCTCTGGCAAAGTAAACAATGGGGTCTGGAAAGGGTTAATGGCCTTAGCATTAGGTGACAAAGCATTGATGGAAATCATGATAGCTTCTTAATGTCTGGCCAGGTGAAGAAACAAAGGAGAGTTTCAGTGAGAAGAGGAAACAGGTTGATGACCATCAGTTGCTCTGTTGAGACAACTTTGTATGATATTGTGTTTGGAGGTTGAGTTGTTGAGGGCATTATTGAAATCTTATCAGGAATGGAGCTTCCCACCATGCTCTGAGGTCCCATCTGACCTACTTTTGCACATGTAAATCCAGTTCTCTTTGTCAGCATGGCTTTTCAGCTATAACAGTATATGATTTATATTTTCTATGCCAATTAAATAATGTTCATTGCCAATCATATCATGGAGTGGGGGTGTATGGCATGGTAACAAAACATGCGGAGATCATTAATGTTGAAGTTGAAAAAAGCCAGTTCCTTCGGAACACAGAGGCAGGTGTATGTGTGCACATGCATGCACGCACACACACAGTAAGGATGGAAAATATGTTTTAAAATATTCAAAAATCAATTGAAAAATGTGTTTTTCAAATCTCAAAAAATGCTGATGAGATGAATTCTGGACTGATGAGAATATTCAGTGTTTCAGACTTATTCTGTACAAAATTTGCATATGTTTGTTTTCTGCAGAAATAGCATTTTCTGTATAGGAAACAACATTTTCTGTGTGAAAAATAACATTTCAATGCAGAAATATTAATTCTGAACAGAAAATGTTGTTTTATGCATAGAAAAATGATGCAGTTGGATTTCTTATGCACAAAATTCACAGAAAAATGGTTGATTTGCATAAAAAACAACATTTTTCTGCACACACACACACACACACACACACAATTTTCTACATTGAAATATTGTTTTCCATGCAGAAAATGCTATTTTCTATGGATATCAATCATGTGTGACTTTTATACTAAACAAATCCACAACTACACATTTTTTTCTCTGCATAAAAGAACATTTTTATGCCAGAATTAATATTTCTGCATTGAAATATTATTGTCCATGGGGAATAAAATGCTGTTTCCTGTGCAGAAAATGCTATTTTCTGTGCCAAACAACCACATGTGAATTTTGCACAGAATATGTCCTGAATTTTGAATAGCCTTCAAAAACAATGTGGTTATCAAGATTTTCCCTCAGCAGGAAGAAAATTGCTGAAATTACTCAATGCTACCTTCAAGAGGAAACTTGGTGAAGAAATACATCCTTAGCCCATATCCACACACTTGTCTGTCTTGATAAAAGTAATTACACACATGATTGTAACTGGAGAAATCAGCACTACCAAGGCCATGAAATATATGTTAGCCAACATAAGCTATTTATTGTTAGGGAACTGAGATTTAAACAGATTCTAGATTACTCTAACTGTTTCCCCCTCTCCACTTCCTTTGAGCACTCAAAGCGCACACACACACACACACACAAATAGGATCCAATGAATTTTTCAGTCAGTTTTACTTCTATTTCCCCCTTTAATTTTCCCAGTTGAGCTAAAACAATGCATCTAAGAAAACAATGAATCTAAGATGAACAAAAATAATGCCTTCTTTTCTCTGAAAGAACAATTGCTGCTTCAATAAAGTTTTTTTAAAAAAATCAAATCCTCAAGCTTATATGAAAGTGCTCTGGAGAATTTTATACAAACTCATCCAAACAAAGACAAAACCAGAGATCAGAAGCTAGTAGATGGTAGGAGCTAGTCAGAAAAGCTGAGGCAAAATATTCCTTTTGTCATGGCATAAGGCAGCTTATGTTATGAGTAGAGCCGGCATTGAATTTTACCCAAAAGAGAACAAAAGGAAGAAGTTTAGACAAAACACCCAGGGAATGTTGAAGGAAGCCAGAAATGTTTCTGTTAGGCTAGGGAACATTATGATTTAGAAGGGAGGGATTCCCTATATCCTTGCATGGAACTTTCAAAGCATGTTGCTAGTCAAACTCCCCCCCCCCGCCCCCCAGCATATATGGAGCTTGCTAATAAAGTCAGCATGCCTTGGAAAAAATCTGGTAAGGTATGGGATTTTGCCTAGACCAAACTTCCAGTGCATCTTTTGGAGGGAGAAATCTGAGCAATTTTGAAAGAAGCATATTGAATTTGATAACACTAGAAGAGTCTCTTGAAGTGATTGTCCGCTCCCAGGCCTGGCAGGCAGCCTCAAGAGCAGGTTAACAAGTCTCTCGCAAATAAGGCAATGAATCAAGGAGCTTTCCAGGCGAACGGCAAATGAATAGATAAGGCAGCAGTAACTAAAAGAGCTTCTGGCGGCAAGGAGACTCCCTGGCTGTTACGTCACAGCCGGGTTCTCAGTGAACAGTCTGAGCTAGCTCAAGCAAGAGAAGTTACCAGGGCCAGTCATAGATCCAAAGGAGGCGATGTTCCAGCAGGTCGGGCAGCGTTCCAGGAGGCAAGGCAGGGATCCAAGATACCCAACACGTAACACACACACACCCAAACAGGACGGTTGTGAGCCAACAAAGACCCAAGGCTGAGTGAGTGCTTTTATAGGAAGATCACTTCTCCAGGTGTTCTCTCAGCTGGACCCTGATTGCCTGGTGTTTTCTATTTAAATGCTCTGGCCTCCTGAGAGCACTCTTTTGCTCCCGATGCTGCTGGTAAGTAGGCACCTGCTCTTGAATCTCACTATCTGACTCTTCTGGCTTGGCTGCGTCTGAGGCAACCCCTGGCTCTGTTGCTGGGGCTACTGAGGCCAAGGGCTCTGTGTCTGGGGCAGCCTCTGGGACAACCTGTGTTGGTGCCGCAGGCTCCAGGGCCTCTGGCTCAGACTCAGAGCTGGAGTTCCAGGGTCCTGACAGTGATATACTTTCCTAATTATATGTGATAAGCCTACATACTGAGCATATTTTTTTAACAAGTTTCATTTTTAAAGTTGAAAACATCATTATTATTTTCTGTGCCCTGAAATAGCCATAGTAGGTTTATTAAACTTTAATATTCCGAAATAACTCTACAACAAATCCATACATCCTTATGAGTATTGTGATAACACAGAGCTGTTTCCTTATGGAGTTTTCTGTTTTGTTTGATCTTTGAGAATGCTTTGCACATCAAAAGTCAGTTTTCAGTTTCCCCCTCTGTTCTTTCCCTATCTTCTCTGCTTTCTCCCCTTTATAATGCAGAGGATTCATATCTAATTTAGCACAGTGTTACCTGAGGGTGCTCAAGATATTGATGTCCCTGTCCTCTCTAGCATAATTGGCAATCAACTGGCAGCAGTAGATTTCTTTCTCATCAAAAATATTAGTTTGGAGACTTCACGCTTTGCTATCTATTGTTTTATTGAGTGACATGTGATCGTATATTTAAAACAAAACAAAAACATTTGATGTTGTAGTTGTAGTCATTCAATGATTCCAAAACACTGAAGCACTGGCCCTACCATTAGGGAGAGTGATGATGTTGCCTGAAGCCAAGGATATTGGGTGTCAAGAAAGGATAGAAACTTGTTAGTTATTTTAATCATTCTGGCTGTATTTTAACTGCCAAGGATGGAGAGAGATGCTTGTGCCTCATGTGTCAAATAATTTGTCTGGCTTTGGATGGTATGGACGTTGAATCCAAGTGAGGGGAGACCATATTCTGCCCCACCTCAGGTTGCAAGATAGTTTTCTGCTTGTGTTTCCAGAACTTGGAAGCAACCAGTTATATAGTTACTAGAAATTAACCCCTTTTGCAATAATGAATGAATAATTATTATTATTGTAATTTAACAAGGGGCAACTTCACTCATTTGAAATGCAACATTAACTTTTAGTCACATACATGATTACACTCATGGCCTTTGATTTATTTTTCATTTGTATTCAAATACGGAGCTGGAACAGTAGATTATCCCTGCAAAGGAGTGTTTTTGTGGGTGGACCATGAATCATCACAGCTATTTTGCTAAAGGGTGGATTTTGGGTACTCTTAGAATTTGCTGTTTAACCTTATTCATGAATAAACCAATTTTTTTCCCCCTTTGCTTTTGAGTATGTCTATACAAACTGCTGTTTTGTTTCACAGTGCTGCTTTTCACTATTTATTCTGGTAGAAGAATACATGAGAAGAAGTTGTTTTGAGACACCTTTGGTGATGCACCTTTTCTATCAAATGACTTAGTTTGAATAAAATCCATCCTAGTTTTTTTTCTTTTTTTTCATTCTTGTGTATTTTATTCAACAACACATTGTTTGAGCTACTGGTTCTTTTGAGGAAAAATAGCACAGTTTTCAAAAATATATCTGTGCACTGTTCTTGGGCAGAGTTGGGAAGTGGGGTATTGATACAAGGCATGCTGTTATGCTACAGTGAGAACTGAATAGCCCATGCAACCCACAAGTACTTTGGAGTACCATTTTTTTCAACAGAGTTTGAGAATCATACCTCCACATCTCCACCATAATGAAATTTTTTTAAATAATAAATATTATTTAATCCCCTCTACAGCTTCCCTTGAGCAATAGATTGCATTGTTTGGAAAACCTGAACTTCTATTAAGTTATTTTCTTATTGACTGTAAAACATATTTGTATGTGCATGCACATATAACATGTGTTAAATCAATTCCCCCCCCCCATTTCAATTTCCCTGCATGTATGTAAGTACATAAATATGTAAGTATTTTTAATGCTGCCTTAGGCTACTTGGATAAGTTTTATGTTATAATTCAATCACTTGTATCATTCAATTTTTTTCTTTAAATAACTGAAATCTTTGAGAAGCAGGAACTTGCATTTTTAAAATATATTTTCATCTGTAGTGACAGCTAACTAATTCTGGGAGGAGGCTAAGAATTGTAAAAAGGCTCCTCCCTAAATGGCAAAGCCCAGGATTCCATTGGATGTTGAAAGTGGAATAATAGCACTATAACAGTCTAGTGAGGAAATGGCCTAGGTTTCAAGGTAAACATCCAAATGCTGTTTAATTCTGAGGAAGAGGTGAAGTGTATATTAGAAAAAAATGTTTTTCCTTTCAAAATTGCTTTGGTGAAGAGATAAATGTGAGGCTAAATCAAAAATGAGTCCCAGTTGAAATGGACATATTTAAATGAATGGGACTTATTAATTGTCTTTTATGTAAATTGGTTTTAGTTGGACTAACACTGGTCTGATGTTGGATTTATCCCTGGAGAAACTCTGGCTCTTTTTCATATCCCAAACATCTCAAACAAGGCTAATTCTAGTTTTGAAGAAGCCTTGAACACAAAGCTCCCTGGTAGACTATTTATAGAAGCATATAGCAAAGCTCTTTAAAAAAAAAAAATACTACTTTGGGCTACAAGTGTCTGAATTCCACTGCCAGAATTATGCTTGGTATTCATGTGGTCATGCTGAATAGGGGTGGGGAGTTCTGAAACGTATAGTTTTGGGGACAGATGCTGTCTTAGGGTCACATTTTGCTCACTCCTCCTCTAGGATCAATGTTCAGGGTGCCTCTTTTCTATCTCTTGAACTACCAAATGTTGCTGCATTGAAACCCATCTAGGGAAGAAAGCTGGGGTATAAATATAGTAAATAAATGAATAAATATCACAACATGGTGATAGGCATTTGACACCCAAGACACAACTTTGTGGAACCAGTTTTATTGTACTCCCTGTGTAGTAACATGTAGGATAATTGACAGATCTTGCTAGCCAGCCTCAGAAACAGTACTGTACAGTAGTTAGAGCACTGCACTTCATAACCATACTTCAGCTCCCTCAACAACTATGAATCCTTTGGTGTTTCCATGAGTCCGACTCTTTGCCAAACATACCTTCCAGGGTACCATGGAGGATAAAATGCAAGAAGGAGTCATATATTCTACTTTGAGCTTCTTCCATCAAAAATTTATGATCTTGCAAACTTAATCACTTCCACACAAGAAATATGGAGAAGACAGCAGGACAAATATGCTGTCTGATCCTGAACCCCTGCACTGAAATATTTTCATCTAATGAAAGTCCTGAGGAAACAAAATACTCATCCACTGAGCTGAATGCAAGCCACTGACTTCATATGGACCACCAGGGATTTAATAAACCTCCTACTTTCATTGCCTAAGACTGTGGAAGGGTGTATAAGGTTTGTTAATTACATAATGGGTATGAACACAGAGCTGATGAGTCAAAGTTTCAACGCTGGACCTCTCTGGACTTGTGTTGCAAACAATCCTGTGCATTCTTCTTTATTGTCCTTTTTATTCTTCCTAAATTTCTTTCTGGTTTTCTTTTCTGCCTATCTTTTTACATATGCCTCATTGAATTCAAAATAATTGAAACTTGTAACAGATGAGAAAATGGATCATACCATATTATTAGGACAGAAGGAAGGAAAAGGTCTCACTGTATACAGTAAAAATCCCAGGTCAATGAAATCACAAATAGTGGACAACATCCATAAAAGTAATACAAAGGGATCTGAATTTACTACAGTTCTGAACCCTCCATTTCTTTGAAAGAGTACATGCCATTTGAAATCTCATTTATGACAGTGATACAAAGAATTGATGAATCCCCACAACTTTGGGAACCTAAGACAGTTGTTGTTGAAATGGTCTCTGAGCATATTTACCATGAAACATGTAACTATCACTGAAGCTGAACTGAAATTGGGATTTAAAGTCTGATAGATTGTTCTCTGCTTTAATGTTTGGCTACCTTTTAAAAAATTGTTCTGGTTAATAAAAGCCCTCCTTTTTGTTAGCTGGAGGAACTGCTTTTTTCATAAACCCACACTTTATCATACATTACAGAAATTGGCTCCATTTTAGTACCTCTTAAAATGAGAACTAAACATGAGCCATAGAATTTGGAACTATTTCATATAAAACTGAGTACATTGTTATATACCAGAGGGCATGATTGAACATGCCTGCTGTAAGTCTCAGTCCTCTTTGTGGTGCTTGTCATCTTTGTGATCTCCCTTAAACTGTAGAGTCTCCGTCTGTGCACACAACTACTTCCATTAGCCTCTCAGTGATCTGAGTCTAATGACTTTTTCTGGAATATAAATTGTATCCAGTAAAGTCTTCCAATTATAGATCGGTAACAGAGTTAATGCAGCCTTAGCTTTCATTTGAGAAAGTAACTTCCCTGTGTGGAAATTTTTAATGGTAATAGCACAAACCACTGCAAACCCCCAGTCAATACTATTAGCAATGCTTTTGTTCTCTAGCTAACAATGAATCCATCCCTTCACTTTTAGAATTCACTGTTGACAAACTGCACTAGTGGCTAACCACAGAACAATCATGGCAAAATCATTTTCTCCCACATTTGAAAATTTTAAAACCATTATTTCTTTCTATTCTATGAAGAAATTTGTAGATTTTGGTAACTTCTTCAAGAACAAAGTGAGATGGAATTCTCCTGATCTCTACTGCCAAATTTAAAGGGGGAAATGGTGCTGTACACCTGTTTGCCATGCAGGTGTTAAAACTGAGAAGCCTCTCAGGAAAACAAAAAGTTGACAGCCCTATTTCAGCAATAATATGACCGAATACATTGAGATTCAAAGCCAGGCTTTTAAGAGTTCAGCACTGGAAGTCTGGGGCCTAGGCTGATCAATCTGTCAGTTTTGGTTTCTTCCACATTCAACTATTTTAAACCTCAGATTCTTTCCTTTCCTTTTCTAATAAATTTGTAAATGACAAGGAAAAAAATATTTCCAGTCTCTAATGGTGGTCACTGACTAAAACAGCTTTATGAATTGTGGATAAATTCATGTTGATGATGCCTGAATCTATCAATGCTTTGATGATAATCAGAGAGTTGTTGCTGAGATGTAAGATAATATATACGTATACAAGCTCATTCTCCGAGTCTGGACTACATGAAGCTAAATATGTAATATGCACACATAAAAAGGAGACATCAGCAGAATTAGGAAAATGCCAATATTTTCAATAGTACTGTAAGGAAAGATTAGGAAATTAAACCTAAGGATTGGGGATTAAAAAAAACAAACCCTATGAGTAGGGCCATTTCCATACTACACTGTTATAGTGTTATTGTTCCATTTTCAACATCCTGTGGAATTCTGCGGTTTATAGTTTACTGAAGCCAAAGAGCTCTCTAGCTGAGAATTCTAAATGCTCCTCCCTAAACTGCAAACCCCAGGATTCTATAAGATGTTGAAAGTGGAATAATAGCACTATAACAGTGTAGTGTGGAGATGGCCTAGTTGAAAGTGTTCAGTGACCAGAGAAAGCTGGATTTATGCGAGGAGTGAACTAGGCAGGAGTAGCTAGAAAAAGAACATAGCAAACTGGCTAAATTTTGAATAGAAGCAGCCCATACTGCAATATGTGTTTCATATCAAACTTGTCAGTTCACCTGCATGTGTTGTCATGGCTTAGGAAATCAACAGATCTCCAGAATGTGAGTTGCAGAACTGCAGCTCTCATTATCTAGAACTAGTGACAGTTGGAACTAAACATACGAAGGGCCACCAGTTCTCCCTCTGTGCCACAATCCTGTTTTACTGCATTCATAGAGCAGGCCAAAGTGATACAGTTTCACTCTAAGGCCCTTTCCACACCTTACCTTGTTCAGCGCTGGGGTCCGGGGATCGCGTGAGCAGCCTCTGCCAAAAGGTTTTCCCTTCCCTGCTGCTTCAGCTCTGCATGAGATGCCTGCTCTCGCGAGAGCCCCGCCTCTTCTTTCCACAGTGCAGCCTGCACTGGGGCAGGAAGCATGACTGGCCCGGCTCCGGAGGCTCCACATGCCAGGTAAGTGTGCGCAGGGCCTGGGAGCAATGCGCGATAGCCCACCATTTTTGACTTCTAGCCGAAAATGAAAAGGTGTGTGATCGGCCACTACTGGCCCCTGGAGTGTCGCTTGATTGTGAGTGCGCGATGCAGATTGCTCCTTGCAATTGCGCAACGCTCCAGGCCCTCTTTCATATGGCAAATGCCATGAGGAAAGGGCCTTAGTTGTGAGCTGATTAACAAAGTTAACAGGAAACTAGAGACAATTCTTAACAATAAGGAAACACCTGAGGAGTCATTAGTTGATGATGGAAACACCCCATACTGGAATGACATCTAATCATTCTGCATGATGGGCATCACAATGGAAATGTTTCACAACCAAATTAACTTCTCTAGGTTTTGGCAAAATAAGGATACTTACTTTGGATACTTACTTTATAATCGGCCTCCTCCTCTGATTATAAAGATCAAAATGTTCTATAAGAAAGAAGGTAGTACTGTACAGTTTGGGGCTTTATAAACAAAAAGTAAAACCTTAACCTGGTTTGTTATCCAATTTCAACTAATTCAGATCTTTCAGCACAGAAGACAGATGTGTACAGGAGCACACTGCACTAAGTAGCCTAGTCACTGCACTAGCACCAGTTCCTACCTCCAAACCTAATCCAAGTGTTGCCCTGCATAAAGCACACTGCAAAAGTGTCATCTTAAGACTGAGAATGATGGGTCAGTGTGGCCACACTATTCCAAATGGTCTGGTACCAGATAGAACTGTGAAGCAGGCACTCTGGGGGCTTCTGATGACAGATATGAATCCAAGAGGACTCCTCTTTCCCAAATTATTTACTTATTTATAGAAGGAGGGAAACCTCATCCAAGATGCCATCAACAACAGTGGGAACTTAAAATACTTTGATGGCAGGCTATAACTGAATGTGCATCCTACTGCCATCCCTGCTAGTGATGCAGGGATAAGACAATTCATTCCATTGCCAGCAACAGACAGGGGCTAACTCTGGAATTTCTGTTAGATTCTTATACCATTCCATTCTGCGATTTTGCACAACTTTTGATTAATTGGTTATTATTGAATTTTGTTGATTTTACAATCTGCTTTCATAGTATCAGTGGAAATACACACACACACACACACACACAAGTATATCTGTGACCCGTGAAAGCTAGAAACGTTTAAGAACAACATACATAAAGGGTAAGATTGCCCTCTTAAGTTGTACATCACATTCCAAATGTCATGCTGAGCAAAATATGCACATCCCTGCTGAAAGCTGTGTTTTGCTTGGGCTCCTGCTGGGCTTAGCAGGTGGGGAGAACTAATACAGAATCCGAGCCTTGTAGAACATCACCATAAAATGACTATCAGAATGGAATGTGGTCTGCTTGTCTCATGCTCATTTCCAGCCTACATATGGAGCCAGTGCTGAACTGGAAAGAGGCATATGCATGCAGAATGTTCCAGTTTCATCTCTGGCAACTCTAGTTCAAAGATCACAGGTGGCAGACTGGAAAACATTTTGAAAGTATTATAAATTAAGATGATAGTACTGAGTTAGGTGAACAAAAGGTCAACACAGAATAAAATACATCCATACAAGTTTATACACTTTGATGAGAGGCTCTAGCTGATTGGCAAAGGACATACTTTGTACATATAATGTGTCAGATGCAATCTCTCAGCCTACTTAGTCAAAAGGCAGCAAAGCTTAGTTAAAAGGTAGTAAAGTTATGGAAGACTTCTGCCTGAAACTAAAGTAGTAAATAGGCACTGCCAATGAGAGTAGACGATTCTGGTTTAAATGAACCAGTAGGTCAACCCATTTCTTCATTTGTTCACATGAACTCAACTATTACGGGTACTTTTCATTTTATTTTGCATCTTACCCTGCTTGTCTCATTCACAAAATTCTGAAATGGTCTCCACTTCACAAACAATGCTTACAGTTTTCCCCAAGACAAAATTATGTTTATTGTTGCAGATAGTGTTTCATTTGAACCTTTGTGTAGTGTTACATTTGTTTTGGTGGGCACATTAATAAGTAATATACACTAGAGATCATGTAATGAAATTTGGATTAACTCTTGAAAACTTCCGTACAGCCCCTAGCTCCATCAGTCAGCGGGTAGCAGACATTGTTCAGCAGAAATGCTTCCAAAAACCATTTAGTTCCCCAGACAGCTTCCTTCCAAGTTGCTGCACATAAAACCAAATTGCAATTCATGCTTTGTGTGAATGTTTTTTTGCATGCAGAATAGTACTGCAGGATATTGAAGACTCTGCCTTCTTTTGTTTTATGTGCCTGTAAAAATCTTATTTTTCTACTGACAATAATGCTATATCACCATCAGATACAACTGCAGAAACTGATGTGTTTGCTGTTAAATTCATCACCCATATGATTGATAGACCAAACTGTTACTTTTGATTTAGGAAGAAATTTGCTCAATTTGGTAAATATTCACCGAATTCACAAGTTTCTGCATTGGCCAAATTCATGTGTATTCTTCCAACAGGATGGGTGTAGCTATTTCCAGCATAGAGTGAACAAAACTGCATCTACCTGACCTGCAGGCGGTAAAGAACAAAAATAAAGAAGTGGTAGCATGGCTTAAGACAAAGGAAGTCCAATAATAGCTTTTAATAATTATATGTGTTTGTGTGCATGTGTGTGCATACACACACATACACACACACACACACACACACACACATATATATATAATATGAGAGAGAGGAAGAGAGAGAAAGAGGATGGTGTAACAGTTTGAGTGTTGGACTATCACCCGCGAGACTACGGTTCATTCCCCGCTCAGCCATGGAAACCTACTTGGCGATCTTGGCCATGTCACACAGGCCATTTCCGCACTAGACTGTTACAGTACAATTATTCCACTTTCAACATCAAAGGTCTCAAAGGTCCCTTCCTAAACTGCAAACCCCAGGATTCCATAGGATGTTGAAAGTGGAATAATCACACTATAACAGTTTAGTGCAGAAATGGTCACACTCTGAGACCTAGAAGAAAAACCATGATAGTTTCATCTTAAACAACAACGCTGAATTTATGAAGAAATTTGCCAATCTGTAAAGGATTCCTTGGGGAAAAAAGGGTATTTATCCCCATTTATGAAATGTCCTTCTTAGGTTTCAAGCAAGAACACTCATACTGCCCGTATTTTACTTGATTTGAACAACATGGATGTTAATCAGCAGCTTTACAATGGAGCCACTGGGTTGGAATTTTGAAATAGCCTTTTGCTAAGACTAAAAACAGTTGCTACATCACTCATCTGATGCAACATGTGATCTGCTTTTTTACATCAAGGACACCATTAATACACATCTTCATCCTCTATTGAAACAAATTTGGACTAATATGATGCTTTCTTTGGACCTTTCCTTGACTGATGGGCCATAATAGCCTCAGAATGGGAGTCCAATTACAACTATGACATTCCTGCCTCCCAAGGTGACAGTTAATGTATAAAAAAAGCATGTTCATGTGGAATTGCTCATAACATATAAAATGGGTTGCTCACTGTGAATTTGCATTCATACTGTCATGGTCATGGTGCAAGGAACCAACAACTAGTTCACACCAGGTGTGTATAATCCCACACTATGCAACTTTTATATACTGACATCTTTTACTTAGATCTGTCTCAGACTTTAAACTGGCAGTGTTCAACCATTGACCGACATGTTGCATATGACTGTCACTACTTTTTTCCGGATCTGATAGACTTCAAGGAGAAGGGAATAGCTAGTATATTTCAGATCTTAGTTTTTGTTCTGTTTTAGAGTTGGGAGGGAGGAGACTTTCCTCAAATCTACACAGAGAAAGCCAATTAGTGATTAGGGATAACATCAGTTTTAAAGCATTTAAAGTTAAAACAGTCTGCTTGAAACTTGTTTTCCTGGAACATACATGCATAGAAATGAGTTGTGCTTTTTGTTCCTGAGAGCTGTTGAATAATGAAATACCTCTGACCAGATAGGCATAGAACTAGGCTGTGTATTTTATGCTTGGTAAATAACTGGTAAATTGATAAGAATTATGTGAGTGGAAGGGGTCAAGCATTGTCTTACAGTACACCCCAGTGGTATCTTTTAGGGCTACAAAATTAGCGTACTCAAGTTTAAGCCCACAACAATCAGGGTCAGAACACCTCAACTCCCTTAAAAATCCTCATCCATGATGACACTCCAACATTACTTACATGATGTTTCAATAGATCAGCTGATCAAGTTGTATGAAGCTTTTTAGATCATCTGGGTGAGTTATACGGCACCTGAGAACTGGCCATTTATCAAATCTTATCAATTAGAACAATGTTTCCTTATAGTCATCCTTTAAATTTATTTCTCTTGTTCATCTCTATTTTTCCTTCTTTGTTTTGTTCCTTTCAATTTTCTGTTCTCTCTTTCCTTGATGCCATCCAGTAATTGAAATTGAAACTGCAGAAAACTACGATGTTTAAATTACTCCATAAAGTGTCATGTGCAATGATGGTGATAGTAATGGAAGTGGGCAAATGACAATTATAACAATAATTTGCCATATGTCTTGAGCACTTCCACCAATATGCCCTATGACCTCTGCATTATTCAGATCCCCCCTTTGTGCCATGCAGGCCACGGGGGGGGGGCATGCTTGCTGGCCTCTCATGAGAAGGGGATAGAATCTTTTGTGTCTTGCCGTTGCGTTCCAGGACAGAGAGTGAAGGAATGGAACTAGAGACTTTATAAGTTCACTCTGTCTCCTCCTCTCCCTCTTCTGCTTTTGACCTAGTGTTGTGAATGAGAGCAAGCAGAGTCACCTGGAGACAGAGCCAACAATCAATCTGAGTCAGCAGAGTCTTTGATTGTGGGGTTGCACTGAGTGGCAATGCTGCTGCATGATCAGATTTATTGGTTTGGGTTTTAATATTATTGTTAACATTAGTTGATGCTGTAGGCCCCAACTGGGCCAAGGAGTGCTGAAGGATTTATACAGTGTCCATTTGTTGTGTGGGTTCTCAGTACAGTTGGTCCTCCACATTCACTAAGGTTAGGGACACAGGATCCTTGCAAAAGTGGGGAAAATGCAAATATCAAAATGTGTGTGTATAGTGTTAACAGGCCTTACAACCCTATTCCATGATATGGTTTAATTGGCAAGATATTTAATTGGCATAAAATATAAATTATATCCTACCCTGACTGAGAAGCTTGCTGGCAAAGAGGAACTGGCTGCACACATACATTGCAAAACTAGGTCAGAACAGGTATGGCTATGTCATTACCAGGGAAACCCCGGACAATGGACTTGCAGATGTCCCTCAACAACTTAACCTTTAGAAAAAATAGGACCCAAAACTGCTTCTATGGAATGACTGATTGTCTTCAATTATTCAAGAAAATAATTTCTTTTCAAAAATATGCTTCTGGTTGAACACAGAAACCCAAGGGCTGTTACCTGTAGTACTCATTTTCAATGTCATAGGAAATATGCACACTACTCTATCTCTTTTTTTCTGAGGCAAGATCCCATTATTTTCTTAACGAGTTTGAAACATTCCTTCAGGCTGTTAAGGAACTTTTTTGCACATTATTTTTTTAACCATGAATTTGTAAATTCATTACTCTACTTCAGATCTGTAGAGATACTTGGACTGTGAAATGAAAATTAGATTTTCTTCACACATTGCAATGTATTTCCAGTATAAATCTTTCAGAATCATGAATTATATTCTTATTTTCATCTTTTCTTAGGAAAAATTAACAAATGCATATTCACTATGCAGTGACTATAAATATGAATCTAGAATTCCCAGCTGACCAGGTGGGAAGAAGGTGAATTGGGAAAGTCTGATAGGTCTATTTCTTGTCTTTAAGATTTTTTTTTAAAGAAAATACATAGAAACTAGCAGAAGAATCATTTCATAAAGAAACCTTATTCCACATTATAATGGGAGCTGTTGCTAATATTGCTGTCTGTTGACAACCCTAAACATATTACACAATGAAACTGTCTCTCTTTGTGTATATTGTACTACCTTACTATACCTCTACTAGGTCACCTCCTTTGAGGACTTACTTTAGTGAAAGGACAGAAAAGGTACAATATTATGAGTCCATGTTTCTAGCTCCCTTCTTTAGACACAGAGCTCACTCCACCCTTGTCCATGACATCTGTTGGTTGATATGGGCACCCAAACCCATGCAGACAGATATTCATACACATAAGCTTCCTCAAGTCCTTCATCTTCATAGAATCATAGAGTTGGAGGAGACCACAGAGGCCATCCAGTCCAACCCCCTGCCAAGCAAGAACCCACGTCAAAGCACTCTCGACAGATGGCCATCCAGACTCTGCTTAAACACCTCCAAAGAAGGAGACTCCACCATATTCTGAGGCAGCATATTCCACTGCTGAAAAGCTCTGACTGTCAGGAAGTTCCTCTTGAGGTTTAAGTGAAATCTCTTTTCCTGTAGTTTGTATCTATTGCCTCTTGTCCTAGTCTCTGGAGTAGCAGAAACAAGCCCGCTCCCTTGTCAACATGATATCCCTTCAAATATTTACACATGGCTATCATGTCCCCTCTCAACCTTCTCTTCTGCAGACTAAATATACACAGCTCACTAAGCCGCTCTTCATAGGGTATGGCTTCCACACCCTTCATCATTTTGGTCACCTTCCTCTGGACATGCTCCAGCTTGTCAAATCCTTCTTGAAATGAGGTGCTCAGAACTGGACACAATATTTCACATGAGGTCTAACCAAAGCAGAATAGAATGTCACAATTACTTCCATTGATCTAGACACCATACTCCTGTTGATGCAACCAAGAAATGTGTTGGCTTTCTTGGCTGCCGCATTACATTGCTGACTCACATTCGGCTTGTGGTCCACCAAGGCTCCTAGATCTCTTTCACGTGTACTGTTATCCAGACACGTGTCCCCCATCCTATATTTGTGCATTCCATTTTTTCTGCCTAAGTGTAGGACCTTACATGTCTCTCTATTGAAACTCATTTTGTTAGCTTTGGCTCAGCTTTCCGATCTGTTAAGGTCATTTTGAATTTTGATCCTGTCTTCTGGCATATTAGCAACCCCTCCCAATTTGGTGTCAACTGCAAATTTGATCAGCATGTCCTCTATTCCTTCATCCAAGTCACTGATGAAGTTGTTGAATAGCACTGAGCCCAGGACAGAACTCTTTGGCACCCCACTACTCACTTCTCTCCAGGAAGAAGAGAAGCCATTGGTGAGCACCTTTGAGTTTGGTCCATCAACCAATTATAAATCCACCTAACAGTAGCACTATCTAGCCTGCATTTTACTAGCTTCTTTGCAAGAATGTCATGGGGAACTTTGTCAAAGGCCTTACTGAAATCAAGATATGCTACATCCACAGTATTTCCTTCATCTAACAAGCTTATAACTCTATCATAAAAAGAGAGAAGACTAGTCTGACATGACTTGCTTTGAGAAATCTATGTTGCCTTTTAGTGATCACAGCGTTGTTTTCTAAGTAATTACAAAGTGACTGTTTAATGATCTGCTTGAGGATCTTTCCTGGTATTGATGTCAGGCTGAGTGGGCGATAATTATTTGGGTCCTCTTTTTTTCCTTTTTTGAAGATTAGGACAATATTTGCCCTGCTCCAGTCTGCTGGTACGTCTCCTGTTCTCCAAGAGTTCTCAAAGATTATTGTGTTTCCGAAATGACTTCTGCCAGTTCTTTTAATATCCTAGGATGTAATTCATCTGGCTCTGGAGACTTGAATTCATCTAGTGTAGCCAGGTATTCCTGTACTACTTCTCTACCTATTCTGTGCTGCATTTTCCCCACTTCCCCACCTGCTCCCCACCCCCCAGGTTGAGTACTTCTTTTCTTTTGGAAGAAATCTGAGGCGGAGAAGGTGTTGAGTAGCTCTACCTTTTCTCTTCCCCCTGTTAATGTTAATGTCTTCTATTTTCAAAAATCATGAAACTGAAATATAGACGTAATTGCACTTATAGCCTATCTTGCCTCCAGTGAGTTCAAAACAGTTTTTGGGCTCACAACAATACTATGAAATAGTCAAGCTATGACAGATTGGGCACCAAGCAAGTTGAGGAGCTCAGTGTGGATTTCCCAAGTGTCAATGAGTCATGCTAACCCTTACATCACATTAATTGGAACTTATTTCCCTACAGTCTCCAGTGAATATTTTAAACATAAAATATAATAAAAATAAATTTTTCTGAACAGGAGTCTGAAAATCCACTTCAGTTGGAAGAGATCTGATTGTTATGAAGAGCACTCCCCTTGGTAACATTGCCAAAGTAACAAAATAACTTTTAAAAAGCCAGCAATATTGTGACTTTTAAACATGTTGTCCACATGTTCTTCATTATTGTGACTCAGTTTTCTTCCAGCTTGTAGTGTTGCCTGTGCCTTTCATTATGCATTTTGAGTTTCTTTTTTGGAAGTAAATCCTTCTGAGAAAGTAAAGCAGCAATCACTACGATAATGACATAAAAACATGCCGAAAGTATTTTATCACAAAAAATAGTGAGTTTTACAAGTGTGCATGCATGTAGATACACACATGGACAGAATAATAATATTGCTAATTGTTTCATTACTTTTAAAAGGATGCATAAGTATATTTTCATCATCCTTTCCAAATAACACGTTGCTAGTACCATTTTCACCTGTGATATCCTCCTTTTACTCTAATGGAGAAAATTCAGCAGTTTGATCATGATTCTTGAAGTTTCAATTTAAAATCCTACAGATGTTTCACTAGAGCAGAAAATTCTTCAGTAAATGTAATACTGGCTCTCTATTTAGAAACCAGCTTCACAGTTAATTGGTTTTACATTAAGTTAAGGTTAAATCAGCTTTTCATAGGGCTGTACCACATAATTTCTCCCAATGATGCCCATTTGAATTCAGCTTGTATTGAAGTCATGTAGCTATTGAAGCATGTTTATGCTTCAGTTTCCCAGAAGTCATATGTCTTCTTCTATACTGACTTTTGATCATGATTCAAGCTTGCAATGTTACACAGGCACAAATATTTCTGAAGATGCTGAACCTCTCTAATGCATTCATAAAGCTATGTCAAAATTCATTTTTTCTTCCTGCAAAATATTTTCAGTTTCTAGATAGTACTCAAATGAAGAAATATCACAATTTGTACTTTTGTGTATGAAACTTTTCTACACATATAGTGTAGAATTAGTACCATACAGTTGGAATAGTCTCAGAATGGGACAGAATGTTAAATAGGAAAACCTCATGTCACACGTATGATTGCTAACTCTTCTAAAATGTTGTTATCTTGAACTGTATGTCACTGACAATGTTTTACTTGCCCAAAGAGTGGAGAGAAACATGCTTCTGTTTAGTAAAAATAAAAAAAAGGTTGATTTTCTCTTTCTATTTCAACAATTATTTTTTTCTGAGACAAATGCTTATGTATACTTATCTTTCTGAGTCAACAAAGGTACTGGATGATTAAATACTTCTCATACTGATAAACTATAGAAATACATTTTTTTTATTTTTGTTCTTGTTTTCTGCTCTAAAGACAAATGTTTGATCACAAGTATTTAAAGAAAACATAAAAGTTCTTTGTCCGAAAAAATATGTCAAAATTTATTTAATAAGAAGGGGAAAAGAAGAGGGAAAAAAAGAAAAGAAAAGGAACAATTCAGTACAATTGTAAGTCCCAAAAACAAAACAAAATTAGGATGCAATAGTGTCCAATAAGTCTGGTTCCTACTTGTACTACACAATCACAACACTATTATTGCACTTTAACTGACATGTTTCAAGCCTATGAAATCCTGGAATTTACAATGTGTTGAGGCACTAGAGTGCTCTGGTTAAGAATTCTAAATACCCCTCTTACGTTGCAAATCCCAGGATTCCACAGGATGTTGCCATGGCAGTCAAGTGGAATGTAGCATTGGGTGAATTGTTCCCATATATCCATTTAGTGTTTCAGGCTTATCTGCTACTATGAAGTCATATGCTGAAATGGAGCTCTAGGCTTCATAATGCCATTATCTGGTCTCAAAGCTGATGGGTATTAGCTGCAGATCTGCCCTCTAGCTGGTGCTTTTTATCCACAAAGTCTTGCTGTGTTCTCTTCACTTTCTTTTCTCTCCCGTATCTTCCAGTCTCCCTCAGAATTGCCTCACACAGAGACAGAGAGCAGCCTTCTCAGAGATTCTTATGACAGCTCATTTAGAACCAAAATCAAGTTGTGCTCCATGCAAGCTGTAGGGGCTGCACTTTAAACCTTATATAGTACTAGCGTATATACCCAGCATTGCCCAGGATTTTGTTTCCTCATAGGTAAAACTTGTTAGAAAGATTTGAGATCCTGCATCTCTAATTCCCCAAACTATCGTATTGAGTACCTGTACCTTTTCCCATATTCCCCAATCCAATCTGTATTCAGAGTTATTAACATACAGAGGTTGGGTTCTTGAGGGAAATACACTGCCTTCCTCCTTGCTGCTAGGCCTCATCTGCATAGCAACTGGCTAGGCCCAAGAGCTCTTTGGCTGAGAATTTTAAAGCCCCCTCTCTAAACTGCAAACCCCAGGATTCCATAGAATCTTCTTAGGCAGCCAATCATATGAGGTCTTCACCTGACACAGACAATCATATGAGTTTATGTCTTTGCCTGACACAGACAAACTCACAAACTTTGACTTTCATATATTAGATCAGTTCATAAATCCATAAATTCATAAATGTAGACAACCATAACATGTATTCAGTCTGCTCGTTACAACTGTACACTTATGGTAATCTATACTGTGAATTTAATAGATTATTGCATCTTGGTACAAACCAGACATGAACACAGGAAGATATTCTCACGTACAATCACAATAGCCCTTTGATCTGCCATTCTGTGGCTGCTAGACAGCAAGGAGGGTTATTTCTATAATGATACAGATAGCCCCTCTTTATATCTCTAAATAAAGAATCAAAAAGAGGAAAAGGAGAGAAAAAGGAACAAAACAAAAAAAAAGGAGCAAATGAAAAGAAGAAGAAGAATAGAAGGAAAAAAAGACATAACTAATACACAGTAGAGCTCTAAACCCCCATCATAATTGTAATGAAAAGTATAAAAGAAAAAAAAATTCTACCATTACCATTACAGATCCAACTAAATAATCCTTTGATATTACTAATAATCATAACCACAGATAATTAATCATTAGTTTTCTTCTTGCTCAAAAAAATCCATAAACAGTTGCCAATCTTTCAATAAGTCTTCATTTGGCTTATCCTTTAGAACCCATGTTAATTTGGCTATTTAAGGCTAACTCAGGAACATTAACAATCCGTTCTTCCACCATTAGTGCTTCAGACCATTTCCAAGCCTGAGCAAACAGTATTCTTGTGAGAAAACATTCAGTTCTGATGGCAAGAACACTCAACACCTGCCAATCTTCACATCACAGTAATGTTCTATCCCTGAGTATAAACTTTGTTGATGTAATTATTCTGGTCTGTACTGTTGATAAAACTGACCTTTGATAAAACAGCTACTTCAATGGAAAAAGATAGCATCCCCTACAGTCCAGTGTAATCAACATAATTTTAAGGCTGGTCCCCATACTCTTAGAATAAAATCTTGCTTCATGGCAGGTAAATTAATGAGCTCTGCTAGGTTCACTATCAACAAACATAAGATGTAGAGTCCAGGAATACATTGCATGAAACACTTTTGATATAGTACATTGCCACAGAGACCTTGGATGAAGACTGTTTCTAACCTGGAGAAATGTAGTTCCTGTAATGAAACAGATGGCTAATTTTGCAAAGAGAAAATAATGGAACCTTTTACAAAAACATAATTTAACATGATAAAATATCTCACATATTTGCTTTCAGTTGAGGACGTAGCAATACTTTTCCTGGATTGACAGTCCTTGTCAAGCTATAGTAATTTTCTGTTTCCAACAGAGAATAGTCCATTGCATACACATAAGGAATAAAGACAGTAGATATACCTAATGAGGTAGAATATGAACCCTATTGATACTGATAAACCAGGTCTTCATTGAGGTCTTTCTTAGTCTGGAATGTTTTTCAGCCAGGAGGTTCCTCTTGTTCCCTTCCTTATCAGGCAAGCCATTTGAGCTCCAGCCCCAGGCTATTTACCTCTAACTTGTAACTGGTTCTAGCCTGTAATTTTCTGTTTTGGGGAGATACCTTCCCAGGTCCCAACCTCCCTTAGTTCTGATATTTTTAAAAAAGGTTATTGTAGAGCAATCCCAGAGACTGTTACCTTCCAAAGTCTGAGGTGCCATTCTAGGAAATCAGGCTGAATGGCATTGTCCCTTTCAG
Organism: Cyclura pinguis; assembly: GCA_030412105.1. Classification (NCBI taxonomy): domain Eukaryota; kingdom Metazoa; phylum Chordata; class Lepidosauria; order Squamata; family Iguanidae; genus Cyclura; species Cyclura pinguis. The sequence continues at coordinate 163,121,430 of CM059602.1, forward strand.
CCCTATCCAACATATGCAAGCAGCAGAACTATCCACCTACGTACTACCTATCTATCTATCTATGGGGGGCTCCTTGTCTTCAGTGGGCCATCTGAGGTCTTTAAAAATCGTGTCACCCCATTACTGGAGAGAGGTGATTATCACATGATAACTGCTCTTGCTTTCAGATAAACAGACCCATTCATTTCTAAACAATTATAAACAATTGTAAAAGACATCTAGGTAAGACAGGAAGGTAAGACAGTACCTTTTCATCCAATCCTATCCAAATATTTCAGTTATTCTTCTTCTACAAGATCCTTCAGTGCAACAGGGCTGATAAAACCAATAACCTCAAAATACAAATCAATCTACTTGCTCGCAAGACCTGAAAGACAACTTCTTAAAAATGATGTACAGATACCATTTTTCTCCAGAGAAAATTGACAAAATTTATTGGACCAGAAACAACAGATGCTGGAAATGTCAAGAAAAGACAGGCTCTTATTATCACCTTTGGTGGACTTGCCCTGTGACAAAGAAGTTCTGGACAAAAGTATATGAAGTTATAAACGAGATGTTCCAAATAACATTTCCTTTATGTCTAGAATTCTTTTTGTTAAATATGACCCACACATTTGATAAGAATTTTCTAAAAAAAAATAGTGATCAAATTTTGCTATACATGTTAACAACAGCAAGAGTCAACTTTGTGAAAATCTGGAAAACCAAAAACATTCCAGACATAGATCAATGGCTATTAAAGATAATAGAAATGAAAGATTATGACATACTTTCCCATTATATAGATGGAAAACAAATTAGTAAACTAATTAGAATACATATTAGTAAAGGTGATTGGAAGCCAGTAATAATGTACATAAATAAGAGATGGGGTGTCAAGATCTAACATTTAATGTAAACGTAAAATTTAAAGGAACGTTTATATTCCAATTACGATCATATAAATATTATTCCTAATATAGCACATCATATATTCTGCAATGGAGAAACCAAAATGTATATAGACACTATTCTTACTCAATTATCTTCTTATATAGTGTATAACGTGTGTAGACATCTGTGGTAGAAATGTCATGTAAGGACAAACTGGGGAAAAAATGATGAATTCAAACTTTAGATTTTACTCTAAGTTAAGATAAATAAGGAGTTTCGAAAAAAAATGTGTGAACAATGTTCTGGGTTGAGGGCAAAAGGAAGTCATTAATTATACTTTTTTATTTCATTCTTGAGCTTTTTATATTATCCATTTTCTACTCCTTTTTCTTTATTCTGATTATCTTGTTTTGTCAGCTATGAGTACTTTTATTCAACATATATGTACTAGTTTTCTTTTTTAATAAAAAGTAAATTAAAAATAATGAAAAAATAAAATAAAACCAATAACCTTGCCATAGCCCTCTGATCCAACTCAGATCATTTATAGTTTGCAGGATGAAGGACTTGTCTTTCAGGAAACTTAAATAGTACCCAGGAAGATGACAAAGTATCATCTGTGATATAGGGTCTGACTGCTCAAGAAAAGTGTCAGATGATACTACACCACTGCATTCACTATCATTCAAGTCACTCCATTATGACCCTTCTTGACAAACCCAGCTGGGTCTCAAGTACAGCCCACCAAACACTATGTACTATTGAGTGTGTGAAACTGTGGACACAAAGGAAGATACTTGCTTAATTTATTTGCCCCCCAGATTAACTGTAAAACATAAAACGGTTAACCAACAGTATTACCCCCCTTTCTTGGCACTTCAGTTGAGATTCAGCTTAGTGGTCAGTGGTCCATACATCCATAGCTCAAGGCTGGACTAATGCAGTCTGTTGTGTACTGGATTCTCCTTAAGATTGGTCCAGAGGATGCAGCTGGTGCAGAAAGTTCTACTTAGGTTCTGAGTAGGATAATCTACAAGCAATATATAATACATCTGCTTAACATCTTGCACTGGATGCCAATTTTCTACCACTAGATTTAAGAAGGTTTTGTTGTTGCAGTTGGTTGGTTGGTTGGTTGGTTAATTTAAAGGCCATTTCTGCACTACACTGTAGTGGTATTATTCAACTTTCAACATCCTGTGGAATCCCGGGGTTTACAGTTTAGGGAGGAGCATTTAGAATTCTCAACCAGAGAGCTCTTTGGCCCCTGTAAACTATAAACTCCAGAATTCCACAGGATATTGAAAGTTGAATAATAGCACTATAACAGTGTAGTGCAGAAAGCCCCTTAGTTTACTTTATAAAGTCATATGCATCTTTGACCTCTGATCTGATTATTTGAGAAAGCATCTTCTCCTGTTCCACCCTTGAGTTCATCTGGAGAGGCACTCCAGGTTATGCCTCATATACTTGAGGTCCACTCTGCAGTTGTTCATAGCAGGTCATTTAGTGTAGTGACCTCCACCATGTAGAATAATCTTCCCTTAGAAATTTGACCTGCTTGAACTATTGTGATATGGGACTTGATGTAAATATTTCAATACCCTTAGTATTCCTCTTTTTAGATGCCTGTTAAAGATATACACAGAGATGCAAGCCCTTCCTGTTTAGCCCAATCTATTTCATGGACCACATAAAGTGTGCACATTAATTTGAGTTTTGTATTCTTGAATATTGTCTATATTTTGTTTTATTGTTGTATATAATTTTGAAACGTACAGATCTAAGCATTCTGTTGATGTTTCTAAACAAAACAAGCAAATGTTTCCACATTCTATGTATAGATAAACACATATAGAGTCCCATGAAATCTGAATCCATCCATATTGCACATATGAAGAAGAACATTTTTGTCTTCCTTACTGAAACCCATCCTGCTTTTCAAGGACAAAATATGGATACTAAGTATTTGGCCTGTTTACTGTTTCATTCTTTCCCAGTTTTAGAACCTGGCTCTGTGCATCACTTGCTTTGAAGGAACATTTAATAATATACAATTGGTCTTCCTTTCACTAATTAAAGGATATTAATCTCTTCCCCCTAGAAATGTAAAGATGATTTTCCTTTAGGTTTCTGAGGTGGATTTCAACAAAAATTTAAAACTCAGAGAAAAAGAGAAAGAGAATTAGAGAGACAGAGAACAAAACCAGCAATAAAGCTAGTAAAAGCTGGTTCTGGGCCAAAGTTTTCAACTCAGTGATTTTGTTGGCATTCTGTCTTAAAATTACAATGGGAACACTGCCAGGTTGTTGAGGACAGCAAAGTTGACAGCTGCAGCTTTTAAAGAGAGAAAGAAAGTAAAAGATAGAGAGAGACCGAGAAATACTACACTGTCCAATTCATTCGTGAAAGTAAGCTCCCTTTCCCATCAAATTGTGATAGTAGAGAATATTGAATGTGGCTTTCTAAAAACAGGAGCAGCAACATAACATAATAATTAATAGCCATGATAAAAATGCAAAAATGAATTGAAAATTACTTTTAACTGCTGATTTGTTCTTCAAATCAAATAGGGTGCTTTATATAGGCTTTGTTGTTTAAAAGAAGTAAAGGCCTAAATTTTTTTTTTTTAAAAAATATCCAGTTTAAGTGTCATTTATTAGAAGGTTAGCATAAAGCATCTGTGATATTTGAGATGAGTATTGTGAATGGGTAGATAGCGGAAAGCCCAAAAGCACAGAAAGCTAATATGTCATTAGAGAAGTGGGAACTAGCATAATACACAGGTTTAGCATTAAGAGCAGTGGGAGGTGAATATGGCTCATGCATTGGAGGCATTCCATCTTACTTACTTTGGGATCTCTAGATGCTGAAGGCCTGCTCTCACTTCTCCAGATGGACAGTGGACAGGTCATACTCCGGGGGGGCGAGTGAGGGTTACAGAACACTATTACAAGGTGAGGCCTTGAGAGCAGTCAGGTTTCCAGGTCATATTAAGATGGTTGGAAATCTGGAGCAGTTCAAAAAAACAGGACTCCTTTCAAACATATTGTTTGAAGAATTACAAAATGAAGGTATTAAGTGTCATTGGCTCCTTTACAGACAATTTAAAGAAGAATTTTAAAAAGATGCAAAAATGGAAGGAATAGAAAAGGAAGTAAATGATTTTGATGCCGAAATCTTTGAAATGAAAGATCATATGGTAACAAATTTAAATAAAATATTAATAAAATTAGAATTTGATCAAGAAATTATCAAAAAGAACATGAATAGATGGGTTCAAAATATTGGCCATACAATTCAATTGGAAGATTGAGAGATGACTTGGAGTACAAATTTGAAATTTTCCAAATGTACTGCTTTAAAAGCAAATGACTATAACAAGTTTCATAAGTGGCATCTCACTCTGGATAAATTAGCTAATATACACAAAAATGCCAAAGATGAATGTTGGAAATGTGAAGAAAGAAAAGGGGGACATACTTCCACATGTGGTGGAAATACAAGAAGACAAAAAGGTTCCGGAGATACATTTACACTTTAATTACAAAGATAATAGGGATAGAATTTCCAATTGGCCCAGAATTATATTTACTAAATATGTTTAAAGGACTAGGTATAAAGAAACAAAGAAAATATGGGAGAATACTTCTCTATACGGTGACCACCATCCGATTAATATATGCTAAAAAATGGGAAGACAAGTTAATATTGTATCTTGACTTTTTTTAAAAAAATACAAGTAACCATCCCCTTCTCTGAGTAGATTGACAAAAGACCTTTTTGAATGCCTGGGCAGGAAAATTGGGGTGGCCAGGAGCAACTGGGCCCCTGAGGCAGTGCTGATGCTTTCCCCTATCCATGGAATGCTCACTGAATTATCCATGGGTCATATCAAAATCCGTAATTTTGACCCCAAAATTCACCATCAAGTTATACATGAGGTTGGCCTATACATATGTATGTATGGTAACTCCACAGGGTTAATGCACAGAACACAATAGTTTTCAGGTAAAAATCAAGGTTATGAATAATTGGAATTTTTTTTCCCACCATAAAAGACTGAGAGAGAACCCTAATGGCTCGTGGGTTTGATTTGAAATGGAGTGTTGAGAATCAGGGGCTTCCAACCACTACAGGGCCTAGTTCAGCTGTAATAAATGGATGACTGAAAACACAGTTTGGTATCCTATTCCAAGACTTCTTGGAACAGGGCTCCAAAAAGTTGTATCTTATTCCAAGACTTCTTGGAATAGGGCACCAAAAAGTTGTGTATGTATATGCGCATGCACATTCAAGTCACCTGTCACCTTATGACAAGCCCATGAATTTCCTAGGCTTTTCTTAGGCAAGGAATTCTCAGAGGTGATTTTGCCAGTTCATTCCTCTGAAATATAGTCTGCAGCACCTGATATTCATTGGTGGTTTCTCATCCAAGTACGAACCAGCTTACAAGATAGACATGACATGGTACCATCAGGGTATTTAATACCTTGATTCCTGGCAGAATCCAGCTAAACAGATAATATGGCACCTCTATTAAAAAGGTAGAAGTGCCAGATTTTCTGGTTAGCTGGATTCTCCCAATATTTCCATGTGCCTATTTATGCATTCACCTGGCCCAGATTTCTGCTCACAAATGAGAGCAGGATATGAAATATTTTCTCTGCTATAAAAAAGTTTACTGGCTATCCAGTGACAAGCACTAAAGTGCTTGATTGAAGTTTGGTCATAAGGTTCACTATCTGAGTGAAAAGGAAAGCTCAATTGATTTACTTGGCAAATATTATTACCATATGCATGAACAAAACCCAATGCTCTGCAGTCATTAATTAGGGATACTGCTGAAGAACTACATGTTATGTGGGCTAAGCTCCTACATATATTGTTGTAATCAAAACAAAAGGTAACAATTGATTGGATGTCAAAGATGACATGTCAGCATGTAAGAAATGATACCACACTTTCCACATCCCATTCGAACTATACAGCAGCAGTCCAATATTTGAAATTTACTCTTGAGCAAAACTAAAATTATTTTATTATGTTAACACAAATAAGTTTATGTAATTTATTTCCAGGATGTAACATTAATTTTTACTCAAAAAAAAAAAAGAGCTATACATGATACATTGCAAAACTTACTGTTTTAATCTTATTTTGTCTATATGAAGAAAATCCATTTACAAAGCAGTAAATAAGCTGTATGAAAAGTGTGGGCATATGAGTGTATGTGTTCATTTGCACTTTTTGAAGGGGGGTAGCCTTATCAGTTTTTTCCATTCTCAGAAGAGTCTACGACTCCAAACAGATTAAGAACAACTGGCACTAAGATAGCTGGTAACATCCTTTCTTAGGCCCTTTTCACACGGCATTTGCCATGAGAAAGAGGGCCTGGAGTGTTGCACGATTGCGAGGAGAGATCTGCATAATGCACTCACAATCACACGACGCTCCAGGGGCTGGCAGGGGCTGATCATGCACCTTTTCATCTTTCGCTTGAAGCCGAAAATGGTGTGTGATTGTTCATTGCTCCAGGGCCCCGCGCACACTTACCTCGCATGCAGAGCCTCTGCACCCAGGCCGGTAGTGCTTCTTGCCCCAGTGCAGCCTGGGAAGGTCCCAGGCTGCACTGCAGAAGGAAGAGGTGGGGCTCTTGCGCAAGCAGGTAGCTTGTGCAGAGCTGAAGCAGCAGGGAAGGGAGAGCCTCTCGATAGAGGCTGCTCATGTGATCCTCGCACCCCTGCGATGGAACAAGGCAAGGTGCGGAAACGGCCTAAGTCACTACAACCAATGGGAGGAATCAGATACTGCTTTCTAACCAGACATGTTGGTATGTCCCTTGCCCTGACCATGTTTGGAAATAGCTGGTATCAGTAGTCCACATTTCTTCATCTCAGAATATATTTGTTTTGGTCCTTATGGAATTAGGGGCAAAACCAGAAATAAATGTAGCAATATCAGGTTTAATATCAAAGGACATACTATGCAACATCATGCTATTATTTTTAGACATTCATCTTACGAACTCTGGTGAATTTTATATAGCCTTCTCTGTACATGTTTTTTATTTGTTTGTTAAAAACCCTTATCAATAAGGCTCAATTAGAATCAGTTCCAAGTGAATTCCAGATGATTTTCCATTGAGATCACTGTATCACATTTTGCCATATTTGTACAATATCGATCATCTACACACTCTTGCTCTCAGTGTTGCTCTCAGAATACAGTGAATGGTAAGGCAAAAGAAAGACCTTTGAGTAATAGTGGGAGGTCAACATGTAAGTAGGCAAAAGGGATCAATGGACAGTTTCCTTTGAAACTTCAATCAGTGGGAATCTTTTTTTTCTCTGTCTACCATTGTCATATACAGCAACTTTGCATAACAATCCAATGAATAAAAAAAAGTATGCTTAAGAACAAGTTATGAAGCAAAAATATCGAAGACATGTCACTGATACTCTTGGATGAGGAATGGCATGATTTCTTCAGCCATTTCATTTATACCGATGTCACAGATTCCACTGCTTACCCTTCTTTGGTTTCAAAAAGTCTTGGAAGCTGTATTCAGCATCGTTGGCATTATGACAGATACTTGGATGCTGATCATTTGACAATATAGTCAGAATAGCTGACTAACATTTCATTTATTTCTCTTGCTCCTAAGATGGCATATGAAAAAAATAAGAAAACCATCTGGAAAGTGATGGAAGTGCACATGTGAGAAAGCCACTAGAGATGACAGCTACCTCACATCAAATCAGAAATGAGCTTTCGACGGCCTGCAGAAGCCAGAGACCCAGCAAACCAAATCTGGCCCATCAGCTCTGAACTACAGCCCACCCAATTTTGGCTGCCTGGCTGCAGGAAAAACAAAAATGGGGCAGGGAGCACAGGCCATCCCAATATATGACTAGTGAGCTTGTTTGCCTTGGAAATTTACAAGTATGCTACTCTATTTTAGCTGCTAGTCATTATCTGAAAAGGAGAAATTATAACCTGTCACTAAGTTCGTAGAGAATGTTCATGGTTCTTTCTGCGTCTATTATATTGGTAGAATAATATGCTTCTAGCTTTGTAATGACAAGGCTCTGTCAAAAAGATATGTTCTACATTTATCAATAGAATCTTTCAGAACTTTTAAGACAACATAATGGTGGCAAGATATCACTAGTCCACTTGAAAAAGCAACATCTTGAAGAGAATTCAGGATATTGCTTTATGCATGCTTGACAGTCTAAAAAATGGTTGCACAAACTGTGTCTTTTGGGCTACATGTGACCGAAAGAGCAGCCTCCATGCCCCCCCCCCAAAATGGTAAACTTGTTTACTCCCAGAGAGTAATGATAACTTTTTTTAAGTCAAAAGAAAAAAAAGTCATATTAGGCTTATGGTTGCACTCTGAGGATCTGATACAAATGTGTGTCCCCTAGATTTCTTGAAGTTACCCACCCTTTGTCTAAAGATAAATAGAAAAAGAGAGAGAATGAGTGAGTGAGAAAGAGAGATCTGGTACTGGATCCTCATTTTGTTTATATAAAGATGTGACTCTTAATTATCTGATGTGTGAGACTGACTTTTTTTTCCCATTGTGCTAGGACTTGGTACCATATTTATGTCATTAGCTACCATTGTCTCTTTCTTTCCAGGAAATTTTCAAGAAATTTTCCCAGGAAATAGGAAAGCTGATGGCTTACAGACTGGCACTTGTCTGTGGACCACCAATAATACTTATTTCTTTCCTACAAATTTGACAAGAACTAGCAGCTGATGGTTTACAGAACAGCACTAGTTGTGATAACTGAAGCCCCTGTCAGAGCTGCTGCTGATGAGCAGCAGCTGTTGGTCCCTGTTGCTCAGGGTGGAGATGACGAGCAGCAGCTGTTGGTCCCTGTGGCTCTGGCTGGAGATGAGTCCTGCAGCTCAAGAGCTCCTCCTGCTGCCATGGAACAAGCAGGCTTGGATGTTCCCCTGCCTGCTCCTTTAGGGCAGCAGGTATCCAATTCTGAAGATACTTTGGAGTCTGTGCCAATCAGCCCACAAACAAGGCAGAGACTCAAGAGTGCTGAGCAAAGGGAGGCTTCCTTGATTAAGTTCAAGAAGCAGTGACTAGCCACACCTGTGTCTTGGGCTATATAACTGCTTGCCTGGAAGCTTTCCTTTGCTTGTGGCAAACTTCTTTCAAGCCCTCCTCTTGCCTGTTCCTTGCACCTGGTTCCTGCTACCTTGAATTGATCTCTGGACTCTTGACCCTTGGCTTTTGGAACTCTGACTATGGCTTTCGCTTGACGCTCTTGTAAATGAACTCCCTTGTGTAAAGTGCTTGCTTGTCTCTTCCCAGCTAGACTTTGCTGGCTCTCACACTCCCTTCTCTGGGCTGGCTCACTGCCCAGGTCTCTGACCTTGACACTAGTATGCAGACTACCACTTTTAGGCCCTTTCTCCACCTTACCTGTTTGCGGTGGTGGGGGGCAGCGCTCACGCAAGCAGCCTCTTGTGTGAGGCACTCACATCCCTGCTCCTTCATCGCCGCAGCTGGCTTGCCGGTCGTGTGAATGCCCCACCCCTGCCCTGCCTCTTCCTTCCACAGTGCAGCCTGGGAGCTGTAGGCTGCGCTGGGGCAGGAAGCGTGACTGGCCTGGCTCCAGAGGCTCTGCAGGGCAGGTAAGTGCGTGCAGGGCCTCTCAGCGATGTGCGGCTGCGCAGCATTTTTGGCTTTAAGCCAAAAATAAAAAAATGCGTGTGCAGTCCGTGTTAGTCTCTTGAGCATCGCGTAAATGTGAGTGTGTCGTGTGGACTGCTCCTCACATTTACGCAATGCTCAAGGGGCCCTTTCGCTTAGAAAACACCATGCAAAAAGGGCCTTAGTCTCAGTACTAGAGGACATGCCTGCAAACCTTGCGAGCTTCCACATCGGATGTTCATATCATGCTTGCCAACATACAACTTTAGGAGTACTGGGAAGTCATCGCAAACATAAGATTTATCAAGCCCTAGTTAGACCATTTATGGCTGGGTAAAGGCCGGTGGAGGAGTACACCCACCACTTCTCCTTTTATGGTTGCTTCTTCAGGAACAGAGGGGAACCAGATACTGTGTTTCCTGCATCATCATTCTGCCACTTGACTGCTGATAAAGGAACCTATATGTTTTCAGAGTGTGAACAAGTAAGATCAGTAGCCAGCATTAGGATAGAAAGAAGACAACATGGGGACTTGACACAGAAGACTGTAGCAAGTGTTTTAGCCATGTGGATGCTTCTTCTTACACAAACTTTGTTTAAGGCTCCTGAGTAAATAGAGTCATAGTACCAATAACACAGAGATCTCTGTTTGGTGCACTATGGCTTCTCTTCAAGATAACATACATTTATAATTCTAGATTTTACCTCACAAATTCCCAGATATCAGAGGTCTCCTTGGAAATCAATGAATATCACCTTCTGTTAGGCTTCCCTTTGAGTGTCCAAGAAATTCTTTTTTCTGAGATATGAGGCAAATTGGCTGCCTCTCCCATCCTTGTTTAGCCTTTGATTTGCTCAGAGACCAATTACTTTGTAACACAGATAGGAAACTTGTTATGTATCCAAAAATAATCAAAGGATGGCTGTTGATCCTCTTGCAAGGGGATGTGAGTATTTAGCGATGTGGTAAGATTCTTAATGCAAGGTGATTGGCAGCTCAAGGAAAAACATCTTAGAGGATGCTAGTTCTCACCTGCTCTGTACACATTCCCAAGTATCAAAGGCCACTATAGTAATGCCCTGAGTTGTTTCATGTCCTTTTCGAATTATGCAAACATGTTAAGCAAGAAATCATAAATATAGGCTATCTCAGGAATCACTGGAGTAGCAAGAGTGAAAGAAAAACAACAACAAGAAGAGGAAAGTCTTGCATGATACCTGAGTATTTCCTAAGATAAACAAAAGGGCAATATATAAGGAAATCCTAGAAGACACAGCTTCTAAGAAAGTAAAAGGACCTGCAAAGGAAGCCCGGGGAAATGAGGTGAAGATATTAATGATAACAGGACAGACATCATATAAGAAACAGCAGAAAAAGTAGAAGTATTGGAGGATAAAGAAACTAAATGGAGCTGGCTAAATTGTAATGTGAAGAAGATCTAAAATGAGAGGGAAAGAAATGAAAGTACTTGAAAGAGAAATAGAAAAGAGAGAGAGAGAAAGTGGAAAGATGGAGCTAGAGATGAGGGAAAGAGAAATGAAACCACAGAAGAAAAAGCAAGCTTATAAACTAGACAGCATATGATAATATTGTAAGAGCTGGAATTGTTGGCCAACTTGGAACTGTTAAGCCCTCCAGTCATAATTCATTTTGTATAGTATAGGTCCAAGTTGACAAACTGTTATCTCTCCACATGAACCTGCCATGTGAGCCTCCCAAGATGTGCTATTGTCAGCCTCATCAACTTGACAAGTACAGCTGGTGGAGATATGAAATAGGGCCTTCCCAGTGACTGCTCCTAGGTTCTGGAATTCCCTTCTTAGGAACTTAAAATGTTGCCTTTCTTGCTATCTTTGTGTCAGCTGACACTTTTTTTTCCATTTTCATAGTTATTAAACAATGAAGGTTTTCAAAGAGAAGGTTTATAAGAGAGTACTGTTTCAGTAGTTTTTTTTTTAAAAAAGCTGCTTTTATCACTTAATTGTATTTTTATTTGTTTTGAATCTTAACGGTTTAATTTCATTGTAGTGTTGAATTTTGTATATTTTAATTACATTATATTCATTTTAATTTGTAAACAAGCTTGAGTCTTCATTCTGAGGAAGAGGTGGGAAACAACAATATTTTTTGGAGGTTTGGCAGAAATATATTGGGGAGTGAGTCAAAAAGGTTTTTGATTGGAAGTATTTTATGAGATTTGAGCAAGCACATGTGGACCTGCTAGTATGTCATATTTATTTCTCCATTTATTTCTATCATGTACATCAGATATATTGATAATTATTGGTCAGGAGAGGGGGATGAGAACTCTAAGACATTTGCTTTCTCACTCTCCAGGCCACACCTGTGCTCTCAGTGAGTGACTGTGAGAAGAAATGGTTTTGTTTGTCTCAAAAGGAAAACAAGGCCAATAGATTCCTAAGCACTGCAGCATTGTTTACCATGGCATAAAATTCATCAGGGCAGACCTAACAGGCTTTAAAGGCTTTTGTATTATCCTTGTTATCTTCTCCTTCCTTATCACTATGTTCACTTCTCATTCTTTTGTCCAGTCCTGGTTTGTCTGATGGTTTGGGGACCACGTAGAAATTTTGCCCCCTTCCCCAGTGTTTTCATTTCATTTCATTTCATTTCATTTCATTTTTTTTATTTATTTATTTTTATTAAAATTCACACATTTTACCTACATATTCGCTCTTGACATATTCCATTTTTTTGATGGTATAAAAAGAAAAAAGAAAGTCTTATATTTCATTATTAACCTTCTTTACAAATATCTTAAAAAACTATCCATACTTCGACACTTAAGTTATACAATCTTTCATTTTATCTATAATTCATTTGTCATCTTTCACTTCCTACTTTCTTTTACTTGGTTGTTCTTTCTCTCTTATATCTGTTACCTCTGTACCTAAAGTTACTGTTGACTGGCCTCTGACGTTGCATTTCTTCGTACATATGTCATTTTCTACTTCCTCTCTATCATATTTTGCACAATTTATCCTTCTTGGCAAATTCTTACCCAATTGTTCTCTATATATCTCTTAACTTCCATCATTTCGTTATCTTTTTCTCCCCTTCTTCCTCCTTTCATTGCTTGTGATAGACTTTCTAGAGAGACATACTCTTGCAGTTTTGTTAACCATTCTTCCATTTCCGGTATTATGTTTCTTTTCCAATATTTAACATATATTATTCTGGCTGCTGTGATCATATACAATATCTTGTTTTTGTATTTGTGGTATTTTTTATTCACTTGATGTAACATATTCAATAAAAAGATCTCTGGTGTTAATGGTATCGTTATTCGCAAAATCTCCATAATTGTTTTCTGAATCTTCTTCCAGTATTTTTTTGCTTTTTCACACTGCCACCACATGTGATAAAAGGTACCAGATTCACTATCACACTTCCAACATTTCTTTTCTTTAGTCTTATAGATCTTACTCAATTTCTCCGGATCTAGATACCATCTATACAATATTTTGATATGATTTTCCTTTAAGTTCTGTGCCAGAGAAAAATGCTGAGTATCCTCCCAACTTTTCTTCCAATGTTCCAACTTAATCTCATGACCGATATTCCGCGCCCAAGTTATCGTTGTATCTTTAATAGTTTCAGTTTCCAGATTTCATTTCATTTCATTTCATGTGTCTATCCTGCACTATATCTAAGAAGATTTGGATTTTGGGTTAGGGTGGTACTTATAAATATATGATTACTTGTCAAGTAGGGAGGAGGGAAAGATTTGATTCCTATTAAGTGCCAACAGGCACTGCTTAGTATATGCTGAGTCTTCTGAACTATCTTGTTTCGGTCATTGGACCTCAGGAATGAGGAAAAGGACTATCCTTGGGGCTGCCTGAGGGTAAATCTCACTTGAAGTCAGGGGACTTAGGGAATGGGATTCCTTTGGTTGGACTTCTTCAATTAGGGCAGTCTGGGAATCTAACATCATGCAGTCCTTCTGGGGCTCAGGTGCTTTGCCCAAGAGTGACTGAAGAGGAGGACAGGGAGTTGACCTCCTGCCTCACTAAATCTCATATTGGGTTTGTCCCCCCTTGGTTTAAGTTTAATGTTACATCATTAAATGGATTGAATAAAGCAGCTCTGTTCATTCTACACTCAGGTCCTTTTTACATGGCGTTTGCCATGCGAAAGGGCCCCTGGAGCATCATGTGAATGTGAGGAGTGGTCCACACGATGCACTCGCAGTTGTGTGATGCTCCAGGGACTGGCAGGCACCAACTGCACACTATTTCATTTTCGGCTGTGAACTGAAAATGGTGTGCAATCGCACATCGCTCTGGGGCCCCGCGTGTACTTGCCATGCGTGCAGAGCTCCAGAGCTGCGATGCTCGTACTTCCTGCCCCAGTTCAGCCTGGGAAAATCCCAGGCTGCACTGCAGAAGGAAGAGGAGGGGCTCTTGCTCAAGCTGGCAGCAGCTGCGGAGCTGAAGGAACCGGGATACAAGAGCCTATTGGAAGAGGATGCTCGTGCGATCCCCGCACCCCAGCTCCACAAAAAGGTGAGTTGCAGAAAGGGCCTTAGTTTTCAGTCTCTTTATGTCCAGAGTGGGTCAACAATCATTCTTTCTCATTGCCACAAATGATTGTTTTCAGTTCTCTTTTCCTACTGTTTTCTTCTGTCTCTCCTCTGCTCACTCTGTCCCCAAAGACAATTCTTTTCCTCTTTCCCTTTCTCTCCTCTTCCTGTGTTTTTGTTGCTGTTGTTCTTACTGGCTTCCAGAATGGTTGACTTCTTTTTTTTTTACACATGCGCACACACACACACACACACACACATATATAATTTTTATTAGAATTTTAAAAATATATAAAATCACTAAGATATATTATTCATGAAAAAAACCAACAATTGTACACTCTTACGTATCTTCTTTTTATTCCTCTAATCCTACCTAGGACTTGTTTTTATTTACAAGTATATCTTGTTTGTACTTCTAGCATGAAATCATCGCTTTGTTCCTGATGTATACATTTAAATATTTATATTTATACATTACATCATTTGAATCCGTCTTTGTATAATATTGCTTATTGGCTTATACTCGTCTTTGTTATTGTTACCCTCTATATCTTAATTCAGTTTTCAATCTCTTTGATTACTTTATCAATTAACTATTTGCTATTAGCTCTTCTTTGAGATAGTCAAAAGTTTGAGATAATTTTTGAGACAGTTGTTTAGAGGCTCCCATTCCTTATGAACTTTGTCATCAGTCGCCCTTTCAATCTTTGTATCAAGATATCTGCCACAAAATGGTTGACTTCTAAGCCCTGTGTTCTTTGGTTTTCAGAAAATCTGCTCAGTATAATGAAATGATCTCATACCTGGTTTATATATGTAAATGTTCCAGGAAATGCAATATTAATGTGTATTATAAACTACCAGTAAAAACATGTCAAGTAGTCTGGCTTGCCTCGTCTTGCTGCTATCAGAATGATTCCATCACTCCACCAATCTCAGTCTGGAAGTTGAAGGTGGGCCCTGGATATAGGGATGCAAATCTTCCCCATTTTTTTCCCTTACATTTTCTCCTGAAGACTATATACAGCTTCAGATTTCTTCTGGAGGAAAGACAAAGGCAACAAAGTGGGTTTTGCATGCAAATTTTACTCTATTTTTTTTTTTGGTACAGAAAACACAATTTTCTGAACATTTTTTTTTTTCATTTAGGCATTTGGCTTAGGTTAGTACTTCAGATCCCTACTTGACACAAAGTTCATAAGCATCTAAGGGCATTTGCTTCATATTATCCTTTTTGAAATCCTGGCTCCCCCTTCCATCTTATGCCTCTGTTGCTTCATCCATTCCTTCTGTTATAGGTATACACAAGCACATCTTACACTGTTACTCAGTATTTTCTCTGAGACTCCTCCCTCCAATATATTACATCACATTATCTCCCTTAAAACATTACATCTTTTTCTGATAATATTGATTCCTCCTATTTTCCTTTCTTTTGAATCAGGCAAGTTTTCTTCACGAAATTCAGCCACAAGCACCCCATCTTGCTTAATTTATGGAAGAGGGGACAAAAGGATGTGGAGATAGACAGAAGAACACCTCAGGTGTCTGCCTGGCATTTTGTTGCTGGGCAATAGAATATCCAGCAGAAGATTGATAATGAAAAGATAAATCTATTCATAAATTAAATGAATGCATGTTGTCAAGCTTTATGGAATAGTCTTGTTCCTCCTTCTCTCTCTTCTCCTTCCCCCCTTCATACAATATCTCATTTGGCAAACAAGAAGAAGGAACTCTCTATACACAATAACATGTGTGCTGGAGTCCATGGTTATTTCCGCAGTAGACCATTATAGTGCTATTATTCCACTTTCAACATCCAGTAGAATCCTAGGGTTTGCAGTTGAGGCTCCTCCCTAAATTGCAAACCCTTAGGATACCATAGGATGTTGAAAGTGGAATAACAGCGTTATAACAGTCTAGTGCAGAAATGGCCCAAGTGTGAGAAAGGATAACTTTCATCACCAGGTTTTTTGTTTGTTTGTTTGTTTTTTGGATTGTGCAGTATGTATGCCACCTCCAGGATTCATCACGATTATATGAGGTACAGAGATCAGATAAATATTTGTTTGTTTAAAGTATTTCTGTATCATCTCCCACAGGGGCTCCCAAGGTGATGAACAAAGAAAAACCAATTAAAACAATACAGACTGAAAACATGTTAAAATACTCTTTAAAAACTCCCAAAAGGAGTATAATAAAAGTCCTAGTATCTAGCTTTGAAACAGTTTAAGCAGCAATTTCAAATACTGATTGAGTGAAAAATAGATTGAGTGAGGGTTAAATGCACTTCCTCTCTCTCAATTCTAATCCTCAAATGCCAACCTCCCCTGATACATCTTTTTTCTGTACACTAGAATCACCTTGAAGCTTCTTGTGAAATGAGATCAGCAGCAGCAGAAAGTAGAGTAGACTGTGACCCTCTGTTAGATATGTACTACCATAGTTCACTTGAGAGTAAACTAGTCTAATTTCCAGCTCACTGTATTACAATTTTCTTCCTTTCATTGAGAAGAAAAATCTTTATCCTAATTACATGCAACTTCTGGGTGCATATTTCTTAACTTTGCAGA
The DNA here is from genome assembly GCA_030412105.1 of Cyclura pinguis. NCBI lineage: Eukaryota > Metazoa > Chordata > Lepidosauria > Squamata > Iguanidae > Cyclura > Cyclura pinguis. The sequence goes on from CM059602.1 coordinate 163,138,112, forward strand.
AACTGAAATTCTATTTTACTGTTGTTGGTGAAGTCTGCCATGGAATCTGCTAGTACTGAATTTTCTTTGTTTTGAGGGACTGGCATCCTTACAAGGGCAGACTGTCTTGTGTTCACAGAATCTGGGGTCAGGTGGCCAAAATGAGAAGAGCACTTTGTGGACAATGGATGAGAGTCCCTGACCTTCTAAAACATATGTGGAATAGTTTATGTTTGATTTGTACACCAGAATTGATAAATTAGACTTTGATCAAATTGTGCTATCAGGTAAAGTTTGGTGCCAACGTCTCTATAAATTTTCTGTCATTTTACCAACCTAGTTAACAACATTCTGAGATCACACATGATCAGGAGAACTTATTTCACAGATAGGCAATGAACGTTCTTGAAATACTTGTATAAAATCAGGCACTTTTCAGAAGATCACAATGCAGATATAAATGATTGTAAACACATGCTCTATTGCATTTTTCAATTAGTTCAGCTCAATGCCAATGACGATACTTATTCCCATCAGTCTCTTAATTTGAAAAGAACTGGGAGGCTTTGTGTGTGCATTTTGGTGACCACAAACAACAGATTATACATACTTTTTCCTGGATCGGGTCCTTTACCCCTCACATTCAATGAATATTTCTGAATAGCATACAATTGTATTACATTCACTTTCACTTTTTTTAGTCTGCAGTATCATTCTGATGAACATGTCTAAATACTCTAAAGGCATGATATCCTAACTATCTAGGAAGCTAAACAGGGTCAACTCTGACTAGTACTTGGACGGGAGACTACTAACAAATACCAGGTTCTGTAGGCTATATTTCAGAGGAAGAAACTTACAAAACTAGTTCTGAGTATTTCTTACCTAAGAAAACCCTATGAAATTCAAGGGTTTGCCATAAGTTGACAAGTGACTTGAAAGCACATACATGTAGACATTATTCTGATGTTAGGTGACCACTGGCTGTCATTATTTTAAGCAAAAATTATGACACCATCATACTGTGTCTTGTAATAAATGGTCTGTTCTCAGAGGAGATAAATGTCAGCCCAAATGCTTAATGCCTGAATAAAAACACTTCAGTGTCTTTCTATTTTCAAGTCACTTAGATTCAATTTGCACACTGCACTTTGCCATGAAACTTTTTTGCATTTTTAGCACCTCATCAGGACACTGCTAGTTTTCCTGAAACCATATGCAGAATACTGAAGAGTGCTATTAAGCTAAGAGTGAATTTATATCATCATTCTGCTTTGGTAAAGCTTCCTTATTAATATATCTCTAATGACAGTTAGATTTATATTTGGCAATATTCTGAAGAATATTCAAAACCTGTTCTTCTCACAATGGCTAAATGTATCTGATCTCATGGCACATTAGGAAGGAATTATGTTAAACTGACAAGGAATGTAGCCAAGAAGTGATTTTTTGTAATGAATTATCATATAAACCTAACTGGGCTGCCAAATGAAACTTCTAACTGTGCTGTAACATGTGACAGCCTATGCAGGACTATTGAGTTTTCTATCCACCAGTGTAACCTTGTTTTTAGCAAAAGTTTTGTATGTAATATATGAGATATCAGATCTGGCCATGGTGACACTTGCCTCAATAACCTTTGATCTGAGCTGTTGTAACACATCTGTGTGGTGTTGCCTCTGGAGAATGTCCACGAAATGAATCTGGTTCAGATTGTTTCAAGTAGACTGCTGACTGGAGGATCATGAATGGGAAGGTAAATGAGGACTGGGATGGAAGCAAAGCTGGATATCACCTCATCACTGACCCTCACTCATTGTCTCTCATTTGTTGCTACCTTCATGTAATCTCCATTCCACTATTAGACTGAGGAAGATGGGAGGTTGGCTTTGTGGAGAGCAGTGTTGGCTGTTCTCCATATAGCTGATTAGGCACAAATAACATACCCTCCAGCATTTAATGGATCGAAACCATGATGCATGTGGTCATGATGGCAAAAGTTATTAAGTTATTAACAAGGAAGAAAAGACAAACTAGGAGAGGTTGCAGAGGTTTGCTTTTGCCTTAGTCTACAGGGAAGGAAAAGATTCTACTACCTTCTGTCATCTCCTTCAAAAGAGCTAATTGAGTGCAAACTACTTTGTACTATACTATTGCCTTTTCACTGTAGACTCAGTGTACAGCAGATGAGGTAGGCCAGGGACACTGAGAGAAACTGGAAAGATGAGAGAGAAACTGGGACTTGTTAAAAACAGCTGAAAAAAAATGGAATGACATAAAATTAATTGGAACTCTCCCTGACAAATTGGGACAGCTGGAGGATATTAAATTTCTGGCTTGGAGGACTCATTAGAGTCAAGACTATGGAGAACAGCTTTCCACAGTACTGGTGGTGATGATGTTGGCTATCTCAGGGGAGAAAACAATGCAATGTAAACCTGACACAGGTTCTCTGTTGTCTGAATGTGCAGCTCCCTTCACTGAATGAAGGAACAGGGCCCTTCTTTAGCAGTAGTAAAAGTTCTAGTTCATGTGAGAGGACTCTTTAGTGTGCATAATTCCCTCCCACACTGATGTTATCCCCTCTATCATGAAGAGTGTCATTGGCATAGGAAGGTCCTCTTCCTGTGTGACTTTGCTCTTCTGGTATTTCTGGAGCAATGCAAAAAAGGATACGTGCAATTCTTCACACTAATGACACATATCAGATAGTGCCTCAAGAGACAGATGGCCACTCATTTCAACTGCGATCATGGATAGTCTTATTTGCTTATCTTTGTATCTGATGCAAGAGACACCTTGCAAATACCTGATATGCAGAAAACAACAACAACAACAATTAATATCATCACTGTACATGGCACTTTACAAATATGCATCCTTTTTTATTTATTTTTTAGGCAACAAGGCTTCATTTGTGTTTCACTCAGACTGCTTCTCCAGGTGTAATATTAAGCCCCTAGAAACACTCAAGCCCTTGATCATTATTGCTTAATTGAAAGAAAACTATTTTCAGTCTTTTTCCCCCTACTGAATTATTCTCTTTAAATTTAAGATCTTCTATTTCTGTCATTTCTTTCTACTTTTGAGCAACTTTTCAAGTCTGGCCCCAGTGCACCATCAAAATGACCCTGCTTGCCAAGGGCGTCTGGAGCAGCTTTTCAATCTATTTAGACTTTTTCAGAAGGAAGAAATGGGGCGTGTTGGGGGGGAAAGGACAAAACAAATTGAGCACTCAAATCTATTTTAGCCTTTGATTTTCCATGAATAAAAATGAAAATCTAAATATGACATTTCTCCAAAGACCTGCTGAAAAAAATAGCAAAGAAAGCTTTAAAGAAGAACATAAACTGTCTAATAATCAAGACACTGCATGGAACATTCTTCCTTGCCTTTGTTCTAAGTGGCTTCTCCTAGTAAACAACAGCATTTCAAAAAAGTATGAAAGATTTTGGTTCCCCTGATGTTCTTTCAGAACACAGTAGGGTAACAGTTGTCAGTCAATACAAACTAAGGCCCTTTTCACATGGTATTTGCAATGTGAAAGGGCCCCTCAAGCATTGCACGAATGTGAGGAGCAGTGCACTCACAATCGCACAATTCTCCAGGGTCTGGCAGGCGCCGCTCAATCACTTTTGCATTTTTGGCTTTGAGCCGAAAATGGTGCGCGATCACGCATCACTCCAGGGCCCCGCCTGCACTTGCCTTGCGTGCGGAGCTCCGGAACCATGGTGCTCGCGCTTCCTGCCCTAGTGCAGCCTGGGAAACTGGGAAACAGAAGGAAGAGGTGGGGCTCTTGCATGAGAGGGCAGCAGCTGCGGAGCCGAAGGAACCAGGAAGTGAAAGCCTCTTGCTGGAGGCTACTTGCGCGATCGCTGCACCCCAGCCCCATGAAAAGGTGCGTTGCAGAAAGGGCCTAATAAATGTTTTAAGAATTCAACATTAGTCATTTTTTTCCCAAACTGCCACACTTCCAAGACGTGTGGTTTAGAGCCTACAGAACAATTCAATTTATGTCTTCTCAAAATAAAGTCCCATTGAGTTTAATGGTGCATAACTCAGGGTAAGTGTGGACTGAAGCCTCATTTATCCATCTTCCTTCACATTTATTGAAGATGCAAAAAGTATCAAGTGTTTCAAAATGCATGTTTGCTGACCCACAAGGGAAATAATGAAACCAGAGACAGAACCTAGGTTGAAAACTAGGCTACTTTATTTACTTCTGGTCTATTGATATTTCCTTCCCTCCTGAGAACGGCAAAGGAGGAAGGTCTCCCTGGTGACACTCCTGAGCTCCAGGAAGAATACAGAAGCTAGGTTACTCCCCAGCTGGCCCACATCTGGAAGGCTAACCTGAAGGTCCCTCCCACCCACAGAATCACAGAAATGTAGAGTTGGAAGAGACCACACGGGCCATCCAGTCCAACCCCCTGCCATGCAGGAACACCCTCAAAGCACTCCCGACAGATGGCCATCCAGCCTCTGCTTAAAAACCTCCAAAGAAGGAGATTCCACCACACTCCGAGGCAGCATATTCCACTGCCGGACAGCCCTGACTGTCAGGAAGTTCTTCCTGAGGTTCAGGTGGAATCTCCTTTCCCGCAGCTTGAATCCATTGCTCCTTGTTCTGGTCTCTGGAGCAGCAGAAAACAAGCCCTCTCCTTGCTCTACATGGCACCCCTTCAAATATTTAAACATAGCTATCATGTCCCCTCTTAACCTTCTCTTCTGCAGACTGAACATACCCAGCTCTCTAAGTCTATCCTCATAGGGCATGGCTTCCAGGCCCTTCACCATTTCGGTCGCCCTCCTCTGGACCTGCTCCAGCTTGACCATGTCCTTCTTGAATTGGGGTGCCCAGAACTGGACACAGTATTCAAGATGAGGTCTAACCAAAGCAGAGTAGAGTGATACCAGTACCTCCCTCGATCTAGACACCATACTCCTATTGATGCAGCCAAGAATTGCATTGGCTTTCTTGGCTGCCGCATCACATTGCTGACTCATGTTCAGCTTGTGGTCTATTAAGACTCCTAGATCCCTTTCACAAGTACTGCCATCCAGCCACGTGTCCCCCATCCTATATTTCTGCATTCCATTTTTTCTACCTAAGTGTAGGACCTTACACTTCTCTCTGTTGAATTTCATTTTGTTAGCTTTGGCCCAGCTCTCCAATCTATCCAGGTCATTTTGAATTTTGATCCTGTCCTCTGGTGTATTAGCAACCCCTCCCAATTTGGTGTCATCTGCAAATTTGATGAGCATGCCCTCTATTCCTTCATCCAAGTCGTTGATGAAAATATTGAACAGCACTGGGCCCAGGACAGAACCCTGTGGCACCCCGCTAGTCACTTTTCTCCAGGATGAAAAGCAGCCATTGGTGAGCACCCTTTGGGAATGGTCAGTCAACCAGTTACAGATCTACCTGACAGTAGCCCTGTCCAGCCTGCATTTTATTAGCTTCTTTGCAAGAATGTCATGGGGAACTTTGTCAAAGGCCTTACTGAAATCGAGATATGCTACATCCACAGCATTCCCTTCATCTATCAAGCTAGTAACTCTATCATAAAAAGAAATAAGATTAGCCTGGCATGACTTATTTTTGAGAAATCCATGTTGACTTCTCGTGATTACTGCATTGCTTGCTAAGTGATTAGAAACTGACTGCTTAATGATCTGCTCCAGGATCTTTCCGGGTACTGACGTCAGGCTGACTGGGCGATAATTATTTGGGTCCTCTTTTTTTCCCTTCTTGAAGATGGGGACAACATTTGCCCTCTTCCAGTCTGCTGGAACTTCTCCTGTCCTCCAAGATTTCTCAAAGATCATAGCAAGTGGTTCCGAAATGACCTCTGCCAGTTCTTTTAATATCCTAGGATGCAATTCATCTGGCCCTGGAGACTTGAATTCATCCAGTGTGGCCAGGTATTCTTGTACCACCTCCCTACCTATTATGTGCCGTATTTCCCCTGCTTCCTCCCCTGCTCCCCAACCACCAGGTTGAGTGCTTGTATCCTTCTGGAAAAAAACTGAGGCAAAGAAGGTGTTAAGTAGTTCTGCCTTTTCTCTTCCCCCTGTTAGTAATTCGCCATCTTCTCTGCGTAGTGACCCTATCGCCTCTTTCTTTTTCCTTTTGCTGCGGACATATTTAAAAAAGCCCTTTTTATTGTTTTTAATGTCTCTGGCCAGCCTAAGTTCGTTCTGTGCTTTAGCCTTTCTGACCTTCTCTCTACATTTCCTGGCTACTTGCTTAAATTCTTCTTTGGTGGTTTCCCCCCTCTTCCATTTCCTGTACACGTTTCTCTTAACGCTTAGCTCAGCTGAGAGTTCTTTACTCAACCATTCTGGTTTCTTCAGGTGCCTTCCATTTTTCCTCCTTATTGGCACAGTTTTAGACTGTGCCTTCAGTATCTCCCTTTTAAGGAACTCCCATGCCTCCTGAACTCCTTTCTCTTTCACTATTCCTGACCACGGAATTCCAGCCAGCAGCTCCCTAAGTTTACAGAAGTCCGCTTTTTTAAAATCTAAGATGACTGTCTGGTTACACATATCTTCTCCTTCCCACTGAATGCCAAATTCCAATAGGACATGGTCACTCGCCCCTAAAGATCCAACCACTTCTACCTCATTAACAAGGTCATCCCTGTTGGTCAGGATCAGATCTAGAATATTTGATCCCCTTGTGGCCTCTTCCACCTTCTGGACTATGAAATTGTCTGCAAGACAAGCAAGAAACTTGCTGGACCTTGCTGTCTTGGCAGAGTTTGACTGCCAACATATATCCGGGTAATTGAAATCTCCTATTATTACTGTATCTCTCCTTTTTGAATGCGCGGTCATTTGGTTGAGGAAGGTGTCATCAAGGTCCTCAGTCTGGGCTGGAGGTCTGTAGTAAACCCCCACCAGAATATCCCTGTTGTTTCTCGCTCCCTTAATTTTTACCCAGATGCTCTCGACCTGGCTTTCTGGGTTTAAGTCATGGATCTCTTCACAGGTGAAAACATCCTTGACATACAAGGCTACTCCTCCTCCTTTCTTGTTTGGTCTATTTCTACAAAATAGGTTATACCCCTCTATTCCTACATTCCAATCCTGAGACTCATCCCACCAGGTCTCAGTGATGCCTATCAAATCGTATTTTTTTTGTTGTACTAGTTCATCTTGCTTGTTTCCCATACTCTGCGCGTTAGTGTAGAGACACTTAAATCCCCGGGCCCTTCCTGCAAGTCCTGTACTATAGTTTCTACTCCTCCCACCATTGGATGCTTGTACTACTTGGTCAATATAATTTGGGACTTTCCCCCCTGCACTCGCCGTGTCTTTGCCCTGAATAATATTGTCTCCCTCCCCAGCAGAACTTAGTTTAAAGACCTCTTAATCCTCCGTGCAAGACTGTTTGCAAAAACATTCTTGCCAAGTTTCGTGAGGTGCAGCCCATCCCTTGCCAGAAGCCCACGTTCATGGAAATTCAGGCCGTGTTCCAAAAACCCAAACCATTGCCGGTGGCACCATGTGCGGAGCCAGTTGTTGACCTCTGCTATTGCCCTTTCCCTTTGTGCACCATATCCTTGAACAGGGAGGAGAGATGAAATGACCACCTGCGCTCCAAGGTCCTTAAGCTTTGTCCCCATAAACTCGTAGTCCTTTGCGATGTGGTAAAAGCTGCACCTCGCATTGTCATTGGTTCCGACATGAACCAAAATGAGGGGCTTATGGTCAGTGGGCTTGACTAGCCTGGTTAGCCTCTCCATTATGTGGTTGATCTTGGCCCCAGGAAGACAGCAGACTTCTCGATTGAACTTGTCGGGTTTGCAAATTGCCGTTTCAGTTCCTCTGAGCAAGGAGTCCCCAACAACCAGAACTCGCCTCCTCTCAGGCTTGTCCAGGGCTTCTCGACCAGCAGGTTCTTCTAGGACTGCCTGGACACTCTGTTGAGGCTTGGAGTGTTGATCTAGTTCCTGTTGCCGATGTTGGATTCCTTCTTGTTGACATTCTGTTCCCTCCTCCTGGTGCTCCTCATCGTTCATAAGGCCAAGAACTTTGAAGCGATTGTGTAGGTTGAGAGTCTCTGTTTCCTTCCTGGTCCTCCTACTCCTCCGTGTGACATTCCTCCAAGCATCCGTTTCTTGGCCCAGTGTGCTGACTTCCTGATCTGGCAGCTCCCCTGCGCATTCGGTCTTCAGGAAGGTCTTCTCTGCCCTATCCAAAAACTCCTCACCTTCCCTAACTCCTCACCTTCCACCTTCCCAAGTACCAGGACTTGTTAAGTGAGGGCTTAGTGCACAGGCCAGTTCCAAAGAAAGTCTCTTTCACTGTGCCTAGTCCTATGGCCTAAAAGGGCAGATCTGGAGCCCTTCCCTTCACCAAAAGGGTGCCAAGGTGTTCACCAGATCCTCCCTCTCTCCCCACTACCGGTCAAGTGACTGTCTATTTAAGATAGCATCATGGCCAATTTTCAAAGTTCTCTTTGAAAATATGAGGTCTGTGGAAAAGGGGAAAAAACAAACAAACCATCCTACCCAACCCTGGCATGACCAGCAATCTCACACTGTGTTAAAGGAAGGAGGGTAGATTGAAGGTATAAGAGGCAAAGAATAAGAGCTGGGGGAGGAAGGGCCTTAAATAACCTCTGAGGGCCTTTCTGCACTACACTGTTATAGTGCTAGTATTCCACTTTCAACATCCTATGGAATCCTGGGGTTTGCAGTTTAGGGAGGGGCATTTAGAATTCTCAGTCAGAGAGCACTTTGGCCCCAGAATTCCACAGGATGTTGAAAGTGGAATAACAGTGTAGTGCAGAAAGGCCCTGAGTCTACCCCTATTCTCTGTATCCCAATGTAGCATGGTGAGACACTGTTTTACATGGCCTCCTCTTCCTGAGAGGTCAGCAAATGTGCTTCCACTCCCACATGGCTTATCTGGAAGGCAGAAGGCAAATTTGCAAGAATATATGTTTAGACACAGATGGGTTATGAAGAAGCATTATGAAAGATATATTTTGAATGCAGACTTACATACTTTTAAAGAAAATGAAGATTAATGTGAAAAAGGAACAGCACAAACTAAAGGATGAAGATATGAAAAAGTGGTACCAAGCAAAAACATTGGTCCATCCATGCAGGGAACAGGGGATGTCTGTGATGAGGAGGTCAGTTCTTAAAACAGGAAGTAGACATTTGGAGGAATCTGACACATGAGATGTAGAAATACCAGTGATCTTTCTGTAGGTTTGGAGCTACAAAATCAATTTTAAGCTCTCTCTCTAAACAGTGAAGATGAGGAATAAGAACAAGAGGAACACTGTTAGTCCTCAGACAATGTGCGGGTGATGTTCAGAGATTCAGTACATAGACCAGCCCCTGAAATCTTCAGAGGAGATGTGTGGTGGTGTTAGGTGACTCCTTCTTGAAGGAAACAAGCAGTGGTTTGCTGGCCAGATAGGATGTCTTGAGAACTTGTGCTGTCTCCCTGGGGCAAAGATCCATGATGTAACAGAGTGGTTGAGAAAACTTGTCAAGCAGACTAACTGTTACTGTTATCAGGTCACATACCCCCACACTTTGATATGGTTTAATTGGTGAAATATGATTTAATTGGTAAATATATTAATTGGTACGAGTATAAAATATACCCTGATATGGTTGTATGGCCAGGCTGGATAAGGGGAAAAGGCTCGCCAAACATGTGTGCTGCAAATTAGGTCAGAAAACACCTCCAGGTTTAGTCAGGTCATATTCAGGAAATCACTGGGAAATTCCAAAGATAATGGGCTTGCAGTTAGCCTTAACAACTCAGCTTTTTAGACAGCAGCATTTGGGAGATTTTCATAAGATGATGGATTGTCTTAACTCATATTCTTCTGACCAAGCAAATGCCACCTTTGTCCTAAAATCTGTCTGACAAGTACTGAGCTATCAAGATGGCCATTAGCCCTTTGTCACCTAACAGTAAGACCATTTTGCCCATTCTGGATCTCATTGTCTGCTCTGTGAACTCCACTGTTTACTCAACCAGAGACCCATTAACACCCCTGCCCTCCAAGTAGAAATATATATATATAAACCCCTATGTTTGGCCACTTAACTTACAGTACAACAATTGTTGGTCTCCACTTTGCTGCTCTGATTCCCAATTGCATCCTGTCCTTAGACTCACATCTAAGTCACATCACTTTCTTCACTGCTCTTCTGGATTGGTAAATATCACCCACTACATCCTGATATCTTCCTATTCAAAATTTTCCTCCCTTTCTTTCAGTTAGCCTTATGTGATTGTATGACTCCTTGGATCTTCTGTGTGTGATTGTAATTCCCCCAATAAAACACATTTAAGCTTACTTTTGGATCTCTGGCTGCTTCTTCCCTTCAAAAGTACTGGTAAGTGTAGATGTAAAAGATCTTGTTAGGTTACCCCCCTTTCACAGGCCTTCTATGATGAGCTAATCATTCCTTACTGTTTCACAGAGGTACTGGCATTGTGGATAAAACCCTGAGTCATCCATGTTTTGATCCACATGGGAGCCAAAGGTACTCCAAGACATAGCCTTCAGGAGATCATAAGGGATCATGAGGTTCCGGACAGGGAGCTGAAGGGCCTTGATGAACAGGTTGTCATGTGTCTCTCTTCCCAGTTGAAGGACAGAGCCCAGGAAGGGACAGGAAAATAGTGAAGCTTTACTGAGGCCAAAGAGCTCTCTGACTGAGAATTCTAAATGCTGTCCCCTAAACTGCAAACCCCAGGATTCAATTGGATGCTGAAAGTGGAATAATAGCACTATAACACTGTAGGACAGAGATGGCTTATATATTGTATATGTCAAACATGGATTTTCTAATATGCGTGGCTCACATGAAAGCGGGAAAAAAGCCTCTACAAATTAACAGTATCTTCAGTTCATGCTGTTTTGGATCCCATTTCAGCCACTTTATTCTCTGACAACACCCAGCCTCTTGAAGTGTTAGAGAGGAACAAGCAAGTCACCACACATTTTTGTTCTATTGCCTTTCCTCCTCTCACCAAATATCTTTCCTTTTTGCATCATCTCTTCTAAACAGTAAGTCCTATGGCATGAACTGTGTCATTATTAATATTTGTGACCTTGTTTTATTCATCAGAAGAGCAAAGTAAATGATTCTACACAAATTAATAAATCTAGTGCAAACTTCAGCTTCAAGAAGTAGCCTGTCTGAAGCTTGCAAGGAGGATTATCAAGCTTACAAGCAAGTATGAAGGCAGTAGTTTTTCCTTATTTTTGTCCCCTACCCCACCTCGTTATTACTTTCCTGAAGCTCATATTCAGTGACATTTTTCTTCTTGGCCTTGAGGATGTATATAGCCATAAACACTAGCTGTCATTGATAATTTTTTCTTCATGGCTTTACTAAATCCCTCTTTTAAAGTTTACTAAGTTAATGGTGATTACTACATGCTGTAACAGTGGGTTCCATACGTTTGGATTTCTCACTGCCTTCATGTGAAATGTCACTTGATGTAACAGATATCATGTAGGAATCAGTTTAAATTTCTGAGAGAGAGGTCTTTCATTCATGAGCAGGAAGGGAAAATAACATGCATGCTTCTGAAGCATACTTTCTTTGGTATCGTCAGTGCAGTTTCCTTTGCTGCTCATTTTTACCTAGTGTATTTGTATTTTCCACACACTTTTTTCTTTCCTTTTTTTTTTCTCCTTTTTCATTACCTCAGAAGGCACAGGGAGAAGTTTATCTGTCCCAGGACACTTTCAGCAGTTGTCAAGTTTCCTCCATAGTTTGTACTTTCCCTCTCACAGCCAACAGCTCTCTTGAGTGCTATTAATACTTTACCGATCATAGAAGTCACCTTCAGCTGCCATGGACTGCAAGTTTCCCACACAACACCATGGAAAGTTCATAGTGCCTCCTCTAGTACTCTCAGAGCTGTTTTACTGCTTGCTCTCACAGACTCTGTTGGGAGTCAAAAACTGGTCAACCATGTACACAATTCTCAATTCCTAGCTATAGAACACCACAGGAGGAAACATTTCCTTTCCTCTCTTTAGGTTAAATCAAGGCAGGGGGCTCCCAACAGTCTCAATTCCTAAGTAAACCTTGGGAGCCTATTTAAATTATGTTTCAAGGAAAAAGATAGTTCCTTGGTATCTTTTTTAAACTGCCATTTCCTGAGAGGAAAAGCTGTTAACTGAACAAGCTCTCTTTTTCAGACTACTGGGAAACTTTGCCAAGATATCTGAAACTGTTGCTGTTAACATTCCCGAAAAGGACATTAGTAAAGTCTCTGTTATTTCAAATCCTACTTTGTTCCCACTATGTGTAGAGTTATTTGTTAACTTATTTCTTCTTCTATAATGCTTTCCCATATACATTCAAAGTGGGTTATGAAGGAAGCAAGACCAAGTCCACAGAAGGACCCTCTCTGACAGATGTATTTCTGAAATGATTTTGTTGGGAAGTGTTACTGCCCTGGCTAGTCCGAGCTTTGGGGATATTAAAGATATCCTCTTGATATCATAATTCGGCTTCACTTCTCTATTCCTCTCCACGTGCTTGCAAGGCCACCGGACAAGCACGTAAACAAGCTCGGCCGTTAATTGCCGTAATATTCCTGAACAAAACAGGCAGGCCAGAAATAGCTGACTCACTGCTTTAGGAAACCTCCAGGTAAGTACTCTAATTAAGTATGCACGCCACTTACAAAAGAGCTTCTGCCCCGCGATGGCAGCTTGATGGGTAAACTATGCAATACCCAAGTACTCTGCGTTTGCATACTGGCTACTCTATTGAGAACCGCTATGATAACTCAATAATTCAGATTCTGACCTTTCAGAGGCTTTGTCTCCAATTCCAAATCTATTGTTTTTCCCCAAGTACGGCATAGCCTGCAGTCACAATTCTTCTTATAAAAACCCTTGATTCCGAGACCTTCCTCGGAACACTCCCGAGTTTCATCCCGCCTTGCTGCCGCTTTGCTTGGCGAGCCTCCCCTCAGCTCCATGTGCTGAGCTACATCGCACCCCAGCCTCGCTCTCTATTTTTCTGGGCTTCAGGACAGGTGAAGTATCACCCAAACCAGCAATCCCTCTACAAATCCCTCTATACCACTCCAACCTTTATTTTCTTTAGTTATCTTGCGTGAGTGTGCCACATACACTGTTTTGCTTGTATTTAATAAACACCATTTATTATTTCAACTTTTGTGTGCTACCTGACTCGACCCGACTCCGTAGACATAGGGTTCAAGATCTCGCTACGTTACCCTACCTCTCGTAACGCTAAGCAAAATCTGAGCTGATTTTCCCCATCTTTAGTTGAACACATTTTGGTGTCCCTCCCAGGACCCCCAGTTCACAGGGAAACAGAAGAAATGAGGATAAAACTGCAAACAAAGACAGCAAGCCTGTGTCAACAATCAATGTATGTATTTCAGTCATTATAGACAGGAAAATTTGTGTGGGAAAACCTTGTAACTGATCTTCCTGAGGAACTTGTATTACCCTAAAGGCACCATGTCCCATCTGATGCTGGAAACTAAGCAGGCGCAGCCCTAGTTAGTACCTGGATGGGAGACTGCCAACAAATACCAGGTGCTGTAAGCTATATTTCAGAAGAAGGGACTGTCAAATATTCTGAACATTCTTTGCCCAAGAAAATCTATGAAATTAATTGGGTCACCATAAGTCAACAGAAGACTTGAAGGCACACAGATGCATCTTAAAAACCGTGCTTCATGAGGAAAAAAAGAGTAAAGAACTACTCCTGAAACTGTTAAGAAGCCATTCAAACTAGGATTTTCTGGGTATTTTGAAGTAGCCATTTGTTTCTTTTTACTTGCTTAGGGGCTTTGTCCTTTACTTGGAAGTTACTTTATGTGATTGTATTTTGTTGTTATGTTTAGTCCAAGAAAATTCAGGAACCTGAGGACCAGAATCCCAAACCATAGTTATCTGCAAGGGGAATAAGAAAAAAAAATACAGAAACATCTGATGAAGGTTACTTCTTATTTAATTAAAATGCTTTTAGTAGGTTATTACTGATGAATTGAGAGAGGCAGTATATTGCAGTCCTTTGAATTCTGGACTACAACTCTGGAGACTGAGCCATGCAAACCTACTGGGTGACCTTCGCCAAGTAACACTTTCTCAGCCTGAGGAGAGAACAAGGGCAACCCTCTCCTGAACAGATCTTGCCAATAAAACACCGTGATAAGTTTACCTTAGAGTTGCAATAAACTGGAAACTAATTGTAGGTACCCAACAACAATTGGTGAATGGATTGAATTTATACTCCACCTTTCTCCTAAAATGGGATTAGGTTAGGTGTCTTTTACTGATTTTGTATCTCCAGGGCTTCCAGGATGATATTGCATCATGTTGCCTTCCCTTGTAGCTGCTCTACCGAGACTACTTTAAAAAGCAGCAAATTCCTTGCTGGTATGGGAAGATCATAGCAAGACTCACTAAGGTTCAGGTTCTGATTTCTTGCTTTATTGGAGACATGCATCTGTGTCTCCAAAGAATGGATGGAATAGTGGGGACTGAGAGGGAACCAGCTTGCCCCACCATGTTCAACTGCTGGCAACAGCTAAAGTGTCACATTCAGTTTTCTTACACTTTCTAATTGGAACGGTGTGATTGTATTTTAAAATAGTTTTCCAGAAAATGGGGATGCTTTGCCTCCCATTGAGTTACTTGTACAATCTTAAACTGTGAGTAAACTATTTAAATCTTGGACAAGCAGAAGAGCACTACTAAATTGGTCATTAAACTTAAAACTAACAAAATTAGTTTAGTGCTGGAGGACTTTGAAATAATTATGACTCTGACTTGAAATACAAGGGTTAATGAGAGTTAACTGTGGGAACAGAATGTTATTTATGTCTTACCTATAAAAGCAAGGTCATTTGTGCCATGAGGAGAAGAGGGGAATGGTGAATTTTAACTGCCAAGTTTAAAGACCTTGAATAGAAGGAAGAGTGGTTGAAAACTGGAAATGGTAGCAATATTTGGAGGAGAAGAGTATTAATTACCATCTGTGGATTCCCATGTTACTGCCTTGTATAATTTCTTGTTAAGCGGTAATACTATAGCTGTCAAAATGCTGGAAAATATTAGGCAAACAATTGTTAGTTAACCTCCATGCTTTTATATGGTCTAATTGGCAAAATATATTAATTGGTAGATATGTTTAGTTGGTATAAAATATAAATTATACACACATACAGATGAAATGCCATATGGAAAGGAGAAACTGGCTGGATAGCAGGCCAAAATGTAACCTCAGCATGGCTAGGTTGTAGGTTCACTGAGAATTAGCCAAGAAAGCCTGACATAATGGCTCTACGCTTATCCTCTCAATGAAAACAATAGCCAAACTGTCCAGATGCAGGCAAACACTCCCTCTGTGTGCATTTCCTACCGACGTTTTGTCTGGTCAACTTACCCAACCAAGACATTGGACCATCAGTATATTCCAGACCCCTTTTGTTTATTCTACCAGAACACAATTAACTCACACCCCTTCATGGAAGGAAACAGAGTATAAATATCCCCAGTTTTGTGCAACTACTTTGCAGTTCACCAGTTGATGAATGTCTTCCTGCAGCTTTGATTTCTGGCTGCGCATTGCCCTTAGACACATAAATCTAAGCCATATTGCTGCTTCTTCACTACTCTTCTGGATTGGTAATTATAACCCCAAACCCTCAGTCTCACTATCCTTAATTTTTCTTCCTTTTATCCTTCAGCTAGCTCTCATGTGAATGTGTGATTTTTTGTATCTTGTGTGCATGTGTGAGTGAATTCCCCTCAACAAAACACATTTTTAGTTTACATGTTGAATCTTCTGGCTGGTTCTTTCCAGTAAGACTCTGTGAACATTGGTGGAAAGATCTTGTTAAGTTATACCCCTCTTGCAGGCCTCCTAGTTTTGAGCTAATTAATTCTCCATTGTCATGTGGAGGTACTGGCATTGCGGATGGACTCCTGAGTCACCTACATTTTCGAGTAACAGAATTTTGGAAGAAATGAGACTATTGAGAACACAGATGACCCAAAATAAATGACTTGGTAGTCTACATAAAGAAGAGACAGAAACAGATTCTAAGGAGATTGCATGGAAATTAAACAACCCCTCACTCAAGTTAATGATGCCTCCATCCATCCTTGAGCATGTCCTCCAGAATCTGAAGGTCAGTGTCTACAGTTTTCTGACTCAAGTTTTTAGCCCAAAGTCGTTACTCTAATTAAAATGGCCAAGTATGACCTATGTTACTTCTTTGTATTAAAATGGATATACAGATTGCCATTAAAGCAAGTCATATTACATATTCCATTTCATTAGGCAATCACCTGTGGGGATACCAGAGGTGTTGAGTCTGAGTGTCATTTCATGTATCTGCTTTAACAAAAATCTTATGGGGACATTTGCACTACTTACAGCTTTGAATTTAACCTTCCTTTGTTCATAGTGATAAGATACAGGAAGGTGCAACTGTGAGTTGCGGTGGGAATATGAAACAAAACAAAACAAAACTTTTGCATGAAACTAATCTCATCAACTCTGGGATTTGTCTTGGCTCAGTAGCTAAGACTGATATCATGGTTCACTTCAGATCTGGTGATAAGGGTCTCATTGCCTCATTATCCAAAGCCTTAAACATCTACTATATAGACTATGAAGGGGAAATCCACAATGCCAGTCATTGGTAATGGTGGGAGATTTTGGAAGAAATGGATGTGATTCACATGCACTGTAGTCTCTTTTGAGTGGATTAATCTTGTCAAATGTTAGATATAAGATACATATGTTTTTGTACCGGGTAGGATCTTTTAAAGAAAAATTTGATGCCTTTTTCTGTGATTTTGTGGGAAATTTGTGTGACTATAACATGCAATCATATAACATAAACAGTGCCCCAAGCCAACTTCTCTGGGAGAGAAAAAATGAATGACAGTTTCAGGGGGCAGGGAGCTATGACATATATCCCAAGTTGAAATTTTTGATGCTTTGTAAAAATTCCCATTTTGAATTAAGTCTGTTTCAGTTTTATAATATTCTTCTGGGAACTAAGTATTTCTTGCAAACAGTGCTGCTCACTTGCTTTGTTCTTTTCTATTGCATTTATTCTATAACAGACATTTGAAGGCTAAAATAATGAACAATTTTGTTCCTGCTCGAAAATCTTTTTATTTCCTCCTCAAAATAATAGAACATACAATTCTGATTAAAACAAAGGTATGTGTATGTATGTGTACATGAAGCAGAGGTAGGTAGAGATGTAAGAAATATTAAAATAGGACTTCTAGATGCTGGAAGAAGAAATTTGTGTGGTGAATTAATGAGAAAAGCTGTACCATCTTGCAAGATACAGCATTAGATGCAAACATAAGAATGCAAGGGGTGTTGAAGAAACACATCCTAATTGGGCAAACTAAGAGAAAAATATGCACAGAGCTGAACAAACTCGTACAGAGTCTAAACAAAACATGTCTGAAAACTGCCATCATTTGCCAGGGTTTTTAATAGTAGGCATCACTGGTGTGGTGCTGAAGTAAACTCTATCCACTAAAGTACACAGAGAAAGACACATGTTTGATATGTTTACACAGAATTATCATAAAATATGCATCAATTTTACACAGCTTAATTATCCCACACTTGTGGAGGTGAAATGAAAACTTTTCTCACTTTCTCAAATAGTACAGAGATAAGTGAAGATATTAATTTCCTCTATCTCTGTCAGGAACAAGAGGACTGAAAATTTACATTCCCAGAGGCAGGACTTATATTTTAGGAATTCTGAAAAAAATGTAACAGCTTTCTCCCAGTTCTGGATGTTGGACTGACACAGGACAATAGAGAGACCTTATCGCGGGAAAGTCAAGATCAGAATAAGCTAGTGGGAAAGGTGGAACCACTCCCTAAATGCAAGTGGGACACTTAACCCATTTCCACACTAGACTGTTACAGCACTATTATTCCACTTTCAACATCCTATAGAATCCTGAGGTTTGCAGTTTAGGGAGGGGCCTCAGGCTATGGAATCTCCAGGATTCCATAGGATGTTGAAAGTGGAATAATAGTGCTATAACAGTCTAGTGCAGAAATGGCCTTAGATCAGTGGTGCACACTGGGACATTCACTCCACCTGCCTTTTATCTGATTAAGTCCAATAGAGGAATGTTTGGAAACTGGTGCTTAAAGTCATATGTGGCACATTGAAGTCACAATGTCTACTTAATCATATTTGTTGCCATGATTTATTTGGTAGGGACCCTAAGAAAGGAGGACTAAAACAGTGCCTTTTACCTTATTCCACAATCATACTTTTAAAATAAAAGAATGTTTCAAGTTCTTTCTTCCCCATGTGTGAAGAAGCTAGCAAATTTTGTTAGGTTATTACCAAAATGGGAACAATTTTTCATCTATTTCACACCTTTTAATATTTCATAGATGAAAAGAGGATACAAGAAACATCATAATGTAGTCAAGATGGCAAACAAGTATTAAAGAAGGAGAAAAGACAAGCTAGGAGAGGCTGCTAAAGTTTGCTTTTGCCTGAGCCTACTGAAAAAGACAGAAAAGATTCCACTCCCTTTTCTCCTTTCCCCTGCTGAACTAACTGAGGGCAAATTACCTTGTTTTGCAGTTTATAGCAACTGAAGTAAGCTAAGGTGCAAGGAGAAAGTGGAAGAAGAAGAGAGGAACTGGAACATTTTAGATGCACTGAAAAAGAGGGATGGCAGAGAATTTATTGAGACTGTGGCCATTTCCGCACGGGGCGAGGGAATCACCCCGTGCCACTACTTACCAGGTCTTATGGCTCCCCGGTCCAGTCCAGGCTGATCCAGAGCAGTACGTGCTCATTGCTCCACACTGCTCCTGCATCAAAAATGGCAGCTTCCTGTTGGTCGAGGGTCTCGACCAACCACTGAAGCTCGCCAGCCTAAAGCCCGCCCCCAGCAGATTGCAGGCTCGCATTGGTGCAAGCCTGCAAATCTGCACAAGGAAGCAGGCTCGCATTGGCACGCTCCGTGCTTTTGAAAGACCAAAAGAAACAGGTTTTTCAAAAGCATGCTGGACGACCACTTGGGGTCGTTCCAGAGCGGGCTGAGGTGCAGATCTATGTTAAATAGTCCGGACCCAGTCCGCTCCCAAGTGCAGACATCCTCCCTGGAGGACGGACTGCACCGTTTCAAATACCCCATGCGGAAATGGCCTGTCTCTGCCAAATTCGGACAGTTGTAGAGTATGGTATCCACAAGAAAAAAAAAATCACTAAGTACAGCTACTACTTGGATGGTGAAGATCACAATGTAACTGCCTGCTTGCCTGGTGTTAAAGATGTGGGGTCTCTCAGTATGTGTGTGCATATATATATATGTGTGTGTGTGTGTGTGTGTGTGTGTGTGGCAATAGCATGTGTATTTCTATACCGCTTATCAGCTAAGTGCTCTCTAAGCAGTTTACAAGGTGTTTAGCTAATTGCTCCCAACAAGCTGGGTACTCATTTTACCGACTTGTGGAAAGATTGAAGGCTGAGTCAACCTGGAGCCCAGCAGGATTGAACTTCCAACCTTGTGGCTCCAGTACCAGCATTTAACCACTGAGCCACCAGTTGTGTAGGAGTGGGGGAGCAGTGGGGGCACTTTGGCCTGGGTGGCAAAGTTTATGGGGCATCCCAGCTTGTAGCCATGCCCCCGAGTGCCCTGGACATGCCCCAACACACCATGGCCATGTTCCCATACACCACAGCCATGCTTCCACACACCACTGCCCCGCACTCCTCCCGCACCCCCTCCACACAGTCCATAAGCAGCTCCACCACTGCTTATAACAATTGTTCAGTGTTATAATATGATTGAAAACATTAAAAGCCTGACTTTTACAAATTAAGCCCTCATAACCTTCTTCCTGGATGGGTGAATTTGTCATATTTGTTTTCTCCTACATTTATTTTTAAAAAATCATGAAAATGTTTGGCAAGTTCTCTACAAAATACAGAACAACCAAATGTTCACCCATTTGTACTTGGAAGCCTTCTAAGAATCTGCAGTCTCTGTGTCAGCCTGTGTTGCCCATAATTTCAAGCCAGTTTGAATAAGAAGAAGGGATCCTTATCTGAATTTTGTGTCTTATCCATTCTGGATGCTGGACCCATCCTGTTGTGTAATCAGTGGCACCTTTAGGTCATCCTGTATGCAACCCATTTTTGTCAAGTGAAGATATCAAGCTAGAAGCCTTCCTTCACAGTTCTAGCTTTTTTTACTGAGAGATCAGAGAAAAGTCATACTGCTGTGAGCTGGTGACTAGAATGTTACAGTAAAATATAAAGATGTCTTAGGTAATGCTATAACATATGAAATGTGTGCCAGAAAGAAAATTAGTGTAATTATATGTAGGGAATGCAAATTTTGTATCTCACACCTGCAGGTCATTCTTGTTTTTTTTCTTCTTAAACATTTAAGTGTCAGCTTTTTTTTTTTTTTTTAATTCCCAGGTGCTCATGAGAAATTGTCCAAAATGTGGCATGGAAGTTTTTTTCTTTCTTTCTTTCTTTTTTTAAAAATGCTTTCACTTTTGTAGCATTAGAAGAGCAAGCTGGAAGACACATTTGGAATCTTTGTATGCTGAGTGCTTTTGCAGACAGCTGCTGTATCAAAAGTTATTACACTATCAAGGTGCTGTTGCCACTTTATTTGTTAATCAATAGAAACGGTCAAAATATTCTCAGGTAGAGACGTCTGCTCATCCTAACTGATCCAATTTTCAGTAAGCACATTGCTGCCTGTTCCTGTGTGTCAGGACACCCCTCCAGGCCAACCCTGTCACCCCATGCTGGGAACAGTCAAGTCAAATCAAATGTTATTTGCATCAAATTAATGGCCACTGGAATTTTCACCAGCAGACTTTGTTGATGTTGTGTGATTTCAAGTTTCTTCTAACCTATGGCAACCCTAAGGTGAACCTATCACAGGGTTTTCTTGGTGAGTTTTGTTCCAAAGGGATTGCCTTTGCCATCCTCTACAGTTTAGAGAGTGTAATTTGCCCAAGGTCACCCAGTGGCTTTCCATGGCTGAGTGGAGATTTGAATCCTGGTCTCCACAGTCATAGGGCCTTTCACACTACACTGTTATAGTGCTATTATTCCACTTTCAACATCCTGTGGAATTCTGGGGTTTGTCTTTTACTGAGGCCACAGAACTCTCTGGCTGAGAATTCTAAATGCCCCTCCCCAAACTGCAAACTTCAAGATTCCACAGGATGTTGAAAGTGGAATAATGGCTCCATACAAGTGTATTACATACAGAAAGGCCCATAGTCTATAGTCCATACCAGCAAACATGACTGGAACAAAAACATACCAATACTAATAATAAAACAATCATAGATCAAGGTAGAAGTATTGCTGTGGTAATTAATGTGATCGTTCAGAACATGGGTGGACAACTTTGATGAACCTGTCCTGGGATCAAAACTGTCAAATCAGGCCGATGAAGCATACTACAGAAGTGACTAGAAATCCTGTTTTGGTTCTGAAGGGGAAAAAAATAAAACAGTGCAGTTTAAGCAGTTTGAACAAACTATTAAAAAGGTAACGTGTTACTCCTGGAAGCAACTCAGGAAGATTGAGCAAGTCAAGTGTTGTAAAAATGGCTTTTGTGGACCACATGTGACCCCAGAGGTAAACAACATCTACTCTTGATGTAGAAGAATCTTCCAAAACATTTGGAAATGAGAAAAAACAATCAGAGATTGAGATCTGGCTGTTAAATTGTATGTTACTCCATCTCAATATGGCCATTGGTTTTATCCAGTTTTGGGTTATTGCTTACTGTATTATTAATGATTATATTTACTGTTCCTATTGAATAAATATATTTTATATCATTTTAACCCCTGATTTTCCTGGATGGAACCAATGATTTATTTCTGGGTATCTGAATTCTGAAACAGGGGAAGCAAGAACTGCCCTAATATGTATGATACAGGACTAAATTAGATAGTTCAGATGCTAAAGATCAACCTTCTCAAGGCAGATGCTAGTCCTTTATTCCACAGTTACCATAATTAATAAGATGTAAATTCATGCAGGATAGGTTGTGAATACTGAGACCTTTTGTATAGCTCTAATATGTTGTTAATTTGTAATCATGCACCTGGGTTTTCCTTAGCCTTAGCTCTCCATGCTGAATTAAGATGAGCTGGTCGTCCACACTCCTTCTCAAAACACAAAACAAAACAAAAAAACTTTCTGTTTTTTTCCCCTCACATTTGTAAGACGTGACAACATCCGCGTCAGTTTTCTTCTGGATTTTTTCATAGAATCATAGAATCATAGAAATGTAGAGTTGGAAGAGACCACACAGGCCATCCAGTCCAACCCCCTACCATGCAGGAATACCCTCAAAGCACTCCCGACAGATGGCCATCCAGCGTGTGTTTTTTTAAATAACACATCTCACATGCGGTCCAGCCAACTACACTGAAGTTTCTTTCTCTCTCCATTTACCACCATTAATATGCTGGTTTACCAATATGCTAGTTTACTAAGTCTTCTTCATAGGGTCAAGATGTGAAATATGCCTCTTTGTTTTGTATTTGTGCGGCTGAATTTATATTTTTTTGAAAAAAACCAATACACTGACTCAGTATTTTGAAGGATGTTTACGCGCTTTTCAAACTGAGAAAAATAATTTGGTAGCACAAGATTTCTAATTCATTACATCTACTTCATTAAAATTCTACTTCATTAGATGAATTGATCTCTATAGTGTTATGGACAAATAGCCACTACTGTTCTACTCCAGGTGTAAAATGGTAGCTCAAGCTGGTGATAAACTAGAGGCAAAACGATGGTTGAGAAAAATTGGGGACAAATAAGTACTGCATTCATAGGGATCAAAATAATATTATTTGACCTTTTTTTCCATATTGAAAAATGAGTTTTTTGAAACTTGATTAATAAGATTAACAAAGAGATTTACCTAGTTGGTCAATCAACAGTCAGTTCATTCAGTTTACTGTAGCTGGGATTAACCAGCAGGATGTGGCCTGTATTCCATTAGTTAGACCTACCTTAAGTAGATTCATTGACTCAGTTGTTGAAGAATGAATCGACACATTTGCAAATCCTGTTCAAAAGGTTTGCTCTAGTAATGACTGTCAATAGGATACAGGCCACTGTTGCCAGAAATAATTTTTCATGCAAAACATTTTTGCCTACATTTTTAAATGAAAAACCCAAATGCATTTCTAGAAAGCATTTTTGCATCAAAATGTGTTTGTGCAAAATGATTTGTATGCATAAACTTTTTACTGTTGTTTATTCATTTATTTATTTTTGGAGGGAAAAAAAACAGATATTTCTGCATACAGTGTGTTTTGTGAAAATATTGTTTGGAATTCCGTGTGTGTGTGTGTGTGTGTGTGTGTGTACACATATGTTTTACATACACATGCACAAAACCTCAATCTTTGTGGTAAAAGTACACAGTTTGGAGAAACACAATAGATTTTGTATGCAAAACTGGTAATCTGTTAGTAAGAACCATGCTGATTTGGTTGGTTACTTCCCAACTCTGGTCAATTCACTGATTTACCACAAAACACCTAGTGACCAACCTCTAATTTATGAGCTATGTTGTGCTCACTCATACACTACTTCTAATGATTTAAAGTTTAAATATGCAAGAACTGGATGTATCTGGTCCTATTTTTTTTTAAAGAAAAGAATGTTTATTATAGAACTATCACTGTGCGCATTCACATACCAAATTACAGTTCCTTTGAGAAATAAGGAAAGTGAAGGAACAGATGTAGTCCTGTGTCTAATGAGAACTCCCCTTGTCACCATTTGGCTTTTCCTTCTTCTAAAGATAAGGTTTTTTTAACTTGAGACATGGGTAAGAAATTGGCAGCCAAGTCTTATTAGTGTAGAAAACTGGACCTAATTCAAAAGGATTGTTACTCCAAAACATAGGTACCACAAGGACCACCCCTTAATGTCAACACCTCCTTGAAAAAGTTGGGAATCAATTAGCTTAAAATCAGGAAGCTAACGAGAGGGGGGCAACTTAGCAAGACCATTTTACCCATGTTTATGGGCTCACAAAGGAAAAGAACCAGCCGGAGATTCCAAGGTAAACTAAAAATGTGTTTTGTTGAGGGTAATTCACTCATGCATGCACATAAGATAAAAACAGTCAAACATTCACACAAGAGCTAACTGAAATATAAAAAGAGGAAAAATTATGGATAGACAGGCTGAGGGTTTGGGGTTATAATTACCATTCGAGAACAGTAGTGAAAAACCTGCAATGTGGCTTAGATGTGTGTCTAAGGGCAGTACATAGCCAGGAAGCAAACTGGCAGATAGACTTTCAGCAACTGATGAACTGCAATTTCCAGTTGCTCAGAACTGGAAACTTTTATACTCTGTTTCCTCCCTTTGAAAGGATGTGAATTAATTGCTTTTTGGCAGAGTAAACAAAAGAGGTCTGGAATGGACTGATTGTTTCAGTGTTTTGGTTGAGAGGGGGGTTTCTGGGCCAGGCTTCAGTAGAAAATGCACACAGCAGGGGTCTTTGCCTCTGCACCTAGGCACCTCATTGTTTTCTGACATTGAATAGTCTATAGGATTAGCTCAGAGCTATTAAATCAGCTTTTCTTGGCTTATTATTATGGCCTGGCCAAGTTGAGGTCACCTCTGACCTACTCCCAGCTAGTATAATTTTCTTTCACATGTCCTTTCCAGCCATAAGTATATACAATTTATATTTTGTGCCAATTAATTTTTTTTTCCAATTAAACCATATCAAAGCACAGTGGTGTATGGCTGCTAATGGGATCTGGGGCCAACCAACAGTAGAGAAGGCATTCTGAATTAGATTCATTTTTAGTCCAATCTCCCTATGTTGAACATGCCAGACATCACTGCATCTATACTGCCCTACTCTACCAGCTTCCCATCTCACACCTTTTGACTGGATTTCAGCTGCAGAAGTCTGATACAACTGTTTTCTGTTCTTTAAGAGGATGGCAAAACTTAGGCCCTTTTTGTACCACACTTGCCATGCGAAAGGGCCCCTTGAGCATCGCATGGATGTGAGGAGAGGTCCACATGATACACTCACAATCGCACGACGCTCCAGGGTCTGGCAGGTGCCGCTTGCACACTTTTTCATTTTTGGCTTTGAGCCAAAAATGGTGCATGATCGCGCATTGCTCCGGGGTCCCATGTACACTTGCCATGTGTGCAGAGCTCTGAAGCTGCGGTGCTCATGCTGCCTGCCCCAGTGCAGCCTAGGAAACTCCCTGGCTGCATTGCGGAAGGAAGAGGTGGGGCTCTCATGTGAGCAGGCAGCAGCTGCGGAGCTGAAGGAACCGGGATACAAGAGCCTCTCGCTGGAGGTTGCTCGCACGATCCCTTCACCCCAGCTCCGTGTAAAGGTGTGTTGCGGAAAGGGCAACACACTTGTGTATTGTGGTAAAGAATATTTGATAGAGACGTTTCTGTGTTTGCCAAAAGAGAGTACACATACTGGTTCAACACAGGAATGTGAGCTATTTCCAATTTTTTGCCATAATTAGAATCATGCGTTGATATTAGAGTTTCAGAAAGCATCTACACTACTTAGATCATGGGCAGGCAATGAGTGGCCTATGGGCCTCATGCAGCTCCCTGGGACATTTTCATGGCCCCCAAGTTCCCCCAAATAATCCTTCAAATGCCTTAAAATTACCTCCAGGGGTCTGGAGACCTTTTACAAACGGGCTCTCCAAGGGATCAAAAAGCAAAATGACTTTTTTTAAAAAATGCTCTCAGGGGGCTGTTGGTGACATTTCTACAATTTAGGCCTGAGAAAGGTCCTTTTTGACACAGGAAATGATTTCTACTAACTTCCTGTTGTTAAAAAAACTAATTCAAAATGGTCCCTAAAGACACCAAAACATGGTGAAAATGAATCCATGTCCCCTAGAAGGTGTGTGTGGGGATCTATTTTTATTTATTTGTTTGCTTAATTTATATATCACCTTTCTCCTGGAGTGAAGTCCAAGGTGTTTCACAAAAGAATAGGTTAAATACAATAACACCTTAAAACACAATTAAATTTTCTCCAGTAAAATATTAGATTGAAAGCAGCATAAAGCTTAATTAAAAACATACAAAAGTTAAAAATAAAACATCGCTCCATAAGAAGCCTTCGAAGCTTACGTGGAAAAAAATGCATTTGGCACACTAATCTTGACTATGCAGATGCTCTCCTGCCCATTACTGAAACCCAGGCATCCAGGCTCAGGGTTGAGTCCAGGAGAACTCACAATTTGAGAGCCTGAGTGATCGGGGGAGTGTAATACTGTCCAGCACAGACTCAATCCCTATTGCCCGATCTTCCTTTCCACTGAACAGTAGCACTTCTGTCCTCTTGAGATTACATTTCAGTTTGTTTGCTCTCATCTAGTCCATTGCTGACAGGAGACATTTGACAACATTATTTGAATCCAATGGGGACAGAGTTGGGTGTCATCAGCATACTGGTGACATGGAACCCCAAAACTCTAGATGACCTCTCCCAGAGTTTTCACGCATGTGTTAAACAGCATGGGAGACAAAACCAAGCCCCAGGGGACCCCACAGTCCAATGACCAGAGCATTGAAGTCCCCTAGTACCACCTTCTAGAATCACCCTTCCAGGAAGAACCAGAACCACTGCTCTTTATGTGTTTCTGGAATGTGATGCAGTGGGGTGGTGCAGCCCTCAAACATCACCTGGGGGAGCTAATGTAACCCTTTTCAACTTCCTCAGTTGCCCACTCCTGATGTAGATGTCACAGTTTGTAACCACTTTAACTAACATGACTCCATCCTACAGAATTCTGGGGGTTCTAGTTTGATGTAAACTTAACTTAAATTCTTAAAATTCTCGGCTAGAGAGAGCTCACATTATATAGTTTAGTACAGTGCACTAGAACTTTGTAGCAAAATTTCCTAAATATCTCAGTAAACTAGAAATCCCATTATTCTGTCCCATAGAACCAGTTCAAGAGTAAAGTGTCAAAGTTAAAATTTCATCAGACTGGCCAGTGTAGGCACAATTAGTTGCAATTAAACTCAGAGGTCGTCTAATCCAACCCCATAGCAACTGTCCAATTGTCTAATTGTTTAGGTAGGCATGGGCCAATCCAAGCAATCTCAATGCAAAGAATAGCCAGGGCAGTTATGAAAATCAGCTCAAGGAATAAGAAGCTAAAGAAGCAAGCAGAGAGACCAGTCAAGAGGTAGTCATCTTTCAAACACAAAGAGAAGTCCTGCTAGTTTTAGAAGCATTCAGTGAGCCAGAGTGAGGAGAATCAACAGTGTGTCATGGTCACAAAGACAAACAGTTCATGAGTCAGGAACAAGATGAACAAGGGTGGGAAGTATGATGTTGAAACTGACTATCTCATATCTTCAGTGTGGGCATTTAGTACTCAGCCATACAGAGAGTGTAGCATGAAGATTAAGCTGGCTTATTTCCAGTTGTTGATTGCACTTGCGTCTTTCACAAGCATAGGGTGGCTCACACCTAAAATCCTCTTCCTCCTTGTAGTGTGGGGAGGAAATTAGTCACTGCCTCAGGTCCTGACTGCCTCTGAAAGCCTCAGAGTGGATCTAGGAATTAGAGTCTCCAGCTTTCCTGCAGATTCCTCCTGCTAAAGTCCATCCTCCCAGCTCTTCTCAAGCAAAGACAAGTCCCCAAAGTAAGATATGAAAACTGTAAAGGACATTTGCTGCTGTTACTACAGCATCCCTGCCATCCGTCTATATCCACTCTGCTTGAACACACCCACCCACCCACACAAGCTTCTAAGAAAGGCGTGTTGGCCATCTTCAAAGGAACTTTGTTCCATTATCAAACAGCTAGTATTCTCAGTAAATTCTTCCTAATGTTAAATCAAATTTTTCTTCTTTTCTAATTTGTACCCATTCATCCGTGCCCTTCCCACCTGAGCAACAGAGAACTAATGACACACTTCATCTATGAGATAGTCCTTCATATTTTTGAAAATGAGCATCTCTTAATGCTCACTTTGCCAAACCAAACATGCTGAACTCCTTCAATAATGTGGCATAGGATTTAGCTTCCACTTCAACACACCATCCCTGTCACTTGTCTCTGTACACATTCCAATTTGTTAATAACTTTCTTAAAGTGAGATAAAAGTAGACACTGTGCTCCAGGTCAGGTCTCACCAAAGCAGAACAGAGCGACACTGTGCCCTGAGAAATCAATTAATTAACCAAACGCTCTGGTAAATCCAAACTATCCTTCCATAAAAGAACTTGTTGTTCATGGTGTCTGCATGATTTACTGCTTTTGCTTTGCCTTCTTCCAATGTACCTCTGCTGAGGTGGGTAATTCTGCATCTGCATTTCATGTGACTGTACCATTCAATCATCCACAAAACAGAGAGGCAGCAGGATTACCTTCTGGCAGAGAAATTACATTCAACACGGGGATTCAAAAAGAAACACAGAATGTGTAGAATAAAGCGTGACTTCAATTTTTTAAAAACATTCTCGTCCATTATCCAATGTGCTTACAAGACATATAAAAATATTGTATACAGAGCTGGCGTATTAATATAATTTAGGGGAAAATGGTCCTCTTTTTGTTTTTATTTTTCAAGTTTATTTTTCCCCACTTAACTAGACAACCCTTGAAGAATACAAAACAAGAACACTGGGATTTCTTATCTGCAGATAGGATAGTAAGCCAGAAAATCACAGCTGTTCATCTTGTCTGCCTGTGTAAGCTGCTGCTTTGTTGTCCTGTCTAAATCTAAAAGATGATACCAAAAAAAGAAAAAAAATTACAAACAATTCTACTAATATTATTCCTAGTTGAGCCTGTACCAGTCTACTAGGCATGGAAATGGGCCCATCCACAAAGTAGATCACCTACTCGAGGACTTCCAAGGAAGGCTAGGAAAATATTTCGAATAGGAGGTAACAAACAAACAAAAAGGAGGTAAACGGCTCCGGATGATTTTCCCACAAATGCTTTGTATTCACAAACCTCACCTGCAAGAAAACAAGATTAGAAATCTTTTCAAGAAAACTTGACTGTGACAAAAGCTGGCCCTGAGGAAAAGAGAGAAACAACAGTGTTATGAAGTTTTACAGCTTACCCAACAGTGCAAGAAAGCAGATTATATCTCAGAGGTGACAATGATCTACTTTGAGAATAACAGAAGACTTTTTATCAACCACACCAACCACACAAAACCAAGTGTCTCTCATCACAGGCCTTGCCTTCAGACTCACTCCTCAGATGTTCACAAGCAGATCTTCAAGCTTCCAGAACCTTCTTTGACTACACAGTCTCTATCAGAGCATTATCAATGAGCAACATCATGTGTTGCTTATGAGCAATGAATAGCAAACCATATGAACACACCAAAACTATTTAAATAATTCTAATGTGTCAGGTTTTAGAAATCATCTTGCTGAAAAACGGAAGAGAGACATTGTTTGATAATGTAATCTTAAAGTACAAGCTGACAATTAGCCTGTGACATCTTCCAGAAGGAAATGTTCTAAATCACAGGCTTATGTGTCTTTTAATTGTATGTTGTCTCAGACTCTTCTGAAACTGAACTAGTGATGCATATGTACAATTAGTCAGGGTAGTGGGGATATTAGCCGCAGGGCAGGGGAAGGAAATTTAAAGGAAGATCTTGTTATATTTGCCACTAAGAAGTTCATGAACAGCTGTTCATAATTCTCCAGCAGAATGAGGCTTAAATGTTAGGATTACATCATTTAGATTATTAGGAAAATGCTTTCAGAATCCAAGAATGGTTGGACAATGGAGTATAAAGTATGAGCAATAGCAGAATCCATACTGAAGGTATGGAGTGGTTTGAGAACATTGGGACTTGGTGCTACTCTAGAATTAACCAAGAAATCAACTGGGCAAAGAAGCAATGAACCATTTTAGGGCCTAAATCCTATTACTATGATTGACTAAAGTAGACTTGAGAGCCAGGCCATTACCACACTACATTGCTAGAATGCTATAGCAGTGGGTTGTTAAAGGTCCAGAGCTGTGCTTCTATATGACAACGTTGCTATCCAGTTGCTATCCCATCCCCAACCATCACCAAATTGCCATATTCTATTTCCAGAAAAAATCCATTAGGAGTCTTCTATAGCACTTCAATCTCATCAGCTGTTTTAGCGTGGTACTTTGTATTTTTTCAAATCATTTTTAAACAGAACAGGGCAAAACTGCAATAGTGTACTGACATGTCATGGTGTTACAACATTGCTGCATTAGTACAGCTTCAAAAAAAATGAAAAAATCACCACCTAATCAGGAGTCAGGGTGAAAGCAGGGCATGGGAGTGGTCAAGGACTCCGCAATGCAGAAGGAACACCTGTGGCAATGCTGCTACCCATCTGCTTAAGAGCGAAGGGTGTGGAAAGGAGCATCCCTAACCTGAAAGCATCATGTAAATGATGATGCCACCATTATAATGGTATAACATGCTAATCGCTTTTAGTTCAGAAATGGCCCCAGTGTGGTGTAGTGGTTTGAATGTTGCACTACAGGTCTGGAGACCAGGGTTCAAATCACTGCTCAGCCATGCCAACCCACTGAGTAACCTTGGGCAAATCACATTCTGTCAGCCTGAGAGGAAGGCAAAGGTAAACACCCTCTAAGCAAATCTTACCAAAAAAACCGTGTGATAGGCTTAGCATAGGGGTGTCATGTCAGAAATAACTTGAAGGCACAAGAAAGAGAAGACCCATAGAATAAGTTGGATTTATGTGTGCTCACTCAACGTTCAACAATTGATCCAATGAGTCTTCTTCTACTGAAACTGACCAACCAGATTCTGGCCTATCTCAGGCCCTTTCTGCACCTTACCGTTTTCTAGCACTGGAGTGCGGGGATTGCACTAGCAGCCTCCGGGGAGAGGCTCTCGCATCCAGGGTCCTTCAGCTCCACACAAGCTACCTGCTCATGTGAGAGCACCACCTCTTCCTTCCACAGTGCAGCCTGGGAGTTTCCCAGGCTGTGCTGGGGCAGGAAGCACAACCGGTGCGGCT
Organism: Cyclura pinguis; assembly: GCA_030412105.1. NCBI lineage: Eukaryota > Metazoa > Chordata > Lepidosauria > Squamata > Iguanidae > Cyclura > Cyclura pinguis. The sequence goes on from CM059602.1 coordinate 163,169,186, forward strand.
CCGGAGGCTCCACACACCAAGTAAGTGTGTGCGGTGACCAGGAGCAATGTGCAATCCTGCAACATTTTTGGCTTCTAGCTGAAAATGAAAAGGTGCACGATCGGCGCCTTCCGAACCCTGGAATGTCACACAATTGTGAGTGCATCGTGCAGATCGCTCCTCACAATTGCGCGACGCTCCAGGCCCTCTTTTGCATGGAAAATGCCACGTGAAAAGGGCCTCAGACTCACTTATTTTAAAGGGTTATTATGAAAATAAGATATATAGTCACCTAGTAAGTATTAGTATTGTTTTCACTGCTGTTGTTGTGTGTCCTCAATTCATTTCCAACTTACGGTGACCCTAAGGTGAACCTATTACAGGATTTTCTGGGTCTGACAGTGTGCAACACAACCAAGGTCACCCAGTGAGTTTTCATGGCTGAGCAGGGAAGTGAACTCTGGTCTCCAGAGTCAAAGTCCAACACTCAATCACTACGTTACAGAAAGGAAAAGGTGGAGCCTCCCTGCACATAGGCCTGTTCTACCTAAGTATATACCAACAATAGTTTTCAGGTGCCTCTTCACACAGACTGGTGAAAGCCTGGTTTTCAAACTGCAGGCCAAGTCCTTATTGTTAGGTAACTGCCTTGAATAGGCTAGGCCTTCTCTTGCCCTTGTACTAAGTATTAGCAATGAGCATCCTGCTCCCGTCCCATTCTCTTTTGTAGTTAACTTTCCTAATTCTAGATTGTAGCTATATTCAAAGGCATTGCCGTCTGTATCAGCATAAGAAGACAAAAAGGAATTCTGTAACACCTTCATGACAAATTGAGAAAAAGAAACATCTAACCTAAGCTTTCATAGATTGTTGTTTTTATTTCACTACTTCAATAATTAATGACAATAGTATTAATATTAACAATAGTAAAAGTCACAATGATGGTGATGATGCCATGGTATCATCATGAATGGCAATTTACCAAGATGTGTGCAGGTGTATGTATATATATGGGTGATGTGCACATGTAGATGTAGATATGTAGATAAAACAATACTCTTATGAGCTATTTTGTCTCCAGTCTCTGATAAAACAACTTAGAACTCCCATAAAATTGTACTGGGTTCCATGAGAGGGACAAGGGATAATAACTAGAATGCCTCTGAGAATAGCTGTGGCTTGGTCATTGAATGCCTTTTAACTACCCAATAGGGAATGAAAATAAAAGGTGAGGGAGGAACTGAATGGTTAGAGATGGGGAAACCTAGGGAAGAGAGGGCGGAACAGACTTAGGCCAATTGGCTCCCAGGTTTTCTTATTCGTGCTGTTATCTAGTTAGAGTAAAATATTGGTATGTGTTGTCACTGAGTAAGTAGATTGCCCTAATTTACCACTCAGTGTAGACTTTGTATGACCTGTCTGACCCTTTATGATGAACTATTTTGTACAGGACTATAATCAACACTTTCTTTTCCTTGGATTTGCTGCAAGCCCAGTTATTTATACAGACTATTACCCAGCCAGGCACACGTAGGATGACATGTCTTACAGTGCATATATAGTTAACTGGAACTCAGCAGCAGGAGGCCAGGCTGGGAAGCCTGTACAAAACACACAATATATGTCTTCTGTACTGGCAACTGGATTCATAGGGATTCTGTTCATGTCACCCATACAAATTCACACATGAATGCTCCTATTGTAGTGGCCTTCATTCCTTTTAGAACTGCCCATGAAGAAATACCCAGTGGGTTAACAATAGAGACAAACACATCAGATACACATGGGAGCTTGGTCACCACCTGCTAAAGGGGTAAGGTACAATTAAATGAGACATGCTAGTTCCACAGTAAATGTATAACCAGATGTTTCAGATGCCCATAATAAACATAAACAGTTTTAATTCCCACTTTAGTATTCCTTTTCAGATCTTCCATGTCACTCTTTCCTCTTTTTAATTGTATTTTAAAATCAGCTAAATGTCTGGAATCCATAATCAGGCAGAAGATTGACAATGACGTTCATGAGAAAAGACTGGTAGCTCCTTTTCTTGCTCCTCTGCATCCCAGTTTGAGAGTTTCTGTATTAAGTACTGTGCTCAAGGCAACATTTGATGAATATAGACCTATTTATTTGCCTCACCCAAGGTGAGGATTGATGAATTACCCCATCTCTCAGAAATGTTACTCTGTTTGTTATATGTCCTTAGAATCAGCTGTTCAGATTGTGAGGGAATGTGGCATATGGGTGAAGCTAGTGAGAAGTGACGTTAAATCAGCTTTCACTTGCTCTTGGTTCACCAAGGATTTTGGCCTTCTGGGTTTCTCAGTGGCAGGTGACTCCTTTGCAGACCCAGGCATCTCAAGGGGTGTTTGGTCTCACGTTCTTCTTTTAGAAAATTCAGTGCATCATCCATCTGCTTTAACTTCTTAGATATACTATCTAACAATATTGCCATCTTGCACATGGAAAACTGCAGAAATTAACAGATAGAGTTAACCACTTTTGCGCCTTGTGGAAAGCCACTCTACAAGACCTAGAGGAGCTAGATGGTCATCTTAATTTTTGCATGCCAGGTTGTTGGGAGATGAGGTCTGGCTGGCTGGGTACGCAGACAAAATAATGGTTGGCACTTAGAGCTCTGGTGCTTTGTCGACGGGTGGGTAAGAGGGAGGTCAGATTGACCCCCTGCCTCAACCAGAACCTGCTTTAGGCTCTTATCCTCTACTGATCATTAAAATCCAAAGTTAAATATTTAAATAGTTAATAGTTAATGCCCTTTAGTACCCAAATCTTGTTGAGTCTTGTTGTATCCTAGTTGGTAAGTAATGTGCACAAAGTTTTTTTTTAAAAAAAACTCTATATTCCTATAGGCAAGTTTTACATGAAAATATGAGGACTAAAATTTATTGTGAGAACATTTTCCCTTATTTCAGACATTTTGCAAGGCTTTACAGTTCCTTCCATTGTTGCTTCACAGAGGATAGTGCTATGGACATGTGTGGTGGGCCCTCAATATCAGCTAGATTTTCTTTATAGGAAGTTCCCTCATAGATATCAAAATTTGTGGATGCTCATGTCTCATTATATACAATGGTGTAGTAAAATGGTGTCCCTTACATAAAATGGCACAATCAAAATTTGCTTTTCAGAGGTGTTTTTTTTTTTTTTTTTGAGGGAGAGGTATTTTCAAGTTGTGTTTGGTTAAATCTGTGGATACAGAATTCATGGATATGGAGGGCTGACTGTATTGGATTTGGAGTCTTATAAGAGTTGTCCCAACTTGTATGCTCTTCTCTATATGTTAAATAGTTAATTTCTAAAATTTCAGCAACCTTGGGACAAAAGTAACCTGGGACTGAACAGAAAATTATTTTTGACATCAGTACCACCACCATTCCTCCCCTGCAATGGTGAGGAGATTTACCATATTGTCAGCCCTACCCCAGTCCCACCACTCTGTCTTTGAGTCCATTTTGGTAAAGGTTTCCCTAGAAAGCTAACAATCTTGACCAAGAAAACAAGAATTTCCCCCTATTCTTTCTGCAGCCTATCAAAATTGAGATCTAACTTTGTCCAGAGAAATGACCTCTTCCATAAGATCTTTTGTTATTCTTGAATCTCACTGAGCAAAAGAAAAGGAGAACAAACTGATCATAAGAATCAGTTCTAATCATTCTCAAGTTTGTTTCCTTCTGAGATCAAAAACGGATTCAGAGTGTATATATACATTTCTTTCACATACACTGAACATGAATGCTGAGAAGTAGGGAGAGAAATGAAAGGAATTCATGTATTCCACTGGCATTAATTCATATGCAGGCACACAGATGATATAATTTATGAGGATACAGTTTCTCTGCCTGTCAGGTAATATTTCATGAGGCCTCATGGATCCTTTGGCAGGAAGAAGAGATTTTGGTCCTTTTCTGGAACTGTAATCCTCTAACATTTGTTCAAACTTTTCTTCTTCTTTATAAGTTTGTTAGCAAACATATACAATCAATTCCCTGGATGAAAAAAGCAATAAATCACCTATTTAAAATCTTATATTACAATGGAATTATTGAATACAGTTATTTAGTGGGTGAAAACACAAACACATTAATAGAAGAATTGTTCTAGGGTGACATCTTCTGGCATAGAGACTAGTTGCAACCATTTGAAGTTCAGTTTTTCAGGCAGGAAACACATTGATTACATGAAGAAGTGTTGCAAACTCACTCCTCACACATAATGACTGCATATGGTACTGTGAGCTGGAAAAGGCATTGGTTATCTCTGTGTAGGTGAAAGCAGTAACGTTCTTAACATGGTCCATTCTGGAATGATGTTTGGTTTTCTTTAGCTTTGTATTTTCTAGTTTTGTTTTTACTATGAGAAGCAAATAATCATCCAACAGCTTTATACAAAGCTCATCATGACAAAAATGTTCAAAGACTAGAGTCCATTCTAACCCATGGAAGCTCGTTTCATATTAATATAAAATTTAAAAATCATTACCCATGGAGAAAGAAACAAAAAGGATTGTTAAATCTAGACTCTTAACAACAGATCTAAGTGGCTGCCAATAATAATAAGGGTTGTTAACTTTTTTATAGCCAGATATAATAGATCGATGGCAGCAAACACATTTTTTTTTAAAAAAAGGTGTGTTCTTCAGGATTGTTTCTTTATAACAGGAGATATGTCACTGTATACTTCTCCCTGTCATGGAGCTGTCAGAGGCACATAATCTCTCCCCAGAAAAATGTGGCAACCCAAAAAATTATTACAATATTTTGCTTATGTAGGACTTAACCCAACATTGGTTTTACCTAGAGCCTACCTACTGGGAGTTAAATTTGTTGTGGCTAACAAGAGCCATTCATTTCAGTGGCCCTGCTCTAGTAACAATGACAGTAGATACAGCTCTGTCATCTCAGTAGTTAATGGTAGTTGTTAAATATAGAAAAAGATACTATTCATTTTCCAATAATAATACAATCCATGTCAGAACTGGTGAAAAACATTTGCTTCCCATAATAACCAGCTTTTTGTGGCTTTAGATACTATGATGCTATAGAGAAATGACTACTTTCAATCATTCTATCAGACAATCTCTCAGTCACTTTGATTATATCACCTTTTCCGCAAGACTATTTTAATGCTTTGAAATTATCAAAAGGAGTGCTGGTATATATGAGCTGTCTGTATACCTCTTACCATGAATGCCCTCAGATCTCCCTTTAGATGACACAATGGATGTTTGGAATAAAAGTCCAAGGATATTGCCATGTACATGTGTTTCCAGTTTGGTGAAAGCTCTAGACTGGTAGGTTGGTTTGAGCATATGAAACCCAGCTTCCTAGCCAAAGTCTATGGCTACCTCTACCATTGGGCAGAGTGAGGCATCTGCCTCAGACAGCAGATTTTTGTTGTCAAAAAAGTGAGGAGACGAGTTGTTAGCTATTCAATTTGTTGTTATTTCCCTTTTACCAACAGGGAAGAAGTACTCACAGAGACAGGCACTCGTGGGATTCTCTTCCATACACACAAAGAGACGCACACATGCACTCTAACTGAAGAGTGTGGGAACATGGTTTCCTGTTTTTACTCAGACAGCAAAATGACTAGGGCAGTCCTAATTTGCTTGGCCAAGCAGCTCAGTTGGTAGCCTTGTGCGAATGACTGTCTCTCAGCATACTTTTTCTTTTTCTTTTTTTTTTTTTTTGAGGGGGAGGGAGAGACCCAAAAACTATTGCTGTTGTTAACTGCTGTCAAGCCAACTTCAAGATGTCAAGCCCATGAATAAGAGATCCTGAATTCATCCTGTAATCAACAGTCCTGCTCAGGTCTTGAAGAGTCAGGGCTTTGGCCACCTTGATTGGTCTATCTGTCTGTAATGTGGTTTTCTCTTTCCCTAAGGACTTCTATTTTACCAAACATAATTGGCTTTTCTGGTGAGTTGTGTCTTCTTATGATACATCCAAAGTGTGGCAGTTTAAATTGAGTCATCTTGGAAGTCTCCTTCAGCACCACATTTCAAAGAAGATGATTTTCTACAACTTTCTTCACTGTTCAGCTTTCACAACCACACATAGAAATTGGAAATATGATGGCATGGATTATCTAAACCTTAGTATTGAATGATACATATTTACACTTCAGGATCTTGTCTCGTTCTTTCACACCTACTCTTCCAAGTCCACCCTTCTAATTTCTTGACTGCAGTCTCCATTCTAATTAATAACTGAGACAAGATATGGAAAATCTTGAACTATTTCAATATCTTCATCATCTACTTTAAAGTTATGGAAATCATCTGTGTTTGTTGTTGTTGTTAATGTTCAACTGTAAATCTACCTTTTAACTGTCTTCTTCAACTGTATTCAGTAACCATTCCAAGACTTTGCTATTTTCTGCTAGTGGTATGATGTCATCTATGTAACTTAAACTGTTAATGTTCCTTCCTTCAGTTTTCATGCCTCTTCCCTCAGAGTCTAATCCTGCTTTATGTATGATATGTTCAGCACACAGTTTAAACAGATTGAGTGATAAAACGCAGCCCTGGCTGACCCCCTTGCCAATTGGAAACCCTTCCAGTTCTCCATATTCTGTCCTCACAGTAGGCTCTTGTCTGAGAACAGGTTACATATCAGGCTCCTCAAATGTTGTGGCACACCCATTTCTTTAAGAGTGGTCCATAGTTTTCCCTGATTTACAAAATCAAAGCTTTTGCTGTAATCTATGAAGCACAGGGTGATTTCTTTTGAAATTCTTTGGTGTGCTCCATTATCCAACCTATGTTTGCAATATGATCTCTAGTACTTCTTCCTGTCCTGAACCCAGCTTGGACATATGGCATTTCTTGCTCCATATATAGTAAAAAGACTTTGTTGTAGAATTTTGAGCACTGCTGTGCTTGCATGGGAAAGCAATGCAATGGTCTCGTGTTTATTGGAAATCCTGATGTCCCTTTTCTTGTGGATTGGAATGTGTATTGAGTTTCTGGTCTGTGGGTCATTCTTTTGTTTTACATATTTTTTGAAGATTTCAGTTAGAACTAGAGTAGATTCTGTCTCTGTAGCTTAAATCAGAGCTATTGGTATGCCATATTTTCCTAGTGATTTATTTCTCCCAAGTGCTCTGAGTGCAGCTTCTACTTCACTTTTTAAAATTGTAGGTTCATCTTCCAATGGTTCTTCTTCAAATGACTCTGTCATACTTTCATCTCTTTTATCTAGTTTGTCAGTGCATTCTTCACCTGAGTAGATCTTCACCTATGATTAATAACAAGTCCTGTTTTGGGGCATGATCAGCATCTTCCTAGATTCCAACAAAGAATCTTTCAATTTCTTCTTCTTCTGCCTCAGAAATTGGAACATAAACTTGGATTATAGTTATATTGATGGGCTTTCCTTGAAGTCTTATTGATATGATTGAATCAGACTTTGCATTATATCCTTTGACTGCTTTTGCAGTCATCTCCAGACTATCAATGCTACTCAATTTATTCTTAAATTTTCATTTCCTGAATAAAACTCTGTGCAATTTTCTGACTCAAAATGTCACATTCCTTTCCATTTTAGATTGCTCATCTGAATTACTGCAATTTTTACATGTTTTATTCAGAGGCAATCTAGCATAAATAGCACCTAGGACAATCCTCCTCCTCCTCCTCCTCCGGGTTCACTTCCTCCTCTGCCAACACCACTGCTAAATCTTCCGGCATGCCTTTTTTGTGCCCCTCTTGGTATTCGCACCCAGGACACATACCCTAGTTGCACCACCCTAGATACCCCTCTGGTTCTATTTCTAGATCCACTATATGTAGCTTCCCTTGATTCATCCTTCTCATATTCCATGCTCCTATAATATGTGTTGTGCAGCTTCAGACTTTTGTTTCATCTCTGAGCATGTCAACAGCTAAACATCCTTTCAGATTGCCTGCTTCCGCACAGTACAAACAGGTGTTAGCTATAGTGTCACTGCCATTGTCTCTAAGAGATCCTCCACCAATGTCACCCACCCACTACTCCTGCTGCCCAGCAACTGTTTGGCACCTTTAGTCTGGCTCCTTAGCAAAAGCCTGTCTGACATGGGAGATCCTACTAGCAGCATTGTTGCTATCAGCATAGCCTTTTACTTCACAGATGCAAACAATCCCACCACCACAGATGGGTAGTGCTATTGGTGGAAACTCCACCAATATATCAAAATATTAGTATAGGTTTTCAGAATTTGGAAATTGTGGGAGTCACATTCCAAGACCTTGATTCCTAGTAAAGTCTCCTCCTATAAAGTATATTAAGTGAATTCGTTGCAAATGTATGCTGTAGTGTGCTATCCTACTTGGAATTATTTCCTGGTCATGGAAACAGAACAAGCATGCCAGATATGACTACATATTGTACCCCACAAAGGAATATGGATAAGCACTTCCTTACATGTTCCAGTCATAGAACCATGCTGTGTAACCAATGGAATTCTTGTCAGGAAGAATCAATCCAAGAAATGCCACTGTTGAAAGATACCCCAAATGCAGCACTTGTGTTTGTATATGTATGTATGTGTGTAGAGAAATGAAGGACAAGCAAACCAAGTAATTTAGAGTCCTCATGAGACTTTGGGGAAGGGACTTACCTACTCCTTGTCTTTAGTAATCTTAGCAAGACTGCCTCAATTTGAATAGGCCCACCTTGAGTTTTCTTTTTTAGTAATACCAAAATGGATGTGTGGTGAAAGGGAGAATGAACCAATGAACAAATAATTGGCGTGCTCATGAAATACCTTCTCCAACTGATTTCACAGCAATAGGACTTCAAATAATCATATTATAACTACACTGAATTATACAGTATTTTGCATGTTTTAAAACAGCTTCCTATTCAATTGACTAACTGTAAGGTATAGGACCTCACACACAATTCTGGTGCATTTCTATTGCTGTTGGAAATGGTCCTGACTAAGAAGCTATTATTACTGTGACACAAATAGTGCTCCAATGATGTGCCTTAATCACTTTTAATAATCCTCAATTGCCATCTTACTTAATTTCTCCTACAGGTTTCATCCATTTGCAAAATCAAACACCCCACTGAGATCAATGAAAGCAACATCATTTACATTATTACTTCACTCATACCAGTTATCTAAATAAATTAATGGAAGATAATGATTGAAAAACAAACACCTATCAATTTCTATAAACCACTTCTTTCTTTTGGAATATATTGGCAGGAACATCAATTGAAAATAAGGGAAATCAGGATATTTACGGCATGCTGACAAGTTGTAGTTTGTCTATCAAGCCTATACAAATTTAGGGTTGCCTTATATACAGTATATGGTATACAGCTAAACATTTAGACACAGAACTCTATTTCTGATGTATAGCTGGTGCTGAACAGTTTTCCTGTGAAAGTTTAATTCAGCATGAACTGAAATCTGAATATCTGCAGTGAAGGCAAATTTACCATGTTTATAAGAGTTTAGTGGGTTGTCTTTGGATCTCTACCTCTTGGGGGCATTAAAAAAACCTTTTCATTGTTATTCATACTAAGACTTTAGTTCACTTGGGATTAAGCAAGGATCCCGTGGGAAAGGTGGGATTTGAAAGGGATGATATCCTATAGTCGAAAAACAAAGGGAGGAAAATAGTGGAGAGTGATTTACTTCACCATCTCATCATACAAAGAGAGATGCTGTTTTTTATATGCTTCACGCAACCCTAGGTGTTCTTTCACATTCCCTTATTTTGAGACCAGGCTTCTAAGGGCAATCTTCTCTTGAGACAGGATAGTTCTTGGTAATTATATTTCACTTCTGTGTCAAGTCTGTATACAGTGGAAAGGGCCAATTTACAGTACAGCTTTAACCTTCCTTTCTACTATGTTTTGGTGCTCCTAACTCTATACCATTCTGAGAAAAAAAAGAAGGGATTAGGGAAAAAGTAGGCTGTGCAGCAAAAAATCTGTTCATGACAAACACAGCTGCCACCTTTTTTCGTATAAGTTTCCTTGAAATCTTTCGCAAAGCCAAACTGATGGTAAAATATAAATCAGATGGGATTTCACACCTTAAAAGTACTTCACCAACATGAGGAAAATATTTAATTTTAAGCATTCATCACAATTTGTCAAAATAATAACATATACAGCATGCAACAGATATAAAATTTGCTGTAAATGTTTATGTTTACCTCATACAGTAGAACCATATCTGTATGTATGATTCCTAATTATTGTAGTTATTCTTTTTCTACTTCTAGTGCTAGCTTAGGTGTGAATTTCTATCTAAGCTTTAAAAAAATGCATTAACACCTTTTTATATTTTTATTATATAACATAATACTTTACATTCTCTCTTTCAGTGCTTCCATTCTGAAAGCACGTTTCAAAATGAACACAACAATATCACAGAGTTTAAACATATCCATATAATAAAAATAATTATAACACATTGGAACAGCAGGGCAATAAAAAGGAACAAGCTCCAGCGAGGACTGAAATGTAAAACAATTTTAAAATACGCATTAAAAAATACTTTCTCTTTGTCTAGACAAAAAGACATGAAAGTGTGTGATAGGTAATTCTTCTGGTAAGATCACGCCATAGATGATATGTTACAATCTGTATAGTCCTTTTTATGTTCACCACTTACCTAACCTTACCTGGAAAAAATGAAATGGGAGAAAAGCACATGTTAGTGTGGCTATCACTTTGTTTTGTGTTAACATATATCCGGCCTCTCTACCTATAAATATGGATAACTATGAACTACTGAATCTTTGTGTGTTTCATTCTTTTACATTAATCACACAATAGTTGCCACAAGGCAGCCAGTACATCTTGAACATCTGGTCCAAGTTCATATGACCATCATTTATGTGTGTGTGTAAGAGATAATATATTTAATGGTTTCTTATCTATTAATACTTAGGAACAAAGACTGAACAAGACTGCTTTGTTCCTTACCTCTATCAGAAAAAAAAAGATAATAGTTATCAAAACTTGAACCAGTAATAAAAATATTTGAAATCCAAAGTCTGAAACTTATTCACTGGCTACCTCTGAGGAAAGAAACAAGAATGAAAACAGTGGCATGAACAACGATAACAGAGTCAGCTGCAACTGTTGTTCTTAAAGGTTTTGGATCATTCCCTTCTGGTGAAGAAGAGAGGCATGTAGGTTGTACAGTTTAGCTCTCTCCCAACCTAGACTGCTGCCCTCAGAAGTGGGAGCAGGTCCTTCCAATTGCCCATTCAAATTGTCAAAAAATAAAAAATTCAACTGTGCGCCCAGTCATTTTGAACATGGAAGTGAGAGGATTGGTTTGTCCTTCATCTGGGGCAGCAAACTGTCTTGGACTAGCCTTGACAATGTTGGCCCTATCTGTTCACAGGGGAGCATATGGGCTTCACACTGCAGCCTTATACTATCTCATTTGACAATGATCTGGAGCTGGAAAATATTTACTCCTGAGCATGAAGGCAAAAGGAATACTCCGCTATATATCCCTATCATCTGCGTCTCTCCAAGAGGATTCATCTTCTTTTCCCATCCAAATATCTATCTATTTATCCTACCTTTGTCCTAGGATGGGACCACAGGTGGCAAAATTAAATGTGCCTCAGTTTGCCTACCATGCAGACATGTGGAAAGATGGGTTTATACTCTACACTTCTGTCATCAAGTCCTCAAAGTGACATATAGCAAGCTAATAACATGGAAACAGTATTTCTCATCGCTCTTAAAGCAGCAGAACTCCATTGGATACTAAGGGCTCAGCAGAAATAGTCTCCAGAATTGAAAACAGTGAATGTTTCATTTCCCTAGTGACTAAACTGAATGATCATTGTTAAAGTTGCATCAGTCGTTATCATTGGGGGTTGAATTATAGTGCTATGTTAGATGTATTTATTCTTTAATGCAAAGATTTTTTTAAAAAAATAAATAATCAGAACCAAGAAGAAGAAATGAGGAAACAAGTTAAACTGTTCAACTCCATACATTACATCCAGCAGGAGAACAGAGCATCCAAACTCCACAGACATAGTATATCCATGAAGATTTCAGACAGTGAAGTGTTTCTGGATTCCTGTTAACCTATGCAAATCTCTTCTTCCTGTTTCTTAGTTGGAAAACTGGACAAAAGCTGCTATTGTCTCTGATTTGAGACAAGGAATGCAGATGAAGTGAGTGAAGGATGTTCTAGTTATCTTTTGGCTGAGTTCAGAGATCATAAACACATTTTCTGTGCACACAGTGGCATGACATCATGTACCTCTCTCAGGGCTTTGGCAGAGGGCGGAGAGGATCCACTCATAGAATCATCTGGTCTGCTGATTTTGGTCCCAGGTCCCATGACCTATTTAATCATTCCTGTGTGAGGAGAAGTATGCTGAGGAACATGAAAGGCTGCTACTGCATGCATAGAATCATGATTCAAGAGCATCTAGCCCAATTCCCCACCGTGCAGAGATATACAATCAGAGCACTGTGTTGAAAAATCTCCAAAGAAGGAAAGTCTGAGACCATTAATTTCACTGTTATATCGTATAGTGGGCACATGATATGCATCTGCTTGACCACTGTATCAGCAAAATACTGGACTGTCTGGGAGATTCTTGTATGGTAAAGGCAGCTTTCACTCTCATCTAATGGCACTCTTCTTCTTCTTCTTCTTCTTCTTCTTCTTCTTCTTCTTCTTCTTCTTCTTCTTCTTCTTCTTCTTCTTCTTCTTCAATACTGAATGAGACTGAATGAGAAAATGCTTCCCTTAGTGAAAAGGAGAACAGTATTTGCTGATCCTTTTCATCCTCTCTGTGGAAAACGTGAGCGCGAAAGTCACCAAAGCCTCGCACTCAAGGCCTGCGCAGCCTGACACCTCTTTGTGTTCAGGTCTGAAAAGCCAGGGAGATCTCTGAATCAAGCCAGGACTAGGACAAACAGGTCTCCTTCAGTTCTTCCTTCCTGAGAATGCAGTCCCTTCCTCACTCTTCTCCTCACTTGGCTTCCTCCTTCCAGGGTTATCTCCCTTTACTGCTTTTCTTAAATCTGCCCCTCTCCAGATACAAGAACCAGCAGTGATTTATCTTTTTAAAGACTGTAGTACCATTGGAACTATGGTAAAGATGGTACTATTGGTAGCGTGTATACTCCAGGATGCAGAATAAAACTCTGTGAGACTGTTATAACGAAAACAGAAAGTCAACCGTTTATTGTAACACTGTTACTTAAATTTGTTTTGTATCTAAATGTTTATGAAACAGCACATCCTTCTTCTCTCTCTCTCTCTCTCTCTCTGCTTAATTCATTGACTATCTCTCATATACCCTATTTCCCAGTTCTCTCTAACACAGAGCTCTTCAACTCTCAAACATTCCCCAAAAACTCTCAACTTCTCAATTCCTCTTCCATCCACTCCCCAGACACTTAAATTCCGTTATTCCTCTCTTTCCACCAGCATCTCCCCTGGGTTATCCAAGGTTCCATTTCAACAGCCAATCAGTTTAAACACTCCCAGTTGCTATGGAGGCTCTGTTGTCAAGCCCCCCTCCCATCAAATTCGTCACACTCTCCAACCCTTCTTGTCCCCTGAAAGTCTGCCCCAGGCAGCTGAGCAGCCTTCCAGAACAGAATGCATCAAGGTACTGATGACTGCAGTAAAGTCTAATAACTAACGTCTCTTTCACCTATTTTGTCAACAGGATTCCTTCAATAAAAAAGATCATCTGAAGATGCCAGGTGATATCTATGTGTATACTGCTTTCTTTCAATAGAACACATTTTAGCTTATTTTGGAATCTTTGGCTGGTTCCCTCCTGCTACGACTACATAAGTATTGGTGTCAAAGATCTTGTTAGCTTTTCTCCCTCTCACAGTCCTCCTAATTTGAGCTAAATAACCACCCATTGTCACGTGGAGGTACTGGCATCATGGGTGGACCTCTGAGTCACCAACATTTTGGGATAACACTTAGTAATAGTACAATGGTCAAGGCACAGAAGCCCCAGGCAGAAAGGAAGACAGAATATTTCATGAGATCACAGGGAGGGGTAGAAAATTTTCAGCCCTCCAAATGTTTTGACCTTCAACTCCCAGAAGCCCCAGCCAGCATGTCTATATTCAGGAGTTATGGGAGCAATAGTCCAAAAACATCTGGATGGCTGAATGTCCCCCCCCCCCCTTGCCATAAGGGATCCTCTCTTGGCAGAACATGTAATGATCACACTACAGCAGAATAAAGAACAGCTGCTTTGAAAGCACAAGGTCTAGGTAGTTGTGCCATGTACAAATAGCTGCATCATCAGGGACAGAATCAGGATATGGAGTCCTCAGCACACACATCATCAAATGTTATAGCAGCATCCTATGGCATTGTGAGGTTTGGAGTTTGGTGAGGCACAAGAGCTCCTAAGCTGAGAATTCTAAATCCCCCCGTCTAAACTCCAAATCTTGGGCTTCCATAGGACTGAACAAATCTGAACAGTGGCAGTTAAAATGGAATCATAGCACTATAATTTTGTAGTGGGAAGGGGTTTCATGTTTTGTTTGAAACTGTGGCTTTGTTTGTCTCCAACACTTCCACAAGCATGCAGGCTGACTAGCAGTGATGTGACCACTTCCCCATATGCATGGGATTGCTGCCACTACTTGCACTTGAACAAGTTCACTCTCCTAGATGCCCTGGGGTAACTAGGGATCCCAGAAATATGCAGACCATCCATCTATTTTTCTCTCCTACCTGTTATATTGATAGAAATTCTATTTGTATTGTACAATAAGGAAATAGGCATGTTAGTTGCCCAGTGTGGGAGATTCTATTAGTCTACCCAATTATCTAGGAATTCTATTGAGCTGTATTACAATCTGCCACAGTCGTAGAGATTATTTGTAGGGAAAGTCTCGTCGTCTGTATGCTTTACATAGAGGTCCCATCAATGTACAGCTTAAAAAGATTCCAAAACAAATCCAACATGTGTGCACAAAAGAAGAAAGAAGCAAGCTAAAATCTTAACAGTTATGTGGCAGCATAATATCTCATTAACCTAATCTCTTTCTTACAGGCTGAACACTATACACCTAACATTTAAATAAACCTATAAATGGAGAGGTTTACCTGTGTGGGTTATAGAACTTGCAATGAGATATGTATTAAACTATTAGCATTCATACTTGAGACACTGGGGAAATCCCAATTGTACTTAGTGCTTGTAGTAAACTGATAATAAATTAATCAACAGAGCCATGAAAGCTCAAATAGCAGGCATTTGAATTCCTAAGGCCAAGTGTAACTGTGTCTTTGGTGTTAATTTAAAAGTGATATTGCTCCTCGATGAATATTAACATTATTCATGAGGCATTAAATTAATGCATTTTGTCTAATACTTTTTCCTCTAATTTTCCCCCTTACTAGTTATAGCTTCTGGAATGATTCCACAACACAATTAAGGGCAAAAAAGGGGGGGCGAGTAATCGGTAGACTGAGATAACTAAATAAAGGCCATTAAAGGATAGAAAAAGAACAAAACTATTCTGAAATAATTTACTTGGCTGACCTTGTCTCTGGCTGTGACATTCAATTCTGTGTGCTTTTTTGGCATGGAATTTAAAGGTGATAATGATTTGAAGCTAAGGTATTTTATCACAAGTAATAGAAGGACTAATTAATTCTATTTAAATATTTACCTTGCCTGATGGGATTGTTCTCTCTAGCAAAATAGGAATAAGAAATGTTTAAGTTTGTTTTTTAATGTTTTTTCAAGCCAAAATGAATTTAATCCATGAGGAGGCATTCCATTCTCTGTGTTTGCTATGTAGTGTAAGATTTTACACTGACACCTGTTTCAGGTGTTATACTTTACAAGTATACCTAAGACAATGTTTAAAATGTCTAAATAAAATAAGTATCTTCTTGCAAAAGTGAATAAAACAATTAAAATACACGGGAGAAAATAATTAAATATCATATTAAGTACACACTAGAGGCCAAGCAAGTCACAAGGCAAGAATCCTGTTTGATTTTTCAGTATCTTTGTTTAAATGTGGGCTCAGGGAGGAGAAACAATTGTTCTCAAAGAGAAGGAGGAATGAACATTTTTTTAGAAAAATATACAAATGAAAGAGTATAAAAATATGGAAACTGGTTGTGGAAAACTCAGCAAATACCTACAGTGGAACAATGGTGGGGTACACTTATAGAAAATAAAAATGCTGATATGGTCTCTCAGAGACTAAAAGGGAAATCAGACAAAGAGATACAAAGAGAATGGCAAATGGTAAATGGAAGTGGGTATTTGCTGGGTACACAGATGGAGATTGGTTATTCATGATGTAAGATAAGATATGAGTGGGCGGCAGGGTATATATCATGATGCGGGAATATGGGAGGGAAAGGCAAGAATCAATGAGTAAAAAAAAGCTGTAAAATGTAGTACAGTATTATATATCTGAAAAATAGTTTGTAAAACTAGATCTCTGTGGAAGATCAGAAATATGTCAAGTAAACTGTCAGTTACTATGTATGTTTTTTATAATGTGAAATGGAATAAAATGATTTAAAAAAATATGGAAACTGAAAATGCAGTATAACTTTTAAAAAACAAATGCAATATCACTAAAAGCAGAAAAGTTATATAAGAAATGCAATGTTATAACCATACCATGAAATTGTTCTAGTACAAGTCATAGCAGAAATGTGATATCTATCTATCTATCTATCTATCTATCTATCTATCTATCTATCTATCTATCATCTCCATTTAAAGTCAGATTCCTGTTAGAACACTACACTAATGTAAAAATATTGCACAAGTGATATTACTTTTGCAGAGATTGTGTAAGTGTGGTCCTTTATCATGGACCTCATGGTTCCTAATTCCTAACACAGGTCTCTCTTTCACTTTCAACTTGACTCATGAGGTTGCACAATGGGTGAGCATATGGCCGGAATACTTGTTGCACAATTGATTGTGCAGTGATAGGGATCTAGCAGAAAACCATAAATCACATGCTAAATGCATAGGATCATTGCCTAAGTTTTCTTTCATGGTATAGAATGTGTTTTCCAGTAGTGACAAACAGCTAGATGTAACTGGGAAACAATCTCAGTATCTGTGGGACATCTGAAAAACAAACAGAAAAAGAAACAAAACACAATGTGATAAACATCAGTCTCTGGTTCCGTCTCAGATAAAGAAATTCTGAGTGAAGATAGCAACAACAATATTCTAGCCACCAGTAAAAATATCTTTCCAGATAAAATGAAGGGAAAGAATGAATATTGTTGAAAGCTGCTGTTAAAAAATTCTGACAGTAAAACATTATAACAGTATCCTGAGAGATTAGCAGCTAGCAAAAGCTAGCACCCACTGGCTAGAGGGGGAAACAAAACAAAACAAAGCAAAAACACAACTGAATTAAGGCCTCATATATGAGTAGAAAGAGAGCGAACAAATATAACACACACTCCTATTGACTCTAACATAACATCTCTTAATGAGCCAATTTGAAAAGCATTAATTCTAATGATGAGTTTTCCAATATGAAAAAAAAATAGAAAACAAAACTAATATTGCAATTTCATAAATACTCTTGAACAGTTGTACATTAATTATATGCAGACATGATTGGGTATTATGTATACTTTCTCTCTCATTTCTTCTTTGTTTGCAGTACTATTAACAGTGTATTATTTTTTAGGACCAACATAGCTTTGACCTTTTCAAAGTCTGATTCTTCACACCTGAGGACGAGCATCATTTCAGTATATTCTTGTACTGAAAATCAACTTCATTGATTTCTTCATGTGACAGGGTTTTTTTGGGGGGGGGTAGTTATAAATTTGACAAATTTCATTGAATTCTTCATGTACCAGTTGCTGTGACTATTTTTGAGTTATTGATAGTTGCTTGATCATCCATAGCAAAATATGCTGTATGCACTGGAGAAGACTTTATCCAATATGCATTTGATTTTTACCTTTCTACAAGGCTTTTATAACTCTATCATGGTTTATACCATAAACTTTTCATGATATGATTATAACATCGCATTTCTCAGGCTGCTTTGCACTATTTTTACTAACAGTACTTTTTTATTGTCTAGATTTTCATGTTACTGAACTTGTATATTCTTTCAGGGTATTGTTTGTTCTGCTCTTTGTAATCTGCATCTCAATTTTTTTGGTAATTTTCTAGTAAGAATTTGAATATTGGTTTTTTTTGTTTTGTAATAGGTTTATATACACATTCTTTGTCCATAATAAGTATCTGACTTAGGCATCAGTTTTCTCACTTTTACTTCTAAAGCATATATTGCATATGTACACACACACACACACACACACATTTGTGAACAGACATTCAGCCAGAATTCACTAATTTTATTTTCAAAGGAAGCAACAAGTAATTTTTGTAATTTTATTCCTGTTGCTTAGTTTTCTAAGATTACATGCAGTCTGGGACATATTCTATGCATGTTTCACACATTTTTCTGCAGTAAACAGAAACAGTAAACACTCATGATATGCACAGAAAATCATATTCTCATTACAGAAAATGTGGCTTACTGTACAAAAAGCCACATGTGACTTTTGTACAGAATAAGTTTCAGACTTGAAGCATGTAACCATTCCAGGGTTCTCCTTGTCAAAGTTTCTTCAAAAACTGACAAAATATTTTTGACCATATCTTTTAATATTTCAAACATTATTTTCATCACTAAAAGTTGCTATGGTGCAGTGTTCACAGGACTTCCAAAGCAGCTATATTGTCACCCTTCTTCTCCTTTCCATGGTAAGAAAATAGGAGGAAGAACTGATGGGAGGGGGGGAGTAAGAATAATAAATACAGTGTGAAGTATGAGCAGAGGAGGCTGATTGCTTCACTGTCAGTTGAGTGAAAAAACTTTGAATTTAATTCAAATTTTAAAGGAGTCACGTTTCTACGTTAAAAAAAAAACGGAAATCATGAACAAAACATATACAAAGTTTCCTGGAAGTCATAATTTCCATACTGAAAGCTGCATAGTTTTTGGGGAAAGTTGTGCAGTTCTCAGGAGATGCTGCATAGCTTTTGAAAACCACAATTTTCTGATCAATTTTTACAATTTTTGTGAAGTTTCTTTTTTTTTTTTTTTTGTGGAGGAAAAAAGTCCTGCTTCTCAACATCAGTATTTCAGTGACAATACTAGGTTCACTGGATTATTGGCCTGACTCTTGATAAGGAAGCTTCCTAGGTACCTGTGAAGCTGGTTTTCCTTAATTGAGCATTAGTGATCTCTTTCAGAACTAGCAGTGGTTTTTCAAGGGCCATAGATCTTTGTAACCCAAAGCACACTTCATTGAAAATGCCACAGACTGAACCATGGACTTGCAACATGCAAAACACATTCTTCACTATGACCAAGCAATGGTTAGTTCCACCCTTCATTTACCTTCCTCTATTTATCTAAACTACTGGGGATAACTCTACACACACACACCTCTCTTTTATTATAATGGGAAATCACTACTTGCATCAGAGTTCCATATGGGAAAGGTGTACTTTCACACTAGACAGTTAAAATGTTATGGTTTATCTTTAACTGCCATGCTGCTTCCTATGGAATCCTGGAATTTGTACTTTATTTAGTCCCTAGATTGAGTCCCTCTTGTTGAGATTCTAAGTAACCCTACCTTAACAGCAAATCCTAGAATTCTATTGAATGGAATGATAGCAGTTAAAGTACAATCATAGTGTCATAATTGGGGAGTGTGAAAGGATACCAGAGCTTAAAATGGCAGATTGCACACAGTATATGTACACTGATGCAAATCCCACATTTACCATAAATACAACTTTTTGGCTTGAGGATCTTACAGTCTGAACAAGCCTTTTTCCTCTGGCATGTTTCATATGGGATGAGCACATTCTGGAGACAGTAGAGTGCTCCTGACCCAGTTTTTGGCTCTCTATACAGTCATTGGCCCTTTCCGCATGGGGGGGGGGAATGGCTGAAAACAGAGCTTACTGGCTTTGTTTTCCGGCCGGCCGAGTCCGTCGCCACGAGGAGCAGCACGAGTTCGCTGCTCCGCAGTCCTCCGGCATCCCAAATGGCAGCTTCCGGTTGGTGGAGGCTCTCCACCAACAGGAGAAGCTCACCAGCCGGAAGCCCGCCCCTGGCAGATCTACAGGCGCGCACTTGCACACGCCTGCAAATCTGCTCCTGAGCCGGGCGATGGAGCAGCACGGGGTTGCGCACTCTGTGCTTTTTAAAAACCTCTAAAAAGAGGTTTTTAAAAAACACGCCATGTGACCAGTTCCGGTCACTCCGGAGTGGACTGAGGTATGGAACTACAAAAAGTAGTCCGCCCCAGTCCACTCTACGGTGCAGAAGACCTCCGTTAGAGGTCGCTCTGCACCGTTTAAATAGCCCGGTGTGGAAAAGGCCATTATGTGCTATCTTGGTTATAATTTTGGGAAATTAGAAGCTATGGCTCTTCACTTCTGGTTGCCTGTCAGGACAGTTTTGATGGAGGGATAGCAGTTTTAGTGTGGAGATGCTCCCTCATTTATCACTGATCTTTACCAAAGATCCTTAGCATTTATGAACATTTTGATGTCTTGAAAAAATAACATTTTGGATGAAAAATGGGGGATAATGCCTTGGCAGACTCCCAGTGGCTGCACTAGACCCCAAAAGGCCTGCATGCCCAGTTTTAGGTGTTTTAAAGGGATGATGAAGCATGTACTCTAAATGCTTTGGAGGACACCTTGATAGTGGAAGAAAGGAAGACAAGAAAATGAGAAAAGACAGATAATAGAAGCTTACTTTTTTTTCCAGTTGGGAATAATGACAAAACTCATAGTTATGGGGCAGAGAATGATTTTAAGGAGACAACAGAGATATGTCACATGGGATTCTAGGATCAAGTTCTTAAAGTCATGGCATACATATACCACTCATGTAGGACCAAAGTGAACAAATGATGGTTAAGACTTGCTAGGTCTATTTAAATATTCAGGGGAAAGGGAATGGGAATAGACTTTGGTCTCCAGAGGAAAGTCGATCCCTGGTAGTGTCACCAGCTATGTTCAGCATCAATTATGAATTGGACTGCAAATCTATCACAGACTGCGAGTTCTCATGTAAGTAAGCTCTCTCCTTTGTCCCTTTTAATCAAAGTTTTTTAAAACTGTCTCTTGTTCTGAACCACTACATCTTGCTGTGATTTAAAACTGTAACTTTGAAAAGTTTGAAAAGTGGCTCCTTGGGTAACTCCTTCATCTAGTTACCTGGGTTGTACCACTTCATAGTGAGCAGGTAGCAACCTGGATGATTGAAAGAGTTGCTTCATATAGAAATTTCTTTGCATATAGAAAAAGGTCTTCCTGTTTTCTGTGTGCATACTGTGGGGGCATCATTCTCCATCATGTTCTTTCTCACCTGCAACACTAAAGAACAACCATAAGTATGTTCCCTCTAAGTTTTAGCTTGGGGCTCCTCAAATGGTGTTGGACTGCAACTGTTGGTGTCCCTCACCATGTGGCTATCCTGGTTAGAGCTACTAAGAGTTGGAACCTGTGAAGGAGGCAGACTGGCAGGCAGCCAATCAAGACCTGAAGTGGCTGTGAAAGGGAGCTGCAGGGGAATTGAACTGTATCCAAGGGAGAGACTCAGACAGGGTGTGAAGGAGACAGGGTATGATAGGATTTTGAACTGGTATTGACAGAGTGAAGTTGAACAAAAAGCCTTTAAGCTGACAGAGACAGGATTGCAGATTGGAAAAGGAAGAGAAAACTATCCATTATTTTTGGGAGCTTGAAGGAATATATATTACTAGCATATCTGCCTGGCATTGTTCAGGATTTTTTTTTTCTCATAGGTAACATTTGTTAGAAATGCCTTCAGAATTACCTTACCTTAGGAATTAGATGCGGTTGAAATACACAGATTTGAGATCCTGTGTCTTTAATTCCCCAAACTGTCCTATCCATCACCTGTAACTTTTCCCCATAGTCACCAATTCAATCTGTATTCAAAGTTGTTTACATACAGAGGTTGGGTTCCCGAGGGAAATACACTGCCTTCCTTTTTGCTGGTAGGCCTCATCTCCATAGCAACCAGCCTGAGCTCTCTGGCTGAGAATTCTAAAGGCCCCTCCCTGAACTGCCAACCCCAGAATTCCATAGAATCTTCACAGCCAGCCAATCATATGAGGTCTTCTCACCTCATGCAGCCAATCATATGAGGTCTTTGCCTGCATGACACAGACAAACAGACAAACTCACTCACAAACTTTGACTTTTATATAGTAGATTAATGGTTATTATATCTTTCTTCTATGTTCAATAAGCATATCTTTATTGTTGTTTTGAACCTATCTCTGGCTCCTGATCAAACCTGAACTGGAGTCAGACTACACATACCAAAAGTAATGAACACACATTACCTCACATCACCCTGAGACCCAGTAACCCAGAAAAGGAGCATTTGAGGAAACAAGGAGGGAGGGAGTGGTAGGAATCCTAGGGGTTGGAATTTTGGCACCAGGAGCCAGCTGGAATACAAGTGCAACTTGATGGTGGGTTGTTAGGCAACTGGAGTAGTGCCTTAGGAGTGAAGTCCAGCATAGTGGTCAGATGAGCTGGATGAGATGAATTATATATAAGGCTGAGATTCTGTTTGAAAGAGAACCTTCAGTGAGATCTTGGCCATAGAGGGTGGCTGAGTGGTGTTTAAGCAACTAAGAAAAAGACACAAGGAACAGGTGTCTAAGGCTGTGAGACTGTCAGAAGCTGAAACTGGTTAATGTAACAACAGTGTAGGTCATATGAACTTTAACAAAATTCTTTATTTCTAATGTTACTGATGTTACTATAATAAAAGATTCAGTTTATTTTACAACCACTTAGTTGGCCTGAGTTATCCAAGGTCACTGATAATAAATAAGAACATGCTATGATAAATAAACTATTTAGTTCTGAGGGAACACTTAAGACTCTAAGCCATTTACACAAAGGTGGTTATTAAAGGGTAGAGTAAGGGCTAAGTGAAAGTATTAGGGTGCTTTATTAGGTTGGAAACGCAAAACCAATCTGAGGAGAAATCAGGACCTGTCACACAATGGAACTCAGACCTACACAAGACAACCCTAAAATCCTAGGAGCCAAGAGATCAAGCAAGCACACTCTAGTGTAGACTCATAGCTAAAATGACGTTAAGTAGTAACAGTAGCCAAAAGGTAAGAGTGTTACCCCACTGGAAAACTCTGTCACGGGGTATATAATTTTGATATTAAAACATGATTCCATGTGCCTGAGAGGTCACCCGGATGGGCACGTAGGCAGCAATGGTCAAACGATCGAAAACCAGGTCAGACCAGTAAAATCCTCAGTCACATAGCCCCAGGAGACCTCAAGCTGTGCAAACCCACAGTAAATAAAGGCTCCTCAGCCCCTGAGAAGCCGACTTGAGGCGATTAGCATGTTTGCCCCAAGTTGAGCAAAATCCTATCAGGTAAGGACCATTTACATGAAGTCACACCACAACCCAATGCAGTCAAAGATCTTGAGACTTTGGCAACACCTTGTAATCTCATCAAGCAAAGGAAGTTACCATTGTGGAGCTTCTTTCTCATTGCAACACCCATTGTTCTCCCCGAGAAAGGATTAGCCCTCCAGGTACTTTTTCCTCTACAAATAGTCCCAGTTTTTGAGAGTTTCTCCTACTCATCTCAGCAGACCGTTTCTCCGTCCATTGAGTAATGCCCTCAGCCCTCTCCATGCTGGGCTCCACTTCTTTGCTGTTTTTTCCAGACCAAAGACTTCAGGAAAAGGTGCAGTATTACCCCAGCTACAACCCCTTCAATATTCCCCTATCCAGTTTCCTCTCTTTTGCTTCTTAATAGGTCTTGAGTGAGTGTGTGAGTAATTGCATTGGTGCGAGAGACTTTTATTCAATAAAATCATTTATTAGACATTTTTGTCTGGTTTTTGGCTTGGCCTGACCCCGTAAAAACTGGGTAAAAAGACCCCGCTAGGTTATCCTGTCTCTCACATTGCTATTGCTCATGCTCTGGCTAGTTTCCGTTTCCCATCACGTGGAGCACATTGAAGTGTCCCCCAAGGGACCCCAGAAATCAGGGTAACAAGGACTAAAAACAACTGTGCAATGTGTAGGAAAAGGCACACAAATAATCAAAGTAAGGAGATGGATTTATTTACTAGAAATGTGTTAGAAGGGACAGCTCTATAAAAATCAAAACAACAAATCGAAGTTTCATGCAAAAACAACAAAATATCAAAAGGCATAACTAAAATTCTACATACCAGACTGATCTCTTTAAGAGAAGATCCAAGACCAGAAGAAGAAAAGCCTACATCAAGAATAGAGTGCTGGAAGATAGGAATCAACAGGAAGCAAGCCTACTTTTATAGTAGAACACAATGGCATCTAAGATAGCTCCAACTGATCAATCAGGGGTTCTATAACCCAGAATCAAAGAGTCTGGAAATGTCCACATTTCCACACAATCTTACCTGGGGAAAATAAATTAACTTTCAGGCCTCACTTCAGCCTTGAGGAAACCAAATCATTTGATAGTGCTGGTATGGACAAAGAGGCCTGACAATGAATTAGAAGCTGCTAGAAACTCAGGAACAAAATGGATTTCATGACGCTTTTTCACAGGTCACCTTTCCTGCAATCACCTAATTCAGGAGAAAATAGTAAAATGTGTGACCATTTACTTTCCTAAGCAAAATCAGCTTACTGCATGTTCAGCCAATTTGTACAGTGCTGTTAGATGGCTAATAGATGTCATTTGTAGGACAAATATATTTAAGCAGATTCTGAAACACAAACACATCAGAAGTTGGATAGCCATCTGTCATGTGTGCTTATATATTCCTTCCCAGCAGGTGGTTGGACTAGATGATCCTTGTTGTCTCTTTCAACTCTATGATTCTATATCTTTTTACGAAAGGCACAACCTGGACACAGTACATTCTCTATGCACTTACAATATCCTAGATTAGATTATCATAATGAATGGTTGCCTAAAATGACTGTTCATAAATGTAAACTGATTACTATCACCATGAAGCTTTTCCCTAGAATTAGAATGTTTTCTAAAAAAATTTGCTACAGAGAAATAATATCAATTCTACTCCTCCCTCATTGTCAGTATTAACCCTGACTATCAGCAACTAGCTTCTACTCTGCAATGTATAATTCAGCCACAGTTACAAATCTTCAAAAAAGCAAATAGAGTAACATGAAATAACACAAGAGATAATGTACAAGAAGAGAAAGGAAGAAAAAAAAATACTGGAAAAGTGAATTCTGAATAACAGCTTTTGTGTTTTCTCATAAATCCTATGGGTAGAATACTAAGAGTAGAATCCTCTGCATGTTTATTTGGAAACAATTTATATTAAAAGCTACCTGGAATAAAACTCTGTTGAAATCAGTAGGGTTTACTTCTAAATAGACATGCATAATTATCTCACTGCAAAATTATGCTAGTTAAAATATGCTTCATTGCAATACATTTGAGAATGGTTTCTTTCTCCTAAAACACAACTAGGAGGAAAAAATAGACATGTTGATTGTGTGAGACATGGAAACATGCTGTAAAAGCTTGACCTTTCCAGCTTTTAATCAATAAAGCACTCCAGGAAGTGTTGTTGAAGAACAATATTAATAGGCATCTCTGGCTGACTTTCATATGCATGCTGTTATTGAATAATCAGAGGCACCCTGGTATGTCTGAGTATAAATGTGTCAAGAAGTATTTGGAAGAAATTAGCTTTAGTTTTTATGTTTTTGTTTTCTGATTTATTTTTGTTATGTAATAGAACTAATCTCACATTATTTTAGTGTGCAGAAAGTGTGATTTCATAGTTACTGGGGCTGTCCTCTCCACACTTGTTTTACTTGCAGTATATGGAACCTTCTTGCTCATTTTGTTGAGCGGGACCTCAAAGTTGTACACAGATATCACGCTTGAGGATAGGTCAAGTTAGAACATCATGCTGGGTGCAGTGTAAGCAGGATGGTACATTTTGGTAGTAGAGATGGAAAGAATATTAAAAATATTTTAAAAAATGATTGAAAAATATGTTTCTCAACTGTCAAGAAACCCTTATGAAAGGAATCTTGACCTGATGACAATCTTTGTAGTCTGGGATTTATTCTGCACTAAATTTGCATGTAGTAATTTTTCATGTAGTGCTTTATATTCTGTACTGGAAATGTTGCTTTTAGTATGTGCAAAAGAAATGTGTGCAAATTTTGCACAGAATAAATCCCAAAATGTGAATAGGCTTTGAATAGAGTGTAATTTTTGAAGTCTTTCTTACAATAGAAAAAAAAATCAGTAAAATTACTTGTTGCTTCCCTTGAGGAAAAAAAAAAATCAATGAAGAATTATATCCCCATCTGATAGCCACCTTGTTCATAAAATCCTCTCCAAAACACTGGCCTACAGCAATTCCTTCTGGGAACTGGGGGTCCAAGGTGGGTGGAGCAGACACACTTGTGGGTATAAGCATATGGGTTCTATAATTTTTAGGGAATTACAAGAGCTGGACGGATACACCAATTTAACTTCTTTTTAAATTATTATTATATTTATTGATTATAAAGAAAAGAACAGAACAAAAAAAAAACCCCATGTGATACACATTCCGGGGGGGGGGGGGAAGGAATTTCAACAAAAACAAGCTTATATTGTTATTTCTCTCCAATTCCATTACAATCATATACTTATTCAACATATTCTATATCACACTGCTTATATACTTTGGTCACCTAAATCTAGATCTCATTCTGATTATACCCATTATTATTATTATTATAATTTCATTCTTAACTCTATACTTTTCAATGACATTTAATGTATTACTATTACTAAATATGATCTTATTACTAAACATATCAAACTATTCCTAAAAATAAACTCACTCACAAGAGTCAATTATGTTTCAACTTACTCCACCTTCCAGAATTGTAATTCTTCTTGTGGAAGTATGACACCTTCCTCTTTTATTAAAACCTTTTCCACAAATATCTTCCATATTGCTTCAGAATCATTCTCCTTCATTATTACTTTTTTGGCCTTAATTCGACATGTTAACTTATCACTAATCACAATTTTCCACACTTCTTTATACCAGTCCTCTATTTGAAAATCTCCATGAATTTTCCATTTTCTTGATATAATTAACCTTGCTGCAGTTAATAGGTTTGTCATTAAATCCTTCATTGCCTGGGTATAATTAACCTTATCAAATATAGATAATCATGCTACACCTGGACATATTTGTAAATCAATTTCTGTTATCTCTTTTATCTCTTTAAACACCCTTTGCCAAAATTTCTATACACCTTCACACTTCCACCACATATGAATATATGTACCAATCTCTTGACAACCCCTCCAACACAACCTTGAGTAGTTCTTATCTATATAATTTAACCTCACTAGTGTTAGGTACCATCTCAAAACCAATTTACAATAGTTCTCTTTTATCCTTACAGACCAATTTTTAGAATATCACTGATTCCAATTTCCCCCCAGTCCTGAATATCTATTTTTTGTGCTAATTCTTGCTCCCATATTTTTCTAAGATATTCATCTTCATCTTCTAATTTTGCCAAGATTTTGTATATTTCACTTGTGGTTCCCTTCAATATTTCATTTTCCTCCATATCTTCCCCTTGTATAATCATTTGTTCAAATTTAGTATATTCTCTGAAACCTTTATTCTTCCTTTTCCGATTCCTTATCCACTGCTCTAATTGTATATAATTTAACCACGATATCTTAGTACCCTGTAATCTCTCCTTTATTTTATCTTTATTCATCATTATATTCATCTAATCTTTTAACTTATTTATTCTCTGTTTCTTTAATTATCTCCCTACTTTACCTCTCAAATTCATTGGAAATCTTGCCATCATCACTACAGGAGTTAATGGTGAAGTAGCTGGCATTAATTTTTCTTTATTTTTCTTCCAAATTTGTAATATATTCAAAAAAGGGGTTTTCTCTTTTTTCCATACCAATTTAATTTCTAAAGCTATGTTGGGAATTAGGATGTCTCATGATAGTGTTACCAGCTTGTACATGGCCATACTTTGATATGGTTTAATTGGTGAAATGTAATTTAATTGGCAAAATATATTAGTTGGCATAAATATAAAATATACCCTGCTATGGCTGTATAGCCAAACTGAATAAGAGGAATAGGATGGCCAAACATATACATTGCAAATTAGGTCAAAGGTATAGCTAGGTCGTAGTCAGGAAGTGTCACAGACATTGGCTGTCCATGCCACGCAACAGAATGCAGAGTCAGCAGGAGGCCATTCACAATCAAACGGACACTGATAGTTAGTACAGCATGCCTGTTCACAGTGGGAAGAAGTGTCATCCAGAAACAATCCCAGGTCCAAGAATCTGGTGGTCAACATGGTGAGACAGTCCGTAGTCAGAAAATCCAGGCAGGCAATGAACAAGGAATCCAGAGAATGCAAGATAAGGGCTAGCAACCACAAGTTGTTTCTGATGTCAAGCTACTGATCTGTGCCTTCCTTAAGAAGGTTGGAGCCAGCTGGCTTTCATCCTGGCTTACTTGTTTCTCCATGTCCTCTTTTGAGGCTGCTGTTCACTGGGAAGGCCAAGTCCTGGCCCATGACAGGAAGACACCAGGAAAATCCCAAGGTAATAGGATTGCAATTAGCCTTAATGACTCAACCTTTTAGACAATAGTGACTAGAAGATTCCCACAAGACAACTGATTGTCTTAACTCCATTCCCTCTGACTAAACAAATTCCCTTTTGTCCTCAGACCTGTCTGACAAGCACTGAGCTATCAGGATGGTTGTTAGCCCTTTGTCACCTAACACTAAGACCGTTAGCCCATTCTGGACTTCCCTGTCCACTCTGCAAACTTCATTGTTTACTCAGACAGAAAGCCATTAACCCCCTCACCTTCCAGGCAGAAATCAAGTATTTAAATCCCAGTTTTTAGCCAGTACACCTATTGCTGGTTTCCACTCTGCCATTCTGATTTCTGACTGTGTGCTGTCCTTAGACTCACATCTAAGCCATTTTGTTTCTTCGTTATTCTTCTGGTTGGTAAATATCACCAACTTCACCTTGAAATTTCACTATCTAAAACTTTCCTTCCTTTTCCTTCAGTTAGCCTTGTGTGACTGCATGAGTGCTTGAATCTTTTATGTGTGTGATTATTAATTCCCCCATTAAAATACAATTAAGTTTACTTTTTGGATCTCCGGCTGGTCCTTTCCTGCAGAAGTACTGATATATAGGTGTAAAAGATCTCATTAGTTTACTCCTTCTCACAGGTCTCCTATTTTGAGCTAATATTAACCACCTTTGTATGGAGGTACTGGCATTATGGGTGGACCCTTGAGTCACCCACTTTCTGGGATAATAGCAGCCTGAAAGTAAGCAAAGGGATCAGAGATCATATAAGGGCATGGACAAGAGTTTACAGGAATGCAATGTGATATCTTGATGGGACCATCTCACAAGTGAGGAACAGTCTCCAGGTTCAATGCAATACTTTTGGTGCACTGGATTTTTGGCATGGAGGGGATCAAATTGCATGTTGGGAACAGGCCCACAAAATTAGTTGGTGAAAGTGCCATGAGACATTTGACCTTCCTAGTATTCTTTGCCATAGTTGTTGATGTTTGGATTTTTAATTCATAAATTTATCCATCTTTTTCTGATGTAACAACATTGGAATGGTCCATGTTATTAACCCTGTCATCATAGTCCCAGTACTACAGATCTTGTCTAGACCTAAATGTTCTATTGCCCCCACCATAATATTTGCTGTATAGTCAGATAGATAGCAGCATTGAGCAACGTTCTGACAGATGCTGTATTGCATCAAAAGATCCAAAAACCATGCATCCTGATCTGTGGAGGTTTGGTGTGGTAAAGTGGAGAAGGTACTTTAGCTTAGCATTTGCACCTACCATTTGCACTACTCAGCAACAGGTAAAAAGTTTTGCCAGTGGGTGGTTTTGACAGAGCTCTGGTAACTTTCTGATATTCATCATATGATGATCTGGTGTCCTGTTGGAAGCATGTGCTCTAAGTCCATCCAAACCAAATTAGCTGCAATTTTTATTCAGATAAAAAGTCATGGTTTGCCAAGTTTTGGGGTGAGTTTCAATATTGCAAGATAATTGAGTGTTGCTCTAGAGAGCTAGGTAAATGGTAAAGATGAAAGAGAGGCCCTATTATCTGATACATTTAAATGTCTGAAAGGTTTGGAAGGTGCCATTTGATTCTCTATCTATGTAATGCTCTGGTTACATGCAGCAGTCCCCTGTAACCAGCCACATTCTATATGGAAGGATGGTGGATCAAATGACTTGAAGGCCAGGCTAGTGGGCAACAAGCATCCTGATATCATCCAGGGCTAGGAGAATAAGTATCTTCCCTTTAAAAAGGTCAAGATCATTATCCCCTGAATAAATGAGTACCACCTGAAGACTAGAACTTATCCTGTTGTAAAACAATGTAAGGAATGAAGCCACCTGTCCCATGCACTTCTGGCCAATCCATTAAATGATACCTCATCAGACAAGCCTGAATGTAGTTCCATAAGTCCTGTTCTCACCTGTCATGCAGCTACTACACCATACTGTGCCCACACACCACTGTCATGAATTGATGATCAGATGCCTAGGAGCCTATGGAAACAAAAAAGAAAAAAAAAAGTGAGACACCATACTACAAACACCAAATTTCTATTTATAGGATCTTATGAAACTTTAAAAAATGATAACTTTGAATGGATGATTGGACATAACCCAATGACAATGCATTTTAAAGACCTGGAAACAAATCCCCTTATCTATTCAACCTAGACTGTCCAGGACCTAGTACTGATAAAATGTGAATGATGCCACTCCTTTCTGTACAAAGGACTTAGGGCCTTTCCGCACTACACTATTATAGTGCTATTATTCCACTTTCAACATCCTATGGTATCCTGGGGTTTGCAGTTTAGGGAGGGGCCTTTAGAATTCTCAGCCAGAGAGCTCTTTGACCTCAGTAAACTACAAAACCCAGAATTCCATGTGATGTTGAAGGTGGAATAATAGCACTGAAACAGTATGATGTGGAAAGGCCCAGAGTGTCTCTCCACTTTTTCTAACATCGCACTGCAGGGCATTGACAGGTGACAGTTCAAAATCAAAGCAGGGGCCAATGACAAAAATGAACATGATCTCCCATGAAGCACACATCACCAAGGACATGTCTGAATCCATCTCTTTTAGTTGCCAAAACTAAGATGGATGCTGAATGCTCCAAAGAAGGACACAACAGTGAACAAAAGGCACCTGTTTAAGGTGATGGGTTAGGTTATGTGGCCCACAGGCAGATAACGGAAGACCCTTTGGGACCATTCAGGAGTGGTGCTCCTCTTTGGATTTTGGGACCTGAAAGTAGTGTTCCTAGAGGGCATCCAGGAGAAAGGTAGATTAATTAGATTTCCCCAGGGGACAGGGCTAGCACACTGTTGGCATTGGTTGGAGAAGGTGCTGGGGATGCCAGCCCTATAGAGTTAGGTTACATTGACCTTTACAGATTGATGCAAATAGCTAAATAAATGGCCTAGTTATTCAGTTATTCAGGCCTTGTCTCTTCCTTTCATATGTGAGGGAGTTCCCCACCCCCTTGTTCATTTCAGTAGAGAACTTTGTTATATATATATATATATATATATATATATATGTTTGGTATATAATGATTTCTGTTGCAGCCTGAAGTAATACTTTTGAATTTGTAATAAATTTGTACAAAAGAAAAAGGTAAAGAAAAAAAAGTCAGATTATTGTCAATATACACAAACAGACTGTTTAAAAAGGAAATACTTTGCATTGTAGCTATCTTTGTCCTAGCATGTCTGTTGTTTGTTTCTTTTCAAGAGACACTAATTATGTAAATACGCACATGTTGTTCTTAAAGAAAAGATCCAAAATTAGGTCATATGTAAGTAGAGGGAAAAAGAGTTAATTGCCTTGGAGAAAAGCTTTGGAGGAAGGTCAGAACCAAGGCTGATAATCACAGGAACAAGACCTCTTTAAATGATAATGAGAAAGATGATAAACATGAAATTTCATTACTAAAGTGATAAATGAGTTTAGATTGATTTACTTTTCACCACCCACACATTTGAAAATGTCACATTCACACTCAAATAACCTTTTGGGGAAACAGGGATTTGTACGGGTGTATAAATGTTTTTGTAAATGGTTTCCTGCTTCACTGAATTTTCCACACTTGAAATTCATTATTGTGTTAATTGAAATGACAATTGAAGCACAGTATCTTATACCTGCACAAAAATGTAAAAAGCATCATAGTAACTTTCTTGTTGACAAGATGCAATGTAAAAATTATTCATATCTTTAAAAGACCATATTAAACAGTGATACCAAGACAGGCTGCATGAAATAAGAAGTGTGTGTGTGTATGTGTGTATGTGTGTGTGTATCTTATATTGTTAGGTAGGTAGACATGAATTCTATGGGTAGTCCCAATTAAAGCAGATCTCTGAAAACAACTGTTGTTTGATGAATCAAAACTTAAGTAAATCTCATTGATTCAATAGATCTACTGTGAGTAGGAGTACCAAATAAGAGTAGCCTATAGTTCAAGGTTGAGAATCATGGAGTTATTTGAATGCTGTTGCTCTGCAACTCTCAGTATTCCTTATACTGGTGGGGATTAAAGACAACTGCATGTGCAGGATTTCCATCTCTGCTTTAGTTAGTTATTAAGACATAGCAGCTTCTTACCTCAGACAATCTTTAAGGCAGTGAATTTAAGGCCTTTGTAAAATTAATTTTTCCAACTCCAATAAAGGCTTCACAGATTGGGCCACTGTATATTTGAGAAGAGGTTCATTTGGATTTACTCTCAGATGTAAGCAACCACCACCATTACAATGGTAGAGTTTATTCTAGGTTCAGCAATATGAGTGCCTGGGAACTGCTTGAAATAAAGAAATAAGATATCTTGTTGGCTTGGCCCACAGACCAATGTGGTATCAAAAAAAAAAGTGATAAGACATGGGATTCCACTGTATCATAAGGAGTGCTGTATGACATCTTCATATATGACCCCAGCTTCATAGGACTAAAGCTTTACTTGCCAACCAGAAAGTACAATCTGTCAACCAACCATTATAAATCAAAGATGCCTCCAGCATTAGCTGGTTGTCTGACTGGGATCCCCACCCTAAATTGCTCAAAGGTGAATATTTTTTGTGCCGTCCTGTTGAAAGTGCTTTAGAAAAATCTACAGAAATTTGGGTTCCAGCATCCAATCACATCAATGGAGGATACAATCTAGCAAGATCTGCTAGATTGTCAACCTCTGAAATGTCATGCCTGTTGGGAGGCTTCCCCTGTCAAGCTAGTGGGCTCACTCATATAAGGGAACCCTAAAGACTCTTTTGAGCCAGGATTGGGCCCAGCAACGTGTCCACTCAGGAACAGAGTGGCCACAGTAGTTGCTGAGGCTTTGGGAGAATCACATGCTCCAGTGGAGCCAGTGGGTGGGGGTGCTTCATCATCCCCCCATGGACACTACGTTCTCCGTGTCCAGACCTCTTGTATGCATATAAATTGCTTTTTTCTAGTTTTACTTATGGAAGACAAGAAGTCCTTTGTTTGCAGCAGCTGAACTTTTCATACAGTTTTAGAGCCTTCTTTAAAGAGATGGTACTTCTTTTTTTTCTGACCACTACTGGAACTATATGGGAATCCAGTTAAAGGACTAATCTCTTCTTTTTTCTTCACTTACTTTTGCTCTGGGATCTGATTCCTATATATATATATATATATATATATATATATATATGTGTGTGTGTGTGTGTGTGTGTGTGTGTGTGTGTATTTATAAATGGATTTGGACTTGGAACTTTTAAAGGATTTACTTTTTTCCTGAGATGCTTGACTGTCTGTTTGGCTTGGTTTATTAATTGGATTTTTCTCCTTTGGTCTTGGATCACATTTATATATGGTTCCCATTAATATTTGAATAAAACTCTGTATTTTGTTACTAAAATTGTTGTGCTAATTTTCACATCTCTGGGAAAGTTTACACAAAATTTCCTATTATCTATTGTTTTGGAACACAAGCCTTGTTGTTTGACAATATGCCAAATATTGGATGGAAGTCATCGTGACTCCAATTGTGGATTATGACATTCAAATTAAAAATGAATTTGAAGAGTTTGAGGAAATACCTGAATATTTTCTGTGTTTTTGGCTGAATTTAGACAAGTTAAAGTATTGACCAAGAAAAAGTTTGATATACTTATACAACAACTATCAAGAAAATTCAAAGATGGGTCAGAGGAAGATGAAGATACTAAAATGCAGCAGGTGACTGAAGTGACAGATGGACAATTAGAGGAGAAAGAGGAGTTAACACAACCTTTCCAAAACTGACTCAAGACTTGGAAATCACGTCTATACATAAGGTTCTGGAATGGACTAATTGCTTTACTTTGGGTGACAAAATATTCATGGGAGTCCTGACAACCTCTTAATGTCTTGGTTGGGTAATGTGAATGGGCAAGGTTTTAGTGGGCAAGGTACACAGCAGAGGTGCTTGCCTGCCACACCTGGACAGTTTTGTTGACTGTTATATTCAGATGTTGGGTTGTTGATTGGATTACTAGAAGTCTATTTACTCCAGGCTTTCTCATTTAACTCTTCTTGACCTTATGGTCTGGCCATGCTGACCTAGCCCTTATGTACAACCGGAATCCTGTTTGCCACATGGTTCTCAGCCATAAGTGTCCAATTTTTAGATAATTATATTTCATGCCAATTAAATGATACTTCATCTCAATCATGCTATGTCTTGGGATAGGGATGTAAGACATGGTAACACTTTGGGTATGAGAAGAGGAAAATGGAGGAAACAACAAGTGAGAGGGAGGGAGGAAGTCTGACCAGAGAAACACTGAAATGGCCATGTTGAAACAGCTGCTCCAAAACGTCATCATTGAAGTGGTCGTATTGAACTGCCTGCTCTGAAATGGCTGTACTGAACTGGCCACTTTGAACTGGCAACGTTGAATCATTGTAGCCCCTTCATATACACTGCTATCATTGTAACACTTTTCTGTAATAAAGGAGCTCACCATGAGGCACAATAGTCTTAATCTTATTAATTAGTCATAAATTGAGTAAATCCATTGATTTAGTTGTTGAATGTTGAGTCAGTATGCAAGTATATCCCAGTGATTCAATAGATCTACTCTAGTTTGGATTAACAACAGGATTCAGGGGCTAGTCTTCTGGTCTCTCATAATCTGTGTCATTTTATCTTCTTCAGGTCTAGACATTCTTAAGCTGTGCATGCAGACATGCCAAAAAAAAAAAAAGTTGAGGGCATTGTGAGTTTTCCAACCATTATCCCATCACACTGCCACCAACTGTGGGGCCTCCCCTCAAAAAATCCCACCCCGTGGCCAAATATCAACTTTATCTTCCCTAACCCACCAAATGTGAAGACTTCCATACTGCTCACTGCAATCACCAAGAATGAGGGCTTTCCCCATCTCTGCCACAAAGGACTTCCTCCTGTCTTCCTTGTTGACACCAACTACGCAAGGCTAAATGCCCTCAAAGTTCCTTTGAGGATTTATGCAACTTCCATCTCCAATGGGTACCATCTCTCTTTAGCCAATGCTATCACCACAGATACCTTACAGGAAACATAACTTTCATTTAGATATCATTTCTGGAGGCCAAAAGTATATAAATATATTAAAAAAACCTTTATAACAAAACAGAATAATTATTTATTACAAGCAAAACACCACACACACACACTTCTCTCTAGCTAACTCAGACTTTCATAAACTACTCATTTATTTGTAAACCTGAAGAAATCTTAATTGATTATGATTCTTAATCATAAATCTTCCACACACTTTTATTCAGACCAACCATACCATTCCCCTCTCTATATCCACTGTCAACAGATACATCACATTATGATTTTTGCCAACCTTTCGAAAATATCCTGAAATATTCCACCAATCAGCATTCACTCCAACAATCCATTCCTCTCGCTCAACAATTCTTTATCTTTTACTTTATTACGTGTGTGTGTGCACGTGCACACCTGCCTTCAAGTCACCTGTTGACTTATGGTGACCTCCATAGATTTCAAGAAAAACTCAGAGGTGATATTGCCAGTTCCTTTCTACAACACCTGGTATTCGCTGGTGGTCTCCTAGTTGAGTACTAACCAGGACTGCCCAAGCTTAGCTTCCCCATGAATTTTATAGGGTTTCCTTATGATAGGAATAGTCAGAGGTGGTTGTGCCAGTTCCTCCCTATGAAATAAAGCCTACAACACCTGATATTCATTGGCGGTCTCCCATCCAAGTATTAATGAGGGCTGACCCTGCTTAGCTTCCAAGATTAGACAGGATCTGGTGTCAGGGATTCCAGGCAGGGAACCCTGGGAAAATGATCAGCCCACTGCAAAGATGTTGCATCATGCCCCAGCTGTGGGTAATTGCAAGGTTCCATAAGAAACTGGGGTCGTGTGCAGATGGTAGAGGGAGGTGTGCAAACCTCTACCTGATTGGTTGTAGATATGTATATAACAAAACAACGCCAGTGTGTATTTGTCTGTTGACCAAACCTAGTGCCTGGCACAAGCTTTTGTCTGTCTGTCCTATGTTTTGTATATAACGGAACTTTGCTGCAAGATAAAGTGCCTCCTGTTTTGGAAGAAACTCCTCTGTGTGTGAGTATCCTTACTGGGGAACAAGGCTGCTCCTGCTGGCTCGCTGAACTCTGGTTTTTCTGCTGTGTTTCTGTGGGGCTGAAACTCCTATCATCCCCAACATCTGGTGCCTTTCAAGCATTTAGAATATTTGATACTATATTATGCAACCAATAAATTGAACAACGTTTCTCAATACAAATCCAATACATCACAAGCATATTTTGAATATGCAAGTTCTTGCTGTGTAAAGGTGTCATGTTTAGCAGGAAATCAATTTTAATCATGACAGTTCACGCATATTAACAGAATGATTCTTTCTTGAAAATGAGAAAAGCAGTGAACAGCACCATAAAATAAGCAAGATTGCCTCCCACATATAGGATCTTAATTAATCGTAGAAGTTTCATCTGGTTAATTAATATCAGTACAATTCAATGTGCATAAATTAATAATTCTAATGAAAAGATTTTCTTCCTGTTATTTTTAGATGATGCTCTGATTTGTGACAGCAGGCACCATCTTAGAATGAAACTTCTCTTTTTCTAAGATGTCACCTGCATATTTAGTTATTATTTGTAATTTTTTTTAAAAAAACAGTACAGCCCTGTTAATTTAAGCCAACATTTAATTATTGCAAGTTACAACAGACTAAGTAAATATCTAAATGTAGTCCTATATATTTTATTCATAATTTATCATCAGTCATTTCAGTTGGAATTCTCAGATACACATAGTCTTACTATATTGTTTTTGATCATAAGCATTTTGTGAAAATTCTGAAAAAAGTAGATATTTTGCAATACTAGCCCAATATATATATATATATATATATATATATATATATATATATATATTTCTGCTTGAAGAGCATCAGCGAACAAAACCCCCTCTATTCAAGTCAAGAAATATGGTTGTAGAGTAGATCACTAAGAATAATTGCAAATTGTCTTGTTTTTCTTGAACAAGAGTGTCTTGACACATTTAGATACTGCTGAGGAAGCTGTCAATTGCCATAAGAGTTATTATATGTCATCATTATTTCTTTAAAACAAAGACAAAACACTTGTTTCTGAAAATCTGAAAGCATTTCTGAACATCTGGAAACATTGTTTCTGCAAACATTTTCTGAAAATAATGTTTTTCTTAGAAAACTGTTTTTTCACAAAAGAAAATATACTATGAGGAAAAAAAAAAAACCCACAATGTTTTCTATGCTGTGTTGTCTATGTTTTCATGTATAAAATGTTTTCACAAGGATAGTCCCTAAAGGCAAAAATTGCCAAAAAAACACAACAAAAACAAAAACCCTGAAGAGAAAATTAACATGTGAGAGTTAAATATGTGGAAATCTACATCAGTAACTTAAAGCCAACTCAAAGTTTTTATTTGTTTATTTGTTTGTTTGTTTTTGGTACATGCAACAAGAAAGCTGGCAAGTATCTCTCTGTCCCCAACAATAACTAACAAGATAGTAATAAAATAGATGCATATCTGCTATTTTTTCATGACCACCCAAAATCTTCAGTCAGAGACAGCCATTTTGTGTTCAAATCTTTTGATTAATACCATAATAACAAAACAACGAAATTTTTCTATACATTTCCATAGGTTACAGAGAAATCTATAACTTAAACCCTAAGCTATCAACAAGTTACACACCGTGTCTGTCTTTTCTTATCAATTCATATATCCTTTGTAATAATCTATACCATAGATTTCTAACTTATTTTTTCCATATTCTTTCTTTCACGGACGTTTCTATCCTCCTACGGATATTTACACAATTTACAAATATTTACATGGTATCCGTGTATCTGATATCCTGTTTCTTAGACCTAACTTCTCAAACTTTTCCCTCTTAAAAATTTCTTCCCTTATTCACTTTCCCTGTACATGTTGGTTATTCCCTAGATCGAAGTTCCCAACGATAATTAATCCATTATAT
Source organism: Cyclura pinguis (assembly GCA_030412105.1). Lineage (NCBI taxonomy): Eukaryota > Metazoa > Chordata > Lepidosauria > Squamata > Iguanidae > Cyclura > Cyclura pinguis. The sequence continues at coordinate 163,207,899 of CM059602.1, forward strand.
TCTTTAGATTAAAGCTCTGCCTATTTAAATTTTGTAAGATGATGCTTTGTTGTATTTTATAGTTTGTCCAAGATTGGCAAATTCGTCATTATTAGTATCGATTACCCTAAGCGGTCTCTTTCATTACAATATATATCTTTTCGCTTGTATTTTGGTTATCTAGTATTGTCGTATTTCACTTAACTATTTTCTTCTAACTCGACATCCATAATTTTCATCCTTTCTTTAGAATATTTAATATTATTGATATGAGACAGCCATCTACTCTACATAACAACAGGACTGGTCCTGGTATTTTACTAAAACACAGTTCCTTGAAATTCTACATGCTGTGCCATTTTTTTTTTTTTAAAATGTGGTTATTCACTGTTAACATAGTTACACTGCATGGGCTTTGTGTTGCAAAGCTGTTAAAATGCTACAGAAACATCTTTCAGCATAGTATCTAGATCAAGTGTCAGCACTCCTGTGAGAGAGCCTACTTCTTTCCCTCTTAGAGTGGTATGGCAGCTCCCCAATCTGATAAGACACCCTATCACTTCCACACACAGCTCTGCCTTTTCCCCTACAACACCACCTTTCTGTAAGCAGTGAGGTCTTTCAGTGGTTACTCAGAACCCCTTTCAGTTCTATGCTAGTGTATTTTTTGTGTGTCTTTGAATACTGTATACCACTCCCCTGAGTCAGTATTCATAAAAATAAACTGCAATATTTGTAATATTTGTTAAAATGGTAACATTTATTAAAATAATATGCAGAACAAAGTAGTTCAGATGTAGGTCAAAGCTAATACAGTTCTTCAGAGTACTTTTAGTCAGTTTCCTCATATCTTTAATCTCTCATATAAGCAGAAATAACATAAACGGCCCTCTGGCTACACTCTCACTAAAGGCTCAATCTCCAAGCTAAGTCACACTTTCTGACCAGATTATTTAATGGTTTAATTGCTGTTCTGCCACTCTCTAGGTTTCCCTGAGAATTAAAGCCTCCCCCTCCTGCCACACACAAAAACTTCCCTGGCTTTCTGAGGGACTTTATTTTAGAGCTTTCTCTGGCTGAAGGACTGACAAATGGCAATCATAGCTTGCCCTTTTTTATATCTTTTCCTCTCATCCACCAGCCTCTCCCTCACACTAATGAGCTCAGTTTCTCTCCTGAAGAGCTATTCTCATTGCCTGGCAACCGGTTGCTTGGCTGTTCTGTCACTCAGAATAGTCACACCCCAAGAACTCTGTCACACTTCCATACACCAAGAAATAGCCTGCTTGCAGACCTGCATTGCTTACAATGATCTATTATACGGCTTAGGTTTTGAACAATTTGGTGCTATGGATAAAAATTTCTTCTTTGTAAGTGAAGGTGAATACAAGTGATGTTTCCAGATCTGTTTAGAAATCTATAAATTGTTATGATGTACTCTGGTTCAGTAGTTCCCTGTAGATCCCAGTAAACATGCTAAATACAGATCAAACATTTTTGTATGTATAAATCATCTAGCAGCTTATCATATGTTGAGGCAATCCCCCAGTGGTAGCTGCACAATTGAAAACACTATTCTGTAAGCCATGGATGAAGCATTATATCTATCTATCTATCTATCTATCTATCTATCTATCTATCTATCTATCTGTATTTATATGTACATATATATTTGATCCAGAATTTTTTAAAGATATATTAAAAGTTACCAAAAGTTATAGAATTATAGGAAAGCAGAAAGGAAAGAAAAAGAAAAAGAGGAAAAAAGCCCACCAGATATTTTTAAATTTCATCCAACAATCCTTCACAACTAGCTATTCTGAATAGGGTTGATGGTAGTGTTCAGCTATAAACATCTGAAGGACCTTCATTGATCACAGATTTTATCTCTTTCAGATAGGGCATTCAAGGAAGATTTCACCCGTTGATTTGGGTTTGCCATTCTGTTTGTGAAATACATCAATGTCCCAGCAGTGGGATCTTAACTACAATATGGCGTTGGAGGTGGAATAATTTCCACAAACACTTCAGGGTGTGAAAGTCCTTAATGGAAATGTTGCAAAAGTATTGATTCTATATTCTTCTTCCTCATAGGTTTCCTGAATATCAAAAAACTGTTTTTTTAGCTGTGAAACTTCCCATATGGAAAAAGTCATTTGGGGAAGATATTTTTTAATTGGAGTGATGAATGTTCAGTTATATTTTTTTGTAACCCAACCAAGCCCCAGGGGACCTACAAAACCCCAGACCCTGCCCCCCAATTTTATAGCCCAGTTATAAAATCTGGCACAAAACTCCTCAACCATAATGGTTTTGCTTATCCCTCCTCCCCCAAATGCTCAAAACTCAGTGAAAAATGGAATTGCTATGATACCATTCCATTTTTTTTAAAAAAAAAGTTCTTGTGGTTTACTGGGATTGGGCGATGATGAAAATTGCCTCCTACATGCAGTTGTGCACTCTGTTCTGCCACTGTGGTATACATGGTTTGATTCCTGACAAGCTAGGCTGCTGTTTAGAAGGCAACGTGCACTTGCATTTCCATTTACCTTTTGTAGAGGAAAATCGTTGACTAATTATCTTTTGTATCCAAGTAATGTTCGGCCCCCCTCCAGCCAGGAATGAAGAAAACTCAAAATTAGTTGCAGTTTGGATTGCAAGTGACTACTTCCCAAAGGATCTAGATAAAATTGCTCCATACTTACAATGTCTGGTGACATTTTAAAGGTTTCTTTCGATTATGGTAGACTGCAAAACTGGATATATGAAGTATCATTCACATTTGATTCATTTCATGAATTTTCTCAAAGAATAAATCCCAGTGATAAATTACATGCCATGAATTAGCACATAAAGTAATTGAAATTCCACTACAGTCCAAGAAGGTACAAAATTGAATGTTTATCTTTGGAAGAAACAGATTGAAGTGAAACAGAGATTAGTTTTTCATCTAAATGCTATCACATGTTGTCCAGTTGCATGTGTTCAAGAGTCAAAAGTGAAAGTGGCTTGTATTTATGTTTATATAGAAATCGAACAACAACAAAAAATTACTTTCTCATTTTCAAATGACCTCTTAGTAGTCTATGCTATAATTTCAAACCATTATTTTTCACTGTGGTTTGTTTTTCACAATAATATGGTTAGATTTCAGCATCATAGCTTAAAATTTCCAGGACAGCGTACATTGAAAACAGTGGTGTACTCACATGATCCTAGACATTTCTCTTCAGACGATAGATTTCTGAGGTATTCTGAACATTAATATCAACTTACAGTTGCTTTAATTATTTAAATTTTGTGTCATTTGTGTCATCATTTGATACTTGACAGTGTTTAATAAATGACTTGTCACAATTGTCAAAATCTTACAGCAAACAAAATCAGTAGTATTTAGCATTTGATAGTTGTCATTTCATATTGGATAACTATCAATTTTTTTTTTTAAAAAAAGATAAGAGCATATCTAAAATAATTTCATATTCAGGCATAAAAATTAATATGGAAAATCCAGATTTGAGATCCCAAAATGTTCTGTCCAGATTCCAAAATTTTGTATCCCAAATGTGGAAGTATGCCAAATTTCAATTGTTTAGTGTAAATTCAGCTTGCAATGTGATATGACTTTTTTTGAATATAAAAGACTACACAATTGTTTTTGTTTCTTTTCTTTGCAAGAATGTCAGGTTGAAGGGCAAGGAGAAAGCCGCAAAGATACTTATGAGTGTGAAGATGGAATGACCAGACAGAGTGATAAATCACTCTTATTCACTTTTTTAAAAATTGTTTCCCAGGATTCATATAACTGATTCATATGGTTGGCCATTCTCTAGCTGCCCTAACATGGAGGCAAGGAGTCAGAATGTCAAAAGCACACCTGAATATACTTAGTTGAATGGTATTACTTCACTGTGAGCAAGTATTTGAAAAGTTTCAAAGATGTTGTGTCAGACAATATGCTATGTGCCTTTTCAAAGAAAATATTACAGCTAAATCCAAAATCCTGCTGGTGGCCATAGCAGAACTTTCCTAATCTCTTCATTCCTATTCATTAGAGTCTGAAAGTATTACTTTTTTTAGTCTACTGCACTGATAATCCCACTGCTAGTATGGCAATGGTCATACCAACAAAGGAATTCTGGCAGTTGTGGTCTCAAAAAATATCTCCTTCAGGTTCTCCTCAGCACCACGCCAAAACTAATTCTGGAAGGTTTCTTATTCTTATTCCTATTCTAGAGAAAAATGCAGGGGAAAGGAAGGACTGACAGCAGAATGATACCATTGAATACACTCCTTAGTGACCACTGCACCATTGCCTCTGAGGTTTGTGAACTAAAGCAACATGATAGTTTTCCTGTTTCTCTGGTATCTTAGAAGCTTTGAGCTACTTGGGAGGCATCCAGAGTGTGGCTTCTCCTCATATTAGGATTTTCTTGGTTCCTGGGAGATGAGTCATTGGTGTCAAAAAACCTATCACTTTCACATAATGTTGGAATTCTTACATTATAAATTAGGGAGAAGTACTCCAGTACCAATGAAGCAACTATAAATGGTCCTCAGAATGATCCATAAGCTGGAACATGCTGAATTGATCTTAACTGTTGTGAAAATATTATATAGGTCATGTCCATAACCTGATGATCTCCATCTGTTTTCGACCCATGAGTGCCAGACAGCATGACCAATGGAAAAAAAAAATGATGCCGTTTCTAGACCAAAACATGGGAGACACTAGCTAGAGTAAGCTAATATAGCCTGTGATTAGAATTTGAGATGTTAAATGCTGTGAGGAAATCACTGGTATAATTTCTTCCTTTTTACTACAAAAAATGGAAATTCACATACATGCCCACAAGATGGTGCTCTGTCCATTTCTGAATTCTAAATCCTATGGCAACAACATAAACTCAATTAAACTTTTTGAGTCATAAATTATTGAGGAAACCTGTATAACAGGAGCCAGTTTTGCTACTGAGTCTTTCACATTTACAAATAATTTGCATAACATTTCCACATGAGAGATTAGAAAATGTAACACTTCTCTGATAATCTCATATTTAATATAAACTACTATGTTGAAGTGATCATAATCCATTATCTGCTGCCAGGAGGTTGTGCAAGTATTTGTTAAGATGGGGAAAATGTCATTTTTGGTCGCCTAGTTACTGTTCTGTTTAAAAAAAAAAAAGGCAGCATGAGATGAATTGTTCATAGTGATATAATTAATTTCTGAAATATTGTGGTCAAGTTTTTTAATCAGTTTATTGAAAATGATGCTCTATTTTATGTCTGTTGTGTGTTCTATATGCCCATTGTTATGAATACATTTGTTTTCAGCCATTACTATATCAAGCTGAACACAAAGCCTAGATATATGAGGCATATCATATAAAAAAATTCTGTAGCTATACAGTCTAAGTGAAGTGTTAGGTATTAGCAATCAGTGGGATGAATGATGAACACTAAAAATTATTAGTTCGAGCAAAACCTTAAATTCTTCCCCCCCCCCACCTTTTTTTTTTTTTTAATATCCTGGATGGAAAATAAAACTGTTTATAAAAATCAGAGAGTTAGCAAATAAATAAGCCTAATATTTCACAGCTACATCCTCACAGAAGACGCAGAAGCAAGACAATCTGTAAAGACATGCATAGCTATTTACTGTTATCTGGATGCATGGTTACAGGCAACCCCAGGGATCTTCTAAAGATTTTTGAGAGCTCTCTGTGGATTATTTTAGTGCTGTGTGCTCCCCTGAAAGAAAATAACTGGATATGTCTGTCTGCTTTCCTCACTCTCCACTGACATGGAAGAGATGTCTTGAGGGAGGGGAAAAGGGGGTTCCACACTGAAATGATGTCTTTTATTGGAGATTATGGTCATTTCATAGACAGAGCACAAGTCTGACTTTCTCAGTAACTCCTCCTCTCCCCCCCAAAAAAAGAATTACAGTGAAATAACTTGGACCTAGGCTATCATAACATACTGACAGGATGCCAGCCAAAGAGTAGATGTCCAGCCAATTCTTTTGTTTGTTCATTTGTTTTGGAGAGCATGTGACCCCTGGAGAGTCCTGGGGCAGAAAATTAATCCCTAGCCTACCACAGTCGACCACTCATGTTCTATAGAACCACCTCTGAGCCATATTGTCAATATGACAATTTGGCTAATTACTGTGCACATGGGAAATTTAACATAAACTGGTTGGATATCAAACCATGGTGACTAACATGATGTCTTTGATACTTACCGAAGGTGGCTTTTTGCAAACAGACCATAATTATAGCTAGCCATAGTAAGCTGGGTTTCAACCACATTATAGTCAGAGGTGAATTAAAAACAGAAGCAGAAGTTTCCCAATTCCTCTTTGTTTGCTGCACCACATAAGGTGCAGGGAGGAGGCTTCTGCAAGTCTACAAGAAGGCAGCTTATCTCTGTCACAAGGAACATGTCAGTAACCTCAGCAAAATTTGTCACTCATTGCAAGAAAAACACACTGTGTGTTATCATGGCACATTCAGATATATCTCCCCTTCTTCATCAACCATCCCATTTTAATGGAGAACAAAGATTATATGAATTGGATGGCCTGTGTATATATTTGTTGTTGTGTGCCTTCAAGTCATTTCCAACTGATGATGACTCTAAAGTGAACCTATCCCAGGGTTTTCTGGGGCTGAGAGTGTGTGACATGGCCAAGGTCACCCAGTGGGTTTCCATTGCTGAGTAGGAATCAAACCCTGGTCTCCAGGGTCATAGTCCAATGCTCAAGCCACTGTACCACGGTGGTTGTCATGGATGTGCATAGGTGAGAGATCACATCATTGTTGCATCATGTTGTTTCATGTTGAATATACAACTGGTCCACTGTGTGCCTATTTGCCTGTTTTTTGTTATGAAGAACACTTAAACATACAAGTGATTGCAACTGATAAATTGCAAAGTTTCCTTTGCTGAGCAACAAATAAAAAGAAATATATTTTTGCTCTTATCTCATTACAATAGGGTACTTGTATTCCCTTTGTTTTTAACACTCCTGTAATTTATTCAAATCTATGTAGTTAGACAATTAAATAAAATAAGTTCAGTGAATACATTTTTATTTCTAAACTTCATACCAGCATCAGTATTTAATAGGGCCATTTACACTAATGTGATAAGCATGTAGTGGCATATAGTGAGACTGTAGAACATAGTTCCTCCCTTCCTGCCTCCCTCTCTTCCTCACACACATATACACACATACACAAAGAAAGAGAGAGAATGGCTCTCATGTGCAGTTTTCAAAATATAGTTTAAGATAATTAGTACTTCTGGATTTACCTCATTAATCAATTAAAAAATTAAAAATTAGAGTCCACTACCTTCTCCATCATCTCCTGCCACTCCTGTCACTATAATGTTGTCATATTTTGTCTAGAACAGGGCTTCACTTAAGATTCATCTTCCAGTTGTTCTCCCATCTATTTAGTTTTTCAGCCTGGGGAAATGTTTATCAGTAGTTCCTTTCTCTTCTTAAAATAATAATTCTGTTACCCTTAGGGATGAGGAACACTGGGGTCCACCCACAATGCCAGTGTCTCTGTTAGTAGCTGCATGCCCCTACACATTGATATGAATTGATACACTGTTATGGCCAGAAGTTTTGCTGGATAAGAGGTAAGTTGACTGGACATGTAAGTCAGGCCAAGGGACTTCTCACAAGCATAGCCAGGTTGTAGACAGGTAACCAGAGGCTTTCAGGTGCTAATGAGCTTCCGGCTAGCTTCTGCCAAGACAATTGGTCTCCAGTGTTCACACAGAAATGGTGATCATTTTGTTTCTGTTATCTCTCACCTTCAGAGTTCATCCCTTTATCCCATGCCTGCCTGATAGCACAGAACTATCAAGTCAGTCACTAATTCTTTGTCACCTACATGCTAAGGCCATCAGTCTATTCTGGACTCCATTATCCATGTTGCTGGACAGTTGTTAACATATTCACCCTCCAGGCAGAACAAGAGTATTTAAACCCACATTTTCACTAGCTCAGATATAGTATATCAGCTGCTGAATATCACTCTGTCACTCTGTATCCCAATTTGTACTACCCTTAGACTCAAGTCTAAACCTCATTGCTTTTTCCTCACTCCTATTCTGGATTGGTAAATATTGCCCATTCCCTGAAATCTTGCTGTCAACCTTTCCTCCCTTTCCTTTTGTCAGCTCTTGTGTGAGTATGTGAATGTCTGAATCTTGTGTGTATGCATGATTGAATTCCCCCAGTAAAACACATTTTAGTTTACTTTTGAATTCATGACTGGTTCTTCCTGCAAGTTCCCCATAAACATTGGTGGAAAGATCTCACTAGGTTACACCACCTCCTGCAGGCCTCCTAATTTGAGCTAATGAATTTTGCACCTTCTCACTGAGACACAGGTACTGCTGGACCTCAGAACTCCTCAACTTTTAGTGTAATATCTCCTTAGAATTTGGGGGAATTACAGCTCAAAGGAGGCTGGGGAGAGGAGAGTAACAACAGGCTATTTTCACCTTTGTATAGCAGTACTACCTGTAGAGACAATGCCAGTTAAAGTTAAACAAAGTATTTTATTTGAAGTGACAAACATATCAGAAATTAAGACACTCTTAAGATACCTAGAAGGCTATCAGAAAGTAAGGTAAGAAAGGTTGGCTACAGAGACACACAGTTAGAGATGCAGATTATGACCCCTGTGTGACTGATCCAAGGAGTGATCACATAGTAACCGTATTGTGCAGAAAGCTCAAAGGAATGTGGCTGCTCCTTCATGAGGCACTGATGGGTAGCAACAGAAGCTGCTTTCTTGGGAATTTGGGATTCAGGGTGCATGCAAACACTGCCTGTGTAAGTACAAGCATGAGGGCTCTGTTTATGGAGGCCCTTACTCCTATCAAATCTGCCCAAAAGGGAATGTCCATCGAGAGCCAATATTGATCAACAAGAAAGAAAACAGGGGTCAGGTAACACCTCCAACCTACCTATATCATCAAATTACAACATAAAAAAAGATGCAGTCTAATGACCAGATCAGGTGGTGGCACATTATCTGAGCGAAGAGTTTAGAGTAGATTTTAGGATTACATTTCAGAGGATTAATTGTCCTTATTTGTCTAAGCATCTAAAATCAGTTATAGGTTTGTAACAAATATATTAATGGAAAGAGCAGAACTCAAAGAAATTGATCTAGATAGTGGCAGCCATGCCATTATTTACTTGAGATGCTTCTATTTTGAATTTGGAAATTGTTTAAAAAAAGAAAACTCTTACAAAATGAAAACCTGATAAAACAACAATCAGTGTACTGAAAGCTAGCAACGATACATTGATTACTTAACCTGAACAAAATAACAGCACTTTTAAATAACTCTACAACTCTACATTCTGCTTGAACAATACATGTAACATATTAGAACAATGTCTTGATTCTTTTCCAATTAATCTTATTTCTAGTAACTGTGAAAGTATTATCAGTTCACCATCCATGACTCTATGATTAAAACGATCATTAAAAAAAAGAAAAAAAAACTTTAAAAGTTGAAATCACCTGGACATGATGGTTGCACATGGGAATGTGTGTGTGTGTGTGTGAGAGAGAGAGAGAGTGTGTGTGTGTGTGAGAGTGTGTGTGTGTGTGTGTGTGTGTGTGAGAGAGAGAGAGAGAGAGAGAGGAATTATCTCTCTACCTGATGGAATTACACAACAGTATTCTACAAGGCAATAACATTTTGGAATCCTGGTAATTGACAACAATAATTATGATCCTGAAATTTAGGGGATGTTTACAGCTGTATGGGTCAATAGGATAAACACTTTCATAACAAACTGTGTCAACACATATTAGCACAGATTTATGTTGAGAAGACACTTATCTGAGGCAATAATGAAAACACTTGACATAATTCATGTAAATAGAACAAAAAGACCAAAAATAATCATTGTATCTCTCAATGCCTTTAAGGCATTTGACTGGCTTGAATTGACATATTTATTTGCACTACTGAGAAGAATAAATATGGTTGACTCATTTGTAATGATTATCAAAAACTCTAAGAAGAGGCTGAAGTTGAAGGAAGACGATTCTACCCTTATTGGTGCATCTAGTGGGAATAGGACCTTTGCAATGGCTGCTTTCAGGCTTTGAAACTCCCTGATACTCTCCTTGTTATCCTTTCATAGGTAGATAAAGACCTTGTGGTTCTGGCTGGGCCATAAGTGTTGACCGATCAGGGGAAATCACTTTTCATGTGCTGTGTTGTTTATATTTGTTGTTCTTTAATAGTTATTCTTTTAACTCTTTTTAATTTTATTGGCAGTTTGATTATATTTTAAACTTTTACAGAATACAATTTTTAAAGCGGTATCTGTTTTACTTTTGTAATCCACCTTGAGTCCTGGACTGAAAAGGAAGTAGGATATAAATATATTCATAATCATCACAATAAGCTATAGTGTCAATAGGTGTCCTGTTTCAGTCCAGGCAGCCAGTAAAGATTGCAGCTATATAACTGATAGCTAAGACAGCTAAAGTAGCAAACAAAGAACCAGAACAGCTAAAAAATCCACCACTTGAAGTAAGCAAAAGTTTATAGGCATAAACAGAGTCCAACAGAATCTGAATAAGAGCAAATAAGTCCAGAGTCAGTCAATATAATCCAAAGGAATGCAACCAGCAGCCAAAGAGGCCAGATAATCTCCAACAACTCCTGGAAGGGAAAGACTGTATATATACAGGTCAGCAGCTTAACATAGCTGCTGCCTAACTAATTGCTGTCTACATTCAGCAAAGGTAGGTATAGGTAAGTTGTCTTTGGTATCTGAAGGGACAGGACTCTGTGATGGAGCTGGCGCTGCACACTATTCTGTTTCTGGGATTTGTGGCTGTGTAATCCCTTTCTGTTCAGGAGTCCTGAAATGTCCACTGTTTCAGTCTCTGAGTCACAGTCCATTTCCATGTTCTGGAAGCAGCGCATGACAATGAGTGTGACATGCATAATTTCAATGTTTATTAAGGAACCAGAAAAAAAAAATCATCTTTCATCACTACTTTTTCATTGGCCCTAGAACCCCATCATAGCTGCAGTTAGAAACTGTACAAATACTTTGTTTTTCTTCTTATCCTTCAACAATTGTGCCCAAAAGAACTGGGCTGGGCAAGAAGGAGGATGCTTTTCATTCCCAGAACACAGTTCTCTCCTCTCCTCCTGATTTGAAGATGTGTACTAGATCAAATCCATGTAACCTACTAATCCCCAAAACTGCTCATTTCTTTGACCGGGAAGCAAAGAAACATGAATGAGGATTAATGCAGCTATTTATCATTGTATATTCAGAAATGAACCCCTTTTTTCATTAAGTGTAATGGGATGTAACAACAGTGAAAATGTAGACTAACACACCTTTATCCCCATTTGTGTTAGCAGAAGCTGAGAAGAAAAACTGGGACTTACCATCAAAGAGGTGTCATGATGCACCTTGTGGGGAAAAATGTCTCACAGATCTGTGATATTTGTTGAGCTTGATGGAACATAGCATGTTAAAATGCTGAGAATCCACTAAACACATTTCAGAAATAGTCTACATTTGTATCTAGGAGAAGTGTGGTGAGGGAGAAGTATGACTGTTACAGTGTCCAACAATAATTCAGAAAACCACTACATCTTGGTATTGCCTGCCCCCACCCTATCCATTTAGATAGGCCTACCAAAACAATTCAATGAAGTCAGTGGTATTTATTGAGACTAACTGGTCTTACTATATTAAAAACCTGAAACACAGAGAGGGAGACAAGGAAGATGATGAGTGTAGCTGGAGAAGTGGAGATTGAAAGGAATTCATAACATATTGGCATGGCCCCTGCCCTTGAGAGACATCTACCAAAGCCGTGTATTTAAAACTGAACAGCGACTTTTTTTGCTGGGGGGGGCGGCATACAGTGGAGATTGGCAGGACTAGAATGCCTTCTCTGAAGTTGCTGCAATTGTTTAATATTTTCCGTTATCCTCTTCTATGACAGAACTGTTCAGGAGAAAATAGGTTTCAAAAATAAAGAATAGCTTGATGAAATACTTACTTTCTTTAAAAAAAATTATTTAGTGTTCCAAACATACAGTGAATGGAAGGTTGCCATGATTCCAAATGCTGACGTATTACTTTTTATGTAAATGTTTTCCATGAGCAGTGTTGTTTCCATGACTTGCTATGTAATCTCTACAGTTTCAATGACATCTGTTCTGCTCACCTATTCTTTATTTTTTTTATTTTTTTAAGAGGGATTATTTATTCTTGTGGCTTTGTTGGGAAATTTAGGAAAGGAATTAATCTTCATGCAAAGTATTCCCAATCTCTTGTGGATCACTTGTGGGTACTCATTAAATCTCTCTTATTTATTACTTCTAAAATGTTTTTAAGAGTAATTTGTGATTGTGGAACATTGCTAGTTTTTTTAAAAATAGTTAAAGGTAATATATTACTGTGAAAAATAATACTAAGCAGTACCCAATGCATTACTTTTTACACACACACACACACACACACACACACACACACATATGTGTGCATATAATGCTCCAAGCTCTAACAGGAAATGAAGGCAATGATGTTTAGTAAATCAAGGTAGTGCTTTCACAACATTCATGAAAAACCCGTGCTTTCTCACAAACGGAATGTATACAGGTGATCAATTGTTAGGTGATAACCTTTAGGCAGACAAGTAGATAATTATTATATTCTTGCCAAATGGAAGTATAATGATACCACTTCTACACTTTCCTAGATTTCTGATTGGACATCCAGGAATATGGTCATATACAAATTTCTGTTTTCCCTAGATTCCCAACTGGATATAGATGGTCATAGAAATATTCTAATCTCTCCTTCCAAAACAACAATGACAACAAACCATTTCTAAGATGGTTAATGAAACAACAGAACACTAATTGTTTGAGTTCTATTGTCATCAGTGTGGTAAAGCGGTATATAAGATATGCCAGGCTGAGACAAAGGCCCCTGTGAGGTTTCTTAGTTGAGTGGAGTCTTGAACCAGAGTGTTCAAAGTCCCAGTTAAACTATTTTTCCTGAAAAGGAAGCTGAAAAATTCAATCAATTTTCTTCCCATTGGTGGATGTCTTAAAAAAAAAATCATAAGTACCCACAGATGGGAGGACTGTACATGATATGGGCTGGGGGGATTTTTAAAGATCCTTCTGAGTCTGGCTTCATCTCTACACTCCTGATTGGTAGGTGAGGGGAGAACTGAGGAAGTATAATGGAAGGCAACCCTCTCTTGGCTCCCCCACAACTATAACTTTGGGAGAATAAGTGGGAACTTGGAGGGAATCCAGAAGGCTATAGACTTCCACAACCCTCTTTTGACTTTAACTCCCTATCCCCATGGAAAAGTGGAAGAGCGAATGAGAAACTATACATCTATTGGGAAGGCAATAGCCTGCCAGTATCTTCTACTGGCTCACCCCTCACCTCATGGGACATCAGGATGGGGTAGGCTGGACAAGGATTAGAGCAGCCTTAGTCTTCCAGAAATCAATTTTGACTTCCCCCATGTGGCACTGGGAAGGTGTGAGGAGATGGACAAATGCTGGGGTTGCTATTGCCTCACCACTTGTCTTCTGTTAGCTCATTCATGGTGATGCAGATGCCATCACTGTGAGACGGCTATTGCAAAAACACCTGGGCTTAACAATCCACCTTGCTGGGATGCCCTCCTCCCACCTCGGGTTGATAGAAAATATGTGAGTTTCTGGTGGGTCATCTGAGGCACAAAATGCTTTTAAAAATCATCAATAATATTGATTTTTTTTGGGGGGGTGTCTTATTGTTTATCTCAATAGGGAGAAAACTTTGTTGTATTCTTGATGTGAGAATGAAGCAAGTGAATATGTACACACACCTGCTCTATTCAATTCTTAACAATACAGTTAGTGAGATGGCCAGGGTAGACAAATATAATGGATATTTGTCCTAAGCTGAAGAGAAGAGTGAGTTGAGGAACACGCTTGGGATACTTCATGCTGATACATGAATATAGGAATGGACTGTTTCTTGTAACCCAGCATGTGCCAGATGTAGTGATAAGATTGTCTCATATCTTAATTTGATTGTGAATATCTTAGAAGAACTCTAAGAGTGGGTAGATCTGCTTTAAGGAGTACAACTGAGGCTGATAAGTGAAGAAAACAACTGGCAGTTGCAGTCATACAGGATAGCTCTAGGTTAAATCTAAAAGAGAAGAACACATTAGATGATCAGAGCTTGATGACTGAATTTGGAGAGATTGTTTATGATGACTGGTTTTGTAGCTCTTGTTGGCAGTCCATGGCACACTCCTACCAGCTGTCCTTTTTCACTTGAACTAGAACTCCATCTGTTTCACTTGCTCTGTTGGGCGAGGTCTACATGATGATGTGATTCTTTGGCTAACCACACTTTCCTGAAAGGCCGCAAGAGATTAGGATAACTGGCAGGGATATTCCAAGCACCAGGTGGCAAAGTGGACCATTATAATAATGGACACATGAGGGGAAAAAAACCTACTTTATTTGTTAGCTTGTTCTAGGATTCTTGGGCCACCTGACAAACGGTAGGAGAAATATTCTTTTTTAAGGACAGAACACCATAACAGAATTATGACAGGGTATAGATGGCAGTAAAGAATAAAATAAGTTGTCATATGCTTTGGGGAAATGAATGTCTACAGTGCATATTTGGTTTCAAGAATGTGGAGAATTATATTGTTCTTGTATTCAGTGATCAGAATAATAGCCTGATTCATAACGCTGTTCTGTGGCATGAGTGACCAACGTGGCAAGATGAAGTTTTATTCACACATCCTTATGTAACTCATTACACAGTAGGATAGTAGGACACACTTGTCAGAAGTTGTTCTGCTGTGCCCTGCTTATGTATGTTAGAGATCTTGTACAAGGTATATTACACAGACTGAGTATGTTATACAAAGTATGCTGCATACAAACATACAATGCAGTATACATAGGTCCAACTTCACGTAGGCTAAAGCTACTAAAATTCATGTTCCTCTGTAACATGAAGATCACAATGCAGCTTGTGTGTATTAATATTTTCTATTATTATATAACATGGCTAGGACAAAACATGACTTGTCCCTCTACTTTGGAGCCTGGGTTCATAAATATGAACATCTAAAATTACTCTTCTAAATTTGAGAAGAAAAGAAAAAGAGAATAGTGGCAATTTCTATATTGGTATGACAAATGATTACAATTATCCTTAAATTATATATATTTATAATTATTATAAATTATCTTCACTTTTTTAAAGAAAATGAACACCAATTTTGAACAAATATTGAACAAAGTCTCCAAATATTTTTGATATCAATAATCTCTGTCTTAAATTCTTCATTTATTTGGAGTTACAACAAGTTCTCTGTGCAAGCTAATGGCTCAGACCACCATCAAAGTGAGGGTTAGCCTCTAAGGATACTGTTGTAAGAACAAATTAAGATGATATATTTCAAAAACTTGTTCATGTTTCCTTTTGCAAGTAAAAAGTTAAGGCAAGAACATTCTGCTAAGTGTTTATACTAACTTAGACACACACACACAAACAAACAAGCAAACACACACACCATTAGAATGGCCCCAGAGCAGTACTATCTGGCTATCATCAACATATTTATTCACAAGTTTTGAGGATTCTGAAAGCATCTTTGAAAATTTCTTTCCTGGAACAAATTCCAGGATTAGGCTTATTGTGGTATATGTTTTTAAAGGGTTTGGAGTCTCCTTTTCTGAGGTGTGGAATAATCAGTAGATGGCATGACAGAGAAATGAGGAGCACAACTCATTTGAAACACATCCTTAAAAAAAACTAAGAAACTGCAAGAGAGGATTAAAGTAGGGAAAAGAAATCTGTGTTGCATATGGCTGGATACAGGATAGCTTGGGTAATTCTATTCATGTTTATTATGTTATGCAACAGAGTTGTCTGAATTCTGTATTCTGGAAAAAATATGGGGTAATTTTGTCCCAAATGTACCCGCTTCAGGTAGGATAATCCAATGGTCTGATTGAGTTCTAAAATGGGACATTGTAGTCTAGAGTAAATCAGATCAATTTGGAAATTCAGAAATCAACAAATAAGCAGATAATGACAGTGTGTCTTAATAACAGCTGTTCAAGAAAAATGCCAAGTTGGTGTGACTCAATTCTAATGTGAAGTCTGGAGCAAGAACATCACTAGCAGTATCCAATCACAGTACTAGAGGAGAGGGGATTGTATAAAACTCACTGAAGTTATGAAGCCAATAATTTACATCTCTTCATTTATTTGCTGGATTGAGCTATAAGCATCAGATTGTTGAAGAAGCTGTGATGAAGGTTTGAGTAATTGGTGACTGTCATCTGGGCTTGATGTCCTTGAATCTCTGTATTTCCCAATGTTTTGCCTTCTTGAGTAGTCAAGTGTAGCCTGCTGTTTGTTTTTCTTATATAATAGTTAACTGAAGTAGTGCTATATTTGTGAGTCTCTGTATATTTTGAGTGTTGACTGCTGTAACCTAGTATTGGAAACATGTGACTTTCCATATGTTGGAATGCGCCTCCTATCCTATCTTTCCATTAACTATGCCAGCATGGACTGCTATCAGCTAAAATCTGGAGGGTCACTTAATTTCTGCTTCTGCAGTAACCCTTCACTTTCCAAAAAAAATGAAAGATTCCTATTAACAATACAGATGTAAATAGAATGACTTACATGTCAATCCTTTTATTATGCTTCACCAAAATAAACAGCTTACATGTCTGAATGATCTGAAAGCATGCAACGATCAATCTCATTTGATGGAACAGACATATATTGTACATGTCAGTATCTTTTTCTCAACTTGTTACTGTAGACAAATCATCTGTGATAGCAGCCAATCAGAGAATGGCACACACCATATTCCCTAGATGCAATCTGATGATTCACATGTACAAAAAAAAATTAAAGGCACCATGTAATCTCATAAGAACAAAGAATGTTCAGCTGAGTTTGTCATGTTGGATTTATAATTCAGTGAACCAGCTATAAACTATTAGGTGGGAGAGAAGTGTTAG
Source organism: Cyclura pinguis (assembly GCA_030412105.1). Classification (NCBI taxonomy): domain Eukaryota; kingdom Metazoa; phylum Chordata; class Lepidosauria; order Squamata; family Iguanidae; genus Cyclura; species Cyclura pinguis. Next base: position 163,224,996 of record CM059602.1, read on the forward strand.
TTCATCTAACACTATTATTAACACGTCAAGAAGGACCAATACTTTTGTGAGAGAACCACTCTTACTCATCTAACTCAACTGTTATGAATATACTAATGAATGTTAACTGAGGAACTGCAAACTCTTCATGAAAATTCTTTCACATTAAATAATGAAATAATGTTGTGTTCCCTCAAAATTCCACATATGCTTCACTTTAAAAACTTCCAAATTTGCTTCAGATTTCCTGGGGTGGACCAAAACAACAGTCTCCAAGACTTCATCCCAAACATGTGTGACAAACTGAGGGAAATTACCTTTATCCCTTTTCTTTTTTCAAAAGTTTGTTCCCTTTCTGTTCCCAGTGTGGCATGTACAACAGCTGTGTAACTCCTACTGTATTTACCATCATACTATCACCTTAGCTGTGAAGAAGAGAAGAATGCACACATTCATTCTGCCCTGAACCAAGGCTGACAAATGCAAAACAATTAAAAAAAATTGGGGAGGGAAGAAGAAGTTTCTTCTGCATGGTGAAATTCTAAGTGTTTTCACTCAGGAATCATTTTGGCCCTTATTGAAACATTTTGTTTTAGAGTTTGAGCAGAAATCCTACCTCATATTCCATTGAATCAGTGCTAAGTAGAAGGAGATCTCAGAGAAAAAGACCACTCCAGTTCTGGAAAATGAAACTGGGAGGAGATATTTTGAAACCTATTATCTGAGAGAGAATAAATTAGTCAACTGCTTCATTTCTTTTTCCTCCCAAGCCACCGTGTTGTTGAATTTCTGTCACTATAATTGACAGCAACTAAATTGACAGACTAGACAAAACTTTTCAATCCCACAATGCTCCAGGTATAGCCTTCCAGGGCTTTGAGAGTGAGAAAGTGGTAGTTGATAGACACACATATCATTTTGGAAGATATATTTATAATAATACTCTGCCAAATGGCCCACTTTTCTGGAGGGAAAAGGTGGCACTTCCAGATGTAGTCTCAAGTGTTCTATAATTACTTGCACATCTTTCAGACTTTTTTTCTGTACTTTGCTTTCATTTGATCACTGTCACGTACTATCTATTACCAATGAGGTAATACCCATTATCCTCATTACATAGATCTTTGGCTGAGTATGAGGGTATGAGAAGCTTAGCATATAAATTCCAATATTATAGGCTAGAGAGGTTTTCTTTTAAAAAAATAGATGATCTTTGGTGGGGAGTAGCCTATTATTCTGAGTCAGCATCAAGAATAAATAGCATATTCATTCATTGCAAACTAAACTGGGATGGAAACATACTTCAGGAAAAAAAAATAGCAACTGTGATAGCAATGTTTGCTCAACAACTGCCCAGCTGAAATTTGGATTTTGCCTGTGTTGGAGTTCTGTGTGTATTTTCTAATAGTTGCTACAGAATAATATTCTACAGTGCTACAAGGAAGATTGTAGAGGTATTAAACTACAATATATGTAGTGCAGTTCTATGCATGTTCATCCATTTGACTCACTTCTGGATGGGTATGATTAGGACTGCAGCCTAAACATGCAGAAGCAACTCATGATAAAATTTAACACCAGAGGACAAATTACTCATTGCTACCTTTAAGAAGAAATTATCTCCAAGCCGCTCAGGGATGTAAATCTAAGGTTGTGACTCCCTTGATTGAATCAATCCACTAGTAATGCAATGTTCTTCATTTCCTAGTGTCTTCTGTTTTGACTAGTATTACCATCTTTTGCAGTGAATCAAGTCTTCTCATGCTACCTCCAAAGTACAACAGCTTTAATTTAGTCATGTTGGCTTCTAGTGAGAGTTCAGGCCTGATTCACTTTAGGAATTGTTACTCACCGGAAAAACCCTATCCTGGGGTCTACAATTTTGATATTAAATATGATTCTGTGTACCTGAGAGGTCACCTGGATGAGCACATAGGCAGCAATGGTCGAACGATCGAAAACCAGGTCAGGCCAGTAAAATCCCCAGTCACATAGCCCCAGGAGACCTCAAGCTGTGCAAACCCACAGCAAATAAAGGGTCCTCAGCCCCTGAGAAGCCGACTTGAGGATAATAGTGTGTTTGCCCCAAGTTGAGCAAAATCCTACCAGGCAAGGACCATTTACATGAAGTCACACCACAACCCAATGCAGCTGAAGATCCTGAGACTTTGGCAATACCTTGTAATCTCATCACGCAAAGGAAGTTACCATTGTGGAACTTCTTTCTCATTGCAACACCCATTGTTCTCCCCGAGAAAGGATTAGCCCTCCAGGTACTTTTTCCTCTACAAATAGTCCCCATTTTTGAGTGTTCCTTTGGATCACTCCTGGTCATCCCAGCTGACCGTTTCTCTCCCTGTTGAGTAATCCCCTCAGCCCTCTCCATGCTGAGCTCCACTTCTTTGCTGTCTTTCCCAGAGCAAGGACTTCAGGAAAAGGTGCAGTATTACCCCAGCTACAGTCCCTTCAATATTCCCCTATCCAGTTTCCTCTCTTTTGTTTCTTAATAGGTCTTGAGTGAGTGTGTGAGTGATTGCGTTGGTGCTTGAGACTTTCATTCAATAAAACCATTCATTAGACATTTTTGTTTGGTTTTTGGCTTGGCCTGACCCCGTAAAAACTGGATAAAAAGACCCTGCTAGGTTACCCTGCCTCTCGCATTGCTATTGCTCGTGCTCTGGCTAGTTTCCATTCCCCATCACATGGAGCACATTGAGGTCCTCCAAGGGACGCCAGAAATCAGGGTAATAGAATAATTCATTTATCTTTTCGGCAGTCCATGCTGTCCATAAAATACTCCTCCAGCACCAGATTTCAAAAGTGCTGATTTTTTTCCCCTGTCAGCTTTCTTCACTGTCCAATCTTCACAACCATATGCAGAAAGTGGAAAATACTATGTCATGGATAATGTTGGTATCTACTGATGTGTTTTTACACTTGAAGATCTCATCTTATTCCTTTGCAGCTGCTCTTCCAAGTCTTGGTCTTCTGATTTCTTGACTCCAGTCTCCATTTTGATTAATGACTGAGCCTAGACATATATCTCTTCATTATCCAGTTTAAAGTTAAGTAAACCATCTGTTGTCATTATTTTTGCTTTCTTAAGGTTTAGTTGTAACCCTTTCAGACTTTTTTCCTTTTATCAATAGTTTTTTTCCTTTTCCTTTGATCGATAGTTGTTCAATATGTTTTAAAATTGCAAACAGCTAAAATGCATGTAAAGAAAAATAATATGCGCAAACATGATTTGGGAAATGGGAAAATCTGCACAAACATCTGAACATTATGACAAGTACCAATATAAATACTTACATTATGGAAAATGTGTACAAATTTCTACGTGGTGAAAAAACATTTTGTTTCCCAGTGTAGACAAAGGTTGTGACCAGATTGTCCAAAAGATCTGGGTAACAGACACACACAAACACACACACAGTGAAATGAAGACTAAGGGCATTTTTTCCTTACATTCCTACTTTCAGCTCTACTTTGAGAAAGAAAGAAAATAGGCAGAAAAGGGAAAGGGTGAGAGGAATAAAATGATGCTAAAAAATTGTCAGGTAAGCTTGTTCCACTGCCTCTTCACCAGCTCTAGGTTGTACCTGTTATGAGCAGATGTAAAGACAGCTTACGGAAAACATACAAATCAATGTGCTTGGACTGTATTCATGTGTATGTTAGCCTGTCCAAATCAGAGGACCTTATTTCTGATATCATTGTTCATGTTCTGGCATTTAACAGGCCATGAGCTGTACAGGACTAATCTAATATAAGTATTTTGAAAAATTAGGTGGCCTAGGGAAGTCAAACTGCCATGCTGATTTGGTAGAATATGGATGAACTTGAGTTACTATAAGAGTGTGAGAGACTTTGAGTAAACTGCACATCAGCCATGGGAATTAGCTTATTCCAGTCAGTATACCAAAGGCCTTGCTGCAGCTGTTAGTTGCTTCTGCCTGCTGATCATGTGATTTTTCCAAAGAGTCTTTCTTCTCCCAGCTGTACGGAGAAAAAAAAATCATGTGGCATCATTTCCTGGTGGATAAAATAGTAATTTACAAAGGATAATCAGGAGGCACCTGAAGAGCGACTGATGGAGAAAATTATTTATCACAGCCTTAGTATGTGTCTGAAGTCTCTACCTCATTCCCCAGCATCTGGAAATATTAGTCTGACACTTGAGGTTCCTCATCCTTTGACAGCTTGGTGTCTCTTTCCGCATAATAAGTCCTTCTTCTGTAAGAAGAAAACTCAGCATGCAGAATGATTTGCTTCCTCAGAGATCTATTTTGCCCCTCTTTTCATAAAAAGTAACACTTATTTAATGTTTGTGAACTAGGGCCTGTGAGGATACTGTAATAGTGTATAATGAAGTAGAAGTTCTCATACCTCCAGAGATGGTTAAATAATAGGTTATAGATGTATAGATTATGACAGATGCTAATGTTGAATCAGAAATTGTTGATGAAGTATAGCATTGAAAAATAAAAATCAGTAGAGAGAATGATGGACAAACCATAGAAGAATGTTTATTCCAGTGTTTGTTAAGCATATGTCAGTGAAAGATGTACTAAAATAATATAGTGTAAAATCACTACACCTAAAATGAACACAGAAAGCAACACGAAAGATATGTCCCACTGGTGTACTTATGAGGATGACTGCAATAGCAGAGGAAGCACCAACATTATGCTGACCATTCAAATCATGGTGACTAACAGTGTGTCACGTCCTAACCGGCCTTTAAGCTGGACTACTGTGTTACAGGCAAATGGGGAACTATTTACAAAAGACAGAATGGGATACTTTCTTACACAAACATATCAATCGTACAATAACCAGTACAACCAGAAGGTTCACTGATATAATACCCCTGAGTGATTCCTGCCACAATATTTCCAAATTGTCATAACAAAGAGAAATTCCTATAAAGTAAAGGAAATATAGTTTTCAAAACCACTAAACTGAACTTGGACTGAATCAGGATGGAAAGAAATTTGATTAGACCTGCCAGTTCTAATGAAAGTCATATTTAAGGGAATGTAACAATGAAAATAACTTCCTGAGACCTGCAAAAAAGTGTAAAACTGACCTTGACCATTTGCACATTTGCAAGTTTTACTGGACATTTTGAAGTAAAATACTGGAATCATGTTAGTGGATCAACCTTATGGCTATGTATGTCCTTTTTTGGTCAATGCTGAGGTTCCTCCTTCAGCACTTCTCATCCCACCTTAGAGCTAATGCAGGCCCAACATCAATGGTCATTCCATGTATGGTGGAAAGTGCAGTGGGATCACAGACTCATCTGGCTATGTCCCCATAGGAAATATGAGGACCCCAGCAGATGATATAATAATTTCACATCTGGCTACAGGGACACAGCCAGATATTTTTCTGATACCCCATCAGCAGACACAGAATAACCATGGGTGCACAGAGCAGAGTGACTCCCCTACAGTAAGTCTAGGGGCAGTGAATGGCTAGTGGTGGTGTAGTTTCACATGTAGAACTACTATGCTGTGTTGAGCCATAACGGATGCCAGCTAAAGTGTGCATGAACAATGAACAAGTTTTAAAATGTGGAAGGCTACATGTACTTATTTGAAAAGAATATGGAGAAAGTCACTTCAGTCAATGGAAGAAAGTATGCTAACTAATTAAATTGCACCAATAAATGCTTCTATTAGGGAAAATGTATTAAAAATGTATCCATCTTGCAGCAGGAAGAAAACAAAGTCCTGCAACCTCATTCTAAACAAGGACTGGAATAATATTCGAGTGGGATTTGGAGAAACCCAGTGAAATTGAGACTGAGATATTTACATATCCCCAGTCAGAATAGGTACTGCTCAATGTGAAGTTTTTACAACTATCAGTGTCCCTCAGGTATCTAGAAATCCATGCTTCATACAAAAGAGCAATTCTTATAAGTAATAGCTTAAGCATGGGTTAAACGATGTAGGGATTGCTGGCATGGCATAGTGGTATGAATGCTGGACTAGGACTTCGGGGAACTGGGGTTCAAATTCCCACTCTGCTATAGAAATGCATTGGCAAGTTATTCTCTCTGTGCCTTAAAGGAAGGAAATTGAAAACATATTCCAAATAAATCTTGTAAAGAAAGCCCTAGGAAGGTTAGAAACAACTTGAAGACACCTAAAACAACAATAACAGCAACAAGAGCAATGATGTATAATTGGGGAATGAACTGCTGTTTTGCCACCAGGTTCCTATATCTGTCAAAGATGTGGAAGGCTATCAGAACAAACTTTTCCACCATACAGTCTCCCAGTGTGCCCAGCAAAGTGTCTTCTTTTCTCTCTCTTTAGTGTGGAAAGAAAACTGGACAGTACACCAACCAACAGAGAAAAGGTGCATCCTGATATATATCAAATACACAGGTGTGAAAAAATATTTAAGAAAAATATATGAAACTCATATAAAATAACATATAGTAGTCATAGGCCCTTTCTGCAGCTTGCCTGGTTCAGGGGTCATCCCAGCATCATTCCAGCAGTGACTTTGCTAGAATAGGTGTGCCGACACCAAAGTTCCCCTCTGCACCGGGTTGCTCTCTGCAGAAGGAGGCATGATGGCCCCACTTCTTCCTGCTGCAGCACAGCCAGATACTGTCCTAGGGTGTGCTGGGGCAGAAAGCATGGCCATTGTGCTTCCAGGGCCTCCATAGCTAAGGTAAGTGCAAGCATGCAGCAGGATTGCAGTGGGATTGTCAGTCTTTGATGGGGAAAATCCATCAATGATTTGTGGTGTGATTGTACTGCCTGGAAACAGGAGGACAGGACCACAATGATGTTGTGCATAAGCAACATCACAGTCCTGTTCTTCTCCTGTCCCTACGGCGGGTTGGGAGGGTGGAATAGAGAGGGTCATTGATATGGAGGTGTAAATCCCTTCTGTGCCATTGGTGATGCCAAATTCAGTGAGCAAAAGTTAGACAAGTATGGCTTCTTGTTCTATTAATATTCAGTACTTGTCCCAAGTATATTATCAATTCTCAAGATTACCCCAGAAAGCAACAGAGAATATATAAACTATACCTGTGTGAAACCAGAATGCAAAACAGTATTTCAAAACGAAATCTTGAAAGAACTGAATTTTCTGTAGAGTTAGTAACCTGAAATTTCCAAAAGCATTAAAGATGAACTCAGCTGAATCAGAATAAGTGTTGCTCAAATTTTAAACCTTTGCATGATAAATCAGCCTGGGTAGATCAGAAGTCTGTATACTAGTATGACTGTAGAATTAAAATGGTACAAATAATGGCTCGAGGACACTTTAAAGAATAACAATTAAAAGCCCCCAGATATAAAGCTTAAATATTAACACTACACAGCTGACAAGTGAGAGCCAGCGTGGTATAGTGGTTTGAACTTTGGACTGTGACCCTGGAAACCTGAGTTTGATTCCCTACTCAGACATGGAAACCCATTGGGTGACCTTGGGCATGTCACACACTCTTGGCCCCAGAAAACCCCATGATAGGTTCACCTTAGGGTTCCTATAAGTCAGAAATGACTTGAAAGCACACAACTGACAGCCATCCTTATTGACCATCATTAAATGCAAATCTTTGTATTGTTTAGCAATGCAATCCTGTATGTGTCAGGTCACTTCTATGGGACTTATTCCCAATAAGATGTCCATGGCATTGCACATTTCTCAGGCCATCTCTTCTTTCTGTGGTGTTTATTTATGCATACTTAGTCTGCTTTGCTAGAGACACTGGTCTGTTCTGTGATTCTAGGGAACAAATTACATGACCAAGTAGAAATAAAAAGCTGATGGAAACAATGCATGGAAGAACTATATAAAAGAGAAGAAAGGTTGACAGGTTCATTCAAGGAGAAATCTTATGAATATGAACCACCAGTTTTAGAATGTATAGTGAAAGTTGCTGTCAGAGCACCTGGGAGAAAAAAATCACCAGGAACAGATGGTGTACCAATAGAGATACTTTAGTCTACAGTCTACTGTACTTCTAACTAAAATCTGTCAACAAATATGGAAACTGAAAAAGAAAAAAAAAGCCCTGAGGACTGCAAATACGCAACGTAAATTCCAGTCCCCCCAAAGGGGGCATGAGGGATTACACTAATACAGGACCATTGCATTAGTCTTCCATGCAAGCAAAGTCATGCTACATCAAATTCTACAACAAAGACTTTTACTATGTATGGAGTAAGAAATGCTAGATGTGCAAACCAGATTCAGGAAAGGAAGAGACACTACGGATCATATTGCAAACGTATGTTGGATAATGGAGTGCATCAAAGATTTTCAAAAGAAAAAACAGCCTGTGCTTCATAGATTATAGCAAAACCTTTGATTGTGTAGATCATGAGAAACTATGGCTTGATCTTAAAGAAATGGGTTTGCCACAATATTTTATTGTTTTGATATGTAACTTGTATGCAGGACAAGAGGCTGTTACTAGATCAGAATATGAAGAAACTGAAGAGTTTCTACTTGTCAATGGGGTCAGGCAAAGCTGCACTTTACCATCCTACCTGTTTAACTCTTATGCTGAACATATCATACGTAATGCAGGATTAGACTTGGAGAAAGGAGGTGTGAACACTGGAGGAAGAAACATCAGTAATTTAAGATATGCAGATGATACCATACTGCTACTGGAAAACAGCAAAGACTTGGAATGATAACAGAAGTAACTTGAGATTGAAAGTGCAAAAGCAGCTTTACCACTGAACGTTAAGAAAGCAAAAATAATGACAACAGTTGATTTGTATAATCTTAAAGCAGATATTGAAGACATTGAAATATTTCAAGATTTTCCATACCTTGGTTCTCTCATTAATTAGAATGGAGAATGCAATCAAGAAATCAGAAGCAGAATAGAACTTGGAAGGGCAGCTATGAAGGAACTAGGCAAGGCCCTCAAATGTCAGGATATATCATTGAATACTAAAGTTAGGATTGTCCATGACATTGTATTCCCAATTTCTGTGTATGGTTTTGAAAGCTGGACAGTGAAGAAAGCTGATAGGAAGAAAATCAACTCCTTTGAAATGTGGTTCTGGAAAAGAGGCCCCTCCCTAAACTGCAAACCCTAGGATTCCATAGGATGTTGAAAGTGGAACAATAGCACTATAACAGTCTAGTGCAGAAATGGCCTAAGAGTTCTATGTGTACCCTGAACTGCTAAAATGACAAATGAGTGGGTCCTAGAGCAAATCAAGCCTGAACTGTTCATAAAAGTCAAAAAGACTAATCTGAGACAGTCATACTTTGGCCATATTATGAGAAGACATGACTCACTAGAAAAGACAATAATACTTGGTCAGGTAGAAAGCTGCAGGAAAAACAGAAGACCACATTACAGATGGGTAGACTTAATCAAAGTTTTTACTCCAAAAGATGAGTGACTCGGAGGTCTACCTGCAATGCCAATGCCTCTGTGGAACAGTGGGGAATTACAGCTCAAAGAGGGAGGCCTGCAAGAGAAGGATAAACTTAAAGGATCTTTCCACCTGTGTATACAATTACTAATGCAGGCACATCAGTTGGAGGTGAAAAGAATGTTTGGTTTTTGTTTTGTTTTTTTGTGGGTGGCGGAAAAACCTAAACACATGAAAGATCCAAGGAGTCTCTCACAACTATACAAGGCTAATCAAAGGAAAGAAAGGGAAATTGGATAGTGAGGAGTTGGGGTAAAGTGGACAATATTTACCTATCCCGAAGAGAAGAGACCAAGCTCAGCCTACAGGATTGGGAATCTGAGAAGCAGAGTGATGGCCTATGTCCAGTGTACTATGGACTGTCTGGCTTGACCTAGGGTTTAAATACCCTTTTTTTCCTGCTATGAAGGGAAAGGTTTTAATGGCCCTCTGGCAGAACAAAAATGAAGTCCAGAATGGGCAAATGGTCTTAGTATTGGGTGACGAAGCATCAGTGTGAATCATGATAGCTTCTTAATGTCTGAGCAAGTGAGGAAGCAAAGGCAAATTTTAGTGGGAAGAGGAAACAGGTTGATGGCCATCAGTTGCTCTATTGAGACAATTTTGTTTGCTATTGTGTTTGAAGGTTGAATCGTTTAGGAGATTATCACAGGCTCATGAGCACCAGAGCTTGCTGACTGATCCCCTGAACTTGTGACCCGACCATGCCCTGAGGTCCCATCTGACCTACTTTCACACATGTTCAGCCAGTCCTCCTTGTCAGCATGGCTTTTCAGCCATAAATATATGATTTATATTTTGTGCCAATTAAATAATGTTCATTGCCAATCATATCATGGAGTGGAGGTATACAACATGGTAACAAAAGAAGATATGTCCTTGAATCTGCAAGACCTGAACAAGACACTTGATGATAAGGTGACTTGGAGGTCTCTATTCCATGGGATTGGCATGGGTCAAAGTCAACTTGATGGCAGTTAACAACAGCCACTGGGGTATTCTGGTATTTGTATTCCTCCACAGCCACTATATGAAGCTCTACACTGACCTGCACTTCCTAACTGGACTGTCAAGTGTGGTAAAAATGATATGCTACTGCCAGTTATCAACTATGTAAAGTGGAAGATGGGGGTACCATCCTTCACTTTGCCTCAAGCAGCAGGTCATGTTCCTTGCAATGGATCTAATCTGTACATGATACAATTGCATCTAGTCTGCACTTGGAACCAGCATTTTGCCTGAATGGATATCTCTGCCTGAGTGTAAGTCTGTTGGCAGTCTTGAACGCATCTAGACAGTTCCATGGCAGCACTGGAGCTGTCAGCTAGTGTGAACTCACCCACAGGGTTTTTTTGAATATCATTTGTCCAGGGATTTTTAATGAGGAAAATTAAATTCCATTAAAATGACATAGCCATTAAACCGTCTTTCGAAAAAAATGAATAATGGATATTTTCATATATAAACACCTTTTCTCAATAAATACAAATGTTCATATCCTGTAATATCTAGCCCATTTGCCTCCACTCAAGTAATCTCTTTGTTCAAGTGACAATTTATTATGTCTTTTTAAAACATTCACATTTTAAATCTCTTGAAATCAAAGCAATAAAAAGATATGTTTCCATTTTTATGTGTAAAATACATGCAAGAAGAGAGGATGTTATGAATCCAGGCAGTTGGAAACCAGGAGATAATGAGATCTTGGGTAGAAGCAACTAGAGCTAAAGGGAATTCACGCAGCTCAGAGTATGAAATTAATCGTGTTGCAGAGAAATTCAGAGACAATCACAGCAAAATAAACCAAGGGTAATTGACTTAAACCAGAAAGGTCTCAAACTTTGCTACAGCAAGAATCCCCAGATTAAAAAAAAATAAAAATAGCAAAAGCCCTTTTTCTGTGCCATTTGTAAATACAAAAGCAAAACAACAGCAATGTCTTTTGCCAGATTTAATCTGTCACTAGGATTGTAGCCAGAATATTTAATGGAAGAAGGGGTAAGCAGTCCTTAAAGCTATCAACCTGGACTATCAACTCAGAACTATCAACTCAGAAAAGGAGGGAAGTAACCAAAACAATGATACAAACCCAATTCCTATTGCAATGGATGAAGGAATAATTTTAACTCCCTGTGTCTTCTGAACAGTAAGCCACATAGCTAAAGTAGAAAAGAAAGTTGTTTTTACTTCAAACATACAAAACATATCATTTCTCAAGTGGAGAAAAGACTGTATTATGACCTGATTCTTTAAGATCAGATGTATGGGGTCAGCACATGATAACAAATGGTGAAGATCAGTGTGTGATCGCTTTGCACTTTCTTTCAGTATTACACAAGGTTTATCTGAACCAGAATATGCAAAAGTTACTTTTCTGACTACAGTTTCCAGAATTCACTCTTCAGCATGGCTTCTGGCCCTAATTAGCTGGGAAGTTGCCATATTGGCTGGATAGTTCATATTATTTGAGCTCAGATCTGGATCCCTCCACATCATGAAACTAATATCATATGCCAGTTCACATGTGTAAAACAGTCATATGAAATCAAAATGTTAATTTCAATTTTAGAACATAGATTGCTTAGTAACCAGTACTATATATGGTGGTTTGTGGAAAAAAATGCTCTTGTAAAGTAAAGTATAGTATATCAGTACTTACTTCTTTCTCCCTTTGAAAACAGGTTAGGAGACATGATCTTTGAATGAAGAACTGCACTATAATCTTGGGTTGGAGAAACCTGTCTAGTTCCTGATCATGTCACTTTGCCCCTAATTCTCTTCCATTATCATATTTCTGTGAGATTTTTTTTTTTACCCAAAATGTATTTTTACGGTTGTGAGCCATTTAGGGGGGGGCCTAAACATTTAAACATTTAAATGAAGAAATATATTCATAAACTATTTTTTAAACGATCCATGGGGAAAAAAATAAACATCTAAATATGCATTTTTCTCCCAGAATATACTGAAATCCATGCTTTCATAAGAACATTTTGCTAAGAACTATGCTACAACATACTCATACAGGCTATCTGGAGAACTGCATTCTCCAATGTCAACATGCCTGAGGCCCTTTTTGCACGGCATTTGCCATGTGAAAGGGCCCCTCGAACATCGTGCAAAGGTGAGGAGCAGTCCGCACTACACACTCACAATTGTGTGATGCTCCAGGGGCTGGCAGGGGCTGATCACACACTTTTTCATTTTCATCTGTGAGTCGAAAATGGTGCATGATCGTGCATCACTCTGGGGCCTCGTGTGCACTTGCCGTGTGTGCAGAGCTCTGGAGCCGTGGTGCTCACACTTCCTGCCCTAGCGCAGCCTGGGAAACTCCCAGGCTGCACTGTGGAAGGAAGAGGAGGGGCTCTCGCACAGGCAGGCGGCAGCTGTGGAGCTGAAGGAACCAGGATGCAAAAGCCTCTTGCTAGAGGCTGCTCGTGCAATCCCTGCACTCCAGTTCTGCGAAAAAGTGTGTTGTGGAAAGAGTCTGAGTTTTGAGATCTTTTTTGGGGGAAGACTTCCATCCCCCCACCCTCAAAAATACATCTGATGGAAATACAGGAAAGAACCTTCTCCATGGCTGCTTCCCAGAGAGGTTAGGCTATCCCTCCATTGTCTTTTCAGTGGCAGGTGAAGAAATGTTTATTTCAACATTTAACTTTTGTTAACTGACTATTTATGAATGCAGGACTTTTAACAATGTGCTATATTTACCATACATGTTGCTTTCTAATTGGTATGCTTGCAAATTGGTTTTCATTCTATTGATAGTTGAATTATATTGCAACTTTTTTTATTTTATGTTTTCAGTAATGCAAACTTTTATTTTTATGTGCTAGAAAGGTAGGAAGCAGGTATATAGATAGATGACAGAAGATGGGAAGATAAAAGAGAGACAGACGTGTTTTCAGAAATGCAAGGTGCATAGCTATGCTTCAAGGTGCACTACAAGGTGTGGATTAGTTCATTTTGTACAGGAATTCACAAAACTTAGGCCCTTTGCACATGTGGGGGGGGGACAGGCGAAAACGCCCAAAAACGGAGCTTACCTGAAGCCAGGTAAGTCCGTCGCTACGCGGAGCAGCACGAGCTCGCTGCTCCACAGTCCTCCGGTGTCCCAAATGGCGGCTTCTGGTTGGTGGAGGCTCTCCACCAACCGGAGAAGCTCGCCAGCTGGAAGCCCACCCCCAGCAGATCTGCAGGCACACACTTGCACGCGCCTGCAAATCCACTTCGGAGCCAGGCGACGGAGCGGCGCGGGGCTGCGCGCTCTGTGCTTTTTAAAAACCTCAAAAAAGAGGTATTTAAAAAACACGCAGCGCAGCTAGTTCCGGCCGCTCCTGACTGGATTCTGGTGTGGAACTACAAAAAGTAGTCCACGCCAGTCCACTCTACAGTGTGGAAGACCTCTGTGAGAGGTCACCCTGCACCATTTCAGAAGCCCGGTATGGAAATGGCCTTAAATTCCTCATGCATCCTTTGCTGAAGATTCCTATCCAGTGCCCTTGAAAATTGGCATGGAAATCAAGCTGAGATTTAACTCTGAAATATAAAAAAGATGTTCTGAGTTTACATGCCACATTATATTCAATCATCTCAGTGTTAATGTGAGTTGTTTTGTTATAAATAAACTAAGAAAGAATTCTGAACATTTTGATACTACTACAAGCATTGTGATTGGATTTAGGCCCAACTGTCTGTGAAGCCTCGATTCAGAAACAGTATTACAAATACCAATGGAAAACTTATTCTCTGAGTGTGAGTCATAGAGATATGGTCCTCTGGACTGTGCCATCTGGAGTTTGCTGGATTGCAGCTCCCAGCATTTTTCATCATTCATTACGCTAAGCTAAAGCTGATGAGAAAGCAAAATAGCCAACTAATTTGAAATGTTCTGTTGGAAGAAAGTCCTGTTACCAAAATACCAATAAATGGGTCCAAAAGCAAGTCTGAACTCTCCTGAAAGGCTATCATACTTTGGGCATCTCATGAGATGATATGTTGCATTAAAAGAGACAATAATGCTTTACAAAGCAGGAGGCAGAAGGAAGGGAGGAAGACCACATTACAGGTAGATAGACTCAAGAAAGCCGCGACCTGGAGTATACAGGACTTGAGCAAGAATTTTGATGGTGGGGGTTTCTTAATGGTTTCTCATTCATAAGGTCACCATAGGTCAGAGCTGACCTGATGACAATTAACAACAACAAACACTGATGAGAGCTTCAGTCTAACAATATATGGTGGGCCACACAAAGCACCTTCCATGTTCAAAAAGGAAGCATCCCCTATGCTGGGACACATCAAAGCTTCTCTTTTAGGCATAAGCATTTGTTTGGAGTAAAACCTAGACAAGAGCCACTGAAATAAATGAATGAGGAATGAGTACAGCATGTTGATTGATTGTTGGAGGAAAATGGATATTATCAAGAAAAGGGCATACCTATCTGGCTGGAATGCTGAATGCGAATATACCTCATAAAAGCACCGATCTCACTTTATACTTTGTATTTTTTCATCTTTAATTAATTTGTAAATGGAAGTAAGACTTATCTTAGGCTTCATATCTAAAATAATCATCTGGAATACACACACACACACACATTCTTGGAAAATATATATATATATTTTCAAATAGTCTTTCCATCCTCTTAAAACCTGGAATTCTATCCTGAGCGTGTACTCCAAATTTCAGGTTGTGATGAACATTCTGAAAAATGAACAGAATATTCATGGTCAATTTAAATCAATTTAATCATAACTACTAATATCAATTACTGTTACTTTTAACATACATTTTCCATGGATAAAACTGATATTTTCTATTGTGAGAAATCATACTAAGGAAACGGAAGCCTAAATCCAAGTACTAGTCTGAAGTAGGGTAGACCATTGAAGAAATCACTGAATGATCTTTCAGCACTTCTGCAAATTCTATTGAAGCAGTGGCTTAATGCTAAAGGACAACTGTGTTTAGACTAGATGCTTGTATACATTAGCCCACATTTCATAATAAACCATTACTTTCAAGTCTTTAATTCTAAAATATGATGTTTATAACTCAAAGTGTGGGGAGTTACCTAGATATTAATATAGTAAATGGGATGATGAATGGACCCACATTGGACCCACATTGCAGATGAAGGTTTATATGATAAACAGAATTTTCCCCACCTGCAACATATGCTGAAGTTTTAACTAGTGTTTGAATAATACATGTAAATATTTCTTTTGTTCTACTTCCAGTAACTTTTCACAGAAGAAAAATGTTACAATATCTGTCATTTTAGTATTGTTCTCTATCAGTATTTTTCCTTACGTGACATTTATTTGCCTTTGTTATTTGTAGCTTCTTCTTTGCTAGAAGAAATCATGAATTCCAGTAAAATTTTGCCCTCTGAATCATTCTGAACATAAGTTAAAATATCTAGCAACATTGGACATAAAAACAAGCCCTCTTAGTTCTTCAGCCACTTACTTCAGCCTTATCCATTGGCTATTATCATATCACTTCATATCATATCATTTCTTATCTATTAGAGTTGCATCATATGTTTCAACTTTATGGCAGAGTTCATATCTAATACAATTTAAATGAATTTATTTCAAAATCCACCTTATTTCAATTTCCTTCCAGCTTATGCCAAAATTAGTGTTTGCTGTCATGTTTTGGTTTTTAGAATATTGGGTTCTGTTTTGCTGAAAGCACTACAGCAGCTATTATAGCTAATAGTGGAAGAGCTTTCTTATTAATTCTAAGATGTCCCCATTACATTTCCTAGATACTTAAAAGGCATCAGGGGATTATATTATGCAAACAGAGCTCCTAGTTACTCAGGTGATAGTTCTTGGAATTAGATATTTGAATTTTGTTTGGGGAGTTGAATAATATGTCTTATCCATCTAATTACATACCAATAAATCAAGCTTGGCAGAGACTCAATTCTTGTCTTGTCAGAAACAATTCTGGAAAACATTGAAGAAGAAAGGCAAGTATCTTGGCTCTGCTTTAGTGGTTTAGAAAGAATGAAAACAAACTGTACTTCTTCACTTCATGTTGTTCTTAATATGTCATACTCTCATTGCTGTTCATCAATTTAGGGCATAAACCCTGATGTTCACTCATGTGCTGTGCTGTCATATCCCAACCACCAAACTAATACAGGCAGTTATCTGCCACAATTTACAGGCATGCCTGAGATCATGACAATGCTGCCATGGTTCAGTTAATTTTTGACAGAAAATTAATTGATTGATGCACCAACATACAACAGAATGCTGGATTGTTTACATCCTAGCTATTGCTATTTTTCCTTATACTGGTGTCAGCTAGGGATACAAATCTTTACTTACTTTTTCCCTATGGGACAGTAAAAACCTGTAATACTTTTCTCCCTCTGGAAAAGATAGCAAGTGTTTTTGCATATTTTAAATGATTTTTCATGTCTGAGGACTTGTGATTTTTGTGCAAAACACTTGTGTGCACAAAATACAATGTTTTTGTTGTTGCTGCCACTCATAAAAAAAAGTTGGTCTTTTTACTTTCACACAGGGCAAAAATTCTTACAGTAGTTAACAGGTTTACTAATAGGGTGTTTCAGTGCCATAAGTATAAGAAAGTTTACTAATATCCTTTACATTCTTAGTCATTGCTCCAAATAGCATAAAATATTGTAGGTTTTTTTGTTTTGTTTTTTGTTAGCTTCCTTCCTTCCTTCCTTCCTTCCTTCCTTCCTTCCTTCCTTCCTTCCTTCCTTCCTTCCTTCCTTCCTTCCTTTTTTCCACTAAGCCAGGGGTAGGCAACTATAGCTGGGCTGGACACTATTTGCTTGGCTGGTCAAATGTTGGAAAGCTGAAGTCTTGTTTTGGCTTTTCTGTTTCTTTATATTAAGGGTATATACCATTTTTGTTAGAATGTACTTAGAGATGTAGAGTGATTACAGATTCTGGACATAGTGTTCTCCCTCTCCAAAATTCATTGATCTAGTCAAAACTCTTTTGATGTTACCTGTGGAACAACTTTCAAATTCACTTTGGATTCTTTTTTTCTTATAACATTTCAAATACAATGTTATTTCTCTTCTCATTTTTGTGACCAAGGCTTTGCTTTCAGTAATCTATATATCTTGCTCTTCACGTGTCTTCTTATCTCTCTTGGATATGAGATGTATCCAAAATGGTTCTAAGACAAGGTTTGGAAAATATGTTGGGCCCCAGAAGTTGCTGTACTATGCCTGCCACCAGTCCTAGCCAACATAGCCAATGGATGAATGAGGTTGTTATCCAGCAACATTTGGAAGGTCCCATGTAACCCAACCCTGCTGTAAATGAAAATCAGCATGCATTGTAGTTCAGCTTCTGTGGGTCCATTAATGTACAGCTCAGGGGGAGGCTGCATGATGGAGGCAGGAAAGGAAACATCATAATGTCCATCATGACACTGATAGCTGGGACATCAGCTTATTTAAACATGGTCATATCTTCCCTACTTTATCTTTCTTCTTGATTCTGCTTGGGTGTAGAGCTCTTGTCAGCTGATGAAGAAGAAGGTGGCATATGCAGTGGTTAGACTATTTTATCTCCCCATAGGTATAGCCAAGTGGTTGATGGGAGAATGAACACTTTCAACAGCCATCTAATGGGACCACCTCTGGTAGAAGAAATGGTACTAAGGGAGAGATCTGCCCTAAGAAGTGATTCTGGCAGTGATTACTGGTCAGGATGAAACTCCAGTGGAGGAAGTTTCCTCTCAGGCAGAGGGGAAATTGTATGTTGTATGCTATATTTTATGGTATATGAAAACAATTATGCTAAGTTGTGGAATGAAATTTAAAAAAAAAGATATGCAGAGATGAGAGAGTTTAAATGTCTCTATGCTGAGGAGAAATTCTATTGTAAAAAATAAAGGTGATACCTTGAATGTTGTTCCTGTTCCTGTTGATTCTTTCAGTAGATATATATTTTCTGAGCAATGGCAGAAGGATCTATAAAGATTCATTTGGCAATAGAAGAAACCAGGACTGAAGCTGGTTTCAAGATGCTAAACAACAAGGAGGTTTGGGGCTACCAAATGTGAAGCTATACTTTGCCGCTTGTTATTTAACGCATTTCAAGGAGTGAATAAATGTTGATAAATAAAAGACTTTTAGAATTAGAAGGCAATGTTTTAAGGTTTGGGTGAATGTAAAATTTAATTTGCACATGAGATGTGTCTTACTGAGAATATGGAGGAGATTTAAACCCAGGTTATGCAAGAAAATGCACTATGGGTTGCAGCTCAAGAAGCTTTTTACAGAAAAGAAATAATCGGTGGAGAAAACTGATTAAGGTATCAAGATATGCTGGAGAACTGCCAAGGAGAGTACAATATGAAAATGAAACAACACTTGTCAAATGAAGGATATGAATTTCAGTGGCTCTCTTACAGGCAACTTTTTGATGGATTTAAATAGAATTTTTTTTAAAAAAAAGGTTTTGAAATGTCTAAATTCAGAATCTCCATTTCAATTGTGTACAAATGATGAACAGATAATTGGTAAAATATATAATCTTTTATTAAAGGTTGAGATAGAAGATGAACAAGTGAAGGAATGTGTGAGAAAACAGGCTAAATTATCTAACATGTATTTCTTTGAATGTATGTTGGAAATGTAATAAGCAGGTCTTGAGAAAAAGCTAAACAAAAAAGGCCAAAATACATATTACGTTGCCAAAGATTTCAAAGTTAAATATTTAATTAAAATCTGAACTCTTTCTTTTGGGATTGATGGAAAAAAGAAAAGAGTTGTGAAAGATTACTCCAATATATGGCAATAGCAGTGAGGATATTATACAGAATAAATAGAAGAACAACCTAGTTCCTACCAAAGAAGATTGGTTGCTAAAACTTAACGATTTAGTGGAAATGGACAAACTGACTACAATGTGCCTGTATATAATAATAATAATAATAATAATAATAATAATAATAATAATAGTAGTAGTAGTAGTAGTAGTAGTAGTAGTAGTAATAGGGAGGAGGAGGAGGAGGAGGAGGAGAGCATGAGCCCATGTCAATGTAAGTGAGTGCCCACCACACCCATTGACTATCATAGGACATGACTTTGTGTGATGTCATATTCATGTGTGTGGAAGTTGTGACAGAGAAGGGACCGCTGCATTTTGGTAAAAGAAAAAAATACTAACAAAGTTTTTAAAAGACTCGAGACCGTTGATTGGTTTTTTGAAAGGTAATGAGGGTGATTTGGTGACTGTTGGTTTTACTTAATGAATATGAGTTAAATATACAGAAGCAGTGTAACGTGTAGATAGACAGAAGTAGTTTTTAAGAGTTAAAATATATCTGCAGAAAGGGTTGTTGGCAGTGATCTTTTTTTGTTTATTGTAGTTTTTGTGATAAGTTCAAGTAGCAGGCAGGAGGAGTTTGGTCTAATAGGATAACTTTTGTGTTAGGTTTTTTTTTTTTTGGTAGTTTGTAGTTGTTCTTTGTTGCATGTATTATTCAATTTTTATTCTGTTCTAAGTAGCTTTAATTCAATAAAAATGATTAAGTGAAAAAAGAAAAAAGTGTCCAATGAGAAGAGGTGTTTTATAGTTGTGGCTGCCAGTTCCCATTGGTCCACAACCATCTTTTTTTTTTTCAGTCCACTTTCACAAGTTCAACTCTTTGTTTCTTTGGACATAGTCTCCCCCCCCCCCCAATGGCTTGAATGCTTGTACCCTCAGCCTGTTAGACCACATGACTAATTTGCTGTGCTTGATTTTTATTTTTTTTTTAGGCCATGTGTGGCGTTCATTGTGGTCTGTTAAACCTTTGGTCCTAGGCACTGACTCTTTTTCAGGGTCACCATTTGAGAGAGGCTTTTTTCACAGCTAACTTTTTGGCAAATCCCTACCAGGGTTGGCTCTGCTGGGAGAAGAATGTGACAGAAGCACTCCCCTCTGCACTGGCTGCCTGATGGAAGGGAGAAGCATGAAGGCTCTTCCTCTGCCTTCCACAGAGTAGCCCAGCACTTTCTCAGGCTGTTCTGGGGAAGGAAGCAGAGCCATTGTGCTTTCTGACCCACTGCACAGCAGGTAAAAGTGGGAGACAGTGGGAGGGATGTGCAATCATGGTTCATTGACAGGAAAAACCTGTCTGCAATTGGGATTGTGACGAGTGGCCACAGGATTGCAATGGGATTGTGATGGGATCATGACAACATCATGCAGAACCATTGCCACAGCCCCATCACAATCTCATCACCTTTGTGGGTTGGGGAAGGGCTGTGGAAAGGGCCACAGTCTATCAGGCTTACATAGCTGCAGGCCTAGATGGAATTGGACATTGCTTTCAATTTGCCATACCCACTAATAATGAAGCAAGAATTCATTAATTGTGGTCCAAGAAGCTACAGGCCATTTTCATTTCCAGACTTTGTGTTAGGCTTCATATTTTCTGGTGTTACTGTGACCTAACCTGCTGAATTCATATGACTCGTTCTTATTCTTATTCTTATTCTTATTCTTATTCTTATTCTTATTCTTATTCTTATTCTTTTCTTTGCAGGAAAGAGTAATGATAGTATCCACAGGGGATTAGTTGAATTCAAGTGTTTGGCCTAACTCCTTTTCAATCATATTACTCCAGCCTTAAATTTGTTAGTTTTATAGAAGCACGGCAGTGCTTACCTTGTGTTTGACAGTTGAACTGGGCCTAGTAGTTAAGCGATCAGTCATAGCTTGCCCTCTCTTTACTTTAATAGTTATTATTTATGAGGGATTTGTAAATGTTAGTGCATTTACAAATGCTTAGCTTTAGTATCATTAAACCTCAAAATATGGGATTCCATCACCACAATCCTCTGGGGGGTCAAGATGCAGCCACAGTTTTGGATGCAAATCATGACACCAACTGAGTCCATTCAGGGAGATCAACTAGATAGTGGCCACTCAGTTAACAAGGGAGCCTATAGTATGCTCATTCATACCCTTGAGTGTTAAAAGACATAGGCCATCTCTGCACTACACTGTTTTAGTACTATTATTCCACTTTCAATATCCTGTGAAATTCTGGGGTTTGTAGTTTATTGAGGCCAAAGAGCCCTCTGGCTGAGAATTCTGAATGTCTCTCTCTAAACTGCAATTCTCAGAATTCCACAGGATGTTAGAAATGGAATAATAGCACTATAACTGGTGCTGAGGCAGAAATAGCCTCAGTCCTGCCTGTTATGCTGGGACTTTGGAGTACAGTGTTCATGGAGCAGGCATCATTACAAAAACAAATTCATTTATTCCATTTATAGAAGGCCATGTGCATTTATGGCCTGCACAAATGGGAGTAGTCATAGTGGAAATCCTTGGAAGCAGGGTGGAGCAAGGAAAGGATTCACCTTTTCTTCCTTCATGAGGGGTGCAACAGAATTAATTTGGAAGTTTTGTTACAGGTACTGAAAGACTATCCTAGATGACATGATGTTATTTATTCACATAACTGTTTTCTGTTTGGCTTACAAATCCCTTTTCAGGAAAAATATTGTGCTTTATTTGTGAGGATGGCCTTAGGCAGATCCCCTCTTTTGACTCTTGGGGCTCAGAGGGAGTATCATACGTGGACAAGTTTCCTAGAGGATAGCCAAGGAAGAGCTTTCCCCTGGTGTCAGGAGTGGCTTACTCACAAAATGGGTGAGGTATCCTATAGTATTCCAGCCCAGGGCAAATACACTTTTTTTTAACCATCCCCCCCTTGCAGATAAGTGTAGAAATGCAATAGTGTCCTTTCTCCTCTTGCAAGTAGAAGGAAGAGGGTTCTTCATAAAATTTGGATGCTAATTTATGTTGTTTATTCCTGTTAGGTTTCTGTTTGACATAATGCTTACTATAGCTAGAAAGGAACTTTTACTGAGAGGAACTTTAATCAATCTGTAATTGTTTTAAAAATATCTTCACAGCTTGTACTTGCAACTGTTCCCTTCTAGTTTCTGTGCATGCCAGACATTTATGCATTTTTTTAAAATGTGTGTCTTACATTCTTTTCTCCCAAAGACCACACAAGAAATATACTGAATGTTCTGCCAGTTGGGGGAGTATCTTAAGTAATGAGTTCCAGATAATCACTTGACATTGTCAATCTATAGACCATGTAAGAGAACCAGCATGGTGTAGTTGTTTGAGCATTGGACTACAATTCTGGAAACTGGGTTCAGATCTGTATTCAGCCATGAAAACTGACTGGGTGACCTTGGAGAAGTGACATTTTCTCAGCCCCAGAGAAATGCAAAGTCAATCCTCTTCTGAACAAACTGGATGATGCTGCTGCTGCTGCTGCTGATGATGATGATGGTGATATTTGGTTTATGTGCATTACAACAAAATACTGCTGAAGAGCCTTAACAACAGGAAGGCATTTTCTGCTCCTTCCACGGTGTGACATAACTAAGAAAGTGTCCATTTATTAGGGGGTAAAAAATGAACAGAAGCTATTTAAATAGCATAGATTGAGGCAGGCACCTTGACATTAAAAAATGCCTATAACTTATTGTGTTTAATACCATGGACATCCTTCAAATGAAATCTCAAGATAAACAGAGATCAATATGTAATTGTTTAGTATCCATGAAGGACTGAAGAATTAATTTAATGGTGAAAGGTAACAGAACTTCAATTGATTTCATGAAGAAATATTGGGAGGATTTGTGAAACATAGCAACAGAGTTACGCATTTTGGATTACAGGTTATCATAAAAGTATGCCTTTTGCAGACATTTAGAAGCTAAACCGGCACAACTCTAAAGCCCTATGCAGACATTACCCATCATACTTTCTTCAAAAGGGCAACAGGGGAGCTCCTGTCCTTGCCTCCCATTACAACTTTCCTCATGTTCCTTACACATACAATGACATTTCTCAAAAGGAGATTCCTGTTTGTGTGGAAGCTCTTCACACAAGTAAGAATCCTGGTCAATCAGGAATCTTAATTTCACATTAATGGGAATCTCTCTTCTTGAATGCATTGCTATTCATGTAAAGAAAGCAACAATGGGGCGGGGGAGGTTAGTCGCTACCTTTTTTTCCACTTTGAAGAAAGAGCAATGAGTGATGCTTGAATGGGACTTTTGCATTATCTTCCAGCTTCTCTTGAAATTCCTCAGATGTGTCACCTGAAGAGGAATAATAGAACTGAGTTAGACTCCCTTACAAATCTATAGCTGTAAAACACAATACAGGAACCTTGGATGCACTGCCAAAACAACTATTAACCTGAGAAAAATTAATATAGAAGAATGTACCAGCAGTTTACAGAGAATCCTCTGGAGCAGTGGGAGCTGGTGCCTTGTAGAATGGGAGAGGAGTACAAGGAAGGTGAGCAGAAGACGGACCAAGGACGGGTCACAAAGCCAGGACACAAGCAAAAAAACATCTCCGTATGCTTTTTATTAACATCATATCATAAGTTCATAGAGATACACAGGATGAGATCCCAAAGACTGTTTAGTCTAATATTCTGATGATGATGGGGGGTATCCCTGTGATTCAACCTCTATTGTTAATTTTAATAAAAGTAATACAATGTAATAAAAAAAATAAACCACAGTAATGCAGTAATGGCTAATGCACTCTCTGAGAAGTAACTTTTCTGTAATGGGTTACTTCTTAACTCTGACCCAGTGTGAGGTCTGAATATAAATTATCTACTTGTTATAGTTGCTATATTCTTGTATGTTTTTGAAGATTAAAAGACACTCAACAACTTCAAGGTGTTGTTAACAAAACTGAAATCTGAAAACCTATGAGGAAAAGAAAACATTCTTACAAAATGGGAGTATAGTGATTTATACAGAGAGAGAAAATGTATAGCTGAGCTATTCATAAGAGTGAAATTTTATGGAGAAGTAATACAAGATCAGAAGGCTGGAAAGCCAATTAGAGAATCCAAGGGTGAAAAGCCAAATCTTGAAGAAAGAAGTGATAATCTTAGCTAGTGAAAGGATTAGCATGGAGAGGTGATAATAACAGTTTTGTGGTTGAGAGTGGAAGGAACGAGATTGTGGGGGAAAAAAGAAAAAAACTGAAAAGTTATGTTTAGAAAAATAAAAAAGCAGAAGATTGAAAAGGTGTTAACATTATATTCAGTTTTAATTACTGAGTTAGTGAAGTATTCAGAACAACCTCTGGCTTTTATATTGGCTTGATTCGTCATCATTTTCTCACAAAGAAGAATTGCAATTGGGAATTGGGGCCTCAGATCTATCCCCTAAGCCACTTATTCCTGTCTTATTTGAGAGTGGCAGAAATCCCACTGTAAACTCTTTTATCTTTCTTTTTTTTTCACTTTTTTTTCATAGGCACACTGAAGGAAGACATGTTCCCATGAGTTCTCCAGTGTGTTTTGTCCCATAGAGATCTCTGAATCAGTCCTAATCCTGTTTTCTTTTTGAATGGCTCTAGCTCTGTGGCAGGGCTCATCCTTTACAAATGTACAAAGGTAGGGTAAATGTGCCACCCATCTACCTCAAACCCTGAAGCTTCTTTTTCCCATACACACACACACACACACAAATGTGTAATTATGGCGCATACCCCTCCTAGAAACTCCAGTAATCACAATTTTCCTTCAGAAAATACTGTAAAGTACACATATATTATGTTTTAGTCAAAAGAACTTTTTACAACAACAAAAACCCATTTGGAAGTAGATGTCCTATCCTTCTGGTTTTGTCAAAATGGGTTGGTGAACCCTGTTGTTGCCAATTAGGGGCGGGGCAACTTTGGTCCTCAGACCAAACAAAGTTGTCCTTCTTGCTTTTCACAAAGACTTCTGCAGTTTTGTCCTTCACTTCTCCAGGTAAAAGGAAGAAAGGCTGTGGTCCTTTCTGTTCTCATGTGTCATCCCATCACAATCCCGGCCATGTGTCTGCCAGGATGGAAGTGTATCCCAGTGCTCCCCTCTGCACCTGACTGGCTGCCTACTGAAGGGAGCATGAGGGACACACCTCTTTTTTCTACACTGCACCCGGCTGTCTTCCCATGCTGCAGTGGGGAAGGAAGCATGTGATCATGTTTCTGGCCCTTTTACATCGCCAGCAGCAATGGAAGGCTTGCACGGTTGAGGGTCTTTGATGGAGTTTTTCCATCAGTGATATAACCCATGCTCACACCAACTAGCAATGCAAGAAAGACAGGACCACAATGACATCATGCAGAAGTGTTGTCACAGTCTCAATCTTCTTGTCCCCCATGCTGGAACACTGCTGTCTTGTGGAAAAGGCCTTCAGAAAAGTCTGAAGTATCCCCTTCCGGTTGCATGGCTGGCGCGAGAGGCAGCTCGGATTGAAGCTGCGCAATGGCGCGGCTCCGAGCAGCCACCCACTGGATTCCAGCCGCCTCTTTTGCCATCACAGAGGCGGCAGAACACCCCTCCGGTACGAGGGGTGTGGAACGGGTCCGACGGGGACCCCAAAACCGGTGTTTGCTCTGCCTGGCTGGGAGAACCTGGAAGGACCAAGACGGAGCCAGCAGGATCGCCGCCTGAGCGGCACAAGCACCACCGTCAACTTTTAAAAGAAGACATCAAACAACATGCAAGAATTTAATAAGAGTCATTTAACCTGTTCTGGTCTCGATTCTGTCAATATCGCAGCGGTTCTGGCATGCAACGGTGGGCAGAAGCGAAAGATTGGGGGGGACCCTGAGCCTGAGTGAGTTCGTTATGGCTGGGAGTTTTTCTTAAAGGGGCCGCTGGAATTTTAAGAAAAAGCTAGCTGGGTGTGCTGCTTACTCACGAGGATTGAAGTTAATATTTTTTAAAGAAAAAAGAAAGACTTAAGAATCATAATTGGGACTTAAAGTATAAGATGGCGTATAATTGATCATTTGGACTGATGGATTACAAATGAGTTATAATCTCCATTTGGACACTAAATTTTCTACAGTATAATACTTCGATATTTTGGCTGGACTGAGAAGATCTGGAATTTGATTCATGGATTAGGGGTTTGGATTTTGGATTTTGGAGGAATATTTCGGGATTGAAAGCTATTGAGCTGCACATCTCCCTTTTTTTTATTCCAGTGGAGTGATTCTTGTTTCTTGATTCTCTTGGATTGTTGAGACTATGAGACTGTGCTGAAGGTCATCTAACCCAAAACATCCTCATTCCCACGGATGGAGCAGCCTGGAACTTAAGCGACAATGAAAATGCAGTGAACCTTCTGAAATGAATTCCGGGCAGCTTCAAGAGGGGAGGAGGGAATATAAAGCAGATAAAGGCACAGGGTTCTGGATTTGAGAAGGGGCAATGTATTTCAGCAATGTCAAACAAGTTTACTATAAGTGATATATTGTCAGTAATATAAACAATGTGATGTCAAGGGTTGAGACTGTGAAACCTGTGATGGAAGAGACTTTATTGGAAGATCCTTCCTCCCATGGACTGAGCTGCTTGGAATTTAAGCGACAAAGAAATTACAGATAATCTTCAGAAATGAATTTTGGGTGGCGAAGTCCAAGATGGGAGGGGAGAACGGGGAGATTGTGATGGAAGTTAGTCAAGTAAAAACCCACACTCTCCTGGACAGGGCGGCTCGGAACTTAAGCGACTAGGAGAATACAGTAAAAATTCAGAAATAGACTCAGAACCGCAAAGTCCAGGAAGGGAGGGGGGGAAAGGAGCGGATATAGTCACAGGATTCTGATTTGATAAGTGGAGTAAAATACCCTCTCTCTTAGGCGCGGTGCAGCTTGGAATATAAGCGACTTTAAGAGTACAGAGAATTTGCAAATGAATATCTGGGCTGCAGAGCACCAGATGAGAGAGGGGAACGGGAAGATGACGATTGCACAGGCTTCTGAATTACACAAATGGATTTTTATTTTGACATTGTTAATTAAGCTTGTAACTGATGATATATCGATATATTTCATGAATATGAACATTGTGATATTGCTGAATGGGAGAAGGGGTTTAAAAAGTACTTAAGGAGAAACAAGACACTTTAGTACAATGGAATTTAGGGTAAGAAGATGGGGGACTGTTGCAGTAATAATTGCTCAGACTGCCAGATACACAATGACAGAAATAATTAAAAATTTTAAGACTTTGGGCTGTAGGTAATGGAGAGTTAAAGGGAAAAAAAAAGATATATATATAAGGAGAAAACAGAAGCTTCAAGAGAGTGATATGGAAATATTTTGGAACAGGACGATTTGAGTTAAGCAGAAGAGAGTGATGGTTGGGAACTGTCTAGCCAGAACGACTATATTATGATTGTTAGGAGAAGGAAATGTGTGTTCGAACAGATGAGATAATCAATTTATTGTGATGCACTAATGTAACAAGTGGACTAAGCTGCGGGAAATGTTGACCAGAACAGTGTGGAAGAACAGAAGAAAATTCATGTAACAAGTACAAGTCAAATAATCCTTTTTTTATATTTGTGAAATTTAATAAAATTATATTAAAAAAAAAAAAAAGAAAAGTCTGAGGTATTGTTGGGGCTTTCTATACTACACTGTTATAGTGCTATTATTCCACTTTCAACATCCTATGGAATCCTGGAGTTTGCAGTTTAAGGAGGGGCATTCAGAATTTTAAGCCAGAGAGCTCTTTGGCCTAAGTAAACTACAAACCCCAGAATTCCACAGGTTGTTGAAAGCGGAATAATAGCACTATAACAGTGTAGCATGGAAAGGTCCATAGAGCTACTGCCAATCAGACTAGGCTGTGTTAAGTGAGAAGGACCAATGGTCCAATGCAGTGTAAAGCCATTTCATTTATATGTTGGTACCACTAAGCAAATCTAAAGACGGCACAGATGCTAATGCCAGGACCCTAGCAATGATAGCTGTTTATTCTATCTATTTCAACAACTTTTTTGTTTTGCTTTATTTTGCAGTAGTTGACCTGGCACAGAAATGTGCTCAGTATCTGTAAGCTGAGAATAAAATGGATTGAGTCTGTTGTCCTATGAGGCTTTGTTTCTCTGCCTGACTTCAAAATCAGCCAATTTTTGTTCGCAAGCCCCACAATTTTGGCTACTGAAATTCTTCCTCATTAACAGCATTGTCACATTGTAAATAGCCTACGTGATTCAACTTTTGCATTGGTATGAAATGGTCATAATTATATTGCAGCTTTTCTGAGATATAACATTCTACTTATATTTTAATCAGTGCAGTGTGCTTTCCAGACCATACAGTAGCACCAGCGTTATGAGTGTGCAATCTGTAAGAGATTCAGTCACAGAACACACTATTGGCATCACTTAATTAAGACCATCTAAAATAAAGTGGGATTAAATATGATATCTAATTTCATGTTCTCTAAATGGCCAGTTACTCTACCACAATATAAAATGTCCAGAAGTGCCTTGTAATTAGTATGCTTATCACTTTTGGATAGTCTACCTAGAGTAGTGACTAGGTAGGCAGTTTGGAGGGATATTTTGTGGTACTAAGTTCTTTCTATGGGGTGGAAAAGCCTACTCTTCTCCCTGATTTTCACTAGAAATTAAGAATGCATAGGACTTTCGAAATACCTCTCAATTATACATGGATTTAGGCTCTTAATTAATCAGCATTTCCCCCAGGGTTTCTTGATGTAATTGTGTTCTTATGATAGCTGAAGACTCAATTGCATATAGAAAGAGCTGAATTCATAAACTGTCATCATAAAAGAACTGTGGTTCTGTGACTGTTTTATGCTAAATACACTGCAATGATGCCACATGCATTAATTCATTGTGGCAGTGCTACACATAAGTAGTTCCTTGCTGCTGGCTTATTCTAAAATGGTGGCAGCTCTGACCATGATCCAGCCAAAGATAAGCTGTTTTCAGGTCCTTTTTTTATTTCCAGTAGCACAAAATTTACAGGGGACAGCATGTGTGGATTGATACTAATAAGTTGGTGACAGTCCAAAATATCTCTTTTGTTTCTGCACTACAACAAGGCATTCTGCATCAGTGATATAAAATAATCCAGACACACCAAGTAAAAGCAGCAGGAGTTCTGAATTAGCTAGGATGATGATATTAACCCCTACCATGTGCACAAATTTTTTCTACCTCCCTCCCTCCACATTTATCTGCAACCTAATAACTGAACAGAGAAATAATTGATTTTCCCAGCAATAGTACTATGTTTTGAACATCCCCTCCTGTAAGGCAAAGTATACAGGGATGACTTCATCTTGACATGTCTTGGACTACAGGAATCTGTTCCTGATGATGGTGGAAACTCAAAATTACAAATTACAAATCTACAGCACTTGCCTGTGTACAGCTACATGTCAGCAAGTTTCATTTTTTTTGTCAAAGTTCAACTTCTAATTTTTTTAAAAAAAATCCTAAAAAACAACAACAACAAAACTTTCAAATGAGATGTATACTTGTGTAGTCAAATAAATAATTATGTTGATAATAGTTTGACTGGATCCTGTTTTCTCTCATTTATTCATAGTAGATAATAGTAATTTAAAACATTTTCCTTAATTAAACCACTTTTATCATTTGTAGAAATGGTACCCCAGAACTGCTTCTCATTCTTTTTAATCACAGCTAGGACTAACTGTTTCCATTGTGTTCTGATATATGAATCTTTTTTTTTAAAAAAAAGATGCCTTAAAAGATAACCTCATAGAAACTAAAGTGCCAGGAGAAATAATATCCTTATATCTAAGTGCCTGCCAAGAGTATAACATTAATGCTTTTCAGGCATCTCTACATTCAAAATTAAACCATCTATTGAATACCACTTTATTAGGATTAAATTGTTTGTTACAGATCAAATTAGGTCTAAGAGTCAGAATGGTTTGATAAGCATACCAAATAGCTAAATCAGAGTCTAAAATGACTTGATGAAGAGATTTAAAGGTAGTACTCTCAAATATATGAGAAACAGAGGTACGCAGGTTGATTGACCATTATAGTCTCTGTTCTTCCACATGAATTTCATTTTTTATATATATATTTTGGGAAGGACAGAAAGGAAGGAATGTTTCAAAATAAAATAGCAGTGAGAGAGAAAAAATATTGCTTTTGACTTTGTTGTTAACTTCAATTATATGAATGTCAGGAAGCAGTTTGGCAAAAGCTGCCATATATATAACCAATTGTGCTAGCTCCCTGTTATGGGCTCATGCACACACACACATCCAGGTTTGATATGGTTTAATTGGCAAAATATAAGTTAACTGGCAAAATATAAGTTAATTGGCAAAATACATTAATCGGTGTTAATATAAAATGTAACCTGATGTGAATGGAAGGTCAAGCTGGGCAGAGGAAAATTACTGACTGAACATGTGTAATTGCATAATAGGTTAGGAGACCCTCTCTGGGCACAGCCAAGATCATTGTCCAGTGGATTACCAGGTAGCTACAGAGATACCAGGCGTAAGCTGAAGCTGTAATATCTCTGGTAGCATACAATGGCAAAGGGAAGTTTCCACCAAAACACTGATTGTTTCAGCCCTGCTTCCTTGTACCTGGATGTTTCCCTGCATTGTTCCTGTATCTGTCCACAGTTATAGAGCTATTACGACAACCATTAACTGTTTGTCACCTAACACTAAGACTAATTCTGTCTGGACCCCATTGCCCATGTATTAATCTCCATTGTTTGGTCAGCCAGAGAGCCATTTGCACTCATGACCTCAAGGTAGATTTTGGGTATAAAACCCCTCCATTATGAGCAGTTCAATGCAGTATCTCAGTTGCTGAACAACACACTGCCACTCCAATTTCCGAACGAGTGGTGTCCTTGGGCGCAAGTCTAAGTCACATCACTGCTTTCTTTACTGCTCTCCAGATTGGTAATTACTGCCCATTCCCTAAAACTCTGCTATCAACAACTTTCCTCCTTTTATCCATTGGTTAGCTTTTGTGTGAGTGTGTGAGTATTTGGATCTTTTGAGTGTGTGTGTCTGATCTTTCAATAAGACATTAATTAGCTTATTTTGGAATCTCTGGCTGGTTCTTTCATGCAAGACCCTGTATAACCTTGGTGGAAAGATCTCATTAGGTTATCCCCCTCTCACCGGCCTCATAATTTGAGCTAATTAGTTCCTCATTGTCACATGGAGGTATTGGAATCATGGGTGGACTCCTGAGTCACCCACATTTTGAGCTTACAACCCCTGTTGGTGATGTAGGTGTGGGCAGCCAGTACTATGTCATCAAGACATTGCAAATGGTGCAAGAAGAGGACATCAAAAAGCCTCAGACCTGGCTTGTTTATACATATATCTTGGGACATTCTAGCAAGAGGAACATCTTGAGGGTCTTGTCCAAAATTAGTACCCTCCA
Organism: Cyclura pinguis; assembly: GCA_030412105.1. Lineage (NCBI taxonomy): Eukaryota > Metazoa > Chordata > Lepidosauria > Squamata > Iguanidae > Cyclura > Cyclura pinguis. The sequence goes on from CM059602.1 coordinate 163,256,698, forward strand.
CTTGTTGCAAACTGGTCTCAGTTCTAGTGTTAAAATCTCCATATAAGAATAAGCCTTGTGGAGGGATATTAACATTCCAGGTTTCAGATAAATTATTCCAGATGTTATTAGGACCTACTTTTTTGATAAGGTAGGTAGAAAATAAACATTTACACAAATAAGAGAACCACAATAGTTGCTTTTAAGGAAGAGAGCCTGTATACATAGTGGAAAGGAACTAACCAGTGGTTGAATGTCAGCATTCAAAAGCGTAGTAAGGTTGCCACTACCACGGCCTCTGTTACTAATTTTGATAGCTGAAACAGAACATGATCAAAGTCCATGGAGCAATAGTTAATTAGTTTCAGGGGCCCATGTCTCTTGCAAACAAGGAATTTTTATTGTTTCCAAATAAATTGCAAAATCTGCATCATTGAAGTTGTTTGTCCAGCCCATAATATTCCAAGATAGTAAGTGCAATTGTCATACTGGGGTAATCAGGTCTGCATCATCACAAGTGACCAAGGATTCTGTTTGAACAGGAGCTTTTTGTTTGGGAGACAATTCAAGCAAAAATGGTATATTATTAACTCTCTTTGGCTCCAAAGGTTATACTGGAATTGCAGTTACCAAAACATCCTCATTCATTGCTAGTAAAGTGTCAATAGAGCCCCCATCTAGATCCCTCTAAGCATGGGGGAGCTCATCAGTGGATAATATATTCACCAGTAGTTTAGCCAAGTCACTGATGATAGACAGCATATTCTTGAGATCTTCCAATCTAGAGGCATTTTTATTTTAATTTTTTACTTTTTTATTTATTTTATTTTTTTCTTTTCCTCTTCATTGGTAATTAATTAACGGAGGCCTATAAGCTATTTCTCTATTATGATGTTAGACATTTTGGCTGGACTAGACTACTGCATGGTCTTTCTAGAAGTTTCTTTGAAGATGGACAAACAAGTACTCCTTTCCTTTATAGGAACCTCACTACTATCCTTAGAAATAATTAGAGGGTTATAGCTAAGTCTTGGAAAACCTGCATTGGTGTTATTTGAAAGCTGGACAGAAAAGGTTTCATTTTCATCAACATGAATGGGAGTGTAGACTGTTCAAATGTTACAACAATTCTCTAATATACCACTATACTAGGAAGCTATTCTATAGCAAGCAAGTCAACACAATGAGGGTGTGTATGTTTGACTGTATGGTTAATGGAATATATTTTGTATGACTGATGGCAGATATTTTCATATTCCTTTTGCCCATTGTTTATTTATTTGTGGGGCCACAGAAATTGAGGATTTGCCTCACTATTTGTTCTTTTGTCCACTATATTCTGATTCAAGAACTAAATTTATTGGATTTATTCTGTTATGTTTACATATGAATACTCTTTCAGAAAAGATTTTCTCTCTCATGTCCAATATTGATTCTATGGTAACCCACAAGGTTTTACTTTTTGCCCTGGCAACAATGAAAATTAGGGCAAGATTTATTATTGAAATTGCAGTGAATTGTTCTGGGGATTCTCTTCTCTAATTTTACAATTACTATTCATATTTAATGTGTTTTAGTTGTATTGGATATCTTCTTTTTATATATAATATGTAAGATGTATTTGCTGTTTATTTTATGTTGTATTTTTATACTGTTGCATTTTTGTTACTCCAAACGGTGGGGCACCTTGGGGTTCTCCAGCAGCACTAGCATCTACTTAGAAATGTGGAAAATTAAAATTCAAAGGACGCCTGTGAGAAGGGGATAATCACAGGACCTTTTCACCTGAATATACCAGTAGTAACTGTGAGACATCAGTTCAGAGTCAAAATAATTATTTTATTGAGGGATTCACAGACACTCACAAGCAATCAAGCAGTCTCAAAAATCATACAAGGCTAGTGAAGAGAAAGGAAAGAACTGTTGGATGGCAAGAAATGTTTGGGGTGACATGGGTGACAGTTACCATTCCAGAAGCAGAAGATTGAAGAAGGATGGCTCAAACAAGAGTTTGAGGGCAGCACAGAGCATGAGAACCTGGAAGTCAATGGACAGAGTGACACTAACATGCATCCAAGGTACTACAAATTGTTGGACTTAGGGCTGGAGTTTAAGTATCCTGTTTCCCACTCTGAAGGGAAATGTGTTAACTATTCTCTGGCAAAGCAAACAAAAGGGGTCTAGAACAGATCAGTGGTCTTAACTTCAGGTGACAGGGCATTGATTGGAGTTGTGACAGTCTCTTAATGCCTAGTCACTTGAGGGAACAAAGGAGAGTTTCTGTGGGAAGATGTTACAGGATGTTGACCATTGGTTGCTTCATCAGGGCAGTCTTGTTTGCTATTGTATTTGAAGGTTGCTATTGAGAAGATTATCACAAGCACATCAGTGCCAGGGGTTTCCTGTCTAAGCCTTTTGAACTTGTGACCTGGCCATGCAGATGTCATTTGTCTTAGCATGTGACTTCCTATTTGTCTTAGTATGTGACTTCCAACTTAGTATGTGACTTCCAACAAGAGTCCTTTTCCATATGCCTTCCAGCCCAAAGTATATGATTTTTATATTAGAAATGAAATCTATCACTAATGAAATGATATTTCTCAACAATTATGCTGTACCATGGAATGAGTGTGTACGGCATGATAACAATTTACTTTGTATGTGAATGCCCTGGTCTAACTATTAATAAATTACTGCTAAAATTACTAATTTTATCACTCAGAAACACTAAAGCAAGACAGAAAACAACCCATTCCAGAATCTCATCTGCCAATCAATAATACTGGAAAAAAATTTCTCAATAGTTGTAAAAATATTTACTCAATAATTTTATGTAAAATAGAATTGTTCTTTTTTTAAAAAAAAAAGTAGTATGGGAATCGAGATACATTTTTTTTTTTAAAAAAATCCATTGCATACTAAATTGTTCTAAATTCATACCATATGAGGTTTCATCTCCATTAGTCACATATGTCAGGCTTAATACCGTGGTTGGGCCTACAAAAATAGCAAACAGAAACACTCGACTCTTTAACTGGCAGTATATATCTGCCTTTGTACACAAACAGAACCTGTCTTTGAATTTCTTACATTGCTGCTCCAATAGAACACCTGGATAACTTAGCCTTCATTCTAAAACCCTAATCAAGTGTTCTGAAATCTAGTTCAAGTCAAGGAGGGAAAAGACCCTCTCTTCAGTCACTCTCTTCAGATGGGATATGACAGTGTGAAGCGGAGAAACTCTTCTATATGTGGAGATTCTTCAAGCTAATCAAGAACACCACAGTTACTAAAAAAGCAGGGCTCTCATATTCAGATTGTCATTCTGCAAACATAGAAACAATGATGAATGGGCCAGAACTAGCACATTACCTTCCTTGTGCATTTATTTGAACTAGAATGTAGAGCACCTGAATGGGTGATGTGTATTCCAGACTTCTGTCTAGAATGCAGGCATTGGTCCATAATACATATTATATGCTATACTTACACAGCAGAATCTGTCCATTTAATGTGTTATGTGTCATTTTTTCAAATTATCTTTGGTACAGATATGGACAACTTTGGTCTGCACTATAAAATGAAATAAGCCAGTTCATATTTCCTGGATTAATCTGTGTGTATCAGAACACACTTATCCTTCAGACTGTACGCTTCTCCAAATGTTGTGTCAACAGCTCAAATGGTGCATATAAAGCTAGGTACAAATGTACATATTAGAGAAAATGTCTTCAAATATGTGCTGTTTTAGGGGGAAATGTGGCTCTCAGGGTAGTTCAGAGAAAGAGGGATAGAAAGAGAGAGAGAGAGAGAGAGAGAGAACATTTGCCTTTTTTAAAAAAAGTAACAATAACTGCTACTACTATGACAACTCACAGACTGACATGAAAATAGAATGGAACAGATTCATGATTGAATATTTGTCCAATTGACATGAATTTTACCATATCTAAGGATGGAAAAGTTCTTGCATTTTGGTTGTATGAACTGTAGCAGAAAGGCTGATTAAAAGAAGCAAAAGTAATTTATGAAATGTAGTGGGAACTTCCATTGAACTGGAAGTTTTGCTTTCATGCTTTGAACAGTTTAGTTGATGCAATACAGCAATTCTGAATGACCAGTATCCATTTGGAATGTGATGTGTTCTTAACCCAAAGAGAAAAGTTTAGAACTGCCACAATAGATTAGTGTCTGATTACTATGTACTTAAATTTTAAGTAATAAATTCCATCATAGAAAGGCAATTGAAGTTAAGATTACTTGAAGCTTTGATTTCATAGGGAATCCAGAAAGAAAATGAGTGAATGCCTACAGCTCCCCTCCCCCTATTTCCATTTGATAAATTGCCTATTCCCATCATATTTGGTCTAATAATCAAAATAATAAAGCTTTCTTCTTTAGAGTCTCTTTTACTTGGCTGACTGCAATTGTGTAGCCACTACCTCTGACTCATTAATCTATAACTCAAATGAAATATGTTTACAAGGCTGTTATTCAGGTATTAACTAATGGATGCATGCTATCATACCACATCAATTTATTTCTGCAGAAAATTATTTAGCAGCAGGGTGGGGCTGGGTGTTTCATGCTTGGCCCAACATTGACGAAATTTCATGCAATACAAAGTAATGAAGAAATTTGCATCAGAAGCAGAGTCACTTAGAAATGTTATGGGAGAAGCAGCAATGCTAATATGTGCCATTTTCCTCTGCTTCCAAAAGGCAGCTGAGGAAGGCTGTATCCTAGTGCAGCTCTATTAATGTGGAACATTTTCTCTTGATCTGTAACTACTTCTTAAAAATAGAAAAGGCAAAATGGAAACTTCAGTTATCACTGAACACAAAGAACCTCCATTCATCTTTTGAAAGAAGTAATGAGCAGAAGGCAGCCGTTAGTCATCCGCTGCAGATTTCCAGTAGAGAGACTCTGATAATTTGATTGCTCATTTTGAAATAGAATTTCTCCCTCTGTCCCTGGAAGGTTTTTCTTTTTCTTGGCAGCTTTGATAGGTAGTTGGTTTCGCAGGAAGGCAATGAATAATGACTTACAAAATTCTTCCTGCCAGGTTTGGCATGTTCATAGTCTCCCCCTCTTTCATCTACAGAGAGGTCCAAACCCCCATATCTGTAAAACATTCAAGACAAAGCATAGGTAGCAATCCTGCTCTCCCTAAATATTTTTCAGTCCCCAAAATGGAGGCGGCTGTGCTCAACAGCAACCAACGCTGCCTCAGGAAGCCACAGGTGCAGTGGGATATGTGAAACTTGCTAAGGAATCTTTCCTCCTTTAACATTTATCTATTGTTTGGAAAACCCAAAATGTACTGGCAAACTAAAGCTGAATGGAGTTCTGCTGGCATGACTGAAATTGATACCTTCCCTTAAACTTCTCTTCATGCTTTCCCTAGACTGAAGCTTTTTTAAAAATATATTTTACTTTAAGCATGAATGAGGGTTTAATTTTCTCATTAAATGAAGTGTGTGGGTGATGTGAGCCAAAGTAGCTTTTTCCTCTTAAGCAGACGTTCAGATGTCTGGCTTGCCATGCAGTGTAAACAACACTGACCTAGATGAACCAATAATTTGTTTCAGTATTAAGCAGCTTCCTATCAGCATTTTTTTAAAAAGAGTCTTTTCTTACCATTTACATTTTAAACTCTTTTCCTATGCAAAATTGTTGTTTTGGAACAAGATTTCAGGGTCATTCTCTGTGAGAATCATGGATATCTTTTGCAATTAATATATTGTTATCAAAGTCAAGTATTTAGTATCATATTATTACAGAAGCATTTGAAATCTGATCAGGCAGCTATGCCCTGGGAGTATCAATCACTATGTATTGAGTCTACATATTTATAAAAATGTGCCTGATATGATTCTCCTGGAGCTGTATCACTTCAGAATGCAGAGGGGAGATATTTTATTTCAGTACTTTCTCATCAGTATCTTGCTGCCTGTGGAAAGCTAGTATACCAGGGAGAGACATTCTTATCTACTTTTCATCCATATTGGGTATTCCATGCACAGGGAGTTATACATGATGAAGCATTTGAATTAGGTCTGGACCAAAAATATTCTTTCTGTATTTGTTTTTAATATTTTCATTCAATTCCATAGAAAATAAGTTGGTTTTAAACAAAAAAGTTGAAAGGAGAAGGAGATATCTGAGAAATTCTCATAGATGGGATTCAGAATTCTAGTCCTTGACTGATATATGAAGTGGCTGAAATTTGTATGTTCTTATCTTTTCTTAGCTAGAAAGCCCAGCACATTTCCATCTATTGATGTTCTTACTGTCTTCCTCAGGGAGCTACTTAAAATCAAAGCTAGAGATTTTTTTTTCTTTTTTGGTCCAGGTATCCATTCCACCAGTAAATGACTGACTGACTGATTAATATTTGATCAGAGTAACAAGTTAACCACACTCTTCTCCCCTCCTCATATAGCAGAGACTATCCTTTCTAGCTTAGTGCTCTCCATGTGAAGGCACTTGATGAAATCAGGATGTTCCTTCTGCACACTTTTGTCAAACCCATTTTATTGTGTGAAAGGGACAAATAGTATATTAAATCAAACATAATAGCATAATAACCATTGAACCAATTTAATAGGTTTATCCATCCCCCTTTTCAAATTCAATGTCCTCATGAGAAAAACAAAACAGAAAGTTATTTTGTTTTTGAATGCAAAACCTAAATGGGACTACCACAAAATCTATGGCCCCATCAGTTTGAAATTTGGTAGGAGTAAGTCGTTCCAAAGGGGTTACCATGTCTCCAAAGTTCATGAGTGTATGTAAAGAGAAAAACAATCAAACAAAAAAGATCTATTCATATCCCAGTGAAAATCAACAGAAGATATAAAAAGTTGGATTCCTGAATTTTAGTTAAAATTCAGATACAAATTAGGCTGGATCATGTCTGAATCAGCCTAAACCTAAGGTACACAAATTCAGATCACTTAATCAGGCTCTAAACTTAATTGAAGGTCTTTTACATAGACTTAATTGTTACTTTTTAGTCCTCAGTTTATTGATTTACTTTTCAATATCCTAGTAGGATCTATATAGGATGCTGGGAAGAAAGCTATAGCCTTTTAGGCTTCAGTGATACTTGCTATGCTCTTGACACTTAATCTGAGGTTTTGTATCCCACAAAGTGTTTCACACATGTATGAGACTGCCATCAAGAAGTCTGGTTCCTGCCCCTTCTCCAATTGTGCCTCTTTCTGTTTTTTGATCCTTCACTAGCCACATCCTAGACTGCTTTCCAACATTTCTGCTGCTATTATCCACCAAAGTTAAATAGTGAGAGGTCCAGGACATATGAAGGAAGAACTTCTTCTTGTACATCAAAGTTAAAACTGTGGAACTAATTGCCAAAAGACATAGTTATGACTGGAAACTTGGATGGCTTTAGTTAAGGAATGGATAAATTCATCCAGTATGGAGCCATTAGTAGCTGCTAGTAACAATGACTAGTATAGTTTAAAAGGCTATAAAACATCCCCCTCCAACCACATGGAGGCTTCCTTATTACTCATTTACCCCACTTTTTAACTTCCTGTTCTTCAGTAGCAATGGGAAAGAAATGCTTCATGCTCAGCAGTGTGGGAAATACTTTTGCTCTCTGGATTAAAATTCACAAAAGCAGCCAGATTTCTCAGTGTGCTATTCCTCAGAGTAGATGGTAAAAAACAAAAGGCGGGGGGGGGGAGAAGAGGAGACAAAGTGGAGGAAGGGAGATTTTTCTGGAAGAGGGTGTCAACCCTTTTCTGCAGTTTAATGCAGTCTCTAGATGGTAATGGAATAATCTGTTGCAGGCTAAATAGCTTAGAGCTGTGCCTGGCATAAAAGATCTGAAGTTACGCAGCTGCAAGCTGGTAAAGATAAGCCAAAAAAAAAAGATGGTTGGAGATCCAAAATGCAGCTGTTTTCCAACTATGCCAGTTTTTTGTAAGAAGCAAAAAACGAGTGAAGAAAAAAGATGATATTAGTCCTTCTGTTAGCAAAGTTGGATATTTGTGTTAGTAGCTATACAGTCAGACATTCCCTATAGACTTTCTGGAGATATTTTAGAGTTGTTAGTTTTTTGGGGGCGGGAAGGCTCACACAGCTCAGATGAAAAAGACTGAACAGTATCCAGTGATTTGCCTATAGCATACATACATTTGTGTGGACAAATGTTTAGACACTGGCTAATCAGCAAGCAGGTTTGTGCTTTTTGAAACTGATCTACTTCCTAGTATAGACCAAAAATCACCAGTTCCATTCATGTGCCTTGTAGAAGGATATAGACCGCACAACAGTACATTTCATCACCTCATTTGGCATTCCTTCTTTGGGTAGAGTGACATTATATAATTTGTGATGACTTTGTTCTGACATCTAGTCTTCATAAAGGATGGATGGCCCAAAGTCACGGAAGTGTCACCCATAATAAATTCTAGCTCGACTTTAATCTTTTTCTCACTTGAGGTAACATCAAAGAAGAATATCATAGGCTGCAAGACGCTTTAGACAAACGATCAGAAGGGTGGAGAAGGGGGGGGAATTAAAAATGTGATGAGCCACTGACAGACTGAATGAAAATTGTATGAATATTTTTTGTTGCCATTCTTCTAAGCATTTAAAATGTAGGTCTCAGGTAAAATTACAAACTGAAGTGAATGTTAATGTACTTACATTTAAAAATCACGATTTTACCCCCCTCAAGAAATTACTGTCCAGGTCACAAACCCAAGTTCAACAATATTGCATCACTGAAGACTTTCATGTAGGAAAGAGTTATTATAGATCAGTCATCATGGAAATAATGCTTATGTTCTTCCTCTAACAAATCTCTCACACAATGCTTTTTAAAATCTGATCTCCCATTGAACTCTGAGTTGGCAAGCTGTAAGAAGTCTTGGAACGTAAATCATGTCTGAAAATGAATAAAAGAGCTTAAATACATTCACTGGATTCTACCTATTTTCTGCCCAGGGAAAGGGGCAGGAGAAATTATCATGCAAATCCCTTGTTAGATTTATTCAGAATTCCCAGTTGTGTCTGTTTTTAGATTTTGGATGTTTGGTGGAGAAGAAAAGATCAGTATGAAAAGGATTTGCAGGTTTGTATATAATTGCTGTAAAACTCATCCATCAAAATTTAAATTAAATGTATGCTTTCACAGTTAAATTTGAAAAACAATCTTTCAAACTGTTCAATTTAAAAAAAAAATTCTGAACTGTTGCCAAATTTCAAGTTTGTGATAATTTTGGTTTCTGCTAAACTAGAAACACCCTCTGAAAAAGAGATGTCTGTAACCTAGTCCTGGATTCATCTTTGTCTCTGGAGGTCCAGAGTTAACTTCAGCAGCTGAAAGTGCCTTTTATCAAGGTTGGCTGACAGCTCAGTTGTTTTCTTTTTCTTTTTGTTTTGTTTTGTTTTTTTAAAAAAACAGTGATTCAGTCATTGCTTGATTCCATGTTGAGCTATTGGAATATACAAAGACATAACTATATTAGTCTGTGAAAGTGTGCAAAAGGATCTTGTAATGCATTTGAGACTGAGAGAAATAAGTCTATAGCCTATGCTTTTATACACTGCAACTGATGAAGTAGAACCAGTCCATGACACCTTATGCTACAAAGTCATTCTCTCAGTTAGTCTCAAAGGTGCTACAAGATCCCTTTGTATACTGCAATACAGATTATGTGGGGTTTTCTTTAAGACCCACCCCAGAGGCTGCAGCTGGTATAGAATTGCTTGGTTTATGAATTGGGCAGTGCATGCTATCTTTACCAAAGTAACTGCACTATTCCTTTTCCACTACACACTTATAACCCTGTAATTCCATTTTAACTAACATGGCACCATGCAACATAATCCTGGGTTTGTAGTTGCTTGAGTTCTCTGCCTGAGAATTCTAAATGTCCCTTCCTAAACTACAGGTACAAGGATTATATACAACGTTGCCATGATAGTTTAAGGCGATATCATAGAGCTACAGTGAAAAAGTCCCAGGTTATTAATGACATACACTTGACACCTCTTTAAAGTGGCACAATCATTACCTGTGAGACTACTTTCCCACATAGAAATCTGGATGGTCCTTGAGGCAATCTAAAAAGGCATGATGGTACTATATGCCTGAGGTCCACTCTGCAGTTGTTGAGGGCAGAGTATTTAGCATATGATACTCACTATGTGGAACATTTTCCTTTCAATTTTTTTGACAATTCCAACAGTTCCTCCTCTAATTATATTTTGAAGACTTTACTATTTTTGAAGTGTTCCTGGTGTAAGTTTGACTATGGAATCAATGGATATGAATCTATGGATAATGTAGATATTTTATATTAATTTTAGAATATCATTTTATGAATTGTTTTATAATGCTATACTGTTGTTTCATGCCATTTTGTTGATCTTTGGATGTAAGTGATCTACAAATATAAATACATACATACATACATACATACATACTCAGGTAGCATGTCCCATTGGCCCACTGCTACGTGACTCTAGTGTTTTGTTGTTGCCTCCTCACATTAAATAAAAATACAAATTGTGTTTCAAATTATGCTCTAAATTAAGATTCATCACCATGTGCTCATGGCTATTTTAGTATACTTTCATTTCTGTCCAGAATAAAAGGATGCCCTGTTCAATGTTTCCAGAGAGAAAGTGAGGAGATACCATTAATAACAGGTAGAAACAGTATGTTCTAGTAGTCTTCTGGTTCATCTGAATATGTGTCCCTCAATGTTTACAGTTTTTCTGAAACAGATCTTTATGTGACTTTATCTGTTTTACAATGATACAAAATAAACCTGACAATTCCATTGCAATAAGTGAACAGAAACTAGGAACACAGCCCCATTCCGCTGGATTTCTTAGCTAGAATGCTGATTTAGAATTCTTAACCAGAGCACTGTAGTGCTTCACCAGAGTACTAGTCCCAAGATTCTAGAAAAAGACACCATTACAGTTAAAGTAAAATAATAGCACAATAATTCTGTAGAGTGAATGGGCTCCATGGTGAAAATGTTTCTGAAATGACACCGAAGTCTGATACATTTCTGTGAGACAGAGATACAAAACATTCAGCCCATGAACCACATGACTTTGAGGCCTAGTGTTTAGACAAGTCTATCCCATCAATGCCAAATTTCTCCTCAAAGCAGTTGAGATAATTTCTGCTACTGTTATAATGGAAGCATAAGAAAAAGACTCAAATCCCAGGCATGCTCAGTCAAAAGAAGAGAAGGTAGCTCTTTAGCAATATCCTTCAGCACTCCTTTAGCAGCCAGGATTCATGCATCACTAAAGTGGAGGAAAAATAGTGATCGGGGCAGGATGACAGAGAAGAAGAAAACTATCATCTTCCCCACCCTTCATGATCCCAAACTAAGTTCTCTCCCAGAAATCTTGAGCAGAACATTGGAAGCCTTCCATCATCCCAGAGATCTGGACACTCCTCCCTACTGTAGTGCATGCCTATATGTATTTGTGCATGTGTGGCCCTGTTTGTATGCTGTCCCCCGGAGCAGAAAGATTGTACAGCCCTGCTATAAGTATTTGTTTTTGTTTGTTTTGTTTGGTGTATGTGTGTACACACGCATGCACATGCATATCTGGAATGGCCTGTGAACCTGCCTCTCTCTAGTCGAAAACCCAAACATGGGGTTTCACAGACACAATCAAGATAATATTCAGTCTGAGATGACTTGATAGGTAGGCATATGCAAATAAACACACACACGAACACACACACACTCTGCCAAGAGTGAATCTTTGCTGGTTCTATTCCTCCTTAAAATGAAAAGTAAGAGCAACTTGATCACACTTGCACAACCCTGAATAAAAATCAGCCCTTAGACTCATGTAGAGTAGATTGAAAACATTCTCTATTAGTGATTTCAACAGGATCCAGTCATATCATTGTAGCCAAATTCTGCCTATGATAGTGAAAGAACAATTACTGTGAGCTGTAATAGCTTCCATCAGCCATTCACTTTACACAGTAGTTTGTTTAATATTATACTAAGTTTCACAGATGGAACATATCAAAGTGTTTGGCAATTCCAATAAATAGATGCTAGAAACTCTGGTGTCTGGACATTGAATTTGTTCTGTGTTTTTATTCACACTTTACACAAGCTCTCCATGTTGCTGAACTCTATTTCCCACAAAAGATCCAGCAGCTTGGAAAATTCCAAGACTAAAACCCACTCCATGTAGACTGGAGCCATGAGACTTCACTATTACAGAGCATACCCTTCTTTTCCCTTCTGTATACTCTTTCTTCAGCATGTTCTGTTGCTTTGCTTCAATTTGCATCATAAACATGTTCATGCTCACAACCAATTCATCCTTCCTCATGTACCTCCCAGGTCAATTTCATAAACACATGAATGTATTGTTCTTTAAACAGGTCTGCTTCCATTTCTCTTTTCCATTCCTTCTCACTAACAGTTCCATTTAGTGAGTAATGCTCACATGTTACTAGATTTTTTACATGTGTATAAACATCCCATAAAATATCAGCAGCGGAGCAAAGTGCCAAGGCAATCCCAGTTTACTATACCAAAACCTGAGCTCTTAAAGGCAATAACAATGAAATTTAACAGGCTTCAGCTTATGTGTAACTCAGTTGTCTTTTTCTTCCAATATATATTATCTGGCTTGGGAACAAATTGGATAAACTGCTGCTTGCCTGAAAATTGACTCTATGCAACCAAGGCAAGTACAGTAACATGCAATCTAAATTGGGTATTGACTACATTAATAAAGATGTACATGCTGTGATTCCATCCATAGTATAAGGAGAAAAGTGCCAGTAAAATCTGTTAATATAGTATATTCTTTTTCCTTCTGCTGTTTTGTCTATACATCTTATTTTATTTTATTTTATTTTATTAATTTACATCCCACCTTTCTCCCAGTAATGGGACTCAGGGTGATTGACAACATATTTAACACAATGCAAATTAAAAACAGTACAAAAGCATTAATAAAAACAAATACATAAGATTTAAAGAACAATTAAATAATTTATGAAGTTAAAATATTAAACATTAAAAAATCAACATTCATTAAAAGACTATATGCAAATCTTAAAAACAGCACCACACAGCATTGAAAGCATCAGAATACAACAACATCTAAAATCCACAAAACAATTACATCTTTATTGGGCCAACCAGAAATGCACAAAATACATCACACAAGTTTTAAAAGCTCTACTGACTTCTTCAGCAGGCAAATCTGTTAGGAATTATGCAAGAGAAGCACAATAGAATCACAGCCTACATTTTATTAAGATGCTTGTTTTTGTTAAGATGGGCTGGAGGGAAATCAATGAAGCTAAAGGCCATTCCCCTTTTTGGCCATGTGGGCACTGGAAGACAGAGACCTAAAATCTAGGTAATTTCAACTCCATTAGCAACAGGAAAAATAAATTCCCTGGAGATCCGAGGTGTTTCTTTTCTGAGTAAGGCTACCTGTTTCTTTTTTAGGCGGAAAATATTGAATTTCTCAAGAAGCCTCTGTACTGTGGCATCTAGAATCAATCTGTTAAGTGCTGTATGGGTAAAACCTACCAAATGCAGTCTCAATTTAAAAAAAAGTGTTTTACCTTTCTTGTTAAAGGCATGTTCCAAACTCTGATATGAACTGAAAATGCATCTTAAAAATTCCTGGTGGTTATCCCTCCCCACCCTTGGTTTGCTCGCTTGCTGCTGAGTGACATATTGGGCTGGATTAGGTGGGGATGATGATCACAGGACATTATTTCTCCTAGTGCAATTTGCATTACAGTTCCCCAAGAAGCCTTGAAATGTAAGTAGATGATTTGCAGACATAGTTTAAGTGCCTTTCCCTTTAAAAGTAATTTCATCTACCTTCCTATTTTTTTTTTTAAAGATATATGTTGAAGCCTGAAAAAGTATTGATATTTATCAGAGGAAATGGATTTCAGGTTGTGGCCCACTAAAATGTAGCTTGGAAAAAATTCTATATATTTCACCAAAGACAATGCAATTGACCTTGGGTCATTGGATAAAAAGCTACCATTATGAATTGGCAGAATAACTGACTGTCTTCTAATGCTTAGCATTCAGTCATATGTTCTGTCAAAGTATGGTCTTAGATAGAAAGAAAATGCCAGAACTACCCACAATATTGGGATTTGTTTCCTCATATAGACTGCAGAAAGTATATTCCATGGGTTAAAATAACTTTTTTTTTTTGAGGGGGGCAAGGGAAATATAAATGAATGTAATGACATAAAAAAGCAAATTGCTTCCTCCCATTACAAGTTGGTGCGAATATGTATGATGTTCCAGAGTAATTTTTGTCTTGAGATTCACAAAACTTTTATTTTCTTTCCTAACAGCAAAAAAAACCAAACAAACAAACATTGCAGATTACAAGCTTTCTGTTCTGCAAATAAAATCATTGCTTTGCCTCCACACTGTACTTCCTGCTTTTGAGGTGGATAGATTTGCACTCCTCATGGAAGGAGGGGAAACATTAGGCACAGCTATACTCAGTATTTCAACATTATTGATATGTTGGGTGAAACCCAAAGGGCTTATAAATCTGCATTAATCTCTTGACTGCATTATGCTCACCCCATCCTCCTACTCTGAGGCTCAGTGAAGATTTCAGCTGGATTCTGTGATGCTAAGTAGGAGCTTTTGTCCATTTCACTTTACTTGAAGGTAGTTGGATTTTTTTATTATTTTTTTTTAAAAAATTGTCTACTCTGAACTTGAGGTTTTATGGCAAGGGGAGATTTAGCTGAGGTGTGCTCAATTAATAACCAATTTGGCCACATTGATGGACTAGTCCAAAAATGAAGAGAAAAAACTAGGGAATGGTGGGGCACCCATTGAGAACTTTTGGTGGAAGGGAATTTCCTAACTTATACCTATAATTGGCTAGGTCTCTGATGTTAGAAGCAGAATAACCTTTGAGACCATGAGTTCCCAGTAAAGTCACTGAGTTAGGTGAGGTCTTGGCCCAGGTGGGTCTTCCTGGTCAAGAATGACTGGCTAACAAATGTCAGTCTGTACATGTGGGAATTATGCCTGGCTCAAATGAATTCTGACCTCACTGCACGGTAGGAGTTTATTTTTTTAAAAAAAAAATGTCCTAATTTAACTCATCATCTGTATCTTGCTTCCATTTCCAGGTGTACAAACAAACTAATTCCATTAGAGAAAACATAGGACATATCTACTACATTTCTGTGTATTACTTTTAATATATGTAACACTAAATGGTAACTCCATCAATTACCATAACGAGAACTTTTTCTATCACCTCACCATTAGATGCCACACTTTACAGAGTAGCTATTTCAAATGTTTATCTTCCTGTGTATTTTGATTCAGACATAATTCCCATTTTATTCAACGGAAACTAACGATGGGTTAATGGAGACAACTTATGTCAGGGATTCCAGGCAAGGAACCCTGGGAAAATGATCAGCCCACTGCAAAGATGCTGCATCATGCTCCAGCTGTGGGTGATTGCAGGGTTGCATCAGAAACTGGGGTCGTGTGCAGAAGGTAGAGGGAGGTGTGCAAACCTCTACCTGATTGGTTGTAAATATGTATATAAGAAAGCAATCCCCAGTATGTATTTGTCTGTTGACCAAACTGGTGTCTGGCGCAAGCCTTTGTCCGTCTGTTCCATGTTGTGTACATATTGGAACGTTGCTACAAGATAAAGTGCCTCCTGTTTGGAAGAAACTCCTCCGTGTGTGAGTATCCTTACTGGGGAACAAGGCTGCTGCTGTTGGCTCGCTGTCCTATGGTTATTCCGCTGCATCTCTGTGGGGCTGAAACTCCTATCATCCCCCAACAACTTATTCTGAATACAGGTTCAAACAGGAATGGATCTCACTGAGCACAATATGATCTGCGCATAAGCACATGCAGAGCATATCACAGATTATCAAATAGGCAGCATGCATCTGTTGATTTAGCCTGGTCTGCTCATGTGGAATAATGAAGTGGAAATATGTTTAAATATGTCTTCTTGATCATAGAAATCAAAACAGGAGAGAACAGGATGTACTAGAACTTCTCACCCTAAAGTATAAATTTTGTTGATTGTTTTTTAAAAATATTATTTTTATGATTTTATATCATTTAATTTCATTTGGTTTCTGTGTTTATGACTGTTCAGGTTTGCACTATACGTAATTGTTTTACTATCTTATGCAAAAAAAATCTTTCTTTTTTTTTAAACTAGGGATGGTATACAATAATTCAGACAAGTGGCATGATATTTACAGCATATTCCAAAACAGTCGTGTTTTGTCTTCTTCTTTTAAATTCCCTCTTATCCATGGACCCTTCGACTTAACAATCCTTGTCTTCAAGCAAATCAAAAGATGGAGTGCGTGTTCCTTTGCTTCAGCAGACGATTTCCAGCACCCACTTTTAAAATAAATAAATATGCATCTGATCTCACCCAGTTATTTCACTTACTATTAACATAGATTCATACTCAATGGAAGGTGTGGATAGTGGGGACCCTTGTAAAGAGGTTACCGGAAATGATGATAAGAGTAATTCTTCATCTGACTGAAGAGACTATTTTCATTTTCATAATTTTGTTAAAGACCTGGCTAGACAGTATCGATCATAGAAAGCGAGTATCTGATAAATCAGTGACATGCCAAGCATTATCCATTTGCTGAGGGAAGTAAAATTTTAAAATGTCTTCTTGTAATTGATGCACTGAAGGGCTTTGAGTACTTGAATACTCATGGTATGTACATCTGCTGAAACTTTGGGGAAAAAAACCTGATTTCAACTTCATAGCTGTGTGATGTCTTGCATATTTTCCCTCTCCTCTTTATGATGACTTTTTTTCCTTAAGAGAAAATAAAAGCAAACACTTTCGTTATGGGAGCATGTCAGTATATTTCAATGCTGCCTTTCAAAGCAAAGCTTCTCCATGTCTGTTCACATAGCCAATCTTTACAACAATAAAGTTATCATGTCTCGACTCCTTCAGCTTGGTGTTTCAGGGTTCAGGTGAAATAGGGAATTTGTTTTGGAACTGACTTTCCTTACCTATTTAGGATTTGGGGACACTGACTGGAGAGACATAGTTCCCTCTACATTGACATCAGATGGAACTAGGAAAGAGGCATGCTTTTTCTGCCCTACACCATTTTGAGTCATTTGGAGTTCCTTACAATCTGGAAGGTCCCCATCTGTCTGATAAGGTAAAGACTAAGGCCCTTTCCACACCTTACCTTTTTCTGGCTCTGGGGTGCGGGGATCACACGAGCAGCCTCTGGTGAGAGGCTCTCAAGTCCCTGCTGCTTCAGCTCCGCATGAGCTGCCTGCTGTCACAAAAGCCCCACCTCTTCCTTCTGCAGTGCAGCCTGGGAGTTTCCAGGCTGCACTGGGGAGGAAGCGTGACTGGCGCAGCTCTGGAGGCTCTGCACGCCAGGTAAGTGTGCACAGGGCCCGGGAGCAATGCATGATCGCACACCATTTTCAGCTTCTAGCCGAAAATGAAGAGGTGCACGATCGGTGCATGCTGGCCCCTGGAGCATTGCGCAATTGTGAGTGCATCGTGCAGATCGCTCCTCACAATTGCATGATGCTCTAGGCACCCTTTCGCATGGCAAATGCCGTATGGGAAGGGCCCAAGAAGTGATCAGTCTTATCACTGATTTTTGATAGCAAGATAGCCAGCTGGGTTTCTGTTTTCACAGGGGTCATATCTTTGCTTATTGCATATTGGAAAGAAACAGCAAATATAACCAGTACCAGCATGCTTTCTATATGGGTTTCTTAAAACATTAGACTGCTCAAAGTTGGAAAAAGATTACTGGATTAGATAACTTTTGAGTTTGATCCAGCAAGTCACAATATGCACATTACATATATCTAGAGGTCTCAGTTTCACTCAGATTGGTTGTCTGAACAGGATCCCATCAAGAATTGCTGCCCACCCCTTGAAATGAAGAGACCACACAACAGGACTTGAGATGAACTATGGAAAATCTATTATTTATTACCTATTTATACATGAATTTGAACATGACTTTGGACATGACATTGAACTTAAACTTGACCTCATGGGGGCTGCATGATAGCAAAATACCTGGTTCCGACAGCAAACCCCTGATCCTGAGTTGCCACTTCAGCGACCCCCTCTGGAAGGTGTACTTCACAAAACCCACCACCTGCCACAGAGACCAGGCCATAAAATATGTGGGCCCACCCCAAAGATGCCCTCCTCCTTTGCCCTTCACCCACTGCCTGGTGACCGGGAAAGTGAGCTCCAGAGGCATATCCTACACCACCTTGTGCCAAAGGTATATCCCAGTGCCTTAATGCCCCTCTTCACTGCCATGTACAAGGACAAGCATCTGCTTAGTCTTTGGACTCCCCACCAACTTCTAGGATGTTCCAGAGGCCGGTCTGCAAGTTTCCAAGGAAAAGTTCGAGCCCATCTGGTGAAAAGTGAACCCCATCTGCCCTGTATAGCTCATTCTGGTGCCATGTTATGTTACGATGGTGGATGAATTTCCCCAAGCCCCATTATAGAGCATTGCAAATCTTGAGGTTAGCTTATCACCAAGTGTCTTCAAGTCGCTGTGGGTTTTCCACCTCAGCCCATACCTTCCTGGTGATCATGGCTGAACAGACAATGCAAACACCAGGCCACCTGGCTCAGACAACCCTCTTGTCATGGATGGCCTGCAGGACCAATGTTTTTCCTTTCAACAGTCCAAGTTCATTACCACTCAGGTGAATAACCAGCACGTCAAGATGAGGAGCCTTTCGATCTTGAAACAACAATGGCAGCAACCTGTCAAGGTCAGAGACCTGGGTGGCAAGCTAGCCCAGGGAAGGGAGTGTGAGAGCCAACAAAGTCCAGCCAGGAGGAGACAAACAAGCACTTTACACGAGGGAGTTCATTTACCAGAGTGTTAAGCAAAAGCTGTAGTCAGAGTTCCAAAAGCCAAGGGTCAAGAGTCCAGAGATCAATTCAAGGTAGCAGGAACCAGGTGCTGGGAGCAAGGAACAGGCAAGACGAGGGCTTGAAAGAAGTTTGCCACAAGCAAAGGAAAGCTTCCAGGCAGGCAGTTATATAGCACAAGACACAGGTGTGGCTAGTCACTGCTTCTTGAACTTAATCAAGAAAGCCTCCCTTTGCTCAGCTCACTTGAGTCTCAGCCTTGTTTGTGGGCTGATTGGCACAGGCTCCAAAGCATCTTCAGAATCAGATCCCTGTTGCCCTAAAGGAGCAGGCAGAGGAACGTCCAAGCCTGCTTGGTCCATGGCAGCAGGGGGAGCTCTTGAGCTGCAGGACTCATCTCCAGCCAGAGTCACAGGGACCAACAGCTGCTGCTCATCAGCAGCAGCTCTGAAAGGGGCTTCAGTTATCACACAACCCATGCCAACAGAGGCTTCTCCTGCCAAGCCATTCCACAATGGTGCAATCGCCCAGCCCAATGTGTGGCCCCAGGTGGCTGCCATGAGCATGACACTCCACCCAATATACAAAACTGTGACCACAAATCGAAACTCGCTTCCATCCAGATGAATGAAAAGGATCTGAAACAAGAGGGAGACACATTAGAAATGGAAAGACCATATATATCAGCAAAAGGTAGAAAACCTCCACCGACCAATCTGCTGGATGCTCTTTGCCTCCATACCCAATGTGGCCACTGTAGATGCTGCACCTATGCACAAAGAGTGTGTGCCAAACTTAATACCTTGGAGACCAAATTGGTACCTTGTCAGAGACGATGGGTCAGCATGACAAAAAAGTGGCCCCGGGTATGACTCCTGTATGGCCACATAATTGGTGGGGGCCGTGAACGGGCAGGCACCCTCTCCCCACACAGTAGCAAAGTGAGGACCGAGCCCCACCTCGCTTGATCAGTTTTGGAACCCCTAATTATGATGCGGACATAGCTGCTCTCTATGGTCAGGTCCCTGAATTCCAAAGCCCTCCCTGACTTGTAAGCTTTGCTCTGAACCACCAGCTTGCCATCCCTTAAGGCTCCAAAGAATGCAGTGAGAGCCACTGCATAAAATAGGGATGCCTCAACAGGTGAAGAGCATATGGTTCCCCATAAGTTACCCAAGCCTCTGTGGATAAGCAGCAAGAGTGGTTTACACTTGTTCTGAATTGGCCAATGCTCCCTGATCCAACTCCTCAATGACCTTACGAATCCTAAAATCCTCGGTGGGGTCCTGGTGGCCTTGAACATTTAACCAGAAGGCTATAGCACAGAGGGTTGAGTGAATGGTCTGCAGGAAAATCCCAGCCTCCTCAGGGACACACAGAACTGTAGAACGTAGTCCACTGGTATCGGCCAAACCTCCCCCAACCCCCAGCTAGTCCTGATCTCAGTAAAGTCTCTGGTTGCCTTCAAATAACTCCGCTTGGAACTCGGGGCCAACGACAAGCTGATGACCTGCACCACCTCACTTCTCCAAGATTCCACAGGTTGGGAGGCATCAGTTCTGGCTGAGCTGCAGCCTCGGGTGCCAGTTCTCTGAAACAGTCCATCTGTCTAAGAGAAAGAGCATCAGTCAGAGAGTTATCAGTACAAGCAACATGCATGGTTGTGACAAGAATATTAAAATGAAGACATTGTAAGGTGAAGATCCTAACCAAACACATCACGCTCGGAGACCTGGAAGAAAGAGAGTTAATCATTTGGACTGTGGCCATGTTGTCTCACCAGAAGTGCACAGCCAAGTTGGTGAAGTCCCTGGTCCAGATGTGGATGGTGACCAGTATTGGAAAAAACTCCAAAAATGTGAGGTTCGCAGTAATGCCCATGTCTATCCATGCTCTGGACTATTCCTGGGTGCACCAGCAGCCTCTGAAAAACACTCCAAAGCCTATGGATCCTGCGGTGTCTGAGGCCACCTGGAGAGGATCCCGCACCTTTATGTCCTCCCACCAAAATGAAACACTGTGGGGAGGTTCCCCCCCCTCCCCAGGTCTCCAATATCATTTAAGGACATCCTGGTCTTCCAGGTTTTCAGCATCCCACTCTCCAACATAATTTAAGGGTGTCCCGGTCTCCACATTTTCGGGCATCCAAGTATTCTGGCCTTTTGGACAGGTGTCCCAGTCTCTATTTTTCTCAGTGACAGCTTTGGCAGGAGGGACTCATTTGGGAATGGCACCAAAAAAGGGCACCCCTTCTGTTAAGAAGGCCCCGTCAGCCACTTCCACTCCCCCAGCTAGCACAGTCAAGGGTAACCAACTGGCCAAAAGGGCCTTAGCCTCTAGTCCAGCACCCCAGGCAGCAGCGTCCTCATTGGCAGATGAGTTGTCGGCTAGCATTGTGGTAGCTGTGTTGTCTAAGTTGCAGGCCATTAGGAGCAGTGATATTGTGGCCCTTTCACACTCAGAGGTTCCTGAAAGAAGTGGGCCCAGGGAGAACCAGAGCGATATGTCGTCAGTGGGGTGTGCCAGTGCACCTTCATCAATTCAGGCATCCTTGGAGCTAGTACCAGCTGGAAGCGCTGAGTCCATGGTCTCTGTCCAAGGTGAGCTTGCTGAGTTTGTGGGAGGGGGGGTACGACCAGCTCAAGGTGGCCATAGTTTACTGGTCAGTTGGTGAGGCAGCAGTCATGGCCTTAGTCATTACCTCCCATAGGCCAAACACCTTATCCTTATGGGTTCCCTTGGCTTGGATGTCTTCCACCTTGGGTCACCAGCCATTTAAGCAGTTCACTGAAGGGGGTGGGTACTCCTTAGGCCTGCTCTGGGGGCTCCACAGGGTCCTGTGGGTACTTTTGTGTTGGAAGTGGGCCTGGGATCCAGCTGGTCCCTGTGGGTAAGAACCTGGCTCCCGCCACCAAGGAGAAGATCCTCAAGGGGGAGTACATTGACTTTTTTCCCTTCTGTACCAGGAGTTAGAGAAGAAGGACAAAGATGATCTGGATGAGAGAGAAAGGGAAAGGATTAGGAAGCATAGAGTGGATAGGAATTTCACTCAGATTAGTTGTCTGAACAGAAGCCCATCAAGAATAGCCAAGGACCATAAAATGAACTCTCACTCTGGGAACTTGGGTTCTCCATTAATCTTGGGTGGCTATATTGGCCAATGTCTGTCTAGAAGACTTCAAGGAAATGGGAAATACCTGTATATGTCATAAAGATCATTCCAGTGATCCAGTATATGTGTATGTGTGATATATGTATGTGTGATAATTACAGAATCTTCCAGATAAAAAGAACATTAAGAGAGTGTTTGAGAATGCACTAAAACTCTAGACAGTTCCCCTCACCATATAAATACTTGCTTTCATAAAGCTATGGCCATCCACACAGGCTAAAGCACACCTCTCCACATAATACAAACAACATCTTTTAAAAAATCTTTTTCACTCTCACACAGTAATAGTGCCACT
Source organism: Cyclura pinguis (assembly GCA_030412105.1). Taxonomy (NCBI): domain Eukaryota; kingdom Metazoa; phylum Chordata; class Lepidosauria; order Squamata; family Iguanidae; genus Cyclura; species Cyclura pinguis. The sequence goes on from CM059602.1 coordinate 163,279,089, forward strand.
GGCTTCTCTCTTATGTGAAACAATTACAATATCAACCTTCTAATCTTAGCCTGAGTGCTGTGGGTACGTAGCAAAGCTCAAGTAGCTCAAGGATTTCCTTCTCCTCCATCTCCTTCATCCTCTCTTGTTCAGTGGATAATAAATAGTCAATGGAAGCCATAAGTTCAACTGCAAGATAAAAATGCCTTTCGACTATGAACTCTGGTCTTTCTTGTGTTTTGAAATGTATGAACCTAGCTGAATAGCTAAGCCTATATGAAATATTGTTTCACATTTGCTACTGCTCTGAGCAATAAGGACAAGGCCTATGGCAGCACTTGGCATCCCTTATCTTGCTTCCTTGGGCTGTGGTTTGGGCTCCAAAACCCTATCAGACATACCGAGAGTATCTTTTTATACTCCCTCTTTGATTTTGATTTTTTTTTCATCTTGGTATTTCAGTCATTACTTGGATCTACCTATAATTTTAATTTCGTGCAACACTTCTGATGCAGTAGTGTTCTGTGGCATTTTAGGAAACTATAGGGCAGCATTTTATCATATCACAACAACCTGAAACTGCTTTAGCATGCTTCTACCACTGCGTACTGTAAAACATGAGGGAGATATTATCCCAAAGCATGGGTGACTCAGGGGCCCACCCTCAATGCTAGTGCCTCCATGAAAAGGTGGGGAATATTAGTTCAAAGAGGAGGCCTGCAAGAGAGGGGTAACCTTATGAAATCTTTTACTTTTATCTTTACCCATATTTCTGCAGGGAAGAACCAGCTGGAGAGCCAAAAAGTAAGCTTAATGTGTTTTGTTGGGGGAATTGCAATTATACACATAAGATCCAAGCAATCATGCAACCACAGAAGGCTAACTGAAGGAGAAGGAAGGAATGTTTTCAATAGTGAGATTTCAGGGCAAAGTGGGTGATATTTCCCAATCCAGAGGAGCAGTAAAGAAGGTGATGTGGCTTAGACACAAGTCTATATATATATGCAAGAATCCCAACATGTCTACACTGTGTAGGGAAACTGGAACTGAAAGATTGTGGCTTCCCTTGAGACTTCCCTTGAGACACCTAAGATTCTACTTATGGTAGGGATGAAATTAGAATTCAAAATCTCCTGATTTCTTTGGCCAAATACTATTTAAACTCTTGCAAGAGTTGTGAAAGATGACACAACTGTAAATAGATAACTATATTGTGTTAAATATTAACATATTCAAAACATGTTTGTTTTTGCCTGTGATAAAAATTGCTGGAAAGAAATAACATTGACAAAATGCCATTACATAGCAAAGCTGAATTCAATTTTCTGCAAATAAATATTAATTGCATTACAAGAACAAAGTGCAAAGAAAACAGCAGAGGGAGGTAGGAGGGGTACCATTGGAAGAATGACACACTGAGACTAGAATCATCAAATGTTTCTTCCTTGGTTTAAATATTCCCTGAAGTAAAATAACAGATTGGCTAACATCTGTAGAATTTAGTATTTCAGTCAATAACTTGGCTTTAGGCTATTAGGAAAGCTTCTAGTAATGTTTCCATTGTGTTTTGAGGGCAGTCACTATTTTAATCGAAGCCATAAATTTTGTCGTATTATTCAGAGAGAGAGAGAGTAGAAAATATACTTTCCTTTCTTTCAAAAGTTATCCATAATTGTTAAGCAAGGCCTACTAATACATCCCTTTTAATTTTATCTATTGTCTAACTTAGTTTATTTGGACTGGTGAAGTCTCCTTCCACTTTCCCAAATACATGAGGGCCTAGGGGAGAACTGAAAAATGTTTGGGGAAAGAGGTTCTTTCCGTCCTCTGGAACACATTTTTTTATGTATATTACATGGGAAATGGGAGGCAAAGTCATGAAATTGACTTATGAAATACTTTAGAATGATTTATAAAATGTTTAAGGCAAGCTGATTATACTGCTACCTCATCTTTGGTCTTCCTAAATGATTTCTAAGTAGACTTAGAATTTGAATGTTGGGCAGCAACTTCTCAAACGTTTCATAATAGAGAAGATCTTCAGTTCTTTGGTCTAGGGAAGTAAACGAGGATTCTGCCAAACCCATGCTTTTGTTTGCTTTTGTTTGTAAATTGCTTTTGTTTGGCGGTTTCAAAAAGCACAGAGACATGTCTCCATCAGACAAAAAAAAAATCAATCTTTTTAGAAGGACGTTGTTCTCATAGCCTGAAAATAAGTCATTAGACGGGGTTTCATATAGAAAATTGGATGAGGCTTTCCCTCTTCTTTTTCTCAGCTCATTTTAGAAAATGTGTGTATGCATCTGTTTTTGACAGAGTAAAGGAGATTTATTTTGAACTGCATATTAACTTTTAGTCCAGTGTTTATGTTTCTTTTAATTTTAATCTTTATCTGCTTCTCATAAACTGACAAAAACTAAAAGATGCTAGATTTCTTGGAGTTCTGCAAACAGTAGCTCCATTTTTAAAAACAACAACAAAAAAAAACCTTTGGTCAATTAAAAAAAACCCTTTGGACTTTACTTATAAATTTGGTATAGACTTGACCTTCAGTAAACAGTTCATATGTTCCTGAAAACTTCCATTCCTCCCTCCTACAGTGAAGGAATATGGAGTGACAACATTTTACTTCAATGGATTCAGATTTTCTAGGAACATTAGATCTCTAATCCTACTTCCATATTCACTCTATATGCAGCTTTTTTCTCACCCATAATCCTCCATGCTCTCCATAATCAAGCTTATGGAAGTGGACTCAATAAGGTCTTAAGCACCGTTTTTCTATCATGGTTGCACGTATACCTCTGCTACCACAAGACATCTTAGACAGCATTTTCCACCATCCTTTTAAGCATAACCACTGAAGAAATACTAGGGATGGGCCAACCAAATCCTCGAATCCTCGAATCCTCAGCAAGGGTTCGAGACTCGCAAATCCAAGTCCCTGTGCCAAAATAGGCAAACTGAATATTTTGAATCCATCAACCGAATAGTTTATTGGAGACCTGAAAACCTGGGAGACTAGACACACAAGAAGAAATGGCAAGTAGGTGACTTTTTCCCTTGGAGTAATAATGGCCTTTGCTAACAATTTCAGAAATTACATCTGGGCTTGTATTCTAATATATTTAAATTGAACATTTATTATTTAAGTTCAGCACTTGATTGGAAGGTACAGTCTTGAGATTTCAAGGACAGCTGAAAATTCCTTTGCATAGCTCCCTTGCAAAGCTCTTTCAGACACAATTCTGGGGTTTGTAGTTTTAGAAGGTGTCACAGCCTTCTCTGCCAAAGTGTGCTGGTGCATCATCAAACTACAAACCCCAGGATGCCATAAGGAGCTATGCAAAGAAAATCCAGTTTTGACCTAGATTATCTCTGTACTGTAGGATGTGGCCCTGTTTACACAGGCAGGAAAACGTGGGATTAATAATCCACATTTTCCTGCCTATGTAGAAAGGGCCTTCAAGTCATTTTCAATCTGAGGAGATCCTGAGGCAAAACTATGACAATTGTCCTGGCCAGATTTCGTCAGAGGGAGGTTTGCCTTTCCCTAGGCTTTTGCTAACACTGAGAGAGTGTGTCTTGCCCAAGATTATCCTTCTTTCCCTTGCTTTTAAAATCCTTTTTTAAAAAAGGATTCAAAAGATTCGAGATTTGTGAGATTTGTGGATTCCTAGAACCTTCCAGGGATTCAGATTCGAAAATTCTGGATTCGTCCCATCCCTAAGAATTACTGTTTGAATGTGTGTAGTTCATGTAATTAGGCACCAATGATAGAATATAGCTATAAGCAAACTGAATGGAATGCCATTCATATGCAGTGTTGTCTATAGTAATTTTAATGTGGATGTCCTTTCCTCAAGTAGCAGTGCAGTCTTATGCATGTGTATTCAGAAGTAAGACTTGTGCATTCAATTAAGCTTAGAACTGAGAACTGTGCACAGCAATGTGGGAAATGCTATTAGACTGCAAGTCTCAGTGATCAATGGAAAGGAATGCTGATGTTCCACAACCTCTGGAGCACCACATAATTCCTATCTCTAGTGCATAGGATTGAGGACCATATTTCAAGTGTGTGAATATGGCTTAGACCAAGATCGTGGATAATCTATTCTATTTTGGGCATGTCCTATAGATGTGACATTCCTAGACATAACAGTGTACTACATTTTAGAAGCACTTTTGTTGCAATTAATTTTACTTGATTCCAAGGATCTTAAGGAAAGCAGTAGCCACTCATTTCTGGTCAGATTATTCATTGGTCTTGACTAGATGTCTGAAGGAGTTGAGTAATAGGTACCAAGTAAGAACATTAAAAAAAAAAAAAAATCAGCTAAAATGTTAGCACCGTGTACCTGGATTTGGATAAAATCTTTTAAATTAATCAACAGCTCTCCAAGCTTTGGAAAATACATAAACATTTCTGGGGATATACCAATGTGTCAGCCTCATTTTTTATCACAATTTTCACAATCCCATTGTTATTTTCATTCTGTCGCAGTTCTGTATCAGGTTGCACTGCATAAGATGTTGCAATGGTTAAAATAATGTGTTCTCCCCTTTCATGTACATAAAATAGTATGCATTTTTCAGAACGAAACCACTTGTCTTCATCCTAACTTCTTTTCTCCTTTTGGAACATGACAGAAAGACCTTGTGGGTATGATTTTCTCTCTTTTTAAAGAAGAGTTAACTCAAAATATACTTGAAAGCATTTTAATCTTTTAAAATTATGTCTAGAATCCTGTTGCTGGCAAAAAATTACAGAACTGAAATTTTCACAAGGGTGAAAGGCCACCCAGGATTGTGCATGCTTTTCTGTGCACATGCTTTACTGTCTAGGAGAATATATACTTTTTTTTAACACAAGAACAGAGAGTAAATATTTGTGCTGCTCAGTGTATGATTGGTTCCACAACAGTAGTGATATTTATAAAGCCAGAACTGTATAATTTTATACAGTGAGCAAGACAAAATCTCATAATCACTGTATCCAAATGGGTTGGCACGGAGCTGGGATGAGCTCTGAAACCAGGTAGGAAGTGAAGCTGTAACACAAAATACAAAGTATGCAATACAATAAAACACACAAAAGAGTTTATTTCGCCAAAGGATCTTGCTGATAATCAGAACTGTGTTCAGTCCAACCTATTAGAAGTAGTGCTCCAGTAGGATAACTTTATTGTTCAAGCTTCAGATTTTCATACTATTTTCCTGATTAGGAAAGCAGAATAAGACACACATCAGCAAGGTTAGTATTTTATTTAAGACTGACTACTTGTTGTTTCTTATTTAGCTCTTCCGTCAGCTTTCTGGAAGAACAGAGCAGTGTGTAACTATCATAATGTTCACAAACAAGTCTATCACTGATGTAACAAATGTACTCCCGATTTCAGCAACAATAGTTTCATATAGAAGTTAACAAAGCAGAGGTTATGCATATAATTAGTCAATAGAAGCAGTTAATCAGTATTCTTGTTAATCACACTCATGAGAGGGCAATTGAGAATCTTTTGACATACCTCATGTATATTTTAAGCCAACAACACTATACACCAAGGACCTCAGCCCATGTCTTTCAAGAATCACCACTGTTGTTCTTGTATATATGCTCTATTGGGCTGTATCCAAACAGTGGTGTAGCTCAACAGGGGTGGAGCCTTCCATCTCTATTGTAGCTTCCCCTCTCCCTGGCACTCCAAAACCTTTTGTAGAAGTCTGGGAAATCACCTGAGTAGATTAGCAGTACCAAAATTATAACATTGGATTTAGGCCATAGTCTCATATGATAACATTATTATGAAACTATTGTTTGGCACTTTGAAGTAAATAAGGTTTGAGAAAGTCCCTCTGTCCCATGGTGATTGTGATTACTATTACTATCTCTGTAAAGCACAAACATTTACTGATCCCACAATAAAAGCAGTCAGGTGGCACTTTCTTCATAAGAGAATTTGCTAACCAACCCAGGAAATAAGACCACCACACAACAAAACATGGGTTAAAATATGAGCCATTTTTATTTAACCTTGCCCTTTTTAAGTTTACACCAGAGATATGCAAAGATGGGGAGAGCTAATTCAGGAACAGCTGAGACAAGTCATCTCTCCTAGACTTCTTCTCCAGTTTTCCCTGGGTGAGACGTCTCAGCCCTGAGATGAACCCAGGAAGTTTGGTTGCTCCTTGACTGGCTATTTACTAGAAGGTTGACCCAAGGATATATATCCCCCTTTCTTGCAGGACTAGAAGTGAGAATTAAATGTTCAGGCTTGCCTCATGGACATTCTTCTTCACCATACCCTGGGTTATGGGACATGTGGAGCAGTTCCAGAAGCCTCTCTTTCACCAAATGGGTGTCATAGGTATTCACCAAACTCCTACTTTCTCACCCTGTTACCTACCACCAATAAAGACAAGTATCAACTTAGTCCCTATCCCCATAAAGTTGGGAAAAAAGGCCCTCAAAGTTTATTGCAAATCTTTCAAGAAAAGCTGGCTCCCCTGTATAGACAAGTGGACCCCATCAGCTTGATGGAGTTCAGGTCTTTGAAATGTAATCTATGGTGTGTGGAATATTCTGTATATCCCTGTTGACTCTATGTTGGGCAACATCAGTATGCTGGGGATCACCATATTTGCCTGATGGCCAACCAAACAACAGCCATCCTAGGCCAAGAGAACTGAATAATTGGCACATCATGAATGACTTGTAAAATAATGGCCTTGCACCTCAAAATAACCAAGGTCATTGCCTCTATCAGGCAGGATATCACAGTTCTCCCCAAACAATATTGGCAGCTGGCCACCTCATACCATGCCATTTGATAGTAGCCAGATCTCCCAATTCCAGGCAGGATCCAAACTGGCTGTTCCTAACCTGGCACTCTGCCCAATAGGAAAAGCTATGACTTCAGATCAGGACATGATGCCTCACCAGCCACAATCTAGAATCTCGAAGACAAATAGTGCATTGAAGAACAATATTAGAATGGCAAGGGCCTGATATATCTTTGATAGGCTGCCAATCTTCAGTGCCTAATATGCTGGATAAGTTTGAGCCCCATGCTAATCACTACTACAGTTGATGCAGCCCTGATACAAAACAATTGAATACTGAATTGAACTCCTTTCACCCCTAAAGTGGAAAAGGCCTGGAGGTGACAGCCCAGATTTGGTATTTGCTGGGGAGCAGCAAATCTGCATGGCAAAATAAGGGGCTAGAATGATTGTCCCACACCTGTAAATAATCTGTTAAATGCCTGATGTTCCCACTCCTTTCTGGTCTGTTTTAGAACTATGGACAGTAAACTTAACTTCTTGTGAACCTAAGACCTAATCTCTGAATGCCAAAGCTTTTCCAGACTTTTTGCCCTTCCCCGTAGTACCAGCTCACTAACACATAAGGCATCAAAAAGGGCAGTGAGAGCAGCAACATGGAAGAGACACACATCATAAAGAGATGTAGGAATACTCCCCCAGACAGAGCCTCAACTCTTCAGGGTAGCTGGGGGAAAGGACTATCTATCATCCCTCACTTTCCTCCTTTCCTTGGATCACACTTCTAAGACCTTGTAAACCCAAAATTCACCTGTGTTGTCAGAGATCCCTGACACTTGGACCAGAAAATCAAAGTGGATAACTGAGCCCTGACAGATTGAAGAGATAAACCATTGTCCCTTACAGACACACAATAATCTAATAGGTGGTCCACTAGGACAGTGAAGCAGAAGGGTAGGAGGATGTGCCAGTTCTTGAAACTCCTCAGCAGCTACAGCACACAAGTATGGACTTTACAGCACCTACCACAGCTGAACACAGACAAGAAAGGAAGGGACTAAGATGCTCTGTATGTTTAAATATGAAATGCTCATTAATCAGGCAACGTCTGTGGGAGGCTACCAGCACATTAATATCCCAACACCCTCCCTTAGGAAGTTCATTGCTGACAACCAACCATTCTGGAGGAAGCAACACTTTTGTTTCTTGATTCTTGGTTTGTGTTTCTGTAGAACCTTGGACTTTGATTCATTTGTTGCCCAAGCTACTCAACACTGCCCTGGATTGATGCCTGAACAGTTGGATTATCATACCAGAAATGAATCAAGGAACTAGATAACTCCTCAGCTCATATCTTAACTGAAACTAAAATTGGGGAGGTGGGAGGTCCAAGAAAGTAAGATGGATCATTATGCCCAAGTTGGCATAGTCACTGGGTCACCCCTGGGCACACCATCAGCCCCTAAAGTAGACTCCAAACCCCAGCGAACCTGTTGCATCAGAAGAGACTTGCATCTCTAAGGTCATCTCTAAGTTTAACATCCTCCCTCCAAAAGGATATGCCATTAAATTCTGCCAGAAGTTTCTGCCAAAATGCTAAGTCTTATTGAATATCTTGTGTGATTCTGTTGTGAGGCTTACTAACCTCCCAGGTGGTGCCACAGAGATGCCCGATGAATACCAGCCCAGGTACAACTACCCTGCATGCAGAATTTGAAACCTCTGTGAACTTTTGGAACTCCTAGAGCACAGCCTTCATAGGCTCAAGAAATCCAGCTACTCTATCCCTCATATCCTGTTCCTTAGGTAATGACAACCTACACAATTGATTAATGTTGTCAATTTCAATGCCTAAAAATACTAACTGTTGTGTGGGGCCTTCAGTCTTTTCCTGTGGTAACAGAACTCTCAGTTCATTCATAAGCAAGGTGAACTTTTCCCTAAGGAATGTTCACTGCCCCAAACTGTATTTACCAGTGAAAAGGGGGCCATCCAAATAATTGATAATCCCTTTTGAACCAGTCTTAAATTTAATGACCCATTCTAAGAATGTACTGAATATCTCAAACACAGCACATGAATCCAAGCATCCCATAGGGAGGGTCTGATCCATGTAAAACGTGGCATCAAACAAGAAACCTAGCAATTCTGATGAGCTGGTAGAAAGTGAAATTCAGACTTATTTGCACACTTCACAAGTTCTTCTCCCACTCCATACCTCTTAACTAACCTAACATCTGCATCAAATGAGATGTACGAAATGGTACACAACTCATAGGAATGGAGCCATTAAATGAGTCTCTTTTGGGATAAGAAAGGTGATGAATCAATCTGAACTGACTGAGTGCCTAATTTTCACCAGGAGGTGAAGGTTAGGATTCAATCACCCTTCCTTCCACAATTTTCTTGTCCTTTAATCCCTAACCATTTGTTCCAATCCAATGACAGACTTTAGCCATAAAGCAGTGCTGAGTCCCTCGGAATGGGATCCTAAATACTGACTTCAGGCCTTCTCTAAGATAGTGTTTTGCTGCCTGACTGGGATAAAGGAGCAACCAAACCAGAAGTCTATCTACCATAAGTGGGTTGGGACCATTTAGAGGATGAAGGGATGGCTTGTTTCTCTCCTACCTCTTTGATTCCTGTTGTCTGCACCTGAATCTCTACTTTTGGGGCAATTGTGAAAGGAATGATAACTTCCACAAACAGAACATTCACATTTATATCTTCTGAAGCAGCATGTGCAAGCGCTCTGTGCCCCGAATTCACAGCAAAACAGCTTTTGCTGCTGACCCTGGGTGCTCTTAGGGTGTGTGGCTACACTGCCCTTATTATTCTGGATCAGGTGCCTATTGTTGGACCTCTTCTCAGGAATGGGCCTTGAAGGGGTCATTTTCTGCATCTACAGTTGGGAATGTATGAGATCTCGACACGTGATGAGGTATTTGGCAGCTTTCATTCAAAAACATTTATTGTAAAGTGGCCAAGAATAATCAGAAAAGTCTGCATGCACCCTATAAATAATGTTCATGTATTGAATTAGTGCAAAGGTTCTATAACCCTTACTATTATCCCCACATAAATACAATTTCCAAAAAAATTCTGATCTTTCCTATACCTCTTCAACCTCTTCTTTTCCCTGTTATCCAATTCCTCCTTTTTTTCCCCTCCAACTCCCAATAAAGAAGAGAGAAAGTGTTTATGTGATTCTCATTTTAGTATCTTTTTAGTATCTTTTAGAATCAGATAGGTGTTTGCCAAAAGTGATCATCTGTTCACGAGATGCTACAGCTTTGTATGCAGCTTGACTCAACGGAGTGGACTGAACTAATCCAGCTAAGTTGCTGTCACCTGACAAACTAGTTTGGGAATTCAGCTGTGGCATGCTATAAGCAAGATGCCCAGAAAGTGGGTGAACAAGGCCACATTTCTGGATGAGAATAACTCTATCAGTGCTGGATCCCAGCTTGTTTTGAAAACTAGGCTAGGGATAGGCTTAATTAAGCAACTTACTTTTGAGACCCCATGGCCAACTATAGCCAGACAGCACACTGTCATGTTCCCCTGCCTTACCTCTAACTGCTTCAGAAGCCTCAGTGTCTTCAGTCTAGGTAAGGTCACTCACTGCAGAAGTAAGAGGTACAGCAGTCTCCTGCTGAGACTCCAAAGCCTTCTCAACCTCCTTGAACTTCTTATCCTACTGAAGAGCACCAAGACATGCAAAGATCTCATTAGACAACTTGCCTTAAAAACAACCTTACTAGAACTCTTGGAGCCCTCCCTGGCTTGTTTGTCCTTTTCTAGGACAGGACAACACGGATTATATGAATGTTCTCCTCTACCTCCAAGGAAGAGTCAGGTGGAGGGCACTTGTGGGGCCTTCTTGATGGGACTTTTACCTTTAGAACCACCTGGTCCCTTCTTTGATGCCATACCAAAGGATTATTCCTAGTCCAACACTCAAAACTCAACTCTCAATTAGCAGTAATGGGCTTATTGAAACTTTGGGCCTAGGCCAGAAGGCCAAGTAATAAGGAAGGCCAGATGAGGCCAGATAGAAAAGGTAGCTCTTTTTCTTCTTCCCCCCCCCCCAAATTATAACCACCTTGGTGCAATATTTACAGAAAGGGAAGGGGAAAACTTTAATGTCCAAACTACCACCCATCAGTAGGAGCAGGTCAGACCAATCAGTACAGACCCAAGTGGGCCTAGAAGATCTACTGGGTGAAACAGGCCCCGTTGGAGATCTGTGAGATGGAGGTCTCACTGTAGGCTGTGTGCGATTAAAGGCCTACTAAGTTAGGCTTACTCCAGGTCAAGAATCAGGTAAAATTAGGTCTTGCCTGAGCTCACATGCAAATTAGAGTCCTACTTAGAAAGGCCCACCTAAAAAGTTACCTACACTGGGTCTAGATAAGTGGTAAAATTGGCATCACTGGAGGTCACAAGCATATTAGGAGCCTGGCTATAGGCCTACAAAGCCAGGCCTATGCTGGGCCTGAGATAACCTATGCTAAAGTAGGTCTCCCTAGATGCCACATGCAAATTAAAGACCTAGGTGTGCCTTGCTGCTTTTCACACTGCCCAGGTGTGGCCTAGTGGGAAAAACCTGGCCAAAGTCAGCCATAGAAACTTAGAAGGTAACAGAGGAGGTCAACACACCAACAAAGGTCCAGAAATGGGGTGAGGGAGGTGATCCCAGTACATGGTATTAGAGCTAGGAGCTATGATGTGTTGTGGGGGCATAATCTGGCTGCTGGCACAAGCTAGCTAAGCTGCAAAATAGGATGCACACTGGTCAGCCTCATAAAGTGAGCATGGGGGGGGCATAAATCTCACGGGTACAAAAATGTATATCCTGGACGAGGCCACCAAAATTGTTAGAGTTACACCCCCCCACCCCCCCATGGCCCCTGACCTAAAATATTAGATCCACGCAGACTACCTCAAGGAGTCTATGCAATTGTAGCTAAGCTCTGAATCAGCCTGGAAAGATTCCCAACTTTGGTCAAAAGGACTTCCCCTGCTCAGGAAGAATGCTGTCAAAACCAGTTCTTACATGAGCAAACAAAAGGACTCTTTATTGTAAGAAGGGAGGGTTTTTTTTTTATAGATTTGGGATAACAATAATCTCATAAAGCATACAGCGCATGTGCAAGAATATTTGCTTTCTCAGGACTAAAATTCTGATACATGGTTCATAATAAAGTAATTTCTTGTTAACAATCAACAATGAACCTTGATTCACACATGCATTTGCTCTGAGGTAAAGAATAAAAATATTGTTACAGAGAGCACTGGGAACCCAGGAACTGATTTTACCAATTAATGTCAGCATAATTTTAAGTAGGACAAGGGACTAACAACAGGAACAACTTTTAAAATTGACTAGGATTCAAAATGGAGGAGCTTTAGTTAAGCAAGTACAGAGACAGAGAGAGGGTTTCTTTAGCTTAGAAATTTAAGCAGACTCTATGAATTGAACTGTCCAGGGTGCTGAATATTTAGCAGCCCTGCAGAGTAGACCATGGAAAAGGATGGCAAACACTCTTTATTTTGTCTGTACTCTTTTACTTATTACAGCTCAATACCTACTGCTGCCTCTCAACAAAGAGTTTTCCATAGATTGAGTTTGATGGGGCCGTAACAAAGAAACACTCAACCTCAGCTTGCTGTGGCCTGGAACTAAAAGAAAAACCTCCCAAACAAAGGGCAGTGGAAAAGTACTGCTGCAGTGCTGATCTCAACCACTGAAATGAAATAAGATTTCTCTATAACAGCAGATCTAGAAGAAAACAACTGACAACAATGTCTAACGTTCTAAACCCATTTGACTTGTTCACTTGCTCACCATCCATCTGGCTTGAAAGAAATTAGGCAGAAGAGGGGGAGGCTCAGGCTTATAAAACCTCCACATCTGGGATGTACTTCCTGGCCTCTGTTCATGAGAGATCAGCAAAAGCATCTTCCCCATGTGATGTTGTCTGGTGCAACTGGGGCGGAGGGGAATGAATCATATTGCTGTGTTTGATGAAAACTTAATGTCTGGGATATGAATCTCTCCTTAAGGTAAACATGACACCATAACTAGACTGAACTATGCTAAATATGTGCTTATTTTGATCTGTAAAACATGATTGATTTGTAAAATATGTTGGTTAACTTTCTGGTATATGCTGCGAATCAGGAAGAAAATTGGCATGATTGTGGAAAATATTAGAAATTGACTGAAGAACCTTTCATAAATTGTTTGCTTTTAGGGAGTGTTGCCAATAGTCCTGCAGTTATACTTTGCCTTAAGTATGTTCTTGTGCTATATCTATCTTTTTTTGTTTTTTTGCATCATAAAGAAAATATTAACAGAAGCTCAGCAGAGTTGCTCCAAATACACCCAACTGCTATGCCAGTTGTGTAAAATTGGAGGTCTCAAAGTGTTTATCCCTATAAAATATAATTATATTTTCAAAGTTGTTAGGAGCTATTGTTATCACTGCATACTTAAATAACACCTCTTTAGAGACTGTAATTTTAATTCTAGCTTAGCTTGGGTTGTCAAAAGATTATGCATGCAAATGAGGAACTGATTTTTAAAGTGTTGATATTGCAAAAGGTTTATGACAACCTAGAATTACTATTATGGCTTTGACCATGTTTTGAAAGACATGTCCACACCACCACATCTCTACTCTTATATTTGTAAACTTAGATTTATTCATGGACATGCATCCATGGTTCTCTAGTTTAGTAGACGACCCTTGATGACATTTCCGAAGAATAAAAGTAAATTACATGTTGTTCAAGAACTCTTCTCACAGTACTTCCACTGTTGGTTCACATGTTCCCTCTCCTCTCATTCTTTTTAGACAAGCAAAGACATTTTTATTCTGACAGGCATTCAATATGTGATCATTGTCTGGCTGATGAAAGGTGTGGACTGTTTTTATGTAGCATTTGTGATTTGTTTGTGTTTTTAAACAGGCAATTTAACTCTGTTTCAATTAATGCTAGATTGTTTAATTTGTGTTTTAACTTTTTATATCATTATTTTTGACTATTTTTTTTAAAGAACTGTAAAGCCTCTTTTGAGTCCTTCCCACAAAAAAAGTGGGATACACATAAAGATGATGATGATGATGATGATGACGATGACGACAAGGCAGTGGGGGAGAATGACAACTCTAAAGGTGATGAGGGTGATGAATCTACTTGTAGTTTCAATTTTGAAGCTGACCATTTTGAAATTTATTTTGATATAGGGTTCAATGACATGGACAACTCAATTGAAATTTAAATTCAAACCCAGTGAAGACGCAATGGCCATTTCTACACTACACTGTTATAGTGCTATCATTCCACTTTTAACATCCTGTGGAATTCTGAGGTTGGCAGTTTAGGGGCCTTTAGAATTCTCAGCGAGAGAACTCTTTGGCCTCAGGAAACTACAAACTCCAGAATTCCACAGGATATTGAAAGTGGAATAAAAGCACTACTAACAGTGTAGTGCGGAAATGGCCAGTACCTCACTGACTCTGGAATCATCAGCCTCCACTGTCCTGTGAAAAACAAAATGTTTATTAAATCACATTTCTTGAACCATTGAACAGGTTTCCTTAAACTGTGAACAGTGGAAAGGGAAGTTGAAAATTCCCTTATTATTTCTCTCCCTTTCTCACTGGATTATGTTCAGGTTGTTTGGGCCAGGGAGGTAAAAGTCAAATCGACCAACAACTGTAGACTTTCAGTTTGATATGTGACTAGGTGGGATTTCAGTCTTACAGCTGCAGCTATTGAATAGGATGTATGTCTGTTTTTGGTTTTTGTTTGTTTGTTTCCTCCATTCTTTATGTAGATGGCATGGAAAAGAACTGAACAGGATTCAACATATACTGTTTCTCTCATCACACATTTTCAATGCTTATGGCAGAGTGGGTAAGTAATCTGAAAACAGACATGCTCTCACATTTGGTTTCATATATGGCCTCAAACAGGTCATTTGAGGTTTTCTGGTTCAGCTGTATTAGGGTACTAGGCAGCAAGTCTAAGTAAACCACTGTGTTTTTGTGCTGTTTTCTTGCAGTGATTTTCATAGATTTTTCTTTTAGATTGGTGGGGATTGTAGTTATTCTGGGGTTTTGGGAGTGCAACAAGTATTGGGGATACCATGGGATCCTCAGGCCTCACTTTTCCCACTTCAGCCCTACAGGATGTTTCAGAGAAATAAAGTGTGAGCAACATAATATGTATGTTTTAAAATGAGACCGGGTAGAAATGCTTAGAGAATTGAAAGCATACGCATAACCACAATATACGTTCTGGGGAAAATGCATACATGAGGTATGACACACACTTTATATACATATTAGGAATTTGTTTAACATACAAATTTTAATGAGGGGAGGGAGAAAAAGGGTCACAACCTGATTCAAAGCAATGGGGGGGGGGAACACAGCTCTGATTTAGTGAAAAACAATGAAATCAAGGCAAGGAGATTTTCACTTTTCTGGTACACACATACAACTGGTATGTACAACTGGCACCTAATACAGAAAATGGCCAGCCATAGTAGTACACGTACTACAAAAGTTCATGCACGATGCTCCACGAACACACACACACACACACATGCACACTTTGCATCCTACACTTGTTTTCAAGCTGCATAAGGCAGGAAATATAGCAATATTATTTAAGTGGTGTCCTATTGAATAGTGTTTTAAATGTGTGTTCTCTTTTATCCACATCTGTCACTAACTGGTTTCTAGGTGGGTGCTGTTGTTGTGTTGTTGTTTTAACCATATAAAATGACTTGAGTCTTTGTGTGGTAAAAGTATCCTAGTCAATCTAATCAAAAGTAGTTCACTACATGAAACAGACCAGTAAATTGTACCTCCATCACCATGCAAAAGATCCCATCCCTTGGTTTATGCTGATGAGGCTGTCTTAGGTCTCAATGGCTTCAATAGAACACAATTAATAAGGTTTGCAATATATAGGGGCTGAAGTTTGGCAACCACTTCTGCTTTGTTTGTTTTTTTCTCCCCTCGTGAAAACAATAATCTAAGGTATGCATACTACATGTAGGATTCCTGCCAACAGTCACAGTTAAATGGGAATTTTGTGACTTAGGTCTTTGGAAAGAAATGAGTTCAGTGCTTTGTTTCAAAAGGGCAGGTATGGTAGAATGCTTCAGTACTCTGTCTGATATGCTTTGTAAAGAAAGCCAAAACTCAAAAGTAGATTCGTTTTCCTTACACAATGGTAGTCACATTAAGGAAGCTTGCCATTTCTAGAATGGTCATCACAGATCAAATCTTCTCAAATGGGAATTTCATATCATCTAATGTTAGTTTCCAAATCAATATACCCCTTTAAATATGCAGCTATTGACACCGAGTACTAATCTATTGAGAAACTGATGCGTGGTAGGAACCCAGCAGATAACTCAATCTGTAATTTAGTTTTGGCTTACTTTAGAATTTTGAAAAAAAAACCAGTTCCTTTTCTCCCAAATACGAAGTCATTTGTGAAGTCTGGAAGATTCTTTAAAAACAGCTGGAGTAGAACTTTTCAGCATCTGTAGCAGCCAAATGTAACAATTGTCCCTAGCATGGAAAAGACCATGCATTTCTCTGTCAGGCAAGTATCAGAAAAAAGGAGATAGCAGCCCTAATTCACTATAAACATGAATGAAGATACAGGAATTTAGACCAATATTTCAACGAGATAAACTTGAATTGAGCATGAATAGAGGATCTCTGCATTTTGATTTAATGACATTTGATTTATTTTGAAAAAAATATCAAATCTTTGGTCCAAATATGAAGCCATACATACATAATTCAGTTTCATGATTTTTTATTTATTTTTTTAGAAACAAGCAAATTGTAATGAAATACTTATTTATCTAGAGTAGCAATTTTCTTTTTTATACACTATGACTCTCTATATCAGTCAAAAGAATATGGAAGGCCACATGTTTTTTAAAACAATAAAAAAGTAGAATAAGTTCATAGCCAAAAGTTAAATATTTCTAAACCCATTGATATAAATTGTGTTTACTTTAAACTGATTTGGAACAAAGTGTATGGGAGAAACTGTGAATCAGAAATCAGTACTTCCATCCATTTTAAATAACTCAGTTCTTCCAGCATATGGCTAGGGGATGATGTTGTTCAAACACTGTTTGAAGCCAAAATTAAATCTTTCAAAATTTCTGGGTCTGCTGGATCTGTCTAGTTTTGCAGGGGGGTTGGTATCAGTGATATCATTTTCAACCTCTCTTTCTGCTCTGTGAAGCAGCAACAACACCCCCATCCAGTGATATGAACTGCTGATACTGACCTTTGCAGAGGGGTGAGTGGGAATTTTTGGGGATGCTCCTAATTGGCATGTTGATGTACTGCCCTCCCCTTTTTGCCTCTTCTACTCCATTTTTCCCACTGAAGATTGTTTTAATTTCAATAATGATGTGATCACTGTGAATATAATTGTAGTTTCTTTCCAGGAATGCTGAGGCAACATTTTAGGACTGAGATCTCTGACTGGGAGAATTGTATGTCTTTCATTTTGGTTCAGTGTGTATTTTCCATTTCCATGTGTTGTCAAATAAATTTTAGTTTGGCATGCTTTTCTTCATTTGTGTTTTAGCAATTAATTATTTGGATATTATCGCTAATATACCTATTAAGCTGTGTCAAATGGATCATCAAGATGAATTCTTTTGCACAGCAATTGTTGAGCTTAATAGATTGTACTCTAGTTGGTTTTTGTCCCCTATATACAGTCAATAAGATGTTCCATTAAAAGCAGAAAGGTATAATTCATTCAGCTGCACACAAGAACGAACTTTGAGTTCTATGTTTGAAGCAGGGTGATAGCAGACTGCTTGTTGTTGATACTTATGTAAAAGTGATCTTCTTTGATCTTTGCAACCTTGTTTGGTTCAGCAGCTCTTTCCTTTAGAGTTTTATGCATTGATTTTGCCACATTTTATGCTTGAGATAGGGTGTGCAAAAACTATCAAATTCCTTATCATCTGGAATACACTTATTTTTACACAGTTTCAGATTTATTTATTTTTTTTGTTAACTTTTCCATCTAATTTCTTTAATAAGGGACAAGCCTCAGCTGTACAGCCATGGGGAAATGCTCATTAATATTTTTCATCACATTTTGCCTATTGCATCAATGTTTATTATTTGAAGAACCAATGTAACGTGAAGGAGTCAGTGTGGTGTAGTGGCAGTGCTGGACTGAGACATGGGGAATCCATGTTCTAGACACGAATATGTGGTGGGACTCCTTGAGAGGTCTTAACCTAGCCACTCTCTTTAAGTCTGGCTTGTCTCATGGGGTTCTTTAGAGGATAAAGTGAGTAGAGGAAAGCCTTGAGCTCATGCTTGCATATGGATGAAATAAATGAATCTATGCACAAATATACAAGGTCCTGTATTTTATTTTAACCCCAACAATCCTGAGAATGATTTCATATTCTGCAGTATTGTATTTAGAGATGGAAAGAATATTCAAAAATATTCAAAGAATTGTAAAAATAAACTTTTTTTTTTTTACTATTGAGAAATCTTGATGAGAAGAAACTTGGACTGATGAGAATCTTCACAGCTTGGGACTTAAATTTCACATGTGGTTGTTGTGTGGGGAAAGCAACATTTTATGCATAGAAAATAACATTTCAATGAAAGAATGTTAATCCCTGTGCAGAAAATAATGCAACTGATGATTTCTTCTTCTATGTCAAATTTGCATATGGTTGTTTTGCATAGAAAACTGTATATTGTGGGCAGGAGACAGTATTTTCTGTGCATGAATTAATATTTCTGAATTGAAATATAATTTTCCTGTATGAACCTGAGACAATTATTATAGTGTCAGCAGTTTGTGCATAGTCTGTTGCACAGTATTCTTTAGCTATTCCATCAGCAAATAAAGATAGAATGCTAAATGAGATTGATATGCTTAAGAATATCAAGTGATAAGAATATCACAAGATTGTAAACACCATGGAAGGTGTGTATGTGAAGGGTTTAGAAGCTATAGAAGGAGAATAAGAGAAAGAAGAACTCACAACTCCTGTATCTTTTGGGAATAACAGTATATTCCACTTGAATAGCTGCTACAGAAGTACAGTACAGATAACTGCGAACTGTCAGTCATGTAGAAGTACATTATTTTATTTCAAAACTTTTATCTTGCCCTCCATGTACTTTCTGGAGTGGCTTACAGTTAAGATATGAATAACATAATCTGAAAACAGACACACTTGCAAGAAAGCAGTGCAAAATTAATTAGAGAATCCTGGGAAAATAGAAACCTGAGAGGAAAAAAACAAATATTATTTTCCACATAGAAAATTGTGCTTTCTATGGAGAAAACACTATTTTCAGTACAAAGCAACTGTGTGTGAAATTTGTGCAGAATAAGTTCTGAATTTCAAATAGCCTTTGAAAACTGCATGGTTTTTGGAGACCATTTTTCAGTGGGAGGAGAGTTACTGAAATTACTGATTGCTACATTCAAGAAGAAAATTAGTGAAGACTTACATCCCTAATTGTACTGTTCAATAATTTAACACTCAGCACTAGTAGCTGGATTAGAAAGAACTCCAGGTAAACAGAGGCTTTATTATGGTGAGGATTGATGTGTGGTGATACAAAACCACTGTATGTAGTTTTGATCTGTGATGATCATTGCAAATTTTACAAATTTTATTGAGTAATGAAAGGCACAGGTAAAACCATTCTGCAATCCTTCTATGTTTGTTTTTCCTCATAAATGATTCAGTTGAGTAGGCTTTAAGACTTATGCATCCTCCTTTGTTCTTTGAGTTATAACCTACAGAAATGAAATGCTATCTCTGTTTTGTGACAAAACGTGATTTCTCTTGGGTTCTTCTTATTGTCATTCCCAAACTTGTTTTTCAGAGAATGTAGCTATTTATTCAATGAAGATATTCCTTCTCTTCCTCTTTAATTCATTGCTTAATCCATTTGAGCAAAAATCTCCTGTGAAATCCTGGTTGATAATTTTGAGAAATGAATGTAACTCTGGGGAGTGAGAGATGTTTGTCAGAGGAATAACATATTCAGGGGTGAAATTGTAATAGAAGAGAGTCCTCAATCAGTGTTCCTCCCTGAAAAGAAAGATTAATTTGTGATGTTCTAAATTTAGGCATTGTAGAACATGTCTTACTTAGTTGTTATTATGGATGAGTGAGAATGTTGTTTGTTTTTCATAATAATTCCACTCTGCTAGGCTGTAAGTGCTTTTAGTCCTTCCCATCATGGATTTTTCTCCATGATGGAGAAAAACATTTTTGCACACAAAGGAGTGATGTCAGTCACAGTACAATGGATGTGCCAGTCTTTAAAAGGCAGTCCAGCCCACTGTCTGGCCTCTTTACCATTAAGCAATCTGCCAACCCTTCCCTTGGTATTGTTTAGGTGTATTTAATCTGCTTTGGAGGCTAAGTAAGAATTTTTGGTCAAGGCCTTCTTTGACTTGGACCTGATTATTTTTGCCTATTCTATGCTTTTTTAAAAAAAAAATAATAATAACAGTTCAGAACTTGTTTTGCCACAGCTGGTGTAGTGTGGTTGCTTCAGTTGTTGGGATGTTCCCCTGGTAAGTTTCCTTGGTCACAAGCTGCTGAAGGGAAACAATACACATGTCTCTCTTTGACAACCATGTTGAGAGAGTATGCAGGGAGAGGGATCAGATGGCAAAAGCCTCAAAGAATACTAACCAACACCAATAGATTTGAGCTGACTGATACCCTTTGTTCCCTTTCAAGAGTGAACAGGTAAACTGAACTGTTTCTGCAGTTTTTGACTATGCACTTTAGTTCAATTGCAGATTTGTATTTTTTTTTAAAAAAAAAAAAGTTGTTGTCATTTTAGGTACAGTTTTAAGTACAGTTGCCTGGTACCCTTATTCCAATAGGAGGAGAGTATATTAGTATACGCATTTGGGATGAAAATATTCATATTTGGATGTAAAGAACTTTTGTTGTTGTTGTTGTTGTTGTGTACCTTCAAGTTATTTCTGAATATGGTGAACCTATCATGAGATTTTCTAATGCTGAAGGTATATGATGCACCCAAAGTCACCGAGTGGTTTTCCATGGCCAAGCAGGGAATTGAACTCTGGTCTCTAGGATCATAGTCCAATGCTCAAACCACTAGACAAGGCTGGCTCTTGGAAAGAACTTTACCTGGTCTGTTTTTATAATGAAAACAACTATTCAATACATATTTTAGTATTTTAAACTTTTGTAATTATTTATTGTTTTAAATTGATTTTATTGTTAGCTGCCTGATGTGTTAAGATAAAGGGTGGAATATAAATAAATAAATAAATATTTAAAAGCCGGTAGTGAGAAAAATGAAAATAGATTTGTCGTCCAAGCCAAGAGTTTTGAGGGTTTTATCCTGTGTTTTCTTTTAAAGCAGGCTAGCCCATCAAAAACACGTGAATCTGACCATGCTACTCTCTTGTGTCTCTCAGTTTTGCAGCTACCTCCAGTTTTGTCTCTTCTACTATCTTTGTTCCTCAGGTCAATAAAGGCTAAGATCCTGTATTGTCAGACATAACTGTGATGACCAAACTATATTGCCATCTCTATGTCTAATGATGCTGCCCACCCCCCAAATCCCTATCTTTTTAGCCTGGCAGTGTCTCAGATGAAAGGTTTCTGAGCTACTACAGATCAGGGCATTGGCAAATAAGATTTGTAGTGCTCTTCTGCTTACAGGGCCCATCAAGAACAGGCAGCTGCAGAGATCCTGCAGGGTTCTGCCACAACCACCTGTCTCAAGGCACCTCATGGCTGGAAGAGGACTGAAGACATCATTTTTCAGCACCCTGTTCTACAGTGCCTCAGGAACTTTGCTTGAGGTCCTGCCAGGCTTAAAAAGTAGGCACTAATGAAAATTAACATGATTCCTGGCAGTTACAAGATTATAATCCAGTTTATGATCTCTTAACTACCGAACAGGGTACTAGCCCAGAAAGTAAAAAAAGTTAAGACACAATTAAGCATATTAAAATATGATAAAAGGACATAAAAAACATTTAAAAATGTAAGAATGAAAATTAAAATACCACATACACAGTAACCTTTTTTGCACAGCCAATTAATCATCAAGTGCCTGTTTAAATAAAAAAATCTTTAGTTGCTGGAGAAAGAACGTCACCTCAAAGACTAACAAATGTAGCTGGGCATAATGTTTTGTGGACTGCAACAAACTCTGTCACATATATGTAATATGACAAAATAGGCTTCCATCTATAAAAGCTGTTACCCTGATTCCTGGGGTCCCTTGGGGGATGCCTCAATGTGCTCTACATGATGGGGAATGGAAACTAGCCTCAGCACAAGCAATAGCAATGTGAGAGGCAGGGTAACCTAGCGGGGTCTTTTTACCCAGTGTTTGCGGGGTCAGGCCAAGCCAAAAACCAAACAAAAATGTCCAATAAATGATTTTATTGAAGGAAAGTCTCACACAGCAACGCAATCACTCACACACTCACTCAAGACCTATTAAGAAGCAAAAGAGAGGAAACTGCATAGGGGAATATTGAAGGGGTGTACCTGGGGTGATACTGCACCTTTGTCCTGAAGTCCTTGGTCTGGGAAAAACACAGAAGTGGGGCTCAGCATGGAGAGGGCTGAGGGGATCACTCAACAGATGGAGCAACGGTCTGCTGGGATGACTGGGGGTGATCCAAAGAACCACTCAAAAACTGGGACTATTTGTAGGGGAAAAAGTACCTCGAGGACTAATCCTTTACCTGGGAGAACAAGCGGTGTTGGAGCGATAATGAAGCTCCACCATGGTAATTTCCTTTGTGTGATGGGATTGCAAGGTGTTGCCAAAGTCTCAGGATCTTCAGCTGTGTTAGTTTGTGGAGTGACTTCATGTAAATGGTCCTTGCCTGATGGAATATTTGCTCAACTTGGGGCAAACACACTATTCTTCTCAAGTCGGCTTCTCAGACGCTGAGGACCCTTTATTTACTGTGGGTTTTGAACAGCTTGAGGTCTCCTGGGGCTATGTGACTGGGGATTTTACTGGCCTGACCTGGTTTTCAGTCTTTTGACCATGCCTGCCTACATGTCCATCCAGATGACCTCTCAGGTACACTGAATCATATTTTAATATTAAAATTGTAGACCCCGGGATAGGGTTTCTCCAGTGGAGTAACAAAGCTAATATCAAAACACCTTAGTCTTTAAGATGCCACAACAGTCTTTACTGGCTATATAAGTTACCATGTCTCAGCACAACAGTGTCAGAACTCCATGTTAAATGTTTTTGTTGTTGTTGACCTTCAAGTCATTTCCAGTTTGTAGTGACTGTAAGGCAAACCTATCACTGGATTTTCTTGTCAAGGTTTTGATTCAGAGAGGTTTTTTGTATTTGCCTTCCTCTGAGGATGAGAGAGTGTGATTTTCCAAGGTCACTCAGTGGGTTTCCATTACTTAAACTTGGATTCAAACTCTAGTCTCCAGAGCTGTAGTCCAGGGCTTAAACCACTACACCACATTGGCTCTCTCCATGTTAAATACTAGCATTGAACTGCATTCTACACAAACAAGAAGATTTGATGGCAACCCAATTTTTCCTCAGTAGATAAAACCAAAGGAAAGGATTCTATAGCAAAGGTCAAATAGATTCTATTTTAGGTACTTTCTCCTCAGGAAAAAAAAAATGTTTTTAATGTAGAGTCCTGTGGTGTTCTGACCCAGTTTTGTTTTGTTTTTTTTTAAAAAGTGTAGAAACTTTATAAACCCAAAGATCAGTGGAGAGGAAAGCCCCGTCAGAGCAGCATTGTCAGATTTTTACTGTTATGTGTGCAGTAATTTCCAGTTAGAAGATACAACTTCAACTTATGTAATGAGGTCCTAGATGCTTCACTGCATGGGAAGTACAAATGTATAATAGTAAAAACAGAAGATGTTCTCTCATTGAATCAGACCATTGATCCACCTCTATGTACATTTCTGAAATTTACTGGCTGCAGCACTCTAAGAACAATGGTGGAGAATGATGTCAGTTAACCTTGTAGGCAAAGTGTCTCTTGGGGTCAGTAGAAACAAGCAGAAGAAGAATGAAGTGTCTTACTGCAAATTAAGAGAACAGCAGAACCTGAGAAGAGACCATTTGTAATATTTTTTTTTAAAGTATCCCCTGGACAAATTTCTGGAGTTTGTGAAATCTTCCAAGTTTTCTCTGATATAAAAGACAGAAAGCATGTCCTGTAGTTCTTACTTACAATTTGGTTCTTACAAACTTTTGCAAGTTTAAAATTTCCCCTTCCTGAAATACAAACACATAGGGATAGAAGAATATTTTGAATATTTGACATTATTCTTTCATAGCCATAAAGTTGGGTTTTCTAACCCACGAATAACCAGGTCAGGAAGAATAACACAAAAGATAGATCTCTGCACAGTTTCCACCCCCCAACCCCCAGCCAGTATTCACACATTCTGCCATGTTTCAGAAATTATTTTGTGTAGAAACACATGTCAGTTTTTGTGCAAAATTAGACTTTATCTTTTTTTTAAAAAAAAAAAAATATTCTGTTGAGTATTTGTGTTTTTGTGCAGAAAATGCTGTTTCCAAAATGTTTTTGCTCTTTTTGTTTGTTTCTTAGTTTGTTTTGCACAGACTAAATCCTAAACTGAAAAAAAAAATGCCATACAATACAGTGCAGTTTTACCAACAAATGTAAAATTGCTAATTCTTGCTTTGTGACAAATTAATTAATATTTAATTTAATTTATATCCCTGCTTTGCACCAATAGAATTCCAGGCCCCATTTTGCATGCTCAGCACCATACTCTTTCATTTTGTTAAAATCTGCTATAGACAAAAATTGTGGGGGGGGGGGGAGAGCCTCTGATTGTGGCAACCCATGTCTCATTTAAGAATAGCTGATCTATATATAGAAATTTGCCAGCTAGTTTATGTGCCACTCAGTGCTGTTCACTAGGCTACTTGCCCTTACAGTACATTTCACCACCTGAGACACTCTTCAGCTTGAAGAGCTTAGGGCTTTGATCAGAAGCTTAGAATAAACAAAAAAGACTGATTGGTTATCTTCATGTCTGTCTTGAGTTTGTCATGTTAGGCTACAAAACTATTTGCTGATGGAGATAGGGATGGAAAAGACACCTGCTGACTTCACATTTCCCTAAGAAAATGAGATTGTTAATAGGACAAAATGCAATTCGCTGTGGACATATGTACATTTCTAAGATGTGTTACACATTTTGGCAAAGAAAAATGTCCAAGGAACTAAAATAGAGATTTGTGTACCACATAAATGTGCACATGTACAAACACTTAGGTCACTGGGGGGGGAGGAATGAACACAAAAATATGGGCAAATAACCATCTGGGAAAAGGTCTTACAACCTATTATATACGGAATAGGACAAGAAGGACAAGGTAGGATTCTGAGGAATATGATAAAAGTGAATTTTCATATCCCTACGAACAGGACTTGACATACCATGAATTTATCCAGCACTAGCTCCGTTCTTGATATTAACAGTAATGGCGGTGGACACACAATAGCTGTTATTGTGATAGTTACTGTTATAAAGATTTTTATTCTCTATTAGGTACAGTCAGTCTTTTAAATATATTTATATTCTGTTACATAAGGGACATTTTTGTTAGCTTATAGAAATCTCTTTGATAAGACTCATTGTACAACATGTTTAAGAGCTTGTCTGGGGTCATTAAATGTTCATCCCCATTCCATTTTTCCACTTATCTTGCCCCCCCTTTTTTTTAAAGATGAATGCTGTGTTTACCCAATTGGTAAATACCATCACAAGCAGTAATACCATGCTTGAAAGATTTTTTTTTCTTTGCTTTTTTCTTTTTCTTTTTTAAATATTGTTTTCCTCTCTGCCTGGCTATACAGATTGAAATGTAAATGAACCTTCATTTCTTCACTTTCAAATTCACCATGAAATTTGTATTTAAACTTCCAGTATTTCACAATATACAGTCCTTATATTGCAAAGGCTTATTATAATCTTTCCTGTATATCTATAGCCCTCAGTGTTTGACTTTATCTTTTACTTTATTGTATGGATTATGTCACTGAAACTGCTCAACTGATGGACTAGACAATTTTGTTAAAATATCTGCATAGCTCCGACTTCCGGTTGCATGGCACACTTGAGAGGTCGCATGGAGTGAGCTCTGCAACTCTGTGCTATCTCCTGCTGGAATCCAGCTGCTTTTTTCCATCGGATAAGTGGCTAGACACCCCCCCCCCGGTAAAGGGGGTGTGGAAGATTGCTCGAAGGGGGCTCCGCAACTGGTGCCGAGCTCCTTCTGACAAGAAGGAGTGGGAGGTGTCAGGGGGGCTGAAGGGCTACAACGGATCCAGCAGGGATGCCGTATTCATGGCACAAGCACCACCGTCGACTTTTTAAAAAAGAAGACACGATTTGGGACAGTAAACGTCTGATCTAGTTTTTATTCCGTTGATACTGCAACAATTTGGAACTAGCAGTGGTGAACAGAAGTGGCAATGTGAAGTGACCCAGCAGACTGTGAGTACAAAATGGTGGATATTTTTTTTTTTTTTTTAGAAGACTAAAACATTCTGAAGATAGACTGTATACTAAGAACGTGATGGATTTCACTAGCAGTTTTTTTAAGAAGACATGGTAAATGACATTTGATGAGACTTATTTTGATTAAAAGAGCATAAGTAGAGAGTTACAGAGACGGGATTGAAGTTAGTGCTTTTTTTGTCCTTGCTTGATGAAGACACTGGACTGAGAATACGGTTACCCTTGGTTCAAACTTAAGTTTTTGCCTTTTGGTTTTTCTTGCCCTCTGCTTTGACTGAACTGACTTGGAATTTTGGAATTTTGGTACATAATTGGTCTGTGTTTGTTTCGGACTTTACATCTGTGTTTTTGGGGGGAATTGGAGTTAAGACGTGGCTGCTGGATTCTTGTGGATTATACTGCTTTTTTCTTGACGAGACAGGACATCGGTATTTTCTTTTGGATTTTTTTTTCCTTTTGGTCTATTGAACATTGAACATTGAACTTGGAACAATGAAACACAGAATATTGAAATTCGGGACTGTGACATTTGGTCACGTGGTACGATTTTTAAAACTGCGGACTTCGCTTTGTAATTACATTTGTTTTCTTTACCTTTTGTCCATTTGGCTTTTGAGAACAAGTCGAGGATTTAAAAATATTCACAAGGGAGTGTTTTTTGAGGCTGTGCTGGAAGGACAGGAAAGACAGAGAAACTCTTGCCCCCACGCAGTGGAGCAGCTCAGATTTCTGTTATCAACGTCAGAGGAGAAGTTCCCACAGTCAAGGTCTGGGAACAGTTCCTGAAGAGAGAGGAGATACAGCATTCGCTGGGAGGGGGAAGTGAAAGAATTGGGCCTAGGCACAGCCCACTGATTTTATTGAATGAACTCACTGTATGATTTTATTGAATGAATTTGCTGAAAAAATTGAATACAATGTACTAGATTTCAAATTAAGTGGTCTTTCTTAGTTAGTTATATTCAATTTTATAGAATAAATCCATATATCTATATATGCATATATCTATACAAATTGTACATATATAAATTGATACGTAAGATATTTGCATAATCTACATATATACAGCTATTTTTATTTTTATTTCATAGATATAGTGACTGGGTAGTGTTAATTTCAATTTAAAGTAATTAATTCAAGCTAAGGATATATGTTATTGAGTTTTATATGGAATGAATTGGATTTAATGTGAAGGAATTATAGATATAACAATTTGAATTTTATAAGAATTTGAAAATTACAAGGTTATAAATAATAAGCTTTTTTATGTGGTAACTGTAAAAAACATATGTATGATGAATTGAATTTTATATTGAACATTGATTAAGCTAAACAATAAGCATTCAGTTTTAGGTACTATAAATAATCAAAAATGGACCAAAGGACAAGAAGAGGAGCGGCAGTAGTGGCGACAACAACAACTTCCCAGGCAACCAGACAGACATCAGTGGATATACCCCAGAAACCTCAAGATTTCATGTTACAGATGATGGAAGAGTTTAAAAGCATGAAAGATGACATAAGAAGTGATATAAAAGAAACAAGGAAAGAGATGAGAGCTGACATGAAACAAGAAATAGACAAACGGGGGAAGAAATTGGAAAATATAACAAAGGATGTGACGAAGCTAAAAATAGAAACAATGGAGATAAAACAACACATTAAACAAGTTGAAAAGGAGATGACTGAGATGAAGGGGAAGCAACGAGAAGATGAATTTCAAATTACTCAGCAGGAGTTACGATATCGGGAAAGATGCCTTCGATTTAGAGGTGTTCCAGAGGCTTCAGCGGAGAATTTGTACAAAAAAATTGTACTAGCTTTGGCAGAATTCATTGATATTGAGGAAGAAAAGATGGAGACATATATTGACAGAATGTTCAGAGTTTCCTCCAGAGTAGCGAGAGAGAGGAAATTACCAAGAGACAGTATTATAACTTTCACGAGGACCGTGGTTTGAGACAAAAAATTACAATGAAGCTACAATGGACTACTGAAGATTGAAGACAAAGATGTCAGAATTTTTAGATATACCCTATCAAATCCTAATGAAAAGACAAGAATATAAACCGTTGGCCAATCTTCTGCAAAAGCACCAGATTAATTATCGATGGGAAAAGGTTGAAGGCTTGTCCTTTACTTATAAACAGCAGAGATATAGGATTAACTCAGTACACAAAGCAAAAGAAATGATGGACAGATTGAAGAAAGACTTACAAAAAGATACCTCTGAAGGAGAGAAAGATCACGAACAGCTACCTCCAGAGGAGGAAGGAGAACAATTACAAGAAGACGAAGATGATGGAGAACAAAAGGAAGTAATAGAAGCAGCGCAAGGAACTTTGGAACAAGAAGAAGGGGAGGTAGACGGAGATATACTGAAGGAGTAAGCCAAACTTTAGAGGTAAAATATTAATATAACCTAACAAAATGGATTTGAAGATTTATTCTTGGAACATTAAGGGGTTTAACTCTGAATACAAAAGAAGACAAATTTTTCACTATATAGAGAGACAGAATTTAGATATAATATATCTGCAAGAAGTTCGAATTAAAATTCAAGATTTGAGATATGTCAGGAATTTGAAACTAGGTAGTTGTTTTGCAGCTGCGATAGATAAAAAGAAGAGGGCAGTTTTGATATATGTAAATTCAAAATTAGGTGCACAGGAAATTTTTCAGGACAGCAATGGTTGCTATATAGGAGTTAAAGTTACTTTGAAAGAGGATAAAATATTAATAGTTGGAATATATGCACCAAATGGAGCCAAAGATGAATTCTTCCCTACAATACAGGAAGAAGTATTGAGATATCTTAATGAAACAGGAAATTCTAACATTATTGTTTCGGGGGATTTCAATGGAGTAATCAGTCTCCAAGTCGGTAGGACAACGCAAAAATTAATTCCCCGAAACAACGGCAAACTTCCTAAGAGCTTCTTTAACATGATGGACAATCTAAATTTATATGACACTTGGAGATACAAGAACAGGCAATTGGATGGACACACACTTTATTCGGATCGACATAGGTCAGTGTCAAGGATAGATATGATGTTGGTATCCAAACAACTCTTGTTGAAAACTACAGATATGGACATACTTCCCAATTTATGCTCTGATCATAATCCGATACAATTATAGATAAGGATCAAAGACAGAAAAAGAACATGGAGACTGAATGATGAGATTTGGAATAAGGAGAAGTACATAGCAAAAGCAAAAACAGAGATAATTAACTATTTTAATGAGAACTTGACGTCGGAGCTGTCGATGAAAACCATTTGGGACACAAGTAAAGCTGTGATGCATGGTAACTTTATCAGATGGACTGCAGAGATTAGAAAAGAAAAAAGAAATATTGAGCAGCGAATTTTGGAAAAGATGAAAGAAACTGTATGACAGATGAGACAAAATCCATCGGATAAACAGATTAGATTACAGATGAAGGTACAGCAAGCTGAATTAAATCAACTTAATTTGGAAGAACTAGAACAACAGATAAGGAGAACGAAATACAATTTCTTTGAACAAGCTAATAAACCTTCAAAACTTTTGGAAGGTTTGCTGCGTAAAAGAAGGGCCAGAAATATCATAACCAAGATTAGAACAGGAGAAGAAAGAATTACAAAACAAGAGGGAATAAAACAAGCTTTTTATAATTACTACGTGAAACTGATGAGTAAGATCTCAAAAGGGAAAAACCAACAAGAAGTGGAAGAATATTTGGAGAAAATGAATAAAATGAGATTTAATGAAGACCAAAGATCAATCTTGAAGAAATCTATTACTATGATGGAAGTAGTTGAGGCTATTAGGAATTTGAAGAACGACAAAGCTCCAGGACCCGATAGCTTTACTGCAAGATATTATAAGATTATGGAACATGAGATTTCAATACCTTTGCAAAGTACTATAAATGAAATAATAAAGGAAGGAATACCGGATACTTGGAAAGAAGCTAATGTTGTGCTGATCCCGAAAGAAGGAAGAGATCTGAGAGACGTAAAGAATTATAGACCAATATCACTTTTGAATACAGACGACAAGATTTTTGCTTCAATTCTAGCAGCGAGACTTAAAAAAGTGCTATTAGAGGTAATTGATGAGGACCAGAATGGTGTTCTACCAAAAAGATCTTTGAGAAATAACATCAGAATGGTTTTAAATGTAATTGAATATTATGAAAAGCATAATGAACGGAAAATGGCCATGATATTTGTAGATGCGGAGAAAGCTTTTGACATGATCAGTTGGCCATTCATGAAGATGGCGGTTAAACAGATACAGGCAGGAGAAAAATTTGTTGCATGGATTGAAGCAATTTATAACCAACAACAAGCTCGACTGGTTATAAACGGTGAAAGAACACAAATGATAGAACTGCACAGATGGACGAGACAAGGGTGTCCCTTGTCTCCTCTGCTGTTTATCTTGACAATGGAAATACTTAACAATGCTATAAGAGAAGATAAAGAAATAAGAGGAGTCCAAATTAAGAAATATCAATACAAGTTAAAAGCTTTCGCTGACGATTTGGTCTTATTATTGTATGACCCAGGGAAATGAATTGAAAAATTGACTACTACAGTTCAAGAATATGGAGAGTTCTCTGGTTTTAAAGTTAATAAGGAAAAAAACAGTCTTCTTAACCAAAAATATGACTGAAAGAGAAGAAATGGAATTAGTACAATAAACAAGATTTAATAGAGGACAAAAGGTAAAATATCTAGGTATTTGGATAGCCAAAAGAAACACTGAGTTATTTCAAAATAACTATGAAAAAAAAAATGTAAAGAAATAACAAAAGACTTGGAAAGTTGGACTTCCATGCGTTTGTCAATGATGGGGA
Source organism: Cyclura pinguis (assembly GCA_030412105.1). Taxonomy (NCBI): domain Eukaryota; kingdom Metazoa; phylum Chordata; class Lepidosauria; order Squamata; family Iguanidae; genus Cyclura; species Cyclura pinguis. Next base: position 163,310,324 of record CM059602.1, read on the forward strand.
GGATAGCTGCAATAAAGATGAATGTTTTGCCAAAAATGACCTTTTTGTTCCAAAATCTTCCCATAATAACGAACATGAAACCTTTCATACAATGGAAGAGAGAACTAACCAAGTTTATATGGCAAGGGAAAAAACCTAGGATAAAATAGAATACCATGACAGACCTAAAAAGTAGAGGAGGAATGGGACTACCAGACTTTCAAATATACTACAAGGTAGTGGCTTTTAAGTGGATAAAAGACTGGGTAGACCTACAAGATATGAGAATGTTGGCATTGGAGGGAGCAGACATGAGGATGGGGTGGCATGCCTATATGTTTTATGATAAAGCAAAAATAGATAAAGACTTTACTCATCACTATATCAGAAAATCACTTTTGAAAATTTGGGATGATTATAAAACTAAAAACATACGGCAGCTCCCCACCCGGGTCTCACCGCAAGAGGCTTTTTTCGGCAGATGGACTGATACAGATAAATGGTTGCGATATGATGATATAATTGAGAGATCAACGTCCAACAATCTTAAGATTAAAACAAGAGAAAAATTAGAACAAGAGGGAATAACATTAAGCTGGTTCCCTTACAGACAGTTAGCAGAAAGGTTTCAGATGGATATAAAAACATACGGAATTGAACTAAAAGAGAAGACTGGAGTAATTAAATGGCTGTTCGAAAATCCTCCTCATTTACTAGCCTAAATGCATCAAGAAATACTACACCAGGAGAGGCAAGAAGAAACAGTAAAGGCAACAATGATTTCATGGGCTCAAAATATCGGACATTCAATTCAACTACAGTCTTGGGAGCAGAGCTGGAAAAAAAACACAGAAATGTACAGTAGCTCAGAATTTGAAAGAGAACTATTATAAGCTATTTCATAGATGGTACATGACACCAGACAAATTAAAAAAGATTTATAATACAGGTACTGGACACTGTTGGAAATGTCAGAACAAGGTCGTTACGATATATCACATGTGGTGGACATGTCCAAAAGCTAAGAAATATTGGACTGAAATACATAACAAAATTTGTGCATTAATGAAAGTTCAGTTTGCTAAGACACCAGAATTGTATTTGTTAAATATGACTGATATATTAGAAGGTACTTTTATAAAGAAGTATTGGAGGATATTACTGTATATGATAACAACAGCTCGTATTGAATATGCAAAGTTGTGGAAAACTCAGCAAATACCCACAATAGAACAATGGTGGGGTACACTTATTGAAAACAAAAATGCTGACATGGTCTCTCAGAGATTAAAAGGGAAATCAGACAATGAGATACAAAAAGAATGGCAAATTGTTATGGGTAATTGCTGGGTACTATCAGATGGAAATCTGTAATTCATGATTTAAGATAAATTATGAGGGGGCTACAGGATTTCTCGATTTCAGTAAGGCCTTTGACAAAGTTCCACATGACATTCTTGCAAAGAAGCTAGTAAAATGTGGGCTGGACAGGGCTACTGTTAGTTGGATTTGTAATTGGTTGACTGACCGAACCCAAAGGGTGATCACGAATGGCTGCTTTTCATCCTGGAGAGAAGTGATTAGCGGGGTACCACAGGGTTCTGTCCTGGGCCCAGTGCTGTTCAATATCTTCATCAGTGACTTGGATGAAGGAATAGAGGGCATGCTCATCAAATTTGCAGATGACACCAAATTGGGAGGGGTTGTTAATACGCCAGAGGACAGGATCAAAATTCAAAATGACCTGGATAGATTGGAGAGCTGGGCCAAAGCTAACAAAATGAAATTCCACAGAGAGAAGTGTAAGGTCCTACACTTAGGTAGAAAAAATGGAATACAGAAATATAGGATGGGGGACACGTGGCTGGATAGCAGTACGTGTGAAAGGGATCTAGGAGTCTTAATAGACCACAAGCTGAACATGAGTCAGCAGTGTGATGCGGCAGCCAAGAAAGCCAATGCGATTCTCGGCTGCAACAATAAGAGTATGGTGTCCAGATCGAGAGAGGTACTGGTACCACTGTACTCTGCTTTGGTTAGACCTCATCTTGAATACTGTGTCCAGTTCTAGGCACGCCAATTAAAGAAGGACATGGTCAGGCTGGAGCAGGTCCAGAGGAGGGCAACCAAAATGGTGAGAGGCCTGGAAGCCATGCCCTATGAGGATAGACTTAGAGAGCTGGGTATGTTTAGTCTGCAGAAGAGAAGGTTAAGAGGGGACATGATAGCCATGTTTCAATATTTGAAGGGATGCCATGTAGAGGAAGGAGAGGGCTTGTTTTCTGCCTCTCCAGAGACCAGGACAAGGAGCAATGGATTCAAGCTGCAGGAAAGGAGATTCCACCTGAACCTCCAGAAGAACTTCCTGACAGTCAGGGCTGTCTGGCAGTGGAATATGCTGCCTCGGAGTGTGGTGGAGTCTCCTTCTTTGGAGGTTTTTAAGCAGAGGCTGGATGGCCATCTGTCGGGAGTGCTTTGAGGGTGTTCCTGCATGGCAGGGGGTTGGACTGGATGGCCCGTGTGGTCTCTTCCAACTCTACATTTCTATGATTCTATGATTCTAGGATATATATCATGAAGCGGGAATATGGAGATGGAAATGCAAGAATCAACAAGTAATATTAGCAGTAAAATGTAGTACAATATTTTAAGCATGTTAAGAAATATTGATAATGAAATCTAGATCAGTGTGGAAGATCAGAAATATTTCAGTTAAGCTGACAATTATAATTGTTTGTTTTATATGTGAATTTGAATAAAATGATTATAAAAAAAAATATCTGCATAGCTCCAGCACAATGTTTGGGCTTATTTTTATCTGGTATATTTCTATGCTAATTGATCTGAGAATGTTTTTAAACTGTTTTAAATGTTTTAAAACAAAAGTAAATAAAAGACCTAATAATCAAGGGGAAAAAAATAGTCAGTGCTATTAGTCCAATTACAAACTATTTGATTTAAGTTTAAAATGAAAATTTGGTTCACTTCGTAAGTGGTCATTTGATTTTCCATCTGATATTGTTGATATTCCTGCTGCATCTAAACAGGTGGATTGTTTGATTGATAAAACTGATAAAGGTTAGTCAGAGTTAGCCAATTGATGAAGAATGTATTCGTAGTCTAACTATGCAATCTTATACAACGGCTAGCAAAAGTACCTGGCTTTGGAAACATTAGAATAACCCTTGGATTACATGAAAGGATTTTTGAGGAGATCTCTTGGCATCTATAGGTGTTATTTCAATCCGCATTCTTTTCTTGGGATGTAAATCTTCATTTGTTTCATTTTTTGTGTGCAAAAATTAAGTATTTCTAAAGTTTTCTTGCTACTGGGCAAGACTATGAGAGGTTTTACTTGTTTTGATGATTTCCATATTTTGGAACTTTTCCGTAAACATTAATTGACACAACATTTGTTCTTCTGCAAAGTGCACTATATTTGTCACAGAAAAAAAAATACAGATTGAGATTTTCTTCTCAAAAATATTGCTTTCCGAAAAAAATAGATTTATTTGCAGAAAAAAAAATTCATCAAAAATTCCTAAAATATGAAGATTCTTGAAACAGTTAACCATTTTCTGATGTAGCTTGATGTTTTGAGATGCCATTTCTTGTCAAAGATGAGAAAACTGATGGATATTCTTCACATCTTCTTTCAGACTAATTTTCTTGTCTATAAGTGACCACAATTTCTAGTAAACTAGGAAAATAGAGAATGTGTGCCAAGATGCTTAATAGGTTTAGAAGGAATCAAGAACATATGGTGATGAGTAGAAATATATTTGTAGAACATATATTTTGTCTGTAGAAGATCCCAGATTCATTCTAGAGCACCAAACCAGAAAGGGGGTGAATTTTGTTTTTGATATCCAAAATTTATCCTAATTTGATTATAAAGCACCAAAAAAAAAAAAGTTTGAAAGGTGTTAATATTTAGTAATGTTTATTATTTATTTATTTTCAATGTCAGAAAGAGCAGTTTTCTGTGTCACCTGGCAAAATAACTGCACTGATCTTGTGTACTATCATTGGGTACAATTTGTTGTTCCACCCAGGCAGCAGAATAGTTCAGGCCAACCCTTGAAGTGGGGATACCAGTTTTGCATACACTACTCTTTTATATTGATCACATCCTCAGATATTGTGCAACCTGTAAAACAAAGACCAAGACTTTCTTTTTTTCCATTTCTCAAATCATCGTCCAATACTGAATTGATTTCTCCCATATCATAGCTGTGCTCAGTTGCTACAAATTTTCAGAATAATTGTAAAATAACCTCAAGATCAGGAATATCCTAGGTTGAATGGAGAGGGGTGTTGAGGAATCTTTACTGCGCCACCTAGACACCAGTTGCCATTCTAGAGTCAACAGAGTTGTGAGGAAAGTGGCTTTTATGGCTGTAAAATGTGTTGACAAATTGTTTTAAGCTATTGAAGTTGATGTGCTGACCACACATTTCTCCTTGGAAGAATCACTTGTTGATATAAAGTGTAGTCTGAGTTTCATCTCAGAATTCAGGTCAGAGAATCATAGTCATACACATTATCATAGTATAACACAATGGTTCTCTAACTTGAGTTCCCAGATGGCATTGGACTACAGCATCTAGAAGTCCTGCCACTTTCTGGAAGTTGTAGTCCAACAGCATTTGAGAACTACTCTGTTAATGGTACATCCATGATTTATTTTATTTTATTTTATTTTATTTTATTTTAGTCAATGATCTTGAGGAAAAGAAATGAAATATAACACATCCACATAAGGAAACTTAGGTTGCTCTTCTTACCTGGGGCTTTGCTACTTGTAACACTCAGTTTCCCTTTTCTCCAGCTGGTTGGCTCTCTGCATAATGAAGTGACTGATAGAATGAGCTGGAGTACTTCAGGTGATAGATTTTATCCATAAAGCATTCAAAAAATGGCATAAAATTGGCATGCAAATGACTCTTTGAGAACCCTCATTGGATTCAAAGTGCATGCAGTTTGTACCACATTGCTATGTCAGGCATTTTCCTGACAAACTAAAGCCACTTATTACGACTGCAATTACGCTTTATTGCTGCAGAGCCTGGTTCTTTCATGGGGCTGCTTTGATATTCTGAGTGTAAGCAAAAATTGCACAATATCTTATTGCTGACCAACCGTGGAATAATAAGACCAGACACAGAGAATTGGGTTGAAAAGGACCACTTCATTTAATCGACTTCCTATTTAAACTGAGTTGAACTTGGAAAGGTGGAAGTTGTTGTTGGTGGGGGACTTAGCATGGATCAACTGAGGCCAGACATCACTCCCTCTGGGTAAACCACCCAAGCCCCAAGGGCAACTCAATAGCTAGATTGTTCCCTGTCTGGCCATCTATTGGAAAACAGACCCAAGGAACACCATATCCAAGTTGCAGGAATTAAATGAGGGAAAAGTAAAGGGAGCTAAAATTCCTACTTGCTCCCAAAGTGACCAGAAAAGCTGACATTGCACTGGGGATGGGGTGAGGTGAAAGAGTCATTCAAAAAGAAGCAATGAGAGGTAGATGAAACTAAGAAACCCCCTTGATCCTCCCTCCAATGCCTGGTGTAATGGCATGTTGTGCCTGACATAATCAACTCTGGCCTCTCCTCCATCAGAGGCCAGCAAAGGGGAGTCCTCCCCAAAAGAATCTTATAGTTCACAGATCTGGACCTATATCACTGACCAACCATGGAATAATGAGAGCATACACAGAAAGTTGGGCTGAAAAGGGCCTTATTTGTTTAACCTAGAACCTAGAATGCTTCAAGAGGAGGGAGCAACGGTGTGGAGTCAGCTGAGGCCAGGTGTCACTCCATGGCTTTCTCCCCAGCCTCTCCCTTAGCGAATCATCTGAGCCTCAAGGGCAACTCAATAGCTGGGTTGATCCTTATCCAGACATCTACTGGCAGGGGGACTCAAGGGATCTAATCTCCAACTCACAGGACTTAAGTGAAGGCAACCTCACCTAGGTCAGTTCCAAGGGTTGTTTCCTTCCCCCCCTCCTTGGACTTGGGACCTAAAGAAGCAGTTCCAGAGTCCTCCCCTCTAGTAAAAGGATGTTAAGGTGTTCATCATAACTCTTATTTCTCCCCCACTACTTGGCACAGATAAGAAACAAATGTGTGCTTAGTCTCTTCCTCCCACCAGACTGACCAAAAGGCCCCTCAGCCCTTGTTGCAAGTCCCTCAAGAGGATCCCATTACCACCTAGAATAAATACACATCATCCACTCTGTAATACTCAGGGCAATATAACATTGTTTGTGTGGTGTAGAGGCGGTGTATCAGGTAGGTCATTGCAACTTAGAGATTTAACATTTTCTGGGCAACAGGCTGTATTGTTGATTTGTATCTCTAAGATGGGCTGGAGGGGGACAGAGGGGGAGGTAACATTGAGATCTTGTCATGATATGGCCTTATGCCTATTTTGTGCATTACAGAATTGTGTGAAGGCTGGGGGACATAGGCTGGATCTTTTATTTTGTTGCATGGACCTTTTGCTCCTTACCAAATATCAGTTATGGTCTGTTATCTTCGAGATCTCTCAGTTTCAATGCCCTACCTGATACATCACCTCTATACCACACTAACCTGCAAGGCAACAAAAAAGGCCAATCAAAGATGCTATGTGAAACAAAATAGTCTCATAATCAGAAGAGCAAATGGGCAACCAAATATGCCACAACATCTTAAGGACATCAGGCAAATATATTCTATATCTATCAGACAGCCTGCCGTGCTCCCAAGACCGTCCCTCTAACACCTTGTGAAATCTGAATTCAGTTTTTGTATCAAGATAACCTTGCATCCTGGTAACAAAGGCCAATGCTGACAACCTAGCCCAAATGGACTGTGGAGCTAACCCCTTACCCCTCAGATATACACAAAATTGCAAAATATAGGCAAAAAAGATTGGCCAAATAATCTGAAGCCCTTCACTTGACCTAAAATGCTCAAACTCCAATCCAGCCTTCCTATAACTTCTCCTAGTACTGGGAGCTACAGAGCGGTTAATTACCCTAACAATCTCAGCCCTCTAAGCCACCACAGCTCTGCTGGTATGGGACCTGGATGGGTCTCTGGTTCCAGAGCCAATTGTTTGAAACACACCATCTTTTTGTGAGAAGGAGCATCAGCAAGCCCTTTGTCCAATCCAGCCACATGAAGTGCCATAAAAAGTATATTATGCTGAAGAGCTGCAGTGTAAAGGCCCTGACCAAACACATGACTCATGGGGACTTAAGGACAGGGGATTAATAGCAGGCACCATAGCCATATTATCACACCAGAAATTGCCAAATTCCTGGCCCAGGTCCAAATAGTTGCTACAACTGGGGAGAAAAAAAGCCCTCCAGAAATATTACATTGGAGCAGAAACAAGTATGGGTCCATTCATGAAAAGTACTCAACCTTTCAAACATGGCACATGACACCAAACAATCCATAAAAAGAGGTCAGTTCATGTAAAACAGGTTGTCAAAAGAAAGCAAAACAATAACTTAAATTCCATGGGATGAACTGCAAGAGAGTTAATGCAGTTAATGCAGAGTTAATGTCACATTGCTCCAATTCAGCCACAATCACATTCTAGCACAACTTCCAAACTGTTGCATCAATTAATATATTACAAACAGTACAGAGTCCCACAGGAATGGAATCATTAAAGGACTTCCCTTTGGGGTAAGACAAACGATGAATAAGCCTGTATTCATAAAGTGCCTTTTTGGGAACAACCCCCTGGGAGTGACACCCTCAGATTGGGTATAGGGAGAGATGCGGATGGACCTATAAGCCTCTCTTCCAACACTTTTTTATTAATCTTTTCTGTAACAACATATTCTAAATGCAACACAGAACATAAACTCTTAGATTGGAAAGGACACTGGGCTTCTTGAAATGAGATCCAAAAGCTTTCCCATAAATCCCTCCCTCAGATAACGGGCAGCAACTTAGTCAGGGTAAAGTTGCAAAAGGAGCTCCAACAGATTAAATTTAATATTTTCTTGACAAACTAAGGGCACTTATTACAACTGCAATTACACTTTATTGCTACAGAGCCTGAATCGTTTGTGGGGCTGCTTTGATATTCTGAATGTAAGCAAAAATTTCAAAATGTTTCATTCTGTGGCTAGCATTTACAGGCACAATTATCTTAATTTCAGCCAATGACAAACAATCCATGCTTAAAACATTCTCATTTTAATTTGGATTCTCTGAGACAATTTATAATTATTTCATTTTGACAAGGTTCCTAACATAGCCCTTTTATCCTAAGGATCTTGTTCTTATTAAAAGTATATTCTCCCACAAAAACCAACCCGAGATCACACTTACTTTTTTTCTTTTTTTATTCTTTACTTCTTCCTGTGAACAGGGACAATGAGATTAATACCTAACCATCTGAATCCATTCAATATCGTTTCATTGATGGAAGCCTTTTAGAACTAGCATAGTCCTCCATTAGTAGAATGGAGAAGACAAGACACAGTGGGCTGTGGGAGAAGAGGGGAGGGAAATAGCAACAAAACACATCCTTTCCTATTCCATTGAGGGTAATGTCAATTGATCGTCCCATTAGCAGAAAAGATGCAATGAAGTTGTTCAAGGAAAATCTGTTTGTGCTTTTGCACCATTTTTCACACTGACTCAGCTAACAATTGTTATTCCATAACTCTCTTCTCCATTCATGAACATAGCAGATCTAATTGAAATTATGTTGCCAGATGAAAGGGAAGTGAAAAGCCCATTTTGCTACATGAAGAATCTAAAACAGAATCTGAAGAGCCTAGCGATAGAATAATGCTGAGAACTGAGGTGCAAGAGCATAAACATGAACATGTGAGAGGAAACTTAGCAAGGTATCTTAGGATCAAAAAGGGCTAAGCACTGTCAGTGGAAAATGTGTAGAGGCACAGTAACTGAAGTTGAAGACCTCATTCTACCACCCCCAAAATGGGAGTGGAATGAGGAATGTTTGTTGTGTGCTGTTGACAGAAGTACTAGTATGCTGAAGCATCTACAAGGACAGGTCTCAGTCTTGTGTACATTAATATATTTGGATGCATGTGCAGCTCAGAAACAGTCTCATACAAGGAGCACTGTCTGCAGTAGAGGACATCCATATGCTGCTTATTATTTTCTGGACTGTGTGAGAGAATATGGGCTTTTGTATAAGGCTTCCTTGATCAAAATGCAATAAATTTAATTCTTAAATCCCAAATGCCCTCTTTTTGTTTCCAGCCACAATGACCAAGCAAGAGGACTCATATCCATGCTCCTTTTATTCTTCAACAAACTGCATAGAATCCTTTGTCTTGTTTTCTCTGAGCCCCTTCTTCAAAGCTCTTCTTCCTCCTCTCTTACCCACTCCCAAGCCCTAGAAATCTAAATTTGCTTAGCCCACACAATCTCCTAGAACTGAGATGTAGCCTATTAAAGTTTGTGTGGACTCCCCAACCCCATCAAACTCAAATTCTTAGAAGCTTCACAGCCTCTGGGTTTCCTGTGAGTGTGCTCCTTGACTTAACTTTTCCATATGTGGAAAAAGGCTGTTTAACAGAAACACATTTTATTCATTTAGTTTTTATTTACCTGGTATCTGTTGCATAATTTTTCATTTATGAGCTAATAGATTCCTTATTAGAAAGTCTACAACAGGTGTGCAAATCTGGTCCCAAGAATGCTTTTGTGGCTCCTGACTTCTTGAACATTTTCTGTCTCTTTCTTTCTTTTTCTCTGTCTCTCTCTTTCTCTCTCTCTCTCTCTCTCACACACACACAGAGTGTTTCCTCTCCTGGAAGCTTCCAGGGGCAGTGAACCCACCTTTTAAATAGGTTACAGCTTTTCCTCACACTGTTTAAGGTTTACAATTGCCTATTTTCCAGAGCCAGAAGATTTCCAAGAACTTCTTGTTTTCTCTTTTGACATTTTGCCCTGTCTGTGTGTCTCCATTGGGTCTCAGGGACAGAATATTGACATTCATACCAGATTTTTCCACCCTTGCTCTACAGTGGTGCTTACTATTCTACAGCACATACATTATTATGTGTAGATTGATTTTCGTGTGATTTGTTAAAAAAAAAAAATTCTGAGAAATATTTCCATGAGAGTTCTGTGCTCAGGCATGTTGCTACTGAAGTTCAATGCACCCCTATGTACGCATATTCTCAGAACACATGCAAATTCATTGTCTATTTGGTAGGCAGACTATTTACAAAAGAAAATGAAATGACCTAATTAAGTGAATGTATAATGATATAGAATAACTTGCAAATGCCATAGTTATAGACCTGGGTGAACAGATGAATTAAGAAATATAGGCTGTTTTTAGTTGATAATTTATGATGTCCTAAACCAATTTATGATTGCACAGTTTGGAACTACGGTGTTGTACAACAGTCATATTCTCAGGAAGGAACATTGTCAACAGTCATATTTCCAGGAAGGAAGCACTGCCATCACAAACATTGCAGAAGTGGAGTGAGCAGAGTAACAGTTGCACAGTGATCTCAATGCACAACAGTATGACACTAAGCAGGACAGGCTTTGTTTATACATTGACCAAAAAAAGACAGGAGTGCACCTCCCCCATGACAGAGCCACAGGACGCTGGAAACCCAGAATGTAGGACAGAGGAAAGTCATGGTTCCCTGGGTCCAGTTTGAAAAATGTCCCCACTTTTCATAGTTCCCCATTGTGTAGTAAGAGCCCCTGTTGCACAATCTTTCATGATACCCCATTGCAAATTGTTGCAATTCACACACATGGTTGCATATTGTGCAAGGAACATAGTTACATCATCATAAAGCTCCACATTGCAATCCATGATCAGGACCTCAGCGTATAGCCTGTGGATTTGCTGTAACAAGAATCTATCTGATATTTAAAGGACAGGCTTATCTACTTTACATTTCAGATTTCAATAAATCTTCAGGCCTTGTAATATACAATAGGGAGGGTTGAATTTTAAGGCACTAATACTATATGTACTATTATTGTTATTGTTATTATTATGTTGTTTTTGTTGTGATTTGTATATTATTTACACAATGCATAATTATTTATTTATTATTTTTGTTCAGTATCTGTCTGTCTGTCTATTTGCAGGTCTTTTTCCTCTCTTCTTTTTCTTCTTCTCTTATAAAGTTAGTTATATCAAGAATACTAGTCACTTAGTGGCCCATTTTCGGATAAGGTAACCTGGACCAAAAGCCAGTCTGAGAAGTACAACTTGTCTGTGTCCCTTCTGTTCAGTGCAACCTGAACAAAGGGAAACTCAGACGTTATAGGATATCTCAAAGTAGCCTTGGCAACCAGAGGCAAAATTCTTTCACACCCTGTTCCCAAGAATTCCCAGCCAAAACAAGATTTCATATTCACTAACAATCACCAAGAAGTCAGGTGTTGGATTTAGAAGTAGTCTCTTCATGATAAGGCAACCCAGAAACAACATTACATAGAGATGCTTTTATTTACAAGACAGAGAAGCAAGAGCTAAACATGCAGAGTAATTAGAAAAACAATTACTCAGGAATAGATGCAACAGGCAAAATTAACAACAACAACAACAAAACTTAACATTCAAGTTCCCAAATGTATCACCCAGATAGGTACAGTCCTTCTAGCCAAGCAAAACATAAGGCCATAGTATCAGTGCAGACAAAATAAATGATCTAGAAGGACAAAGGAATGTAGTAGCTGATAGAATGTGGAGGATATTGTTGTTGAATGAGTTTTTAATGATGTATTTCAACATTGTTTTAATTATTTTTGATTGTTTAATTATGTTTTAACTTTATTGTTATCATAAAGGTTCTAACTTTGTCTTCTTGGTTGTTGTAAGCTGCTTTGAGTCCCAGCCTTGTAAAAAAAGTGGAATCTAAATAAAGATGATGATAATGTTGATGATGATGATGATGATGATGGTAATAATAATAGTAGTAGCAGTAGTAGAAGCTATACTTAATTTTACTGGATAAAAACCTGAGCTTAACTTGGGTGAGCTCAATTAACCAATCAGGATTTTTGCAGGCCCAAACAATCAAGCATTTTGGTATCTAAATAGATCTTTATAAATACAGATGGAGTTGTTTTCTCAGTAAAGAGGAAGGGCTCTGAAGATCCTTCTGTCAAATAAGAAATAATGCAGGTGCTTTAGGCACTACACTGCCCTAAAGTAGCGTCTTAGAAAATATGTGCAATCACACTGGTACAAAATGGAAGTGACAGGATGACACAGAAGCAAACAATTTGGTTGAAAGCCAGCCGGTATTATCAGTGTTAGAGGAACATACTGATGCATTTAGAATCAGTGAACACGTCAGGTGTTTTCCCATTTCCAGTGATTAGTTATTACTTAAATATCACTTCCAACATATGGGGACACTCATATGTGTGCCGTATTTTTCCCCCCAGGGTTATATTCACTTAATTTAATCTTACCCCATTCCTTGGCACAAACGAAACATGAATGGATAAACACTTGGATCATTCAAATAACATTTTTTCTTCGTTGGTACAAATGCATTTTATATGTAATTAGTCTCCCCTCTGTCTAGTGCCATTTTTAGTCTCTACTTCCTTTCTGCCTTGTGTATTATCAGTTTTCCTCTCTCTCACCCATGCAATCATTTTTCTCTTACTTATTTCCATAATACAGAATTTCCTCTACTTAAAGTCTGGCTTCTGAAGTGTGAAAGAAAAGAAAAGAGGAGAGAGAAAAAAAGGAATCACGTCCCTCTAGGAGGTGAAAAGGGGGGCAATTAGCCCAGTTCATGCATTCTGCTGAGGCAGATGGATCATGCTAAAATTCCAGCTTCAGTTGCCAGGAGGAGGAGGAAATCATCTTTGAAGCAGAGCTTGGCATATTAGATCAAACCTTCCTGTGACTTTCAGAGCATCTGTAGCATCTTTGATTCATATGTTTTAAAATGAAGATCTGTCTGTTTATCAGTCAACACCGATAAGTGGGAACTACCTTTCTTCTACATGTTGTATATCCTTTGATCTTTGAAAAGCAGTGTGGAAACTCATACTAGTGATCTTCACCTTGACATTTCTAACTACACTCAGGTTTTTTAACTGTGTGGTCACTGACCATCTCACTCAAGTCAGTATGCAATTATTTGATTTCATTGTCCCAGATTTGGGGGAGTAGGATATTCATTTCCATTGTAGTTTCAAAATAATTCAAATTTTGTAAATTTTGGTAAATTCTGATAAACCCCCAAGTGAAAATTTCCATAAATAATCCATAATATATAATATCCAACCAGATCTGATCACTTCTTGTATGGAATACCACATATCGTTTGTTTTAGTCTAAATCCAATGGCTAGTCCAAATAGAGTACATACACTGATTTAGTGTCATTTATCTCGTCGTTATTTTTTTCTATTTAACAGTTGATTCAATGGGTCTAATGTGGTTGAGACTGGCAATTGGGCATAGACCTATATGTTTACTTGTTAAGACTCATACTGTGACTTCCCCCCAATGAATTCAAGGTGGTGCTGTATCATCTTCATTTTTATCCTCACAATTACCCAATTAGAAGGTTATACAAGGAGAGAAAGAGGGAGAGGGAAAGGGAGAGAGAGAGAGAAACCAGGTTGTGTAGCAAATTTCATTGCTCAGTGGGGTCACACCTGAACCCGCATCTTCCAATTCCCAGTCCGCCACTCTAACCACTCAACATCACTGGTTGAAGTACCATTCTGAGTCAGCTTATCAGAATCAGGTCAGATCTGTGGCCATATGTGGAGAAAGTCTTCTTCAGTCTCATTTTCCAGGCCTTTAAAATGTTGTTGCTCCTTTAGGGCAAACAGAAGCATCCAGTCTTGATTTCAGGGGAGATTTAAGGGCAATGGGATGGGGAGGGAAATACAAATAGCAGAAGAATTATAGCAGCTTTTAGGAGACAGGTGAGCTATAATATTTTTTGAGAAGAAATCACTACTGCTCCTTACTTCCTGAGACATGATTACTTTGTATAGAACATATTTTCATTATACTGTCTGTAGAAGTATAGAAGATATATATATATATATATGTGTGTGTGTGTGTGTGTGTGTGTGTGTGTATGTATGTATGTATGTATATAAATTAAAATGGTATAATTTTTTTCATTTTTATTTAGGAATATAATGTGTGTGTAAAATTTATAACAAGCTATGTGTAATACATTCACACATACATATGCGTATACATGTAATTTAACATTAGAATAGGAGTAAATTATAATATCCTAAGGTAGATACTAATATGTATGTGTCATTACATACCCTTAAAAAAACAACAATAGGAAAATGAAGCCTATTTTCAAAAAATATAAAACTCATCTTACTCAGCACCAGTGTCTATTTTTGTCCTGGTTCTAGGTCCCACTTATGTTGTGAGATTGTTCTGTCTTGTTGTACCAGAGTGATGCAAAAAGCAAAGAAAAAAGGGGGGGGGGTGGAGAAGAAAGAAACTGTAGGAAGTATTGTGAACTGATATATTTTGTATTTTATGTATAAGCTTTCTATTAAAAAGTTTCAGACACCTTAATGGAGTTAGAAGTTGCAGATAGGATTCTTCAATAAGTTTCATCTCAAAAGTAGTGATGAGTAATTTGAACAATTTTCTTCCTGCTGTGAGAAAGTCTTCAAAAATCATACAGTGTTTGAAAGCTGTTCACAGTTCAGGACTTATCCTGCAAAACTTGGGGCATGGTTGTTTTGTGCAGGGAAAAAAAAGTATTTTCTGCATATTAATTCATTTGAAGAAAATGCTGTTTTCTGTGAAGAAAATGCTTTTTTTTTTTTTTTGGTACATGAACCATGTGTGAATTTTATGCAGAATAAATCCCCAATCACAACATTTTCTTCACAGGAATTAATATTTCTACAGTTTCCACATAGAAAATGCTGTTATCTGCACAAGAGGCCCACACACAAATTTTGTGCAGAATAAATCCTGATCCTTGTCATTCCAGGATTCCTCTCATCAGGGTTCCTCAACACTCAAAAAATATGTTTTTAAACTTTTTCCTAGATATGTTTTGAATATTTTTTTTTCTATCCTTGACAGATATGCCTTTTTCTTTTCCATCCAAATATTTGTGCTGTGTATTACAACCAAGAAAATGCTGCTCTGTTTTCCTTCACACTGAACAATATAGCCAAGCATAAACTAATCCAAGAGCTATATGTTCATTTTATATTTTTCTATAAAAGCTCTTTTTAAATCACCTGTGTGAATAATTTGTTTTTTAAAATAATAATAATAATAATAATAATAATAATAATAATAATAATAATAATAATAGCAGCAGCAGCAGCAGCAGCAGCAGCTCTTCTTGCTGCCTTAGCTTCGCAAAGGAGAAATGTTCAGTTCGGCAATATCAAACAGTACACTGTATTGGGGGTGAAATACCTCTCTATTTCAAGCTGCCATAAATATATGCCCTACATTGTACATAAGGATAAAAGAGAGAGAGAGAGGGAGAGAGAAAGAAAGAAAGAAAGAAAGAAAGAAAGAAAGAAAGAAAGAAAGAAAGAAAGAAAGAAAGATGGATAAAAGGTGTCCCCCTTCCTCCCTATATATATATGCCCTATATACTAAATATATATATTTGGTATAGGGCATTTCTATATTTAAGACTGCTACGTTCAGTTCCTTTTTCCAATCAGGTAATAAACACTTAGAATGACTCTCAGTGAGAAGGAGTTCAATATAAATGGAATAACTAGCCAGTCACATTTTCTCCCACATTTTTTTTTTTAAATCAGAGGTGAGGGTGATCCGGCTATGACATCTGTCTCCCATTGATTGCCAGGTGTCCCCTTCCTCCCTCACCACTCTATAGGTGTCCCTCCCAAAGCTGAGTTTTTGGTAGAAGAAGATAACTTTTCAAAATCAAATCTTTACAATAAAGGAAGTTGCAGACTTTAGTAAATTCTTGCTGAAATAAAATTGAAATGAATTTTTCTTCTTATTACAACTGGTTGGTTACAACTCTTTCCATCCTTCAGAGACATTTGTTGCCCCTGCCTGTACAAGGTGAGGAGACTCTCAAAAGGTAAGTCTCACATTCATGTCAGTGAATCCAAAGACATTCAGACAAAGAGTTAAACATGGAAAGATTTTCAACTTATAGCTTGAAGTACAATGAGGTGAACAACTTGTGGCTCCACAGTGCTGTTTCTGAACCATAACCCCCATGACCAACCATTGTTGCATCTACTAACTAAGGCCAATTGAAAGCAGTGCAACAGCATCTGGTAGGCTAGTAGTTGCCCACTTGTGAAGTACACAATCATAACTTCAAAGGAAACTGCTGTCTGATATTTAAATTAAATGCATTCACACATGCCTGCCTTTAAATGCATACACCCTTAGATGCATGATACATTCTCTCTTATGCCCCATAACATTTAATTTCGGTGTATCAGGTTGTGCGGGCTAAAATCTGAATAGTGTAATACCAGATATTAACAGAAAAACAAACAAACAAACAAATAGACAAAAAGAGCAGAAAAAGGTTATGAACAGGTAGTGGTCAATTGGGACTACCTTTGGCAAATGGACAAGAAGAAGAAGTTGCTTTTTTGAGCTTCTGGTAGACTAGAATACTAGGCTAATAAAATGAATTTGGTTTAGTGGGTTACGAGTAGGCACGCCTAGAACACTTGTGTGTGCGTATGTGTGTTTTAATGTCCTCAACAAGGACGTCCTCAATACTTCAAGACAACCTATTGAGAAAATGGTTAACTGCTCCCAGTTCTTGTTTTGTTTTGTTTTGTTTTGTTGTGTTTTTGGATTTTCTGGTAAAAGAACATTCTTGCAAAAAAACACTCTAAAAATCTCTTTCAAAAATCTTTCTAAGGCCCTTTTCACATGTTGGGGGGGGGGGAACAGGCGAAAACGCCCAAAAACGGAGCTTACCTCCAGCCGGGTAAGTCCGTCGCCACGTGGAGCAGCGCACGCTCGCTGCTCCACACTCCGGTGTCGCAGATGGCAGCTTCCGGTTGGTGGAGGCTCTCCACCAACCGGAGAAGCTCGCCAGCCGGAAGCCCACCCCCGGCAGATCTGCAGGCACGCACTTGCGCGCACCTGCAGATCCACTCTAGAACCAGGCAACGGAGCGGCACGGGGCTGCATGCTCCGTGCTTTTTAAAAACCTCTAAAAAGAGGTTTTTAAAAAACACGCAGCCCGGCTAGTTCCGGCCGCTCCTGAGTGGATTCTGGTGTGAAACTACGAAAAGTAGTCCACGCCAGTCCACTCTACGGTGTAGACGACCTCCGTGAGAGGTCGCTCTACACCGTTCCCCCCCCCACATGTGAAAAGAACTTAAGCTAACAAATTAGTCACAAAAAGTGTCCTGAAATACTAAATGTTATTGCACAATAACTTTTGAAATGTCTTGCTCTGGTATTCCAGAATGAGTTAAGTAAAGATATGGATCCCTATTTGCAAGTTACAAATTGTGCTGGCCTTGTCTAAATCAAGGTAGCAAGAGTTGTGATCTTTTCTGCAGTAGTGTTGTACTATTGGGGAGTCAAGTGATGAGAAGGCACAATGCCAAGTCCAGGGATGTTACTTCTAGATGTTACCTCTAGATTACCAGAGAAGGTAAGGAAGAAAGAAGCCCAAGGGGAGTACATCCTGTGCTCCTGTGGTAATATATAAATTTCTCTTAAGGTTAATCAATAATGACTCCATTTTAGTAATTCATGGTCCCTCCCTGATGCATTGCCGCTATGTTTTCAAAAGATTGGTAGCTTAAAGTAATAGTGTAAGCAGGCAGAGGGCTGTTGTCTTTGAAGAAGAGTTATCTTTGTTTTAGCCATTCAAATACATTATTTTGCTGGGATGTTATCCTCAGTAAGGGCAGATGGCAACGTTTCCTAGAACATCTGCCACCCATCATTCTTCTACACAGCATCCCAGATGCTGTTGACAACTTGTATGTAAATCATGCTGACAATTTGTTCAGCATCTTTGCTGATAAGACTGTGGGATTGTGGCCACAGGAGTTATCGGAGATGTTACAACTCTCAAATAATAAGTAAAAATTCAGGCAAGCAATGAACATACAATAATCATTGTACAGATAAAGTGATTTATGTTCTGCCACTGGCTCTGCAGGGTGACAAATCTTGGTGCTACTGCTCATGCAACAGTAATTATACACCTACACATATCTGCTCCAAATGTATTGATGCTGCACCCTATCCTAGAGTGGTCAAGTCGGGAGTATGCTGTGTCCTGAGTTTTCAGGGCAAAACCTGAGATTTATGTTAGATGCTAAAGGGACCTCTGGTGACCTTACAAAATAGATATTACCTGGAATTGTCCCTGATGATGTCATTAAGCATGATATATTAAGTCTTAACAACAGTTGTTCCAAATATGCCATTCAAATCAAAAGCACAACATATAACAAACAAGGAAATGCATGCACACACAAATTTCAATGCAGTTCTCTCACCCCAAACTTCCTTCCCCTTGCTTGCAACCTGTGAAAGAGGGGACAGACTTTGAGATCTGGCAACCTTGATCCTTCCCCTTCAGGGTTCAGTTACAACACAGAACAGCTGCAGGAGGACTGGCAATCAAAAGTGGATTCACCATTCCACCATTCCACCATTCCTATTGTAATGGAGCCATCAGCCACCCCTCTTGATTTGTTGTTAGTCTGAATTCTGAACACTTTTTTTTCTTTTCAAACATGGCTATCAGATAGTGCTTTTTTTTTCTTTCTAGAAAAACGTCAGATCAATCTCCGAGATTTTATTGTTGTTAGTTTACTTAGCCACTCACTTCCTCTCACTGTGGAGATACTAGCAGATATTTTCCTGACTTTGTATTTAAAATTACTTCTGTCTCAAGGATGTGACATATAAGAACCAGATTATGCATGTATTACTGTATAAATGTCAGGCTTTTTTAGTTTGCAAATGCCTTCTATAAAACATTTGCGTTACAACTGTTGATTTACAACCTATATCGTTCTAGAATCCATATCTTTCCAGTTTTGAAGTCTAAATGAGACAGGGACATTTGGATAGTGCTGAAAAGTACAGATTCAAAATGGGCCCCTTTCTTTAATTATCCTAGCTCTTCAGATAGAAAATAAAACCACTGGCATTTATCAGATCATTATGGTATTAAACGTCAACCTTAGATAATATCAAGCTATGAGGAACAAGGATTTTAATGCTCAGCTGTAGAGCATAAGGACAAAAAGGGTTCAGGACTAGAAAATCAAATAATTTCCACAGCATTAACATTTACCTCTGTGAAGTATTTTGACATCAGAGGGCATAATAATCAAATGACCTAAGAGAGAGAGTCACTTGTCAGCTAATGGCAATCCCATAAGCTTTGCTTGGTCAAGAAGTACTCAGAGATGGTTTTGCTAGTTCCTTCCTCTGAAATATAGCATAGAGCATCTGAGCAGACTTCAATTGAAATAAACAGAGTTACTCCAGGACAAATGTGTTGTAGGATCACTACCATAGTTCTATTCAGGTGCAAATTATACAGTGCTTTGAGATTACTAATTTCCTAACAACTTTTGCTGAATTAGTGGTTAGCAAGCCTCATTCCATATCAACATGGTCACTGAGGAATCTCTGTGTACCGCTACTGGAATCCCTGACTGACACAGAAGACAGCAAATCCCAGAACATATGTTACATTCAGTTCATGTGGAGATTTGGCAAAATCATTACTCTGTGTGAACATGAAGTGTGTCTTACAATTATGATAGCCAACTCATGCCAGGCATAAAATAAACAGATGGAGGCAGGATTTGGTATCCAGATACATTTGGAACCAGAGACATTTGTTGTTCATTCTTGTCAAGTTGACTTTGACTTATGGTGACCCTATCAATGTGACCCTATCATCAACAGGAAACAATGGCTTCCTTGATCGACTCTATCCACTCGTAGCATGGTTTTTATCTTTTTCTTTTGCTTTCTACTTTCCCTAGCATTATCGTCTTTTCTAATGAGTCATGTCTTCTCATTTTATATCTGAAGTATGACTGTCTCAGCTTAGCCATCTTCGCTTCTGGGGAGAGTTCAGGCTTGATTTGTTCTAGGACTTATTAATTTGTCCTTTTGGCAGTGTCCACAGAACTCTAGTGAACTGTATAGTGAGCATTTCCAATCTATGGACCATTGTTTGGTTTTCCAGATTTTAATTAGAGTTTAACAGATGTAGCCAAATGAAATGAAATGAAACAGTTAAAGAGAAATGGAATGGGCCTTGTCAGTTTTCTGGCAATCCAAAGCAAATGACAACAATGACAAACTCTTCCATGATTCTGCTACATTGTGACTTGGACCCAACAAGGTGCTTGCACAGTAGAACTTTTCAGAGCCTTCTTTCCCATTGTAGCTCCTTGTGCTTGCTCAAAAACTACCTTTTGAAAGGTCATATCCAGAGCCTGGAAAGCTATCTTTTTAAAGTTAAGAGTATAGTTGCTGTTCCAATCTCACAAAGAAGTTATAATTACAATTTTGAACAAATTTGTTCAAATTGCTAATTTTGAAGAACAAAATTAACTATATTTTCTATTTGATTTACTTGGAAAAAAATATTAAAACATCTTTGCATTTCAGAAGAAAACCCTGAAACTATAATGATGGTGATGGTGGTGGTGGGGAATCAACATGATGTCACAGTGGTGGGTCTTTGTGAAGTCATAATGTTATGTTCTTATGATGTCTCAGAGGCGGGATGGTTAAGGATTGGAAAGAAGGCCTGAAAATTTCTTCCACTTACCATGAAACCATGAGGGAAATCTAAACCAATAAGCCAAGAATTTGGGTAATATCCACCTCATTATCCAATATGTGTCACACAGGAACATATTTTAAGTGCATGTACTTGTCTTGAGCCCATTGTCTTATTTGTAAAAAGGCAGGGAATTGAATATCAACATCTCAGCTTGTGAGCCTGCTTATACAAGAGCAGGAACATATATGTTGCAGCTAAAGCCTGTGAAAGACTCACCACCAGCCTTCAGGGAGATGTTTCAGTCACACTACTCTTGTACATAGAAAAACCTGCGGTAGATTCAGCTTACGATTGCCATATCTTGGCAACACACAGCAAGAACGAAAAAAAAAAAAAATCAGACCCATAATTATATACCAGATGCACCAAGTAATAATTTATAAATTTATATCCACATTCACATTTTAAAATGGGGAAATAAGTGTTCAGTGTCCCTTTAAAAATGCAATTATGGACCTTTTTTGAGAGAGAAAGAGAGATGAGAGAGATACAGAATCCTTGGGGATGTCAAAACACATTAGTTTGGGGCCACTGGATGCTATGTGACCGTTCTGTAAAGTATATTTCTATATTTTGCTTTTGAAAATATGGATGTTCTGCAGTGGTAATTAAGCAATTCATTAGTCATGTTCTCTTGGGTCCTGGATGTTAACAGCAAGCAGGCAGAGGGTACTGCTGTCATATGCAGCAGCCATTAACAGTGATGGTTGCAGTGACAAGAAACAAGCCTATCAAGTAATCAGTGTTTTAAATTATGACAAGGTTGAAAGCAGTTTGCTCTCTGGGACTAGTCCTATGAACTTGCAGTTCAGAAGAATCAGTGTCATACTATAAAACCATATGCTAGGCATGTGAATGATGAGATGATGATACTGTTGGTGGTGATGAAAGCAGACCAGCAATGGAAAAATTCCAGGCACTGAAATCCTTCAGAAATTCAGTTCAAACAATTTACCAGGAAACTAATGTCCTTGTAACATCTGAGATAAAAGCCAGGTTTCACTATCTGTGTGCGTGTGTGTGTGTGTGTGTGAAGCATGAATAATGTGATATTTAATAAAATTGAGGTTATCAAGCACCAAAAATGTTTTGGAAAACCCATGTTTGTTTGTTTGTTTTTCTGGGCTGTATAGTTTTCACCACAGTCTCAGCCAGAACAGTCTCAGCCAACAAAGTAGTCAAGGTTGCCATACCTAAGTGTTGTCTTCTTGGTGGCAGCTCCTACTGCATGGAATACTTTCTTGTAGGTGATCCATTACATCTGTGCATTCAATCTCTTTAGAAGGATGTTTAATGCCCTCTTTACTTCACTGATAATTTCTTCACCCTCTATTTTTTAAAAAATATCTTCCCCAGAAAACAAATACGTTATGCTGCTGTGAAAAAATACAATATCATTGATTTATTTTGTTTATTGCTTCCCTTTTTATGCTTTTAGATTGATGTGCAAGAAGGAGTTGAAATGCAGCATCATAAGAAAATTGCACAGAAACTTCCTATGCAGTTACATTTGGCTGGGATCAGAGGTGACAATCCGTTAGAAAGGACCTGGAAGATAGGCCCTGGCAAACTGATGCTGGCCCTTTAAACAGCATGGCAGAAGAATAGGATCAACCCACAACTAATTGGCTCCCATGTTACTGCTATAACATCTAAGGGGCACCTATGTCGAGTGCTTTTGTGTGTAATGATCCTAAATTGTTGTAGTTTATTAGCCTTTGAGGAAGAAAGAACAGCTGTTTGCCTCAGAGAAGCAACTGAGAGGATAATTAGGGAGGGAGATATTTAATTTTTTGTCCTTCATATTTCTCTTTATTTATGATTGTACTGTTTATGAGAGCTTGGTGATGAGAGCACATATATAGTACAATCACACTGTTTATCAGAACGCTTTTTTTTTTTTTTTGGACAATAACTTTCAGAATATCAGGAGTTTTGCCTGAGGGTCTTTCCGCACTACACTGTTATAGTGCTATTATTCCACTTTCAACATCCTATGGAATCCTGAGGTTTGCAGTTTAGGGAGGGGCATTTAGAATTCTCAACCAGAGCGCTCTTTGGCCTCAGTAAACTACAAACCCCAGAATTCCACAGGATGTTGAAGGTGGAATAATAGCACTATAACAGTGTAGTGTGGAAAGGCCCTAAAACTTTCCCCTTCCATGGGAGTGGAATCAGCTCAGGAAGCAGTCGTCCCAAAATAATGGGGGAAAGAAAATATGGACTGGAAGAGACAATGAGGGAAGGAAAAAACACAAACTGTTGGTTGACTCCAAACTATCTCCAACCTCAAAAATTGGCAACAGGCCTCTTGGGCTGCAAATGCTGCTGTTTAACGCTAGATCATTAAATGGAAAAATAGGCTTGATTTAAGATTTTGTCCTTGATGCGCACACCAGTCTGGCTTGCTTTACAGAGACCTCGCTGGACAAAGCAGTGGCGAGGAAACTTCTACTAACTCTGGCTCTTTCTACAAGATGGCATCCTCCCAACATGGCAATGTGAGAGGATTGGGACCATGACAACGCTTCCACATAATGTTATCACAGTCCCACCCTTCTTGTGTCACCAGCCAGTGTGATCATGGGGTATATCATTGATGGAAAATGCCTGTCAAGGACCCCTGATTGCACGAGCTATGGGGTCTATTCAGAGTAAAAAAAAATTTCCTCGTTTGCTTGATTGGTTGCTTGTGGGGCTGCTTCATTGTTTGAAGGTTTGCTTGGCTGCTTGTGAGTCTGTTTCATTGCTTGCTGTTTGCTGGGTTACTTGTATGTCTGTTTCCTTGCTTCTCTTTCAATATTCTTGACCATGAAATTTCAGCTAGTAATTCCCTAAGTTTACAGAAGTCAGCTTTCTTAAAGTCTAGAATGTGTGTCTGACTACACTTGGCTTCCCTTTCCCACTGAATAACAAATTCAAATACAGCATAGTCACTCCCACCTAAGGATTTGACCACTTCCACCCGATTAACAAGGTCATTCCTTTTAGTTAGGATCAGATCTAAATTGATTCCCCTTGTTGCCTCTTCCACCTCTGGACTAGGAAATTTTCTACAAGGCAAGCAAGGAATTGTTGGATCTTATTCAATTGACAGAGTTAATCTGCTAACATATATCAGGAGAGTTGAAATCTCCAATTTTTACTTCATCTCTCCTGTTTGAATGTGTGGTCACCTACTCCAGGAAGGCATCATCCAAATCATCAGGCTGGCTTGGGAGTCTGTAGTAGACCCCCACAATGACATCCCTATTGTTTCTCACTCCCTTAATTCTTACTGCTCTTTCTATGACATTTGGGCTGTTCTCCCCAGTGCTTGCTGAATTCCTGCCCTGAATAATACTGTCTTCCTCCCTGCCAGAACTCAGTTTAAAGCCCTCCTGATCAGATTTGTGAGACTCTTAGCAAAAACATTCCTGCCAATAGCTGTGAGGTGCACCCCATCACTTGCCAGAATACCATCTTTGTGAAAATGCAAACCATGGTCCAAGAATCTGCAAAGCCAATTGTTCACCTCCATTACTCTTCTCTTACTT
The DNA here is from genome assembly GCA_030412105.1 of Cyclura pinguis. Classification (NCBI taxonomy): domain Eukaryota; kingdom Metazoa; phylum Chordata; class Lepidosauria; order Squamata; family Iguanidae; genus Cyclura; species Cyclura pinguis. The sequence goes on from CM059602.1 coordinate 163,334,641, forward strand.
TGTGGACCATGTCCTTCAACAGCAAGAAGAGATGAAATTACAACCTGGGCACCAAGGTCTTTCAGCTTCCTACCCATAACGTTAAAATTCTTTGTGATATCCTGAAGGCTGTGGCTTGCAGTGTCATTGTTTCCCATTTGAACCTGAGGGAAGGGGGAATAGTCAGCAGGCTTGACCACTCTTGTCAGTCTCTCTGTTACATCACAAATTTTGGCCCCAGAGAGACAGGACACCTGATGATTTATCTTGTCAGACTTGCAAATTGTTGCTCCTGTTCCTCTCAGCAAGGAGTCCCCAACCACAACTCGTCGCTTCTGAGGCTTGACAAGAGTTACTCGATGTGCAGGTTCTTCCGTGGTCACCTGGACATTGTCTTCAGGCTGACACTGCTGTTGTTGCTGTTGTTCTGTTTCCTTATTAATAATGAAGACAGCTTGGAATCGATTCTGTAGCTCCAAACTCTGTTTGGTTCCTGGCCCTTCTACTTCTACATGTAACATTCCTCCAAATATCTTTCTCTTGTGTTTGGAAACTGGCTTCCTTGTCAGTGATGTTTCCGATGTGTTCTGTATTCAAGAATGTCTTCTCTGCCCTCATCCTCCCTAATAATCCAAAAATCAGAAACACAGACCTCCAACTGCTGAAACTTCTCTTCCAACAGGACCTCCAATTTGCACTTGCTGCAGGTGTAGCCAACCACATCCTCTAACAAGAAAACATACGTTCCATAGCTGTTGCAGGTGACTGCAACAGGTCTCTGACTGTTCATTTTCACAATTTCAACAGTCAAAACAAACAAATAAATCACCCTGGGCTTCCCCCTTAAACTCCCTCATTCAACACCCATGTAAACACCCTTGTTAGCCTCACCTGTTTGCCAAGCTCTCAGGACTGAGGCTGTAGTTACACAGTGGCTGTTAGCTCCTCCCTCAGCTCTCAGCAGCTGCCCCCCCCCCCAGATTTTGTGTTCAGGCAGAGCAACTGAGCCTTCACACAATGGATACATTGAGTACTAATACACCTTCTTCCAGCACAACACAATGCCTTCCACACAGCTCACACACAGTCAATCACCCTTAGACCAACACCCACAAGCTCACCACAACACAATAGAACACTAATGAGCAACTAAGCCCTCACCTAGCTCACACAAACAAGCAAGCAAGCAAGTAACCAACCAACCTATCTACCATGCAAGGAGACAAATTCACAAGTAACAGAGCAAGGAAAGAAACAACCTCAACAACAACCCAGAAAACAAGCAAGCAAGGAAACAAACTCACAAGCAACCCAGCAGACAGTGACCAAGGAAACAGACTCACAAACAACCCAGCATACAGTGACCAAGGAGACAGACCAACAAGAAAACAGGCAAACCTTCAAGCAATGAAGCAACCCCACAAGCAAGCAAGCAGAGTGCCTTACCCCCAACAGATCCCACAGCCCTTACCCAAGGAACTCTCCCAGATGCTTTCTAAGACTGGCAAGGTTTACCTGAGCAAGCACAAGTTCACCTTCAGCCCAAGTTCACACCTTTTATAAACTGTTTTTAACTTGTATTTTCAAAACAGAATTGTGAATTAATTTTTGATAGATGATAGATAGATAGATGGAGTTATATCTTGTTTTAAAGGATTGTAAACTATATTGAATCCTGTGCTGTAGAAAAGTAGGATAAAAAATAAATAATAAATAAATATTGTTGTACTTAGGAATTATCATTTTCAAGGTCTCTGATCAGCATGCCATAATTGCAAGCTTACCAGGAGGCCACTGAAGTGAGTGAGGTGGAGCTCTTTTTTGGGAAGAGGTTTTAAAAATTATTTATTTATTCACTAATTTTAGTTATTTAGAGGACTGGAAGATTTTTTTAAAAAATGTCTGAATCTAGGCTGGTAAACAGAGAACTTTTCTTATCTCCTGTTTTCTTCATTATTTTTAATCAATACTTTCCTATAAATTGGTCTTTCCCTATTATTTTTTATTTCCTATTTCATCATTTTGGTTCAATACATGTTTTCATAAATCTGTCTCACCTCTATTTTTTTCAAAGCATATATAATAATGGCAAAACATGGAAGTCATCTGATGTATAGGCGCTGAAAATAGGGAAAAGAAAGAAAGAAAGAAAAGGCCAAGATTTTCAAATGCTTCTGTTACCAAGCAGAATAAATAACCTCAGGAAAATGAATGTCTTCAATTAGTGGATTGAAATTTTTAAAAGAGGGTTTGTAACTTATTTAATAAAAATATTAACTGTATATGTTTGTCCTAGCACAGGAGCTGAAGAACTTCATCAAATTTCCTTTGCCTTAGAGAGTTAGTAGAGAGACAAAAGCAATATTTTATTATAATGCCAGGCCCGCTCCAAATCTACTTGTACACTATCCACTTTTCCCAGTCAGAATATGACAATAAAGATTCTTTATTTTAGGCCAAGGCTGAACAAAGTGCAGCCCTGTAGCCACATAGAAGCTCAGAGCTGTTTTTGATCCCCTCAATTCCCCTGACTCTCCAGGCTGTCCTTATCCGCCACCCCACCTCCTGAATAAATTACGTCTTCTGTAAATCTTCAGGAATGGCAATTAACCTCTCAAATAGATTGCAGCCCCCTTTTAACATATAAAGTTTTCTTTTTCTGAGACAAAAGTTTACTTTCAGTCACCTCTGTATAGCAGTGAGAAAAAGATGGTGGCCAGATCATTGCAGTTACCCACTATTGTTTTTTGCTCCAGTGTACACCGATCCACAAGCATACTGACAATTAATTGTGCTTGCAGAATAGCTTGGGTTGGCAGAAACTTTTTGTTTACCACCTGAGTTAATTTTGCATTGGCCCGGTCATAAGTTCATTATCCAGTTTCCACTTTAGATTGCATTTTCTTTTTAGGCTCTTAAATTTGCATATTTTTTCTCCACAGTTTCATCTGAAATATGTGCTTCTGTATGCAATTTTCCCTAACATTTGCAATTTTTATATGCAGTATTGGAATAAACAAACAATCTAGCAAAATTTAGAAATGCATAGCCTGTGCCTTATATTTATTTAGTTAGATTGGTTGTCATCCTCCATTGCAATTATGAATTTGTAACCTAGAGTTATGAATCTGTAACCTCTCCATATTCAGTTACGCTGTATATTCAAAACTGTGGAACTATTTCCATAACTATACATGCCCCCTAATCCTATCTTAAATTCCAAGAAGCTGCTTGGTGTGATGGGAGTCTCTGGCATCATCTATTGGGTGCTTCAGGATGTTGCAGTCAGCCCCCCTCCCACCCTTGAGACACAGTGCAATAAGATTAGCTGAAGAGGGCTGGCTGCCTCTTCCTGAAGCATCCCACATGACTGTGCCACATATCTCCATCATTTGAAGCAGACCTTTTGAGTTTAAAGTGGGATTAAGCCAGTGATGTAAATTCGAGTCAATTAATGCTGACTCAAGTCAGACTCAAATCACTTCAATGACTCAACTTGGACTTGACTTTGCAATAAATGAGGCACTGACTCGACTCGACTCATGATTTGTATATTTATCAACTGACTTGCTACCCTTCCTTCAGGAACATAACCCGTTCATCCAGAAGCCTTATGACTTTGAACACCACTTCTATCTCTTTTTGCCTACTGGTCACATGATGATTTGTCTCAAGCCCAAAGTGTGGGTGCAAACAGGTTAGGCATCAGGCTTGAGGTGGGATTGAGGTGTGCTCAGCAGCCTGTCCCTATAGTGTATCAGAGGAATCTTCTAAAACTTTTTCTAAGAGCAGAGGTCAAGACTTGCCCCGAGAGCACAGGGATATTTCTCAGAGGGGAATAGCAAATGTGTTAGGCAATAGGCTTGAGGATGAAGGATTCTTCCTTCTAAAGCCTTTGAAGCTTCAGTAATGGGAAGTAAGAAGGATCCTGTTTCCCACTTCCAAAGCTGCAGATGGCAAACCTGCAAATATGAGGGCTGACTCTACCTCAATTGTTAAAGCTGACTTTATTCAATTCTGTCTAGAACTTCTGGAACATAGATTGGGGTATAAAGTTGGCTTCCAGACTTAAGACTTGACTTGAAAGCATCTTGCAGGGACTGGGGACTCAATCTGAGACCTGAAGATTGAGATATGAGACTTGACTTGAGACTTGGTTAAAAAAAAAAACTTAAATAAATTACTGGATTCAACTGTTGATCTCTTAGCCTATTTGTAGCTATGGCCATTTCTGCACTACAGTGCTATGGTGTTATTATTCCCCTTTAAACATCCTATGGAACTGTGCGGTTTGCAGTTTATGAAGGGGCATACAGAATTCTGAGCCAGAGAGGTCTTTGGCCTCAGTAAACTACAAACCCAAGAATTCTACAAGACGTTGAAAGTAGAATAATAGCACTATAACAGTGTAGTGCAGAAATGACCTATGCTTATGTAGTAATTAATGTGATGCTGGATGTTAGTCATTATTGATATCCTTCCTTGGGTCATATGACAGCTTAGTATTAAATAGCTGAAACTATAATTAAAGGTCATTCTATATTTTGATCTGTCTAGTACTAAGAGAAATGTGCTTTAAGTTGGTAATCTTAAAAATGCAAACCAAATGCATTGTATTTCCTAATAATAATATTGACATAAGAAAATAAAGGTATGTTTTTTCAAGGATTGCCAGTCAGAATCTGGACTGGCAGGAGGACAAAATGAGGGAAAGGAACAAGCCACAAATGTGAACAACTGAATTATACAATATTCAGAGAGAATGTAAAGAATATTTAGCTATCATTTATCTTCAGAGTGAAAGCATGATGGGGAATAAAGAGAAAAAAATTCCCAATCTCAGGCTATTATTCTCTGCATTTTGACTCTCTTCTGAAAATTTGTGTGTGGGAAAAAAACAACAACAAAAAACAAACAAAAAAACCCCACTGGTTTTGTGAAATCGTCATATTTTTTACCCAGAAAGTGTTAGGTTTTGCACAAGATAATATTTTGCACAATGCTGATGTTCTTGCCCAAACAAAATATCTGCAATATGACACCTCAAAATGTAGAATATTGTCAAAACTGTGCATAAAACTATATTTATAATCTTGTCCAACATGGAGAAAACTTTTGAAGTTCTTCATTCTGGAATGTAAGCTCTACATCTTTAAAATGTTCTCTGGCTGGTCGTTGTATTAAGCAGAGTGAGGTGCCTGTTTCAGGTGGCAGAGCATTTGAACTGACAAATCATGCAATCTCAATCTGATAGGGAAATAATATATTAGTGTGAGAATTATGTAGCCCTTACTGGAGGGAGCTATGAAATTTCCTGAGTGTGTGTATATACATGCACACACATGAGCATATGCACACATTTATGCATTCATTTTTTGCCCCAAAATTCATTGGTTTAGAGCAGAATATAGTCCAAAAATTGCTCAGACATGACTTCATTTCTGCTTCAAGAAATGACAGCAATGTGACCCAGCAAAGTTCAGAAAGACTCAATCAAAATGTCCCACCAGAAAGGACTCGTTGGAGATGGCAGTAACAATGCCTTGTTCAAGTCATAGGTTAGTTTGTAGTGCCACTGACTATGCTTCCATGCTAATACATCTCAGAGAAGCAACTGTGTTAATCTGCTGCGGAAAAAAACAACAACAGAGAGTCTTGTAATATCTGAAAAACTAACAGGTTTACTGAAATAAACTCATGGTTGAAGAATATTCATGTCACAATATATCTATGCATACTTGAGGTGCCATAAGATTCTTTGTGTTCAACAGGGCTGATTTTTATATATAATATATATATATAGGATTTCACTGTTTGTGTATTTGCTTCAGTTAAGAATGATAAAGAGGTGAAGCCAAATGCTTCATAGAAAAGGGAGAACTGAGGAAGCATGCCCTCCTTTTTCCTCTATGTTAACAGATCTAAGTTTTCATTTTTAGCTTTTCTCCATAGTAGTTCAGATGTCATGCTGTTTTTTTGGATGGTGGTGGTAGGGTGGGGCGGGGAGAGTTGAAGATAAAAAGAGATGTTCTCAGAAAAAGATTATGATCCTTGATAAATACCTTTCAAAATATGCCAGCTGAATCAACTGTGCTAAGAAAGACATAACTGCATTTGCTGCATTTCTTTGTTTGATGCTTAATCCTTTCTTGAGCCAGAATGAATTAAAGTGGGTTCCACCTTTTGATGAAATTTGTTGTATGTTCCCAAATGATTGGTATGAGCTATCTTGCACTTTTGAAGACCTAGCATTAATCTTACATTTATGGAAGCTTAGCAACACTCTCAGCTTGTGTCATGCTTTAGTATTCTGTTAAGCTTTCTACATTTGATCTTTGTACCATGAAAGGAGTCAGAACTAGCCTGTTTGCTTGCTGGCTGGCTTGCTAGCTAGTTTACTTGCGTCCTTCCTTCCTTCGTTCATAAACATTTGGTATCTATTATCTCAATGAGAGACTGTTTTAAAACATACATAACTGTAGAGATTAAAGAAGGAAACTTGACAGTACCTACCACTTGATAAAAGATACTTCCTAGTATTATCAAACTTTGATTCTAAGGCCACATCTGCATTATGACTCTAATTAGAGTTGTGTGGGGGAAAAAAATGTTCTGATAAGGTTATTAGTGCTTTTTTTTTTTTAAAAAAAAAGTGGATTTACTTAATATTCATCCCCACCTCCTGAATGAATACAAAAATAAAATAAAATAAAATAAAAACAGTTTGTACATACTAATCCATTTGTATCCGGGTTAATAGCTTCTGCAAAAGAAACAAAATCTGTTATGCAACACAGGAAAAAATGTGCACATCTAAAATGCATTGAAGCACACTTTAGTCATAGAATCACAGAATCAAAGAGTTGGGAGAAACCACAAGGTCCATTGAGTACAACCTCCTGCCATTCAGGAAAGCACTCCTGGCAGCTTCTATTTAAAAACCTCCAAAGAAGGAGACTCTATCATACTCTAAGGTGGCATATTACTCTGTTGAACAGCTCAAACTGTCAGGATGTTCTTGCTTATGTTTTTAAGGAATCTCTTTTCCTTTAGTTTGAAGCCATTGCTCTGTGTCCTAGTCTCTGAAGCATCAGAAAACAAGACTTCTCCATTCTCCATATGACATTCCTAACAACATTTAAACATGACTATCATGTCATCTCTTTACCTTCTTTTCTCTAAGCTAAACATACCCAGGTCTCTAAGCTGCTTCTCACAGGGCATTGTTTCCAGATCTTTTACCATGTTGGTTTTCCTCCTTTGAACATGTTCCAGCTTGTCTTTCTTGAATTATGGTGCCTAGAACTGGACACAGAATTCCAGGTGAAGTCTGACCACAGCAGAATAGGGTGGTACTATTAATTCCATTAATGTTAACACTATAGCCCTATTGATGCATCTTAAAATCACATTAACTTTTTTAGCTGCCAAATCACACTGTTGACTCTTGTGGTTTATCTGTTTATCTTGTGGTTTATTAAGACTCTTAGATTTTTTTCAGATGTACAATGGTCAAATCAGCTGTCACCTATCCTATATCTATACATTTCATTTTTTTTCTGCCTAAGTATAGTCCTTTACATTTCTCCCTACTGAAATTCATTTTGTTAGTTTGGCCCAGTTTTCTAATCTATCAAGGTCATTTTGAATTCTGATCCTGTCCTCTGAGGTATTAGCTACCCATCTTAATATTGTATAATCTGCAAATTTGATAAGAATGTGCTCATTCCATCATCTATAAAGATTTATAAATTGTTTATAGAGATTTTGAATAGCTCTGGGCCCAGAGCAGAACCCAGTGACACCTCACTAGTCATTTCTCTCCAGGATGAAAATGAGTCATTGGGATTCGGTTGGTCAACCAGTTACAAATCCAACTCACAGTAGCATTGTCTAGCCCACATTTTACTAGCCCACATTCTTGTTTATAAAATATCATGGAGGGAACTTGTCAAAGATGTGCTACATCCACAGCATTCCTTTCATCTACCAAGCTTGTAATACTATTTTTTAAAAAAGAAAAGAAGAAGAAAAAGAAACAAAAGAGACACAGAGAGAAATCAGTCTAGCATGACCTGTTTTTCAGAAACTCATGTAGACTTTAGTGATCATAGCTTTACTTAATAAGTGCTTATGGATTGTTTAATGATCTGCTCTAGAATTTCTTGGTACTGATGTCAGGCTGACTTGGCAGTAATTGTTTGGGTTCTCTTTCCTCGACCTTTTGAAGATGGGAACAACATTTGCCTTCCTCCACTCTCCTGAGACTTATCCTGTTCTCCAGGAATCCTCAAAGATTATTTCTAGTGCTTTTGATATTATTTCTGCCAGTCCTTTTCATACCATTGGAAGGAGTTCATTTGGCCCTGGAGACCTGAATTCATTTAGAGTGGCACAGTCTGCAGGACACATTAATCCATTAATGTGTTCTTTTGGGAAATATGTAATGTGTAGGGTCTGCTTATTCCAAGATATGGTTTACTCATTCCAAGGTATGGTACTATGCATATCATAATGCAGGTACAACCTTCTCCCCCCACCTCAAGTGCTTCATTCCTAGGAGCACCTTCCCTCTTGGAGGCTCTAATCAGGACTCAGCCCTTTAAAAACCTGCCTTTGGTCCTCCTCCTTCTCTACCACCTGCTGTCTGGCAGCATGAACCCTCTCTTGATGTCCTTCCACACCCAATGAAGGAAGGGCCTAGAGATATTTTTTTCCCCCCTCTATGGGGATCCTGGGCCTCAAACCCCCACAAATGTGGAGGGCTGACTATATATCTCTCTGTACATATGTATGTGTGTATGGATGGATGGATGGATGGACGGATAGATAGATAGGCCTGATGAAGTATTTATTTAAATTAGAACAGGTTTTACATTTGTTTGGTAAAAAGATGCAACATTTATAATTCCACCCACTTCACACAAGTTGTGAAGCACTGCTCTAATATAGGTGATTTATATTTTATGGGGAAAAATGAGTAATTTTAAAATAGTTTTTGAGGGACCAGAAAATTAGAAATGTTGCGCAAAATTAAGGCAAGAGGACTAAATTCATCTCAAAGTTAAAAATAGAGTAGAGCCAATGAATCAAGAGAGCCAGCATGGCATGGCAGTTTGAGTGTTAGACTATGACACTGGAGATCAGTTTTCAGTTTGCTACTCAGCCATAGAAACCCACTGGTCAATGGTCAAGGACTCCAATGCAACAGGAAGCTTCCATTTGGAAAAATGGGAATTTGGAATATATTTCTTCTACTCTCCCCCTCATCGTAAACAAACAAACAGACAGACAGACACCTATACACAATTAAATATGAAGTAAACAAAAAACAATTCTCAAAAGTGAAGAACTTCAAAATGGGCTTTTCTTGCCAAGCTGGATTTCATGAAGTTCAGGAAAACCAGATTTATTTATTTTTTTATTTTCATTTCGTATATTGCTTTTCTTTCCCTCCCAGGCATGAACTCAAGGAGGAATAAAGAGTTCTCATCATTATTTTATCCTCACATTAACCTTGTGAGCAGGTTAGTCTGAGACCCTTTCCACACAATGCACCCAACCCACCATGGAGATAGGAGAAGGACAGGGCTGGAATGACACTTATGCACAACATTGTCCTGATCCCATCTTTCTCCTTTCTTCACGTGGTGCAATTGTAGCACAAATCATTGACAAGTTTTCCCCATCACACTGCCCTCTCACCACATGCCTTTATTTACCCTGTCTGTGGAAGTCCTGGAAGCACAATAGCTGTGTTTCCTGTTTCAGCACAGCTTGGGACAGTACCTGGCTTCAATGTGGCAGGAAGAGGTGTGGCCATTGCACTTCCTGGTTTCTGGGGGCAGCCATTGTGGAGGAGAGTGCTCCATCATGCTCCCCTCCTATATTATGCAATGACATAATGCAATCACTAGGCAAAATTGGAATGGTCCTTTTGAATAAATAGAAACTAGATAAGTCTAAGGTTTATACAAGTTCCACTGGTTTTATGGGTTTATTCTTGTTGAGACTAACAATTACATTTAAGCCAATATTTTTTTATATGATAAATTTGATATTATTGGCAAGTCTTACACTGACTGTTAAATGAGGATACATTTGCAATGTATGAATTATCTAACGTATCATGTGTTGGGAGAATTTTGCTTTCCTTTGAAATCCACTGCCCGTATTACTGTTGCACTCCTGACTATTTCTCCATTCTTTCATGTGGATTACATCATCTACAGTGAAAATTACAACAATAGTAGTGGGATAGGATGTTGTGGGCGCTATACTACGGAATATCTATAGGACTACCCGGAGGCATATAGTGACTCAATTGCTTTATGGCAGTGAATTCATGTTGAGTTTGACAGAAACTGTTTATGGGTTCAGCACTGTGGTGCTATGAATACCTCGAACCTTTTCCATAGCTTTGGGTAAAATGGGTAGTTCTGGTAAAACTCTATGGGAATTCACCCTCCTGAAGACACAGAGCCACTGATTGCCTCTGGTACTACCAATAGCCATCAGTCTACATGAAACTTAAATTTTATTGATACTGCTGTGGGGTTTTGAATGCCTTCTTAGATTATTTAGAGTTGTCTATATTGTAACCAGATGAAAAAAGTGTGCTTGTGCTGTGGAAACAGGGGAATAAGACAGTAAAAGCTGAATATAGTGGGTCAAAGTTGCTTCCTTTGTTCCTCCCAAAACATCCAGTTAACTTAATAAGATTAGTGTGCTGCGTATTTGCACCAGGCATGACATTATCCCAGAACTGTTAGACCTCTCTCCAGCTAGCACAATGTAGTGATGCTGCTTCAATAAACAGCCACTCTGTGGCCAATTACATAAAGTGTGAGAGGCTTCTGGGACCTGTAGAAGTCTGGCTTGAAAGCATAATGCTAGCTGCTGTGCCACTTTGTTAGCTGGCAGTAGAGGGAGTCATATTGATTACATGTTTAATTCTATTTGTGTCCCCCTCCTCTTTCTGTACTTCTGTTATTTGTTGTATGTGCTTGTGACAGGTATTTCTAACTAGTAACATCCTCAGAGAATTTTTGTTGTTCTTGGCTGAAAAAGATGTATGTGTTCATCTAATCAGCAGGAAGGTGATGCTTTGTGCCTCAGTTCTAAATGCACTTCAAACAAGTTTGTATGTTGGGGGGGAGAGGACATCTTAATTTTTGCCACGGTGATACTATCAAAAATTGTCTTCTTGTGACACCTGACTGCTTTCCTTCTGCAATATTTGAAAGAACTTACCATGAGTCTTTGGTGCTATGAATATCTCTAACTGCTTCCATAGCTTTGAGGAGTGTGGGGTTTCCCATTCCATATGGAAAATCTCCCCAAAGTGGTCTATTTAAATGACCACTGCTTTGGAACTTGGATTATTTGTTTTATCCAAAAGGTTAAATGACTGATTAGAAGGTTAACCCCCCCCCAAAAAAAAAACAGATATCTAATAAGTTTGATAATGCAGCAGGACAGCTGGGGCATCAAGAATACTACACAAATCTTGTTGCTGGCCAGAACAGAGTGTTGAACCAGAAATGCTTAGTGAGAAAATAGAAGGTTTAAAAAGATGGATTAACTGCCCCAACTGATCCTGAACACCTCTAAGGCTATGCCCTAAAGTGCCTCTTAATTCTTGCTTTCTTCTTCTAAACAGGATACAATGACAGAACAGCTAATGCTGTCAGATTTGTATTATAGTTTCTGCTTTGGGCATTGCTTCAGGCCAGAGAAAAGAGCCAAGACTTTGATATTAATTACCTCAAGTTAGATTTAAAAAAAAAAACCCTGAATAAGCAAGGTCAATTAAAGCTATTTTCCCAATTAAATTTAATGTAATGTTGATGGTATTTTCTAAGGAACAATATGGAATTTAGCATTTTTGTTTTTCTTTGTTGTCACCCTTATTGTTCCTTCCTGACATCCTCACTGGAGTTTTATCCCATAGCATGTAGCAGCAGCTATGAGTGGTGCAAAGCAGCTACAAGACCAGATAGGAGGGAGGACCAGGAAGAGGCAGCTGATGTGGGAAAGAAAATTCTGCAGTGTATGGGGTTCGGCACAAGAACAAATGCTTTCAAGACAACAGCATTGTCCAGACAGTTCGTGAGATGAAACTTGAAAACAATAAAATAAAAATGTGGCATATTAAAACAATGTTTAAAGTAACTGAAACACTGTACAGTACAAAATCATAAAATATTAAATTAAAAGTAATATGGAACAGCATTATTTTTTAAAAATAGCTAAGGGAGGGAATTGTTGACTGGAATGGGTCCTCACGGAAGGAAGCATTCAATAGTTCCTTGCATGCTAACCCTCCATAAACTCCAGCTCCCCAGCACCAGGGTATACATCCATAGCCAAGCAGTGCACAGAGGCTTACAGTTACATTCCAGCCACAGTTTTGCAGCTGGGAGAGAGATAGAACCATCACACTTCTGGATGATTCACAGATGCCAAACTGCAGACAGATGGTAGGAGACCTCTGCTCACTTATTGGCTGTCAGATGAATATATTAGGATTTTCTGTGTAGCAGCAACCCAATTGTGAAACTCCTTCTCAGGGGAAATCAGTTTGCTCCATCCCACTTGAGTTTTGGTTGGACAGGGAATATGGTGCTATTTTGCACAGCCATGGCCCTTGAAATTGCTCTGGCTTTTAATTGTTGGGATTTAAATTACTTTTAAGGTGTTTGTAATCTGTTTTAAAGTTTTTTTAAAAAATCATATATTTTTAAAATTATTTTTTATCTAATGTACATAAGTTGAGGGGTGCTGGTGGGTCAAGAGGTGACATGTAAATGCTATGAATGAATGAATGAATGAATGAATGGTGACAGAGAGTTGTGTTTTGTATCTACCAATAGCCCCAGAGACCCAGAAATACTGTACAGAGAGCTTTGGCACAATAGTAGTCTAACTCAGTCACACACACACATTGTGGGCAGGGCCTTCCATAATGCAAACTATTCCAGTCCAAACACAGGGGAAAACAGGTCTGGCATCATATATCACATAGCAGTCATGGTATAGCCACTGGAAAATGATGGCTTAATGCTGATTCTCTATGGTTTTCATCCTGTATCTTTTTGTTGCCAACTATAGTGACAGTGGAAATTCCCTTCCAGAATTTTCTCTTTACTACCGCCATTTAAGTTTAAGTACTTGTTTCAAAGCTGTTTCAAAGTTAGGCCATTACTGAATGTGTCCACCATTTTGGGATTATGGTTTCCATTTAAAGTAGAAAGGCTGACATTTCAGGCAACTGACATTGTTTTGACTGTTGGAGTCAGTTACACAGAACACTGTTTCAGAAATTGAGTCAAACACTACTGTTTCATTTTTTTTAAAAAAAAAATATTTTTATTAAAGAGTTTTCAACACAAAGCAAGAAACAAACAGAAAGGAAAAGAAAAATGAAATAAAAAACAGAGAAATAAAAAAATAACATTGAATTTTGACTTCTCTAATGATAGTTATGCTTTTTACTTGATAAGATAACTTATCTGATTATAAACTATTCATACACTTCTTCAAGTTACACATTATCATCATCATCATCAAACTGTACAGTTAACATGTTATTCTCATATTATGCCAAAAGAAAATCAAAGATTCCCAGTCTTAAAAAAGAGATTAAAAATGCAGTTAAAACTCTTATCTTGCAGGCATTGGAAGATCTCTGTGAGATGAAGATACTTGGTTTTCTGGTCAGCTGATTTGGTCAGGTGCTTTATCCAGACAGGTATAGAGACAATAAGGAGACTCTAGATGTCTTGGTCATACCAAACATAAAGTTAACAGAGAGATCCATAACGCTATGAAAGCACTCTTGGGTCATTTTTAGCATAGCATTCCATTCTCAATGAGCAAGGGGAAATTTTAGGAATGGTCATGTTCATATGTTAAGGACAGCACACTATTCGTAGATGATTTGCACTAGGGCTTGAAGGTTTTATTTATTGGCCTGGGGAGTGAAACTAAGTACAGGCTTTGTCCTTTGCATGACAGGTTTGTGTGAAAAGCATGGAACTTTGGGCAGTTATCAGTGAGCACCCACAGTCAATTTATGATGAAAGTGGGTTCTCTGGACTTATCCTTTGGATCCTGGAACTTGGAGGTAGGAATAGGAACAAGCTTTAAAACTGGTCTTGATTGGCTGTGTCTTTATGACTCAGTGTCAAGGTCAGAGACCTGGGCAGCAAGCCAGCCCAGAGAAGGGAGTGTGAGAGCCAGCAAAGTCCGGCCAGGAGAAGACAAGCAAGCACTTTACATGAGGGAATTCACTTTCCAGAGCATCAAGCAAAAGCCGTAGTCAGAGTTCCAAAAGCCAAGGGTCAAGAGTCCAGAGATCAATTCAAGGTAGCAGGAACCGGGTGCTGGGAGCAAGGAACAGGCAAGAGGAGGGCTTGAAAGAAGTTTGCCACAAGCAAAGGAAAGCTTCCAGGCAGGCAGTCATATAGCCCAAGACACGGGTGTGGCTAGTCACTGCTTCTTGAACTTAATCAAGGAAGCCTCCCTTTGCTCAGCTATCTTGAGTCTCTGCCTTGTTTGTGGGCTGATTGACACAGGCTCCAAAGCACCTTCAGAATCAGATCCCTGTTGCCATAAAGGAGCAGGCAGAGGAATGTCCAAGCCTGCTTGGTCCATGGCAGCAGGGGGAGCTCTTGAGCTGCAGGACTCATCTCCAGCCAGAGCCACAGGGGCCAACAGCTGCTGCTCGTCATCTCCACCCTGAGCAACAGGGACCAACAGCTGCTGCTTGTCATCAGCAGCTCTGAGAGGGCTTCAGTTATCACACTCAGGGCTTGAAGGAGAGGTCAGTATGTTCAGACTTCATGGGCATGTGCTGTCTGTTGGGGAATTGAGAGATTTTTAGTAATAAGTCTCCCAATCAGCAGAGTATTTAGTAATGCACAGGCAGAAGTTGAAAAATTACCAGTCCCATTTTATCATCTCGGACACACTTAATCTAGCTCAAAATAAACACAAACAGTTTGGTTAAAAATATGAAAAGTTTACTCACAAAATCTTGTACATGGTCTACACAGGTTCAATTCTTGAAGAAAGTAAGAGGAAAATAAGAACCCCCATGCTTACAGGAAAGCATGCTTGCTAGAGAATCAGAGACCACATGCTTATAGGGAAGCCGAAGAACAAAAAAAGGGAAGGGGAAAAGAACATGCAAGGGGAAGTGGGTGTTGACCAAACAACAGGAAGTTTGCTCTAGACCGTCTCCTCTAATAAACATACAAACTAACTAGCCAGTTAATTAAGCATGCAAAGGTTGCTGCTCCCAACACCATCTGTGAGCAAGCAATGTTATTTTGCTTCTCTCTGGTGTCTATGGTTGCACACCCTGGAGGAAGTAAATATACACCCACCTCATCATATACAGCACTATGCTGTCCCGCTGTAGATCAAGTTAAATAGTTAACAAAGTGGTCCTTAGTTTACTCATACATTTGTATGTCTGTCTCTTCTGACAGGATGGGCAAATATGTAACACTCTCTGTTGTTCTGCTCCTTTGAAGTCTAAGGCTCTGTATCATTGATTCTGCCAGGCAGGTGGGACTTTGGATAAACTGACCTTCTGTCCCCAGAAAGTCAGTTCTGTTATGGTTCCATCATGAAGACCAAATTGGATAATATTTTTTTCCCCATTTACTGAATGATTTTACTTCTTGTGCAACTCCCAAAGGGTTCAATCTATGTGAAACTGAGTTGAGTGAAGGGACCCAGTATGCCATCCATTTACTGCACTTTCAGGAAGTCTTCAGTTATGTGGATACAGTATATTTAATTTAAGCACCCACAATGCTGTTATATTCATAAAACATTTCTTTCAGCATTATGCATATGCAGCTTTCTCCCAATATGTGTTGCTTTATGCCTGGTAACAGCTGCTTCTGTGAGCAAGTTGAGTACTGAATACACTTATGTCTTATTAAAGTCTCCTGTATATCTTCTTAAATTAGCAATAAGGATTGCCCAATTGCTGTGTAGATCTTATTAATATCAGAATAACCATTAGAAGGTTAATCTATATATCTCACAAATACAGCAATAACCATTAAGGCATTTTAATAATAATAAAAGTGAATGTCAACGTAATATATAGCACTAATAGCTTTTGTATATACAGTGTGTCTACTTTATTATTGTAATAAAAGAGGAAATACTACTCAATAAAATGAGCAAAAAAAGGAGACATACTGTATAAAAGTAGTAAAAAAAAAAAGAAACCCTGTGAAGAAATGAAAATATATATACACACAAATACTAATTTTCTTTGTTATATAAACTGTCTGTAGCCAAAAAGTACTGTAGGCATAAACAGAATAAATTACAGAGTCCTACAATGAGAGTTCATTATAGTCACACAGATAATTTCATGTGTATTCAGTGCATCTTTATTAAAATATTGTTTAATAATCTGACTTTTGATCAGCACCAAGAAAGTGCTATAAAACAATGTAAGACTTAAAACTTTCCATTTCCTGCCAAACTTGCTGGCTTTTTAAACATCTATTAGAAGAGTCACAGTTACAATGGCATCGCATTGTTATTGTTATGGCCTTGGGTTTATAACCTGCAATCTGGCAGAGCTTAAAATATTAATGCTTGGTATTGATACTCCACAAATCACCTCTATTTGACCCAGTAAGTACTTGCATGGGAAATCTCATGGCAGCTTGTAATGTCTGAGGTATTATGGATAGAAAAGCTAGTTTATGCATTTTAGGAGGTATCTAAATCATGCTGCATTCTTTTACTATATTAAGGAGTTATTTCTAGGGTAGATTTAGGAGCACTTTCTGATTATATTAAGGTCTTGCAGATCTCAACACAACACTAATAGTGCTAAAGTGAAAGTTCTCAGAAGGAAATTTTTGTCTCCAGACTAGAAGGAACAGGAGGATGGTGGAAGAGGGCAAGGAATATTGTCCACTACTGTTCTGCATTATCTGTGGCAAGAAGAGCATGTTGCAGTGATTGGCTGGGTGCCATTTTGGATGCAGTGTAATCTTATAATGCTACTTCCAAATAGCTTCAGGTTGTGTGTGATATGATTGATGTCACAAATAACTCCCTTTCATCCACTACCACTGGTCAATTCTTCATTCATTTTGTCCTTATTTTGTCTCCATGAAAAATTGCTGAAGTCCTCATAGGTAAGGATATGGGGCACTTAATTACTATATCGTCTTTTATAGAGTTTGGAAGAGGGTCTGGAGAAAAAAAAATACATAACATTAAAAAAGACAAGTCTTCAAGTTCTGAGTTTCTGTAGAAGTGGTTGAAGTCTATAGCCATGGTTTCTGTGAAAGACTGGGATAGAGAGTTGTGGAGGGAAGTTGTGAAGAGTGGGGAGTTGAGAATGTTTGGTAGCCAATTATCTACTTGCTTTTTCCTCACAACTTCCCTCTTTCTAAGCCCCAATCCTGACAGGAGGCTATGAAAAGACACTTCAAGTGTCAAATCAATGGGGGTGGGGAAGGAAACTGAAATATCTTTTCACAGCTTCTAGTCAGGATTTCTGTGAAATGCTGGTTCTTAAGGGGAGGCAAGTTGTGGGGGAAAAAGAGGCTGTCAAATATTTGCAACTCCCCCCCCCCACACACCATTTTTCACAAAATCCTAACTAGAGGCTTTGAAGAGACGTTTCAGCTGTCAAATCAACTGAATAGGACAGGAAAACTGAAATAACTTTTCACAGTTTTTCATCAAGATTGGGGCCTGGGGGAGGGAACTGCAGGAAAAGCAGAAACTAGATCGTGAACTGTCCAGCATCTGCAACTTGCCTCCACAACTGTCCCACAAAAACCTTTTACAGAAATCCTGTCTAGAGGCAGCAGCTCTCAGAGCAGAGCTGCCATTTTTCCTGCAACTTCCTTCCTCCCTTCCAGATTCCCCAGCTGTAACATCTTTTCACAGCGGATGAATTCTATGCAACTTTATGGTGGGGAGAAGAAGGGAGGAAAAGCTGTTGAAAAATAGTATTCAGTGTCAGCTGGAAGGATTTGAGCTATTTTCAATGAAAGCTTTGCTTTGGGGGGGGGGGAGTCCCAGCAAAATTGTGTGAATTTCTTCTTCCTCTTCTATTTTTTTTTTCTTCCTACACCAATTTCTGAAAGGATCAGGGCTCCAATCTTTACCCTATTGTGAAACTGGTGAATTCACATCCCTTTCTTGTTATCTCACCAATTTTCACCAGAGTTCACCTCCCCCCAAGAGGAGGCTTGTTGTAAAATTAATGCTTTTTGACCACTAGAGATCAAACCTCCCCAAAAAACTCTGGATTACAACAAGGATAGTTCATAACAATGTACTGTCATGCAGGCAAACTACTTCCATTCATTTTGAGGACTGTAGTTAAACTCAAAGTGGGGTGTCAAATAATGCCAGAGTTCCTGCCAATCAAAAAGTCATGGGTCTTTGACCTCCTGAGCCCTGACTCCATTGCACTCCTGACTATCATATTTGTCAAACAATTTTGGTAGGAATCATAGTAAACAGTTGGAACTTTAGGAATTGCCATTGAATTTCAGCATCACTCACAGAGTGAAGGTTGAAGGTCTAGGGTTGTCCCCATACATTGGGAAGTTGGTCACTCCTGATGTAAGCATTCCCAAATGCTACTGAAATTGTTCCCAAAATGAATTTTAAAATGAAGTCTGGCATTGCTATTTGTGTGAAGTCCCAAGAACTTTGACAGGCCAATGTATGGCAGGGCTGGAGGTCTGCATACATTAAGTACATAGAATTTTCCTTCACAAATTTTTGTAATGCTTCTTAAAACCTCAAAACCTATTCAAGTAAAGATAGCAAGCAGACACACACACACAAAATAAGCATCAGTGCATCAGATATTCATGGTTCTATAATGCCACCTTCATGTGTCCTTAAAACTTTTGCTTGTCTCTAGGTGGGGACAACAACTATGTGAAAGTGGCTTGCATTTTTCCCCCTGCTAATTGCAAGTTTTTTTTTTCTGTTGACAGATACACCATTTAGTGTATATTAAAGTTGCTTTTCAGTGGTGAGAGACACTTGCGAGTTCTGTTTGGGCCAAGCACCTCTAATTACCAATTACTTCAATTACAGCTCTAATTTATCATGGATAAAAAAGGGGAAGCAACTATCATTAGCAGGCAAGAGCTGTGCATTGGACTTGAAGCAATTAAAATGGTCATGTACTTTAGTGGACCTGAAAAGGATCCAAGTCAGCGGCTCACTGTAGTTAATGCATGGATGTGGTTGAGAATGGTATATTAATATCCCTACCACCACCATCATCCAGGGCAGATGTAGCATTTCCTTAACCCTTAAACATGGTTAAAAGGAGCACTCAGGAGTTTAAACAGTCTATTACTGTCTTTTCCATGTGAATTTCTCCTCTTTCTCCATCATGCCTGTTTGATGCTTTAAACCAGAGACAAGAAGTGGGGTATGACCCAAGGTGGGTTCTGGGAAGGGGGAACAAATCACTGGATTGGTTCCAGAACCCACCACCCCTGAGGTACTATGGCTTAGCAGATATTCAGAGAAACAAAAAGTTCTGACATAGACTACCTTGTTTAGTGTGGAATTTTCTGCATTTGCTTACCACATCATGTATTTGTACCAGCTAAAGTGGATTTTGTTGATATAGATTTGCCCCCCGCTCCCCAAATAGGACACTGAGGAATCTTGGCTCACTCAGTATTGTGACAGAATTTGAAGTTGTGGACACCAGGAATTTCTGTGCGGGTGGAACCTCTGTACTTTTGGTTTCTGATAATAGCTAGCAACTTGATGCCTGGTCATTATCTTGCAGTACAAGCTTTTCAGCAGCAGTTGACGGCTACCAGGTGGGGAATGTGGTGAATCCGCTCTGGATTTTATTCAGAATTTTAAAGGAGTGATCCAGGGTGCTGAACCTATTTTGGAAAAGATAAAACTCATGGCAGATTCACTACACTGCTAGTGTGGAAGCTACTGGCTATCATTATAGACCTACATCTCTTACCTTGCAAACTTGCATCCTCGTGCAGTACAAGAAAAGGGTTAACATTTTGAGATATTAAAGCAGTAAAAATGAGGTCACTGTCCAAAGGGAGTTAGCTAATCAGAAGCATTGCAGGAAGTCCAGTGGAACAGCACCGCTGAAATGTGAATTGCTTTTTGTTGAAGAGGCTAGAGGGTAAAGAGGGAGGACAATATTTTCCTGAGCTAGTGTGGGGAAGTCAGTAAGATGTAAGGGTTTGCATTTTGTTTAGCTTTTGTTTAACTGATCTGATATTTCTAACTGTGTTTTTTCAGCTAAGTTAATTGTTCAGGAAACAATTTTCCTGAAATATTATAACCAAGGGTATATAACTTTTCCTAAGTATGCTTCATAAACTTTGTGTGGAGACAGCTCGACTGTGGACTTAAAGTGAACCCATGATTTTCATAGGGTTTTCTTAGGAATCTACCTTTCTCAACTTTGCTTTAACTAAGCGACATGATTTATTGCTTCTCAGTATGCAAGCAGGAAGACAATTCCAAGAACTCAGAAGATATTGGTTTTTAAGAACAGAAATAAGGAAGGCTAATAAACCCTTACCAGGATTCACTTTTCCTGTTAATGGATTGAGAATTCAAAATGGTGGTATCAGTTGGGATTTAACAAATCATCCTCATCTTCTTTACAAAAAGAATTGAGTGAAACCCATCTGGATGCTCTTTCAGTTCCCCTCAGGGGAAACTCAGAGGCCAGAGTTTCCAAGAATGAATCACTCTGATAGACAATAACATAACAAAAATGTGTGTCATAGCTCATTGCAGTCCATAGAAGCAAGTATACTCTGGACAATAGTAGTCTGGTGAGGTTAAGAATGTCAGCTATGAAAGGAACTTTAGACATACAGCATGTGAAATGCAGTATCAGAGTCAAGGAAAAGTGTTGGTCAGTGACACATATCTTCGTCTGTTTTTATGGGCCTATTTTCACATTTGTGAGGATTGTATTTACAACAGGAAAACTTCTTAAACCATGACAGGAACAGGAAAATTTGTGTTGTATTTTGTTGATCTTGACATAAAGTGCCAAAGAGGGGAGAAGGGGAGGAAGATTGCTTGAAAGCTGTACTATATGTGCTATAGGGTCCATGTGTTATAGTCTAATGGGCTTCAACACTCATCCCTCTAAAGGCAAACTAAGGGGCCCTTTCATACTACATGGGGATAGCACAATGATTCCATTTTTACTGCCATAGCTGCATCCTATGGAATCCTGGGGTTTGTAGTGTAATGGGGCACTTGAGCTCTCTAGCTAAGAATTCAAAATAACTCTCCATAAATTTCAGGATTTTGGAGGATGGAATCATAACAATTAAAGTGGAATTATAGCTCTATAATTGTGGTCTGTGAAGGGTCCTATGATGTCATACGCTAATCACTAAAAATAGTCAAGAATCAGCACTATCTTTACTTTCATGCTATTGGCAAAATCAATATCATTTTATCAGAGCTTTGTGTGGTCAAGATGCTGTTGCAGGAACTGACTGTCCTTGAATGTGGAAAAATTACTTTAGAGGACTATAGGTTCTAGAATTCCTCAGTCATCATGACCACCATGGGAATTGTAATACAGAATAATTCAGAAGCTCTTACCTTTTTATCCTGTACAGAGAAAATCATTCTTCCTATTTAAATGACACACTTCCATACCCATTGCCCAGCTCCATTCTGTGGACTTTGAATTGAGGGATGCACCTTCAATCCACTGCACATTGAGAGATGTGGTTTAAGCTCCCAACACTGAAAGGGGGAGGGGGGGTGAAGGTAGGGTTCCCAGATCTCAAAATGTGACCCTTCTTTTCCAATCCAAAGAAACCTGGGGAACAGAGTACCACATTTAAAAGTATTCCTCTGTGTGTGTGTGTGTGTGTGTGTGTTTGTGTGTGTCTGTGTGAATTAACTCACATTACTCTCATTTACATTATTATGATTATTGTTTTTGTGGTTGTTGTTGCTGCTGCTGCTATCATCATTCTTGTTGTTGTCATCCTCATCTTCATCATCATCTTATTTCCACCCTTCAATTTCCTCAAGATTGAGACTCAAGTCAACTTACAAATTCAAATGATTACAATATAATTGAAAGCATACAAGAATGCAACAAACATAATTAAACTATTAACCATATTAAAACTGTGTTCACAACATTTATTTGGAAATTGTCTTTGTCTTTGGAAATAGTGAGAAATCTTTTGATGACAGGGTTCATAAACAAGGTCTTACTAGAGTTGTTGGTGGGCTCATGAGCTACGATGGCAAGTCCCTGGTTCTTTAAGGTAAGAAGAAATTGGAGAACTGTTGTAAGAGAGGCTGGAGAGCAGGACTCTACTCTCTTTCTTCTTTGAAAATTATCTTTGGAAATAGTGTAAATTGAGACATCCTGCTCAGTTTACACTATTTCTAGAGAAATGCTGTAAACATCAGTCTCAATTTGCATTACATATAATAAATAAATGAATCAGCCACAATGCATAGTTCTCCCAGCACACCTGCCCTGTTGAGCAAGAGAATGAGGATAGTGGAGTGAGTTGGAGTTTTTGTATAAGAAAAGCGAACTGGATCAGGTTGATTTTGCTTTGCTAGGATAGGGAAGGGGAAGAAAGCAATTGCAGTTTTGGCGCTGTCATAAGAAAGTTTCCTTTGTCTTCCTAGAAAGAAATGTGTATGTGGGAGACACTAGAATCTTGTAGTTTTTGGGAGGCTGGAAAGAAAAGTCTTCTCTGCCTGCTTAGCTGTGCATGTTGTGATGCAGAGAAGGCAAACATATAACATCAACAATGCCAAAAGAGTAACTCTGATAAACATGCTACAGTAAAAAAAGGCAAAGAACCTTGTGTGATTTTAAGCCTGTTAATCACTGAGGGCTATAAGAACAGAGAAATCTGTGGATGTTTGTGCAAGGACTTTTTTTCCTTTTTTTAATTTAGCTGGCTAGTGTACAAGGGACTTTCTACCTCTCCTTCTGTTATGCTATCTGTATCTGTTGCAGAACACAGAGCAAAATAGTCTCTCTCTCTCTTTCTCTCTCTCTCTCCCCGATTTGTTTTCACCACCTATGAAGCTTGCTGGAGAAGGCACAGTAGAAAAGCACAGCCCTTACCAATTGCTGTCTGTGTGCCCCTCTGAAAAATTATTGTTTAATGGCAATCCAGCTCACTCCGTCCAATATCTCTTGGTATCAACAGTTGCTGCCTCTTCTGTTCCTTTAGAAAGCATCTGCACATCTCTTTAGCTTCAGAAAGATGAGCTTTGAAGTTTTACACTTGAAGTCTCTTTAAAATTGGGTGGTGGGTGAGTAAAATTGCTAGCTTGGGGTTACTACAGCTCACATCTCACAGCTCACATTCAAAACACATCTCCCTGGTCTCCAATGATTGAACTGGCTCCCTCCATTTACACCAGTCTCAGTTTGCATCACATGTAAATAATGTGTGTATGTGTGTGCGTGTAGTTAAATGTGTATTTTTATTTTATTTTAAGTGTATACTTTTTGCTCAGGTATGTTTGAAATGTCATGCATCTTCCTTATTGACATCAACAAAGAGTGCCTGCTTGCAACATTAGCAGGAACCACTTCCTATGGCATCGTAAGAGAGTCATCCCTAGATCTAGGACTTTGGCCATGATACCTCAGGGCCTAGAATAGTCATGACTTTGCATGTAGCCCCTGCCAAATATCACATGTAATACTCAGACAATGTTTTTGGCCCACAGTAGAGGTAGGAGAAAGTTGGAGCAGGAATAAGATACAAAAGCATAGCCCTTATATTTTGAATAAGGACAAACTGTACCTGAAAAAAAAAGAATGATAGTTGAATGTGTGTTTTGGATGTGACCTCCTGTCTCTTTAGTTTCAACAATTTTGGATACCGAAGTCCTAGTCTCTGCCTGGTAGTGAGATTATTCCATTCCTTTTGAGATTGTCTTTCTTTGTACAGAAACCCAGGGGCTATGAGTACTACAGAATTAGAGCAGTTTGATAACACCGTTACGTCATTGATGATGTTGCAGCACTCAGAATTTCTTGCTGGAGAGGTTTAGTACCTGACTACATAAAATTCTAATAACATCAGTGTACTAGAAAGCTCAGGATTTGATAGGATACATGACAAGTAAAGTGGTATGAAACTGCTATAAATGTGCAAGTATAGATAAACTGGTGTTTCACAATATTATTATTGCATTCTTTTTTACATAAAGGAACAACCGAGATTTTCAAAGATTCAAAGTTTTAAAAGCCTAGCCTCATACCTACATCTGCAGTACTTCATCTAACTGAACAGAAAAGCTGTACAACGCTCCACAGAGTGTCTCTGGGCAATTTCAGGGAGCAGGATATCATTCATGCCTTCTGTATCTCCATCCACTCCACTCCATTTCTGTACCATGGAAGTTATTCAAAGTCACAGAAAAGAAATTGAACAATAATATGTATTAGCACCATATGTGATGGGAGTTCTTTATTAAACCAATGAGATTGCTTCTCATGCATTCACAGTGCTCATGCTTCTTAGGATTGGGGGAAGCTATAATAGATATAAATTATATCTTTTATCTTCACCAAATCAATTCCATATATGATTCTTTTTTTAAATAACAACAACATTGGTTTCAGCATTTTGAAACTGTACAGTCATGTTCTGATTTTATTGCTTTGGAGATCATTTGTCAAAATGGCTGGGGGTTAGTCAAGACTTCAGGTTGATTGTATCAAATAAATGACAATAATAACCCCACCAGACTATACTGGGGATTAAAAAGTGAAATAGCTAGAGATTTAAAAAAATGGAACTGTAAGCCTGGTGTTCTATATTTTTCTAGCATTTGGCATAAAACAACAGGAAACAGGGATGCAAATTGCTGAAAATAATATCCTAGAGACAGCTTCCGCTTCATAATGTCATCATGAATGGTAACTTGTGGAGTCATCATGCATATTTGCTTGGTTATACTTCACGAGATCACTTTTCCCTGGCATACACAGAAAACACAAAACTTGATAAGGTTGCCATCAAGAATGAGAAAGAAATTAATTCTATTCACATGTTCACACAAACTGATCTAATTTGCATATCTCAAGTTAATATATGACCCATAATGCAATTATCCTTGAATTTTCACACACCTCCAAATAGTTTAATTCTGTGGTTTTAAAAAAACACAAAAAAAACTATGAGGGATATATTAGAGAACATAGTATAAAAAAGAGGAAATTTGTTACAAAATAGAATTTGAAAATGCAAATAGAACTGAATGGATAGAAAAAGTAAAGCTATAGAGAGTGGAAATGATATATTTGCCCATAGCTAATCACAACACAAGTTAAAGTGACTAGGTATAATAGTGGAAAAAATGGAGGGGAATTTAACTCAGATTTCCTGTATTCAGTCTCTTTACCTTAGCATGGAGGAGGCAATTATGGGTATTTAATAAACATACCTGGGAATAAGATTAATATTAACCTATATGACCTGAGCAAAGTTAGCCCATCATGGCCTTCAGAATTCTATGGGGGAGCCTATGAAGGAAAAGCAAAACATAAAACTAGATAATGCTTTGTTAAATAGTGGGATAGGACCAGTCAGAAATAGAGATAGAGAACAGATAAGAGTGGATTAAATGTTGAAAGAGACAGTGATGTGGCCAACTGGGAACTGATAAATGCTTAGAACTAGGAAGGGATAACGTCACCATAGGGACTATGGCTTGATTGGAGCTGGTAGTCTGGAAAGAATTCAAGGGAATGTGCTATTTTGTTTCACTAAGGGGTTGCATTGTATTGTCTATGGAGCCAGCATAATTCTAGATGTCCTCATTTTGTGTCTCTCTATCTGGATATATTTTCACTTAAGAATTAATGAAGGAAATCAATCACATGTTACCAAACCAAATCCAACACTTGAACACATCCACTTGTTCAGTACAAGGGTCACTGTGGAGCCCAAATACCATATCCAGAGAAGGACCTTAAAGGAGAAAGGGCAAAGAGAGTAATAACAGCCCAGGAGTTGGAATTGTGGACCGACCTGGAGAAAGGATCCATCACAATATCAGTGGGTACTGGTACTCTTTATTAATCCTTCTTTTATTCTTTCTAGTGTGGTTGTCCACATATTCTGACATCAGATATATTGAAACTACTTCTATTGCATGAAAAGATTTTGGTAAATGCCCAGACTGGAAGCCTATAACAGTGCCCTGGTACGCTGTATTTGGCTTGGCAGAATGAATTTTCTGTTTAAAAAATCCTGAAACAAGAAAAATCTTGTGCTGCTTAACCATTTTTTTCAGTGAGTGTCTTGACATGCTGAAGCACTCGTACTATAGACAACAAGAAAGTTAGCAGATATTCTTTGCAGCCCTGGCAGCAATCTTGTGTAGCCATGTTGGGAGATTCTAGGAGTTGTAATCCAAAAAAGTTTTCAAAGCTGTGGTATGTGTTATCCTTCTACTTCTCTGTGTATAATATCTGGATTAGAAAAATGTCGGGCTTACTTCTTTGTGTAGAGTGGACTTGAGAGTAAACCTATTTCTGTACTCAGATGGATTGCCTCTTCATCAACTAAGGACATTATGTTTTCAGTAAGAGCCATCTGTCTTAGACAGTACCTTGAAGAGCAATCTGTTATTATCAGACATGGTAGCTCCATGCCAAGACTGAG
Organism: Cyclura pinguis; assembly: GCA_030412105.1. Taxonomy (NCBI): domain Eukaryota; kingdom Metazoa; phylum Chordata; class Lepidosauria; order Squamata; family Iguanidae; genus Cyclura; species Cyclura pinguis. The sequence continues at coordinate 163,361,337 of CM059602.1, forward strand.
ACAAATCCATTGCTACTAGCCTCCAAGCTCTATCAGGTAGCTCATGACTAATTGAAAGCTCCTTTTGATTCATGCTCCTGTGTTGCCAAAGACTCATTCTATGAGCTGACAATTCAGACCAAAGACTAATGTGTCTTCCTGCCTGCCTGTATTTGTATGTGTGTTTTGATTTTTTTTCTTTCTTCCCTTCTTTCATGTTCCCAATGGGACTAGATAGGGAATTTGCAGCATTTCATTTCCTATATTAGTTGGCACAAGGTATTTCTGTCTCTTAAATAATAATCCATCATATTCATCAAGCTTCTTTGTGGAAACGCTACACCATAATCTTGTGCAACACTCTCTAGCCTCAATCAATAACTCATCCATCTTTCATCTACCTTCTTTTTGTAAGTTACAGGTCTGTTTATTGTTGTTTTCAAGTAAACAACTATTCTGGCTACAGCATAAAATAGCTCTAACGTACAAACTTAAGACCTCTTAATTTTTTTTTTTTTTTTTTTGGGGCATCTGTTACCCTGATTTCTGGGGTCCCGTGGGGGACACCTCAGTGTGCTCCAAATAATGGGGAATGGGAATTAGCCAGAGCATGAGCTGTAGCACTACAAGAGGCAGGGTAACCTATCGAGATCTTTAAACTCAGATTTTACGGGGTCAGGTCAAGCCAAAAACCAAGCAAAATTGTCTAATCAAATGATTTTATTGAGGGGAATTCATTCATGCATGCACACAAGATACACACAATCACACATTCACACAAGAGCTAGCTGAAAGAGAAAGGGAGGAAAAATTATAGAGAGGCTGAGGATTTGGGGGGATTTATAATTACCAGTCCAGAAGAGCAGTGAAGAGTAGAAATGTATTTTGGCTTAGGTAGGACCTAAGGACAGTTCTCATTCAGGAGCCAAATGGACAGAGTGACGGGTAGATCTTCAAGAGACTGCACTGGGCCTCCTCAAATCAGAGGTATTTATACCCTGAAAATGTCTTGTGGCTGTGAAGGTTCCAGATGCAAGACAAAGGGAACCTGTTGTGGACAATGGGTCTTTCGCCTGTTGATGGGCTTAGTGCTTTGATTGACAAAGACATGATGGGTGTTGTAATAGCTGTCTATTGTGGGTGCTGTGAGGACAGACTAAAGAATCCAGGTGTACAAGGAATGGATATCTGTCAGTGTCCTGGTGGGCTCCTCACAGTTGGATTCCTTGGAAAAGTCCAGCTTCTATTTAAGCCTGTTATCCACAGGAATGATGTGTATTTGCCTGACAAATGACTCAGTCTTACCTGGAGGAGTTTTGGAGTTGACCTATGCTTCTCACATTTACAGTCAAATTCTTTCCCTTGCTCAGTTTGACCTCTCTGTCACCCTTCAGGTTTGAATTTGATATCAGAGTCAATAAAATGTGTTGCCAATTACATATGATGTCAATTAGGTATGGTGCCCATCCAAACCATACTGATATTGGGGACCCCCAAAGCAGGGCCTTACACATCCATTTTCATTCTTTTTCTCTTCTCTTCTTCTCCCACTCTCTCTCACGCATAATTGGATGAAGTACTTGGAATTGCTCTAGTATGGTAGTTCAGGACAGTTAGCTAAAGCTCTCTAGCTCTCTAGCCAATGGGAATCAAATGTTGCCCATCAAATCAGAATAAATCAACAGACGTGTTAACAGGCCATACACCGCTGCACTTTGATATGGTTTAATTGGTGAAATATTACTTCATTGGTAAATATATATTAATTGACATACATATAAATTATACCCTGCAACACCTGTATGACCATGCCGGATAAGAAGAAAAGGCTGGCCAAACACATACATTGTGAATTTGATCAGAAGACACCTCCAGGTGTAGCCAGGCCATAGTCAGGAAATCACAGGGAAACTCCAGTGATAATAGGCTTGCAGTTAGCCTTAATGACTCAATCTCTTAGAGACAATAGCATTTGGGAGATTCCCATAGGATGACTGATTGCCTTGACTCATCCTTCTCCAACCAAGCAAGCTTCTTTTTTGTCCCCACACCTGTCCAACAAGTAGTGAGCTATCAAAACTACCATTAGCCCTTTTGTCACCTAACACTCAGACTATTAGCTCATTCTGGACCTCATTGTTCACTCTCATTGTTCACTCCACTGTTTACTTGACTGGAGAGCCATTAACACTAGCCCTCCAGCCAGAAATAGAGTTTTAAACCCCAGTTTATGGTCAGTCAACTTGCTGTACATCGATTGCTGGTCACCACCCTGCCACTATGATTCCCGCTTGTGTACTGTCCTTAGACTTCTGTCTAAACCATATTGCTATTTCTGTAAATATCACCCCCTTCACCCTGAAATCTCACTATCCAAAACTTTCCTCCTTTTTTCTTCAGTTAGCCTTGTGTGATGGAGTGGACTATTTGGATCTTGTGTGTGTGAGTGCAATTCTCCCTATAAAACACATTAAACTTACTTTTTGGATCTCCAGCTGGTTCTTCCTTGAAGAAGTACTAGTAAACATATACGTAAAAGATCTCATTAGGTTACCCCCTCCTGCAGACCTTCTATTTGAGTTAATATTCCCCACCTGTTCACAGAGGTACTGGCATTGTGGGTGGACCCCTAAGTCACCCTCATTTTGGAGTAACAGACACACAAAAAAATGTATGGATACACTAAGGGCCACTTTTGTGGTTGTTGCTGTGTTCCTTCAAGTCATTTCTAGCTTATGGTGACCCTAAGACAAACAGGGTTTTTTGGGGCTGAGAGTGTGGGATGATCCAAAGGCCACCTAATAAGTTTTCATGGCTGACTGAGAAATGAAGCAGGGTTGTAATCCAGTATTCAAACCACTAAACCATACTGGCTCTTACATGATTTCTTGAGTAGGAGATGGACCCCTGAAGATCATCTATCCATCACTACCATCCATTGATTTGCAGCATCCTTGTGATGCTGTAACTCAGTAGGAAGTTACTAGAGTGGTTAATTTAGACTTGTACCCCTGACTGTAGAGCCTTTCCTTACCCACTCCTGTGGAAAATGAGAATCCTATACACAGGCACACACATGTACACTGAGTGAAGGTATGTGAAGAGAGTGTGGAAAGAGGAAATATTCAAAAGGAAAAGCTTTTGAGCTTCTAAGCGTCTAAGCAAGCAATCTACACTTTAACTGTTTAATTTTGATCTGCAGCAGGGCTGCTTGTTGTAGTATATGCTGAAGCAAGTGTAATCTTACTTCCTCTCCAACATGGCAAGCGAGTTACTCCTGATCCTAGAGGCAAGCTGATCAATCTTTCTTCTTCTCAATGGGTCTATTTCCAGGAAGTATAAACCTTTTGGCCTTCCTCTCAAGCCCTGAGTCCTCAAGAAGAAAGCTAACCAAGTCCAGATCCCAAATATTATTTTCCTTCCCATGCTTGAGTCCCATGATCCAATGGGGAAATCCAGAGTATTCACTTTCATCAGAAGGTGCCTGTGGGTACTCACTGATTATTGACTTTCTGCACTAGCCTTCCACAGAAAGGATCAAGCCTCTGTTCAGTTCCTTTCCCCCATCAGGCCACTTAATAAGGCATTCAAGCCATACTGCAGATCCTCTAAAACACTATGTTGTCCTTGACTAACCAATCAAGGGCAACATAGTGTACCATCTTCCTTGAAAAGTTCCTCTTTCTCATGAAAAACAGAGAGATGTGCCAAAGAATTTTCCAAACCTGATTGTTGGTTTACTTTTTATTTTGCACATGGGGTGGGGAGAGAGGGAGAGAGAGGGAAAAAAAAACAGTTTATATATCAGCAAGGAAAATTGTCTTAATAAAAAAAAGTTTCCCCTAAACCATGCAGAAATAAAGTAAATACTTATAAAAAAAACTATGTAGCTTAAGCCTAGCTCCACCCTTGCTTGACCAAGAAACACTGGTCATAAACGGCTGATCAGGAGAGTTTGCCCCTCCGATCACTGTTCAAAAGTATTTTAAAAGCTCATTTAAACATTGGTTGAAGCTTCACTCTCAATAGCAGACCAATTGATCTCAGACCAGCAATCATAAGTTGTTTGCCCCTCTTTCTTCTTCATGTGTGCCTTCAAGTCATTTCTAACTTAACAGTGACTCTATTGCAGGGTTTTCTGGGGCTGTTGTCCAATGCTCAAACAAATATATCATACCGTTCCTCTTGCCTGTCCTGAAACAGTGGAGTTTGCAGTATGAGCCATCTCCATTCCAGCAAGCAGAAGACAAAGCTGATCAAAGCAGCAATCAGACGACACACACTCTTCCAGTATCCACAAAAACGAAGCAAGCCCCCTTCTCTACCACTATCTTTCCCTAATGTATGAGTGATTGTAATAAAATTAGAGCTGGGGGCCTCTGAGTCTTCAAAGGAGCTCTTCAAGAAACTCTGTCTACTGCAAGCAAGAAATGTTGAAAGACAACAGAAGTGAATCAGAGAAGTGATTTATAACCTCTTTCATTCCATCCCACTCCAACTTTGTGCTTTGACGGCATTATTTTGCCTATCTCTCATTCCATGAGGGCAAATGACATCCCTTCCCCGAATGTCTGGTGCTCCAGAGGATGCAAGGCACAAGACTGTACTGTTAAAGTAGTATCAAATTGGTATAACGAGTAATGCACTCCATAACTCACACTTTGATCATGCTATTGAAATGATATGTGAGCCATTTTTTTATTTCCTAAGTAATTCTTTTTTCCCAGGTATCTGGAGCTTTTGGCCCAAAGACTTGTAATGAGATGTAGGGAAGAAGCTTCACAGAGGAGAGGGAACCTATCATGGTAGAAGGAGCATATGATAATTTAGAGATGATGATGGCAATGACACCTGATGAGAGCTAAATAACACAGGTGATCTGTGCTAATAGCAAACGTTCACATGAAATCAAAGTGAAAACAGCATGTCCCTTTTTTATTCTGACATACTTCTGAATTTTTACTGTTGGAACACCTGAGAAGCCAGTTATGATCCTGGAAGTTCAGGTCAAATTGAGATCTGTTAACTGTACTTAGGTTTAACCTTTTCAAAGCTGTATGTTCTGTCAAATACTTACATGAATTCACTGAAGTATTTCTATACAGTTACCACTACAAATTCTTAGAATGATAATGATACTAGGCCAGGCATCAACAAAGTGCAGCTGCCCCCATGACTGTCCCTTACCTTTCTCAGGGTTGTCCTTTCTCTGATTAAAAAAAAAAAGTAGGTAAGTTGCCTCTCTTGGAAGCTTCACTTTTAATTAGACCACAGGGCCCCCATAATATTGGAGATCAAAACCACCTATTCCCTCCCCCCCAAAAAAACAGAACTGGACTTCCAGATGTTTCTATTTTTTCCATTGTTTTTCACAGTTTGGGTCCCACTGGCATAAAAGTGGCTCCTGGATCACGTTGTCCACTCCTGTTCTAGTCACAGAGGCTTACAGGCAAGAGATAGATGTTAGGAAAAGAGATTGTGACTATAAATAGTCAAGAAATATATGAGTTGGTGATAGTGGCATGAAGATCTGAGATTATAATGGTTTCACACATGTAGATTGAAAGGGAACATTTCCTAGGAAATTGGGCACACTGTGGTTTTGTAGCTTTGCCTGTCATTGCTAAGTTTTCTTTTCACTCACAGCTTCTTTTCCCCCATTTGTACTCTGATCAGCAGTTTTGTCCAGTTACTTTTTAGTGTTCAAGAATGCAATTTGCATGCTTTGAAAACCATGGCGGAAGCCAAACCTGAACTATGCTGAACTTGGTTTGACAGATGCAGTGATGTGGGCTGTCCCTTTATGATCAAATTATAATTCCATCACAGAAAACTGGAATGTAGATATATTTATAACTCTCCCAGATAATGATGGAAGGGATAGACTTTGGAGAAAGATCTAGGATAATTATATTTAACAGAAGGTATAAATAGCTCCATTCTTTCAAATATACCTTACATATCAGGGCCAGCTCCAAGTGTAATATTGTATCTTTCTCCCTAATTAGGGGGAAAAATAATGTACATCCATTTCCACTTGGTTAGTAAATTGTCCAGTAAGCACACTCAGTCTTTCAGTCATGGTCAGATTTAGGTTATCAGCATCCCAACCAGAGCTTGAAAGTACTGTAACATGTTACAAGAAGCAATGTAACTGGTGAAATCATGAGAAGGAGAGAAAGAGAAAGAATGAGAGAGAGAAAAAGAGAGAGAGAGAATGGGAGAGATCCAGTCCAAATCCATTTTCTTCACTGAGGCAAAATTGATACTTCATCCCACTCAGGATGGTACTTCACCTTTTTATGTAATTCCCTTCAAAAGGCAGCAAAATAGACAGTTTAATCTTATTTCAACGTGGGAGAAAGGACAACATTATACACCATTCCCTGGAAACAGGACAGAAGGCAATGCAAAGTAAGGTATAAACCTCCTCAACATCTGCTACCTGAGATTAGCACCACATTCTTTTTCCTGCTAGAGGTTGCTCTGAGGTCAAGAACTGCTGGGGAAAAACCCCTGTAAACACTAATCACTTATTTTTCATTCCAGTTAGTTCACCAGATGAGCAGGGGAGTTTCAGTCCCAGTGCCCTCCATCATTACTTTCCCCATGTGGAATGCAACCTGTTTTGAATAGGAGAGCTCTCTGTTCATGAGAACCATGAGTAACAACATCTCCTGTCCAGACACGTCATTCCCTGCATGAGGAATGACGAACGAGGTCAAGTCCTGGGATTCCTTTGTTCACATGATGGACAAACAGGGATGAGTGATTTGGGCTGGAACTCCATCACAGTGGAAAAATATGGGGTCAATTTGAAAAGTTGAATTCTTGGGCAAGATGTTTGAATGCAGCATGGCTTCTTAGTTTCATGTGTATATATGTATATAGATAAAGATAGATGTATAGATATAGATATGAAGGCTACCGATTATGTTACTTTGCATTGACTCAAAAAAAATAATATTTGGAGGGGTCCTGTCCAGTTCATAACAGAGAGAGAAAGGAAAAAGCAAAGTTTACTCACTGCTAGAGCTGACAGTCAATTGTGATTTTTTTTTAATGTATATTTACCCAGAAGAAAGCTGCATTGAATTCAGGGTGACTTATCCCCAGTGGAAGTATGTATGCTCTAGAATTACAGCCTTAGCAGAAGTCAGGAGGGTTCAGCAGGTAGACTGCAGTCCAAATTAAGAGAAATCATTGAAATGGAACCCTGACCCTTCAGTGAACTTCAGTACTGAAATTTTTTACACTATATGCAGATAAATGCAATGCCTGCAGACACATTGTCGTATGTCCTGGGTGGGCAGCAATGATACTTAATCTGGCACTTAATAAAAGACAAATGCACTCTGCTTAGTTATCACACACATAGAAGAGGTAGGTTGCATTTTAAGAAGATTAAAACTCCAGTTCAAAGGGAACTGGGAATGATGAAAGAAAGATAAATGGTGCAATAATAAAACTATAAAATAGGAGACTAATAGTAGATAATCATGATATAAAAGGTTTCCACATGATGCCTTTGAAAGTATATGGCTGTAAAGCTATCAAGCAGGCTCTGGTTAAAGCTGCAGGTGGAAACAATAAATTTATGATTATTATAGCAATTATACCCATCTATAGCAGAGGAATCCTTTTTTACCAGTCTTATTCATCATCCTTCTCTTGATGATAAAGCTGCCTACAAGAAAAATAAGTATGTATTGCAAAAAAAAATCTGTGCCTGGCTTGGGCACCTCTCTCCAGCTTTACTAGTTTTCCTCCTTTATGTCATTTTAATGTATGTTTCTGCAGCAACCATGGTTTTCAAAGTGAGTGTGACCATTTCTAAGAGATAGAGCCATGGCACACGACTGTCATGATTAGTGAGAGGTGAGGATTCAGTTCAGTTTGGTATTAATCAGAATAGTCTGAAATTTGTTAAATTTGAAAGTAGTAACAGACAGGCTTGTTGTGGCTGTGGTGCATTTCCTGTGGCCTTCGCTTATCACCTTGAGAAATATATCAGGCTCCAAATCTGTATTCTTTTCCTCAGAAGTTGAACTGATGTTATTTAAGAAGGGGCTCTTTGGAAATTTAACAGTATTACTAAATGCCAACGCTGAGAGTGATTCTAAACAGAGATGTCATTCCACTTTTATTTTAAATCTGTTTGTGTATCTATGTGAATGCTGAACAGTATGTTGCTATAACTTTTGGATTAGCATGTCTGCCAGATACATACCAAAGATGGGACAGAATCTAATATTGTAATTATTATCTTCATGCAAGAAGCTGACATACAATGTTTCCTTGAAAGTTGGACTCTAAATGGAATGAAAAGTAGTAGTATGTTAATTTAATTACCTTCTTTCATTGCACAGGATCACCTTAATATATCTCACAAGATGATAAAAAAGAGGAGAAAAATTGGCAGAGAAATTCTTAAATCTTTTTGTTTAAATGGAAATAATAAGAAACAAGGAAGTAGGATCAGCACATAATGTGTATTCTATTTTATAGACCTATGAGTTTTTCAGAAAGAAAAAAAGAAAAGAAAAAAGTCAAAGCACATATGTCTTGAATGTCAGGAAATCCTGACAGGGAGAATTCTGGACTGATGAAAATCATCACAGTTTGAGACTTATTCAGCACAAAATTCATACTTAAAAAAACCCCCACAGGAAACAGTATTTTCCACACAGAAAGTAACATTTATATCTATGCTGGTTCTGTGAAAAAATATAAATTTTGCACATAATAATTTCTCAACCACATTGTTTTCTGTGCAAAAATCCACATAATTCCTGAACTTCAAATAGTCCGTGCAGTTTTTAAAAACTTTCTATCAGCAGAAAGAAAATTGCTGGTTCTTTTGAGAACAAAATTAACAAAGAAGTACAAGTACAGGTTACCTACAAAGGAGAAAAACCACAAATATCAAAATGTGTGTGTTTGTGGAAATAGGAACAAGGCATGGTGGGGAGAGGGTCCAAACCAGTTCAGGGAAAGGAGAGGAAAAGGGGTGGGTCATCACGGCAGCCCTATGCTTCTTCTCTCACCCATCTTCTTCCTTCTGTGTGAGGGGCATTGGGAAAGGAGTTTGTGGTGCTGAGAAATTAGCCTGCGATTTATCCTTAGCTGACCAGTTAGCAGCTGGTGGTGGAGGAGGAAGACCAGAGGTAGGTTTTTAAAAGACTGTGTGGCCTGATCAGACCTGCTGAGAGGGAAGGTTCCCTCAGAAAAGAAGCACTTGGATGGGAAGGGCAAGGGTTGGAGAAACTCGCAAATAATCAAATCTGTGAAAGTTAAACCTGCAAATGTGGTGGGCCAACTGCATATCTTTACTGTGTGTCTCACAAAGGCAATAGTAGCCACCTGCTTTGAATTAGAATTTTAAAACAGGGTGTTTGTTAAATCCATAAGAGTATCACATCTACTGTACTGTAAACAATTTTATGGCTGTTCTGAGTTGTATATAAACTATCTTGGTGTTGAACACCATCTCAATAGAGGTTCAGTACTGAGAGAACTCCCATGCAGTTTGGAGCATCTGCAGAAGGAGTAGTCATAAAAATGAGAAATGATTTTTTCTACCTTTGAGGCAAGCTACTCCTGCCACAACGATGATTTACAGTGCAGGATGCCCCTGTAGCATTCCAGAATGATGTCTGTTCAGAGCATCATTGGTACCATTGCTGTATTCCCCCCAAAAAACAACAACATGGAAGTAATGTGCTGCAAACAATAATGTTAACTGAAATATATTATTTTTGTATTAACAAGGGATAAAAAAATGTCCCTTCTAAAAGGTCGCATAATGACCGATTGTGTCATATTTTTGGACGGGAGGCATGTGATGAGTGGTATTTATTGATGACTAACTGGGTTTGTATCATTTTACTCAAATGTAAGGGCCTCTTTCTTATTTTTAAAGTGAAAAAAATTAAAATACAACAAAAAGGTAATATAGTTGGAAAGCGCATAAAGAGTTACTTTTTTAACAAAAGGGTCATAACGCAAGGAGAGAATTGCTCTTAAAGCAACATATCACTTTGAAAAAACAATAGAACTGAAATGGCTTGCATTTTAGTTAGTGGGTTGCAAAAGTACACATCCAACTTTGTTGGCTGTTGAAGTCATGCAACAAGCAAAATCATTTCCCCAACCCCCAACTCCTATGTGGTGGGGTGTGGGGATCAGTGGAGACAGGTCTAGTGATTTTTATCAGATGGATGTACTGCAAGGATGTCATCAGTAAGGACCTTCCGATAACCCCCGGAGATCCCTGCAGGTGCCTGTCACAGTTTGTCCAGCTACAGGAAAACAACTGAATATATCCCCTCTGATCCCTCTGAGAATCAACAACTTATTTAAATCTTTAGTTCTGCAAGATGACCATTTTTGTGAATAAAATATATATAAAAATGCCTTTGTTGTATGCTTGTTGCATGTATGTACTTCAGTACAACATAAATTTCACCAACAATATGCAGTTTGTTCAATAAGTATAAAAGATACAGAAAATACAGTATTTCCTCTCTTATGAGAAGCAGAAACAGTGATCTTAACCATTTTGATGGTTATTATAGTGGCACTGAAGCACATTTTATTGGATCTGTTGAGGCTTTGGCAAATACCATGTTCATATCTTAGAAATTTGTAAATCCCTGCAGATTGAATTTGTTTTATTTTCAGCACCAACCTCTCCTTCTACCAATCTGCCATTTTGTTTATCAATAACATTCTTTATGGTTCTGAAGCAAGTGTTCTGGAAAAATCCAGCACTGACCCATTCTTTGTGTTCATTTCCCCCATCTTATTGTGACTTTGCCTGACTGAGGCTGAGAACAGAAAATAGCACAAGACAATCAATCCCATTGTGTTGAGATCAAAATGGAGAAGCAAGCCCCAGAGTAAAGAACTGAGGAGGGATAGCTTTTTTTTCTCTCTCTCTGTCTTTCTTTCTTTTCTCTAAGTATGATCGTGTAAGTGACAATAGGACAACATCATTTGCTCCTTGTAAAATAATTTCCCCATCTGAAAATGTATGTTCCAACCCATCCCGTACCCTGTTGGGAGGGAATGGGATCATAAGTGTATCTTTCTGGCCATCTCAGAAATGAGGCATGATCAAATCTATTTATGTGGCCACTATGTTAAACTGATTGAGTAGGCTGGTCAGACTGTGCATAAGTGTAAGGGGGAAACACACAGACACACATGTGTGCACGCACACACACATGGAGATGACTCAATGATCAGCACCCTCAGACAGATGAGTTTTTTTAAAAAATCTGCTTTCAGGCCAGTGGTGTAATGGAGCCAAGGCTCAGGACTGAATGCTTGGAACTTCTGGATTGCCAGGGATAATGATTATACCAATTATCCCTTCCCCAGGACTTCCCTATTCTCTCTAATTAAAGCTGCATACATTTTCAATTGCTGTAAAGGAAACAGGTCCTTTTTCCCAAGCTGACCCTGCAGTTCCAACCACTGGCATTCTGCCACTCACCCTGCCCTTGTTTTCCCACTGAATCCCTTTCTGGATTGGGTTCCTGGGCCTTAAATGTGCACCTGTGGTTATGTTGTTACATGAGTTCTTTGTGGTAGAAGTGCCCTGACTCCTTGTCAGGCTTGATAGAGACATCCAGAGAGAAGTTAAAAGAGGAGAATGAGGAAGAAGAAGAATTAATGTAGGCATATTAAAACTCAGTAGTACAATACATTAACTCTTGAATATTCAATTCTTAAATGGCTCCCTCAATGCCAAAGTCAGTTTTCCTTCCTGACTAACTATCCTGTCTCTCTGACATCCATCCTCTGTTTCTGTCAACTCTAAAACCTCATCTGTATCAGCTCCAAAACCCTATCTGTTCTCTCAGATACAGCCTCTGTGCCTTTGTTACATTCTTTTCACCTGCAACCCACCTTTACAACACTCCTTGAGCTGCAATTGGCTGCCTTCCATCAGATCTGTCCAGTGTCTTTTTCACACATTCTTGTAGCTGTAAGGGAAACAGATTGCCTTAGCAACAATGCTAATCCAGTGTATTAGGGAATGGTTTGGCCTGAAGTGGGCAAGAGTCATTTACTTGGGAAAAGACATATTCTTGGTCAGGATGAAAACTTCCTGCATATGAGAAGGAGAAAGACAGAGAAAACATAGGAACCTAAAGCTTTAGACTCTCCTTGGGGATGTCATTACATGGTCCATGAGGTTGAAAGTATGAACTTCAAATTTTTCCATTATACCACTGTCTCAGGCCATTCCAAAAGGTATTGACAGCTAAGTGACAGTGTTGCCACAAGGATCGAGTGCCTCATTCAGAACTTGAGCGTTTACTTTTCAGACAAATGATGAAAATGACATGTTGAGGCCATCTATAATTGGGCACTGATGTTGCTCAAGATTTCAGATCATCACCCTATCAGTGCTCAATTATGGATGGTTTCACCATGTCATTTTAATCATTTGTCTTAGAAGTAGCATCCCAAGATTTTTCTTTGCAGTCATAGGAGTCTAATTAAATCAGAGCCTTAGCGCTTACCAGTCCAGAATTCAACAGCAGCCACATGGGAAAGAAGCAAGACATGAAAGTGATGACATATTGACTGGCTAGGGGATTATGGGAGTTATAGTGCCAAAAATAATTTCCCCACCCTCTGGTCCCCCCCAAAAAAACCAGTACTTAGACCTTGGCTGGCCCCGTGCAAGGAGGTTCTGATTAACTATCATTCAGCTTTCCTCTGCACAGTGGAGCAATATGGAGGGGGAGGTGTGCTTGCTGGCTATCTGAGAAGGAGAGGTTGTACAACTGTGTTACAGTGCTTAATGCCATGATAGAGAGCATGGGGCAGGACCGTTTAAGTCCATGCCATCCCCACTTATACATCTTTCACTTTGAAGCTTTGATGGCGTCTGTGAGAAGTGTTACTGCCCTGGCTAGCCCGAGCTTTGGGGATATAAAAAGATATCCTTTGATATCACTAATTTGGCTTCACATATCCCTTCCACGTGCTTGTGAGGCCCCCGGACAAGCACGCACACAGGCTCAGCCGATTATCTTCGTAATATTCCTAGACAATACAGGCAGGCCAGAAACCACCGACTCACCGCTTTAGGAGACCTCAAGGCAAATACCTCCATTAGGTATGCGAGCAACTCTCAAAAGATCCTCTGCCCCGCGCTGGCAGCTTGATGATTGAACTATACAACGCTCAAGTATTCCGTGTTTGCATACCAGCTACTCTATTGATAAATTTGGTTCTAATTCAATCATTCAAATTCTGACCTTTCAGAGGCTTTGTCTCCAACTCCAAATCTATTGTTTTCCCAAAGTCCGACCTAGCCTGCGGTCACAATTCTCCTTATAAAATCCCCTGATTTTGAGCACTCCCTCAGATCGCTCCCGAGTTCCAGACCGCCTTGCTGCCGCTTTGCTTGGTGAGCTTCCCCTCAGCTCCATGTGCTGAGATACATCGAACCCCAGCTCCGCTCTCCATTTTCTCCTGGACTTCAGGACAGGTTTCGTATCACCCAAACCAACTATCCCTCTAAAAATCCCACTATCTTACTCACACCTTTATTTTCCTTAGGTATCTGTGTGTTTGTGTTGCATACGTCGTGTGTCTGTATTTAATAAAGACTATTCATTATTTTCCAACCGGTTTGCTTCTTGACTTGGCCTGATCCCGTAGACACTGGGTTGCAAGATCCCGCTAAGTTACCCTGCCTCTCGTTTTGCCAACTTGTGCTCTGAACTAATTTCCCCAACTTATAGCAATTTGGTGTCCCTCCTGGGACCCCCAGAAAACAGGGTAACAGAGGACTAGTTATTGATATTACTGAGAGGAATCAATACAATGAAAGAGGAGCAACTTGGAGTGAGCAATGGATGAAAGACCAGGGAGCAGTTCATTCAATGACAAGTGGTTTGCTAAGCAGCAGCATGGAAGTAAGGCTCACACTATTTCACAGCCACATGCTTCAGCTTCACCTCCCAACCTTCTGATGCTAGAGTTATTGCAACAGGCCTTAAGGCTTTGCCCCACCACACCTCACCACCTCTCACCATAACAGGCTTCAGGCCTGGGAGGTCTATCAGCACATAGAATAACAAGCCTTCAGCCTTGGCACATCAGGCCTGGTTACAAGCCAGCGGTGATTAGGCCACAGGCCTCCCATCCCCCACAAAAACAGAAGCAAAAACATCTTGGCCTGAGGTCCAATCCAGACAGGCAACAAGCAAGCCAGGATTGGGCTGAGCTATAAGCTCAGCCTTAACATCCAGATGCTACTGAAAGGGCTGGGGCCTGCATTGCACTCCCATGCCCCTTTGTTCTGTTTAATAAGTATAGGCCAGAGTCAATTAGAGGTCACAGTCTAATAAACAGGTGGATTAAGTGTTGGAATATGAATTGTGTCTTGATTAACCCACTGGTTCCCAAGAAAGGTGGTAGTGGATCCAAAGGGAAGGGGCCTGCTATGAAGCAGCTCCTAAACACCCAGTTTGGAAGTGTCCTCATTAGATGAGGAGGGGGAAGGGGTACTTCGGAGGCCATACTGTCCAGCAGGAAGGCATTGGAGAAGTCAGAGGTAATCCAAAATAGGAAGCCTCACCTCCTAGGAGGACATGTAAGACATCCAAGAAGAAAAGAGTCACTAATGAGATCTTGGCCTGTCTTGATGTCATAGAGAAATGAAGACAGCATCAAGAACCCCCTGGACCAGCTTTGAGTTTACAGGTTTCCCTCTGGTCTGAGTAAGAGCCATTAATTTGGCTTTCCTCCAGCAGATGCTCACTTTGCTTGGAGTATCACCTACCCTCCTTCCCTTGGCTCTTGTTGTTTTGAATGCTCTTGTTTATTGTCACAACTTAGGAAGTGGGCATGGGTCCTGGATCCAGGATTGGGTTTCATTGCCTCCAAGCTGGTATCCTTTGATATGTTTGGCGGCTGGCTAGGGGTGCAGGGGTGCCCTGGTGTGCACCCCCTGCACTCTTATGGTGTTGAGATGGTGCTGGCACTGGCCACCTCTATGCTCCAATCTGCTTGGCCAGTGGGCTCATCAGACAATATTTGGGTTGGACAATGCCTGGATCCAGACCATGTGTTTGCCGACCCTATAATAGCTGTAACCAAATAAAATTGTGCCTTTTTTCTCTCTCCACATTTATGTGTGGGTTTTTTCTTTGATGGAGCAGGCCTCACTTGTGAACTCACAAATTATGAACAGGTGGTATTTAACACCAGAAAGATGGTATAAAATGTGTAATGATTCCACTAATATTGGGTGGAAATGTAAAAAAGAAAGAAGGGACATTTTCATATGCAGAGAACATTTTAAAAGGCAAAGCAATTTTGGGTTTTAATACATCGGTCAATAGAAGACATCTTAACGATAAAGAGCCAAAGGAAACCTGAGTTCTTTTTACTGGGACTGATTGATGGTCAGATAGATAATAAGTTTGGAAGACTAATACAGTATACGATTACAGCTGCCACACTACTCATGCTCAGAGATGGAAATCTTCAAATACTCCATCTCAAGAAGATTGAAGAAACTGCTTGGTCTGACTTCTTTTGATTAAAGAAGGACTGTTGAGTAGATTTTTAAAAGACTGGAACAAGCAGATTGTTTATTTGAGAAATCACTGGGGGAGAACATCAGTTTTGGGTTTTAAAGGTCAGTAGCCTTGTTATCATATCCTACACCCGCTATCCTGTGGGTTGTGCTACTTTCCTAATTGAACATATTCATGGCTGAAAAATATGATCAAAGGCACATTGACCAGAAAGCATCTTGCCAGGTCAAGCTGACCTGAAATATAGTCGGGTCATAAAATCAGAGACGTTTTGGTGGGAAACCCAAAAGCTAATGGGTCTATCTTAATCCTTTCAATGCCTTGGGCTCTGTGAACACCCAAAAACAATGGATGGCAAAACTGCCCAGATGAAGCAATTAGGGACCATACCTTGATCTCATACTATGGAAATCTTCCCTACACCCCCTGCCCAACCAAGATATTAAGAGATTGTCATGTTTCCCATCAGTGTTTTGTCACCTAGAGTACGGGCAATAAGCCCGTTCTGGACTCCTTTGTCAACACTGTGAGAAAGCCATTACCATTTTGTTTACACCTCCCCTTCAGGGTAGGGAATAGGTATACAAACCCTAGCTTTGGGCCCAGCAAATGGTAGTACATTGGGTGTATTGTGCTGCACATTGTGCCTTAGACTCCCATTCCTCTGTGCTACCCTCAGACACTGTCTGAGCCAATCTGCAGTGACCCCTTCTTCAGGACTGGTTAGTGGTACCCTTTCCACCCAATCTCTCTCTATCCAACCTTTCTTGCCTCACTTTCTGATAGCCTTGTATGGTTCTTAAGAGTGTCTGATTTATCATGTGTTTAACAATTCTAATAAAACACTTTGTTTAATTTTAACTGGAGTCCTCTAAACAGTTAGTACTGATGTACATAGGATCTTTTCACTTATCATTTCCCTCCTCTCACAGGCCTCCTTTGAGTTATAATTCCCCAAAAATTCTAAGGAGATGCTGGCATCGCAGATGGACGTCAAGGTCATGCACCTCTTAGGGTAACAGCCTGTTATGTTACGATATGATATGATAGCATATGATATGATAGCATAGAAAGTTATGATGTCAGAATTGCAATTTTATGCAATCTTATAATGTTGAGGAAATATATGTTCTAGTGTGGTGTAGTGGTTTGTGCCTTGGACTATGATCCTGGAAATCAGGGTTGCCATAAGCTGGAAGTGACTTGAAGGCACACAACAACAATATATATATATTATAATCAACAGCTAAAGGGCTGATATATACCTGTTTAGCCCTCTTGTCTTCTGTTAGTTTTGTCTTTTGCCTATTAGAATCAGCAATGTTTTGTTAGTGTTGTTCTGTTATTGTTATTTGTCTTAGTGTTATGTATTCCCTTATATGTTGTTTTTGTGAAGTTAAAATTGATGTTTTAATGATTATTTTAAAAAAGGAGACTCTTTCTTGCGGCTGGCCAGGGGGCTAAAGCTTTACTTTTAAGTTTGAGACTTGGGACCTTTTTGCAGCTTACCCTTTCACGGAGCTGGGTTGCAATCTTCACACAAGAAACCTGGGGAGGAAGGCTCTCACAAGCCTCCTGCTTGGGCTCTGCAGCAGCGTCTTGGTTGCGTGATCACTCTGCCCATGCCCTGCCCCTTTCTTCCTCAGTGCAGCTTGGGAGTTGTAGGCTGCACTGGGGCAGGAAGCATGACCAGCACGGCTAAGGAGGCTTCTCACAGCAGGTAAGTGCGCGCGGAGTGCCTGACCCATGCGCGAGCACACACCATTTTGTCTGAAAGCCAAAAATAAAAAAATGCGTATGCGCTGCACATGAGGCTCTTGAGCATCGCATAAATGGGAGTCCGTCATGCAGACCACTCCTCACATTTACACGATGCTCAAGGGGCCCTTTCATTTAAGAAACAACGTGTGAAAAGGGCCTTAGAGGAGAGCATCTTGGATTGCCCTTCCAGTTATAGGCCAGCTGCAGAGCAACCCAGCTTTTGGGTTCTCCTTGGGACTCAAGAGTTTCACGTAGAAGAAGCTGCAGAGGAGTTTTGGGTGGGACACCTGTCTCAGCTGCTCTCACACTAGGTTGTTCCTCCTTTTTTCAGCCCTTAAGAGGGAAACAATAAATAGTTCACAATTAAATAAAGTGGCCCATTTACTACACATTCTCTGTATCTAGCCTTGTTATTTCCTTGGCTGGTCAGCAAAAATTCTTTGCTATTTCTTCCATGCATTTGTCTCATTTTGAACAGCCAGCTCAGTAAGCTAACAGGCATCTTGACATTTTCTCAGTAAGCTAACTGACGTGTCCACATCTGAAGGTAATGATAGCATGTACTTTCTTTTCCCTGCCCTTGGCTAAAAAGATTGGTATCTTGGATCATTTTAGATGTTCCTAAGCAATATCAGGTTTTGGCCCAGAAATGTCTGAGCATTTTCATTTACATTTTCAATCGCAAAAATAGCTCCCCTCCCCACACCTAAAAAGGTAAAAAGAAAAGGAATATCCTTAGAGGAAGTGTGCACTCTCTCTCTCTCTCTCACACAGACACACACACATGCACACATGCACACACATACCAATGACTTTGGCTATAGCTGTGAACTGCATATTGTTAAGCAAAAGACTAAAGGCATTGCAAAATGTAATATCTTTCTGACTATTCATGTGGAGCAAATTAACACTCTCTTTTTCAGTGTCAAACTTCAATCATAACGTTGATATTAACTCTGCAGGTGGAATCCCAATTTAGCATCCTTGGTACCAGAATGTTGGATGGCTTTTCGGATTATTCAGCATATGATCAAACCTTTGCTGCAGGAAGGGGGAAGAGTGATAGGCCAAAAGATAGAAGGCAGAAAGATTAGAAGCAGCAGATGAAAATAATGTGGTTCCTTTGCTTCCACATTTAACAGTCTATTATTTCTCTAAATTGGTTACTTTTCCTGTATCCACTGAATCATTTCCTATATTCAAACACTCAAGACATTATGCAGTTTCTGTGATTAGTTAGAGACATGTAAGAGTTGAGTAACTGTATATAAAATGAACAGTGCTTGAGAAGTAAGATCAGCAATTGATATGCTTCCATCATCTCAAATACATATATATTCTCCCTTATCACCTGGGGAAAAATAAAATAAAATAAATAGAATCTCTAGAAAGGCTTTCTTACCATGGAAAAGATATATCTGCCATTTTTTTCTTTTGATATCCTGTATCTGGAAATTTTATAAAAGCATCAAAGAAAGGTTGAAATCATGAGAAACCAAGAAAGCAAAGTAAAAATAATTGTAATGTACATGTGTGTGTGTGTGTGTGTGTGTGTTGTCATAGTGTAGGATAGATTTATTTAAATCACACCAAAATGGTTACAGCAAAATACATTTCTTTAGACACACAACTCAACAGGGTGACAACCACCCCAGTTCTTCCATTTAAATTTTAAATGGTGAGTTGAATGATGTAAATGAGCAGTTTTTGTAGGAAGTCCCTCAAAGAGTTCTGTAGTTCTCCATATAGAATGCATTGTGTGAGCTGTCCATTCCACTCAAGTAATCATTTCATGTTATTAGAATGGGGCATGCAACAATGTTAGTAGTGCCATTTAAAGGGGGTAGCTGGCATCTCATCTCCAGATTATCAAAATTGCTGGAGGAGTATTTCAATCTCTAGTTTAATACAGTGAGTGCTCTTGTTAAACACACGCTTAAGCTCCTATGTGCAAGGGGTTCTGTTCCTGTTAAAAACTGGGAATAAGGCACTTGGGTCTTCCTCTTTGGGGTACCTTAGAAGAACAAGAACAATTTGGATGTACAGATTGACCTATTGCCAAGATTCATCTTCTTGATTGGGAATAGACCAGGAAGGTTTTGTCCCATCTCTTATCTTTGTATGTAAGATTCTTATGTGGATAAAACCAGTGCTAACATCACCCTGGCACAGTTAGTTTCCTTCCTATGGAACTACAGTTACTCATACATTTCTGAGGCCAAGTTTTGGACAGGATTGTCAATATATTTGTAGGTGTTTTGCTTCCTCTGCAATAACATACGCAGTACTATTACATGCTGATCATGTCCAAACTACTTCACTGGGCCCATGGAAACTTACTGGGTAACCTTGGGCAAGATCCACTTAAAGGTCTTAAAAGAAGGCAAAGGTAAACCCCCTCTGAATAAATTCTACCAAATAGACACCATGAGGTTCTCCTTAGGTGAATCATCAGTAGGAGATCACGTGAAGGCACACAATGACAACTGTGAGGGAATGGGCATTATTGTGTTGTGTGTACTTTCAAGTCATTTCTGAATTATGATGAACCTAAGTTTCATAAGTATCATAAAGTTTTCTGGGGCTAAGAGTATGTGATTCACCCAAGGTCACCCAGTGGATTTCCATGGCCAAGTGGGGAACTGAATCCTGGTCTTCAGGGTTGTAGTCCAGTGTTCATACCACTACACCATGCTGGATCTTGGTGTGTGTGTGTATATGTGTGTATGTAATGTGTGTGTGTGTGTGTGTGAGAGAGAGAGAGAGAGAGAGAGAGAGGGAGAGAGAGATCTTGCAATAGAACACCATATTAATTAACAATGTTTTCCAAGACCATCTGAAAAAATAAATCAATTCACATGGACATCTCCAGCCAGCTGGGAGGGGAGGGAGGGTAAACGAAGCTGGCTAGGCAATTTTGACAAAAAAAAAAAAAATGGATTTCATAATGCTGTAGCCAATTGGCCAATCATAGATCTTTTCTTCATCTTCGGTCACTATTGGCTCTGAAGACCTAGATGAGCATTTCTTCTGTTTTTTAAAGGTACATTGTTCCAGAAAATCTTACTTGTCTAGCATGAAGACCCTCTGTTGCTCTTCCACTCATCAAAGAGAAGGGGAAGTGACCTTTAGTTAGAGAAAATCAACATCATCTTATTGCATCTGGATGTCCTATGGGGGCGGGGGGGGGGAGGAAACAGTATCCTCTGGTTTGATGTGTTTGTTTGTTATTAATAGAGAACTAATGCCTTTTTCTCAGCTGTGTAATCAATCAATAAGTCAGTCAATCACTTTATTATAATGTGGGCTTTTACTCGTCAGCAATGAGACTCAATGTGGATTATGGGATATAAAGAAACACATAAAAATCATAGGTCACTAAAATGTACAAAAATAAGATTAAAACATTATTAAAAGGCTTACAGAATTAAAATAATTTTAAACACTGAAGGATAAAATAGTAAGGAAAACCTTTTATGTGTAAAACATTTTTTTTTCAAATGCCTCTTGGAATATAAATGTTTTCACCTGCCAATGAATGCAAAGAAAGAGAAGAGACAGCCTAGTCTCCCTAGAATTTGGGAGCAGTGCCTTAAAGTTGGTAGAGGTGGGAGAAGTCCCTCCCCTGAAGATCTTAGAGCCTAAGCAAGTACATATTGGAATATACAGTTCTTTAGATAGTCTGAACCAAAGACATATAAGGCTTTATAGGTCGCAAGCAGCACGCTAAATTTTCTCATAACCAGACTGGCAGCCAGCAGAGCCCTTGTAACAACAGAGTTGTTATGGTCTCTGTAACCGTTTTCCATTAACAATCTCTCCAAAGGTCTTTGAACCAGGTGAAGTTTCAGAACATTTAAAGAGCATTTCCATATACAGCATATTAGAGCAATCCAAATAAGATGTTACTGGGGCATGTGTCTCAATGGACAAGTCACACACCTCTAAAAATGAGTGCAGTTGGTGCACTCAGTTTAATTGTGCAAATGCATTCCTAACCTTGAGAACCAGCATGGTGTAGTGGTTTGAACACTAGAGTACCACCTTGGAGACCAGGGTTTGATTCCCCACTCTGTCGTGGAAATCTACTTGGAGATCTAGGGTGCAGAAAACCCTGTGACAGGTTTGTCTTAGGGTTGCCATAAGTTGAAAAGGACTTGAAGACACACAACAACAACAACAACAACAACAGTTCTGAACCTCTGCTAAATCCTGATCATATACATTCAAGGCCGAGTCCAGAAGTAAGCTATGAACCTTTGTTTTGTGGGGAATGTAGGGTGGCTTCCCAGCTCTATTTCCTTGGCCAGAAATATAGTATTAGAGACTAAACAGCAATTAACCTATAGAATGGGATTCATGCAGGCCTTTTTCAACAGGGGTCTTACAATGGTGTTCTTTTGGCATGGCAGAACTCTTCCTTAATAATTTCTGTTACCCACCAGCTAGTCACCCTCTGGCCTCTTTAATTAACCAGAAAAGCAAGCATGTAGGGTATGTGTATGGTGGCTCTTAGTTCTCCAGGGATGTTGTCTACACCCTCAGGTTGTACAAGTTGAGATTGGACAAGCAGGAATCAAAGCTGCACTCACTGGGTCTGTGTTAACCATAGCATCTGTGTTAGAAGGAGTTTGACCAACTGTATCTGCAATGTGCTTTAGTAAATTATTCACACTGGGCTACTGGATACTCTGGATTCTGTATTTGATGACCAAGATGTGGAAGACCTTTCTTGAAATTACTCCACTGGATTGCTCTTTGTATTTTCAGTAGAGTCAGAGAAAAAGGTTTAATGACACCTGGAAGATGTTCGGGCACAGTTCTGTCCATTTGGTCATTTATTGGCCTTTGGGGTTCACTCAGGCACCAACCAGCTTGCATAACACAGTTAAGGGAATGAGTGACCTTTGTCCTCCTGGACTTCTATGGAGTATCTTGAGGTACAAATGGGTGATGACTACTCCTTTTCTTGGCTGTGTTGTACAAGCCAGATGGTACCTGGGCTCAACTCTGTCCCAGGAACTGATTGGCCATGGAGTGACATTTGGGACCTACCCCACTTCCACTGGACAGGTGAGGAAAGGAGTAGCCTTCACCCTCCAGTGTAAGTACACTGGCAGAGTTTTATACTGCACCAGAGCTTGAATAGCATCATGGTCATTGATTCCCCTAAAGGGTCCTTCCTCTTATACAGATATCCAGAAGGAAGTTTTTCCTGATGTGTTGGAGGAAAGGATTTTTTCCTCCATGGGGGAGTACTGGAATCTCAACCCTCCATCTGTTTTCTGGCATGGTGTGCAGCTTCTGTAGGCTAATTGGGGGAAAAAAGGTACTGAAGGAATGCAATTTTTCTCAAAAATTTGTTCTCAAATGCAGTTTACAAATAATTTTACATTTTGCCTCCTTCTTATGAGAAAATTATTGAAAATGTTCAAAGACTAATCAGAGTTTGAGAAATTTTGTGTCCAAAA
Source organism: Cyclura pinguis (assembly GCA_030412105.1). NCBI lineage: Eukaryota > Metazoa > Chordata > Lepidosauria > Squamata > Iguanidae > Cyclura > Cyclura pinguis. The sequence goes on from CM059602.1 coordinate 163,384,120, forward strand.
ACAAACAAACAAACAGAACAAAAAACTCCCAGCCCCCTCAAAAATGAAACAAAACAAAAATCCAAACATGTATTTTAAACAGGAAAAAAAAGAACTTTCTATGCATAAAAAAAAAAAATCCTGCACAAAACCTAGTATTTTCTTTTCTTTTTTTTTTTTGGCAGAAGAATGTTGTGTTCTGCAAAGAAAATGCTGAGATAGTAGTGTTTACAAGGGAAAAAATCGTTCAGAATAAATCCTGGATTGCCAAAATTCTCATCCATTTTTCAACCTGTTGCCGTAATATTTTCAAATATCTTTTCTGTATCTAGAAAGCACTTTCTGTTAGCGTGAACAAGCACTTTCTGTTAGTGTTTTGCTTTACCGTTCCCAACAAATTTTAAAGTAATTAAGTTCCTATCCCCTCCCCTCTCTCTTTCTCTCTCTTTCTCTTTCCTGTGAAGCAAACAGATCCAGACTTTTGTTGCCAGGACAGTAGGGATGAATGCATTTCAGACAAAACAAGGACTAACTACAATTTTCAGGCAAAGCCTGGATACCATTTTCATTTATGTGCTTTTCATTGCTCTCATCTGTATCAATAAGACTGAAAATGAAGCTGGGAACATAAGAGTTATAATTGGGAGTGGTAGATGAGGAAAGAGGGAGAACTAAGCTGATGGCATCAGTGGCTCAACTGTATACATGTATATCTGCAAAACCTACTAGAAATTTAGCTATTATAAGATTTCTGAGCTTCTTACCAAAGCTAGCACTATACTTTCTCTGACTTCTTAAGTCAGAGTTGAAAGTAAGGAAAAGCTGCAGGATTAGACCATAAAAGGGTTTAGATAAGCTTCAAATTTAATCAGCCACACTTTGGAGTGCTTATCAGAGTGGCACCTCTGAAATGTTTGAGGTTCACCCATCACTAACATGGGAGAAATGCAATAGAAGAAGCCATCTGTCAGTAATGCAATATGACCTTGCATTGTCACCTTAGTGCTTAATGTAGGTTCCTCCCCCAACATACACAGACACAACCCTTTCAGTAATTCATACCATGAATGACTGCACACATATAAAAAGAAGCAGTTCAGTTTATTAGCAACTTAATGGAATTGTACTTGGAGGGGGGAGTTATTCTCAGCTTCAACTGATGTCTTAAACCAACGTTCACTTATTTTGCAAATGTCTATACATTAGCTGTAAGCTATACTTTTTTAGTGCAGATAAATCCATCTGTGTTTAATTTCTGCATTGTTTTGGTGTTTACATCATTAAGTGCAATCCTAAACACAGAATGTGGATGGCAAAAAGATCTGAACCACCATGGAGACAGTCGTAGCCACCAAAGAACTGCAACATACTAAAGTGGCTTGGAAATAACCCCAGAACATCTGTCTCCCTCAACCAATCCCAACACAGAACCAAATAATAAAGAATCGACTGTCTGAGCCACCACAACCACACATGATCTCTCTATCTCTCTCAGAAACACATACACAAACACCTCTCTTATTAAATATGGAGAAGGACATGTTTCTGCAAAGATGCACTGATACATATGCGCAACCAGTTCCTGGATCCACAGAGATCCATATGGCATAACAGCAGGGAGAGCGCCCTTCCTAGGGATCAGACATGGTGATGTGCCTTCTCATCCACCTTCTTGATGAGTTGGGACTCGCTACATCATCACTCCCAGCTCTGTCATTGGCTTGGCACATGCAGCCAAGTGCTTTCATCTTTATAGGCACATCAATACACATACTCAGAAAATATAGAAGAAGGCATACAATATATGCATGAGGCATTCCAAAGAGGTACAAGGGCATCAGCCAAGACAGAGGCAAACATGACTGGAACAAGAGAACAGCACTGACAAGAATGGGGGGAAAGAGCTCAGCAAGACACATACAGCAACACATTCTCAGTGTGGTAAGCAGAAGACAGGAGTCCCTGTGGAGGGAGCCAAAAAAGGACTCCAAACTGTAGAGGGGAGAGTTAGTGGAGAAAGAGTGGTAGAATAAGTAGAGGTGAGACAGGTAGGCCCTCAGTGGCATAGTGTATTCAATAGTGCTATGGGGATAGAGGTGGTGACACCACAAGCATATGTAGCAAAGCAAAGAGATATGTAGAGGATGAAGCAGGGAGAGGGAGATAGATTAAATAAAAGTAGTAAATAAAATAAAAAGTCCCCAAGTGGATAATCATTTTCTGAGTAGGGTATCTCAAAAGTTGTGATGCCCTTTCCTGCCTAGGGTGAGAACATTTGTCTGGATATGTAGTATCTCTAGTGGAGATACATTCCCTAACCTGCCTCATGACACCAGCTTGCTTTTTGGTTGCCCATGTGGGTGTAGGAAGTAAATTGATTGGCAACATCTTGTGGAGCTTTGCTTTAGCCAAGCTTCTTGCACCATAGTTGAAAAAAAATGGTTTGCCTTCTATCTAAGGATGGAGAAGAATTTCACTGTATTCAATAGTCCTCATGAAGAGGAGTGGGGAGGGATACTCTTCTGGAGAGCTGTTGCATGAAGAAACACACCTCAGTTTGAAAATTCACAAGTTTGTGTTGTTTTAGAAGCCATTTATAGAATTAAAGTGCACAAACTTTTGTAAAGTGCAAATGGCTAAAATGTGTACAATTTTTTAAAAAAAGTACAAGTGATTTTATTTGTGGGGTAAAATATGTACATTAAGAAAAAGACATAAATTAATTTGTACATTAGGATAATTATGTAAAAGTCTTCACAAATTGTCAGGGTGACAGGGGATTGATGCTGATTTTTGTTACACAACTTGGTCCTTCTATCAAGTAAGACTAGAAAACCAGCCCCCAAACTCCAGTATGCAATAAACTTTAATTTATCAATTCTTGGTATCTAATCCATCTATTACTATGTCATCTTTTCCCTCTTTCTTAAAAAGAAACAATCGTGAAACAGTCATGGCCAGAGGCAGACCTACAACCATACAGTCATTCTTCCAAAAAGGTGTGCAATTGTGAATGAAACTGCCTGAGGTTCTTGAAAATATGTAGTTTTTAAACAGTGAGGTGGGTTTTCTGTCCTTTCTGAGGAAAAAAAAGTATTTTTTTGACGTTGTTCAAAGAAATATCAATGCCTTTTCTTCGACAATAGTTGGGAAGTGGGTAAATAGAGAATTTCCATCCTGACCCCTTAGGGCCCCTTAGTTCTTGTCTTCACTAACATGTAAGGTTTTCTTCTCATTAATCTGGTCATACAGGATTCTTGTTTCTCAGCCTAGCCCCTCTGTGACAGTTTACCCCAATGAAACTGACTTGGACTTGGATTGTAGAACTTCTACAATTTGTAAATATTCTTCACTGTGTCACCAAGGGACAGGTAAGATCCATGACCAGGGTGTTGTGAATCCTCTCTGTGGTTGAATTGAAACCTGAAAGGACTTATCCAAGGTTCTGGACCTTATCTCTAAAATACAGTTCAACACATTGAATCTTTAAAGTTCAAACTAATATTTGGATATGATTCATAACCACACTGATACGAAAGACAATAGCCACATGTTCTAACATCAAGATTACTGATCTGTATGAGGAGGATCATGGGGTCATAGTTCTTATTAGAATTATCGGAGAACACAATAGTTCCTGGAAGGCCCAGAATTCAGAATATTTAAAAAAAATGAGTTCTTGAGAAGAACCAGCAATTCCTAATAAATTTGAGACTGAAACTCAGTGCAGATGATGTTATTTACCACCTTTTAAAAAAGAAAGATAGAATAAAAAAAAAAAAAAAAAAAAATAAAAGAATAAAAAAAATCCAGCCTTGTCCCTTGCAACTGGCTTAAAAGCAAAAGGTAAAACCAGCCAAGGCTTGTATTGATGGTTTAATTTTGGTCACTTAGCAACATGACATGAACTTCCACCAACACACAGTTTTTGGGTGTCATTTTAGGATATTTGCTGTAGTTGCAGAGAAAAACATGAAGTGCCAAACCAAAGAACAGAAATGGATTTGCATGCACATACAAAGAGATAAATTTAGGATTCAGTTTTGAAAACTGGAAAGCCAATCAGTGATTGAGCAGTTGTAACATCTAAGAAGCCTCACAATCATGGCTGACTTCTCACTCGCAGAATGTATTGCCCTAAATCTAATTGTTAGTTCCCAGTGAGACTAGTTTCATGGAATCAAACTGATTTACCACATTCCCATTCATCCCATGGGTCTTCTTTAGATGGGAATAAGAAGGAGACATAGGGCTCTTTAAACAATGGCAGTAAAAGTGTTATGTGGAGAGGTGAGTTTCCTTTTTCGTTATATAAGTGTACTAGGGACGTATGTGAACAGAGTATGGGAACAGTTTGTGGAAACAGCCACTTTATATTTTCAACAAAGAAAACTGTCATTACATATGCAACTGTCTGTGAGGGAGGGAGGGAATGTTTACAGCATCAAGCAACACTTCAAATTCAGGCAAGTTGTTCTGGATTCCAGAAGGATGCAGTTTACCACTTAAATCTTATATTTATAAGAAGGAGTAACAAAACAGAAATATTAAAGTGCTATAGAAAAGCATCTTTCATTGCAGCTTCTTTAGCTTCTCTGATATGGTATTCATATTTTAACTTACATCAAAGCATCTGAAGAAAATGGAAGTCAATTATTTTGCTAAAGTACTTCAATATTTCTGTTTTGCTAGTTACCCCTCAACACACACAAAAGCTGGTGCATTCAGCTCTGCCTGCGGCCCACCTAATACTCCATGAGGCTTCCTGTTTTCTTGCTGAGCAATAGTAGCAGTGCACACACAAATCTTAATGTGAAAAAAACTATCTTAATTTAATTTCAAATATCTACCCTATATTTGCTGAACAGTCATGAAAATGATTGTAACCAAGTAGGATTTGTGGCTGGTTTAAAATGTGTTGTGAGCTTTGTGCCCACTGCTGGATATGTGCAAGATGAGATAAAACTGAACCATATTTACATAAGTCTGACACCAGAAAAAAAATAGTCCTTATTAGTTGAGGGACTGAAGAGACTTCTGAGCAGTTTCATCCAACTGTTCCCACTTTGACATCCCTGTACAATTCCTGTCATACTAATTAATGAACTGAGTCCTATGAGACTTAAAGGATTCAGCTATGGAGACATAAATTGCCCTTTATTTAACTTTCTTTTTTTTAACAAGAAGTGTTCAATGTTGTCACCATACTTGGCAGACAGATTCTAACTGCCTGATCTCCCTGGAATCTGTGTGCTGTGCAATGGGAAGGCAGTAAAGAAAGCAGTGGGGTGGTGTGTCCTTGGTCCATTCAAAGACCTTGGTAATAATAATTGGGACAATACTAATGATGTTCCCTAACATGACTAAATAACAGATTTAATGCTAGTTGGATCTAGACAGTGGGCTCAGGCCAGCATTGTCCAGAAATGGAAGCATTTATACCAGCAAATGGCTGCAACATAGAGGGTAGCAGGAGAAACAATAGAAAGAACAGCTATGGAATCACGGCAGTAATGGGAGAAGACCAATGGCCATAAAATATGAATAAGTGGAAACAGTGGCAATGAGCTCACTAGGAAGATCAGCTACATATGTCAACTTCTTTCAAACACAAAATAGGTTGATTTGTTGTAGTAATTCCATATGGGAGTTCCATGTGAAATTTACTTTTGAACCATTTCAGATATGGCAATAACAAAAAACAGCAACAAACAACAACAGCGAGAAGAAGAATAGACTAAGCAAAGATAATGTATACTGTTACTTGCTAAGTTTCCAGGTCTATATATGTGTGTATTGGGGGGTGAGTGGGAGTGAACAGTACCCTTGATCTCTTGTCATTTTTGTGGAATGTCCACCAAAGACCTTTAGAAATGAGGCTTTTTAATGCCTGGAAGATATTTTTTCAGATAAATAGAAGATAAAACCATATTTACACTACTGGTTTGGAGCTCGTTACTATGGAAAACAAATAAATGAATATTGGAGACAGAAAGAAATGTTATACTTTCTAGATCTGACAGCCTCCTTCCTGCTTGCTTCTGATAAGGCCATTGTAGGTACACAAAATCCTTAGTTACTTTATTGCTAACATCCCTAAGTGGAGTTCTGATTTGCAAAAGAAAGACTGCCATATGGCGAAGGAAGGCAGTGACAAAAGGAAGTAGGGCAGTGTGTGCATTGGGGGAGGAACCACACGGCCCTCTGTTGGACTGCAACTTCCAACATTGCTTGTCATTGGCTATGCTTGAAGAGGGATGTTGGGACATCTAGACCAACAACTTCCCACCATACTTTTCCCTTGTACAGTTTATTCTATACAAAATTCACGTATGGTTGTTTTGAACAGAAAGCAGCATATTATTGCAAGAAACAGGTTTTCTGGAGCAGAAAATAATATTTCCATGCAGGAATAGCTTTTCCTCTGTAGAAAATGCTATTTTTGTGTAACAAAACAACCATGTGTGAAATTTGCACCAAAAGGGGGGGGGGAACGTGGTAATCATGAGAAGGCAACACTGATTTCTCAAAAATAAGTCATGCCAGACTAATCTTATCTCTTTTTATGACAGAGTTACTAGCTTGATAGATGAAGGGAATGCTGTAGATGTAGCATTTCTCAATTTCAGTAAGGCCTTTGACAAAGTTCCACATGACATTCTTGCAAAGAAGCTAATAAAATGCGGGCTGGACAGGGCTACTGTTAGTTGGATTTGTAATTGGTTGACCGACCAAACCCAAAGGGTGATCACGAATGGCTGCTTTTCATCCTGGAGAGAAGTGACTAGCGGGGTGCCACAGGGTTCTGTCCTGGGCCCAGTGCTGTTCAATATTTTTATCAACGACTTGGATGAAGGAATAGAGGGCATGCTCATCAAATTTGCAGATGACACCAAATAGGGAGGGGTTGCTAATATGCCAGAGGACAGGATCAAAATTCAAAATGACCTGGATAGATTGGAGAGCTGGGCCAAAACTAACAAAATGAAATTCCACAGAGAGAAGTGTAAGGTCCTACACTTAGGTAGAAAAAATGGAATACAGAAATATAGGATGGGGGACACATGGCTGGATAGCAGTACGTGTGAAAGGGATCTAGGAGTCCTAATAGACCACAAGCTGAACATGAGTCAGCAATGTGATGCGGCAGCCAAGAAAGCCAATGCAATTCTCGGCTGCATCAATAGGAGTATGGTGTCCAGATCCAGGGAGGTACTGGTACCACTGTACTCTGCTTTGGTTAGACCTCATCTTGAATACTGTGTCCAATTCTGGGCACCCCAATTCAAGAAGGACATGGTCAAACTGGAGCAGGTCCAGAGGAGGGCGACCAAAATGGTGAGGGGCCTGGAAACCATGCCCTATGAGGATAGACTTAGAGAGCTAGGTATGTTTAGTCTGCAAAAGAGAAAGTTAAGAGGGGACATGATAACCATGTTTAAATATTTGAGTGGATGCCATGTAGAGGAGGGAGTGGGCTTGTTTTTCTGCTGCTCCAGAGACCAGGACAAGAAGCAATGGATTCAAGCTGCAGGAAAGGAGATTCCACCTGAACCTCAGGAAGAACTTCCTGACAGTCAGGGCTGTCCGGCAGTGGAATATGCTGCCTCGGAGTGTGGTGGAGTCTCTTTCTTTGGAGATTTTTAAGCAGAGGCTGGATGGCCATCTGTCGGGAGTGCTTTGAGGGTGTTCCTGCATGGCAGGGGGTTGGACTGGATGGCCTGTGTGGTCTCTTCCAACTCTACATTTCTATGATTCTATGATTCTCTGAAAAAAACGGGAAGGAAGAAAGAAAGAAATCTGAAACAGAAAAGAATCTTGTCTGTCTATGATTCTTTTTGTGAGGGTTTCTCCGTACATGGGGAAAAAAAAGATGTTTTTGATCATTTCTGAATATTTCTGAATATGCTTTCCTTCTCTACGTGGAAGCTTTCCTGTACAAAACTACAAATCCTTGTATTCCTTATGATACAGCCATGACACTTTTGGTGCTAGGAAACTGAAATGTTGTGGTGCCACTACAGCTTTGCCCTCTTATTTAAATGAAAATTGAGCCACCAGGTCATGGGAAATATGGCATGGTTAAACTTCAGATAAAAGCCCAGGCAATTGGGCAATATGGCAATTGCACCTTCCATTCTTTTTCTTTCTCTTTTTTTTCTCTCCCTCCACTCCTTACTCACAATTTCCCATACCTCACTTTCCTCCATCAAGCATCTAGAATTCTTATTGTTTCCCTGTCTCTAGAGGTAAATATAACACACATATACACAAACACTTGGGGTCAGGAACTCACAGAGTTCTCCAGACAGCAGGGTTATATAGAACTAGGCCTCTAAAGAAAGAAGTTAAAGTTTAAGTTGTTTGGTCCTATGTGTGTTATATGCCTTCAAGCCACCTATCGACTTATGGTGACCCCATCAATTTCTAACTCTACACAAAACCAGCCTTAAGCATTTGAATCAAACTACCACTTTCTGCTCATAAGGAGTGTACTGTCTGCAGCTTCAGTATGGTATTGTGGGCTACAAACAGTTTTTAAGTAGCTAAAATTAATTAATCCATTTTAAAACAAGGCAACATCATGGCATGAGCCTTGAGGGTAACCTTAAATTTTACACATTAAATTTTGGGTGCCTAGAGTTCTTTATTTTGGAGTGATAAAAAAGGCAGACAGATACTCTTTTATGATGATAGATTGGAGTGATAAAAAAGAAACCTGTCATTCATTACGATGCAGAACTATTAACTAAAGTAAGACTACCTCTCCCCCCAAAATGAACTGTCAACATGGACATAACTACATGAATTCACTGTATAAAGCAGATCAACTTTTCTCAATTGGTTTTAACTAGCTCTCTAAAAAATTGACCTTACTCATGAAGGAGAGAGAGTTGTCACATGTCCCACCACTAAGGGGTATCACAATTCTAATCAGTCCCTTTGTCACCTAATGCTAAGGTCATTAGCTCATTTTGGACCCCATTTTCCACTTTCTGGACCCCATTGTCTGCTCTGCCAGGGAACCAGTAACACCTTTCCCCTCAGGATAGAAAAAGAGTATTTAAACCCTGGCTCTGAGCCAACCAACTTGTAGTACAGTACTGTGGCATACTGGTCATCATTCTGTTGCCTTGATTCCCAGTCTGTACTATCCTTGGATCCTTAGTCTGAGCCACATCACCTCATCTCTTCACTTCTAGATATGTAAATATCACCCAAGTGATAGACTTGCTATCCAACTTTTCCTCCCTTTTCCTTCACTTAGCCTTGTGTGATTGTGGGACTGCTTGGATATTGTGTCGTGTGATTGTTAATTCTCTCAATAAAACAAATGCACTTATTTTTGAATCTCTCGCTGGTTTTTTCCTGAATGAGTACCAATATACACAGTTGTAAAATAATCTGTTAGATTACCCCTCTTTCTCGGGCCTCCTCTTTGAGATAATCTTCCCCACTGTTTTAAGGAGGCACTGGCATCACAGGTGGACCTCTGAGTCACCCACATTTTGGGGTAACAAAAGTGACTGCTGAAAGACTGGGTGCTGGTGGGAATACAACCCACAACTTTCCAGTTGGCTACAAGGCATCACCCTAGTATGACTATTCTGCTGGACTAGCCAATTATTTAGTTTCATTGACTGGGAACCATACCCATTGACTGGTATTGTTGTGTTAAGTGCTGTTATTTTGTCTTCTGATTTAAAGGAGAAGAAATAGAGAAACTGGGATGGCAATATGAGTTTTATAGGGCAGAGGTAGGTATGGTGATGTCAAGGTCACATGCTATCATACAGGAAGGAGAGAGAGATGCTTAATTGCTATTTCACCTTCCAGTCACCCTGCCAGCCTTGGGAACTTGAAGAAGGAGACATGCTGCCCACAAAACCTCACTTTACTCTAAAGTAATGCCAGGTCGGTTAAAAATAAAACACATATAATTTATGACCTCCTCAAGGTGAGGATGCTGACCAAGCATGCTTCACAGAAATTTGGCTGGAAGATGATAGTGGCCCAATGTGGGCTTAGGCTCTCCCAACTGGGTGATGTGTTAGTTGAGCAAATGAGGGAACATGGTGGGTGAGGTAGCTATTATCTATAAAGGCTGTCTTAATCTGACTAGAATACCTATTAAGGACCTAAGCCACACTAAGTGTGTACACCTGGGTCTAAAAACCAGAGATAGACTGGCAATTTTGTTAGTGTACCATCCACCTATCTGCCTAATAGACTCCCTGGCTGAGCTCACAGAACTGGTATCAGAGCTGTTGTTGGAGTCTCCCAGAGTTTTGCTTCTGGGTGACTTCAAAATACCATTGGAAGACAGTTTGTCAGGTGCACCTTGGGAGTTATGCATGACTAACATGGGGTTATCCCAGGTGGTTTCAGGACCTAGATATTCAGCAGGTCACACCCTTGATGCAGTTTTCAGCTGCATTTTGCAGATTTGTAGGTAGAGGTGATTAATACTTCTGAGTTGTCATGGACAGATCGTTTTCTGGTCAGGGCTAGCATCACAGCTACAGCCTGTCTCCACAAGAGTGGAAGACTTATTAAAATTGTCATCCCTTGAAGGTGAAGGAATCCTTTGAGATTCCAGGAGGCTTTAGGGGGTCTTATGGCTGGTGATACTGATGATCCTGTTGAAGTACTGGTTTATAAGTTCAATCAAAATCTAACCAGGGCTATTGGCATGCCCCCCCCGCCCCAGTATCTTCTGACCTGTTAGTAAACAAGCTCCTTGGTATACAGAGACCTTCAGGGAGCTCAAATAGGAAGGGCAACCTAGATACCATTGTTGGAGCAGAAGTTGATACTGATGTTTCCAGAGATTCTCTGAGTGGGATTACATTGGATCAATTTCAGTTGGTAAGTACTGCCGATATGGACAAGCTGCTAGGGCAAGTAAGGAGCATAATTTGTTTTCCAAACCACTGTCCATTTTGGGCCGGTCATCCAGTGAGAAGATGCATTCAGACTTTAAATACGTCTTATTATCAATGCATTTCTCAGAAAGGGGAACTTCTCATTCTGTTTAAAAGAAGCAGTGGTTAGACCACTTTTGAAAAAGCCCTCCCTGGATCCCCTGGACCTTAATAATTATAGACTAATATATAACCTTCCTCTTCTGGGCAAGGTGACTAAGAAGGCAGTTGCCTTCTAACTCCAGGTGGTCTTAGATGCCACATACTTCCCTGACCCATTTCAGACCAGCTCCAGAGTAGGATAAAGAGTTGAGACTGCTATGGTCACCTTACTGGATGATCATCTTAGCATCGATGGGGGGAGTGTGTCCCTGCTGATGTTTTTAAACCAAGCTATCCTTCTGGAATGCCTGGGGGAGGGCTGGGAATTGGAGACACTGTGTTGCAGTGGTTCTGCTCTTACCTCTCAGGCAGGTTCCAGATAGTGGTCCTTGGAGATAGCAGCTCTTCAAAAAATGAGCTATTATATGGCATACCACTAAGTGTCATTCTATCTCCAATACTATTTAACATAGACATGAAACCAATGGGAGAGATCATCTGGCGGCATGGGGCAGGGTGCTATCAGTACCCTGATGGCACCCAAATATATTTCTTCATGCCTTCAAAAACAGTCTTAGCTAAGTATTGTATGTCTCTTTTGAATGAATGCTTGGAGGAGGTAGTGGGCTGAATGAAGAAAAACAAATTCAAACTGAATCTAGACAAGACAGAGGTGCTTACTATTAAGGGTCCTAATTGGGGATTGGAGGTGTGTCAACCTGTTCTTGACTGGGTCACATTCCTCCTGAAAAACTGTGTTCACAGCTTGGGAGTGCTCCTGGCTCCATCTTTCCAAATGTCAGCTCAGACCGATGCAACAATAAGGAGTGCTTATTATAAGCTTTGGCTGATATGACAACTGAGCCCCTTCCTAGAATTGGAAGAGCTAAAGATGGTAGCGCACGTACTGGTAACCTCAAGTTTGGACTTCTGCAATGCTCTGCACATTGGGCTACCTTTGTACCAAGTTCAGAAACTTCAACTTGTCCAAAATATGGCAGCCAGATTGGTTACAGGTACATCAAGGGATGAATATATCACACGGATATTAAAATCAATCCACTGGCTGCCAATTAGTTTCCAGGCAAAGTGCAAAATGTTAGTTATTACTTTTAAAGTCCTACCTGGTTTGAGTCCAAGTTACCTGCAGGATCACCTCCTCCCATACAATCTGCCTCATACACTCAGGTCCTCTGAGGACCATTTATGTAAACCAGCCAGGACTACACCCAGAGGACCTTTTTGTTGGCTGTCTCTAGACTGTGGAATGACCTACCAGAAGATATTCAACAGCAAAATAGGCTGTTTGAATTTTGTAAAGTATTAAATACCTATCTCTTCCAGCAGGTCTATCCAGTCAATTTTAACTATGAATTTTAAATTAAAATATTTTAAATGGTGTTATGTGTTTTGGTGTATTTTAATGTATGATGTGTTTTAGTTGTATTTTAATCCATGTTGTATTTTAATCCATGTTGTACCCTGCCTCGAGCCTTGGGGAGAGACAGATTCTTTTTCCCCTTCCCCTCTTCGTCCTCCTTGTCCTCGTCGTCCTCCTCCTCCTTCTTCTTTGTCATCTTCTTCTTCAGGTTTTCTGAGGATGATAAAATGAAGAGGTAGAACTGCAGCATCTCCAAATAAAAGCTGTAATAATGAGGTTACCAAAAGAAGAAAAACAAAACAATACAGTCTCCACCATATTATTTGTATGTTAGACACCTGACATCAACCATTACTTTATGGTAGCTAATACCACCACATTATATAGTCAGTCTTAGTGAATAAACACATAATCAAATAATCATTTAAAATCTTTGTGATTCAATTATTAGCTTTAAGAGAGCCAGAAAACAGATTTCTCATAATTGAAGAAGATGGTTTTGTCCCTCTTCTTGCATTTCAACACAGGAATGATTCACATGGTCAAATTATGCATGACTTGCTCATAAATTTGAGGTGATGACCTGGTCATTATGTTGCTTCTCTTTTTCTAATTCCTCAGAAAATCAAGGGGTTTGTTTGTTGTTTCAGAAGATACTTGTGTGTGATGAGCAGCCTTAAAAAGTGTGGGTGGTGGGAGGAATTCACATAATGAAATTATCTCTGTGATAATTATCTCTATGAATTGTCCCAATGTGCAGTCCAGTGAGACTTCAGATCAATGAGTCCAATGAGACTTCAGAAGGAGAAATCTGTGCTTTCAAGAGAGATTCCCCCCTCCCAATTTCACACAATTAAGAATCAGAAAACAAGCTCCCCCATGCTGTGACTGTCATCTTCAAAGGTTACTATGACATTTCCCAAACATTCTGTCACACATGTGAATGAACCATGTTTGTTCCTTTGCTGTTGCTATATCTACAACAGCAGATCCTTTGGAATGGAACTTGACATATTGCATGGCAAAACAGATTTTTTTTTTTTGGTTAATTAAATTTAGGGAATTAATAGTCTCAAGTTGAAATGTTTAATAAAGTATCAGGAACACATGATAGAATGCTTGCAGTCAATGCATCAAGAATCCAGCTACAGCCTTTGAATAGCTAATCCTGTACAGTACTAAGGAAAGCCTAAGTATAGAGGCAAAAGATATGGGGATGAGTGGGCTGACAGGTGGAAAGAAAACAGATAAATAAGAATACTTGGTTGCTGTGCTGTTTTACGTTATTTGGTTCTATTGTGGTTCTATTGCTTTTACTGATTATGTGAGGTTTCTATTGCCTTTGAATTTTGTAAGCTGTCCTGTAACAAGTTGTCCTAAGAAATACATCGGCAACAGTAACAGTGACAGCAGCAGCAGTAGCAACAGCAGCAACCGTGATGACAAAACATAGTGATCGGCACTCTGGGAGAATTCCAAACAGAATGACAAAACATCTGAGTGATACTGCTACTGGTAGGGATCCTGGCAGAATCTGTTATAGAATATGCTCATATCAGATTTGGCCTGTTGCAAAGAGGCAATATCTCCACAGTGCTGGACTGTATGGTCTCAGTGGAATCTGTGACTGATTAAGAAGGATTTGATGCCCTCAAAATTTACAGAATTATTTTTTATGTGACTGTGAAAAACACTGCAAGTGATGGGTGATGCTACAAGAGATACCAGTAAAAGGCAAGAAAAGAAAAGCACATTTTTTGCATACACAAATTAGGGTAAGTGGATACGATGCCACCTTGCAGAAAGAAGGAATATTATTGTGCTTATTAATTTCTTCCACAAATCCAGTAAAAAAAGAGAGCTCTGCAGATATTTAGACACATGAAAGCATCTGACCATTAAATACAAACGGAAGGGATTGTGTCTGCTGTGTGCATATTTACTGTCATATCTGCACTACACCATTATAGTGCTATTATTCTGCTTTCAACATCCTGTGGAATTCTGGGGTTTGTAGTTCACTGAGACCAAAGAGCTTTCTGGCTGAGAATTCTAAATGTCCCCTCTACACTGCAAATCCCAGGATTCCATAGGATGTTAAAAATAGAATAAGAGCACTATAACTGTAGTACAGAAATGTCCCAGCTATTGATAGCACATATCCAAAACAAATACCTGGAAAATGATGCATTCAGCAATGCCTTGATGATTCCTGGGTAGAATTCAAATCGCTGATGGTCCAATACTCTAGTGAGCAACAATTGGTGGTTTCTGTGTTGGTGCCATGGTTTTGCATTTAGCACAGAGTTTAAGGGAGACATCCAGGGTGCTGAAACCTATCTCCAATCACAGCCTCCTTGAGTATCTGAGGCAATTAGCTGTACTTAGTGGTGAGGGATAGCAAAGTTGCAGCTTATGAAGTAACAATTTGCATAGCTATGTCTAAGAAAAAAAATAGAGCTGTGTGCTGTTCACTAAAAATTAGTTTGTTTGTTTGTTTTACAAATTTCATTTAATAAACTGGGGTGGGGAATGATCATACAATCTTTTTCAAAAGTAAAGTTCAAGACTGACACCATCCTCCCAATGAAACATTTCACAGTTAAATATTTTAGGAACAAATCTGCTAGATACCTGTGATGTCTTACCCCTCCTACTAGTTGTTTATCCTTCCAGTTTGTGCCAACAGAATTCTGGGATCGGTAGTTCTTAAAAGAGCACCTTGCATATGGAAATCCAATTCCATCTGTCTCTCAAATTGCATGTTCTATTGCAACATTGTATGACAGAGGTGAGATTCAGCATGGTATACTGGATTGAATGCTGGACTAGAACTCTGGAGATAGGGGTATGGATCACCACTTGGCCACGGAAACCAGCGTGATAACTTTGGTCAAGCCATACTCTTTCAGACTCAGAGGAAGGCAGTGGCAAACTCCCTCTTAACAAATCTTGCCAAGAAAACCCTGCAATAGATTTGCCTTAGTAGTACCTTAAGTTGAGGTTGACTTGAAGACACACAGAAACAATATTCTCCTTTTTTTTTTTTTCCCAACAACAAAGGGCTCAGAGAGGATCCAGTGGGCACTGGGATCCTTGGAAGCCACATGCAGCTCATGGACTGTACAGTTCCTATATTTTTGTTGTAGCTCATCTACATATGACTGTGGAATGGAAGCTTTCTCATAGAGGAATCCTGTGTCGCTGGAAAGCTAACATGTCAAAGTGAATGTGTTTCATCTAGATTTCTATTTTCAGGTTACCCTCTCATAGACAGAATGTTGTTTTCCTGAAACATAATAAAGTATTTAAATATTTAAATTTCCTATCTACATTTTGAGAGAGCATATTCTTATGATTCCTTATGACTAACTAGAATTATCCAGGAGATGAAGCTGTGTGAGTTTGTACCCAGCTGTATCTCCTCTTCATCCCCTTCTTCATCCTCTACAGATATTCCTTTGTTAGTGCCAACATTGATGTTGTTTTTGAATAACACCCAAATGTATTCAATTAGCATGACGAGTATTCAGCAAAGCGTCATTTTGGAGAACAATGGATATGAGACTATTCCTATGCACAATTTATGACATATCTGAGCTAGTCAGCATGAGGTAGGTAGATAACTGATGATATTAGAGGAAAGAGATGGGATTAAGGGAAAATAGAGAATTGCTGGACATGTCTTTTACCCCCAGATTTGGTAGTCTCAATGGCTAATTTTTCTCTAAAAACTATGGTTCTCGAGGCAACAGTTGTTTATACCCAGAATGTGGGCTCATTGGGTGCCTAAAAGCTGAATTGAATTTCATAGCAGTTCTCAGGGAGCATATACCAGTGATAGGTGATGCCAAAGGCAAAATTGTGAAACTTCTAATTAAAAGTTGTTACTGCCAGAATCAAAGGAGAGTGATTTCAGTTTTTTAGGAAAGGGATGGGGCTTCACAAAACTGGGAAATCACAAGCATTGGTCTCATCATAAAGGGGGCATGGGCATCTGGGGAAGTGCAGAGGGCCAGATCAGAACATCAAGAGGGCTGAATTCAGTCCTAGGGCCTGAAGAACCCTATTCTTGCTCTGAACAGTGTTTTTTTCCTACATTCTTTTCAATAGATTAAATAAGAATGCCCAACTGTTCTGAAGTCATTTGTATTAAAAAGAGACACACATGAAACTATTCAGAGCTGAAAAATTTGATTTTATTGTATAGTGATAATCATTTTTTATTTCACTATTTTACTAGTTATACTATCATTTATTATACTATTTTACTATAAAATTCTTATATTTTAATTTTATTATTGTGTTCTATGTTTTTTTATTTTTAATGATTAGTATTTCATTGCATTGGTGGTTTAGTCCTTCTTTCTTTGCAGTTTTCAAAACAAAGTTTGTATGCCCACTTCTCGGGGATATTTAGTTGTGGATTACCTCCTTCCTTAGCAGGGGTTGGACAAGATTCTCCTTAGGAGATCTTTCAGCTCTGTGAGTCTATGGTGTTTTCAGAACGGAACAACTCTCAATTTAGAGTCATGACTATCTGAATGTGGTTTTGAAATACTAAAGTAGCATATTTAACTGGCTGCCTTTGGTTTCTTCAGTCATAGGGGGCTTAGACTATTACTGAGGAAATAAAATAGGCACTTGGAAAAGTGTTCAGCGCTACATTCTACAGTGCGTGCAGCTACAATATTTGTTTAAAGTGATACTTGTTTAATTCTGTCTCCTCAGAAAGTCATTCCATAAAGAGGCTCACTTTATAAGAAGGCGTAAAGATTTTTTTTCCCACTTCAAAAGTAAATGCTAACACGTTATTACATGACTGTTGACATAATGGTTGGCAAAGTTTTGTGCCTCAGAATGTCTTAAAAAGCATATATAAAGAGAGTTTGTCAAACATTCATAGATTAAATTACTTAAACTAATTGGCACAGGCTGTAGAAGATCCCTTGGCTGCAGTTCATAGCTCATTCGCCTTAGATACTGCTAGTCTACAGAAGTACCAGGCTGAAAACAAGATTTTGGCTCAGCTTCATAGTCCATTCAAGTATCTTTCGTCTAACAGAAGGTCCTGCGAAGGCAGAAATACCTCAGCAACTACTTCTGCCTTTCACATCACCCTCTGTTCCAAAGTGAAATAATAACCACAACTCTGTGGAGGAAACATATGCTCCCACATTCATTTTTGCATCCCCCAAGTCACCAGGAGTGATTTTTTTTTTCTTTTAAAGAAAGATGTAGTACCTTGTTTTAGTATGTAGGGTTTTTATTTTTATTATTATTATTTATTCCACTTCTCTCCATAGGAGAATTAGACCTCTGGTGATATCTTGTATCAGAAAAATGCAACCCTCCATTTTTTATTCTTGATGAAAATATTCCTTTCACATCTCTCGAGAGTTGCTGAGAGATAAACTGCACTTTGCCTTCCAAGTCAACAGATCTGCTTGGCTTGCTGTGCATTGAAAATGGAAATGGTTTAAAAGAAATGGTTAAAAATGCATATAATTAACAATGCAGAAAGATACTTCAGTCAACAGTGGAAGTGTGTACAAACGTGTATACTATGTCTATGTCCATTTAAAATAATAAAGAGTGCAAAACATGCAATAATGAAGTGTTAAAACCCAAAATTCACAACTGACTGATATAATTTTAGGATAAAGTGTGTTTTGGACTGAGGTGGAACAAGTGACTTCAAACAGCTTTCCTAACTAGAATTATTCCTTTAGCTGCACATTCTTTGCAAATCTTGAGTTATCCCTCCATTGAAAGGCCAGTATGTATGTCTGGGACTACTGTATACATATGTGGAGGAAAGACTTGTGGATGATTTCTCTTAAGTAAATAAGGTTCAAAATTATCACTGTAAGACAAGCTATGTAAAGTCTATAACACTATATAGCAAGTGTGTGCAGTTGTGAGGCACATGTATCCCACAAAACTTTTTTCCCAACCCTCATTTTTTTTGTCTGACACAAAACATGGGCTCAATTGGCTCTTCTGGAGGCTTCTAGGAGCAGCAATTTACCACTGAAACAAGTTGCAGGGGCTCCTTTACAACACGCCCAGACACACACCTGTTTTTCAAAACCAAAAGGAGATGTCTGACTACTTTGTGTGTGTGTGTGTGTGTGTGTTTGCTTGTTTGCATACTTGTTTGTTTGGGGACATTTTGGGCAGTCCTGCTGGTCCCCAGAGGGCCCCAGGAAAGTAAATTATCCATTGAACCCACCAACTCTCCAACTCTGCCGTATAAGGAAGCTAAAAAAACCATAAATCTGCTTTTGCTGGGTCCAGGTTTTCCAGTAACTCTTAAAGCCTTAGGAAATACCTTTAGGCCTCCACATAGCCCTACAAAACATTGGTGTCCAGCTGTGTTTGGCTTGGTGGCTTACAAAGTATGCAGGTCTGATGAAATGCTTGGAGTTTCAGGGCTAGCAGGACCTGATTATCAGGAATGATGATATTTTCTGCTACCTGTTCATTGTTCTCCCTGATTTTGGTTGCGATTCACATACTGCTGGTTTGGGGTGGGGAGAGAGATGGTTCCCTAATAAGCCATGAACAATGCTTGTTTTAATGCAAAATATTTGGGGGCAGTTTGATCTTCTTAAAAATAATTAAAAATCTTAAAAATAATTAACTTTGCAAGAGCCTTGTCATGGAAGGATAAAAATGGTCAGAACTGGTTTATTGATATAGATCTGTCGCCTGAATTTTGGGTTGAGGAATGCCTATGTGAACTATAATGATGAACACCTGCACTTCAGAATTTACTTTTATAGAACCAGCAATGATTTACTAGGGCATAAATATCCTAAAGGCACCAGGTCTTGTCCTGGTAAATACTTGTACGAAAGACCATCAATGAATACCAGGGGTGGTAAGCTATTTTTCAGGGGAAGGAACTGCAAAACCACCTCTGAGTATACCTTGCCTAATAAAACTCTATGCAAAATTCATGGGGCTGCCATAGGTTGACAGGCCACATGTACGCATATGCACATACACACAGAAAGAGAAAGAGAGAGAGAGAGAGAAGGAGAATATGATTTACTAAGAGCCTAAAGACATTGAGGCCATCAGATCTCATCTGATCTTGGCAGCTAAGCAGGGTCAGGCCTGATTAGTATTAAGCAGGAGATCTCTACAGAATACCAGGTACTGTAGACTAAATTTCAGAGGAAGGCAATGGCAAACCACCTCTCTGTGTTCCTTACATAAGAAAACCCTATGAAATTGAATTTCATAAGTGTCACCATAAATTGACAGGAGACTTGAAGGCACACTGCTACAGACATGGACACAGAGAGAGAGAATGAGAAAGAAAGATTAGCTACAAAATAGGCAGGAATGAGACTTAGGTATGGGGACAAGACCAGATTTTGTGACAAGTTGAAGGAAAATGTTTCCTTTCCAAAACTCACTTACTTTGTTTAAAATGTTGTTTCAGTAAGAAGCAACCCACATATTAGTTTTCTTAAGTCAAAAATACCAATCAGTATGGAAGTCCTCATTTTATAGAACAAACATTTAATATTTTATCTGAATTTGATATGTCCATTTTTCTGAATCCTTTCCTTCGCTAGTATTTTTCATGCCAACTATTTTCTTTTTTAAAAAAAATAATTTTATTAAGTTTCACAAATAAAAAAAAATCATCTCAAATTGTACTTTTACATGTAATGTTTTTGTTCTTCCACTCTGATCTAGTTTTCATTTTCCAGACATCTACTCGCATATAAAAAATTATGCCTCACAATTCCATGTTCATCTTACGTGCTTGATCTTGCATTTCTCTCATCAACTCCTGTTATGTTACAGTTATTCCTCTTTAATTTCAACCATAATTCAGACATTTTCACTTGGCAGTTCCCAACAATTACCCATTACAATTTGCCATTCTGCTTTTGTCTGATCGTCCGATTTCCCATGCCAAATATTTTCAAGCTGCTTGGACTAATGCTATCCACTGGCTGCTCAAGAACAGGAACAAGGAGCTAGATTTAGTCCTAGCTAGGGGGCAGAGAACAAAAACATTCTCTTCTCTACACAAATGAGTGACAAAATTCTTGTCTTATTAGGTGTTCTCCTCACAGGCAACCCCAGCTCCCTTCTGCATGTATACAGAATTGGATGAGGATCATTCTTACTGGGGCAAAATCCTTCTCCCAACGGGGCTGGATTCACTTGTCAGCCAAATGAGGATTTTTGTAGGATAGTTTTAAAATTTCTATCCCTTTTCACAAGATATCTAGGATCCAGGCTCTGCTAACAAGGAAAATCTTTATTTATTTCATTTTTGCATGCAAGAACAAATAATTACATTTTTTTTTGTCTCTTTTGGGCAGGATTATAAGAGTGTTTATGCACATTTTATTATTTTTTTCTTTGGGTTTTGACTTTTTTAAATAAAAAATTTATAAAGATCTTCACACATACCTTTATGAAGAAATATTAAGTTTTTGTGAAATTTTTTCTTTCTCCTTTCTTCTTTTCTCTTTTTCTTTTCTCTCTCTTTCTTTCTTTCTTTCTTTCTCTTCCTTTTTTTTTTTTTTGGCATGGAAGTCCTAACTTATCCGTCCAGATATATGTGTGTGTGTTTATGTATATGTGTGTGTATGCATATGTGGGTCTAACACATGCACACACACACACACACAAATTGCAGTGGTTGAACATTTTTCTTGATGAGTCATTTGATTCTTAATTGTTGACAACAGGAAAATTTGTAAGCATTCTTTGCATCTGTACCCCAGTCTATTTACTTAGGAATAAGCCCTATCAAATTCAGTGTAATAGATTTCTGAGCAAACATCAATAGAACCATATTGTTAGTCCTGTATGTGATCATTAACAATCAATTAATAGTAATCTTCAGCACAATTGTGCTAAAATACACAGAGAAGCACCCAATTGCTCACATTTATGCCTAGCAACCATTTTTGGGGGGGAGGGGATCAACTTGCCAGTTAGGGGTGTAGGTATGTGTCTTCAAGTTGTCTGTTAACTTATGGTGAACTCATGAATTCAACTTTTTTCCCCTTTGGCAAGGAATACTCAGGGGTGGTTTTGCCAGTTCCTTACTCTGAAATATAGTCTACCTGGTATTCCCTGATGGTCTCTTTTCAACCAGGAGACTGCTAAAACAGGTATACTTGAGACATATTTAGACAGTGGTAGTAGCTGTCTCTGAGTATTGGACGGAATTATTTTAGGCTCTCCAATAGTAAATTCCATGCATACTTACTTAAAAGTAAGTCACAATATGTCTAACGGGACTTGTTTGCAGATAAGTTGGTATAAGACTGCAGCCTTAAACCAGTATTCCTCTCCTTTATAGAATGGGCAAGCAGCTATATCGTTATAAAACTGGTTTATTTCTTAAAAATAAATACAAAAATATAAATATAAAACATTGGCAGATAGAATCTGATGAAATGAAGTTGCACAAAGTTTTTTTTTTGTTCTTTTTTCTTTTTTTTTTAAACCAGCCGCATATATCACATTAACACCACGTGTACATTTTCAGGGATTTTTTTTTTTAATCTACAGAATAAGGGCATATTATCCTTTTTTTCCCTCTTTTGGTCCACAGCTCCAAAAGAAGCACACAGAAATTCTGTGCAAGCGTCTGATTTCTTTTTTTAAAGAAATATATTCCTTTTTCCAGAAACTGCTCAAACAGAAATCCTATATTAGACATGCTGTAGAAATTATTGAAAAAAATATAAAAGAAAATTATATAAAAAAAATCTGGTAGGTTTAGAGCACTTGGCTGTTTTTCAGAGGACTGTTTGTCTTAATCAAATAAGGGAAAAAAGAAAGAAAGAAGAGCCCCTGTGTTCTTGGTATGTTGAGTCTGGTGGGAGTGTTCTTCTATAAATCAGTTTAATGTACTGCATATTATAATAAGTACATATAAAAACATACAAAATAAGTACTCTGATAGCAGTTTCTGAGAAAGAAACACATTTTTTAAAAGATGTGGGTGTGCATGTGGAAGATGCATGCAGGACCCTTTGTGGGTCACAATTTGGGTCATTTTTTAAAAAAGCTGCACTTGCAAGTGTAGAACATGTATTTAACAGAAGCAACTCATACCTATGATTGCTTGAGAGATTCTAAACCTGCTCAAACTGAGTATATTGTTGTTGTTCTCATTTTAATAAAATGTATGACACTAATTTTTGATAGCTTTGGCTTTCGGAAAGGGGTTAAATGAACTGCTGTATATATTCCATGTGACATTCTACAAGAGAAAATAAAAGACATTAATGAGCAAATTCCAAACAAAATGAAGAGAGAAAAAAACCCATTGTGCTGAGTGGCAGGAGAATGTTCCTGAACATCAAAAATTGTCACGTGGAGAAGGTGTCTTTAAAATTACTTCCTCTCAAATGAACAAAAATTGTATATCCTACTGCAGGTTAGGAAGTGTCTTTATCACTTTCACCACCACCATACATCTCAGCAAGCTTATTAAATCGAGGGCCCCATTCCTTGAGGTAATCATAGTTTTGGTCTCCTTCAGTGGTACCAGACTCTAAAGAACTCAAGGATTCAGCTATAGAATCATTTCCTTCATAGGCGTAGGTTGCCAGGGAGTCGTACGGTGGTGCAGAGGGGTCATTATCATGCTCTTTTAACCTTTGGTTAATGAAATCTCGGACATCGGTATTATCTGGAGCAGAAGGAGTCCTCCGTGGTATAAATAATGTTTCTGGTATAATATCTCGGCGGAGTTTCTTATCTTCAATAGCTGCAGGATTCCTCAGAGTGCCAATATCAAAAGCCTGTGTATCTTCTTCTCCACCGCCTTCATCATTATAACTCACAATGTTGTCTCTGATGTCCTCCTTAGACAGGATCAGAGGTTCTTTCTTTCGCTGTCTCTTTAGAGCAGCAAATAACACCACTATAACTTGGGATGGGGGGAGAGGGGGAGAAAGAACAGGATTAACTAAGAAGCACAGCTCATACCTTATACACCTTTGGCTATTATGTGCATTCCTATTTTTGTGCAGGATTTCAGATTTTCTGTTTGGTAGTGCACCTATCTGGATATGCCTTGCTATCTACTGCTTTTGTCTATCTATGATGATTAAACCATATTTATGTTTGTATAAATATTTATAGTAATTTACAAATGGGTAGGGGGCAGCACTCACTTTGGCCTTTGACCAGCACAGTGAACTGAAAGTACCTAAGGACTTTGGCTGAATCAAATCTGGGAATCCTGTTAGTGACTTAGGTGCATGTGGGTGCAGCTTGTAAATGCACAGAGCTCATGAGGTAGAAACGAATGTTCACTTGCCCTTACACTCCATTCAAAAATCCTCTGACCATCCTGCAGATGTGAGGGACCCCAGCTGTTGTTGTTTACTAGTAGTGAGGAGGATTCAGACCATGAAGATACAGCTCCTCTGAACTCCCAGGTAAAAGAAAAGACAACTGTGCTTCATTCTAGAGCACATCCTCATCCTCATCCTCACCTCACAACCAAGCCAGAACCAGCTGCTTATCTATGTTCTGAATTTATAAAGTGACTGATTGATTTCTATGCATAATTAATGTTGTATATAGTTTTAATTCTACGGATGGTTTACTATTATTTTAATCTCAGTGTTTTTTCATATGTTTCTAGCTCTATGTGGCTTTACTCCTATCTCTTTTTATTCTATAACCCTCTTTGAACTCCATTCTCAGGAAAAAGGTGAAATATGAATAAAGTGATTTATTAATTGAATTGCCTCCCTATTCCTTCCTTCCTCACCAGTTAACAATAACATCATGTCCATCTTGGGGCACAATAGCTACTGGTAGGAGAAGGATGTAGAACTGTGTGCTGAACTATGTAACACAACCACCCAAACACTTGACTTTTCCCTCTAGAACAAAGGTGAGCATCTTATATCCCTTCAGGTGTTAAGAATGTGATTTCTATTATTGCCATCGGCCACAGGTACTAGGCCAGATGGAAGCTGAAGTCCAAAAACATCTGGATGTTCACACATGCTTTGAAAGTTTACAGAAAGTGTGTAAAAACAGTAGCCAAGTTCTGTTGCAACAAAAGCAAACCACATCTGACTATGGAAGTTTTAACATCTGACCTATAAACTGCTGGTGTGAGTAATTTTTTTAAACACATGGAATTTAGTATCCATCACCATTCGGATGGTGCCACTTTATTGTGGTATGAAAAAAACTAAAGCAAATGTAAACTTTAATAATCACTTTATAAGGCATGCATTTTTAAGAGTGTGGAATAAATATAAATCAGAAGTGTGTCCTAGAATGCCTTCACCTCAAGAAGCTCTTTATTCCAGAGAAATAATGATTAAAGATTAAATGGTCATCATATAAAGACTTAATACAGGTGAATAGAGAACAGTTATGAATAAAAACAAATGAGGAATTGATCCAAAGTGGCTATGACATTAGATGTTTCGTGTATAGACTATTGACTGAACACTTTAAAATGGATAAAATTTTGTTTGCTTTTGACTTTGCTAAAACAGAATTTGAGGAACAGCCATGCAAAGATGATGAACATTTGATAGCTACCACGTATAAAATGTTACTGAAATTAAAGATGGAAGAAGAACATGTGAAAAAAAAAGGTATGATTAAGTGGGCCCAAAGTGTGGGCCATCTTATCCATATCAGTTGGAAAAGATGTGGAAAAAAGACTTAAAAATTTACTTTAAATGAGGATTTGAAAGACTACACACACACACACACACACACATATATACACACATCTAGAGAGAGAGAGGGAGGGAGCGAGGGAGGGGGAGAGAGAGAGGGGGAGTGGGAGAGAGAGAGAAGGAGAGAAGGAGAGATGATGCATAGGTGGTATTTCAGTCCAGGAAAAAATGTGTAAAATATATGAAGGTTCTTCAAATAGATGTTGGAAATGTAATCAGAAGAGACTCTTTTCATATGTAGTGATCTTGTGACAAAGCAAGGCCATTTTGGTTGGTGATATATAAATTGATGGAGGACATTCTAGAGATAAAAATTCAATTGAAACCTGAATTGTTCCTACTGGAACTGATGGATGACCAGATAAATAAGAAATCTGTAAGAATTATACAACATATGATAACAGCAGCAAGAATACTATACGCTCAAGAAATGGAAAGATCCTGAGATACAAGCTCAGGAGGACTGGGTGATAGAGTTGCTAGACATGGCAGAGATGGCCAGGTTGATGTCTTTAATTAAAGAAGGGTCTCTGAATGAGTTGAAGAAACAATCGAAGAAGGTTATATTGTATCTAAGAGGCAGTAGGGGTAGAATGCAGTTGTAGGATTGGAATAGGGTGGTTGGAAACTTCATTGTAGATACTTAATATATTACTATATATTTGCATTTAATACAAAATAAGAATAATCTATAGTTCAAGTATTAATGTATACATGTATATATGAAAATTAGTCCCCATCATCATGTTTTATGGCAGAGACTTCTGTAAGAAAGTTACACATGACATGAAAGTGCTTCCTTTTGTCTGTACTAAACCTGCTGCAAATGCATTCCAACTAAGAGCAACCCAGCCCAATGCTCTCGTGTTTTTTTAAAATGTTGTAGAATACAAAATGCAACACTTAACTAAATCTACCTTTGTTCTTCTGCTTCAAAAAGTACTCATTAATATAATTTCAAACTTTGGCAGCTGCTTCTTGACATCTGTACTCTCATATATTTCCCTCAGATCTACGTGCTGAGGAGGAAACAATGCCTCATTTGAGGAATAAAGTGACAGCAAAAGTAATTGGAAATCTTCAGTAAAAAAAATACATTTAATTGACCCCAATATCCCCATTAAGGGAAACATTGTTCTAAGTTATTTACTTATTCATGTTGTATACTGTGCAAGAAAGGTACACTCACCAAGGGGGGGAAAAATCATGATTTAGTCTGGAAAGAACTGTCAAAAGGTTTTTTTGGGGGTTTTTTTGCGGGTGGGAAGGGATCTAGGTGAAGTTTGGAAGCCTTTCTTTTTACAAAGTAAATGTGAACCAGAGAGAGAGAGGGAGAGAGAAGGAGATTGTGATGGGGCAAAGGGAGAGAAAACACCACTTATCTGTGTTATCTCACAACAAGCACACCTCAGTGTGTTAGGGTTGGTTCATACATTCCATCCCAGGGCATTACAGGGCATTTTCTCTGCTCTGGTGGGTTTTAAATTCTTTCTATGGGATGTTGTTTCACACAAATGGCTCTCTTTGTGAAAATAAGATGACAAAGCTGCCTTTTGACAAATAAGGGTACAAATTCATCCCCGGATTTTGAGGGACTATTACATTGGGTACTAGTATGTGTGGATCTCCAGTAAAACAGGAATCAATATATGCTTGTTCTTTTTCAGGAGTGACTTGAAAGTCTTTTGAGGAGGTTTGAGTAAGATTGGCTTAAAGCTATTATGGGACTCCTGAATGCCAGTCTGAGGAACTGAGGGAGAGCTATATGCAATGCTAATTTCTGTGATGGCAGAGCCCATCATTCCTGACATGTTTTTCAGGAGGATTTAGTGCAACAGCTTAAAACCTGAAATATGCTAAAGCTGTGTTGCCTGAATCCAGGCAGGTGATTCACTACCACAATAATGCTCTATAATCCAGCTTCAATGACAAGCAGCATTTTAGCTTGATTACCTGAAACTCATTTGGCTTACTGCAGGCTGTAATAAGTACATAAGGAGCTGTGTTTGCAAAAATGAATTCAAGATGCAGCCTGGCTAGGTCTAACATTTTCCCTTTAGCGAGTGATAGTTCCCCTGTAACTTACCCAAAAGTATAATGATGCAGAGCAGAATGGCAATGAGTGCTCCTGTGCTTAGGCCTGCTGGAAGGAGCAGAGCTTCAGCATTACAGGACTGCATGTTCCCTCGGCTGTCGCAGGCACACACCCTAATAGTCAGTGTGCCAGTGCTACTTTGGATGGGGTAGTCATTGTCAGATATCACCACTGGCAGCAGATAAGTACTTATTTCGTGCCGGCTAAAGCCATTCCTTCTGGTCAAAATTCTGGCGGTGTTATCTAGATCAGCAAGTCACAAACAAGGCATAACATTATAGCTCAATCATCAAATCGAAGCTTTATACTTCCAGTATTAATATTTACACCTCTGTAAATATTAGCTGTAACCACTGTAACCAGCTGTAAATTTAGCTGTAACCACAGCTAAAGCTAAGATTTCCCACAAAGATGGAATTTGTTGCCTTGCACATGGAGTCCACAGACCACAAGCTACATTTCTGGGTTTACGTGACAGTCCACCCCCATCAATGTGCTTGAATCTTCACTGAAGGTTCACCATTAATAATGCAAGTTAGTATCCTTAATATGCAAGTCCACTGAATTTTTTCTAGACTTCCCCTTTACCCTAAATAACAGGCTTGTTTCTCTCATTGGTGAAATGGCTTTGCAACCACTGTACCATACACAATCTGGTGTGTGTATGGGGGGAGGAACTCATTTATTGAAACTGATTTATTGATGTATAGTAATGTAGTTGATAGCTACACTAGACATACAACACAGATCCATGATTGGATCTCTCATCTCTTTGAAAGTGAGCAAGCAGAAAACACATGGCAGGCCTTATTTTCTCTTGATTCCCACTATACAGTTATTGCTGAACATGATTGCTGATTGGAAAAGAAGTGGTTTCAATTAAAAATTTTAGAAGATATTAATATGAAAATTGTAGATATTACTGTGAGATAGAAGCTTTACTATGAGAACTGTTCAGAGATTCAACAGACCAGGAAAAACAAAATCATGTGCTCCCTTCTAATTGACCGATCTCAACCTTTGCTTGCAGAGATTTCTAACTTTTAGCTATATTTCATGATTTCTGTGCTGACTTTTTGAATCCAGTCATCCAGCTACTACGTGACATATACTACAGAAACATGCATACAAGATTAAGCATTTCACATCTTGCGCAGTCTATGCAGTATACCTTCATTATCCTGGACTGTGAAGTTGGGATTAACAGCAGCTAAACTGAAGAAAAACTTTTGTCCTCCAAGGGGATCATCCTTGTCAACTGCACTTATGGTTTGTATTAACTGCAGGGAAAACAAAACAAAACAAGCTCACATTTACGACATGGTTGTCTTCTCTGAAAGTGGTCTCAAAGGATGGTTACAAACCATTTTATTTGTTTGTTCGCATGGCTCACTGTACCAGACACTATCTTCATGAAACAACACAGGGGAATAAGATACCAATTATATCATTGACTTGAGTTTTAGTGTCATCTTCAGACAACTATGATAAATGATGTGGTAAATAAATCTGGCCAAACTTCAAGATTCCAATAGCTTTCTGTTTGGTTCATGATTCTTTGAATCAGCCCACGCCCCACTTAAGCATTAGGAGGCACCTCTTCTGCTTTCCTCTAACCAGAGACATAGAAAAAGGAGTCTCTTTATCCAGCCTCTCATAGTGTGAAAAATGAGGGAGGTTTGTGCAAACAGTAATATCAATGCACACCTATTCTATCTCTCAAATATAATAGTGATACTGCAGTAAAGGAGAGAAAAATGAGTAACCAAGATCCCGACAAGGTTCTTGTTGTCAAGACCTCTGCTCCTGTTCACACTCCATTCATTCAGACTCAACACAAAACTATGTTTTAGGCCATTTCCGCACGAAGTGAGGGAATCGCTCCGTGCCGTTACTCACCGGATCTTCTGGCTCCTCGGTCTGGTCCAGGGTGAATTGGAGCAGTGCGAGGTCTTAGATCCGCACTGCTCCAGCTTCCAAAATGGTGGCTTCTGGTTGGTCGTGGGTCCTGACCAACCGCTGAAGCTCGCCACACCTAAAGACTGCCCTCCACAGATCGCAGGCTCACATTAGTGCAAGCCTGCAAATCTGCACAAGGGGGCAGGTATGCAATGGCATGCTCTGGAAAAATGAGAAACCTGTTTTTTCTGGTCTTTAAAAAGCACACTGGAGGACCAGTTGGGGGTGTTTCGGAGTGGACTGAGGTGTGGATCTCCAGTAAGTAGTCCGAACCTAGTCCGCTCCAAGGTGCAGACGTCCTCCATGGAGGACGCACTGCGCCGTTTTAATTCCCCCATGTGGAAGTGGCCTTAATTCAGGGGTGGACAAAGTGTGGCCCATGAGTGACATGCAGCCCTTAGGATCATAAGCAGTTAAAAAAAGAGTCATTTACCCCAAATTTTGCCCAAAATACCCTCTAGAAGGTGTAGAAGGTATTTGGCACATTTTTGGCCCCATCCCAGGACGTTTTAGGTCTAGAAGAGGTCTTTAAAAAGGAAGTTACTTCTGATCAGTTCCTCATGTAAAGAAAGACCTGTCCTGGGCCCAAAACCAAGGGGTTGTTTGGGAACATTATTTTTAATGTGGGGAGATATGTGTGTGTATGTGACCCTCCAATATTTCCTGGAGGTCTAATGCATCCTTCTGGCCTCCCACACTTACCAACTCTGGGTTTAATGTAAAGTCAGGCAACACATGACCATATATCATGCTTCTTTGGTATCTTTGCAGCCCTTGCTATGCCTATTTGCCACCAGGAGTGGCATGAGCACTATCAAGGATGACAGCAGAACTGTACTGCTGAGCATCAGTGACAATCTTCTCATCCTTCCTTCTGAAAGGGAAGGAAATGTTCTGTCTTCCAGACTGGAGGGCTTTATGGTGGGTAAGAGTACTGTGGCATGGGATGCTGGTGGTGAGTGAAGGTGCTATTCCATGGAATATTGTACTTTGGTGGTAGTTGGTACCAGATGCATTTTTTGTGGAGAAGGGGAGGGAGTGAGATCCAAAGGGTCAATCCATGGTTTAACATAATCTACAACAATGCAAGGCTCATGCGCAATTCTCTTTCTTGGCATGGGTGCCTACAAAGAAACGAATGAAAGCTTCTGTTTCAATTTTACACTTTCATTACACATTGGCTGCATTTGGACACAATACAGTTCATGTGCATAATGCTGAACCATAGTTCCAAACTATTTCAATGTGAGACAGAGGGCTAAAGAGCCTTTTCTCCATGCAACAACCTACAAGAAAGTTTGTGCAGACAGAACCAACATGACTGTATCTGGAGCCTTTTATTTTTTTAAAAAATATAATAATTTATCAATAGAAAAACCAAAGTCCTTTGTGTGAACAACTCCCTGATTAGACATGTCTTAAAGCTTAATCCTGGGAATCACCTTTATGCTGTCATAATATAATCCATAGTTCTTTGAGGCACAAATTATAGTACAGGAAGTCGTGCAAAGATATCCAAATCTACTCCATTTGTCAACCCTTCCCTCCTTATTGGGAAGGATCTGAGTAAGTTAATAAATGAGCCTTGCACTCAGTCAGAAGGCATCATTCCAAGCTCTTGTTCTAGCCTTTTATCTGACACAGAAAAATATGTAAGAATAAAGTCCATAGGTAAAACATTTATCTAGGAGTGCTATTGAACCAACATTTAAGCCGGAGTTCTTCTTTTATTCTGTACCAGCATAAAGAGAGAGTTTATCTTCTCCTGTCTGCATTAGGACTTGTATCTTATGTTAACTCCTATACTTTGTTCTTTTTGCATGGCAGCTCAGAGAACTCAAGTGGCCAGTAGTGCTTTAAATAGCTCAAGTGTTTACACGTGAAAAATATTAAAGCATATCCACAATTCTTCTCCCACATATACTTTCTTAAATACTACATACCACTGATATTTAAATAGAAACACAGTTTCCTGTGTTTAAATAAATGCCATCTCTAACATTTGAACAGGAAGTGTTTCATCAAAAAAAAAATCACACAAGTATCCTAAATTAGATCCTTTCTTCTGCATAAACAATACCTCAGTGTGACAATCTGTACTGCAACATTTGTTGTGTCCATTGGGAATCCAGTTCAGAAGACAGAGTTATTCTGATATATACTATGGCAAGTTGAGATTATTCCTTTAATTCTGGACAATTTGGGGTTCTAAATATTGAGTGATTGCTATGACAAAATGGATGTATGTGTACATATGTATGTCAGAGACATATGTATCCTTGTTGTGAAAAGGAATCACTGCTTGAAAAAACAGGTGTAATAATTACAGGGTTTGAAAAAGGAATCACAACACAAGCTCTTAAACAGCAGATTAATGTGAAATCTATCCAAGAACATGCTTTCAAGAATCTTGTCGTCCCTTGCCCCAACATTTGAAATCTCAAATGGTGTACCACAGAATATATCAGCCAGACCAGAGTTCAAAACATTAAAAGTAATAGCTAACATAAAACTGGAGGAATACAAGATGACTAAAAAGTATTTCCAGTACAAAACAGCACTGAATTAAAAAAAAAAAAAGAATGAAATTAAATTCCCTACTCTCTTCCCCAATTGGGCTGCTCTATTCTGTTGTCATTTTAGAAATTCATGTGTGAAGAGCAAAGGGGAATGAACTCACTATGGTGCTTCATTGCATTCTGTAGGCAGAGTGAATATGGAGACCATTATCTGGCTTCTAGATGATACGATCTAAGGGTGATGCCAACAGAGCCAGTGTGGGTTTAACATTCAGAATGTTGGACTGAGACTTGGGAAATCCAAGTTCTACTCCATATTGAGCCATACAACTCACTGGGTGACCTGGGACCAGTCAACGTTTTTTGGTTTGACCTATTTCAGAGTTTTAGTGGAGATAAAGTGGTGAGGAAGAGAGCCTTCAGCCCATTGTTAGAAAGGTGGAATATAAAGGTAATGGCCATGTTAATAAATAATCACATAATATTGTCTTGTGCCAATCAGAATCAGGACAATGCTGTCTATTCTCATTCTGCCTACTGTTGTAGTTGCATGCTGAGAAAAAGGGGAAAAAAGACCACTAGCAAGCTAATGACAGTCATCATTGCTGAGAAGGAATATATTGCAGTAGAAAGAAAGGTTCATCAGATTTTAGAGTAAAAAAAAAAAAAAATCTGTTGAAAATGTTAAAGCTCATCCCCAGATAATACCACTAACTTATCCAGGAAGATATAGCACTCTCCTCTTCTCTGCTTCAAGTCTTAAAATATTCTGACTGCTAATTCTCCTGAACCTTTTTAAAAAATCTATTTCTGCAACAGTCTTCTTTGCTTCACTGAAAAAAAGCATTATTGGATGTTTACCTCTCTCCTCTTGTCAACTGCTCAGAAACCTACCCTCAAAGCTTTTTTTTTCATCCACCAGTTATCCTCCACCAGCAGAAAAACAATAAAGCAGAACTGTTAATTGTGAATTGAAAAATAATGCGGGAGTGAAAGGGTTAAAAGTGCTCCCTTTAGTTCTCCCAATTTGAAGTTTCCAAGGCTGTTTTTGTCCTCTGAGATACAACAGGCAGTTTCATCAAGCTCTAATGTCTGATACTTTCCTACTCTTGATGGCAAAGTCATTCCACAGTGATCAAAGGACAGTTCAAAGCATCTCTCAGAGAGGCAAAGCAAAACAAATGTTTGCCCTTCTGATATGAGCAACTTTTATGCTTTTGTGTGATTTGCCTACAGAAAGCCTTTTGAGATAAATTAGTATTTACATAAAAATGGAATGCTGACAGTGATGTTTTGGAACACCATCCATGTCAACTCAAAGCACAATTGAGTTCTGTACTGAAGGATGATTTGGAAGGGGGGAATCAAATTTGATTACAAATTACTGTTTATAACGTATAGTGTTCTCCTCTACTGAATGCAATTAAGGGATTGTCTTTTAAGATAGACACAGTGGAGAAAACCACCAAATAGAACCAGCAGGGATGGGGGTGGGGGACCTAGAAGTTTTAAAAGCACAATGACCTTTTTGTGGATCCTACAAGAAAGCCGTTTTGTAATTTACATGTTGATGTTGCTGCAAATTGTTATTGAGGAAGGCTGCAGCCTGATTCACTGGCAGCCATTTTCTCCCTTTTCCTGTTTCATTTTCCAAGCTGCTCCCTCATATGCAATCTTTCACTCCTAAGGAATAGATACATGATTGTGCCAATGAATGACTTGGTGCCTATTCCTATAACAAAACCAAAAAGCGTTAAGCATTTACATTAATGACTTACTTGACCCGCTCTTGCATTTTCACACACAAAAGTATCATAGAACACGGCAAACTGTGGTGCATTGTCATTCACATCCAATATTCGGACATAAACAGGAACACGAGTCATCTCTTTGGGGTTGTCTGTCAAAAGCAGAGAAAATGAACCATCTCATTTTTTAAAAAAATGATTCTCTTCTCTAACAGAACCAAATCATGATGCCATAAATACACTGCATGTTTAAAAACTCATATAAGATAACAAACTTCCATCAGCTAAGGAAAACTTTAGATGCCACAGGCAATATAGAACTACAAAATACCATAACAGAGGGGTCTTTTCATGCAGTGCTCAAGATTTTGTAGGAAAGCTTGAACTTCACTCTTAGGACCACTTGTAACTAATTTTGCAATGAAAACAGGAAATTCAGACCATTTCTACACTACACCATTATAGTGCTATTATTCTACTTTCAACATCCTATGGAATCCTGGGGTTTGCAGTTTAGGGAGAGGGATTTAGAATTCTCAGCCAGAGAGCTCTTTGGCCTCAGTAAACTACAAACCTCAGAATTCCACAGGATGTTGAAAGTGGACTAATAGCACTATAACAGCATAGGGAGGAATTGACCTCAGTGTTAGAAAGCTGGAAAGTTTTGGTTAGCGTGAATAGTAATGTAATTTCCCACCCTAGTCAGGCTCAGCTGTTTTATCTGAACTTAGCTGAGATCCTCACAGCAGTGGCAGTGTGGAGGTAAGTGACCCGTGTGGTAATATAGAGTATATTGGGATGAACCTGTCTTTAATGAGTCATTGAGACACACGAATTTTACAACAGGGTTGCTTCTGGTGAAACTAAAGAGATCTAGATCTCCTTTTTTGATATGAATCAATGTAGCTGCCTGAATGTTTAGACTCTTCTTGGAGGCATGGCAGCAGGACTAACATGATGAGATCTTATGCTTCACCATTGCTTAGTACATTCTTTGCTTAGATCATCATCATCATCATCATCATCATCATCATCATCATCATCAACCCTAAACTTTTTTCTCTGCTAGATGAGATTTATAAGAGTCTTTCAAAACATAATTTGGGACCCCCCCCCCCAGTCTTCTGTATCTGTGTGCATGCATGGACACAAAAACATTCTATCTTATATTTGAAGCAAAACATCTAAGGCTTCCTACCCCTACACATTTTCCCATTTTCTTTTGTGTGTGTGTGTGTGTGTGTGTGTTTGTGCATGTACATGCATACAAATACATTGAGCAAAAAAGTTACATTATCTGCAAAATAGATAATGTAACTTTTGTCCAAAATAGTTTCTATAAATCTTTATTGTGTAAAATTGACAAAAATTAAAATGGAATAGGTTGTCCTTTTATATGCCTGTGTGGAAAATCCCCTGGTAGCTGACAGTCTTTTTCAGTGATGCATTCCAATGTATATACATAATTGCACAAAGAAGAATACTGTGGGTACTGTTTTACATCCCAACTTTGAGGCAGGTATGTGTGTGGTGGCTACACTATTGCTCTTTCAGATGCCTGTGTTTCCCAGTTAATAAATAGGCACAATCCTATTACAGAAACAAGTGACAATCTGGACTTCTCCAACACTTTGGCCATTTCCGCACTAGATTGTTATAGCGCTATTATTCCACTTTCAACATCCTATGGAATCCTGGAGTTTGCAGTTTAGGGAGGGGTCACCCTAAACTGCAAACCCCAGGATTCCATAGGATGTTGAAAGTGGAATAGCAGCGCTATAACAATCTAGTGCAGAAATGGCCAGAATCTTCCAAATGAAGGAATAAATACTGCTGTGGCTTCTCCCTCTAGAGGATTCTTCACCTGATATCTTACATCTTCCACACAAAACCAGACAGCTATTTCTAACATGCTGAACTTTGTCTGGAACATGTGTAGTGTCATACAATACTGAGAGAAATCAAATGTAGTTCCCTGGTTCTAGCAATCTACTGAATAAATAAATAAGTAAATAAGTGCAGTAATAAAGCAATGGGGACTGGTAACACTCAATATAAGAGAAGTAGAGAAGAGACAAAGTCTTGGCTAGCTTTTCCTTCTCACAGACTGGGATGACAGCTTCCCTCTGCTCAAGCACCTTGCCCCCTTACACAGATCTGCTTTCCTTCACCATCTTAGTATATAAAGGGTAAAACCTCTCAGTTGTTATTCAGAATGATTACTGATCTGTCATAGCATGTTTCTGGTTGCTTAGAACTATTGGAAAGTGCTCTACTGAGTCAGAATTTATAACACTATAATGTAATCCTTATTAAGATAACAACAGGGAGAGGTATTGGGTGTCCTGAGTATATCCAAGCAATACAGAACTTCAAAAGTAATTTATCCAGTTTCTTATAGCTTAACCCAGTATAGAGATATAGCACTTTCATACACACACAGGCCTTTGGTTTCCCTTTTGCTTAAAGGTTTAAATCCCAAATCAGGGTGACACCTTCTGACCCAACTCAAAAAGGGTTTGTTTTGTCCTATGCCTTTCTCTTTACACCTCTGAGAAGGCAACCACTCTTATTCAGACAACTCCCTGGTTGACTGAAGGGCTCTATCCTAGAGCGCTCCCTCCCACCCACCCCCCGCTCTGAATATCACTGAAAGAATCTAAAAAAATCCAAGTTACTGTGCCTTATATATAGATCTTCTCCTTTCTAACCCCACTCCCTCTTTCTCACTAATGGGCTGGGTTTCTCTCGTACAGAACCACTTTGGTTACCTGGCAACCTGTTGCTGGGGCTGTCCTGCCACTCAGGTTAGCCACACCCCCAGGTTCCATGACAATGTTTTTTTTCTTCCAATTGGCCCAATTAGGAATTAATTAAGAATAATAAAAACATGTTTTTTTTTTTTAACAAATAGAGACTTTATCTCTTCTCTATATCCCAGTTCTACTGGAAGCACACACTTTAAACCCCTCCTGCTGGAAAGCAAAAAAGGGGTATCAAGCACTCACATTAGTGGTACTATGAAAGAGGCCCAATCCATGCACAATTGGTTCACGGCTTAGACATAATCCATTTTTCTCAATTATTACTGTTGTGAGCTTGGCTAGACCTACCTATCTCTAATTCTGAGGTGTAAAAAGAAATGGTTTTAGGAACTAAACCAGTGGTTTGTGATCAGTTTCTCTGGTAATCTTTAACAGTAAACACATCTCTTAACACAAGATACATGCTGAGATTGTGGATGGTAATACAGAAGACTATGAACCTTTCAGTAGATTTTAAAGTTAAAGACACAGGTAATCTGCCAGCAGGAAGGCAATAATTGTTAATGTCTTATGTTATATATCACTGGGCTGGGAATGTAAGAAGTTCAACAATCTTTGATACCCTTACACCATTCTACAAACAGAAGCCAATGGGAGTGTTGAACATTTACTTAACCCTGATAATGGGATATAATCCTCAATGATATCTAAAATAATTTTACTAGTTTAGGGTTGCAGGTCAGACTGAGGTCAATACCTGCTTTGTCCTCCAAGCTGGGGGAATGCTTAGAGATTCATTTATTAAAATAAGGCATCCTTTTAAAATCATCTGAGGTGGAAAAAGTGAACATATCATCAGCAAGTGCTCTAAATAAAGGAACTTCTTCAAACAAAGGATGTCCATCTTGACTTCATGACAGACATTGCCCAATATTGATTTAATAAAAGTGGGCAAGTGAGAAGGAAAAAAAAACTGTGCAAGCATGATCCATGATCCCCCTACTGGACAAGTACAGCATATTATAGTAGTCCAAATGGAATATGACCATCTTGGTCAGATCTGGCATCTTAACTTAAAAGGAACAAAGGTTAACCAGAGATTTCAGCAAGAAGAGTCCAGAAGCTTCCTTTCGTGGCTCTTGGTTGAAGTTTGAAGTACACTCCACCCACAGAGTGAACTATCTTTGAATCAGGAGAAGTAACCGCAGGAGGGGGTTGGTCTCTCATTCTAACTAATATTATGAGTGGTTTTGAGTTGTGGCTGTGTTGCATTATTTCATTTATTAAAAATTATTTTAAATATATAATAAATGAAATAGCATTTTTTTAAAAAGCTGTTTTTTTGTTGCATACCAATCATTTCACATTCAACATAATGACTATGATTTTGTATTGTCAGGGAATTTGTCATCCGATGACCACTTTTCTATATAAAGTGATTTTCTAGTTGATGTCATTCTCTGAACTGTGCAAGCGTGATTACTTTGGTAATTATACTGATGGCCCAGACTTCATAAAAACTATTCCGAAGGTGGTGGTGGGGAATCTTTCATTTTCTGTAAAAGACTACTGGCAATTTTCTTGCAGTCATTAAATTAGTAATAAGTTTCAGGTCTATGGTGCCTCACTGCATATAATGGTTTTTTTTGAAATCGTGTATCCTGTAATTGGCTCGGTGTTATCGAGGTTTTCTGTCTGAGCCCCACTAAAGTGAATGGGACCTCTTGCACAATCCTGCCAATCCCATTGTTCCCTTTGCTGGAAAAAAAAATCACCTTTGCACTTACAGCAAATATCAGAGAGGTTTTTTTTTTTTTTTTTGAAAAAAAGGAAGGAAGGAAGGAAGGAAGGATCATGTGACACCACCAGTGGCACACAATTTTCCTTCTTACATCTATTCTGAATAACAGCCCTCTTCCCAATAAATCATTCATTATACCCCTTTGCTAAAGCAGGAACGGCAATAATCAAAGTCTCCTAAGCCTCTGGACTTAGCTAGGGACTCCTACTGAAAATGACAAATAAAATCACAGTTCAAGCAGGCAGGTGTAGATCTGGATGGAATGTTGCTGCTGTTTTCAGATGACTACAATCTAGTACATGGATGATCAGTAGTCAAAGAGGCATGAATGTGCCTCAGTTGGCAATTACTCCAATTAGCAGTTGAGAAGATGGGGGTAGGAAGGGAACTAAATAGAACTTGTGTTATTTCTGACTCTGTCACTCTTTCTAGACCTAGAGAATGAAATAATTTAGCCTACAACTCCCATTAACCTCAGTAAGTATAGCTGATGGCTAGGGGTGGTGGGAGCTGTACACCGAAACATTTGGAGGAACCCAGGTTGGTTAGGACTGGTCTATGCACATCCAGGTGTCCTGGCTAGAGAATCAAGTCAGCAGCATCCTGTTAGTCACCAATTTGCTTCACTTCCTGCTAGTCATGAGCCTGTTTTACTTGCCGTAGTGGGACAAGTAAAATAAAATAAAATAACAACAACAACAACAACAACCTGCCAGAATGTTTCTTTCCCTCTCACACATGGGGAGAACAACAAGGGAAGCAAATGAACAATGGACTTACTGATCTCAGCTGCTATCACACTAAGATTGTGCCACTGTGATATTTCTCGGTCAAGCATTTTGGAAGTATAAATAGATCCATTTCCAGAATGTATGTTGAAGATCCTGTCAAGGTCAGTATGACGATCTAAGGAAAATCTAAATAGATAGATAGATAGATAGATAGATAGATAGATAGATAGATAGATAAACAAATAATAAGACAAACATGTTTGTGTTGACAACTACATGTACACCATTTTACTCTATTTTGTATATCATAAGAAATAATTATTCTAATTCAAGGTGAAGATGTTACTTCTATAGAATGATAGAGCCACTTAAAAATACTCTTATCACATTATTTGGGTCCACCTCTTCCTTTCCAGCATTGAGCTCCGAGGAAATCCATAATAGACATAAACTGGTAATCTCATTCTCCCACCACAATTCCTTAAGCCTCAATGAAGCTTCATACAAACAACATTTCAAATATTGCAGCCCTTTCACGTCCCAACTGAACATTACATGTGGTGAAGGAACATTTTGAAGCACAGTGCATCCCCAGGCAGGGCTAAATTCAATTGAAAACCAGGAAAGTTGGTACAGTTATTGAGTCTATTACCTATTCACTGAAACTATGTTCAGTTCATTGAAGGTACACAGCATGGGCTGAATCAAGAGCTAGACATTGTAAGGAACAGGACATACTAGATATGTCTTACATGAGTCCTATTGATTTCACCATCTACTGTAGTTAGGGCTAACATTGGATTTACCCTTACGGAAATTGTAAAATTTGGCTCATACTGAGGAGAGAATAATAAAGAACCTACAGCAGCTTTCATTGTCATGTTATGTATGTTCTTCATACTTAACCTTCCCACCCCATTGTTTCTTATATTGTCTATTGCAATTGTATCCAGGTTGGCCTTCATTTCTCCAGAACTTTAAATTCAAAACATCCTTGTTCTTTACTCTTTCTCTGCCTGCCTGAGTAATTCTCTTCATCTACCCATTTCTACCTCATGCTTGTCCCTTCATGGGAAGATTTGCCATGATTTGGTTTTGCACTGTGCCTTTTTATGTTATAGGCTTTAAAAACTCCTAGTATTAACAACAATAATAGCAGTGGTAGTAAACACAGCAGTAATCACCAGCAACAAATTGTTAGCATTTTTCTTTCTATAATAAAAAGTGTATTCCACAACCCAGTGTCTTTGACAAGTGTTGGACTACAACTCCTATAATCTCCAGGTAGTTCATCCAGTTATGCTGTCTCAGGATGATGGGAGTTGTTCTCCAACATCTTTGAAGGGTATTGCATGCATTTATTTTATTTGCTTTTGAAACAACAGAGATACAGACAGACAGACAACTTCATTCTGTAGAGGAATCAACACAAAAGTACCTAGAAATTTTAAAAACTGGAATATAACTTTAAAACTCTAAACGCAAACAGTAAAACCAAATGATAATTAACATTAAAGTTAT
Source organism: Cyclura pinguis (assembly GCA_030412105.1). Lineage (NCBI taxonomy): Eukaryota > Metazoa > Chordata > Lepidosauria > Squamata > Iguanidae > Cyclura > Cyclura pinguis. The sequence goes on from CM059602.1 coordinate 163,424,359, forward strand.
ACTTATTTATTTATTTATTTACTTACTTACGTACTTATAATGCCAAAGCACACAAAAAACAACTTCTCATGAGCTATCACATCACAAAATTATACCATTCTTATTCCACTTTAACTGTCATGGCAACTTCCTATGGACTTTGGTAGTTTGGTAAGGCACTGTAGCACTCTGGTGGAGTTCTAAATGTGTATGCTGATGTTATGTGGCTTCAAATTGACTCTGATTTATGACAACCTTATCATAGACCCTTTTGGAAATTATTTATTCAGAGGAAGTTGATCACTGCCTTCTTCTTAGGCCATTTCTACCCTCTACTGTTATAGTGCTATTATTCCACTTTCAACATCCTGTGAAATTCTGGGGTTTGTAGTTTACTCAGGCCAAAGAGCTCTCAGACTGAGAATTCTAAAGGCCCCTCCCTAAACTGCAAACCCCAGGATTCCACAGGTTGTTGAAAGTGGAATAATAGCACTATAACAGTGTAGTGCAGAAATGGCCTTAGGCTAACAGAGAGTGACTTGTGGATCAACCAGTGGGTTTCCATGGCTAAGGGAGGATCTGAACCCTGGTCTCTCAGAGTATTAGTCCAACACTCAGGCCACTACACCACACTACATTCTAAATGTCCCTCCCTAAACTTCAAATCTCAGAATTTCCTATGATGCTGTCATGGCAGTTAAAGTGGAATCATAGCACCGTGGGGTATGAAATGAACCCTGAATGCAGTGACAGATTGATAAAAGACAAAGCAATCCTTCAGATATTTGGGCAAGAGTGTGCAGCTTCCTCAGGTTCAGGTATTGCATCAGACACCTGACAGGCCTGGAAGGACTATACCCCACTCACACCCTTTAAGCAATAATTTTTAAAAATAAACATGAAATGAAAATAAAATCTGTCTTCATCCTTCTGTTATGTTTTAGGGCCAGGTGCAACCCTTTTTCCTAAACAAAAAAAGTGATCAAAAGTCATTGGGATTTTGACAAGACTATCCCACAATTATGAGAGGCCAACTCTCTGCCCCCAAACAAATTACTCTCTAATGCCCCCAGTGAGAGTGTGGGACTTGCTCATTTTCTTTTTTTTTTAAAAAAAAGGATGTAAAAAAATGGAAATGGCCTCTTAGAGGCTCCTACCACTGATTTAGAGAAAAAAAATTATAAGGGATTTCATACAAATTTAGATAAATTTCAGATAATGCTTTTGCATGCCCTCCAATATTTCATAGATGAAAATCAGGACATGTGTGACCAAGCAGCATCACAGTGTGGTCAAGATGACAGAAGTAATTAATGAGGAAGAACATACAAACTAGAAGAGACTAGAGCAGTTTACTTTTACCTGAGTCTACTTGTAAGGACAAGAATATTCCCCATCCTCTTCTTTCTCCTTCATGAATTAATTCAGTGTGAATTCTTCTCCCTCTGAGGAATTAGCTGAGTGTAAACTACTCTTGCACTTTGCACTCAGAGCCTTATCACACCATATCTTAATACTCTGTTGTCTTGTTGGAATCCCACTATAGCCATTCCTGTGATGGTATCAGGTTATTAACACTTTCTACCGCACCTTTTTGACATCTACGGATGAGTAGCGCCATTTGCACTGTTCTTCCCTCTACATTACAGTGTCATTGTTGAGTCTTTTTACCTGCCCCACAACTCCTGAATGGTCTGGAGGCTATTGGGCAGATGTCTCCTTGGGAGTAGCTGAGGGAGGACAACATGGGAACGCCCACCCCATGCCCGTTACTGGATCAGCTAGGAAAAGAAGTGTTATGAGGAAACCACACTTCCAGAGCTAACTGGATTGTTGAGGGAAAGGGGGACATTAATAGATTATTTGCAGCATGAAAAAAGAGCATATTTAAAATGGATTGCAACACAATAGCTGCTAGTGAGCAATGATGTTGTGCAATAGGACCAACCCTGACCCAGGAATAACGTATTGCTCTGGCAGTATGACTCCTTGGTGTGATAAGGTCCTCATTTTGCAGCAACTGCAATGAGCTGAGGAGGAAAGGGAAAAGTGGAAGGAAGAGAGAGAAACTAGGACATTTTGAAAGCAGCTGATAAAGTGGAACAGCAGAGGATTAATCAAGACTATCCCTGATGCCATTTCAGCACTGGACTGTTACAGTGCTATTATTCCACTTTCAATATCCTATGGAATCCTGGGGTTTCCATAGGACTCCATAGGATATTGAAAGTAGAATCATAGCATTATAACAGTCCAATGTGGAAATGGCCTGAGAAATAGGGGGAGTTGGAAAGAATATGTTTATTATGTTGTTGCCTCATTTCATTCATTGAATTTTATGAGGGCTTTCCATGAGTTGATTCCCCATGCTCATTTGTTCCCTACTTTTTTCCAGCCCTTCTTCCATCTTTTTCTTTACCACAAAACACCTCTTAAGGAGGAAAATATGGAACAGCTTCACAATGTTTTTTAATTGCTAGCCTCCTGAGGAGCCATTTGTCTAGAGATGCCCTTTGTCACAACTGATAACCAGTATGGCTGAAATGGAGTATTAAAAAGTGTAAATCTGTTGTCCCTAGAAATCTTCTCCCCTTCCAATGCCTAGAGATGACAATGGTGATAATATTATTTTTGCTATTATTTCCTTCCATGGGAGTAAAATAAAATCAGTTCAAACAAGTTAAAGCAATGTAAAGCAGTGAGAATAATTTTAGAAGACTATAAACACATTGGGCAATTTGGCTATTTAACATAATCTTAAACAAGAACAAAAACAACCACATCTGTAGATCTGGATGAAACTAATTAATCCCAAATTTTTTAGTAAAAATAAAACAAAACAAAAATAAATCAAAAACATATATTTGATTGTATTGACACCAATGAAACCTGTAATATAATAATTTTGCACAGTAAAAGGCTCTCTCCTACATTTGACAACGGTGTATTGCTCCTACTGGATGGAAAAAAGCATTGTATTTATTAAGCAAGTAGGAGGGTTTAGATGTCAAGAAAGAGAAGTAAAAGCGTTGCTGTGCATAATAGGAGCAGCTAGAATAATTTATGTACAAAAGTGAGAAGACAGGGTGATACCTACAGATGAAGAATAGGTACCAAAACTTGATGACATGTATCAAATGGATAAATTAACCATGTTATTAAATAATAAAAGTTTAAGGCCCTTTCCACATCTTACCTTTTGTTGAAGCCATCACATGGGGATCCCGGGGTTGACTGTCCTGGAAGGGGAGCATGACAGAAGTGCTCCTCTCTGCATTGGCTGCCTGCTGGAATAGAGGAAGCACGATGGCTCCACCCTTCCCTTCCACAGCACAGCCTGGCACTTTCCCAGGGTGCACTGGGGAAGGAAGTACAGCCATTGTGCTTCCTGACCCTCTGCACAGCAGGTAAGTGCGGGAGGGCAGCGGAGGACTGCGTAATTGTGGTTCATTGACAGGAAAACCCATCAATGATTTACTCTGTGATTGTGACAGGTGGCCATGGGATTGTGGCAGGATCATGATGACATCATGCAGAACTGTTGTCACAGACCCATCGTATTCCCATCACCACTGCAGGTTGACAGTGGGGTGTGGAAAGGGCCTAAGACGAACTAAAGAGCACTGGGAAGAAGCAGCACAATTAAGAGAAAGGAAATTGGGAAAATGGGGGAAATTAGCAAGACTGGACCTAGATGACTAGAAATGTGAATTAGAAACTTGATGTGACAGTGAATAAGTAACTTATGCAAACAGATATGTAATAGAAATGATTTTATATCATGAGTATGATAGACAGAGATGTAAGTTGTGTTAAGAAAAGTTATTCTTTTAAAAAAAAAGTGGAGAAGAGATCTTCTCCTGCAGATCTCAATCCTTGGGCAGCTGTATATGCAATCAATCATGTAGTATTACAATACAGCATGTTCCTGAATGTTCCACTTTATATGGAGTCATTTAGAAAGCAACCTTTATATGGAGCCAATAGAAGGCATCCTTAGTATGATGCTGATACCATGCACAAAATACGTTGAGATGCTGGAAGACAAAGAACAAGACCAAGCTTTTCTTCCTTCAGTAACAGACTTGTGATTGTTCAGTTTTTACTTCAGTGAAATATAGGGAACTTACATTGATGGGAAGAACTTTTTTTTTTTAGGGAAGAGCAATTTCTCTTTTTAAGCTGTTACTTCAGTCCCTTTCTAATAACAGACTGATGCACAATTGTCAGTGTATGAACACTGTGGAGTTATAGCTCCACTCAGAAAGCTTTTTTGTGTGCTTCCTTCCTGTGCAAAATCAGTCAGCTGTGAAATGTGTCAATTTTTGTAAAGTACTTATGACATATTTTGCTGACATGGAAAAGGTGTATGTATGCTTGTGTGTGAAAGGCTTATAGTAGCATAAATGTATCTAGTCATTACTGCAGACAATGTATATTTAAACTCTGCTCTCTTTTATATATGAATAGTTTGGCTGCATTAAGTGTCTTTCTTTACTCTGTTTTTTTTTTTAAAAAAAAAAAGACGGCTCAGAAAGAACTATAATAACCGACTCCTGTGCTTTAATAGACATAAGGCAACTTTTGCTTCCCTCCAAGCTGAACCTAGATAAATACAGTCATTTCACTTTATTAGCCTTATTATCTCTGTAGGCCAAAAAATATTTAATTAGGAAGGTGTAATGTAACCCTGCTGCTCCTGCTTCAGACCCCAGATAATATCACTGTAGATTGAATAACCTGCAGGGGTGACTTTATTCTTCAAATACTATCAATACTTTTAGCTGACTCTTCACCTCCATATTTTTGCATGTAAAGCAGGAAAACTGATCTGTTCTGAGATTTTAAAAAATGCAATCATATTGATCTCTAGGTTTTGATTAGACCTGCACACAAACGGCCTCTCCAAATTTTCTACTGTATTTATGGGCAGAAAAGCAATGGCAGTGGTGTATGAGAATGTGAATGTGTATGTATGCAGGAGTTGCACCAAATTTCTCTGGAAGAAGACAAATTCTCAAACAATCTCTAGGAAATGTACTCACTAGTTGCCAGGGTATAGCCATAGGCAGGAATGGGAATAAGGGTGTTGTCCCACAAATAAGACTACTGCTCCTCCAGGAAATGTTCCTTAAATCCCCAAATGTCTAGCATTGCAATGACTTAAACTTTCAGTTGAGTATTTAGAAATATGATATAGTCTTCTGAGGAAGTGGGATAGAGAACATAACCATGACAATGTGAACATAGGAAATACTTGGTGCAAACACTTTTCAGTGTCTCACTTTCTATTACCCAGATTGAGCCTCCCTTATTTAGAGATCTAAAAACCTGCAAAACCCAAAACTTTTTGCTGCCAGCCACCCATTTCTGCCATTGAGGTGGCAGCTGTGGTTCTCCTGCTCATTTGTCTCTCTGATCTGAGGAACACTACAGCCTCCAAAGTGGAAGTGGGCAGCTGGTAGCAAAAAGAGAGAGACTGGGCATTTGTGAAATGGCAGGAGGTGTGGATTCACACCAAGTACTGTGCTTTTATTCCCACCATTTTACAGATCCCCAGTCTCTCTCCAGCCTCATGTGTCATACACAACACAAGTAAGCAACCAAACAAGAAGCAAGCCTATTCCAAAAGGGAACTGTATTCCAAAATCTACCCCTCACCAAAATAAAAGCCCTCCCTGAAATATGGAACACTTCTGGTCCCAAGCATTTCAGATAAGAGAGGCTCAACCTGCACTAGAAATCTGGGTAATTAACAAAATTTCATGGGGGTGTGGAATTCTTCAGGAGGGCATTTCACTGATGTTGCCCTTCCCCCATAGGCCATACTCTTCATTTGTAGCATAGCATCTTCATTGTTTTCTAAAGGTATTGTTGTTGTTGTTATTGGTGGAAGTACCTACTTCTAATGCAGTTATGGCAACTTGGCTATAATTGTATACCCTCCATATTGACTCTTACCTAGCGTTGTTGGCTTTAATGCAGACACGAATAATTCCACTCCACTGCTTTCAATGGTATAGTTGTTAGAAAGTTTAGTGGATGGAGCTACTGATTTACCAGAATATGTCTTCCAATTTTCTGCTCACTAAAGCTGAAGGCAGTAGGAGAAGAAGAAGGCCAAAACAGAAGTGGGCTGACTTAATCAAGGAAGCCACAGCCCTGACTTTTCAAGACTGGAGTAGGGCTTTTAATAACAGGATGTATTGGAATTGTCTTATTCATGGGCTTGTCATAAGTTGAAGTTGACTTGAATGCAATTAAATACAACAATAATCCAAAAATAGCTATATGCAATGGCCTTAGACAACATCCAGAAAGAAAAAAAAATGCTCATACACACACTTCAACTGAACGACTTTAGCTGGGGCATCTTTTTTTTTTCCAATTCCAGAAAAAAAATGAGTATGTTATACAAATTTTCCATGACGACAGAAGTGTTTGTTGGTTCAGAGTTAAGGGTATTTCACAATATTCAAACACCTAGAATCACATAATCATATGAAGTGGAATGTTTGTTTTGGGTAAAAGTGTAACCAAGAGAGACATAAATGACTTTTGGAAAAAATTATCCCAGACATTTTAATTATTGTTTTTGTTGTTGTTGTTAGCCTAAATAAATAAATGGTATGTGCTGCTTACAGCTTTCCTGGGAAGGGACAATGTAGTAAAACACTTATCTTGTAGAACTAGTTATTTCTGAATTCTGTAACAAAACGTGAGGGATTAAAACATTCAGTCTGCCTAGATGACAGGTAAACTGTATCACTTTTCTACATTACTACACACAGTTTCTATAGAACACGCCTAGCAATCTTGGTGATAATCAATCACTTTTCAATTACTTTATTTATATCTACCTCATCCTCAAGAGTGGAGCTCAAGGTGGCTATGAAGGAATAATCTTGCTCTTCTACTTGATTTATCCTCATGGCCTCCCTTTCAAATTATGAAACAGGATACCTGTGTTCAGCAAGTTTTTATAGAAATTGATCTCTTTCCCTCAAACTCTTTTTTCCCCTCGTTCTCCCTCTTCTAATACACACACATATGCATATACATATATACAGAAAACACACATATTGCCAGAATAGTGTGATTGGTCAAAATAGTTTGATGTTATAGTTTCACGGATTTATTTATTTATTTATTGCGTCTATTCTCTACCAAAATCTGTTCAAAGGACTTGTGTTATTGGGTGACATATAGATGTTCCTAAAACATTTTAAAAGCTGGGTATGAGCCATAGAGTACCACTCATTTTTTGTTTTTGTTTTTTACTATTTTTCCTAAGAGAAATTGAGTACGTGAAGAGATAGATTTGTAAATGAAATCAGATTCAGACTTATCCAATTCTTTTGCCAGGAATCTTTCATCTTTCTCTTCTGCCACACACTGATGTCTTTCTTTAACTGTTCTTAAAATACCTTTTGTCATTCCATGGAATATCCAGACTGCCTGGGCAGACATTAACAAGATAATTATCATCGGTGTGACTGTCACATAATATGAACAATAGAATGTGATGGAAGATGAGCTTATGCTATTATGGAATGTCAAGTCTTTGTAGAGCCAATTAATCTTCATTATTTTTTATCACAATTGGTTTCTGTCACATAACACTGTAATAAAGAAGCTATATATAATTCCATTAGTTCTTGGTTATATAAATATTATATGGACATTTGAGAAATACTGGAGTAATATAATATGAAAACCTGAGGTGGAAAAAAAACAACAACATGCTTCTAGAAGCCCACACAAATACATAGAGTGTACCAAATATTCACCAACCTTTCTTTGATGCTCTAGTATTGCCTGAATGATCCTTCACACACCATAACACACTTTATCACCTTACCCAATGAAGACAATAATGGAGACTTGATAGAAATTATCCCATGCAATGGGTATCATCCAGATGCTTTCTGCTCAACAAGTTCTCACCTTTATCTTTTAAGCACAATGCAATTATACTTTGCCATAAAGTGTCAGGATCTGTAAAACTATCCTGTGAAGATGTGTGGAATCATTTTTGATTGTTTGGCCAGAGATACAGAAAGGGTAGCTAAAAAGACCTCTCTTGGTGAAATCATATAGCTAGCACCTATAGTGAAATCCATTGATGACAACACTAAGGCCCTTTCTGCAGCACCCTCCCATCCCACAATTGGGACAGGAGAAGGACCAGACCACAACAATGTTTCTGCATGATGCTGTTATGGTCCTGTCCTTCTCCCATGTGATCACAGATTCAATCATTGGTGGATTTTCCCCATCAATGACACACGATTGTGCCACCCTCCTGGACTTATCTGTCCTTCAGAAGTTGCAGAAGCACAATGGCTGTGCTTCCTATCCCAGGACCTTTCCACATGGCATTTGCCATGCAAAAGGGTGCCTGGAGTGTCCCACAATTGTGAGGAGCGATCTGCACGATGCACTCACATTGCACGATGCTCCAGGGGCCGGCAGGTGCCACTCATGCACCTTTTCATTTTCGGTTGGAAGCCAAAAATGGTGCACGATCACACATTGCTCCCGGGCCACGTGTGCACTTACTTGGTGTGCAGTGCCTCTGCAGCTGTGCCGGTCACACTTCCTGCCCCAATGCAGCTTGGGAAACTCCCAGGCTGCACTGTTGAAGGAAGGTGGGCTCTCACGCTACCTGCTCGGGAGCAGGCAGCTCGTGCGGAGCTGAAGCAGCGGGGACATGAGAGCCTCTTGCTGGAGGCTGCTCGTATGATCCCCGCACCCCAGCACTGGAAAAAGGTAAGGTGCAGAAAGGGCAACAGTGTAGCCTGGGAAAGTAACTAGCTGTACTGAAGAAGGAAGAGACATGGCCATCATGCTCCATTCTGCAGGGAGCCATCCAGTATGGAGGGGACCATCCCTGTCACACTCCCCTCCTGGGATCCCTACCAGATAGCTTCACAAAAAGTTAGGGTGTGGAAAGGGCATATGTGTGTCTAGATTGCCCATTACATTCATCAATGTGGACTAGACTTTATTGCTAACTGAGAGACAGTCTTGGCTGTGTACCATCTGCCACATCATTTACCATAAATAAAGCTTATGCTATAGTGACAATGTGAGTCAGTGTCTGGCACCAAAGTGACCTTTGGAGAAGCCTGTAATTACATCCAATTCCAGAGCAAGACAACATCTGAAAGCAGCTATGTTCTGCTTTGCATGTACTGCTTACCATTTATGATTTTCTTACCACAATTTTCCAATGCAACTATTATGTATATTTTCATTTCTGTATATTCAAAAAATGTTTTAAAGAACTTTGTGTAAACATGGTTTGTTCAGTCCAAATTGCCTATCACACACTATTGGTCAAGTTCACAAGATCCTTGATTGGCATGTGTACCCAAATCATGAGATAAGTAATTTTCTGATGGCATATTTGGTAACAAAAGAGATATTCAGCACTAATTTTATACTCTTAATATAAAGTACAATGAACTCCGTAATGAATTACATTTTTAGTTTAGTTTTTTTCTGTTTTTTTTGTTTTTTTTAAGATTCTGGTCTTTACCTGATAGGACCTGCTGCTGAATCTGGATCTCGGGCCATCACAGTGCCAATTATTGTGCCCACTTCAATGTCTTCATGTATTTCAAAAAGATATGAGGATCTACTGAATATGGGAGGTTCATCAACATCTTCTACAGATATTTTCACAGTTGTCGTGTCTTTAAATGGCCCAAGGTAATAAAAACGTGGGTCAACATAAAGATTCTCTGCCTCTACCTTCAATGTATATAGCCTTCGACTTTCATAATCCAATGGCTACAAGAAAACACAGTGACATATAAAATTAATAATGCAACAGAAAAATCTATTCAAAACATCCAGAAGAACTATAGAATGGCAAACCCCATTTGTCATGTATTTAATGCATTTAATATTTAAGACTAACATATGTTAAATTGTATGACATATTTTAAGCTTGTTGCATATTATGCACGTTACATATATAGCTTGTTTTGTACTGCAGTGGGCTAACACATAATCCATTGTCTTAAAAAAGAATTGTCTTAAAAGAGAATTTCCCCTTTTAAAATGGGCTTTCATTGTGAACAACTTGGTTCTGATGCATAATCATCAGTGCTTCTCAGACTTAATAAACTCATTCAGCAAATGTGATGGCAAAACATCTTCCTGGACTGAAAGATTTCAAAAGAGTGATGCTTAGAGGTATGTAAAGAGTACTCTCAATTTTTATATTCTTTTATCAGTAAGGACGGCTCAGCACATCAAGCCACACCATTGAAGAAACAGTTAAACACTGAGAATTTTCACATTTTGGGACTTTTTTATGAAAATTTTGTTTGCACAAAGAAGTCCATTTTATGGGTAAGCAACCTTTGTTTGAAAATGATTTGTGTATGTGTGTATGTGAAGAAAATAATATGTTTTGAAATACAATGTTTTACATGCAAAAATGTGGAGGAGTTGGTGCAAATCCCAACATTTGAGGACAAAAAGCCCAGGTCTTTGCCCAAATCATTGTTTTCGCCACAAAGTCCCTAAGTACAAAATGTCCTTGGAAACTGCACAAAAATTTATCTCGCTGAATTCTTGCATGCCAGAAAAGTTAATCAGAGTTTTGACATCCTGAGATACTGATCAAAATGCCCATTTTTACTCACCCTTGTTCTCAACTTTTTACTGACTGGAGGTAGTAGATTGCATGACTAAATGCCTTCCCACAATGGAAAAACTCAGAGAAAATTCATAAAGACATCTCCTTTCACACATGTTCATTTTCTGTAGTGTAAGGGCCAATCCCCCAAAACAACCAAACACCTGGCCAGGCTTTGTCACATGGACAATTGCCAAAAAAAAAAAAAAAAAAAAAAAATACATGCCAAAGATTTCATGAAAGAATTTAAACTTCAATGTGAAAAATGTGTGCTTAACCTGCCTCATTTACATTGGTTATCATGCCCCTGACATCAGATTATTTTTGGGAGGGACTCAAAAATATATGTGACATTTTGTCAGCAATTCCTTTTAAGAATGAAAAGACCAAAAGTTTGGAGTTATAATGGAATTATAATTAGAACACTTTTGGGTGGGCAGGGATAGACAAGAGATTTCATTTTTCGATTTCTCTGAGATGGCAGATGAAAAGTGTTAGCTAATTAATGATTTCCAAGGAATGAACAGGCTGAGAGGAAGTGCAGCTTATTTGACACTGGAGCAGAGCTTCATTATCATCCACTATATAACAAAGAGATATAAAAAATGGACCCAAAATGAATTCTGGGGACACTTTTGAATTTATTTTCCCTTAAACCTTTAATGTTAAATTAGTACTCACAAAAGATGTCAGACTTCAGACTGTCTTGCTGTTTAATTCTATTTTCTCTGAAGTCACATTACATTGACAAAAAAAACAAAAACAAAACCAAAACAAAAAAACCTGACACTCCCCTCCTCCACTTTAACGTTGCTGTCAATGAGAACTTTATGTCTCACATAGTAATTGCTGCTTCTCAGGTCTGGAGCTCTGTGCAATGAGATACTGCAATGTAACAATGTTTACTTCAGACATTGAGAGAGAGAGAGCCTTAGATATAATTCATCCATTTGGAGACCACATCAACATTCTCTCAGAATTTTGGATCGGCAGTCATGACAATTTGTTCCCTACTCCACCCTTGAAAAATGGCACTAGCTTTACAAAATTTCACTAGTTTCCCTCAAAATCCCAAGGTCACTTTCCCACAGTAGAACCCAAACCTCTGTTTTAGGTTTCACTTTGGCCATTCTAATGTTTGTGTTGTGTAATGCTATGTGGAAAGTAGGTCCCAGAGAGTGAACAGGGTTCAAAAATTGTGTGGTTTTAGAAAACATGTTTTTGCAGGAGAAAGAAAATGGCTAAAATTGTTAAACTTACTCCTTCAAAAAGAAAATTGTCAATGGGGTGATGTTAGTTTGAACTTTAAAGTATAGTTCTTTTCATGGCTGGATGAAAAGAAATATATGTTCCTGTGAGCTATATTAGTATTTCTGTTCCACCTATTATTTTTCTTCTATATGAATAAATAAAAAGTTGAAAATAGAGTTGAAAGAGTTGAAAGTAGAATCACATGATATTTCTTGGCAACCACTGAACTTTTAGTGGTGTCATCACCACAAAATACATACTTGCAAAGTTGTTTGACTGTTTTCTTTTCTTAAAAGCATTCAGTGATTCACAGTGAGGATACTAACCTTCCTCACTGTTATAATGCCTTCCTGTGTGTCCTTTTGAGTAACAATATCAAACATATCCCTTCCATCACCATCAATAATGCGGTATTCAAGTTCTGCATTTCTCCCAACATCTGCATCAGTGGCTTTGACACTTCCAATGGGAGTACCAACCGGGGAGGATTCTGGAATACGGAAATGAACTGAGCCTGCAGGAAAACAGAGTCGGAAATACCAAACACATGTTAAGCATGACAAGCACATATTGTTAAATAACCCAATGGTAGCATTTCAACAATTGATTTTACAAAACTTAATATAAAGTTTGTTCATTTTTTTAAAGGGGGTAGATAAGGAACACCATGTTTCTATTTAATAGCAAATGTGCATCTTCACAATGGATTTTTCTGCAAAAGAAACCTGCACACCTTGTGGTTGTTCAGACCAACACAGCCTCCCAGTCATGTGTGAAAGTCTGATAACTGCACAGTAAATGGCATTACTTTTCTATCTCCTCAGAAGAGCCCAAAGTCATGCTATGATGAAAAATTCTTCCACATTCTCTCCCTGTCTGTCATAGAAAAACAATTTCTTAACTTTTTTTTTTCTCCCAGAGGAGGAAGGGAATTTCAGAGAATTTGTGGGTGAGATGTTGGATTTTTGCACTTACCTTAGTTCAAAATCACTGAGAAGGATGTGTGTCTAAGTGTCTACCTTTAACTGTAAGATCATTTATTTAGGACTGAAGTCTACTGGATTTCTTGTGCATTATGTCATTGGCTGGGCTTTCCCACAAATGCTGGAAGTAAGCAGATTGCCTACCATTAACCTGAAAGCTGTTGAGCAGTAAGGCACACTGCACATTCTACTGCATAACTGGGAAATGTTTTCAGGTCTGGGGGCAAATTCCTGTCTAGAACTCAGTGGAACCTGCAACTTTCCCCACACAATATAGATTTTAGCAAGTGGGAACTGTAAAAGGTCTTGGGGTACAAAATGGATGGGGGTGCATCTGCCCCTTAAATAACAGATAGTCCACCCCACTCTAGCACATGAAGAAGGTGTAGGAGATGAGAGAATGAAGCTATCAGAATCAAGTACCTGTGGATCATGTCCACTGCAATTTGAAAACTTTCTGGTCAAGGCCAATGAAATTTTTGTAAGTGAACATTTTAAAAAGAATTTGCTTTTGGAAACAAGCAGAAGGCAGACTCCACAGATTCATGAGATAATCCCTCCCAGAGAGCTTTGACAGATAAGGAATCAAAGGAAGCTGAAGAAGGTGTAAATTGCTGGAGAGAAGGAGAATAGAAAGGAAACACACACACACACACACAGCATCTTTGACAACCTCACAACAACAACGTAAGCTTAAAAATGTCATAGAAAAGAATTCAAAAGAAAAACTAATGTACTCTTATAATGAGAAAGAAAAGGTGAAGGCTCCTTTCTTGATGGAAGAAAAAAATGTCAGGAAAATGGGAGGATACATATCAGCACAGAACAAGCAAAGTATTGTCAAGCACCTGGCAGGCCACAATATAGAACTCAGCTGTGTTCCACATGGAGAATTAAATGTTGCTCAGGAACAAACAGCTTGCACAGTAAAGCTACAAATCCACATTGGATGCATTATCAACAAAAGGTTGATTTAATGCCAGTAACAATAGCCTAATACCAATTGACAAATAAACAATTAAATCATAAGAAAACAAAGGCAGGCTGAATCAGTGCAGGAACATATCCTCAAGGACTTCAAAATATAGTTTCCATGGCTGAGTAATTCTTGAGCTTTTCTTATGGACCTGATACATTTTATTGGGATTCCATATATTGACCTTTAAGATAATATTGAGATTCAGTTTAGTTTAATTCAAATTCAAAGTGATAGCATAATAATGGTGAAATAATGATATGAAACAGAAGCATCTCAACTTTCTACATAAGTAGTTGATACTGTCTCTCCCCTTCCCTAAGCTGAGAGCTATCCGAAGTGACTTCAGTGCAAAGCGTTAATACTGAAAACAGAAAAGAGGTAGCAAAATCATGATCACTCCTGCTCAAAGTAGTGCAACTCCGTGTTGAGGTGGACAACCCTTCTTTAAGCACACCCTTCTCCAAACTGGAGCTAACACTTTACAATCACCATTTCAACTAAAGACTTTGAGACCTGAATATACAATTTTACACATTTTGTTTTTTTGGACACCTTTTTATTACAATGCACTTGTACCATGAATCTAAATGTAAAGCTGGGATATTTTGTACTGAAAAAAAAAAGGAAAAGAAAATTTAATGCAAAGGAAGAAATCTTGCTGAAGATTTACAAACCGTTGCTGATTCTTAGGTCATTTCTACATTTCACTGTTACAGTGCTATTATTCCACATTCAACATCCTGTGGAGTTCTGAGATTTGTAGTTTACCTCAGCCAGAGAGCTCTCTGGCTGAGAGTTCTAAAGGCCTCTCCCTAAACTGCAAACCTCAGGATTCCATAGGATGTTGAAAGTGGGATAATAGCACTATAACAGTGTAGTGTGGACACATGACCATAGTTTTCCTACAAGGTGTTTACAATGAAGATGGACCAACTCCCATTGTTAATGAAGATGGACCAACTTGTTTCTAGTTTCCAATGAGAAATGCAGTCTAGGCCTGCCTTTGGAGGATGACAAAACATAGGAGAGGCAAACTTTGCAACACCACCTCCTTTTGTACTTCATCTCTTAGGCAGAAAACCTAGATTTTCAGAGGGCTTTATAAATTACAGGTAGATTTTTAAAATTTTGATTTGTACTTTTGTGCCACAGAAATAAGAGGCTTTGATAGTTATGAAGGAATATAAAATCACAATCTTTTTTACACCCATAAAATATTTTATGCTTCTGCCAAACTGTTAGGTTGGTCAAGTTTTATTTTGTGACTCTTTTCCATGTTACATGACACATACATAGTATAAACATACATACTGCTGGGACCCTTTTTGCTAGAATTCTCTCACAGTCGATATCCCTTCCCCAATGTGGATGGTGCAGGTGGAGATTGGCCTTTATGGAGGAAGGCAGGATAGCAGCTTGTAAATAAAAATCAAGGTGAGAGATCTGTTTGCATTAACTTATATCTGACTTGATTCTAGAGATGAGAAGAATATTTGAAATATTCAAAAAAAATGTTGAAAAACATGCATTTTCAGTTTTGAGAATCCTTGACACAAAGAATCCTGGACCAACAAGAATCTTCACAGTTTGGGATTTATTCTGTATAAACTTTACACATGGTTGTTTCACACAGAAATAAAATTTTCTGCATGGAAAAATAATATTTCAATGCAGAAATATTAATTCCTGCACAGAAAATCCTGTGTTTCATAGAGAAATCAAATTTTCTTCATGGAAAAATAATATTTCAATGCAGAAATACTAATTGCTGCACAGAAAATGCTGTTTTCTCTCCAGATAATGCTATAATAGAGATTTATGCTGCACAAAATTTGCATATAGTTGATTTGCATAGAAAAAGAATCTGCACAGAAAACAGCATTTTTTCAACAGGAATTGATATATGTTGCACTGAAATATTATTTGTTTCTTATGCAGAAATTGCTGTTTTCTCCACACAACAACCTTGTGTGAATTTTGCTGAAAATAAATCCCAAACTGAGAATAGCCTTTGAGAACTGCTTGATTTTCAAAGACTTTCTCATAATGGGAAGAAAATTGCTGAAATTACTTTTTGATTCCTTCAAGAAAAAATTTAGTGAAGAACTGCATCTTTTACTGAATCTTCTTAGAGGAACATGAGTACAGATGTTTGCACTGTTGAACAGTCCTGCTTGAATTCCTTTCCTGTCTCCAAATTAGCAGTCCAGAAGTTGGGGGCACTAGCAATAACAAACAATATAGGTTTTCATGGACCACAGTCAACTTCGTCAGTTTCGTGGAGTGATAGTTTACCAATGATAGTGTTATCACCAACTTTTTTTTTCTTTTGAAAGATCACTGCTAATAATGTAACTAGTACTTGTCTGTATTGTTTGTACTTCATGTCCCCTGAACTCAGTGTTTATATTTCCCTCCCCAACAGTGATGTGGGTGCACACACATACACACTCAAATGCAACTTAGGATAATACCTTCTGCATCATCTGATAGAGTGACCCACTGTATTGATTCAATGTATTGGGCCAGGGCTTGAGATGTTCCAGTCCCTCTAGGTCATTCATTTTCTTTTTGCCACATCTATTTCTCATGGTTATTATGACAATAAAGTAGTATGATGGGAATACACATATACAACTTTTACTTCCCAGAAGAAAATTCGGGGTACTAATTAAAAATAAATTTAATCTAGTTATATGAAATTGCCAGAGCACACAATCAGATCTAATGTGTGTAGAAAGCATATTCTACTAGTGGAACAACATTTGTCAAGTGTAAGGAATTTTTGCTTTCTTTTTGTTGACTGAGTCTCACTGTATTGTTATGACTACAATATTTCCCACAGATCTTCTCTTGTTCTATTAAGAACTAATGTTGGAAAATAGTTATTTTTATAATGTATTTGCAAGTTTTCAGGAGGCTGCACATAATTACAAGCCTTTATCATTCACATTACTGTAACAATATTCTGATAATAAATGTGTAAGAGGCTTTCAGTTTTGTTAGTCCCCTTGATACATGGTCAAGTCAGCAAATCAGGTAAGAGATAAGATCGGTATAGTGTACAGTTTCACATTTGACATGAATTTTATTGATTCTTCTTTTAAGAAAAATCAATAGGGCCTTCAGCACATTCATGAATCAAGCACTTTTCTAGCCCCTTTCACAAACCCATTCATTTTGCTTCTTTTAACATGATATAAACCAAATAAGAAGGAGCCAAGAGAAGGGAGGGATGCTTAATAAAAAATGTCCTATTGCAGAAGGAGAAACATCTGTCGCTACAAGCATCTGTCTCTAAAAATTGCTATAAAGATACCTAGGAGTCCTCTGTAATAGAAAGAAATACACACATATACCTTAAAAATACAGCAGTGCCTGCTAAATTAATAGTTGTATTAATCGTTTTAATTAGCCTGACATCATCTATCTATTGATAGCTGGCTCCCTGCTTTTGTGGGTTTCCTCCTTTCACAAATTTGATTATTTGAGAGTATGTAGCTCCTCTCCACTCCTTTCCCTCTCACAAGGTGTGAAGTAAGAGAAAGTAGAGGAGGTGCTCTTGGAGGATGAGACAGGAGAAAAAAGATGAGAAGTGGGGCTTAGAGATGGATTGAAGGGTGTGAAGTAATAGACAGCAGAGGAGGTGCTTTCGGAGGATTAGATGGGGAAAAGATGAGAAGTGGGGCTTAGAGATAGATTGTGGAGTGTGAAGTAAGAGATGGCAGAGGAGGTACTGTTTGAGAAGACAGTAGCAGGAAGAGAAAGGGGTGAGGAGCTAGATTGGATGCTTACTCCTAGGAGGCAAATGGGCTTTTAAAATCTTATTTGTGATTTTTTCCACTTTCTTGAGGGCCCTGCACCCCTAACTCTCACAAAAGTGAAGGGCCGACACTATCTATCTATCTATCTATCTATCTATCTATCTATCCATCTATCTATCTATTTTACCTTGAGTAGAAGTGGAAGAAGTCTACTCCTATTCAAGTGAATGGGAAAAATGTGCATTAACTTCAATATGCTGGAGAGGATGACTCTACTGGACTGCTGAGAATCCTGTTGAATTTCAGGTTCCTGGTGTCAGTGTGATTCCTGTTGCCAGCCTTATTTTGATGGAAAATTCTTCTCTCAACTCATTCAAGTAAATGGAACAATTCTCCACTGACCTGAGAAGAAAGGCTGGAACTGGTTTGGGGAGAACATATCCTACCACCAAGGATCCATTCAGTGAGCTAGCATAATGTTACAGGGCAATTCCCAACTTATGCTGGTTTTCTACAATATCGCCAGCTCCAAATAAATTAGCAACCAAACCTAATACTGCAGAAGGATAATTAGAGGAAATTCAGCAAGTTATTGATAGTGTGTTGAACTCTAACATATAATTTACAATCTCCAATTTAACTTACTTTATTTCCAAACTTTGATTGCTGTGTAGCTGGGATTTTGTTCCTGTTCACAAAATGGTAAACCAGATTGTGTGACTTTCCTTCTCCTAGGCACTCATGGAGGAAGCAAGGTTAAATAACCTGTATCTCACCACACCAGTTTATAAACTCTCCTTGGTAGTAGTGGTCTTTAAGTGAATGGCATGACTTGAACAATTAAAAGGAGATGAAGTAAGTACTTTTCGTTAATCTGTTTCCTGTGTGCCAACCATTTTAGTACTTTAGTACCAAGAGGGGTGACATATGGTAGGGCAAAGGTGTTTATTCATTGTTTGGGAGCAAAGCAAGAAGAATGTTCTTGCATTTTACTGAGGCAACGAGGAAACATTTTTCCCCATATTGGATTGTGATGGTGTTATTCCCTCCCTCTCAATACAGCAGAACAAATTGGATTTAGATGTAGTTATGCTTAGAGCAGATCCATTCCTCTAAGAATTCCTATTGTAGTGTGCTTAGATAGAAATGGAAAGCAACTTGAAATACTACCCATCTTCCAGCTCTGTGTGGCAGCAAGGTTAATTTAACTGACTTTGCAATAAAGGACTATGTTCGCCTAAAAATAATGCTTCTTCGTTTACCCATACTAAGGCCATTTCAACACAACACTGTTGTAGTGCTATTTTTCTACTTTCAACATCCTATGGAATCCTGGGGTTTGCAGTTTAGGGAAGGCCCTTTAGAATTCTTAGCCAGACAGCAATTTGGCCTCAGTAAACTACAAACCTCAGAATTCCATGGGATGTTGAAAGTGGAATAATAGCACTATGAGATTGTAGTGTGGAAATGGCCTGAGTTTGCTGCATCACTAAATCTGATCATGATGTTGCTATTGTTATGTGCCTTCAAGTAGTTTCTGATTTACAATGACCTTAAGGGGCACCTATCACAGAATTTGGGGGGGGGGGGTTGAGAGTATGTGACACACTCAAGGTCACTCAGTGGGTTTCCATGGCTGAGCAGGGAATCAAACCTTGGTCTCCAGGGTCATAGTCCAATACTCAAACCACTACACCACCTTATATTATTACATTAACTCATTCACTTCAGTATTTCAGGGCACAGTAAACGTTCATGGAGAGGGATTGAGAGGCTGGCAAAGATGTATAAAGAGATGAAAGCCAAATTTTAGAAATGTTGGGATTATGTTGGCACTTTGTATCATATGTGGTGGACATGTGATACAGCTAAACAGTTCTGAATAAAGATACAAAAAATGATGCAAATGATTTTAAAATCTGTTACCTAAAAACCCTAAGTTATATCTGCTAGGAATCTGCGAAGAAGATACAACAGTAGAAATCCAAAATGCAAAATGAAGATTTGTCTGAATGGAAGTGGTTGATTGATTTCTTTAGGCAATCTGATAAGAATAGGTTTTAATAATTAAAATCAATATCATTAATTGAGAAGTACAAAATATATTTAGAAGATGTATTACGTTTGTTATTTCAAAATGTTTTATGTTGATGATTATTATATTTATATGAATCAATCTAGAATAAGTTAATAAGTAATTATGAATTTGAGAAATTAAGTGAATAATTAAAATGATAAGTGATAAGCATTAATATTTATGCAGGAAAATGTATGACTTAATAGCTAGGTGTAAATGTTTAAGTAATATTAACTTGTTGCAAAAGGAACCAACCTTACTTATTTTTTTGTTAATATTTGTTTTAGTTATATGTAGATGTCTGCTTATGTTTGTATGGATGTATTTTTGTCACTGTTTGTTGTTTTGTATATGTGGATTGTGCTTTTTGAATATTTTTTTTTTTTGAAAAAATTGAAAATCACTGGAAGGGGCAAATTCTCCTCCTGACCAACATATTTCTTCAACATATTTCTTCAATAGAGTTTCCACAGGGGCCCTTGTCCATGCAGCTCCGTATGAAGGAAGATTTTTCCACGGGTTGGAAACCATATCTGAACTGAATATGCCAGTCATGTAAAAGAGACTTTTCAGTGTTTACAGCTGTACTGTCCATAACTGGAGGCAAGAATGGAGCCTGCAACTGTGGTACTGGCCAGTGTATTTATTGCACTCTGATGACTGCCTGATCTCTCTCTCTCTCTCTCTCTCCCTCTCCCTCTCTTTATATATAATAGGATCCCTTGGCTTGGATCACACAGTGAAGGAGAGAATCATCATAAATATACTGAGCAACCTGGTACTGCGAGAGCAGGAGAACACTGGGTGCAAACAACCATGAAAAATGTGTGGGTGAGGGAATAAAAATACGTGATTTCTCCTGAGAATAAATGTTGCAGTCTCACCAAAACCTGATCTGGAACAGCCCAGGTACATGCAACATATTTAATATACCTTATAGTCTGACTCTTTGACATATACAATATCTAAAGTAAAATGCAGTTAGACTTTTAGTTTCTTGGTGTGTATAATATTATATCTGTTCTGGCATTTTAAAGTCTTGTTTCTTTAGAAACCCTTGGCAATTCAGGAGGCAGCATTTTTATCACTGTGATATTTACTAACGTGTTCTCTATATTCAATGCATATACATTTCTGACAATGATTTTAATAAGGATTTCTCTTTTTCAATATTTCCCTAAAGAAAAGCTGCATAGCCTAAAATGTGGACTTTTAAAAAGTAATAAAAATGCATTAATAAATATACTGAGAATTTTTAACAGTCTGTTTTGCATAATTTTATACACGCAGTTGCAGAAAGCTACCAATGAGATTCAGCACACAAAGAATTAATATGACAACCATCTTCAGTAGTTCATAAACTTTTTGAGGGTAGTAAAATGTAGAATTTACTTCCATAAGATACCGGAGGCTGCTATGGTGATTCTCTCTCTTCCTTTCTTAGTTCCACTCCCTACTCCCTCATGATATATATACGCCTGCAGCCATGCAACTTACCCTGAAATCATCATTTTTCCCCTTTAACATAGAACATAGTAAAGAGTCCATGTGTTAAAATGTATTCAAAATCTCATATATTAAACCATAGTCAAATAAAAAGTACCCATCTACTGATTAACCAAATGTTACCAAAATTGTCCCCTTCTGATAGTGTTGTATATATTAATCCCATGTTCTTTCAAGCATGCTCAGAATCTGTCTGCTGCTGCTCTGGATAACAGGAAATGATATTCCCAGAGTCTTACTATTTAATGGATTGAGAAGGCAATCAATTTTTCAGGTTCTCCTGGTTGAAGCCAGAAGCAACTAAGCCTTAAAACTGAAAACCTATGCCGCTTATATTACTATCCACACCATTGCTTTCAGGTTACATTTTATGGGGAGCCTGGCCAGAAGGCTAAAGGAGTAAAAATAAAAGCCATGTAGCAAGTTCTTTCTGAAAATTCCCCAAGAATTGTTGGAAAACTGGACTAATTGCATAGCAATCCAAGAGGAAATATGTCCATTACTCCCTTATATTATGTTCCAAAGATGTCAGTGGGATAAATCTTCATGTAACGGTAAACAGGGTTGGAAAGAATATTTCAAAATATTAAAAAAAATAAAGATTTTTTTTCAACTGTTGCAAGATCCTGGTGAGGAGAATTCCAGACTGATGACAATCTTCCTAGTTTGGGACTTAATTCTGTGCAAAATTTTGCACATGATATTTTAGTGCATTTTAGTACCTAAAATAGCGTATTCTGCATAGACATTAACATTTCAGTGCAAAATAGAAATTGCACAGAAAGTGTTGTTTTCTACCCACAAAAATGTCATGTGCAAATATTGTACAGATAAAGTCCTCAGCTATGACATTTCTTGCTTAGGAAACACTTTTTTTTTCCTACAGAGAAAATGATTCTTCTGCAGAGAAATATTATTTTCTGCACAGAAAAGACTGTTTTTGGTGTAAAAATATCATATGGAAAAGGAAATAGTCCTTGTTAGCTGCACAGTTTTCAGAAATGCAGTTTTTAAATATTTTCTCATAATGGGAAGAATGAAAGCCAGCATGGTATAGTTGACTGAGTGTTGGATTCAAACACTGAGAGACCAAGGTTCACATTCTTGCTCTGCCATGGAAACCTACTTGATGAGCAACACTCTCTTGGAAAGGTCACACTCTCTCAGACTCAGATGAAGCCAAGGGCAACCCCTTCCCAATTCTACCAAAAAAAGTCCTGTGACAGGCTTGCCTTAGGGTCACCATAAGTCAGAAATTACTGGAAGGCACACATCAAGAACTGGGAAGAAATCTGTTAAAAGTACTCAATGCATTCTTTGGGAACAAAATTTGGAAAAAAACCCCCACATCACTATAACAGACTGTAGTTTTCCAAATATAGAGATTAGTTATCAAAACCCTAGTCCTTTCCCTTCTTGACTTCCTCCCACAATTACCCACCTACACCCCAGGTTTTGTGCTGTTGTTTGGTCTGATCATCCCCCAACCAACAACAGTGATGTTCCTGCAACATTTCATTTTTTTTCCTTTTAATAACAGTGAATAAGCCTTTTGTTCACATGTCCTACATAATCTAGATTTTCTTTAAATCAAACCAGATGGTGGTTGCTGAACTCATTGTATTCTGATGCTTCTGTAGTGCAGAAGGGCTCTTAAAGGAGGCTTACTCTGGGGGAATCGAGGGGGATTGTCATTGACATCAGTCAGGGTGATGTTCACTGTCGTGGTCCCCGATAATCCACCCATCTGGCCTCCCATGTCTTTTGCCTGGATGACAACTTGGTACTGTTCTCTGTTTTCCCTGTTCATGTTCGGTAGAGCTGTCCTGATGATGCCTTTAAAGAAAACAAGCAAGTGGTTGGTAGTGCTCATTATATTGCTGCCATTCATAGTTGTATGTGCAAATACACATTTTAAAAACAGGAGTGGTTCACCAAAGGAATTGGCTAATGCTGAGAAAAATGATAAGCAAAAATGGTGGTGTTCTATTTGTTAACCAAAATAAAGTGATAGAATTCATGTTATAGCATTTTAAACAGTGAGAAATGGACTATGTTTAAATGCTCTCCACAAAGAAAAAAAAATCCCTCCACATAGAGTAAACTAGTGTATTTAAGATTTATTTTCCCCAACATACCCTGTTCCCTTATATCAGAGCTTTCCAAACTTTTCATGTTGGTGACACACTTTTTTAGACATGCATCATTTTGCAACACAGTAATTCAGTTTTACTAGCAAACTGGAGGTTAAACTAACCCCTTATAAGAGATACAGGCCCTTTCCACACGCAAGAAAGGAAACGCGCGAAAACGGAACTCACCGGCTTTTTTGAGCATCCGGGCGAGTCCGTTGGGATGAGGAGCAGTGCGAGCTCGTCGCTCCGCACTGCTCCGGCATCCAAAATGGCAGCTTCTGGTTGGTGGAGGCTCTCCACCAACCGGAGAAGCTCGCCAGCCTAAAGCCCGCCCCCAGCAGATCTGCAGGCACACACCTGTGCGCGCCTGCAAATCTGCAGTGGAGCATGGCGACGGAGCGACACGGAGTCGCGCGCTCCGTGCTTTTTGAAAACCTCTTAAAAAGCATGCTGTGCAACCAGTTCCGGTCACTCCGAACTGGACTGAGGTATGGAACTACAAAAAGTAGTTCACACCAGTCCATCCACGGTGCAGAAGACCTCCATCAGAGGTTGCGCTGCACCGTTTTAATAGCCCAGTGCAGAAATGGCCACAGACACATACATAAATTGTAATAACAAAATGTATGGGGACACAAAATATCTCATGAAAACTATTCATATATTTTTTTTAAAATACATGATTTATAAATAATAACATACATTTCCAAAATTTTAGACAACACACCTACACACTTCAGGTGACACACTAACATGTCATGGCACACCATTTGGAAAGCCCTGCCTTATATGTTAGGATCATTCAGTTGATCATTACATGGGAGAGCATTCAAAAGACATCTTTCTCTCCTAGATTCCAAAGTGATATCCTCTAGATCATTTCATTTTGCAAATAATGGAGAGGAAGCTTTTATACTGCATTGCATCTTTTTTTTTTTAGAAAAAAAAAGTCCTCTCTTTTCCAAATGCAAAATGCATCAGTACAGTTTTCACATTTATCACACTTTTTTTTTCTTCTAAAGTAATTAGGCTATGGCACACAGCTGATGAACAGCTGTGCTATTCTGCTTCCTTAACATTCTTGTATAAGGCAGATAAATGATGAAAACAAAACAATATCCGTATCCCTGACCTGTTTCTGGCTCCACTGAGAAATATGGTTGGCCTTGGAGTATGCTGTAGATGATTCTGGCACTGTTTCCATAGGAGGGGTCATCAGCATCTGTGGCTGTGACTTGCACAACAGAAGTACCTGTAATATTCAGACAGGATTTAGTTCTGCATGATATCAGAAGATGAGAGTACTACACAAAACATTAAAAGAAACAATGGCAATGCTTCAGTTCTTTCTCTTTCTTTCTTTCTTTCTTTCTTTCTTTCTTTCTCTCTCTCTTTCTCTCTTTTTCTTTCTTTCTCTTTTTGCTAGTAGAAGTACAGATTTTTCAACATCACATTTTGTTAAGAAGACCAAGATACATTCCTTTTCACCTAATAAGAATATGTTCAAGTGAGCAAGAGCAATTTATAATAGACTAACTGTGGGAAAATTTTTTACAACAGATCCTTCTACAGGAACTGGTTGGAGGCACCAGCTCATATCTTCAGGGACTCCACATGACCCAGTATGTCATGAGCCCATCATCACACTTGCAAGTCCTGCATGTAGGCTACAAAAGGTTTAATCAGCTCAGAATACGATCGTGAACACTCAAGGATACTCAGCCTGATGCAGTTCATGGTCAGAGTTGGGCGTGGGAAAACTCCTTGCAGTAAAATGGTAGAGTAAGGTATTCCTTCTGCTTGGACCATAAGCCACACCTCTGTTCACCTGTGCAAAGAGTTGTAAGTCTTGGTGTGACTGTCTTTTCATGAATTAGTTGAGATATGCTGATTTCAGCTGAATATAACCTAAAGGCCAAATTTTTCTCTGTATGGACCAACATTTCTTTTTTAAAAAATAACAACAACCATACATAGTGTGAGATGTGCAAAGAAAAAGAGAGAGAGAGAGGGAGAGGGAAAGAAAAAATAAAATGGAGAGGGCAATATCCTGTGCAAAGATTTTATTTTGATTCCAGTATCAGGTTGGTTCCTGTTACAATTACAGCGGTAAAGTTTCTGTTATTTGTTTTCAAAATCCTAGCATACCAACCAACGAAAATGTTTTCTGATATAAGGGGAGAAAAATAGGTAAAGAGCTAGTGCTTTGTTGACTCTTTCAGACTTTTACAATGTCTGGCTCCTCCTTGAGAAAGCGCTCTTGGAAATGTTAGGTTTCACCAAGTATACTATAAGGTTCATCAAATAGGGAACTGTCTGCTTATACTATGCAAAGCAATAAAAACATCACAATTGTGTGGTCCATAAGTGGAAACAAGCTTCAGAGATGGGTAACAGTTTTCATTAGGTTCACTAAACTGATTTTCATTAGGTTCATTATGTTCACTTACAAAACTGGAACATAAGTGATGTGACATTTGATTTCTCCAGAACTTTTCATCAGACCTGATATAAGAATTAGGAGATAAACAAACACATCTAAAAATGTGGACTGGAGGTTTGATTTCTGTCTATCCCTGCAGCTATATGATGGTTACTGCAAGTCCATTGAATGCAAGAGCTATTACCGTATCAGCTTTCAGGTTGTTAGGATGCACAAGTCATGCCTTCCTTCTGTGCTCACCAACAAGAGATAATGTTTGATATGATGAGAGCTGCTCACTGCTTCTTTTTTGAGCCTTACAAACTCCTGAGGTGGCTGTCAGGCTTTCCATTCTTTTCTATTGTAAGAGCATGCAGTATCATTGTGTACACACAGTATTTCCTTCCAGTGAAAAGACTGAGACTTCTCTTGTTCTCTGTATACTATTTTCATGTAGGCATACAAGACCTTTTAAATGTACCATGGCAATCTTTTGTTACCAGCCCTTGTAATAAAATGAATGAATGAATGAATGAATGAATGAATGAAAAAGAGGGGAACTACATATCAATGGGAAAAGTACATGCTTTGCATGAAGATGGTGCTCAGGGTCAATCCTTTGCATTTTCCATTGAAAAGATCAGGTGTCATGCAATCTGAAAAGCCTGTCCTTCCGGTGGAGGAGAGACAGTGAAAGGTAGGAAATCCACGAGGCTGTGGAATTCCAATCCGACGTGGTCGGGAATTTCCTCGAAAATAAAATCGAATTGGAGGAAATTGACCCCTGGAGGAAGGGGATCACGGAGGAGGCTCGTTGGGGGTCCATTGCCACCCAGAGTGTGAAATTGAGAAGCAGAAATAACAAGGCACGGCTGGGTGGAAGGACTGTGGAGCCGCCATTATCGTGTCGGAGAGCCTGGACAGGCTAGCTGTCTCACCACCGGTTTATAGGAAGCTGTACTAAAATTAGAAAATAGCAGTAAGAACCATTGGTAAGTTACCCTAACGGACTTTTACCGGGGTTAAGAAGAAGTAACTTCTTACCTGAAGGAGAGCAGTATTTCCCTGGCGCTGCGGTGCCCGGGACGGGTAGTGGGATGAGGAAGCGAGGAAGCGAAAAAGCGATCGGATTACCCCCCCCACTCAGAGCGATAGAATTTCAAACAGCCATAATCTTCAAACAGACTATAATCTTTACAAGCAGTGCTTAATGGTGGATTGGGGAGCGCAGTGCCTTTATACTTTTTGGAGTTTTTTTTTTTTTTTTGAACCCTCTCTAATAGGTTTTTTTGGAGTGAGCACTAGATTTGAGCTGGAACATGCGAAGGATCGCCATTTTGTCTAGTGCCTGCTGCACCAGTAGCGTCTTCAGTGTATTGATATTCGGCTATTGATAAAATAGCCGCGGTTGGTCTCCCTTGACTCTTCTGCCCCCCTTCCTCGTTTGTGAGCTGGGAAGTTGGGTTGAAGTTGGAAAACTTGGAAAGTTATAGCCCTACCCCCTCAGAGATTGAATTGTGATTGGATTGAAAAGGGGGAGAAGTGGAGAAAGGGAGGGTGAAGTGGATGAGATGAGATTGTGACGGAGAAGAGAAAGTGGATGGAATGACGGAGTGACAGAGAGAGAAGAGTGGCTGGAACGATAGAGTAAAGCAGAGCAGAGCAGAGCAGAGTAAAATAGAGAGAGAGGACAGAGTGACGGAGAGACGGAGAGGAGAGGGTGAATGGAGTGACGGAGAAAGAAGAGTGGACGGCACGACGAGCGACAGAGACGTGGACAGAGTGACGGAGAAGAGAGAGTAGGAGAAGCAATGGAAGAGAGGGGGTGGACGTTGTGACGGAGAAGAGAGAGTGGACAGAGTAATAGGGAAGAGAGAGCGGGAGTGACGGAGAAGAGAGGGCAGACAAATCAATGAACTGATGAGGCGACGAGTGACAGAGAAGAGAGAGGGGCGGGGTGACGGAAAAGAGAGGGTGGACAGAGCGACGAGTGATAGAGAAAGAG
The DNA here is from genome assembly GCA_030412105.1 of Cyclura pinguis. Taxonomy (NCBI): domain Eukaryota; kingdom Metazoa; phylum Chordata; class Lepidosauria; order Squamata; family Iguanidae; genus Cyclura; species Cyclura pinguis. The sequence continues at coordinate 163,452,114 of CM059602.1, forward strand.
TGACAGAGTTAGAGACAGAGTGACAGAGAAGAGAGAGAAGACAGAGACAGAGTGACAGAGAAGAGAGACAGGACGGAGGGACGGAGAAGAGAGGGCAGACAAATCAATGAACTGACGAGGCGACGAGTGACAGAGAAGAGAGAGGGGCGGAGTGACGGAAAAGAGAGGGTGGACGGAGTGACGAGCGACAGAGAAAGAGAGACAGAGTTAGAGACAGAGTGGCAGAGAAGAGAGAGAGGATGGAGGGATGGAGAAGAGAGGGCGGACGGAGTGACGGTGTGACAGAGAAGAGAGAACAGAAGTTGGAGAAAGAGGAAGACAACTGTGGGAATAGAAAGTAGAAGAGAGGGGGAAGAGGTCTTAATTAAGCCTTGTTCAGCTGTAAGTTAACTGTTACATTGGGCCATATAGGAACGGGTTGAGGGAGGAGGAGTAATTTCAAGGAAATTCTTATACTGGAATCTAACTCTTATATATAGAATTCATACAATATAATTGGGAATTTCTATATTTATAATCATTATTCATTAGTAACCCTTGGGGTCATTATCAGAATCTCAGAGTGTAAGTGACTAGAATCGGAAGGGGAAATTGGTTTAAGTAACCAGAACCAGAATTGGGATTATAGAAATTGTTGATTTAACCAAGGAACAAAACTTTGAGTAATATTGTGATTGCGGATATTAAACTGTGGGAGAAGAGCATTAAAATAAAAGGGTAGGCTCTGTAATAATATATATATATGTGTGTGTGTGTGTGTGTGTGTGTGTGTGTGTAGAGATAAGAAAACATACATATATACGTATTAAAAAAAAGAAAACAATAATAACAATAAAAGAGTGTAAGTGAAATAATAAAACAAATAAAAAAAATAGTTTAGTTAAATAACTAAACAGATAAGTACGCAATAAATATTTAAATTAGAGGAACCAGAGGAATTAGAAGAACCTACAGTTAACTTAGGTAGAGAAGAGGTAAGAAGATAGAGTGAAATTGGCAAGATGATGGCAGCGGGGAAAAGGAAGGCAGGAACAGGAGCCCAAACCCAAACCCAATCACTTCCGCAAAGGAGAGCTTCCATAGAAATTAAGACTCCAACTGTGGGGGGTACAACAACTACAGAAATTCAAGGCGCGAACCAAAGTATTGGAATAGATCTAATGGGGGAGCTACGGAAACTAACGACGATCTTTAAAAACGAAATGAAAGAAGTCAGAATGGATATGAAACATATGAGGACGGAAATAAAGACAGATATCAAAAAAGAGTTGGAGATATTTAAAATGAAACTAGATAACATAAGCACAGAAATAAGACAAGTTAACGAGAAGATTGTACAGGTGGAAGAAAGAACTACAAAGCTTGAGACTCAGATAACAAATAACGTTGAAAGAACAGATCAACTAGAGCACTCAACTCTGCTGATGGATATAAGGTATAGAAATAAATCAATAAAGATCAGAGGGTTGAGTGAGGTTGCTCAAGAAGATTTGTATCAGAGACTGGTCGTACCCTTAGCAAGATTTATAGATTGGGAACCGGTACAGTTAGATTTGGAAATTGACAGAGCCTTTCGAGTAAATTCTGCAGTAGGAAAACGTAGAAATATACCACGAGACATCGTGGTATATTTCTTAAGAGAGAGGGTGAAAGATTTGGTGTTACAATGTAACTATTCGAAGAAGTTGATAACAGAAGACTCGGAGGTGAAAATTTTCAAAGATATTCATCCGGTTCTACTAAAGAAGAGAAGGGATTATGTCTTTATAACTCAAAGATTAAGAGATTTCGGAATAAGATATACCTGGGAGAAATCGGAAGGTATATCTTTTACATGGAAACAGAAGAGAGTGGCTTTGAATACAATTGCGAAGGCACAAGAGTTTTGGAAAAAATACAAAGAAGAGCTTATTAGAACTGAGGAATCGATACGAGACCAAGAAAAAGATATAAGGAAAGAAAATATACAAAGAGACCAAGGATTAGAGAAAAGGATAAGAAAAGAACAGATGAAACAAGAACTGGAGAGAATAAGGAAAGAAGAAGAATTAGAAAAGAGACAGGAGGAAGAGGAGGAAGAGGAAGAAGGAGGAGAAGTAGAAGTGGGAGAAGAAGGAGAGGAAGATACACCATCAATACAAGATTTGGAATCAGAAGGATTGGGAGAAGAAGGTTCAGAAGAAACCAATTAGGTAAAAAGAACAGCGGTTAAGGTTAGTTCTTTTTAAGAGTTGATTTAAAATGAATCTAAAATTATTATCTTGGAACGTTCGTGGTATGAATGCTCCATATAAAAGAAAATGTATTTTTCATTACTTAGAAAAATTGAAGCTTGACGTGATAGTTATTCAAGAAACCCACATCAGAGATAAAGATTTAAAATATATTATAAATCCCAAATTAGGATATAGTTTCTCATCTGTAATAAATAAAAAGAAAAAAGGGGTGACAGTATATGTAAGTAATAAATTTGAATCGGAATTAATATATAGTGATGAAAAGGGACACTTTTTAATTGTGGAAGTTAAGACGCCAGGTTTAAGATTTGTAGTGGTAGTAGTATATGGACCGCTGGACAATAAGAGTAAATTTTATCAAAACGTATCAGAAAGATTAATGGATTTGGAGAATCATAAAGTGATATTGATGGGGGATTGGAATGGGGTTCTAAATTCACAAACAGATAGAACAGGAAAGGATAGATCAAAGAAAAAAATTAATCAGGGTAAATTACCGAAATCCTTTTTTGATTTATTAGATTATTTGTCCCTAAAAGAGGTAGATAATAAAGTAAAAAGAAAAGAAGAACACTTTACGTATTATTCTGATTGTCATAAGACATGGTCAAGGTTGGACAGATTTTTTATACCTTTGGAGATGATAAAAAATATAAAGAAAATAGAAACCCTTCCGAGAACCCTATCAGATCACTGTCCAATTTTATTAACATTAAAACTTGGTGAAAGTAGAAGAGATTGGAGATTAAATGATAATTTGTTAAAAAATGATGATATATTGGCAAAGGCGAAAGCAGAATTAAAATCCTTTTGGGAAAATAATCTTGGACAAGAACAATCAATTCATGTAGTTTGGGACACTAGTAAAGCTGTGATGAGGGGTTTTTTTATAGGTCAACAGGCTTGGTTAAACAAATGTAGAAAAGAAAAGGAAAGATATATTGTAAATAAATTACGGGAGAAGGAATATCAATTAAAGATAAACTCTAAGGATATGAAGATTTATGATGAAAATAAAATGTGGAGGAAACAATTATCCCTTTTGATGATGGAACAATTAGAACGAAAATTGAAATATTTAAAACAGAAACAATTTGAATATGCAAATAAACCAGGCAGGTGGTTGGCATATAAACTGAAGAAAGAAAGAGATAAAAATATCATAACAGAAATAAGGGAAGGACAGATTATCCATCAACAACAAGAAAAGATTAAAAATGTATTAGTAAATTATTTTGAAGAATTATTCAAAGAAAGAAGTCAATCCCAAGGACAGAATTATAGCATTATTAAGTATTTACAAGAGATGGATATTGTCAGGTTGTCGGAGATACAAAGAGAGGAATTAGATAAGGAGATAACCTTGCAGGAAGTACAAGACGCTATTATGAATTTAAAGGAAGGGAAGGCTTCAGGTCCGGACGGATTTACAGGAACATATTATAAAACACTTCAAGAGTTATTAGCACCTATATTAGTTCAGGTAATTAATTCCATCCAAAATCAGAAGATACCAAATTCGTGGGAAGAGTCCAATATTATATTGATCCCAAAGGAGGGGAGGGATAAACAGGATAAAAAAAAATTATAGACCGATTTCGTTGCTAAATACTGATTATAAAATCTTTACTTCGATATTGGCAAATAGATTAAAGAAAGTTTTGGTGAATTGGATACAGGTAGATCAAAATGGGTTTCTCCCGGGTAGATATTTAAGAAATAATATAAGGACGATAGTTGATATAGTAGAATATTATCAACAATATAATCAGAAGGAATTGGCTTTAGTATTTTTAGATGCGGAAAAAGCCTTCGATAATTTGAGATGGAAATTTATATTTGATGTAACGGGAGAGATGGGGTTTGGAGATAGGTATAAAGGGTGGGTTCAAGCCATTTATAGAGATCAAAGGGCAAATTTAATAGTTAATGGGGATAAATCAAATACATTTAAGATAAATAAGGGAACGAGGCAGGGCTGCCCACTATCCCCCTTATTATTTATTATGAGTTTAGAAATTTTAAATATTAGAATCAGAAATAATAAAGAAATATGTGGTACCAAAATAAGAGGGCATGAATTCAAAATACAAGCATTTGCCGATGATATGGCTATAATTTTAGAAGATCTGACGAGAAGTATTATACCCTTAATAGATACATTAAAAGAATACGGTCAAGTCGCCGGGTTAAGGATCAATAAAGACAAATCATTGATGATTACAAAAAATATCACTTTAAAGCAAGAATTGGAATTGATGAGGATTTCAGGATTTAAAATAGCAAAAAAGGTGAGGTATTTAGGTATAGTAATAACAAAAAATAATTCAGAGTTATTTGAAAATAATTATAAGAAAATTTGGAGGGAGATCCAAGGTAATTTGAGTAAATGGAAAAAATTGCAATTATCATTACTTGGAAGAATTTCAGCGGTGAAAATGAACATTTTACCAAAAATGTTGTTCCTCTTTCAGAATCTTCCAATAATATCCAACGATAAACCTTTTAAAATTTGGGAGCAGGACTTAAGTAGATTTATATGGAATGGAAGGAAAGCAAGAATTAAATGGATATATTTAAAAGAATCTAAGGAGAAGGGAGGATTGGGTGTTCCGGACTTAAAATTATATCATGAGGCTTCAGCATTAATATGGGCCAAGGAATGGATCCTATTAGAGAATGATAAATTACTGAAATTGGAAGGATTTAACTTGTATTTTGGTTGGCATGCTTATATTTGTTATGATAAACATAAAGTTAATAAAATAATTACAGAACATTTTGTAAGAAAAGCGATTTTACGAATTTGGCTGAAGTTAAGGGAAAAAATGTATTTAAAAATACCATCTTGGACCTCCCCCCATGAAGCATTCTATAAATTTGAGAAGGTAAGGATAAAAGAATGGTTGACGTATAAGGATATACTTAAAAAAGAAGGGATGATGGTTAGACCTAAAACTAGAGAAGAACTGATGAGAGAAGGATACTCTTCGCATTGGCTCCTATATAATCAATTATTGGGAAAATATAAAGAAGACACAAGATCTAAAGGAATATTGTGGGAGGATACAGAATTCGATAAGATAATACATTTGGGAGATAAGCAGTTATTGAGTAAGATATACAAATTATTATTAAATTTGGAACTAGAGGATGAGTTTGTGAAGACTAATATGATAAAATGGGCCCAAGATATAGGGCATTCAATAACAATTGAACAATGGCAGTCCGCGTGGAATATCAATCAAAAATTTATTAGGAATTATAACTTAAAAGAGAACTTCTTTAAGATTTATTATAGATGGTACCTAACACCACTTAGATTATCTAAAATAGGGGGGGAAAAGGAAGCACCCACATGTTGGAAATGTCAAGAAATAGGTTCCTTTTATCATATGTGGTGGCGATGTAAAGAAGCAAATATATTTTGGATACAAATTCATAGCCAAATAGAGAAAATATTTAATATAAAATTTGCATTATTACCAGAAATTTATTTGTTAAATATTTTGAAAGGATTAGAAATAATATTGAAGAAGGAAACTCTGAGGATTTTGTGTTATTTAATATATGCAGCTAGGACTATATTTGCAAAATCTTGGAAATCCAAAGAGACACCGAAGTTAGAAGAATGGAAGCGTAAAGTGTATGAATTAGCAGAATTAGATAAACTAACCTTAAGGTTGCAAGATAAAATGAATGGTAAAGCATTTCTGGAATGGGAAATACTAAAACCCTTTTGGGAAGAAGAGTGGGGGGAAGCTGCTTTAATAGGGTTGTTTAGTTAGTTATATTAAGGCGGCTAGATAGCTAGGAAGTTTGTCGAATTAATGGTTTGGTATTTATATTGATGGATAAGGGAAATGAGCAATTAGATTTAAGTAGGATTAAGTATTGATCCATCTTTGTATTGGAGCGGTTGTAGAATTACTAAAGTAATTAATAATTAAATTAATTAAATTAAAATAGTATATTAAATTTCTTAATGTCATACAATTGGTGAAAAGATGTAAGGAATTGTTTTATAGGTTTGATTTAGGTTAGCAAGGTGGAAGCAGTGATACCAGTAAAAGGATTAATTGAATAAGAAGGATTTTAGGGATACAAGAAGAGTTCGTGTAGATTCTCCAATGGTTCGGTGGAAGAAGTTAAGTATGTTAGTATATGTTTGAGAGAGTGAAGATAGGAGCAAGAAATTAGAAGAATTTCTCAGGAATGAATGGTTTGTATGTAGGTTTGTATAATATTTTGAAGTATAAATTATGGGAAGCAGGATCCCCTCCTGTTGAAAAGAAGGAGGGGTATCATTCTATGTATTAAGAACTGTTGTTACTGATAAGTGTGGTTGTATGTTTGTTTTGTATTGTTGTGTTTTTTATTGTGTGTCTAGTGTGTGTTTTGTTTTGTTTTTGTTTATTTGTATGTTTAATAAAGTATATTTTTATTAATAAAAAAAAAATAAAAAAAATGAAAAGCCTGTCCTTGAGAATGCAGAGAATAGTTGTTACTCAATGTACACAATACTAGGCTTGATGAGCAATCAAACAGATTGACTTGGTAGTACCTCTGTTCTGCTTCTGTACATCCAACAACCAGATGTAGGTCTAAGTATAGAGGGGAATGATTGGCATCCTTGGGAAAGAAAGATGAATCACATGTTTATTTTAAATTCAACCTAACAGCCTCTGTCACATCTCATAGCACTCCTGTTTATTTTGTCACTTAAAACTCACCTTTTTTAGGGTTACTACCCATCCCATACTCTGAGAGTTCAGGGCCAAAACCTGAGACTACAAGGAAGGTTGTTGTGATGTTACAAGGATGGGTCAAAGGCACAGAAGTGTTGGGAAAGTCAGGATGGCTTTTGGGGGCAGTTGGTTGTAAAAGTGGGAACATGAGGAATTCCAGTTAAATGGGCCCACAAACTGCTAAATCCTTGCTATCTGGTACGATTACCTCAAAATGGGTAGGGGGTCATTTTCTGACAGATGGACAGATAACAAAAAGTGTCCAGAAGCTGCAACAGTTGCTTTCATTCCATTAGAGTTCACATCCCACATAGCTATATATACTTCAAGAATGACTCATGGGAATTTCCCCAGGCCCTATACTGTTGAAACTTGTGAAAGGTTCAGTGTCAATCCCCTAGGCACTGTGCCACTGTTTCCAGGACTTGCACTAGAAATTGTGACACTGGTATCCATTCTTTGCTTCAAATGACATGACAGGCTCAAGTATATGTATTTACCAATGTCCTCCTCTCAGTCTTTTTTGTTTTATTTTGTTTGTTTTTCGGGCACAGCAGTGTATGTATAACTGCAACACAAATGCTAACATCTTCATGTTCAGCCACAGAGTCCAGATGGCAGCTGAGAATGGGTGGAGGTAGAAGCCCAAGATTCAAAGACATCTCAGTCCCAACAATAAAACTTTCCCTTCCTCCAGTACCACTCACCCTGGGATTTGTCTCACTACCTGCAGACCCAGGAAAGCACAGCAATTCCCTGGAGCCTCAGTGGATGCCTCTGAGACCTATTTAACCCCAACCTATTTAACCCTATTTAATACTTTGGCAAAGAAGCTCTGACTGATTTATTACAGGGACAGCAAAGGCACAGATAAATCCATCATAGATAAAATGACTGAAAATTAAAGCAGAAGATGGGGGTCAATAACTTTGTAATGAATAATTTGGCCAGCTTTAAAGGCATAGTAAGTTCTACCCTATAGCTTCCTTGCTTTCCGTTTTGCCATGCTAAAATGTATGAGCCTCTAATCAGCTGAAAGACTAATCCGTTCTGATCAATTTGAATACATTAAGGACCCTCCCTTCTGTTTCATCTCTACATTTAGCCATTTTAGAAACTGTGCAGCCTTCAAAGGCTTCTGAGGTAAAATTAAAGTGAGACTTGACTCATCCTTGAAGCACTACCCAGCTTGTTACATTTCTGCATTTTCTACTGTTACTTAAAAAAAAAAATCATCTTATTTCTTGCCTGCCAGACAATTTTAATCCCTTTCAATGGCACACCCGTGTGCTATGCTTTGCAGATCAAAATCTTTTGAAGAGGCAGGAGTCCTGTTTCAATGCACTGGAGAGTGTCAGAAACATTTTCCAAACAAATCGTGTGGCACTGCTTTTCATTTCCATTCTGTTTATTTGTCTGTTTGTTTTTTGTGGGTTTTTACTTTCAATTTAGGAATAAATAGAGGTATTAGTCAGGCTTATTGGGGCCATGTCTTAATGCTTCCTGTCATATTTACCAGTTGGCAGAATCTTTAGCACAAAGTTCCTCTTCCAAAGGGGATCAGGCTTACATATGCTATTAACCTATCGGTTGGGAGGGGGCAGAATTTTGTGGCACGGTGCCCCCTTGTGCACTGTGTACAGTGTATGTGATTTCCACTTAAAGGATCTCATTCATAAGGGACATTATATCAAGGAAATTATTGCCACCAGTTTGCTGCATGATGGCATATCTTATGCTATATATATATATGCATATAAAATACTTTTTTAAAAAAGTAATGGAAGGGGAAAATGGAATCTTTTTTGAAAATAAAGTCATTATCACCCTTAAGAAAAGTCTTTTGGGTTTTATGCCTCTCAGGGTTGATGAAAAACCATACTTCTGCAGCAGTGGAATGGAGTTGGTGGTCCTGTACCAGTATGTCTGGCAGTGGAAGACATTTTCTCATTGATAAACTGAAAATGATCTCTGTATTGAAATTCTCCAGGGTCATTGTCAGAGATGACAATTTTTGGCTAAATGTTGTATAACTCAGTAGAAGGCAATGTCTGTTGTCTAAGGTTGAAGTAAAAGATATGAACAGTTAAACTCTCGATCCAGAACATGTGATTCAGTATTCTACCAAAGTCTAATCTACATACGTTACATATCTAAATGTTCCTATATGTTACTCCCCCTTCCCCCCACCAAAAAAAATTCTCTGGCTACAATCTTGTTGGTTACATATGTATGTAACAACAAATATATAATTGCAAATATGCATATTGCAAATATGTAATTGCTTGTGTGATTGCTGAGAGTAGATGAGACCTGATCAGTCAGTAGGAACAAGCGCTCTCCTAGACCTCTTGGGGTATCTGTGGAGATCTTGAAGGATGATCTCATCTTCTTCTGGTGGGCTGCAGGCATGCTGCTGGTGGCTGCCAGGTTGTCCTCTATCCTCTCCCAGACACTAAGAAGCTATGGGGAGGGATATTCAGTTTAGAGACAAGTAAATTGAATAGACCAGGGGGCACAGAGTTGTAGTTTTGCCTGGTAGAATTTTAAGCTGCACCTTCATGATCTAGAACAGTAGCAGCTGTCTTAAATCCAGTTGCTAGTTCCAGTTAGACTAAATCCATTGAATCTATTGCCAAATGATAAAGCCACACTGCTTCAGTGGTCTACAGTAGTCAGGAGTAGCCACTGGATAAGACTTCCGCAAGTAGAAGACTATCAGAGCTACCAAATGGCTAGGATAGAAACTTTTACTTTGGTCAACTATTTTTCAGGCTTCAAGGATTTTTTTTTTTTAAAGGTAGAAATGTATACAAAACTGGAATCCCACACAGTCAGCCTGAACTGATGTAGTCTTTTGTATAAACTCATATTCCACTTCATGCATTTGCACATGTTGGAAAGCAGCACTTTCAAGCTTCTCCAAAAGTCAATTTATACACATTACATAAAATTCACTGGTATTACGAAGCAGGAGTAGAGTTCTTGACTCTGTTCTCTCAAGCTGAGAATTCAGAGGACAGGTGTAACATTTTGTAATACTCCCTCAAATTATTTAAAACAAAGGGAACAGCACCCTAGGTGTACTAAAAGAGCACACACAAGGATTGTCTGCTATTGAATGCAGTTTATCTTCCTTCCTTCCTTCCTTCCTTCCTTCCTTCCTTCCTTCCTTCCTTCCTTCCTTCCTTCCTTCCTTCCTTCCTTCCTTTTCTTCTTTTCTTCCTTTTTCTTTTACGTGGAAGCACATTCAATTGTCTGACAGTGGCTCTGAAAACTGAAATGGTAGAACCCAAAATTCTACACTTGAAAGTCAGCTTACACTGTGGCTATTTCTACATTACACCGTTATATTGCTATTATTCCATTTTCAACATCCTGTGGAATTCTGGGGTTTCTAGTTTATTGATGCCCATGAGCTCTCTGGCTTAGAATTCTAAATGCCTCTCCCTAAACTGCAAACCCCAGGATTCCATGACATGTTGAAAGTGGAATAATAGCACTATAACAATGCAGTGCAGAAATGGCCCATGTAATCAACAGCTTTCTGCCATGATATTCAAGGCCTCCCTGATAGGGTTTTTGGTAACCAACAAGAGATGCTTCAAGCAGACACTCCACAGCTCTGCCAAGAAAGATAATGTACTAGAATGAGGCACTCACTTCAAGCAGTAGATGCTGATAGGAAACAGTGCCATTCTCTGTTGCAGGACAGAAATATCCATGCCACACAACTAGTCCTGAGCCCCCATAAGCTATCCTGCTCCACTATTTGAACTGGAGGATACCCTTCCATTACCATGGCTGAAGTAATATTCTTCGGATAGTACAGTCAGTTTCTGTACAGTGGACGGAAAGTTGGCATCATCTTGTCTTTAACCTCAGGGAACAAACTGTATTGGGTTAGCCCTGTAGCACAAAACCCTGCAGTCAAGACAGGGAGATTTCCATACCATTCTTTGCCATGCCATGTGTTTGCTATGATTTGATTGTGTTGGACTGGTGAGGGGTATCCTGAATGGAAGAAAAACAAATTCTTAGGGATGTTCCTATCTTCAAAGATTTTAACTGAAAACTGATTCAACATACATTGTTACAGCTGCAAAGGAACCAATTCTGTACCACTGACCTGAATTTCTCAGGAACCACAGCAGAGGGAACAATAATATGTTTCATTCCTATTTGACCATCATTCAGTTAAGAAAGAGGATGGTATTCATATCGGAGACTTTGGGGTTCCCTGTGGCAAATCTCATATGTGCTCTGGCCCACAGACCTTAATTGGAATGTTGTTTGCTGTTGCTGCTGCTCTTGTTGTGGCTGTGTCTCTTTAAGTCATTTCTGACTTATGGCAACCCTAAAGTGAACCGATTAAGGTATTTTCTTAGCAAGATTTGTTCACAGCAAGTTTGTCATTGCCTTCCTCTAAGGGTGAGAGAATGTGACATGCCCATGGTCACCCAGTAAAGTTGCCAGAATAAAAACTGGAAACAACTCCTGTACCTTTAATGACTGCATAGAAGTGGGGATTTCATCAGTTGGTGCTTGTTACTCGATTCCATGACAAACAATATCTGCCCATATTTTCTCTTTTCCACAGCAACTGAAGACATAGGAGACATCTCCAGGTTTCAGCCTGGCAATCTAATCACCCAGTGGGCTTCCATGGCTGAGTGTGGATCTGAACCCTGGTAGATTGAAAGAGAAGCTGAAATGAAGCACCTATGTCATGAGTTGGCAAAGTATGGCCTTCCAGAAATTGTTGAACTGCAATTCCCAGCAGGTGTAGCCAGCATAGCCAAGGGTAAGGAATATTGGGAATTGTTCTTCAACATCTGGAGGGCCGCCAAATTCCCACTCCCAATCTGGGGCACAGAATGAAGTTCAGAGAATAAGAACCAAAAGAAAGTGGAGGAATACTAAAGAACAGATTGGAATATTCCTTTGAGTTGGTAAAGAACAATTGGATTTAAAAGCTAAGGGGACACACAAATCTTTTTATTTGTTTTTTCCTATTTTAATTGCAGCACTTCCAGACAAGATAATATACTAACTGTACCTCCTTTACACAGAAGATTTGGGTATTCCTCTGAAAAAGGCTGAATCATTTTGTTTACTGATGTTCTGCAAGACAATTCAGATATGCCACATGGATTTGTCTTCTGGCCTAAAGCACAATTTGGGCAGTTTGTGAAATCTCATTTCTTAATTGTTGCTTCCCTCTGGCTTCTGTAAACACTGGACAAAATGGGGGAGGGTTAGGTGAATGAAATGCACAGAGAAGCTACACTCTTGTTTTGCAAGATAGTGACATGATGCTGTTAATACTTGTGGTTCTGAGGTATTCCACAAATAATTCAAGAAGCAGTAAAATATGTTTTGTTTTTCTTTGAGTTGGAAGGAAAAAATATTCAAAGTCCCCTAGGACAAATGAAGGAAAGACAAAACATGCCCTGTTAAGAAGAATCATTCTGGATCCGGCAGCAGGAGTAAAGGATGTCTCTTACTAATGATGGAGTGAATGAAAAAGCCTGCAGAGAGAGGAAGGCGGTAGCCACTATAAATAGATTGTTGGACTTCAGAAGAGAAAGACAAAAGGAACACTGGCTCAGAAAGGATGGCAAGATAACTGTTGCAGCCCGCCTGTGAACACAGAGGGTGGTCACACCTGTGTGAAGTTTGCATTGATATCTCTGAGGCAGGAAGGCGGAACAGATTAGAGGGCTGAGAGACCAACTGGGAAGGAAGACAGCAATCAGCAACACCAAGAAAATCATAGCTTCAGTAATTCAGAGGTAAAGCTGCAAAACTCAAAGACCCAAGACAGGCAAAAGCCTGGCAAAGAAATGAAAGGCAAGGAATAAGTAATTTAGGAGAGATGAATGAGGGGATGCAGTGAAAGAACAGTAAAAGAAGATACAAATTGGTGGGGGGGAGGAGGTGCAGTGCTATGAAGTCTTTCCTTGGCCTCAGTAAGCCAACAGGAAACCCACAGCAAAGAAAGCTGGCTCACGTAAAGACAAAGAAAATACATGGGATTGCAAGATGCAGAAGAAGAAGTTAAAAGATACTAAAGGATATTCCTCCACAAGCTGTTGCGGCACAAGAGACAAAGGCCAACGTGTAGGGAGCTCCCCACAATGCAGCTTAGCATAGATCCTCTAGATCTTTTAATCCATCCCTGAGACTCCTGGGATAATCACTGATTGTTTCATAGACAGTGGATTAATATTTAGGACATAAGCAGTACTTGTTGAGTGGTGAGACGGTGTGTGAGAGAGTTCAACAGCTGGTGTTGCAGGATCTGGTTAATCAGGCAACCATAATATTATGATGTCCTAAAACAATTGTGTATTATACTGTACGAGATATTATAACTTCCTGCCACCACTGTCCCACACAAATTGTGCTGCTTATCAGCAAAATCAGTCCAGAAAGTCTCTCAATCTGCTCTGTCTAGCAGGCTTCTTGGGCATTAAGAGGCCACATTTGTGATACCTCATGGTATTATTTTGCCAGTTATTTCAGCACTTGAAGGTCAGAGGGCAGTAATCACTTGAAAGTCTCCTTCACATGGCAAGGTGTTTGTTGGAAGCACCTTCTCACACTTAACAGAATAATCAATTTAATGGTTTCCTTACTAGTAGATGCAGTTTGCGGGTTGCAAATTCGCATTTGTATTCTGGACTGCTTCTGAAAAACACTTTCTCTTCCCCAAATGCAAGCCTAATTCAGTTGTGCAAAGAGAAAACAGGATTTAACAGAACCCAACTTCCTTCTGTTATGAGATATACTGCATGCTCTGACTTTTTACTGTTAAAGATAAAAATGTCCCTCTTAGGGACTTTTATGATCAGCAAATCTTCACCTAAATATTTACTACTTACCAGCCTTGTAGACAGTGGTAGCAGCTGATCCCCCCCCCTTTTTTTTTCTCTCTGTATCTGTTGATTTCTGGTTGGTTACACTGTAGAACAAAAGCCCCCGCCCCATTCAGCATTTAAACTATTCTTCCTTGGTTGTGGGTAGGGCAGGCTCAGAGGAGATAAAGGAGATGCTTTGTATTTTTTTTTTTAAAAAAAGAGTTGCTGAACATATTGCTGGTTAATAATTGTGTTGTGACAATGATTTCAAATCTAACAAAATATTAATGACAATAATAGCAAGCCAAGTAAATTTTATATCCTCTATGGGGTACTTTTTTTAATGCTGTCCTCACAGACAGGGTATCTTCGATGATATACCCACATGATATGCAATTTTAGAGAACTTCTTTTTCAAGCCTTGTCCATACTTGTATGGAAGAGTAAGTAAAAGTAACAGATAGAGTGGCAGAGTTTGAATATGGGAGGAGATAACCCTCATGTTCAAGTTCCAAGTATGCAGTGAAGCTCACTGGATAACCTTTGTGGTGAAGGTCCTTATTATTTAGCATGGTCTGACATCTTACAACTGGGATGAGAAAATATGTCACCATGATTTTTTCTGGACTGCAACTCTATCCATCAGTCATCACTGTTGAAGCTGGTTATGGATGGCTAGACCCATAGCCAAACAACACCTGGGAAGCCATGTGTTCTACACAATTGCCTTAAAGGATGGATTGTGAGAATCAATTGGAATGTGAACTGTACCATATAAGAAAAAAGATCTAGGAAACACTCTTTGTAGAAAAAATTAGAAGGGAAAAAAATGAAGGTTCTACGTGAGAATGAATTAGGACTTGAAATGTTACTTTTCTGAGGTACAACTACTAGAACCCTTTAGTCCTACTGCCAAGCTGGTGGGAGTGGGGTGTACTGGTCTGGAAGTTCCAACAAATAACCAGAATCCTATTGGTGATTACTGCTGGTATAAATATTGTTACACAAACAACTGCACTTTCTAGGAGGTTCCACAAGGATTGTATCCTATTTGAGGTTGTTCTTGTAGCACAAAGTTTGTACGACAGCTGAGCAAGAGAAATTGCTAACTGTTGCATGATCAATGGTGTAGGCTGGGTAGCTCTATTGTAGTGTAGATCTGGAGTAGCTATACTGGCAGAAACTTATACTACACAACCCGTAACAGGATCTTAGTCCCACAAAGCAACCTCTGAATCTTCCAAGAAAGAATATTATCTATACATGAACAATTGCGAATTAATATTCAAAGTTCTTGTTTGTACATTTCTTTCTTTATTTCACACGCACTGTTATCCATCCACATGTCTCCCAATTTATTTGTGCATTCCATTTTTTTCTGCTTAAGTGTAGGGTCTTACATTTCTCTCTGTTAAAATTCATTTTGTTAGCTTTGGCCCAGCTCTTCAATCTGTCAAGGTCATTTTGAATTTTGATCCTGTCCTCTGTTGTATTAGCAACCCCTCCCAATTTGGTGTCATCTGCAAATTTGATCACCATGCTCTCTATTCCTTCATCTAAGTCAGTATGATTATGATTAATCTCAAAACCAAACAGAATAATTTTATGAAAGAGTCAAACACAACAGCATCTTAATAGTCCAATCCTATGTATGTTGACCCAAAAGTAAGTTCTTCTGTCGTGCTTATTTCCATGCCAGTCAATCTGGCACTGCAGCCTAAATAACTTGGTGAGGACTTCCACTCATCTGAACTACCAAACAGACAGGGAATGCATTTCCACCTATATGATGCAAACAGTATGAATGAAAATCACTTTGAATAATAAGTCTCTGGATTTGCTCTGTTATATAGCTGTACACTTGAGTACCTTTGGCTGACCTTTTCTCATGGTTTATTGCCTAGTATGGAATTCTGAATACCAAAGCTTGCTTCCATGCACCTGTATGCTTTGCTGAATCAATGCATATAAATTTAATACTTAGTGTCTTGGTGCCTGTAGTCTATTGCTTGCTTTCTTACAACACCTCACCATTTTCTGATGTGGCCAAACAGCTAAAACTGCACAGCTTGGATTTTCCACTAGACAGATAAGAATATTTTCTATTAGGGAACATTCAGCAAACAGCACATAATATTATGTTCCGGATGTAATTAGTTCTGACAATTGCAAAAAGGGAATAAATATTCCTTCTGGTCAGAAGGAGACAGGATGCAGGAGGTGCTACAAATTCAAAGCACAAAAATAAGAACAACAAACTATACATGTCTATTCAGAAGCAATCCTCAGAGTCAAATGCACAGGTAAGTGCACATCTTTAATTTAATTAACTTTATAACTGATTTCATGTAATTGTCTTGCAAATAATAGAAAAGCAAATGAAGAATATGTCCGTCAGTGCAGCATGAGCAAAAAAGATACTGATGCTTTTCAGCGCTATTGTACCTTTAATCAGAAGGTTTCCTTGGGTGACTTCTCAATTTTAAAAAGTTTCTAGTTTGATGGGACCACATTATTAATGAGCTGCATCTTATAATGATCCTTACCATGTACTGAGATGGGTCACTCCAAATATTTCTTTCTTATCCTAATTTTTAAACCTTTTTCCCCCTTCCGTACTAAGAGAGAGAGAGAGAGGTGGGGACTGTAAGAACTAATGCTCCTCTCCAGTGCAGCACAGCATCACAGCAGGTGATAGAGAGGATGGGGCCAGAGCTGGAAGAGATACAAGTGCTTGCTGTTCCATCATCTCTTCCTCTTGCAAATTTTCTGCTGGAGCAAGCAGTAGCAGTGACAACCAGATTTCTCAGCACGATTTGTTCATTTGTTCATTGCAATTTCTTGGCATGTGTCCAGGTTGCAGAGCAATGTTGCTTTACTGGTGCTGCTCTGTGATCTAGCCTGCTTGGTTTATTTTCTCTGTTTGTGTGTGCTTGCCTGGACCATTATGAGTGACTGTGCTAATTTCACAGGAAGAAAGACCCAGTCAGACTACAGGGGGTGGGTGGCATGACAGCCCTCTGCCACCTGGGAGAAGTTCTTTCCCCACTGTGCTTGTGAGTGAGTTTGGTGTGTTTTGGAGTTAATTTGCAGGAACATTTTTTTTTTCTCTTTTGTTTGTTTATCATTTCTGAAGTCCTCTCTGGGCCCAGAGAGGGGTCAAGTAATGCCTCGAATTCAGCTGGGCCCTGCTGGGTGGTGTGGGACATGCCAGAGATGTTCAATGGTGTGGAATTTAGTCACTGGGAGTGAAGGGAGCAGCCTTAGTTGGTTGAATAGGCCCTCAATATACCTTCTTCCCCACCACAATTTTTGCGGTCTTTTAGTGGGCCCACACCTTTGTTGGCTAGCCTCATGGGCTCAGGGGCTAAGCAGATACTTGTGCCTTATCTATGGCAGATAGTTGGGGGAGAAAGTAGATGTTCAGTGAATATCCATGGCACCCATTTGGTGAAGGAAAGGTCTCTGAAAGTGTCCTTATATGAGTCCTGCGGGGTGGGGAGGGAGGCTGTCTTTGGGACCAGCCTGAAGATTTAGTGCACACTAGAGATCATATGACTTGAGTAGTCGATAGATGGTCAGCTGGGGAGCAACCCCGCTTTTGGGTTGTTCCTTGGGCTCAGGTGGTTCACTTAGGAGAAGCAGGGGGTAATGTCTGGTAGAGACCAGCCTCTCTAGCTCCTCTCACATTATGTTCCCTCCTGCTTTGAATGTCCCAGGGCATAAACTTAATTAGGTTAAAAGTTTGAATAAAATGAACCATATTTCAACCCAAGTCTTTCTGTGTAGTCTCATTATTTCATGGGCTGGTCAGCAATTAACAAGCATTTAAAATGCCAGCTACTAATAATGTTCAATGCTATAAAGGAAGCAATTAGTGGCAGAACCTAGGGATATAATTCTTTGTTAATTTTCTTCTCAAAGGAAGCAATGAGTTTTGAAGACTACTCATAGTTCAAGACTTATTCTGAATAAAATTTGGACACAGTACATTTCCATAGAAAATAGTGTATTTTTTTTCTGCACAGAAAATTTTGTTTCCTATATAGAAAATGCTGTTTTGTTGAAAGAAAATGTTGTCTTCTGCACAAAATAACCACACGCAATCTTTGCATAGAATAAATCATAAACTGAAATATTCTGGTTAGTCCAGCATTCTTCTTATCAGGATTTCTTGATGTGCAAGAAAAAAAAACATTTTTTTTCCTGTTACTGTGCAGAAATACATCCACACAGTTTTTACTCAGATATACAAAAACCGAAAGGGGTTTGCCTTTGAATAAAATTTGATTTTGAATTATTATTAGTATTATTTTCTAGATAAGATAGCATAGCATTAAGTACAGTATAGGACGACTGTTTTAGTTTTGCTTTCATCTGATTGTGAAATAATCAAGTGAACTAAAGGGCTCAAACATCAGAATCATCCATGAATGACAACCAGTTTATAAAATCAGAATGTGCCAGCCTATGCCATATCTCATTAGACTACAGGGTGTCTCTCTGTGTGTATTTCTGTGTGTTCACTTGGTTGCTTCTTTAACAAAACAGGAGAGGGAAACCTGGCAGTAAAGAGATTAGGCTAAAGAATTTTCCAAGATAGGCTAGATGTTTTGACTACAACTCAGAGGTATTTGGTGAGGAGGTAAGACACAGCTTTCTCAGTATCTACTCTACAGTTGTGGAATTCTCTTTCCTGGGAGGCTAGGCTGGCCCCTTCTTATTCTTCTTCCAGAATCTTTTGGCAAATGGCTGTTTGCTCATAAAACTGACTTTTAATGAGTGGGTGCCGTAATTAATCTCAACTGTCCTGATTTTAAATGAGTTTTAACTTAATTTGTTGAACCATACTTTATGTCATGGTGTTTTAATACTATAATTTTTCTACTTCTCTTCTGTATCTTTTTAGTGTATCCTGTTCAGGGATGCCTTAAGTCTTAGCTTTGGAAGACATATGAGACAAAAATCAAAAGAATTAATGAATAACAAATCAAAGGAAGGCTCACTGAGGGAAAAAAAAATACTCACACATATAAACCCCCCACCAACCTCCTATGGTAGGTTGGAGTCACATAGTTTATGGCCCTTTTCACATGTGGGGGGGGGAAACGGTGTAGACCGACCTCTCACGGAGGTCGTCTACACTGTAGAGTGGACTGGCGTGGATTACTTTTCGTAGTTCCACACCAGAATCCACTCAGGAGCGGCCGGAACTAGCTGGGCTGCGTGTTTTTTAAAAACCTCTTTTTAGAGGTTTTTAAAAAGCACGGAGCGCGCAGCCCGGTGCCGCTCCGTCGCCCGGCTCTAAAGTGGATCTGCAGGCTCGCGCAAGTGCGTGCCTGCAGATCTGCCGGGGGCGGGCTTCCATCTGGTGAGCTTCTCCGGTTGGTGGAGAGCCTCCACCAACCGGAAGCTGCCATCTGCGATGCCGGAGGAGTGTGGAGCAGCGAGCGTGCACTGCTCCACGTGGCGACGGACTTACCCGGCTGGAGGTAAGCTCCGTTTTTGGGCGGTTTCGCCCGTTCCCCCCACATGTGAAAAGGGCCTATGAGTTCTGTGTGACTCCCACAGCCATTTTGACAGCCCTTAAGCCCTTTCTGGATCTTACCGGATGCTCTCCCTAGAGAAAAAATGACCAAAGGAGGCTAAAAGAGGACTGCTATCCGTAGAAAATATAGGCCCACCCCTGTAGTACACAACTGTGCAGGGCAGTAGGAAGGAAAGCGAAACTAGGAAATGCTTTACCATTTGACTCTCCACGACACAGAACCGTGACTCTTATTGGTTACTTCTAACTAGAGAAGACCCATAGAATCAATTGCTGAGAGATGAATTAAAATGTAGGTATATCACATTGATTTGGTGGCTCTCCTCTAGTTGGGGCTAACAATAGGACTAATGCCATTTTCTGACACTCATACAAGTTGATCTCTGGGTTCTTTTTAGTGGCTTCCACATTTAGCACACATAAAATACAGTGAAGAGCAGCACCTCACTTTAATTTCCCTGCTCCTGTCTCAACCATCGACATGTGCAGTAATAGGCATGCAAATTCACACTTACAGATGTTTTTTGGTGTCTGGGATACTTACCAACCACTGACATTTCAGGAACGCTTGCAGTATAAACCTCTTCAGGAAACGTTGGTTCATTGTCATTGATGTCATGGATTTTGATCACAAATTCTGATTCCGGCTCCACTGGCCTGAGTGTTCTTCTGTTAATAGCCTGGGCACGTAGGGTATAGAAAGCTTTCTCTTCCCTGTCAATTCTTCTTGTGGCATGAATGTCACCTGTTCTCTCATCAATAACAAAAAGAGTGCCAGCTCCGTCTCCTGACAAAATATACTTGAGGGAGCCATCTCCCCTGTCCTGGTCAGAGTGAAGCTAGAGGAGAAAAGAGGGTGTGGGGTTGGGGTCAACGAGAAAGACAAAGGAGGGATTTTTTTAAAAAAACAACAACACAACCCTTTAATAATATTAACAAAAAGCCAGTATTTTAAAAATCAAGCCACATAGGGCACTTCCAGCAAGATCTGCATTGGCAAAGCAAAGCCTCTTTCCATTTACAGTGACTTAATACACAGTGTAGAGTCTGAATGTGTGTACACATGAGTGTATGCGTGTAACATTGAGATTCATGCTTCTACAACTCCCTTGAAGCTCTACATAATCTTTAGAGCTCAGCTCCAATGGTAGATTTTAGGTTCTCCACACCCCCCCCACAGCAACACCTGTTCTGTGCTGTGGAACATTTGTGTCACAAATCTTAAAGAAGAATTTTATGCTAATTCTGACCTTTTCTTCCCTTGAAAAAAGACTCTATTAAACATTCACAACCTGCTGTGTTAGTTGTAAATTCTTTAAGCAGATAAGGAACATGGCAGGATACATGATAATTAAGGAAAGCAGCATAACCAGAGCTGATCTTATCATCTTTTTTTAAGTGAAATCATACCATTTATTCCAAGGGGAACATACACAAAATGTACAGGAACCCTAGCCTCTTAGATATTTTCTTTGAGATCTTAGTGTTGCTATATTTCAAACAATAACAACAGAATACCAAAGGACAGTTGTGTGGAGGAGCTGTAGCATCATTTAGTTAGTTAGTCATGCTTTGAAAAAGGATCTGAGCAGCATGGGCAAGGTGTGGGCCCGAGATGTGGTTGAAGTCCCAGAAATTCTAGTCAGTGTAGCAAATGACAAAATAGACAGGTAGCAGATTTCCAACATCTGGAGAGCCATTTTTGCTTACCCCTCATTTACCAACCAGGAAACAGCTCTGTGGTCCTGAAGAAGTGTAGTTAGCTGATAATTCATAAAATATATTAGGATGATGAGTTATACATTCCTACCCAAGCACTGAGACTTCTTTTCATCTCATCCTGAAGTAAAACAAGGTGGAATATAAAGAATATTCACCACTTTTATGACAACAAGACATGCTAACACAGTTTGAGATGCCCCATGAAAAATACAGTTGGGGAGGGCAAGAAAATTCAGTGAAAATTTAATAGAAAACAATTCCTGAAATGCAATAAATAAAATAAAAAGTACTGAAAAATGTGAAGAAACCTTTTTGTAATTTTGCTCAGCATTGACTGGAAAAAATGAAAATATTGATTTGCAGGTCGAAGAACAAAATAAGTCACATGTATATACCAGATGGATTATGTATATTCAGAAACAAGTCTCTGAACATTTTTGCCCTACACAGTTATAGTGCTATTATTCCACTTTCAGCATCCTGTGGAATTCTGCAGTTTGTAGTTTACTGAAGCCAAAGAGCTCTCTGGCTGAGAATTCTAAATACCCCTCCCTAACTGCAAACCCCAAGATTCCATAGGATGTTGAAAGTGAAATAATAGCACTATAATAGTGTAGTGCAGAAATGGCCTCTTTTGTAATAGTTTCCCAGAGAGGGCCTCCTGGCATCTACTTTGTTATCTCATTGGCACTGGGCAAATAACACTTCAGTCTCTCGAGACCTTTGGTCATTTGTGTAGTTCTACTGCTGTGCTGCATTGTTACATGCATTGTATCTGATATATTTTCAGATCAGAGGAGAAGACACAACTGGTCCACAGGCTCAGTGTACCTGCAGAGAAAAGGCTCCCCAAACGGGCAAACTCCTTCTCTAGTCTGCCATAAGAAACACTCTCTGGAGGATGGCAAGGACAAGAATCCCCATTATCTCCAATTTCTGATTAGAGATTCCTAAATTCTCATGACAAAGATTCTCCTGTGCATTTCTTGGCCTCCAGTGGAGAGATAACTGATGGTGCAAAAAGTTAGACAGAAACTGGCAGTGTCACAAGGTCAGAGATCACCCAGCATATGCAAAAAAAAGCTCTTCATTTTCTTATTTTTTCTCCTTCCACAAGTATGAGAAGTATAGAAGAAGCGAAGCTAGCCACTGATTGAAATTACTCTTGCTCCTGATTGGACATTCCAGCCAGGAATGGGAGTTGGGAGAAGTTATACTTTCGTAACAAACTGCAAAATCCTTCTGTTAGGATAATCAGTAACAACAACTAATGTTTCTAAGCTTTTCTGGTAACTTTCTTACTGTGGCATAGTATCATTTGTTTTAATACCAGTGATTCTTTATTCTAAATGCAAGTATATTCCAGCATAAACCATTGTTCTTTTCATTGCTTTCAAATAGTTAATAGCAGTTTAACACTAATGGAACAGATATATTAAGCAGTCATTCTTCAATAAAATAACAGCTGGTTACAACATTTTCTCTTTCTTTCTCATCTTCTGTTGCTAATTCAGACTTAACACAAAATACAATTTGGCTGTGTCACTTTGAGACTAGGCATTCTACAGCTATAACAGATCTCCAACTTTATAAATTTTTGCCAAAATCTTTCCTCCCTTGCCTCCCTTGTCATACTGTCTGAAAAGAAACCTCCAAAAATACTTTGAATTTTGTCTGACCCTCAAATTGTGGAATGACCTTCCAGAAGAGATCTGACACCAGGATGTGCTCTTTATGTTTCAAACAGCATTAAAGATCAATTTCTTCCAGCAGGCTGAACCAGATGGCTTTTAAGCTATGTGTTTTTAACTTATGAATTGATTATTTTTAATATCTATGTTTTTGAACCAATGTTATGCCCTTTTCACTGATTACACATTTCTAATTGACATTCGTGTTTTTAACTGTTTTATGTGTCTATTTGTTGCTGTATTCAATCCATAGGGATAGGTGGGTAGTAATAACAACAACAACAACAAAACAACAACAACAATCAATTAGAAAACCCATAAGTATAGCCATAATCCAGATTTATACTCCAACTACAAAGGCATAAGAAGAAGAAATTGAGAAGCAAAAATAAAACGGACAGAAATAGGGTCAGAACCCTGAATGTAACTGTTCAGCAACTTGTGCACAGGGACAAAGGGTACTACGATAATCAGTGCAGAGAAATAGTGGAAGAGAGATCTCTTCCACTAGACTCAAGAAATCAAGGGAAATTTAAATGAAGAGTGGGGATCTTATATGACCAGCAGAGGAACACATTACATAACCTAGCAGAAAAAAATGTGATGGAAATAATACACTGAAGAAATCTATAAAAGAGATTAGAGGATGACTGATTTATTCAAGCAAGAATCATTTGAAGATGAACTTCCAATTTTAGAAAGTGAAGTGGAAGCTGTACTCAGGGCTCATGGGAGAAATAAATCACCAAGTACTGATGGCTCAGCAATAGAGCTGCTTCAGACTACAGAGACACAATCTATTCAACTTCTAACTAAAATCTGTCATCAACTATGGAAAACAGAATAATAGATCACAGACTGGAAACATTCAACATACACTCCAATCACCAAGAAAAAGAAGACTGCACTAACCACAGGACCACTGCATTACTTCCATGCAAGCAAAATGACGGTCAAAAGTAAACAACAAAGATTTTTTTTACCACATATGGAATGCGAAATGTCATATGACCAAGCTGGGTTCAAGAAAGGAAAAGGCACTAGAGACCATATTGCAAACATATATTGGATAATGGATTACACAAACAAAAAAATCAGGAGAGAGTCAGTCTGTGTTTTATAGGTTATAGCAAAGCCACTGATTGTGTAGATCTCGAAAAACAATTGGTCACTCTTAAAGAAACAGGTGTTCCACAATGTTTGATTATCCTGATGCATAATGTGTACTCAGCCCAAGATACTACTATCAGGACAGAATATGAAGAAATGGAATGGTTCCCAATTGGTAAAGGGATCAGGCAAGGCTGCATGTTATTACCCTGTTTAACTTATATGCTGAATATATCATATGTAAAGCAGGATTAGACTCGGAGGAAAGAGACATGAAAACTGGAGGAAGGAACACCAACAATTTAAGATATGCAGGTAACATACTATTAGTAGAAAATAGCAAAGATATGGAATGATTACTGAAGGAAGACAAACAAAATAATGACCACAAATTATTTTTTTAACTTTGAAATAGATGATGGAGATGTTGAAATAGTTCAAGATTTTTCTGTACATTGTCTTAGGCCCTTTTCACATGTGGCGGGGGAAATGGGCGAAAACGCCCAAAAACGGAGCTTACCTGAAACTGGGTAAGTCCGTCGCCACGTGGAGCAGCGCAAGCTCACTGCTCCGCAGTCCTCCGGCATCCCAAATGGTGGCTTCCGGTTGGTGGAGGCTCTCCACCAACCGGAGAAGCTCGCCAGCTGGAAGCCCGCCCCCGGTAGATCTGCAGGCATGCACTTGCGCGCGCCTGCAAATCCACTTCAGAGCCAGGTGACGGAGCGGTGCGGGGCTGCGCGCTCCATGCTTTTTAAAAACCTCTAAAAAGAGGTTTTTAAAAAACACGCAGTGCGGCTAGTTCCGGCCGCTCCTGAGTGGATTCTGGTGTGGAACTACAAAAAGTAGTCCACGACAGTCCACTCTATGGTGTAGAAGACCTCCGTGAGAGGTCGCTCTGTACCATTTCAGAAGCCCGGTATGGAAATGGCCTTAGTCATTAACCAGAATGGGGACTGTGGTCAAGAAATCAGAAGAAGGCTATGACTTGGACAGTCAGTTATAAAGCAACTACACAAGATCCTGAAGTGTCAATATATGTCATCGGATACTAAAGTTAGGATCATACACGCCATCATATTTCTAATTCTATGTATGTTTGTGAAAGTTGGACAATGAAGAAAGCTGATAGGAAGAAAATCAACTCATTTGCAATGTGCTTGGGAAGAGTTGTATGGATACCATCAACTGCTAAAAAAGACAAATAAATAGGTATTGAAAGAAATCAAGCCTTAAGTCTTCCTAGAAACCAAGGCCCTTTCCGCACTAGGTTGGTGAATCAGTTCATGCCATTTCTTACCGGATTTTCTGGGCTTGAAACAAGGCGGACTTTCCCTCATTTCCTTCTGCACAACTAGTACATATGCTCCATTCTGATTTGGAGGAGTGCGAGTTCATGAATCCACACTGCCTCTGCCGTGGCCACTCCCGCTACTCTGCTCACCCCGCCTCGTCAGCTGTGATTGGCCTTTTTTTTTTTTTTTTTTGCATGGTTTAGTACATCATCACATATGTGTGTACGTGCAAAAGCCCATACTACCCCCTGGCCCCTCCCATGACCCCTCCCCTGACCACCAATTCGCATTGGTGCAAATGTACTTGTCTGCACCACTGTGAAAGGACGATTCGGATTGATCTGGAAAATTGGAAAACCACATGGGGGCGCATTTAGTCAGAATTACATGTGGAACAAAGGTAAATAAACTGAACCTAGTCCACTCCAAGGTGCAGAAGACCTCTGTGGCAAGATGCATTGGCCTGCCTTAATAACCATGTGTGGAAGGGGCCCAAGATGACTGAACTGAGACTATCATACTTTGGACATATCATGAGAAGATATGAGTCACTTGAAAAGACAATTGATTCTTGGTAAGGTAGAAGTCAGTAGGAGAAAAAGAAGACCACATTACAGGTGGATAGACTCAATCAAGGAAGCCACAGCCCTGAACCTGCAAGACCTGAACAGCACTGTTGATGACAGGGTGACCTGAAAATCTTTAGTTCTTTAGGTCACCATAAATCAAAGTGTACATGAGGAAAGTTAACAACAACAATAACAACAACAATTTATTGGAAGGAGACGCTCAAACAGACAGGTATATGCTAGTTTTAGAGAAACTTGTAGAGGAAAACACATAAATTGGAGATATACCCACGAGAGGTGGAAGTGGGAACAGCCAAGTGGAATAAATAAGCATGACCTTAAGACTCTGCAAATTGACACAAACTGGCAAAAATGTGCAGGCTGTAAGCCTCTATAGATCTAAGACAGACTATGATTTTGCCAGGCTTATGTTTCTTAAGGTCCTTCAGTGAAGGAGAGTGTAATAGTCTTCCTTGTTTGATATACAAGCTCTTGTCTCCATGAGGCCTTTCCAGGATAGTGAATAATCCATCTTTGCTCAGCTTCAGCTTCCTATATCTGGATACCTCTCGATACCTTCCTTACTTCATTGGTTTCAACCATGTTGTACTTTACAGAGGAGCAGTGTTTGCTTGCTTGTTTGTTTGTTTGGGGTTTTTATATTTCCCTCTTCCGTCAAAAAGGCTCCAGAGCAGTTTAGACATTGTCTCCTGCTTTCAGGCTTACAATCTAAAAAGACATGAAACACAAGGAAAAAGAGATAGCAGAAGGAGAGGGGATTACTGTATTTGCTGGCATATAATTCTCACTTTTTTCCTGAAAAATACTGTTTGAAAATGGGGTATGTCTTATATACCAGTGCGTCTTACACACCAGCAAATAGTATTTGCTGGCATATAAATAGGGTGTGTCTTATACACTGGTGCATCTTATACGCCAGCAAATAAGGTAGCTCCTGGCTGTTTTTCTCTCCCTCCAAGGCGACAGCAATAAAACTTGCAATATGGAGGAAGGGCTTTTCATCAGTTGCTGGTACTGGGCACAATAGAGCTATGCTTGCCTGTTCTTCTGTCTTCTCAGGTCACAGTAATGGCAGTTGAGATGGAGGGAGAGATTTTCATCAGCTGTGGGGGCCAAGGCATAACAGAATCATAGTACCCCCATTTTTCCCCAAACTTCAAATAAGCTTTTTATTACACCTGGCTTTGATTTTTCACTTCTTGGGGCCTTTGGGATACTCCCTTGAAACATCAGTTAAATGGAGAATCATGCCCCTGGGAGGCATTTGGAGGCATGATTCTCTATGTTTAAGTCCCTGTCTTTGTTTTGGCAAAGGAGGATTTGGCAGGGGAAGTAGACCACTCAATCCCCATAGTTCTCTCTTTGAATGGCTATTCATATAATACATTTTTTTTTATTTGATACTAAACATGTCTACTTAAAAGTAATGTCTGTAGAACATTACTTTGAGATAAGTGTGATTAATACTGCAAATTCAAGATCAAGATCCAGGAGAAGGAATACTTGCAACCCTGATATTTCTCACCTGCAGTTATACTTAGACAGACATATTAGTCAATGGACCATACTGACCTCCCCTATTCCAGATATATGTAAATTATACTAATTGTTTATAAATATACATCTAAATAAGTATACATATAAATATACATTTTGCATGTATACATACATATAAATATACATTTTGTTCTCTTTCACTAGCACTAGCAATGCCCCTTTTCTAGTCAATGTATAAGTGGGTATATTATTTCATAGCCCTTCTTTCCTTTCATTGGAAATTTTGACAAGTAATTTTCTTTTGTTCATAATGTCTTTCCCAACTGCCATTTTCAATTTATCTGTTGGTTGTTTTTTTTTAATTCTCCTACACAGTATTCATCCACCTCTCTTATTCTGAGCCATCTCCTACTCTTTGGCAATGGTGGCCCAAGCAGAAGGAATGCTTCATCCCACCACTGCAGGGTGACCTCAGTCCCTCAATATTATAATCATCATCATCATCATCATCATCATTATCACCACCATCACCACCGCTACCGCTACCACTAGCACCTTGGGAGGCCAGAATTTTTCACTGTTAAAGCCTAAGGACCTCAGTCTTTTCACATCTTGTACTTGCTGAGAGTATATGTTGAGTTCATGTGGTGGAATAACATGCTATCATTGTATAAACATTTTACCTATATTATATTACCCTCACTGAAAGGAGGAATACTTGCTTTCTATGAAAGGCTTGAATCAGAATCAAACTCTTGACAGGACAGAGTTTGCCTCATCCTCCTGACACCAATTCAAGGAGAAAGGAAACCGAGAAGAACACAGCTTTCATTTTATGAACATCTAGTATGTTCATGCAAATGATCTTGGGCTTTTTTTTTCCCCCTGTTGCAAATAAGCAGCCATACGGTTATGTTCCTAATGGCCAACATTTGCATATTGGTCTCATTATATTTAAATGTTAACAGCAGCAACAATGTTTTTGTGTATAAGCAGTCTGCTAGATATCTGCATACTATAAAATGCATCCTGGAAAACATACGTAAGGAAATACACATCAACCTTAGAGGAGGAATATATCAGAAATCCCTCTAATTATATTTTAGAGTGAACCAGGAAACAATGACATATTTTTTAAAGTAAGTTCAAAGTTATAGCAAACATTTTTCCTATCCCTCATCAAGAATAGAATAACATTAGTTAAAAAAAAAAGGTGGAACAAGTCTTTGTTATATCATCCTCAGTCATAACAGCCAACATTGAAGTCCATTACAATATGAGTTAATTGAAGAAAAGATAGATAGAGAGACAGATAAGACAGACAGGCAGATAGATAGACAGAGCATTAAAATATAACTTAATCTATTTAGAGTCTACTACTAAAGCCTATCCCAATCTAAGGTAGGTTACAACAGCATCACTCCCAACGTACACCTATCTGTCAAAAGTCTATGGTCCCCAAAATGCATATTTCAACTAGTGGTGGACATATCTGTCACATTCACTTTTTTTCTACATTTATTTTTATTTAATTATAAAATCTGTGAATCTGGGATTTTTTTAAAAAAGAAAAGAAAAGAAAAGAAATGAAAACAGAAAACTGAGCCAAATGTAAGTCTTAAACACCTGCACTAAGCTAATCCAAGAGGCATCACTATTACAGTATGGAGAGAATGACGTCGTATTTGCTTGTCATGTAACATTTAAGCATGAGGAATCTGTTAAGAAGAAAAGGAACACTCCTAATTTTAGCACCACAAACATGGGCCATTTCTGTATTACAGTGTTATAGTGCTATTATTCCACTTTCAACATCTTGTGGAATTGTGAGGTTTGTAGTTTACTGAGGCCCAAGATGCCCTTCCCTAAAATGCAAACCCCAGGATTCCACAGGATGTTGAATGTAGAAAAATAACAATATAACAGTGTAGTGCAGAAATGGCCATGGTTGAATACAGAAATACTCATAAGAGTATTAAAAAAGAAAAGAAAAAAAAGAGTTAGGTGCTTACCCATGGCCCTTTCCGCAACTTACCTGTGTCCACCACAGTTGTGTGGGGATCACATGAGCAGCCTCTTCTGTGAGGCTCTCGCATCCTCACTGCTTCTGCTCCATAGGAGTTGCCGGCCAGCCAGCAGGCAGCATGAGGGCTCCACCTCTTCCTTCCGCAGCACAGCCGGGTATTTTCCCAGGCTGCGCTGGGGGAGGAAGTGTGAGGGTCATCATTCTGGAGGCTCTGCATGCAAGGTAAATGTATGTGGGGCCCCGGAGCGATGTGCGATCACACATCATTTTCAGCTAAAAGCCGAAAATGATATAGTGCATGATTGGCACCTGCTGGCCCCGGCAGTGTTGTGCGATTGCAAGGACATAGTCTGAAACACTCCTCACAATTGTGTGACGCTCTGGAGGCCCTTTCACATGATGAATGCCATGCGAAAAGGGTACACACCTGAATGGATGAATCTGTCAGTTTTGCTTTTTTCCTACATTTAAAAACAAATACATTTTTTTCCTGTCAAATTCTGGAACAAATATGTGAATTTTGAGGTATACTCATTCAAAGATGAACCAAAATAAATTCTCATTCATCCCCAGTTTTTAGGGATGGGAAGGCCCAGATCTGAAAAGGCAGTCATTGTCTTTAACGCTGGGCCACACAGACCAACAACCTGACTTGAGAGAAGACAGTTTCCTGTCTCATGAAGAAGCACTTTGAACATTTGAAAGATGTTATATAGCCAGAAAGGATTGTTATTAGTATTGTCCTGCAGTAGTTGAACACGTGTACTGTACTTAAGACATTATATAAGAAGAAGCTGTGTAAGGCTGAAATCTACTTTACCTTTGCTTCCCTTTTTTTTTTTTAACAAGACCTCTTAAGCCTTATTATTGTCATCTTGCACATCCAGCTACCATGGTAAGTAAAGCTCTGTCCCACATATTTTCTTGCAGATATGCCCAGCTGGCATGCCCTTTCTTAAATATTTATATCTGCATTCAGGTCACTGGCAAGTTATGAAAAACAGATTTCACAATAGGCTCATTTCAAATATCCTTAAGAACAACAACAACAATGACAATGACACTGAAATGCATGCCAGACTTGCAGCAGAATGGTTGAAAGTCAGAGTGTATGTGGAAAATTTGAAGTTGTTGTTTGCCTTCAAATCATTTATGACATATGACAGTCCTAAAGCAAACCTATTACAGGGTTTTGTTTTTGCTTTTTGGCAGGATTTGTTCAGAGAGGTTTGCCACTGCCTTCCTCTGAGGCTGAGTGTCACATACCCAAGTTCACCGAGTAGGTTTCCTTGGCTAAGGGAGGATTCAAATGCTGATCTCTTGTATAATGCTCAAACCACTACAACTGGTTACTTTTCAACCCTATTGTCCTAGCAGGTGCTGTGATTATGAAGTGAATAAAAGTACAAATTATGGTTGTGGTGGAAAGCTCAAGGACTGGCCTTGTGATGTATAAAAGTATAATTAGCATGCATAGCAGGATGAACAAGTTCACTTATGTGTCTTTTGCAAAATAATCCATGCACATATATGTGCAGTCTATTTTATAAATTGGAAAACTGGTCAAGTCCAACAGATATAAACTTAGGCTTCAATCATATATTCCAGCCTTCCCCAACCTGGAGTCTTCCACATGTTTTCAACATTAGCTCCCAAAGCCTAGCCAGTATAGCTAAATACCACGGATTTTGAACACTGCAGTCAAAATATATTTGTAAAATATCTGGAAATCACCTACTTGGCACAGTATAGTAAAATAATTGACCCTAGCCTTTTATATATTGCCAATCATTGGAAGTTTCTGGAGCAGGGGGAGGAGAAGATGCTTAAAGAAGAAAGGAGAAGGGAGGAATCTGTAAACTTAATTCTTAATTTCTGCCAACATTTTTTGATAAATTATTTGTAGATCAGAGAGGATATATCACTAAAGATGTTTATTTCTGAAATAATGTTTATTTCTCCTTTGTTTCATTTTACAAAACAAAATTAGTTATGAGTAGTAGTTACAAAAGTAGTTATTAGTGCCAGTCTCATGAGAAAAAGCATCTTTCCTATCTCTTCCCAAAGACCATGGAATAAAAAAATTAACTTGCTCTTTCTAGTTCCAATTGATGAAATAGAGGTTGGGTGTAACATGTTACAAGTAACATAATTGTCAATACTGGATTATTGTAGGGAGAAGTGTACTGAAATTACTTTGGCCATTCAGAAATAAGATCCATTAAGCAAAACATATGAGCGTACTAACATTGTCATCTGGGGAACAGAGGCTGCTCTCTATTTCCCTCTTTCTTCCCAGGTCCACAACAAGAACTGAGGGTAGATGCTCATGGGTACAGTTCAACTTCTGACCTCAGTGTAAAAATGCCCCTTCTTCCCCAGTAATGCAAGGGCAGCCAGACTATGCCCAGGAACACTCTCACAGCTAATTGGTGCTTGTGGGGACTCAGCGGCAGCACCAAGCTTCCTATCTGCTGTTATACATCCAAAGCAAAGAGGTTTTGCAGAAGGAGTATGGGGTATCTCCTTGCTAAATACACATGCAGACATAGGCCCTTTTCGCATGGTATTTTCCATGCAAAAGAGGGCCTGGAGCATCGTGCGATTGTGAGGAGCGTTCTGCACGACACACTCACAATTGCACAACACCCCAGGGGCTGGCAGGCGCTGATCGCGCGCCTTTTCATTTTCGGCTAGAAGCCAAAAATGGTGCGCGATTGTGCATTGCTCCCAGGCCCTGCGCACACTTATGTGGCATGCGGAGCCTCTGGAGCCGGGCCAGTTGCGCTTCCTGCCCCAGCGCAGCCTGGGAACGTCCCAGGCTGCACTGTGGAAGGAAGAGGTGGGGCTCTCGCACAAGCAGGCAGCTCATGCAGAGCTGAAGGATGCCAGAAGCGAGAGCCTCTCACTGGGGGCTGCTCGTGCAATCCCCGCACCCCAGTGCTGGAAGACAGTAAGGTGCAGAAAGGGCCATAGTTGGTAGTGACTCCTCTTTATGTCCCCAGGATTATTCTAGTCAACTAGTAATACCAAAACTATCACTCGAAAGGCAGTAACCAATCATGTTTCCTATTTACTTTGAAGCCCATTATTAGGCATACAGGTGAAGTAGGTGATCTCCCTGTACGATTAACACTGCAGGCTTGGAGTAGAAATTTACAGTCTCTGCTCATTTCATTCATGCACATAAGAATGAAAAAACAAACAAAAAATATTTCTTCTGGGTGACAGCATGTAATAATTTTTGCATGCCATTCAATGATTTGGGGTATTTTTATTATTATTATTTTGCAAGAATTTCCAGAAAAAAGTTTTGCAAAAAATTAAGCAAAATACTTCTTTCATTTTTCTCCAGAAACATTGGGGAGGAAAAAAAAAAGCTTAATGCCACTCCTCCCATATTTCATTTCATCTTATCTCACTTCATTTGCTATTAATATTTCTGTTCCTATTCTTGCTGCTCAAGAGGAAAAAAAAGTTCTGGTCTTTTTACTTTTGCACTGGGGTAAAAACTCTCACAGAAGTTGATAGTTTTTGTAGGAAGATGCCATATCTTGTCAAGGACAAGCACATTTGCAACTATAGTCACAGCTTGGAGTGTGTTTTAAACATAAATAAATAAGCTCAGATGAATTTTATATCTTTCCTCTCTATAACACACACAATTAACTAACCAGTGATGCTGACTAGAACTCAAACACTAAATTAAATTCAGATTTTTCTGGACCTTAGATAAATTTGATGAACATTTTGATTTAGCATGAATTACCAATTTTCGTTCAACCCTTTATAAAATATTAGAATACCCTGAGCTCCATTTAGTCTTGCACATTTTCTCTCATGAAATCATTCCTGGACAATTAAAGAAATATTAACCAATATGAATTCGTCAGAGCATCTTGTTAAATTATTCATTTTAGCTGGTGGGTTACCAGATGGTTACGTGATACAAATAACTTAGTTACTCATTTGCTCTCATTAAATGAGCATGAGGAAGCTAGATTATTCTGGCAAAAGCCAAATGTTGAGCTAGACAGGTTTTGAATATTTTTTATCTTGGAAACAATGTAAGATCAACACTCCACAACTTTCAGCTACCAGCTTTCCAAAAAACAAATCTAGAATGACATAAAACAGACTGTAGAACTAGCAACCAGTGAAGCCAAATGTAATTTATCAACAATGTATGTGGATGATTATCACTTTCCTGATTTGCTGCCTGACTGATAGCGTAGCTGTGAGTCATTCCTCCAGTCTGTCAGCCTAATTTGATCCATAGTGGATCCAAAGGATGCTTTGTAACTCATTGAAAACAGTCCTTCTTGATTTGAAAGATGAACAGGATGAGGCCCATGCTGTCTCTGATCATCACTTCCCTTGCTTTCCAAACATATGATGAATGTTGTATCAAGAGACTTTCTTTATGCATAGATATGGTATGCCTATTTTTGCATGAATAAATTGAAAATGGGCATTGGGAGAAGGAAGGGGACTTGTATAGCACTATCCTATTGTTACCTATAATCCTAAACAGGAACCGGGACCAAAATATTCCTCTATCTCTGCAAGGAAAGGACTCATGGGAATCCAGCTTTCAAGGCAAACCTATTATTTTCTACCCAGAAGTAAAGTTTTAGGCTGATCCATTTCCCCACTTTTTGCTCATCACCAGAGAAGAATGGGTAGAATTTTGCCCTTCCCACTAGGGTTAGACAAAAGCAAACTGTTGCCACTTTTCCTAGCTTGTGTGTTCTTTCTTATTAATAACTTTTGTCATCCTAGCCATGCTCTGTTGTTGCTTTCATGTTTCATGTTTTCATCTGTGAAATGTTGAAGGATATGGCACATCCTCTCTGACTTAGAAGTAACAATTTAGAACATTACCATTAGAGTACTAGCATAAATCTGACCCATGACTTAACAGGTGAATCCAGTGTTGCCCCACTCTTTTTTGTTACTCTGCAATCCTTGCTAGATCTGATCAGGAAACGTAAGGAATTAGTTTCAGCCACTGTGCAGAATCTGTTTCAGAGTGATTTGAAGAAATTTCCACATCTTTAACATTTACATGACAAGCACAAATATAGTGTTAAAAAAACTTGTCTGATGCCAATGGTATCTGTTCATTCACTACATACTATAGATGTTTTCTTTCTCTCTCTCTCTCTCTCTCTCTCTCTCTCTCTTTCTTTCTTTCTTTCTTTTCCCTGCCTGAGTAAAATGAGATGTTCTTCTCCATTCTAAGTCAGAAGATGCCAGAGTGAATTCCCCATCAACAATGGTGACCAGACAATACCCTCCATCATACCTATAACAGAGAGTTAGTGTAGAAAATGTTGGACTTACACATAGCACACAAAACTCTGTCTCTCAAAAGCTCACCACCAGTACCTATCACCCACGTATCTATTGAAGGAGGCAGCTATCTGTACCTTGCTGTGAGCAATGATATTCTTCCTTGGTGGATGTATTTGCACCTTTGTGGCTGTATTTAGATTTTCAGGTCAGAACTCGTGAGCGCTTGATTTCATGGCAGTGGGTAATGGTAAAGTTTTTGTGTCTTTGTCCAAGTGTAGTAGACATTTGTGTAGAGTTACTTGTGGAAACTTGTTTTTAAAATGAAGAGAATGATATCATAAAACTATCAATAGCTTATCAATTAAAGAATGATGTCCTGAGTCACTTCCTGGCATTGCTCAGTTATGGATAGTTCTTTTGTGTCATAATGTTGCTTCCTCTTAAAAGTCATTTTCTAACCAATACATTTGCCCTAATACAGAGATGGGGATCCTCCTATCCATCCAAATGTGGCTTAAATACAACTTCCAGCATCTCAGAACACTGGCCATTCTGGCTGTAGCTGATGGGTGTTGCTGGTTAAACACCACCTCCTTAATATAACATGGTTGCTGCCCCACCTTGTTGTACTTCAGTCTTCCCCAGCTAAATACCTTCCTATTTTGGATTCACAAATGTTTAGGGAATATATATGGCTAGGTATTAACCAGTTTCTTTGTGGCATTCTTTCCTCCAACATAAACAGCCACTTAATTAGTTCCTAGAAAGAAAGCAGATAATGACTCCTTCCCCAGGAATCAGAACAGTGTAGCAACTAGGAAGAACTTTCTAGGAAATCTCAAGAGGATGGCTCACTGGAATTTTCTTTTAACCATTTTCTAGTGTGGACTGTGATAATGTTGCTGATGGTTTGTATTAGCAATACTGCCACCTCTTATGTTTATTTAGTATGTGGACACCCATAATTATATACTTCTAGAAGTAATCCTAGATGTATATAATAACTGGAGTACTCACCAAATCCCATCTGATCTTTCAAAGTAAGCAGGGTCAGTCTTGGATGGGAGACCACCAAGAAATACCAGGTGCTGTAGGCTATTTAGAGAAAGGAATGGTCAAAACTACTCTGAGTATTTGTTACCACACCATACACCCCCAATCTGTGGGATGTGCTATTTTTTTTTCATAATTAAACATATTTATACCTGAAAAACATGTTTGAAAGTGCACTGTCTGTAAGCATGTTGCCAGGTCAAGATGACCTCAGACATGGTCAGGTCATAAATTCAGAGAGGATTAGGTGGGAAAGCCAAGTGCTAATCGATAATCCTTTCAAGTCTCCTGAGAACAATGGAAGGTGAAATTGCCCAAGTGAAGCAATGGGAGGCCAGCCAGGGATGTCTTTCTACAAATATCTTTCCTAGACCCCGCTGCCCTACCATTTATTAAGATATTACCATGACTCCCAACAATGCTTTGTCACCTAGAGTTAAAACAATGAGCCCATTCTGGACTCCTTTGTCAGCCCCATGGGAAAGCAATTACCACTTTGTCTGCATACCTTCATTCAGGGTAGGACTCTGTGCTACCCTCAGACGTGTTCTGAACCATACCACTTCAACCTTCTGCTTCTGGACTGGTAACAGCCAACCTTGCTCTACCCAGACTTTCTTGCCTCACTTTCCAATGGTCTTATATGGTTCTTAAGGGTGTCTGATTTCTTGTGTGTTTGTTAATTCCAAATAAAAATACTCTGTTTAACTTTTTAACTGGAGTCCTCTCTACTGTTAGCACTGATACACACAGGTGAAAAGATCCTGTTGTTACGCTCCTCTCACAAGCCTCCTTTGAGCTATAATCCCCCAAATTCTAATGAGATGCTGACACTGTGGGTGGACCTCAAAGTCCCTCACCTCTTAGGGTAGTGTATTTCTTGCCTAAGAAAATGCTATGAAATTAATGGGGTTGCCATAAGTCAACAGGTGACTTGAAGTCACATAGAAACACAGAAGTAATCCACTTTCACAAGCTGTCCTAGTTTTAAAAAGTATCTTACTTCTTCTCAGTCCAACAAAACTGACAAATCACTATCATCATCACCACTACCATCACATCATCCAAAAACTAACAGAAAACTTCTCATTTTCTGTCTTGAAGCGTAAAATGTTCTCACACTTCCTTTGGCTAATGGGCATCTGTGATTTATGTCAGCCAAGCTGAGAAAGGAAAAGACATCTGTTTCACTTAGCAATTTTGTCACCCAGAATGATAATCTGTAAAGATGTGGTTTTGTTTTTATATATGTGTCTGATATTTTGCAAACTGTTATTTCAATGAATTCCTTTCTTCTCTCCCCAATGGTAGCATTTCATTCTTCAGCAGTCAACACTGTATCTTCTTCTCTGCAAATATGAATAAATCTAAATAAGTTACATTTTCATTTATCACATTCACTCCTTTATAATGATGATCACACCTACAGCAATTACTGAGCACCATAGCTTTCTATTTTGCTTCTTCATACGGTTCCTCCCTTAGAATATATTAATTGGTGTGATCTTACCCAACACTGTTAAACTAAAAATTATTTAAGTGATGTGACTCATAAATGCTTCATAGCAGCAGGCAAGATTTTGCATGAAATGGGCTCTTACATGCTATAGATAAGCTGAGTACAGATCTGACAGGCAAAGCTACACAGCTGCTAGAAAATGCAACTGAGTTTTTACAAAGCATGCTTTCTAAATTAAAATTTTATCTCTTCCAGTATATATTTAATTATCTTGGCTCTTCTTTTCTAAGCATTCTTGGCATCTGAAAATTTCATTTCTCTCCTCCCACTCCTCCAGAAGTGGCATAAACTTTACAGATGAAAACATTCCCTACTAATGATTTCCTCTGTAAAGTTCTGTGCTGGTAGCTTCCCTCCATTAGATGGTACAACCAAGAACGTTTTCAGGATGAGAGTCCTAAGTGTCTGCCAAGCACCCCATAAAATGGGAGGAGAAGGAGAATCCTTCAGTGAGGAACAATAGTTTCTTCCCTCTGGTCTACTGAAGTCCTCGTGTTTCAGCTTTCCTGATACAGGTTTCTTGCTGTTACAAGAGACAGAATTCATCTTCCATCACTTTTTCATAAGCTAATCCAAAGCCTTGTCTTTAACCAAGAGCTGAAACGTCATTCAGAGTGGCTTGTTGAGTCCACCTGCTTAAGCTTCAGAGGTATTGGAGCTGAGCAGGGTCAGTGCCTCATCTGTATGCAATCCAACAGCAATTACAACGAGTCTGGCTAAAGCTGCCTCAAAGAGAAGTAAGTTTGTCTGAGTATTGTTGGGGATATCAGCAAACACTCTCTCAAGATGTCCCAACTCCCTTTTTAGGTTGTTGACTTTGCTGACTTGGGTCAAGCCCTTTCATATTTTTCTCATAACGTTTCATAGAAATACATCCCATTTCTACCTATGGAGCCTCATTTGAAAGATATGGTTAGAATGTGCTCATTTAAGTTAGCAATTATATTCAGGAATTTTGAAATGGGAACAATTTCTTCAGTCTCGATTTTGTTTTGTTTCACCCAATTCCACTTGCATCTTTACTCCATCTTTTCTTTAGCTGGGTTGCAATTTTTGTGTTATTTGTCCTTATCAGAAGGGGATTTATGGGTTAATTTTGCCACCTAATAAAAACATTTATAAAAGAAAGAAAAAGATTGTATGAATTTTTATATGCCATTCTAATGCATGCAATCTCCCTGTTGATGAAGTATTTACTCACTCACTCACTCATTTGTATACTTTTTCTATATGCTGCCTTCCTCCCAGCATGGTACCGAAGGCAGCTTACAAAGGCTAAATGAGCTGAAACTCTGACAAGAATAAAACTCAAAACACAATTATTTAAAACATCATATTAAAACATCACTATTTT
Source organism: Cyclura pinguis (assembly GCA_030412105.1). NCBI lineage: Eukaryota > Metazoa > Chordata > Lepidosauria > Squamata > Iguanidae > Cyclura > Cyclura pinguis. The sequence goes on from CM059602.1 coordinate 163,490,662, forward strand.
TTTAAACGACATAGAATCATTTTAAAACAAAATAATAATGATAAAAACAGCACACACCCTGACAAAGAATGTCTCCCTGTAACTAATTAATCATTAAATTCTGCTTGAATAAAAAGCTCTTTGCCAGCTAAAAGGGAGAACTGACAGATGGCTGACCTAGCTTCCTGTGGAAGGCAATTCCACAGGCTGGGAGCAGACACTGAAAAAACTCTATCTTGTATTGTCCCCAGATGGGTCTTTGATGGTGGTGGGACTACAAGGAAGTCCCCCACCATCAAGGATCTTAAAACTCTTACAGGTTGGTATAGGGAGATATGGCTTTTCTGATAGTCTGGAGCAAAGCCATATCAGATGTTCTAGGCCATACCCACCACTTTGAATTGCACCTGGAAATGAACCAGTACTCAATGAAGCTGTTTCAACAGTGGCCTCAATAGTAATTTTGACCACAGCATTTTGGACCCACTGAAATTTCCAAATAGTTTCCAAGAGAAGCCCTACATGGATCATGTTACAGTAGTCCATACAGGATGTAATCAAAGAATATGCCATTCCAGCCAGATGTGACTTCTGAATGAAGAGATAGTTGGCACACTACTCTTAGTAGCACAAATGTACTCTTGGTCATGATAGACAGTTGTGCATCAAGGTTCTGGAATGAATCCAGGATTACATCCAAGCTGTAAGTCTGAGATTTCAGGGACGATGCAACGCCACTCAACACAGGCTCAGTCCCTGTTCACCAACCTGCCTTTCACCAGGAACATGGCTGTCTTGGACTATGCTTCAATTCATTCACCTTCACCCAGTCCATTACTGACAGCATGCACTGGTTCAATACTGAAACAGGAAAAGAGAAATATATCTGAGTCTTATTGGTATATTGATTGTACCAAACTCCAGCACCCAGATAACCTCTCTGAGCAGTTTCATGTCTGAGTTAAACAACATGGAGGACAGAACCAAGTCCTGAAAACCCATAGGCCAATGAATGGAATTCTCCAACACAAATTCAGCTTCTTAGAAAGGACCAGAAACTCTATAAGACAGGGTATCAATCCTAGAGAAGAAGTCCAGAATGATACCATGATTTGAGTCAATGCATTGGCTCATCTAGCCCAGTATTGTCAACTCTGACTGGCAATAGCTCTCCAGGGTTTGGGGCAGCATTCTTTTCTGACCCTAACTGGTGATCTCCTGTTCAAGTATTACCCAAGTCCAAAGCTGTTTAGTTTCCAAAATCAGAGAGTGGGTGTGTGCTGGGTAATACGGTAGTATGTACCATTTGATAGTTACATCCAATGCATGGACACAACTTAGACTCACTGTGGAGCATGTGCCATGCACATCTCTGTCCTCCAACACCTCCTTACCACTCTCTGCTCTGCAATATATGTTGCCTGATTGAGATGGCTGCCTCAGCCTTCTTAATATTATGGTCAATCCTAACTACATGGTCAACCCTACAGATCTTAGCTAGCAGTCATTATAATTTTCAGTATCAAGATGGACAATGTCTGTGACATTGCCATGCTCATAGCTCATTTTCTTTCCTTCTTTTTGTTTGCTTTCTTCAGGACAACTATCCTCTTGATCTCTTCTGTGACATCTACATCTTAACATGCCTCAATTTGCTGCTCAAAGGCAATGAGAAGCATTTACACTAAAAGTAGTGTTAAAAGTAACTTTGTTGACGAACAATGTTACACTGTTTTTCAATGAGACAACTTAAATTCTCACTCTTAATTGACTGAATTCTCACTCATTTACACTGCTATAGCCTGACATTCCATGCTGTAACAGGCTTTTGCATCTATCAGACATGGTGAGCCCAATGTTACAAGCAAAAGGAGTCTTTTCCTGACTGATAATGGAGATCAGCATCCCAGAGAGAGACCTCACATAAGAGGGACAAAACATTCTCAGAATTCAATTATTTCATTATGGCGGGAGTTATGAAATATGAAGAAGACTTTGTATGAGGGCATTGTGAAAATACATTGGCATGGTGTTATTTGATGTTGGTGTTGGTGTTGGCTAGCAACAGCCTTGATAAGGCATCTGTAGCAAAACAGTGAGATTCAGAGTGGTGTAGTAGTTTGAGCATTGGACTATGACTCTGGAGATCAATCCTGGCTCAGCCATGGACACTTGGTGAGTGACTTGGGAATGCCACATTCCCTCAGTCTAGAAGAAAGGCAAACTCCCTCTGAACAAATCTTGCAAGAAAACCCTGTGATAGGTTCACCTCGGGGTTGTCATAAGTCACAAAGGAATTGAAGGCACACAACAAAACAACAAAGCAAAACAATACCATTGACAGCTTGTGATACAGTGCTGATTATGTCCTATCCCTATCTCCTTGTGAATCTCCATTTTATGATCACTCTACAAATGACATCTGCCACTTTTTTAAGATTCAGAAGCAACTGTGTAGAAATCTTTTTCGTTAGAAATGGATATTTCACACATTGCATAAATGTACAGCTACAAATCCTGGTTTCCTAGAAGATCACTGTAGCTAACTTCAGCTTCCTAACTAGAGTTGTTGTTGTGTGTCTTCAAGTCTGTTCCAACTTATGGTGATCCACAGATGAACCTATCACAGGGTTTTCTGGGACTGAGAGTGAGTGGTGCACCCAAGGTCACCCAGTGGGTTTCCACGACCAAGTGGGGAATCAAACTCTGGTCTCCAGGGTCATAGCCCAATGTTCAAACCAGTACACCACGTTGGCTCTCCTTAACTGAGATACCAACATGATATGTTTCCCAAAGTCCTTGGACACACACAAACTTAGTTGTCACTCCCCCCTCCCAAAAAAAAAAGTCCTTGGACACACACAAACTTAGTTATCATTCCCCCTCCCCCCCAAAAAAAAAATTCCCAAGGTGGTCTGTTGAAGAGATCATGTGCTAAACTGTAAGTCACTTACACATGTAGCATGGAAGACAATTATGGATAGATTCTATTTTCAAAGACACACAATGGTTTCAGCCATTTGGAAGTGCATTTATATATTTGGAAAGTGGGGGACTCACTTCTAAATAATTGTTGTTTATTTTATTTATCTAAATATCTACATTTTTCCTATTGGAAAAAAAAATCTTCCTATCCAAACCTGCTCTAAGATCTTTAGAGGTGGCCCTTTTCTCAGTCGCACCAAATTTCCAGACATGTTTGATAAGAAAGGGGGAGAGGACTTTCTATAATAGATAGTTTTAGTTCTATCATCATTTAGTTGCAATTAATTATAACTATATATATGTATGTATGCATATGTATATATATATGTGTGTGTGTGTTTGTATATATATATAGGATAGATCTATAGTGTTGAGGTATTGTTGGCAAGAAAAGGGAATCCTGAAATTATGTAATTTTTGATCAGTGCAGATTGTGCCCACTGTGAAACACAAATGCACATACTTCTTTGTTCACTGACATGTTATCTCTGGGAATCTCCTCATTATGTATTTTTCCCACCACAAAGGAAAAGAGAATCCCACACCCTTCATACATATTCAAACATTTTCTGTTCTGCCCATTATTTTTTCTCTTAACAATAACACAATGATAGTGCCACAAATGATTGTAATGTAGACTCTCTTTCTCTTTCTGTGTGTGTGTGTGTGAGAGAGAGAGAGAGAGAGAGAGAGCAAGAGCGAGAGCTGTTAACTTATGGCTATATGTGGAGGGCAATATTACCTTCTTCAATAGTATCACTTCTACCCAGCAGATACTTTAATTGAACAAAACATGTTCTTTAACATTTAGGAGAAGTTCATGATGAGTCACATTTTACTGTTTCCTTTAGAAAGTCTCTATTTCATTCCCAGAAATATCTATTTAATCATTCATGCAAGGAAATATTCTATCTACGTTCTTTTATAAACAAAAATAGATTTATTTCTACGCCCAACCTGTCACGACTACTATTTCTTTCCCCACCATCTTATTGAGTGTATGTTAGGGCTCTCCACATGGTTGAAAGTGAGAAACTCAGCAGGTCATTTGCCTCACTGCCTAACTTTCTTTGTGGAGAACATTAATAATACAATTAAATAAATTATAACTCACTATACATTGTGCCATGTTTTAAAATACATGGCTTTTATTTTCAGGTAGATAGGTTTGGAACTGAGGGACAGGTTTGTTTGCTTACTACTCAGCCATGTAGACATCAATGTTCTGTCAAATATTAACCTGCTGACATTTGGCATTAGTGTTTATTTTCTCTTTCTCACTTTAGCACTCATTAAACTAGCAGGACTAGAAATTATTTGCTTATGCAAAGGTATCACTAGCTGAAAAAGATGAAGCAGTGAAATCCATGCCACTGAATCTAGCTAATTTACTTGAATCTGGTTATTTTACCTGGTTACAAAATCCTCTCTGGAAATGAAGATTCTTTTTCATTTATTAAAAAAAAAATGCACTTATTTTTTTTTTCTTAAGGAACGCAGGTGGTATTGGGAATGCATAGTTTTGACACTTTTGTTGTTCTATTCTAAGTTATTCTTTCTCCCCATTATTACATATCTTACAGATTCAGAAAAGTATTTTTTTTTTTCCTGGAATGGAGGCGAAATTTTATATTCAAGATTTCAGTTCTTTCCCTCTTTCCTTCCTTCCTTCCTTCCTTCCTTCCTTAAAAAAAAGATGCTCCAAGAGAGTACAGCTTGAGAGAAGAATTTAAACAGATATCTTCAGCTATGGTCACTAAGATCAAGTTAATGAAGGAGAACTAGAATTCTCAAGATGTAGTTTTATGCTACATGCCAACTTTCATAGGTGGATCAATGTGCTGACTCAGTATAAGGTAACTTAAAATGATTCTCCACTGTACATTTACTGTAATGGGGGGAAAAAAGCTTAGGGGATGATCAAGACAAAATTAAGGAGTTTTAAACTCTACTGGTTACAGTGGGAGAAATCAACGGGGTACAAGTATACTTGTAGTAAGAGCTATTGGTTGGGTCATATGTGTAGCAAGTAGAATCTAGAATACATTTTTACCCTGGAGGAACCCTTGAAATACTGTTTAGGTCTCAGAGAATCCTGCACTAAAAAAAACAAAACAAAACTATAGCTTTTTTTTTTTACCCCTAGTCATGATCTCTTGCCTAACTCTCAGTGACCTCTTGGAATATTCTAGGGTTCCAGGGGTACAGGAGAAACCCTAGTCTAGAAAAGCAAAATCTTCATTATGGAACTCGTTCTGTATTACTTGTTATGTAGAAGTCACACTGAAGCCACACTGACCATACCTTCAAGACATACACACAGCTGTTCCATCCTCTACCATATATTGACACATTTTCTTCCTCCCTTTTTCTAATTAGCAATATCAGGGACCCCAGAACTATTTTTAAGGCTGGCAGTTAAACTATTATTAATTTTACTTGCTTGCAGGTATGTTTTTACAAAACAGTGAAACACACAGAATACATTGCATTAAAATAATGATGACAAACTGAAGCAAGTCAGAGACTACCATGAAATAATGGTAAACTAATAAATGGAATACTACAAAACTAAGTAAATAAAAAGGAATAAGCACTATTAATATGTCAAAGAGAGGTAAAATTATGCAAGAATTTATTAAATGAATATAGAGGTGCCTAGAATATCTTCCAAAGTATCTGTCGCTGTACTATATTAGTTAAACACAAAAGTTTTAGATATATGTTTGAAGATGCAGGACCACACCATAACACTCTCAAAAGAAAATGCGAAACATTTGTATCTATTGAGCTTGGGATGTTGAGACTTTCCTAATGTAAAGCCTGGACTTAGGAATGTAGGTGGTCACATTTATTGATGACAATTGTTTAGGGTAGTGGGAACAAGACAAGATTTCACAAAACTCCAAAATCATCTGTCTAAACTGAGGGAATAGGTTTAAAATTGTTAATAAAAAATCAGTTTAAACAAGTGCAGAGCAATGCACACAGAGGCAAAATAAAATAAAAATCCTAACTTCACGTGTAGATTGATGGGATGTGAGCTGACAGTGACTGAACAAGGGATTTGGGGTCTTTGAAAATGTCACCCAGTATGTGGCTTCTGTTAAACATGAAAGACAAATTCAAGATTAGAAAACAAATCAGAAACAACACTGCCAGTAGCATAATGGCTGTATAAAAATCAATGATGTGGTATGACCATAGCTGGAATATTGTGCACAGTACTGGTCATGGCACTTACAAAAGGATGTTGCAGAAATAGAAATGTGCTGAAAAGGGCAACCAGAAGGATGAAAATGCAACTCACCTACCAGGACAGACTACAATGTTTAAGGCTGTTTAGTTTAGGGAAAAAGGCAAGTAAAGGAAAACACAGTAGAGATTTAGAGAACTGTGCATGTCTCCTAATCCTAGATCTGTTTTTGTTTGAGTCATCTACTGAATCTGGATGGTGAAAAAAGTAGGTACACAGAACCAAGTTAAAGTGTGGAATTTACCGCCACAAGATGTTGTTTGAATGTCATTTGTTTGACTTTAAAGGGGGATTGGATAATTTCACAGAGATTGAGCCTAAGAATATAACCACCATCATATATGTGTGTGTGTGTGTGCGCGCGCGCGCGAGTGTGTGTGTGTGTGTGTGTGTGTGTATAAAACCACCATCATTCATATATATATATATAATATAATCACCGTCATATGCATGTATGTATGTATGTGTATATATATATGTGTACACACACAATAATATATAACCACCCTGACTAGTAACCATTCATAGGCCCAATTTCTGTGAAATTATCCAGTCCCCCTTTAAAGTCAAACAAATGACATTCAAACAACATCTTGTGGCAGTGAATTCCACACTAACTTAGTTCTGTGTACCTACTTTTTTCACCATCCAGATCATAATATAATCACATATATATTATGATAATCACAATAATCACACATATATATTATGATAATCACAATATATCATATATTATAATATATAATATATATTATATAATATCAGAGGCAACGTGCTTCTGCGTTATCAATTGCTGGAGAGTGAAAGAAGTAGGGAGCAACTGAATTAACTTTTGCTAGTGGCTTTCCCATAGACAACTAGTTGGCCATGGGGTGAACAATTTATTGGACTATGTAGTTCCTCAGGCTAATGCAATATGATTCTTCTTATGTTCCTACACCAGCTCAAATACTGAAGAATTAGAACATTTTTGCGGAGCTCTAAAAATCCAGAAAGAGAGAGAGAGTTTATGTCACAGCAAAGCTTTGAGAAGAGTGCGTACTTCTTCCTGGTCTAGGCAATGAGCAGTAAAAGATGAATTTCTCACTTCTATTTTAGAGAAACTGAAAGAAAATATATATGGGGAAAAAAAAGATACCTCTTTGTTAGGTTTCTTTTTAAACTAAAACCTCTATACTCCTTAGATTCCCCCCCCCCGCAGTCTGTTTAATTCTGCCTTTATTGGTGGTTTTAAAATTTGTCCCAGTAAAAGCCTGCCTCTCTGATAATTGATCGTGTTGTCACTATGACTACAGATTCAAGAATGAATTTTGTTTTAAGGAAAAAAAAACCCTAAAGGTTTATTAATGGACAATGCAATCTTTATTGTATATTAGTACTGACTAGAGATGGAAACAATATACAGGGACAGGGGGTGGATTTAATGGGCCTTCTGGAGTATTTGGATGAGGGGAAGCCTCCTGAAGCTTTTGTGTTTTTGGTTTCTGTGTTTGTATGTGTTTGTTTGTGTTAGATTCAAAGGACAATCCTCAATTTTCCTGACACCTCCAGAACGGCCAGGGAAAGGACAAAGAACACTTAAAGATCATCATCTGGTTATGTTTTGATAACTAACACAATGATGTCATCATTCTCTCAGAATTCTGGAAGGTCTTGGAGGATGTCTGCATCATTGTGGTGGCAGGATATATCTGGCAACAATCATCACTCAGTTTCTGCCCTGCACTCCCTCTGTCCTCTCACCACCTACTACTTGGTTACATCTGTGTGTGTGTGTGTGTGTGTGTGTGTGTGTGTGTACAGAGGGCATCTGAGTGTCATTCATGAGGGGTTTTGTTTTTCCCCAATAAGCACAAAACAATCCAGGTATCCTTTGGTATCTCCTGAGGGTCCTCAGGAGGTCCTGGAGGATGACATTTTTATCATATGCAAGCTATCAGAATATAGCTGAAAACTGTCTTTACTCTGCTGTTCATTCCATAGCTCCTAAATGGCTGTGTTGGTGGACAGGACGAACATTAGTCTAGGCTAGGGAATTTCTGACAAGTCTGAAAAGTGTGGCTTCATATGAGAAAATATCAAATATAGAACATACCAATCCAGTGTGATAGATCATTTTTTTCACCATAACACCAGCCTTTGTAAGATGCTTTTACATTTCTTACATAAACAAGTGGTCCTCCACATTCACTAGGGTTAGGGGGCTCAGGCATGATGCGGAGAGTGGGAACCCAGGGTCCAAACCAGGTCAGGGAAAGAAGAGCGAAAGATACTTATACTTCTTCTCTCTTGCCCATCTCCTTCCTTGGGTGTGTGTGGGGCATTGGGAGAGACACCATTCTGCACTAATCCTGGGGTTTGCAGTTTAGGGAAGGGCATTCAGAATTCTCAGTTAGAGAGTTCTTTGGCCTCAGTATTACACTGTTATAGTGCTAATAATCCACTTTGAACATCCTGTGTAATTCTGGGGTTTGTCCTTACAAACCCCAGAATTACACAGGATGTTCAAAGTGGATTATTAGCACTATAACAATGTAATATGGAAATAGCCAGAATTTGTTGTGCTGAATCGAGCTGTGATCTGTCCTAAACCTGCCAGGCAGTGACTGGAGGAGGAGAAGGAGGACCAGAGGCAAGTTTTTAGGGGGTAGTACAGCCTGATTGGAGCTGCTGAGAGGGAAGACTTCCCTAGAAGAGAAGCACTTGAGGTGAGGCACAACAAGGGTTGGAAAAACTCAGAAATAATCAAATCTGTACAAGTTAAACCTGCAAATATGAATGACTAACTGTAAATCTTTTCTCTACTTCTAGTCATCCTGTAGCTGGTTTTTTTTTTCCCTGCTGGGGTTACCATTGCAGTAGGCACTAAGAGGGATTCTTAATACAAATTTACAAATCTCCCATGCACATTTATTTAGATGTAAGACTCATTAAACTTAGTAGGATATATGTCTGAGTAAACAGTTCAAGGCTCTATACTATATATCCAAGACATATAGTTAATCTTTCCAAAGTGAATTTATCTTGTCATTTTGGTTGGGAGGGGAAGGGAAACTTCCCATAAGTCTAAGATCTATGGTAAACATCTGTGGCAATAAGCTTCAATCAGTCTGTCTTCTCTGAATGCCTTCTTACAACGTCTGTGGAAAATAAAACTGAACTTCATTTTTTCTAGCAATACAGTAAAGATGCATAATATTGCCATGTCAAGTCCATTTCAGCAATTCAGGATATTCATACCGGTCTTCCCCCTCCCCCCCCCGCCCCACTCCTCCTCCTCCTGTGATTAGAGATTTATCTTGTTTTGCCTGGCCATTTTGTCGGGTTACATTTTCTCATCAGCTATATTTGTGTCTTGGCTCACTACTTCTCTGTGCATTGTACACAGCTACCTCTGCAACAATACACCTCAGTTTTCTACAAACAGACTAGACTTTTACCTCAAAAATTGCCACATTTATTTAGGGAATTGGGAATGAGTTGTTCTATAATTTAGATCTCTATCAAGCTGAAAGACTTCATTTATTTGTTAAACAATGAAAAGCAATGAAAAAAACAAAGGGCTGCGCTTTTTGCCTCATATCTTGGTTTCCAGAAGGGCTAGATAACTCCATGCAAAAATACGCTTGGAACCTGGGTCAGTCCAAATAGGCCCTGGGCAGCCAATGAGGAAATATGGCAACCCTAGCTGTGAACTAAATGCTTATAGTTTCTGCCTGTAAATTAACTTGTATTTTGAGCCAGTAAATCACCAACTTCACTTAGTTTGGGATCATTTTTCCTCCCCCTAAAAGTCCATGCTACCTACCTATTTACAAAGAATTCTGAGAATGGTATTCTTGAGAGATGATGTCACATGGAAAAATATAAATATATCTCTCACTCAGACTACAAGGTCTTAGTTAATGGCATACACTCTGTCCTAGGGAAGGGACCAGGAGGGTAACTCCCTCTTCACAATGTTGCTTCTTCCTTCTCGCTCTCCGTCTTGTTCTCGTTCTCCTCCTCCTCCTTCTTCTTCGTCTTCCTCTTCTTCTTTTAAATTCTCTATCGGTCACCTCTTAGCCTTTCAGGGCTCCCATGGAGACTGACATCAGATACAGACTCTCTTACATTTCCTCTCTTACATTTCCAGTGCTCTCCACAAATGTGGAAATTCATAAATAGATACAGAAAAATAAGAGTGCATGGATATGTTCAAGCATGATACAACAATATTGTCTCCTATCTTGACCTCCATACGTTTCCAGAGAGTACCTTTCTGATGGATGAAACCTGCCCATCCCATATAATGTTTTCACTGCCACTTAACTTGATTTCCCAAGAAGTGGACTGAATGGTACTTTCTAAGGGACCAAATATGGGCCAGTGATTTCCAGATGTTCATTTATGAACTATAAGAAAATGTTAATGGCTATATATTTAGTTTGCAGTAAACCATGCTGTTCTGCACAGGACAACAAATTTAATGCATAATTATACCTTGATTCACAGCAGAACTATGTCAGCTCTGAAAGAAGCAACAAAATGTTAAACAAAAACACCATAATCAAGAGTTAACATTTCTTTAATGTTAAGCTGAGCAAACAAAAGAATCCTAAGAAACACATACATGTAATGCCAAGACTTCCAGCAGAGAAATGTTTTTTAAAAAACCTCAACTATTCAGATGCAGTGAAATATCCATAAGGGAGATGTAAGGCACTATTCCTCCCCTCTATCAAGCCACCCACATTCATCCCAAGTGCCCAGATAAGTAGGAGATTTAAAAGGTCAACAGCATGTGAGAAAAAAAATGGCCCTTAAGCAGCAGACTTCAAACTGCTTCTAAAATTACTGTGTTTTCAGCTATTGTAGGCATTTATAACTAAAAACAAGTTACCAATTAAGCTTTTGGAAAGCTGTTGTCTTCCTTCCTTCCTTCCTTCCTTCCTTCCTTCCTTCCTTCCTTCCTTCCTTTTCTTCCTTCCTTCCTTCCCTTCCCTTCCCACCATCCTTCCCTCCCCCACATCACATGGATAGAGTAGACTTTTGCATCCTCACTTTTTCACATTAGGTTACACTGTGAATAAAATTAAACTAATCTAATTAGCCCTTTTGGAGAGGCCGAGGCTTTTGTGATGTGAGCCCATCGATTTACAAAAAAGAGAAACTGGTTTTGCAAAACATTAATTTATATCATGATGACTGTTTTACACAGTGTTTTATTTTCTTGAAAAAAGACAAGGGGAAAAGATTGGCTATAACCTCACATCATTTGTAAGTAAGAGTCTGGCAGCTTCATAGCATAACAGTAGCTAAGTGCATCTCACTAATGATTAATCCTCTTGTAAGTTCTGTGGACAAGTACCCACTGCCTAGACTGAATCTACTCTAAATCTCCTGGCCAGCTGATCAATAAGATTCCATTTCTTTGCTGGCACAAAGCATTACCAATAGTCTCATTTAGATGGGAGAGGCAGCCATGACAGATCAATGCTACAATGTGGATGGTTGAGCTTGGTGGCTAAACACAGTGTTCAGTAACCTTCTAGAAATAATTTCTGCATAGACTCTTAAAAAGGCAAACATTCCAGCAACTATAAACACCTCACAGTGATTTCTTGATAATTATTTTGTTTTTCCAGTAAAGCTTTTGTCACATACATGCTTCAACTAGATCTGGGATGGGTTATATATCACCTTGTACATGCCAGTCAGTTCAAATTTTAATCAGCCCTCATCCCCTTGGCCTGTAATGAGGTGTAATGGGAGGAGAAGTAAGTTCATTAGCTCCTGGAGGGCTGAACAGAGTCCTAAACAAAATTAACTAGGCCTATGCAACCTATGAGCATTCACATACTTTCTAACATTTCACAGATGAAAACTGGGATGCATCTGGCCAAGCAACAACAGATTGTAGTCAAGATGCCAAAAGTTATTAATGAGGAAGAACAAATCACCCAGGAGAGGCTTCAGCAGTTTTCTTTTGCCTCAGCCTACTGTGAGGAAAAAGATTCTGCCTTTTGCCCTATGAGCTCAGTTTGCAGCAGTCGAAGTAAACTAAGGGCAAAGGTGGAAGAGGAGTGTGCAAAGAAGAAAGAAACATTTTAAAAACAGCTGAAAAAGTGAGATGATAGACGATTAATCAGGACTGTCCCTGCCAAATAAAAACAGTTAGAGGGTATGCATTTCAACCACATACATCCACCAGACATGCATGGAATTCTTTTGGGGTCTTTGTAGTCTCAGCCCATATCATTCTCAAGCACTTAGGAGGCTGTTGATCTGATCTGACTTCAAGGACCAAACATTTATGGAATTTCACATACCTTAGAATCAATATGCTGTACAGTCCACAGATACCCTATAATGGTATCATTTTGATTGGGACTGAAACATCTTTCAGAGATCTGTTCCAGGGAAATATCAGTTTTCCTATATTTACTTCCTTGTCTCTGTTTATTTTGCACTGTGCATGCTAAAAGCTGCTGAAACCTGGAAAAGACACCCTCACTAAAGTGATTGTTCTAGAATTGCCTTAGTTCCAGGCTGCCTTAAACTTCATTCGGTGCCAAAAATTGACACACTTTACTGCAATAATGTAAACTTTATTGGTAATAAATGATTCTACAGATGGTATACAACAGAAAAAACATTCCAGTCCTTTCACTGATGGGGTCCAGAACAACTAACTCTGTTCAGAGTATCACTAATTCCCCAAGAGTGCTCACACCCCACCTGATCACTTTGATGAAGCCAATGAAAGATGGATACCCAAGGGTTGCATAATCCGGGAGTAAATGAAGAAAATCAATATTTGCAAATTAGACCTCCCCCAAAAGCTACAAGAATTGTACTAGCAGGTTAGTAACAGAAAAATCCAATCCTCTATACCATTCTCAGCCTTCACATATTTTTTCTAGCCTCAAACTAATCCAAAAATGTACCTAACAAGCTCTCAATACATATTAACCCTCTCTATAGCAATGGACAGCTGTTAAGGTTTGGTCATGATGCTAACATGGACTTTAGCATCCATCTGATTGGTGTTAGTGACCCAACCACTACTGGGACCATATCAAATTGGTACATATTGCTCCATATTTTTGTACCACACTAGTAAATATGACAAATTTTATGACCTTTGATCTAATATATGATGAAAACAAAGAAATCTTATTTGGGGATCCAGACCAGCTGCAAGTATAAATGGGCATCAAACACATGGCTAGACTCTAAGTAAACCCTGGCCAACTGGGCAATACAGGAAGAAAGAATATAAGTGAAGTGTAAAACCTGGAATGGTTGTGCTGTAATGTACAAGCTAAGGTACATATGAAAAACAGTAGAGATGGGCTTTGATGTGGTTATGTCTTTCAGTACTGATCCAGGGAAGGAGGAGTATAATATGGAACAGAGCAAGCAGAGTATCCAACTATGCTGTAGCCTGTCTTCTCACTTTCTTCTGGAAGTCAAAAATGCAGTTTTTGCTGCTGGCATGGCACTCTGTTTAGTGAGGGTTGCAAGAGACCTGCGGCTCTGCAGTTGTGGTTAGCCTTCAATTCTCATCAGCTCAAGCTGATGGTGATGAATGATGGGAGCTGTAGTTCCAACAAAATGTGGAATGTGACAAGCTGTTCAGCCCTGAAGCAATTTATCAGCACCCAGTTGTATGACAACTTGCCCACTCCTGGGTTATATGGCAATGGTTTCTGAACGTAAAATGCTGAGTACTCCACCTGGATCTCAGATGTGGAGATACACTGGTGTACAATAAGACACATACACACAAACACATCTTAGAACAAAATTTGAATCCAGTGTGTATGGGTGTGTGAATGTACCTATTGTGTTCAAATCCAAGCTATTGTGGAGCTATTGCTAATATGAACAAGTAAAAAGAGATTTCCTTTTTCTTCTTCCTTCCCTACTCCTTCCCTTTCTTTCTTCCTTTTTTTCTGCATTTTGAAATGAATCTGTGAGGAGATGCATTTTTGTGAGCATGTTCCAGCAGCCTGCTTAACTCCATACAACTTTGCTGGCATATAAATGTTTATTGCATAAAACGTCTTTAAGCACAGGAAGCAAGAAGGGCCAAGGGGTTCTTGGCTATATTAGAACTGTGTTTTATTATGTTTGCACTGCAAAATGTGTGTCACATATTCATGGACAGTGAAAGTCAGTGAGGAACACTGCAGATGGGGACTATATATTGCTGCTTTGAGTATAGTTCAGGAACACCCTTACATAAGAAGCTGTTGAGCAAAAGATTTCACAGATTGATATTAACATTCAGATTAAGTAACTAATTATCTTCTCATCTCTAGGTTTCTTCTTAATTAATATGATTGATTTAATAGAATTTCAAAAATACTACAGATAGAGGCTGGCATGGTAATAAAGTCTGGACATGAATGTAAATTCTTCTAAAATTCTATTATCCTCTGATTAAGGTGAAAAGAACCCCTACTTGGAGATGGAAAAGGATGTTCCAATTGCTAAATACATTGATTTTGTCATAACTTTTAGAGGTTCTCAGATTATTTGCATGAACATCAGAATCAAAACTGAAACTGTAAGTCTCCAATGTGGTATTCTAATACTAATTCTAAACCTGGCGACCATCTATCAGTAAATGATTTCAGGATTATGAACTGTATATATTTGCTGTGTCAGTTATGAATTCTTAGAATGTTTTCCTTTTCATCCTATGACAGATATTGCTATAAAAGTTACAGTCTAATAATAAAATCCAATATACCTCCTACATGTATATGCACTACATATTCATCACCACTTTCATTAGTTGGAGAAGCACATTTAAATATATTGATCTTCATTTAAAAAGAAAAGATTACTTCACGGCTGAATTGATGAATATAATAAATCTACCTTTCAACTTTTTTTAATTTGACTTGCAGTGCTGTATAGACTTTAAGGTGATAGTCTCAGATCCCCCAAAGGACACCATGGGGAGGGGGATAGAATATTATGTCCCCCCACCCGGCAAATGGTGGAGCAGGTCTGACCCAAGAGAAAGAAGTTTGACCTCATAAATTCCTTCCTTTCAAATCCCTGACCTCACAAATCCCACCACAAAGCAGTCAGCAAGCCCTTACGTTTCCATTGTTGAGTTGGGACTTAGATCCATGGGACACAGAGTCTTCCCATTTCCGGAACACACACCCAGAAATGTACATCAGCATGGACTTGCACACATAAGCTAGAATTATGTTGATGACATACATAGAGATATCCTTCCATTACACTCATGTATATATCATTTTTAGTTAATTTTGGAAGGACATGATCAGTATCTATTTAAGCAAGGAACCCCTCCCCATGTGCAAGTCCAGTTTGTTAACACTGGGGTGAATACCTATGACTTGCGGGGTGCATGGGTGTGAGTGATAGGCTTCTGTATTTAGCTTCTGTGGAAAAGGAAGTCTTGTTGCTTTCTCAGATCTCCAGTGAGAATAATGTTTTTATACATAACATATATAAAATGTCCCTCTGGTTGCAAAAAATGTAAGAATTGTAAAAGACCCCCCCCCAAAAAAAGGGGGGAGAAAAAGAAAATAAAGTCCAAATGGACCAGATCCATTAAACATTGCAATGTACACAGTCATCTAATCCTTTTGAATTAATGGATTTCATCCATCAGTGCACAGTCTGCTTCCATATTTTGACTTTTTCATTTTGGATCAGGTCAAAATTCACGCTTCAAGCACCTGTCTTCTTCTTTTAGCTGTTCAGTACTGAAGTTTCACAAGAAAACTGTTTTGCTGTTAATCTATGGATTATTTTTGTCTGATATACTGTTCTGCCTCCTTTCCAGTTTACCAGGAAGCATCTGAAGTCTGTTTCCATATTTGTGCCTGACAATTTTGTTTTTGTTTTTTGCTTTTCCAAGTGACATCATTCCTGTTACCCTTATGGATTACTAGTATTCACATACATGTGTGAACATGCATTTAAAACCATTCCAGGATTCCTCTTTTCATAGCACCTTAGCCTTCCACACAATTACCTGTGAGTACCTATATACTCTAAAGGCATCAGATCCTGTCTGAACTTGGAAGCTAAGCAGGGTCAGTCCCAGTTAGTACTTAGATGGAACACTACCAATGAATACCAGATGCTGTAGGCTATCTTTCAGAGAAAGGAACTGGCAAACCACCTCTGAGTACTTCTTAAGAAAACCCCATGAAATTTATAGGATCACCATAAATTAGCAGGCAAGTTAAGGCACATAAACACACACACACGTGTGTGTCATTGAACTCAATATCTGCTGGCTGAAAAAGTAAAATATAACAAGAAATTGTTATGGATTTCTTACGTGGACCAGTTTAGGACCTTTATCTTCATCCTAAGTCATTACTATCCTAATGTTTTATAGTGTATAATTTAACTGTGTGCTTAGGACCACACTACATTAACTGTAGAATTAGTGTTCTTAAATTTATTTCATACTTGTGACCTCTGCTGCATTGCTCTTGTGGAACACATTCCCATTCCAAAATGGAGGTGCTTCAGCAGCTTTGAGTTGAAAAACTCATCTTCTTACTATATGTAGTTTAAAGTGTTCTACCACCATCTTTGGATGTAGATATCAGCCAGGAATGGGAGTGAGGGATAATGTTTAATAGACAATTGGTGCAAGTCACTAATCTAAACTATAGCATAAAAAAAGGCTAACTGCTTTTTTTTTCCTGTTCAAAACAGAAATAGTCACTTAAAGCCTTTTTGTTTTGTTCTGAAGAGTAAATACTGTAACATGTAGTCTGACCTTTATTTTCCACTGAAAATAAATGTACAATCAAGTATCCAATTAATATATAAAGGACAAATTCCTTTTAACTTGACTTATCTACCATTATGCAATATTATCATCATCATCATCATCATCATCATCATCATCATCACCACCACCACCACCACCACCACCTATATATAGCATCATTGATATGCATGTTGCTTTAAAAGTACAATGACAACAACAGGAACAGCTAGTCCTGCCAAAGGCATGCAGTCTAAAATATGCACACATGCACATAAAGGGGAAATACTGACTAACTGAAATATAAAACTATATACTACTACAATTGTAAAACAGATAATCCCAATATAATACAAAAGCAACACAATATTTAAGTAAAGCAAAGTGACAAATGCATATCATCAAAATATACAAGATAATAAAACAATATTGAGCTAAAACTTCAAATGAAACTAATGCTATTCAACTGCTTTTTGTTGTTGTTGACATTGTTCATTTCTTTTTATACATATTCTTTCATTAAATAGGTTAAGATGGGATGATATTTTGTTTTGTTTT
This sequence comes from Cyclura pinguis, assembly GCA_030412105.1. Lineage (NCBI taxonomy): Eukaryota > Metazoa > Chordata > Lepidosauria > Squamata > Iguanidae > Cyclura > Cyclura pinguis. The sequence goes on from CM059602.1 coordinate 163,508,205, forward strand.
GCTTTGGTTGTGTTTTTAGTTTTGTTTGTTTTCATAGCTGTGGATTTCATCAGCTATTGGCTCAATAAAAGTTTTCTTCATATACCAGGCCTAGGTAACCAGGGACCCAATGAGTTAAATGCAGTCTTTCAACCAGAGACTAGAGAAGTTATCATTTTGACTATCAAAACTGATTTAAATTGAGCAACGAATATTTCTTTATAGTTTTGATCCTTATAGCAGTTCCAAAGCTGGTTGTGCAATGACACAAAATGCCATATCAAGATTCATCTGCCAATTAATCCAATGTAGAGTTTGGAGGAACACTGAAGTGAATTGAAACGGTTGTCCATTAAAATTACTAGGTCAAAAGAATCCTTAAAGTGAAGGGAAGACAGCAGCATGCTGCTGTGAAGGCATTTAGGAAGGCATAATTGAATTCCAGGGGAAGCAAGATGGGTGACATGGAGCAATGGGGAAATTGCTATGAAGATAAGTCTCACCAGTGGTATCATTTGCATGGCTCTCTCCATCATACATATTAACTTATATTACTGTTATTTAAACTCATGAACCATAAGACAAGTTCTCAAGAGAGCTCCCTTGTAAGGAGTCAAACCGGTACTACTACTCTACTATGTTATAAACAGAACTAGTGCTGTATAGGACAAATGAACACACTTCCCAATTATTTTAATTATCTGAGTCCTCATAAAGCCACCTTGTACTAGGGACAAGAAAGTCTTCCAGTTTCACTTTTTCCCCACATTCAAATTTTGTTCTTGCCATTCTGAATATAAAGTTTACATTTTTTTTTTTTTTTGCAAATTGTTAAAAGGAAACTCTCCATAATCACTCTCAATTTTAATAGGTATATCTATTTCCAGCAGGAAGAGATGTTTCACTTCCTGCTATATAGGAATTGAAGAGAACAAGTGTCTCAAGGAGGAGAAAGGTGGAAACCTCAGTTCAGCACTAAGACAGCTGAGCACACAGAGATCCAAAGTCAGAGTTCTAAAAGTCAACATATCCTCTAACTGTCCTAATTTGGCAGGGACAGTCCCTCTTAATCTGCTGTCCTCCAGTTTTTTTCAGCTCCTCTTAAAATGTTTTAGTTTCTCTCTTCTCCTCCCACTTTCCTCCTCTTACTGAAGATGTCCTCAATTTACTGAATACAATTGCAAAATGAGTTCAAAGTACAGATAGATAGATAGATAGATAGATAGATAGATAGATAGATAGATAGACAGACAGATAGATAGATAGATAGATAGACAGATAGTTTGCACTCAGGCCATTTCCTCACGATGGGGTTGTGTCACTGTGGGACTAGGATGGTATGTCCAATTCCCTCCATATTTTTATGCCCAAATGTATGGGGAAAATCTGACTTCAGTATTGTTAAACAAAATGCATCATTCTAGCATGCTCAATAAATTGATTTTGCTAGAGCTTCCCTCAGCAGAAAAAGCCAAAACCATTTACCTACTGAATCTGACATATCAGACTTGATAAAGCATATGTAATCTGGCATGTAACATTGCATTAAATGAAGTTATTTGAGTGGAGAGCCTCTTCTTGAGCAAGGGAACATAATGCAATGGAGATATTTTGTCAGGGTAATGTGGCATAAACTGAGGCCTTTAAGAGCCAGTACCCATTGGCTTTTTGGCTTTTAGTGTAGTACATTAATTTATTCATCTGTTTATTTATTGTTCCATCTGAAGGAGTCTGTTGCTAATCAAAAAAGCAGAAAATATAAAATCTCCATTCATACATGCAAAGATATTATGCTCATTAATTATAGAGAGGAAATGTTCAAGGAACGGAATATTTTCTGTTACAGATGTCGAGTCTCAATGCACTCAAATCACCTCTACTAGAAACTGTGCATAAGGATACAAATCTTTCTGGTTAACCTTTGGTGGATTCAAATGAGTCACTGATGTTGAGAAAACCACACAAATATTCAAGCATAGGTCTGGGAGAACACTGTTTTGGTGCACTTGTGCTGTTTGAGAGAAGAAGTGCACCTGGTATCTTTGTATCTGGTACCAAATGCACTGACCCACTTTGTATATCATGCAAAACCACAGCAATTTCCAAAAGGTACAGTGGTCTTCCATGAGGCTTTAGCTTGTGTGCTCCCCCCCCCTTTCTTTTTTCTTAACACATCACCAGGAGGACAATGTTGGAAGTGTTTATTTTCAGTTTTCTTCAGTTTGGGTTTGTTGTTGTATGCCCTGAGGGCTCATTGCTTTGTTAAATTATGGCCAGCTTCAAAGCTAGGCAATTTCAGACCATAATTTTGGAAGCTATTATAGGAAATGATCCCTGGTTTGCACAAATCATGCAACCAATATTCAGTGAAAACGGAAATAAATGCTACTTAAGCCACAAAGCTTGGGTGGTGGAGGAGAAGACAGGTAAAAGTAAAAATGATGATAGATCAAGATACCAAGAATGTCATAATAACTAATTCAGATTTTCAGTCACTTTATTTCATCTTTATTTTCTTCTTCCTAATAAGACAAATGGCCTACAGAAGGACATAGAACATTTCGATATGATCCTCTATACATTGGCCAAGATCTGCTAAACTTATTAGAATCAAGGTATAACAAAAAATATGGTTGAATCTGGTTTTTGGATAGAAAGCTAAAATGTTATTCTTCCTGAAATATCTTTTCTCCCATGTGTATAACAATTTCTCTGAATATTTTATAAAGCTATGAATATTCTCTGCATATGGCTGAGACCCAGTTCTTCTACTAGACTCCAAAGAGCTGTTAGAAATATAGAAAAGAGTTCCAACAGGATTCATCTATATATGCAATCTACTCCTATCTTTTCTGGTGCCAAGATCATGACAATATGAACAACTTTAGTTGCAAGACAGCTACATCTGTATTGTGTGTGTGTACATGAACAATTTCTGTACCACTTCTCATACCAAACAATTACTCAAGTATTTACTCTGTAATCTTTCCACACACTAAAATTAAAACAATCATTACACTCATTAAATGGAAACATTAAAATATATCTTTAAAAATGGCTTAAATTCAACAAGAGTCCAATATAAAGTATATTCCCTGAAACGGTACCTAAGTCTGTTGTGATTAAGAAATCCCATTCATTTAAGTGGATGAGTAAAACTTACATCAGATTTAACCCATTACACAATCAATTCAAATATTTAAAATTCAAAATTCAAAACATAGTTGTCACATTGGGCAATACACTGACTTCAGAAAAGTCTGGGTGAAGAAGAAGGTCTTCAGCATGCCATACTTGGTTCATCCTGAATACCAAGAAAGAAGGCATTGTGAAAGTCGGAGATCATCATGAAGAAAGCTCATGGCTGGAATACTGACATCTGAAGGGATCCTTCACGAATCTTCTCTACAAGGAGAGATGGTAGCCACATTTATAGCTAGAACTCTACACAGATGTAGACACTTTTGATAATGAGCCATGAGACCAGGAGTGGAGGGTAAAAGATTCCGGTTTCACTCAGGTACTCTGTTTGGGTGCTTTCAAGCATGATTTGGCATAGCGCTTGGATAAGTTTACCCCACACTCCCATTGGGAGGACTCCCATTATCACTCGGAAGCATCTCGTTTCAGAGTGAAAAGGCAATAAGGCTGGAAATAAAATTCAGTAATATTCTTTAAGAAGTTGAAAAATGGATTTCCCAATAGTTAGGAAACCACTCTGAGAAGAAGAATAGATGAGCATAAATCCTGAGCAATTTTCTTTCAGTATTGAAATATGCCAAAATGTTGCAAAAATATACAGGTCTCTGCATGCACACACACGCGCGCACACACACACACACACACACACACATAAACATATTGTCCAAGTTTAAAACAAGCTTCCTGTACAAAAGAACTTTTATCCATTGCAGAAAAGACTTTTCTGACAGAGATTGACGGACATTTGAATACAAGGGAAATACTGCAAAGGAATATTTATCTTCTTCCATAGCAGGGAGAAAAACTACTATAATGTTTCATTCTTGCATGCCACAGCCAGCAAGTAGTTGGAGACTGAGAGCTTTCAAATGCCTAGTTCTGCACAATTTCACAGAGCAGAGTAGCCAAGGAAATTTTCTGCATTACACCATCACTGTCATGTTCCATGTCTGTGCCACTCAGGAAAGATCCTTTAAATAACGTATTATGACTAAATAGGAGTGGAGGAAAAAGTCTGAGAAAAATGGCATGAAAATAGGAATTGGGATTTTTTTTCCAGGGAGTGGGGACAGTAACAATGCTGGGAATACAAGGAGAGGTGATAGAGAAGGGGAAGAGAATGGAAGGAACAATATTGTTCCACCCTCTTCAGGTGGACAAATGCTGTGTGTGACCACTGACAGGCCTACAAAAACATTATAGGGCTGGCTGTATCTTCCTTATTTAACCTTCTTCCTTCAAGGGATCTTTGCCATGTTGATTCATGAGTAACCCACATGTGTTTGGGACAAATCCAGACAACACTGCAGAACCTTGTAGGTTACTGCTTATTTAGAACATGTGGAAGTATGTTCTACAGACCTGTTCAGTGTTACCACTGAGCTGCTTTAAGCAAGAATACAGAACACATACTTTCCTGTGAAATGTTCACTGCAGAAAAATATGCAGCTGCTATTTAGAAATTCCTAAATAGGATCTTCCTGAAAACCTATCAAGGCATTTTGTTCCAGGGGTTCTCTATGTTGGATGTTATCATGCCATGTCATGGGAGTTTTCACACAACCCTTCCAATGTTCTCTGTTCCCCAACAGTCCTTGCCAGCATAACCAGTGTTGAATAAGATATGGAATTGCACTCCAAAAATATCTATATGGCTGCATGACTGTCTCCCAGAGTGCAGTGATTCACAAATCATGACAAGATTTGTGATACGTAAATAGTAGGTTAGAGCTAGAATTTTAATCTTTTGGAAATAAATGCTACCAAAATCAGATAGATTTACTTCTGAATGAATATGCTTAGAGTCAGGATTCAAGATAGCCACACTAAGTGAAATTACATAAGCAATTTTATTTCACTCATAAAATTATTAATCTAGTTGTCACTTCATGCTTTTTTCACATCTGGTTAGTTAGCGAAGGCCACTTTTTCCTCAAAGGCAGAATCAATGCTAAACGATGGAGTAGCAGAAGAATAGGTCCCCAAAAGAAAAAGAATCCCATCACACTGTTCAGAATGTATTCATATATGGAAAGGGAAGTCTAATATCACCATTCGTACATTAAGAAATTCAATGAAAACATTGGGTTTTTTTTGTTTTGTTCACACTAGACCATATGTGTCTGACTCTGTTACTCCTCTTCTCAAGAGTGATTGGCATTTTTGTTTAAACAAAGCAAATAGAAATGTTGTCCTGAAAGTCAGTTCACTACAGTTATATCACTGCAATGCACGGGACGAGCAAGGGAAGGAATATACAAAGCCTACCTTTCCCACATACTGGTAATCTGAACCAGTATATTCTTCCAGCAAGAAGAACTGGTTCCACATCCAGCCTCGCTTCTGGCGATGGAGAGCTTTCCCATCACTCCCTGTTCCACGTGCCGTAAATGCTTTTGGCTGGTGATCTGTAGTCCTTGTGAATACCATTGCTGTTAAACAGGGGTGCAGCAGGCATACCCAGAGCAGCACCAGCAACAAGATTTGTTGTATGATCATAGTCCTCTACTGTTGGCTGCCTTCCCAAGTCCCTTTGGCTGCAAGATCAATATGACACTTTGTCTGAGGCAGAGCTCTTGATACTCCTTCAGTGGAATGTGCAGTCAAGTAGTTTATAACAGCTCATCTCTAGTTGGTGCATATCCCAAATCTTAAAAAGCAAAAAGGAAGAAAAAATATGGTTACAGAAAAATAATTGTCTGCATTAGGTTTCATATCATTTTTGGCAGCGCCGCTACAAAATCTTACAGCAACTTGGTTATTCTCCCCCCCCCCCAAACCCAGCACCAAACAAACAGCCGATGTGGCAAGTATAAAGGTTATCTAGTAACTGTGACTGAATTTGAGATTTGCAAAATACATCTGGCAGCTTAGTATAACATAAAATACCCTGGAAAAATGAACAATTCAGATAAATGGACTTTCCCTGCCCCCAACCCCATCTAATAGCTCCTACTTTTAACTTTAGAATTCAAGGTTTTGAGAACATTCATCATCCAGACTGGGGGATTTGTACCATTGGTACTTACATATTAAATACCACAGTCTTTACTTGAAATGTTTTCCACCTGATTTGACTTACAAGTAACCCAGTGTTTTATTAATCTTGTTACCAAGAGGCACTTAAAGGCTAACACAAAGGCAGTTTTAGAAACCATGGAAATGGTGAAATACTAGTTCCCCAGGGTGCTTTAAATGGCAAGAGAAGACATCATATGCATCACAGGAAATACAACATGACAAGAAGCAAACTTCTAACCGATAAAGTTCCTAGGATGCAGAGTTCCAGCAAGAACTGATGTAGTGGAGTTAACCATGAGTAAAAAAATGATGGCATGAAGTAGGATTTTCAGTGTGCATTTGAAGCTAGAGAAGGATGAATCCCTGATCATTTTGGGATACAACACATTTTAAGTTTCATTTCCACATATCATCACCATAGTGTAGATGACCAGAATGGATGGTCTGCATACACAGGCTGCCACATGAAGATGTTTGGTCAGGAGCCACATATAAAGACCGAATGCACATCTGTGCTGAACATATGAAGTTTTCACTCAGCCTTTGATCTTTGATCCTTGAGACAGTACTCTTTGTCTGGCAGAAGCTCTTAAAGGAAATAAGGTTTTTCTTGACTTATCATTTTAGAACATGCACCAGGGTACATTGGTATCCAAAACTGGAACTATGACCAGTGGTGGCTGGTGGCTCCCCTGTTCATCTCACATCCAATGTGGCCATGAAGAATGATAATATATCAGATTGATACAACTATGTACAACATTTGTGCACTATTGGAAAATGACATGTTGAATATTAATTCCACTTAAGAAGACCAAAGAAATGACTCCACAAATTCCTAGATGTTGTTGGTTTGCCATTGTGCATAGACTAGATACATATAGACCTTTCTATAGCTTACTTTTGAAGGCTAGACTAAGCCCACATTAGATTCACTGTTCCACTGATGTACAACCCACCAGTTGCCACTGGCTTTGGCATATAAACCACAGGCTTCATCACTGACCTAGCCACATTAATCCACCAAGTTTATGACATACATTTCTCTTCCTTCTAATATCTTGGAACAACTTGGACCAGCTTGCTGGCAGAACTGCATCAGTTTAACTTCAGATTGTTAAATATGCATAAGACTTGATCCAATGCTGCTTTGTTCTTTTTAGCTATATTTCTGGCATTTCTTTTTAAAAGACGATTTTTAAAAAGAAGTATAATGTCTGCACAAAGTCAAATGACTAATCTCACCTTCTTGTTTTGCTTGTTCTTCAAATATTTGTTAGAAAAAATGATCACTTTTGAACTCCCATATGTTCTCATCTCTTTATGTCTTGTCTTGCAACACTGTTTCACAGAGTACAATTTCCATTGTCTGATTTAGTAATCAATTCAAACTTTGAAATCTTCCTCTTTTTTGTTGTTTTGATATTTTATTTTACATAAAATTACACAAAACAAAATTACATAAGTAAATATTTTTATTTAACAAATTACAGGCTTAGATAGTTTCTTCTTGTAGAATTTCATAAAGGTCTAGATATAGATCATTTATCACTACATGCATATTATTGCATGACCCTAAATTAACTGGTTATATTATTGCATGAACCTAAATTAACTGGTTTGGCCCAGGTTTCCTGCCAGTAAGCTAATGTCCAATGGTGACAATGAACACCACCCAGTTCCTGCTGTGATGTCCACAACTTTGAAACATAAGGAAGAAAAATCTAGATGTAACCCCATGTCCAATGGTATCATTGAAAGTACACAGAGACCCCCCCCAAAAAAATCCACTGATCTGAAACTGAGTTGATTTGAAGTTAATTAACATAGGACATCTAGTAAGCATCCTTCAGAGTAATTTAATTTAAACAAACCTATTCTGGATCAGATGAAGGAAGCGCATCATTATTCTGGTAGGGGAGATGATGCAAATTATATTTAGTCAGTAATATGTTGCATACGTATTATAGACTGTTTTGTTCTCTAATACTGAACTATCAGCAACTGATTTTATAATCCTAAACTCCACCCTATAAGATGTCAGATATAATCAGAATATAAAGTAGAAATAGATGTTATTTTTCAAAGATGATTTTATGTTTCTGTGACTAAAACTCCAGTGTTCAAAGGTTTGATGTTAATTGGCACCTAGATGTTTAGTCAAATATGAAAGTATCATCACCTTTTACAAGTAAATCATTAAGTATATAGAATGAACATGCAGTGAGAGGGAATATACTAGCTCTATTCACTTTCCCACCACTTTCGTTATATGGAGAGAAGAACAGAACCTCCTCTATCTTGTGCAGGGTCTCCATGCATTCCAGAACAATGGAAAACCTTGGTTAGAGAACATAATGCTTATTTCAGATCATAATAAGTTTGACATCATACAGCGAGTAAGTAATAAGTATGTCAGAGATCCATCTAAATGAAATAATAAATCTAAATAATTTGCCTCTATTCTTTCCAGAGTCCCCTGAATCCTCATCCTAAAAGAGTGGGGTAGAGCTCTTAAACTTGGACACCCTTAATTTCAAAGTGACAATCTTCTTACCTGTTGCAAAGAAGATTGAAACTACATAGGAAGTTTGTAGTTGTGGAAAACACTGTATAAATGCTGAGCATAATTGTACTATTTTATGGAACATACTAAATTCTTTTTATCACATTATTTACTTATTGAAATGCATCTATTGTCTAAAAACTAAAATGAGATCTAACAGCTACAATATGAACACCGAGACAACTGAAAAACATTGATATCAGCAGGCACAGATCAGGACTTGTAGCAATGAATCATTAAGCTTAATATCATGTATTGCAAATGATTTATCACCTTGTGCAATGTGTGACTTTACAGCAGTTGATTGAACCATCTTCTGTCACAACACATTTCTGTAGAGTCTACAATGTAGACCATATAATGAGTATAAAAGCTTGAATGACACTGATTAGAATCCAATATAGCATGCCAATTATGACTTGCTTTTGTTTCCCCTGAAGCCATAGCTACTTTATAAGTTTTTATGCAGCCGCAAAAATGTACAAAAAGAGCCCCAATGGACAGCTATAAATTAATATTCAGGCCCTGTCATGGTTTACTAATGCATTCACTATAAATAAACACACAGTAAATTGACAGGATGTATGTCCTTCAAAGTATTAGTGATTATACATAGCCCACTGTCCTTGCAATCAATACTGATGACTATAAAGGCAGCCAGAACTTGTACATATTTTGTATAACTATAGCTCATTGCCACAGTCGATTTCTTTTCATGGTAGCTATTGGTGCTGTTAATAAACCCTTTTCCCAAAAGTATGTTCTTCTGGACTTTCAAGTAATCATAGTAAAGGAGAGAGACCTGTTGGAATGTATTGCTATGTTCTATTCTCCTGCAGGTATATAGTCAAGGATAATACATGAGGGATCATAAATTGTCCTTAATTTCAGATAATCATTATGTTGTCAGTAAGTTATTAATTATGGTCAATTCCTTCTGCTTCACAAAATTGATATGAGCAACACTGCACCACAGGAATTTTCAGCTCTTTTTGAGAACAAACCAGACTCAGTGGTGTAGGGCAGCTGAGATATTTTCTCCCACCACCCTCAACCACTCCTTTAAAAAAAAAAAAAATACAAGAAACAGATGCAGTTTTTTTCAGTTCCCAGAACCAGAAGTAAAGTTGTATCAGTTCCTCTCATTTAGGGAGTAGTTGTGAAACTTGTGAGGGGCACAGGAGGAAATGACCCCAACACTCTCTATTGATTACTACCCATTTTGAGGTGAGCTGGCTGACTCCTATTCAATGCAGTTCAGTTGGCCCTCCACATCCACTAGAGTTAGGAGCACAGGACTTGCACAAAAGTGGTAAAGAAACAAACACACACGGGTGTATCAAAATGTGTGTGTGTGTGTGTGTGTGTGGTAAGGGGACTGAGGTGGGGTGGGGAGAATGGGCACCAGAAGTACAAACCAGGTCAAGGAAAGGAGAGGGAAAGGATGTGTGTGTCATGTTGGCCTTATATTTCTTCTTTCTCACCCATCTCCTTCCTTGTAAGGGCGGGGGGGGGGGACATCGAGAGAGGGTTTGTTGTGCTGACGAACCAAGCTGCAATCCATCCGTAGCTCACCAGGAAATGGCTTGAGGAGGAGCAGGACCAGAGTGAGTTTTTTAAAGGGCTGCATAGCCACTGAGAGGGAAGTTTCCCTTGGAAAAGAAGTGCTTGAGGTGGGGAGGTAGGGGTTGGAGAACTCAAAAAAATAATCAAATCCATGAAAGTGAAACCTGCAAATGAGGACAGCTAACTGTAGTTAACCCACTCTGTGCTTTAATCAGATATCCAAGCTATCCAAGTTTCAGAGTAATGCCCATTCAAATCAGCTTGCACAGCTCCTTAACAATTTTCCCTACAACTGCACCACTGATATGATCACCCATGAGCTATCTCTATTGCAATGCAGAGGCTCCCCACCAAAAGGTAATTAGGACACATTAACTTCACAAAATGTCTGCTGTGGTGGAGATGAAAATAGTTAGAACTACTTTGGTAACATGGCTTAAACATGGTAACTGCTGCCCCCTTGGAAGTGTGGCTACAGAGAGGCGAGTTCATGATGAGACCCCCTGCTTCAAAATATGCCACTTGATTGCTGATAAAACACTTAGTGAACACTATGTACTCCTACATAGCAACTGTGCATGGAAGCAGGCTTGGATCATGCTTCCAGGAAAACGACATTTTTTAGTACAATTGTTTTATACTGTGCACAAACTTTTGAATAAAAGGTTTCTGATAATAGTGGTAAGCATTTGTAGGAAGGAGACAGTCTAAGCAACCTTTCTTCTACTCCTACCAACAAACAGTCAACTCTGTCAAAAGTAAATGTGTCATAGGTTGGGGAAAAAAATACTCAACATTTATTTTTAAAAAAGTCAGAAGTCATGTTTTCCAAGTGTCAGGAAGCCCTGATGAGAAGAATCCTGGAAAGACAATGATCTTTGCCACTCGGGACTTACTCTATGCAAAATTTGCACAGAAATATATATTTTTAGCAGGAAAAAAAATGTTATTTACTACACACACAAAAAAAAAAATTGTGAAAAAAAAAGGCATCACCTACAGCATTTTCTGTTGAGAAAACATTTTCTGCACAATAAGTATGCTGATTAGTAGGTTGAGTGGAACACAAAATGTTATTTCCAGTGCAGAAAATTCTGTTTTCTGTGGGGGGGGGGCATACATGCAAATTTCATAGAGAATGCACCCCAAACTGCAAAACAGTATTCAAAAACTTCACTGTTTTCAAAGATCTCCTTGCAGTGGGAAGACAATTGGTAAAATTACCCAATAATTCCTTTGAATTGAATTTTACCCAGTATTGCATCCTCATTGATATGACTGTGATCTGCTCTTGGACATGAAGATCTCTGGAGCAAAGATCTCAGTGGAGCAATAATTCCATTTTTGGACAGCTCTTCCTTTACAAGGGATATGTATTTCAACATGCACATAGAAAAAAACAAACTTTGCCTGCTACTGATTTCATTTATGTAAGCATATCAAACCTTGCATTATATCAATGTTTAATATACAGTAGTAAGTACTACCCTATAGCATGCATAATGTTTCTTTTAAACAAATGAAGCATTCAGTTGGACTATCTAAGTGTCAGAGAGATATCCTTTAAACAGGTCTGTTTCCTCTCTCTAGCTCCATAGGAATGTCTATTCCACTCTTCACACATTCCCATCTGATGTTGACATGTTGTTAATTTTCTCCTGGGAAATAATTCTTCAATGTTAGCAGTTGTTATTGAATTTCCTTCTTCTTAAATTAGGTCAGTGGAATGAAAGCTTGGATGGAATTTGTTGAAATTACAGAACTAGCTAATGTACACAGACTTGGCAGGCAAAGGCTGCTTCAGCTTAATGGACTGCTAGAGTAGGTACATATCTCCCCCACTCCAACCCATACTCACCCTTTGAAGACTTCTGCTTCAATTCAGTTTGCTATGTTAAGTGCACAGGCTTCAGTGGCTACCTAGCTGTAAGCAATAATATATGCTTGTGTATGAAAAAAGCTCTAATAGCCAAGAGCAGCTATGCTCTTATAAGGGGCAAAGGAACATTTATGCTTTAGAAAACTCTGAAAACATACATGAGTTGTTGTAAAGTGAATAGAAACCTAGTTTTCTGTTGCAGGATTCACTTGTCTACTTTGCTTAAGTAGTAGTAGTAATTGTACGTACATGGTAGGAAATGATTTCTGGGTTTGTCCACTGAATATTGGTGAACACAGTGCAGTATCTCAGAATATGACATTAATTTTTAACCTACAGTAAGAGAGACTGATGTCCTATCTTGTGAGGCCTATGCTAACTTTCGCATATTTTGGAATGGCTTCCCAGTGACTGCTCCTCAAATAAATGCACCACATCCGTAGAGATACTGAACATCCACACTTATGTAGCCAGGCAAGTGGATTGATGTTTCCTTAAAAACATCTCAAATTTTCATACAATGCAAGATTCAAATTCCCTTCAAATTTATGTTTACAGAAGACTGGCATTATGAAAATATCCAGTTCAATCTAATTCAAAAGTTGTTTTGGATGATATTTTGTCAACAATTTCGTACACCACATACCCATGCCAGCCTCTTTTTACTTCTGTGTGCACCTGCACCTCCCCTCTCTTCTCTCCAGGGTAAACCCAAGGACCCACCATCAGAAGTCAAAAGTCAGAAAGGCAGGTGCACAGCAACAAGATACAGGACTGTTTGCCTTACCTTTTCCTCAGTCCCATATGTCAAGCCTGAACAAAGCGGCTGCACTGTGAATCACATATGAACCAGCATGCAGCTCACACAGCCATAAATTTTCCATCTGTGACCTATTGTATGCTTATTTATAAGAGATAAACACAGCATATAAGCATCATTTTTAATCACCCTCATGAAGTTCTTTCCCTTAGAATAGCAGCATTTCCTGAAGATGAGGTGACGGGATTTGTAGTGGAATACACCTGTAGGATGCCAGGAAGGGGGAGATGGCTCTGCAGGTAGGAACATAAACCAAAGTGTGGGTCTCTAACTTCTAAAAGTTTAATAAGAGAAGACCCTGTCATTTTCTAGTACAAAGTACTCCATGTAACAGGCAATCCCTCAAATGCATTATGCTGTTAAAATCAGATGTGTTGTGCCCTTATGTTTTATGAAATTCTGCCTTAAAAAGAAAGAAAGAAAGAAAGAAAGAAAGAAAGAAAGAAAGAAAGAAAGAAAGAAAGAAAGAGAAAAGAAAAGAAAACAGTTAAATACCCATTCTCTCCACTCTATTTTGAAACCCTTTGGCTATAAACAGGATACAATGAAGCACCTCAAAGGAAAATAAAGGAAAGGGAAAGACAGTTTCATGAAACCTCTTGACCACTCTTTCCTTTCTCCTGAAGTCTTCACATTATTTTCTTCTTTCACTTTTTTAATACTGCATTATTAAAAACCAAAGTTTCCAGGCACATTAGTGCCTCCTTGATACAACTTTCTCCTCCTCAACATCCTTCAACACCACCTTAAAACTGGCACTGGTGGATTTGAGCCCTCGGCCCTCCAGAGTACGTTTTGGAGTTCTTTGTTTGTTTTGTTTTTTTATTGTTTGTTTGTTTTGAGAGGATCAGGTCTATAGTAAAATTACTCCCATCATTCCACCAGTGGAAATTGTCCCCCACAATGTTAGGCCACAATCACAAGTAAAACATGACACCAGAAATACTATGTAGGCTTGCTGAAAGATGTTGCAAAGTTATTGCCTCTATAGCAGAGACAGGTCCTCAAATCTCAATTCATGATTTGTTTAGTTAAAGTCAAGCCAAACCATACTTAATTGCTCAGCACATAATAGTAGCTTGTTCTCAGATTGGCTTTTGGTATGCATTGAGGCAACACAAGCTAATTGTTAAGTAGATTAAAGTGTTCACTGCAGTTAATTAATGCAATGGCTAATTGCACAATTTTTGTCCATAGCAGAGAATGAAACCAGTCAGATTTTATGCTAATACACAGCTTAGCAGTAACTAGTTACAAACAACTGCTTACTTGAACCGGATTTCTTTGACTGCTATGACAAAACTATATTGCATTAGGAGGGATAACTTCACTCCTTGCAGTGTAACTGTAACTTTTTACCTCCTCTGACAGTTTTGGAAGTATGGTCTCAACAAATGGTGAAGGAGAAATAGCACATGGTTCAAATGCTGGACACACTGTGGGTTGTGCTGCTGAATGAAAAACATAAAGTTTTTTTTTTCTTTAAAGTAACTGAATATAATTATTCTGTTACTTTGAATAACTGTTAAAGACTGCCTTTTTAAAAACTGTTAATTATAACAGTAACTTGTTTTTCAGGGCTTGGAACTAGAAGGAAATCTAATTACTTTAAAAGTAACTTTCCAAGCTCTGTGATTATGACTGGCAGATGAGGAAAGCATTGCTCAGTCTGAAATTATGCAGGTTATTTAAAATAATTAAATGCAGTAGCAATAATAAAGTATACAATTATCTAAATGAAATAAAAAACTATCTGTGACAGCAATATTTAATACTTGTTCAGCTCAGAAAACATTTTTTTTTAAAAGTGCTGGATGTCCTAGAATTGGGAAAATATAAAATACTAGCATGTTGTCAACAGCCTATTAATACTGCATGAACAGGGCTTAACATTTCTCATGTCCTCCGGGTGATTTCCTGCCCTGAAGTGTGAATTCCACTGAATGACACTGGATGTCTATAAAAGAGGCACTTTCTCCCTCTAGGGCAGTAGATTAAATAAAATAAAATAAAATAAAAATCTCCAGGCTCTTGCTTTTCAGCACTCTCCGCAGCCTGTCAGCTAGCTACTGAGTTTATCAGAGGAAAGGACAACACAGAGACTTGGCAAGTATCTAAAAACCCACCATTAGCTCATCAAGAGTTCCCCGTGTCTGTTTAGGCTGAAGCCTTGCAGCTTTAAAGAGCAACACTGGTTCACGAAGCATGAAGAACTGGGGCACTAAAAAACAGTGCATGCTTAGGAGACTGTGTAATTTAATAATGTGCTCACTAATGGCTGTACACAAGCATCTCAAAGTTGTGGTACATCCCCAGCATAAAGCATGGAGAATATTATTACTGCTAATTAGATGGTGACAGTACAGCTCAGCTTTCCTGCACAAACAGGTGCCAACAGCCAAATTCCATTAAGCATTCTAGACTGAATACAATAATCTTCTCAATGATGAGACCAGAAGAGGAGGCAACTTTGTAAAGCTAAATATTTACTTCTCCAATTAAATAATAGTACTATCCTCCTATTTGCATTTCCAAAAGCCCCTCAGTTGATTATTTTTAGGAATGCTTGAGCAATTTCATCTCAGCAAATTCCGATATCAAATCATTGGATGTGGATTATTTTGCCTTAAGGTATGGACCAGAGCTTACCCAATGCATCATATTTTCAACTTCTCCGGATGCTGCTCAAATGTCAGCAGCTAAAATGTATCAAAATATGCATCTGTGACATATTTTAAGGGAAAAAATGCATATTTAACTATGCATCTTGGAAGGATTTTTTTTTCTTAAAATGCAATTAACACACAAAAAGGAAGGAACTGAAATCACATGTAAAAACATGGGAAAGTGTAATAGACTGAGAATTAGAAAGAAAAAGAAAGTCCATCTGAATTGAACTAAAGGTGTATCTAATCTAGCTTCCTGATTCCTGGAGTAGTCAATGAGATGCCAATTAGAAGCTCACAAGCAGAACATGATGGCAACAGCCTTCTCCCACAGTTGTACTCCAGGGTATGGTAGACTGAGGCACGCTGTTTCTAATCCAGAAAGTAGGATATAGACGTTATTACTATAGTTTCCATGGAAATACTTTTGCTACTTAGAGGGATTTTTTGGGGAGAGAGGAGTCAGTATGAGCACTGAAACATCTCAGGAGGGTTCTGCTATATTTGAGTAGTTACCAGACATAAACTGAATCCGGGCACTTGAAATGCAGAGGAATTTCAAGGGAAGCCACAGGAGTTTTCACACATCACTGAAAACCTGAGATTATTGCCAGTCTACCTTAAGTCCTCCTAAATCCAAAATGCATAGAGACATTTGAATGATTCCATTCACTTAGCTGTTAAAATTATATAATGACCTAGCTGAAATCTGAATTAAGAATCAGGGACTGTGGGGAATGATAATAATGAAGATTGCATAATGTCGAGTTCCAGGCTCAAAGTAATGCCCAGTGTTACCAGTCCCACTGCACAATAGACTTAGGAAGATCAGCAAAAGGAGGATTTCCATACTCCTCAATCTGCTGTTGAAGCAATGCCAGACCAAGTCGAGTGTTTGAAGAAACCCAACTGAAGCTGTTTCTAGTCTTTTCCCTCCACATTTGTGGGTTTGACATTCACAGATTTGATTATTTGCGAATTTCTCCAACCTCTGCCATCCCACCTCAGGTGCTTCTTTTTGGGGGGAACTTTCCTTCTTGGTGGCTCCAATCAGGCTACATAGCCCTTTAAAAACCCACCTCTGATCCTCCTTTTCCTCTACTAGTCTCTGCCTGGCCAGCTAAGGACGGCTGTCTGCCCAAATTCTCAGCACCACAAATCCTGTACCCATGCCCCACACATACCCAAGGAAGGAAATGGGCAAGAGAGAGGAAGTACTGGACCACCATGCCAACCATCTCCTTTCCCTGACCTGGTTTAGACCCTGGATGCCCACTTTCCCCACCTGTGCCTAACCCCCCTTCCCACAGACACACCCATTTTGTTATTTGCATTTTTTTTTCACTTTTGTGAGGGTCCTGTGTCCCTAACCCTAGCGAATGTGCAGGGCCAAGTGTATCCTCCATTCCAATTTTTGTACATCATTAAAAAAAAATCCAATATACATTAATAAAATGGGAGCAAAAAATGTCTTATTCAACCAGGTACCACAATTTATCTTTTGGTGCCACATGTACTGTCTCATTGTAATGTATTTTACAGTTTAGCCATTATATTAAAATAGGTTTAGATTTGGCTCTGCAATTGGACTTAAAGACAAAAATGAAATTTTAACTGAGCGTGGGAGGTGACCGGGAAGCTTCTCAGGTAAATTTTTATGGGAAGAGGAGATGCAGGAGGAGGAGCATTAAGTTTTTTAATATGTATGCATGCATGTTCATGCTGTGTTAGATCTCACCTATAGCAAAATCCAAATGTGTAACAAATCCATCAAAGAAATTTGAGGAGTTTCAAGGGAAACCAAAACTGTTCAAAAAATGGCTAAGTTGGGAAACAAGAGAACACACCTGCAAATATGAGTAATTGGGTAGGGAAAAAATGAGCAACAATCCATAGAATAGCAGTAATTATATACTTCTTATAAAGCTGTATATGGGAGTTCTAGAATGGGAATGCACACTGTGGTAGAATATAGACAGCCATTAGTTTGTAATCAGGTTTAACTTTGAGAAAGTAGTGCTGGAATCCAGAAAAATGGGTGGTACTTGTGGTATACAAAGAATGACTAGACAACACCTCACTAATTACAGTAGATAATAGTGAGTAGTTTTTTAGGATTTTCGCCTTACATCAGTTGGATCACTAGATTACAAGGCTTGATTAAGAGAGAGAAGGAGAGAAAGGAAGAGGGAATATTTATATGGAGTGCTTATATCTTCACATACTTTATTAAGAGATGATTCTTTAACGAGCTTTACAGAGGAATACTGCATTCTCTAGGAAGGCATTGGGTATTTAAGTCAATTTTAACAGAAAAAGAGGACTGGAAATGAGAAATCAAAGTACTAAAGTTGAGTGGAGAAGGTTATATAGGTTTGACAAGAAACAAATACAGAGGAAAGCCAGTTTTGATGGGGAAAGTTCTGTGAAGCTAATCACAAACATTCTTGGGATAGGTATCTCATAGGGCATTTTACGCAAATGAATACATTCATATTGAAAAACCATGTTGAAGACTTTCTTATTGAATGAATTTATTTTTAAAAGATTAGATCAATCTCTATAACTGTTTCCCTAACTAATAATTAGGTACATGAAAAAGAAATTCTCATTGCCCTCAGTCTAAACTTGGTCAACTTGACACAACAAAGCAATTCTCCTAAGAGACTGCAACTCCAGTGCAAGCCTAAAAGGCTTTTTTTCCCCATTTTTTCTTTTTTCTTTTTTTTTGGCAAATATAATCAGCATAACATACTTGCTTCTTCACGAAACTATTCTCTCCCCTATTTGTGAAGCTAAGCATATACATACAAACAGCACAAATTGCTTGACCACAAAGACACAAATAGCCCATCCAGAGACACTATTTTCATTAGTTCATGCAATCACATTTCCCAAGCCTGAACATATTACAGAAAAACACAAAAAGTGAATATGAAACCAAACCAAATAAAGCAAAAAATCTCAATATGGCAAACCTCCTCTGACTAAATCTTGCCAAGAAAAGTCTATAATAGAGTCGCCATAAGTGAGAGGTGACATGATAAGAATAACAAAAGCTCACCACATCTGGCACCTCCAGAATACCACAGGGAAGCCACTCTAGTGGTCATCTGCAGGTAGTCAAATAACTAGCAAGGCCTTCTCTAATAACCTTAGTAACCGCATGAGTTTTAACTAGAGAAGGCAATAAAAAAATGATCTCAAGTTATTTAGGCCTTTATATATCAACAAGAAGTCCTCACATTCAGCAGTGGAACTTGGTTTTCACGAGGGGGGGTGGGAGGGGTGTGAGGCTACAGCATGGAGGCATGGCCATGGTGCACGGGGGTGGGGCAGTGGCACGCAAGGACATGGCTACAAGCTGGGATGCCCCCAAAACATTGCCACCAGGGGCGAACTGCCCCCATCCCTATGCAACTGTTCACATTTTTCAAGGTAGCTAATAGTTTACCAAGCCAATGTGGTGTAGTGTTTTGAGTGTAGGATTATAAATCTAGAGACCCAGGGTTCAAATACCTGTTCAGCCATGGAAACCCATTGGGTGACCTTGGGCAAGTCACACTTGGGCAAGTCACAATGTCTCGGCTTCAGAAGAGGGCAAAGGCAAATACCATCTGAACAAATCTTGCCAAGAAAACCCCATGATAGGTAGAGCCACTATAACTCAGAAATGATTGGAAGACACACAACAACAACAAATAAATTACCAGTGCAGCTGTTATAATTGATGTTTTGGTTTTTGATTTCAGCACCAACATAATATATGCATGATTTTGTATTATATTCAGCATTCTAGCCATTACATTGTTCACCAGGAGTAACTTCTGATTTAGCCACAAGTGGAGTACAATAATATAAATGTGAGGTTACCAATACATGGGCCATAGTAATCAGACTATCCTTGTTTGGGGCTGTTATGCATGCTTAACCCCTACAAACAGTGATGAATTCAGAAGTGTCAAAAGTTCCTTTTGAGGAAGTGAAGCCTCCTTTAGAAAGACCACACTTCCCATATTGTACCTACCCTCTTCAGATTCGGTCACTGTCCCATTTGGATTCATTTGCAGTTTGTTTGCCCCATCCAACCCATCACTGCATCCAGCTATTCAGGTAAAATGTGTGTAGCCTCTCAGCAACAGATACATGTTGTCAGCATAAAGAAGGCACAGCAGGCTGAAATTTCCTAATTATCATCTCTCATATAGATGTTAAATAGCTTCATATTAAATATTAGATGATAGTGATGATGATGATAGTAATAATATAGCAGCTTTGGGCACGATACACTTCAGGCGTCAAATGGATTAATGGTGGCTGCTCAGCTGGTCCTTCTGTTTTCTTCCACTACCCAGCTTGTGTTCTTTTCCTTAAACTACCCTTATGCTTCCACTGTGTATTCAACGATACTTCCATTGCTACTTTTGAAGACTAAATTGCCAGTCCAGGGAAACTTCCATACACAGAAGGAAAGGAAAGGTTAAATGGTCCTTCACCTCTGACAGCAAAAAATGGCTTCAGCAGTCTGACTTTGGTAGGCTTAGTTTCCATTCAGTTCTAGGAATATTTTTCACTTGTACATAGGAGGCTGTCATGCTTCCCCTTCCCACAGAATTTAGATGGTGTTCCACTTTTCTTTCTTAGGCAGAAAAGAATTCAGATAGCCAGTTTTCACTTTTTTTTAAATACCGTTATATATGAGCTCACCCTTATCTAAGCCATGCTCCTCCACACATTATGAGTATTTGGTGGGTATCTTGCTAATTAACATGCACTTGATAGATTCAATGCAGTCAAATTTGAAGGTCAATGTTTTAATCCAAGGAACAAGATGGAAAGTTACATAAATCGTATTATTACTGTTTTTGTGCTAGAGGGAGAACTTCATAGTTTTCTGCATAGACTAATATGGCCACAGGAGTGCACTGACCCCTTGAACCAGTCAGGGGCTATGCTCAACCCCTGTTGCTTAACTTTTAACATTTGCTAGTGTTATTTGGCTTAAAAACAGGGTGCATGTGTTCTATGTACATTGTTTTAAAGGAAACATTAATGTTTTTCTTGATGCCTCATCACTGCAGCAGCTATAGCAGTGGGGCAGAGGGATTAGGTCTCTCTGAAACTGGTGGGGGCTACATATGACCTACAGACCATGTACGGCTTACTACATATGGCACATCTTGACATAACTGTGAAGTCATTTATTCTCTTTGGCAGCTGGACTAAAGTGTATGCTGAAGCAAAGGGGAAGAAGAAATTTCTCAGTCAGAGCTTGGGATAAAAAAGTGCTTTTGGAGACTATAACTCCTAGAATCTGAGGGGGCGGTTGAGGAATATGAGACCAAAAGAGTAACATTTCCAAGCTTTAGTCTCAGGCATGCTGACTCACAGTATGAAAGGTTTAGGTTTAAACAGGCAGCACCTTAAACAAACTTGGAACGTCAATGCACATTATTTTAATTATGTCTAGAGAATTATATTTTCAGTATCATAATTTTGTGGAAGTTTGTTTTGAAAAAAGTAATCAAGGAAGTTGTTATGTCTGAAATAGAAAAGAGTTCAGAAGGATGAAGGAAATAATTGCATGAGTCTTTAGCATGGATGTAGCACTTTATACTATCAAAGTTGTGCAGAATATTTGCTAATTAATTCATTGTCACACAGCCTCTGTGATGTTAATTACTATCAACCTTATATATTGATATGAAAAAATGCATATTCACTGTACAATTGCAGATAACAAGAGAAAAAGAAGGAAATGTGTCCCATCACAATATGGCCCTTTTACCATTTTACAGCCCCAAAGGAACAGATTCACCATTTTGAAAAGGGAAGTAGAAGCGAGAAAACGTAAAGAGCTATCCCTAACAGTTTGCTTCCTAGACCTGGCTTTCCTTTTCTCTCAGTGCTTCCTTATCATTTATTCAGTTTGCTTCTCCAGTATTAACTTCTCCATGTGTAGACCCAGCAGTATGGTGCTAGACTTTGGAATGCAGCTGCCTACAATGATGATCACCATAACATTGTCCCCAGCTTGGTAAGGGCTGATGGCTTCCTCTATGTCAGTGGGATGGTGAAATGATTCCAAGTTTTAGTTTCAGCTTTGAAAGAGAGACCCAGTATGTTGACCCTATAATGGTAATACAATACAGCAACTTGGATGGCTGCTGAAACATTAGGCTAAACCCTAGAGTAGATTCACCACCCTGCTGACAAAGAAGCTGCCAGCACCACTGACCAAGCTGTGTTAATTTATTCTATTCAACCAATCTTCTAGGAGAAGATCTGTTATAAAACTGACTCTTACTTGCCCATTCAAGATCAAACTACTCTGTGCTGTGTTCACTTTAAAACAGGGACAGCTCATAGAAATACACGTGTGTGTGTGCGCGCACGCACACGCACGCACACACACACACACATATATGAAAAAAAATTATCCGCCCTACTTCCAGTTACTATAAGTGTTGTTCAGAGGGAGGAGAGAAGATGGAGGTCAATATGGCAGATGACATCATTATGCCTGCTATTCCCAGAATGCTGGCATGTTATTACTAATAACCATGACTCCACTATACTAGTCTATGGAACATTGGAACTGGAAAACTTTAATGTCAGATAGTGAATCTTTCTTGTTTTTAGGACAAGAATTGTTGTTGGTGAGCCTTCCTTCCTTCCTTCCTGCTATAGGTCATCTTTTGACAGTATAATATTGTATACTTGTATCTGTATTTGACCATTCATACAACAGCTTTATGAACCATTAGTGACTCCAGATAGCATGAAATCTATGCAGCTATTAGCGAGCCTAGGGTAGCTACAAAATTAACTTGCACTAGCCATTTAGAAACAATCCAGTAGTTTCTTTTAATGCAGCTTGACAACTGGAAACAAAAAGCCTGCATTGTGTAGCAAACACTCCTGCCCCTCAGACACCAGCATTTGGGAATTACTGTTCTAAGGAATAAAAGATCACTTGACCGAGATTCAGCATCAGCTGATGAAAGAACTACCTACTTTTCCATGCCCCCCCAGGGTTTACTGTAATTTGAATGCTGAAAAAATCCACTTGTGTTATGTTTAAAGGTAGCTCGCATGGCTCTACTGGCATTTTAAATTGTCACTTTAAACTACAAGTTTTCGAGGAGTACCTTTTACCATTATGGGCAAGGGAAATCTAGCTCAAGGGCATGACTATACAGTGCTGAGTGCCTGCATATATTGTGTATTCAAAAGGAAAGTGGAACACTTCTAAATGTGCGGAAGAGACAGTGTCTGCAATGCACAGAAGATTGCCCTGTACAAACACATCAGTGGTGGTACTGTTAGGAGAGAGATGTCTTGTATCCAGCATAATGGATAAGTTTGAGTTTAAGACTGCAACTGCCCTTTCAAAACACATTTAGTTTAAGCTGTTAAGCTGGGGCATGATCCAGCCTAAGTTAGCCTCTTCATCCAACTAATTTCAGTGAAAAGTAACTCATCCCAATACAGTAATAGGGAATAAGGGCCAGATGGATCATACTTTAAATCAGGGTGGATAACTATTTAGAGTTATGGAGCATGTGGGCCCCCATGGAGCTTTGGAGAGTTGCATCCCATCTGATTTTTTTTTAATTATTTCTCATTCAAAAGGCCCCCAACCCCTCCTACGAGCCATAAGTGGGCATGTTTTCAGGCATCCCCAAGCTGTTCTCAGATAGTAAACCAGAAGTCAGCTTTGTAAAAACACAAATTCACAACTGGGGACCTTGGAAGAAGAACATGAGGCCTTCATGTTTCCCACCCCTGCTCTAAATCATTATCAAAAGCCAAATGCAAATTTACTTGCAAAAGAGGGTGATTAATAAGTTTGGATTCTGACTGAAAAAAGGAATTTAATTTCCTTAAACATTTTTCAGGGGTGGGGGATGTGTGCCCAACACTGATTTCTTTAAACATTTTTGATTTTGTCCAACACACCATTATCTCAGAGTTATGAACTCTGAGAACTACAACAACAGATTATGCCATTTCAGGAACACTGTCTTTGTAAAAGTAATGAAACTCCCTCTGCCCCAAGCAGAGGGGGGGAGGGGGGAGCCTTCTATCCTATACACTAGAATTAAATTAGCCAGGTAGTTAGCTATCCAAAGGAAAAGTAGTTTTTCATAATAGTATGGTAGTCACAGTTCTGAAAGTATTGCTACAAATAATGCTACACACTGTGAGAATACTTACACTACAGATAATTATCTGATCAAAAGGACAAATTAACATTTATACAGTATTCAGTTTTGAGAATTTTCATTTTAGCCCTGTTGGGAGTTCACCCAAATGCACAAAACAGAAACATGAGAGAAATAGGGAGAAATGATAGATTTGTCTATTCCCTAGAAATTGGTGAATATTACATTCCACTTTTTTTTCTGGCCAAATTTGCATGTAAGAGAAGGAAAAACTGATAGAATTGTCTGTTCTTATCAATAATCATAAACACAGAGTGATCTACAAATTTGTATGAATAGGCAAAACTCTTGTATTTTATGGACAAATATCTAATTTATCCTATATTCAATATTGTCGTAATTCTCCATTCACACTGTTGCCCAGTATGATTAACTGTTTGGGGCTATTGTTCATTATTCAGAGACAAACCAGCTACTAAAAACCCACTGTCAACATTTTGTGCCAGCATATTTCTGATCAGCAACTCCATTCAAAGACCTCTATCTATTTCACAAACTGGACTTACACTGTCATTGCCACATTCATGACCCAGGTTCAGATAACTATTGTACTCCAAACCACATTAGTTTTCATTAGAATCCCATTCCCATCTATCAAGTTGTCATTGTTTTCCTCTAATCTGCAGATTCATGAAAACATATATTTAAATATTTTTTTTCTTGCCTCTGGTGGAATGAAGGTAAGATTTTTGAGGTTGGAAAGGAAAAGCTTGGGTATTTGAAAGCAGTAGAAAATATGTCTCATGTGATCCAGTAGTTAGATTAAAGCTGCTGAGTATTTGCTGGGTAGGGTATAGGATATATATGTGTGTGTGCATATCTATCTATCTATCTATCTATCTATCTATCTATCTATCTATCTATCTATCTATCTTTCTAGTAGTATCAGTTTCTAGTCACCAATTGTCCTCACTGGATCAAAAAGCCCTGTACTAATTCTTGCAGCAATCTGCCTCAATTAGTGACAATGAGAGAACTGCCATTGATTTCAGATGGATGTATATTGCCACAATTTTTTTTGTGGCACAGCAGGGTCATTTTTCAAGTTTACCTCTTCAGTGTAATTATTGGAGTCTATCTCCTGGAAACATCCATCAAAGTACTTTGGAAAACATTTTTTTTTCCTCATTGACTGTTTGCAGCTCGTATACAACAGAAGGAAAGAGCAACATCAGCCTGTTCTGGGAGATGATTCTAAGCATATGGGGAAACCCAGGAGATACTGTGGAGCTTTATAAGTGATTAAGAGATTTTAGAATAATGAAAGATGGTGGCCCTGGACAGGTGAGGATCACAGGTATTTATTTAACAGGATGCAAGCAGAAAGGCAAGGTAAAGGGATTGTGAGATTAAAATATAAGGATAAGGGCCACGTGTCAGGTCTGGGAGTGGATAAGAAAGCAATGCATGGATTCAGAGAGGAATGTCACATGATCAGAAAGATGAGAGAGATTAATGATTGTGTAGTGCTGAACCATATAGGCATGGAAATGATGCAAGGTGAAAGAGCAGAAGATCAGAAAAGTTAAGTCTGCAGACTTTGTGCCTTAAAGAATGCTTCAAGGCATTGTTGAACAGTTGAAAAGGGAATATTGAGTGATAGGTTTATGCAGATTCTACATACACAGATATTCTGGGCCTGTAATTTGCAAGATGGCAGTATTAAGAGAACAGAACTGTAGAAGCTGCCTGCACTCCCTTCTCACTTCAGGGAGAATTGTAGCTGAATATCATAGCAGGAGGCTAAATGTGTCTAGGTTTGCTGAAGAAAGCCTTTCATTAGTGGTATCCAGATGTGCTTAAATCTCTCTTTCCAGAAGATTTCATATGCAAAATCTGATTTTGTTGCCATGTTGCTTTTTAAGGAACAATAAAAAAGAATGTTAGTTGTGCTTAATCAAGTTATGATTTTATTGCTACACAGGATACAGCTGAACACACACACACACACATATACAGAAAGAGATGGGGGAGGGATGGCGGGACAGAGAGGGAGACTCTTCTGCAATGGGGTGTGAAGTGCATATTTTAATCTACAGCACCTTCAAGGTTATTCTTACTAACACCTGGACTCTATTATCAGTTGCTATCTGCTTT
The DNA here is from genome assembly GCA_030412105.1 of Cyclura pinguis. Classification (NCBI taxonomy): domain Eukaryota; kingdom Metazoa; phylum Chordata; class Lepidosauria; order Squamata; family Iguanidae; genus Cyclura; species Cyclura pinguis. The sequence continues at coordinate 163,534,228 of CM059602.1, forward strand.
GTCCTGACACTTCTACCTTGCCCACTCTCATTTGCTTCAAAGGTAATATGAACAAGTTCCTGGCTTTCCTCTCCTTTGCCCTTCCAATATTTTTCTTCTATTTTGTGCCATGTTTTTTTCAGAGAGTAAACTTATGAGGAAAGACAGACTTGTTATATGAGTTGATTGTAAATCATTCCAGAAGCCCTTTTTGGCTAAGCATTAGGGCAAATATCCTTAAAACAATAAATCTGTTCAATTATGATATTTGACTGGAAATGTGCTACCCTTGAGTTCTGTATCTGGATGTGTGATTAACATCTGGAGCCACTTAAGGGGAAAAAATCAAGAACTGACCACTCTAACAGACATGGCATTTTTCCTATTGCTGCATATGTATAATATTGATTGATTGGTTGATTTAAAATCCTCTTCTTTCATATCACCACACTATTCGACATTATCAATGCACATTATTCTTAGAAAGAACACTCATGAAATATGTAAATTCAGGGGGCCACAATCAGATAAGCCCAGGACATTTATAAGAGAGGTCAGGATTAAGAGAAGGAAAGAAGCAGCTTTCTTTCCAGAAGGTTTCATATGTAAAGCTGATTTCATTGCCATGTTTTTAAGAAACAATAAAAAGGTATTGGAGGGGGGTCCTTTCCACACTTTATCCCATCACTCTACGGTTGCTTCCCATCAGCACTTTTGCCAGGAAGGGAGCACAACAGGAATTCTCCCCACTGCACTGAACCAGATCCCTGTGAAAAGGAGCACAAAGGACACCCCTCTTCCTTCCACAGCACAGCGGGGCTCTTTCCCATGCTGTGCTAGGGCAGGAAGTGCCTCCATTGCACTTCTGGCCCTTCTGCATCACAGGTATGTGTGGGAGTATTGCACAATTGGGGGTCATTGATGGAGAAAATCATCAATGGTTTATCCTACAAGTGCACCAGCTGGTGATGTAAGAAGGATGGGACTGTGATGAATCCTTGTGGAAGCATCGTTGTGGTCCCATTCCTCTCACGTCCCCATGCTGCGACACCATGTCCATGCAGAAAGGGCCTTTGCTGTGCTTAGTCAAGTAATAATTTTATTGCTACACAGGGTGCAGCTGAACACACATGTTTCTGCCACTTAAAGCAGCTGTATAAAATGTATAGACAGATAGATGGAGATAGAGACAGAGATAGAGATATATTAATCATAATTGGACAGTTGTATGGTTTATGGTAAACAGGTTCCTCCCCCCACAGAGGATAAGACACTTTTTATGCTATCAATATAATAGAATCTAAGGCCATTTCCACATCTGACTGACTCCCGTGGATGTCCTGTCATGATCCTAGCAGTGCCTCTGCTGGGATGGGAGTACAATGTGAATGCTCCTCTCCGGAACCAACTGGATCCCTGCAGAAGGGAGTGCAAACAACATGTGCCTTCATTCTGCAGTGGAGCTGGCCTCTTTCCTGTGCTGTGCTAGGGAAGAACACACATGATCACACTTCTACTCATTCTGCATGGCTGGTGGTGATAGGAGTGTCATGTCATCATGGGCGCTTAACAGTTTTTTCCATTAAGTGAATATCCTACAATCATGATGGGTGGGGGCAGGTTGGCAGTGAGACCATGCCACCGTATTTCCAATTTCTATGTACAGCTGTGAAAGCTGGATAGTGAAGAAAGCTGATAGGAAGAAAATCAGTTCCTTTGAAATGTAGCACTGGGGATGAGTTCTACAGACACCCTGGGCTACTAAAAAGGCAAATGAATGGGTCCTAGAGTAAAGCAAGCCTGAACTCTCCCTAAAAGCCAAGATGACTAAACTGAGAGTGTTGTACTTTGGCCATATCATGAGACGACCTGAGTCAGTAGAAAAGACAATAATGTTTGGTAAGGCAGAAGGCAGTAGGAAAAGAAGAAGGTCACATTACGGGATGGATAGACTCAATCAAGGAAGACACATCCCTGAATCTGCAAGATCTGAGCAGGGTGGTTGAAGACAGAGTAACTTGGAAGTCCCTCATTCATAGGGTTGTCATAAGCCAAAGTAGATTTGATGCCAATTAACAACAACAACAAGCCAAAACATGAGACATAAACTAGATATTTGTGTGTAGTAGAAAAATGTACTGTATGATACTTCCAGACTATATGGAAAGCTGGAATGCGATAACACAGATATCACAGTTGGCATACACATGGAATATCAAAGTTGATACACAATACTGATTATTCCTAAAGTCTGAATACAGAATACATTTTCTTCCAATAGCAAGACTATATGCAAAGAAGTTAAAAGGATTAACATACAAAATTTATGAGTAATGAACTTTTTAAAAGCTCTAACTCAACTGTATTTATATTAGAAGAGAGAAATCTAACTGTGAAGCTTATTTCAAATCACCATTTCAATCCCAGCTAAATGTCTGAACTAAAAGACTTACCAGGATGAAGGTAAAAATATGTCATCCATGATTTTACTCCCTTTTCTTGTTTTGAGCTTGGGATTAAAGGAAAGAGCTGCACAAATTTATGAAAACGCTATTTCTCACCCACTCCACGGAAAATCTTCCTCTAGCTTTCATTCATTCCTTTCTTATAATCTGATATCCTTATTCCTGTCCTTTTTTATTTTATTAAGGCTGAAATTAATGCTGAGATTCTAAGTTAATTCAATCAATTAAGCCAAAATGTATTTAATTGAATTGACCCTTTTGATTAGAAAATGTTGAACTTAATTGATAACTTGAGTTTAGCCAGTTAGTTCCTGTCTCTGCAGGAGGCAAGATGTCGACCTCAAGACAAAGAGTCTTATTTTAACACAGAATAGGTCAAAGCCACAGATAAAATTTTGAGATGTTAGAGTTTGGTTGCCATTTCAGGTTCAGATTTTTTTTTAAAAAAAGAGGAATTTTGTTAGCATTCAGAGCCACAAAATATTCCTGCAGATTGGAATTTTCCCATATTGGTCCTCTATAAACCATTTTTCAACTCACAAGGAAAATCTTAGATGAGTTTGTATACATATGTGTGTGAAGAAGATTAAGGAAAAAGTTTTATTTTGGCAAGAAACCTTTAGTGGGGTGAGAAAATACAAAATGTAAACCCAAAATTCCATCCTAAATTCAAATGACAGATACTGTTTCATGTCACACCTAAAAAGCAAACATCTATGTGCTAATACTGGTGTATACCTGTATATATGCGTACCCTCTGTCTAAGCAGTCAGTTGTAATAGGGAAACAGATCAACATGCATAAACATTCCAAAATTTCTACAACTTCTTATTGACTGGGTCAAATAGGATAGTCTTGGATCACCAGATGACCACTAGCTGCTTATTATCATTTGCAGTTGATTATAACCCCAATTTTTTTTTATTTTCTTTTTTTAAAGGTAAATATGTTTCCTCTATTCCAGACTTATCTATGTAGCAAGAAAAAATGTACATTAAAGGGCTGTGATACATACATAATTCATGCAATACTTCATTAAACACATTTTCCTTTTGAAAATATAGATATTGGGCAGAATATTTTAACCTGTATATTTCAATATGTTTCTATATATAAGCAAGAAGAACCACTGATAACAATGGCGGGAAAAGAGAGGAACACAATGATGAACTGCTTCATGACCGTGTACAAGGCTTCTGCTGTAGAAGTTCCAACAGCACTTTGAGAATTACAGCTCTTGCGCATACAGCACAGCTGACCAGTGAGTAGACTGAGAAGAAAGAAGTAGACTGTATATTTGTGAATAATAGCAGAGTAAAAATTACATATCTGGTGGAGTGGGGGACTGTTAGAATCATAGTTATCTCTTCAGTTTGAATTATTGCATTACTGAGAAAAATATTCCCAAATCCTTAAAAAAATGTAAAATAACTTTTTGGACACTCCTTTTAGAATGATCTGAGCCTGTCTCCCTCAATTTCTTCATAGAGCACAATCCTTTTTAAGTATATAAAGTTTCTATGTTATTTGCTTACTCTATGTTGTTGTTGTTGTATGTTTTCAAGTTGTTTCTGAGTTACGACCACTCTAAGGTGAGCCTATCACAGGGTTTTCTTGGCAAGATTTCTTTAGAGGTGGTTGTCTTTGCCTTCCTCTGGGGCTTAGAGCATGGTCCAGGGTAACTCAGTGGGTTTCTATAGCCAAGCGGGGATTTGAACCCTGGTGTCCAGAGTCATAGTCCAATGCTTATACCATTATGCCATGCTAAGTCTATGTACCAAACATAAAAATGCAGGGGTTCCCATCTATAATTTAGCACAGAAAAGAGGACACTATCAGTGATGGTCCCAGATTGCAGCTCCCCTTTCCTCTTGACCACTAAGGTACATATAGCTTTAACAGTGCCAGTTTCTAATAGACTTTTAAAAAAGCTTGATTATTTTCTCATAATAATTTTAACATTTACGAGCCAATTAAACAATCAGCTTTTCCTACTTTTATTCAGTTCACCTAGGTTTTATGACCATGTTTCCTTTTGCTATCTGGTTTTACTTAATTTGGTTTTATTACATTTTATGTTGTTATTTATTAGGGTATGCTGTCTTGCAAGGCTGATGTCCTAAAAAGTGATCTATAAAGTTTGTATGTGTGTGTGTGTGTGTGTGTGTGTGTGTGATATTATTGTGGTTTTCAGATTACAAATTCAAATATGATAGAGGTGTATTTATGTGTACGTGCGTGCGAGAGAACATAATGACCAAAATGGCCTAGCTCAGAATATTCAGCACTTGTACCATATACACTATACTGGAATTCAAATTATGACAATCTGCTGTAATAAGCTGAGCAATCTTTTCAGGCAGCTTTGTACTGAACGTGGTTACTGTACTTCCCATAGTGCAGGACAGAGGAGAAAAAGACACAGGGAAATCTAGTGTTATATATACACTTACATATTTATTTATTTTGTTTTTAGTATTGTCTAAAATTATGACAACAACAGTCTATAGCAAACAATGTTGGAATCATAACTGTTTGCATGACAGAATATTAAATCCATGTTAAGAAGTTGAACAATTGTTATACTAGTAATTTATGATCAATATTCAATAGTTACCATCAAGAGGCATCTCTCCAGGGAACTGAAGGCTAGTTTTAGAAGTAATTTGCTCCTATCATTCATTACAATGTTAATAACTTATTGAGTTACTACACACTCATCTCTTATTTTGTTACTTGTGTTACTTAAGAGAGCCTTTCAAAATTGGCAGGAGAATGGCATAGGACTTAAAACATTACTGTTAAAATTTCAATAAAGATAAATAAAAATGTCCTTGATGAGGGATTCCTACAAAATAATTTCATTCAACTTAATACTTTCGAACTGTGCTTTTGTTATGCCCTCATTACATACGTACACACACACCTCATTACACACAACTTTGTTACTGTAATTCCTTTCTTCCAAGTCCTGTATTATCACGACTCAGACCACAGGATTTGTGAGCTAATCTAATCTGATTAGAAAAAAAGGATGTGTTCTTCCCCTCATGAGCTGCATCCACTCAATTTTTAATTTGCTCAAACCAGCTTCAGTCCTCTGACACATCTTATACTTTTGCAAGAGTTTTCCCCCAAGCTCAGGGAGTTCCCCCCACACTCTGGTTCCATGTGGCTATAGTTTACAGGAAGAGGAGTATGAATGCACTGTGGTACAGGGACCTTCTGCTTGGATTTTTTTAAAAAAAAAATCTTAACAAATCTATTGCCATAATAGCCAATATAACATACAGCTGTCATATACCACTGCTACGGAATAGTAATTTATTCTAGACATGGGATTCAATCTGCTGTTTTGCTACAATCATGCCATTACGAAATGTTGAATTTATAGATATTGAAGGGTTCCGTAATCATTAATTAATTCAAATAATACATGTATTATCATGCAACCATGTAAGTCCATATGGTGTCCAGTTCTTGAAGACTTCTCAGAAATTGCAATGAAATGAATCCATTATTGTGTTGGATTGATTTCATTGCAGAATTTTCTGGCTAAAATATTGATTGATTTGTTTACATATCTATCTATCTAGATCATATTTTAAGGTTAAGTATTCCTCCATATTTATCACACAGTTCCAATCAAGTCATTCCTCAAAAACATATTTAAAAATATTCCTTCTCTAACACAACATAGATTTGAACCCAGCACCTATACTCAGGACAAGAGTTCACTGCCAGGACAGAATATGGAGGATAAAGAAGGACTTCCAACTGAAAATAGGGTCAGCCGAGGCTGTATTTTATCACTCTTTCTTTTATTTATATAAGAAACATATGCAGAAAGAAAGATTAATGTTGGAAGAAGAAGATACGAAAATTGGGGGGAAAGGAACACCAACAATTTAAGATATACTTGTTGTTTTTGTTCTTCTTGTTGTTGTGCCTTCAAGTTGTTTCCAACTTATGGCAACCCTAAGGTGAACCTATCATCAGGTTTTTTGGAAGCTTAGAGTGTGTGATGTGTCCAAGATCACCCAGTGGGTTTCTATGACCAAGTGGGGAATTGAACATTGTCTTCTATGGTCATAGTCCAATGCTCAAACCACTACACCACGTGCACCATGTTGAGTGTATGTGATATATGTACGTGTGTGTGTGTGTGTGTGTGTGTGCGCCTTCAAGTCACCTATCAGCTTATGTGACTCCATCAAATTCTATAAGGTTTTCTTAAGCAAGCTGTCATGCCCTGCTTCCAGAACATGGACTCTGATTCAGAGTCTGAGACAGGGGGCATGCCAGGACCTGCTGTACAGGAAGAGGTTACAGCACCACAAACAGGACAGACAGCTCCAGCAGAGAGTCCTGCCTCTTCGACATAGAAGAGCACTTACCTGTACCCAGCTTTGCAGAGCAGAGACAGTTAGTGTCGACCTCTCAGAATTTATAACCAGCAACAATGAATCAAGCTACAGGTGCGCTAAGCTTCAGACCTATAAAGCTGATGTCCTTCCCCTCCAGGAATTGTCAGAGCTTATCTGACCTTCTACCCTGCTGGGTACCTTGATGAATGTTCTGACTGACCTTGGACACTCCCTTGCCTTGGAAGTTATTGGACTTTATTTATGACTCTTTGCTTACTGCCTGAAAGAAAGTAATGAGCTGGGAGTTATTCCGTTTGTTTTGTTTGTTTTATCAGCTGTGCTGGGACTGAGATAGGACACAAGGAATATTCAGAGGTGGTTTTTATCTGTTCTTTCCTTGGAAACATAGTCTACAGCACCTGTTATTTATTGGTGTGCTCCCATCCAAGTACTATCCAGGACTGACTCTGCTTAGCTTAGGATCTGGTGCCTTTAGGGTCTAGTAGAAAATAACAAAGACTTGGGGAAATAAGACTGGTGTTAAAAATGAAGGAAAAAAGTGCAAAAGGAGGGTTGTTGTTCAATATTAAGAAAACAAAAATAATGATCAAGGTAATTTACGTAACTTTAATGTGGACAGTGAAAACATCAAAATAATATTTTTATACTTTGTCTCAGTTATTAATCAAAAAAGACACTGAGGTGTAGAACTCAGATGAAGACTAAGGCTGCAAAGGGCAACTATGAAGGAATTAGACAACATCCTGAAGTGTAAAGATATACCATTAAACACCAAAATCAAGATCATCCATGGTATACTTTATGGGAAAGCTGAATAATGAAGAAAGCTGATAGGAAGAAAATCAATTCATTTGAAACGTGATGCTGGAGGAGAGTTCTATGGATGTCATGGACTTTTAAACAGATTAATCAATGGGTCCTAGCGCAAATCAAGCCTGTATTCTTGTTAGAAGCCAAAATGCTAAACTGTAGCTACTATACTGTGGCCATATCATAAGACAATATGACTTATTAGAAAGAAAGGAAAAACCATAATCCTTGGTGAAGGCAAGAGCAGTAGGAAAAGAGGGAGACTGTGTTGCAGGTAGATGCATTCAGTCAAGAAAGACATGGCCCTGAAACTGTAAGACCAAATCAAAGCTCATTCCTAAGACTGCTATAACTCAAGGCTGTCTTGGTAACAATTGAGCAACAACAGATCTGAATGTTTCTTTTTTTCCCTTATTTTTCTAATGCATCTTATAACTCTATTTATCTGCCAGAATCTTTTCTTGCAGGTTGGCTGTGCTGCTTTCATGTGCCCAACGTTTGGTTGTTGCTCTGTGCCTTCAAGTCTTTTCCAACATATGGAGACCCTAAGGCAAACCTATCATGGTTTTTCTTGGAAAGATTTCTTCTGAGGAGGTATTTTTGCCTTCTACTGAGACTGAGAGAGTGTGACTTGCCCAAAGTCACCCAATGGGCTTCCATGGCTGAGTGGTGATTGACATTTGGTACCCTGAGCTTTTGTAATGTGCCCAAGATTTGACATCCCATTTTTTTTTTCTCTTGTAAAATTTGAAAATTTACTCTCAACTTCTTATTCTAGATGAGCTGGGTTTTTTTCTTTAATCCTTGCCCATCTGTGTAAGAATGGTATTGAGTTAAATTTAGCCATTACATTCTCTTTAACCAATTAAATCCTTCCCATCATTTTGTTTTAAATCCATCTTTACCAATCTTTTAAAATCTTATTAATGGATGGTTTGTAAATATCTTGATACTATATGCCTAAATCTTCTTGTTAGATAATCCTTAAGTACTCTACTTTTTCACATTATCTTACATTTTCTTCTTAGTTCCTATTTTAGATTATCTCAGTGCAATCTTGGTATTTTACTTATTCACGTTGATCTTGTATCTCAGTATTGCACAAAACACAGTGAGCGTTTTCAATAACTTACTTGAAAGTTGCTGATCTATCCTGGCAACTTACCATTAAATCATACATTCATAAAGAGCTTGGATCTCCTTTTCTCTTGGTTTTATAGCCTTTATCTTTTGTTCCATCCTAATCTGTGAGCACAGTCTTGTTAGAATCAGTAGCACCACCCTGACGTAAGCCAGTTACCAACTGTGGCCCAAGAAACACATGATTAATGCTGCCTTATGTTGAAAGTTCACATAGTTAAATATAAATACTACTCTAGACCATCGAGAATGAGAAAAGCTTTTATAGTTTCTTAACCAAGAGTGAGTAACAAGAGCCTTCAAATGTTTTTGGAGTATCGCTCCTTCTTCATTGACTTGACTGGTAAGGAACAGACTGGATAATTCACAAAGGGATGCAATTACATTTCCTTTCCCCAGAATCTGGTGCCTAAACCAGACTGTTTCATTTCACTTTGTGGGAAGGAATGAACTAGGATACTTACTTTGTTGATGTGTTCTAACTCAGGAGTGAAAAAGGTATAGCCCTGGAGCCACATACTGCTCTTCAAAGATTCTCCCTCAAGCTCCCAACATCCCCAGACTGACTGTTTTCTAACCCCAAAGAGAGTGGGTTGTTGCTTCTGGAAGCCTACATGTTTAGCAATTATACATTTTCAACAGGTTACAAGGCCTTCCTCTACTGTTCAACATTTTTTTTTTAAAAAAAAATAAGAATCAAAAGTGGATTTTCCAGCACTTATAGGTCCTCCCCTTTCCCATTAATCTATGCAACCCCAGAGAGTCCCCAAATCTGGTACAGTTGCTCACCCCTGCTCTAATTCCTGCAAATCTACAGATGTATATTTATCAGACTCATATCTCAACCCTCAGGCTACAATCCCAGGGAAGCAAATCATACTATCATCAAATAATATAATTATATGATTAAAAAGTGAAGGGGGTACAAAAGCAATATGAACTACATATAAAATGTAGCTACTTAATCAAGAAAAGAGAGCAAATAAAAACTCATAATATCTTAGCAAGTTTCAGAAATACAAAAAAAGAAAAGGAAACAATATGCTACAGTGACAGCACAAGTCCCAGATAAAGCCCCACTTAGGAGACCATTCAAAAGTAAGAAGGCTAAGAGGAATGGAATAGATATTGGACAATTTCCCAAATGTGGTCAAAACTGGGTGTTCCAAACTATTTGGGGAAACACAGAGGTGAAAAAAAATAGTGTTTGGAAAGTCCCCATAACTTGAGGCACCTTTTTTTCCTTCTTGGAGCAGCAAAAGACTGCAACTTTGTCCACCCTGTGCAGCCTTAAAAGCTGCAGAGTTGTAATATAGTACAACCCTCCAGGGCAAAGTTGTGCACCTATACTAACTAAAACTGTACAATTTTTGAAAGCATCTGGATGGTTTACTTTAAAGAGGGAAGAATGGAGTACAACAAGCCTCAAAGTTGTGCATCTTAACCATGAAAATTACAACTACAAACTACGAAACTACAGTGTAACCTTCTAAATAATAAATACATTTTGAGAAGGTGCTAGATGAGTTGTATGCATCTTGAGCTCAGATACTAACATCTATACACACATAAGAAAATGTCCTTACATGTCAGAACAAAATTTAGATCACCTAAAATTAAAGCCAAATTCTAACTCAACCTATGTGGTATGGCCTATACACTGCCATTGTTGACTCCAACATTGCAACTAACTTCCAGTTTCATACATTGTCAATAGAATCATTTAGTATTTTCAGATTTAGATTTTCTATTCCAGCAATGTTGACATCACTATCATGGGAATTACTCACATGATATGGAATCCTATATAGTACAGATGCAATAAAGGTGTCAACAACGATGATGAATTGCTGCCATACATCAAAGCTTCATACTTGGTTATAGGATAGAGACTGCAATGGCCACTTTCATGGATGATAAAGAACTGGACATTTGCTAAATCACTGAGCAATTTTCAGTAAAGTTGATCCTGATATGCTTATCTGGGATGGTTCTTGGGAGCACTATTCTATGATGGCTCTAGCTGTTCCCAGAGAGGCAGATTTAGAAGTAGCTTCACTACTGAATGGGATCATACTCTCCTTGAAGAGCAGTTAACATTTTGGGTGTACTTCTGAACTCATCCTTGAAATTGGATGTGCGGGTTTCAATAACAACCAGGAGTGTGTTTGTGTTGCTAAGCCATTCCAGGAAATGTTGCATTTTGCCACAATGACATATCCCAAAGTTGTATCCTTTTTGCTGTAGTATACTGTATTTGACACTTGCCTTTTACAAGTATATATAAACTTCAACTGGTCCAGAATTCTGCAGTTAGATGGTTGACTGTGGTCAGTTACAGAGAGAATATGACTTCCTTGGTACAAAAGTATAATTGTCTATCAGCTTATTTCCAGGCACAATCCAAAGTTTCTTTTCAATTGGTTATATATAACTGTGGACCAAGATATCTAAAATACCATATTCTTCCATATGCCAGCTTTGGTTTTAAGATGTTTGGGTAGAATCTCTTCTCCTTGTTCCACAACCTGATAAAGGCATTAAGCAAGGCCTTCTTAGTGTCTCCTCCCCATCTCTGGAAATCTGTCTCAGTGGATTGTCTTTACCTCTGCTATCTTTCAAGCAAATAATCTATCTATCTATCTATCTATCTATCTATCTATCTATCTATCTATCTTTTATTTAAACAGGCCTTTGATATTTAAGCTTAGTTGCTGCTGAAGGCCATCCTATCTGATTAAGTGGTGCTATTTCCTTTTGAATGGTAAATTTGGAATCTATTTTACTTGCTTTTATTTACATTTTACTGCTATTAGTCATCCTGAGTTCTCTTTTTCTGGCAGAAGGAGAAGATATATTAGCATAGAATTCTATTGGTGCATGTTGCTGCTGCTGCTGCTGCTGCTGCTGCATGCTTTCAAGTCAAGATTGACTTGTGCTAACTCTATCATAGTATTTTCTTGGCAAGATTTTGTCAGAGGGCAGTTGCCTTGCTCTAAGGATGAGACAGTATGACTTGCTAAGGTCACCAAGTGGGCATCTGTTACAGAGTGCAGATTCAAACACTGCCCTCCTAGAGTCCTAGTCCAATGCACAAACTACTGTACCATCTGACTTTTGTTGGTGAACACCATAGGCATATCAATTTTTATGTGTATGTTCACACTTTTTCAGTCCTTAGGGAATTTGGTGGTGATGAAAGGAGAAGACCACAAGACATGCCATATTCCACGCCATCCCTCCCAGAGTGCCTTGACTTTGAGGATGTCTCCCTACTAATCCAGACATTATAATAAGAGCTGAACATCTTCTCTTGCTGCTGCATTGCTCTTTCCCCTTCTGCACTGCTGGTGTGTCTATTTTTTTTTCCTTGCCACTATGGCCACCTTTGTTTCCATAGACACAGCCATGTCACCATCAAAGCTAAAAAGATTCAAACCTGTATCAGTTAATCCATAAAGGTCACATTTAGCCCTGACTCTTTCCTATTGGTTTATGTATTCTTTCGTTATCCACTATATTTAATATAGGCTCACAATTGTAATTTGATATCCTTTCCTTTCCAAAATTTTAAAATCAAGTGCTCTTAAAACCATTTTCTTCCTAAAATTGTTATACAGCCACAAGATGGCAGCAAAGGACTTAAAATCATATATTTCCCCGTGAAGCAAAGAAAGGAACATTGATGGGAATTCTGTCAGAAAACTGTACTATTCACCTTCTAGTGGGTCAATACATTATTAACATAACCCTGCCTGCTTTGGCATGCCACTATGATGCCTAATTCAGATTCATTTAAGGTGCTTAATATTTCTACTTATTTATAAAACCTTTCCATCCAGAATGGGGCACAGAGCCAGGAGAAGGTATGAAGTATTTTGGTTGTTGCAGGATGGTGGACATTACAAATAATTTACTGCAAAGAGGTGTTAGAAGGTAAACAAAGCAAATCATAGTAAGACTTTGTGAAAGTAAGTGAATTTTATGTTATGCACAGTTGGAGTAGACTAAAGTTAGTCTGAATTTAAGACTGAAATAAGACACAAAACATGCTGATAGTTCTGCCCTAAACCCAATTGCTATTCCCAGTTGGAGTAGGCCCATTAAATAAATTACTAAATGGTAAGTCAGCACTTATGAAAATCCCATTGATTCAATGGATCAACCCCAGTTAGCACTAATAATTGGACTGGGGTTATGCAACCCAGTGACACATATATAATTATCTTGCACAGAGAGAAGTGCAGAAATAGACAAATTAAAATGAGCAATATTCTTTGTAGAGTTAAAGTAAGACACACACACATCAGCAAGCAAACAAAATCCTTTCTTCTGAAACTGGACCACAAGTCATATACTACTTTGGTTAGTGAATGCAGGATTCAGCATCCCTAATACAAGAAATTAATTCTTCCTAACACTTTTCAAACAATGAAATATAGCTTTGTGCATAAATTAATTTTCTTTATAATAGGTGCTGTGCTAACACCACAATAAAACTGTACTGCAATGGGGAATTAATAATCAAAGAATATTTTTTTAAATTGTATTGTTTAATTTCAGGCCAGCACAACTTGAATGAAATTCAATTTCTCACTAGTGGGCATTCACTAACACAACAGGACTTTTTGTCTCTTCTTCCTACCAACTCCTGCAGCCATCTATATTATGTAAAAGTTGCTCTTGATAGCTTTCCAGGTTTCTGAAGAAGATTTTGAGATGTTGTGGAAGGGAGGATAGGTTAGAAGAGGAGCATATCTTCTAAATTCTGCTGAAAGTAGCAGTTCCACCAGAGGAATATTGGATCCTGTCACATATGCCACACATCATAGCAAAAACAGTTTTTCAGGCATGGATAGTGGCCTAGCAGGTCTCTGGTGTGTCTTTGATTTCTTGACTTTTTAGGTCTCAAAAAACAAGAGTGCTCTGAAGTAACTGATCCAACTATACAGCTGGACCACAAATTTAATAAATCTAATTAAAGGTTAAAAGTAAAATACATGATATTGTTTTTAAGTTTTATATCACACAAGCTCTTTAAGTATCTTTCTTTCTGAGTTGGTAGCTTTATCTTAAATATCTATATTTGAAATAACTCAAATTTAGTGATCTCTTTTAGTCACAGCAAAGGCTATGAAATTACTCTAAATACGTATAGCTATCAAAGATTTCCTGGAATTAATTTTAGAGGGTTGGATCTATCTAAAGTTTCCCTTATGTCAAAGGTCAAATCAAAGGATGACTTAGAGAGAATGAGAGAGAGAGAGAGAGAGAGAGGAAGGGAGAGGCCATTTCTGCACTAGCCTGTTATAGTGCTATTTTTCCACGTTGAGGCCCCTCCCTAAACTGCAAACCCCAGGATTCCATAGCATGTTGAAAGCAGAACAATATCACTATTACAAGCTACTGCAGAAATGGCCAGAGAGAAAGAGAGAGTACAAGGAATGTTAATTTATTTTGAGATATTCACAAATCATTCTCCTTCGTATAAGTGAAAGTTGAAACAGAAGTAGACAATGGTAGTCATCATGCACATAGAACTGTAAGGATGATTGCATTATTCATTCTCAATGTACCATTATAAAAACAGCCACAAGTTCTACAGCAGGATTGGGGAAAGTGCAACCCTCTATAGTACGAGTCTATACACTGGTAGAATATTTTGCATTTCCACATCTGTATACAAGAAAAAGAAAAAGAAAAGCTTGAGTGTGACAGACACGTTTGCAAAGAAGTATCATGTTTGTACATTTGTGCAGGAGCTGTGATTAGCCCATCTCCCTTCTGAGTCACACTTATAAACTGATGGTTCTTGACTTCTGGCTGAAGAATCTGTGAAATGGTCTTAAGAAAGTTCTTAAAATGTAGTGCTATATACCACAGAAGTGTTAAATAATCAAAGAAGTTGATCATTTTAAAAAATGTGAACCACATCACATCTTTCTTTCTTTCTTTTTGTTAAAGAACAACCTAAGAACATGCTATCATTTTTTACAAATACATGCCCATGTGCATCTCGTAATTCTTTTAAGCCATATAACTGTTCATTGCATCTCAGATCCTTCAGCGTTCAGTTCCAGACTACAACAGGAAACCCCACAACAAGGAAAGTGCAACCATCTATGTATTCTTGGACTGTGTACACTGGGTAACAAACCTAACTGCTGCAATGACATGTTTAAATTTCACACAATTAAGTATTGGAGTATAACAGATCCATAACTTTAATCTAAATATTCGTATTTATTAGTGCCTCAGACACATTGTCTTCTTGATAGCAACTTAGTACAGAGACCTACCTGACTTCTAATATGCTTTATCCCACACACACACACACACATTTCCCAAATCACTGTAACATGTTTCACTTTGTCTATTTTAGGCAGTAAGCTCAACAAAGGCCAGTTAAGGCAAAGGAGGATATGCCAAAATTCTACGTAATCAAAATCCGTGTCTACAGACATATTAATACTCTCAGGAAAAGGAGGGGGGTGACTAAATCTATCTGCAATGGATATTCATAGTCAGAGCTAATCTTCAGAAAAATAGATCTGGTCTATGACACATTTTGACCTGTTAGCATCTTCAGCAATTCACTGAAATACGTCCAGAATGCACAAACTAAAATAAAGATGCCCCATTTTCCATGTAACAGTTGGTTCTTCTTTTCATCCCAAATATCTGAAAACAGATACAGCATCCTGGGAGGATGGTGGAGCCTCCTTCATTGGAGGTTTTTAAACAGAGGCTGGATGGCCATATGTCAAGAGTGCTTTGATTGTCTATTCCTCCATGGCTGGGGTTGGATCCAAATGCCTTGTGGTCTCTTCCAGCAACATGATTCTACGATTTTTGTTACCAGAAACATATTAGCAGTGATGGTCAAGGTGCTTAGGATATTTCCACTACGTAAGCGAATTTAGCAAAATGTATAGTGTACAAAACCTCAAAATTGCATGAAACGTTCACTTCAATAAGAATTTGATTCAGAAAGTGGGTGGTATTTTAGCTAAGGTGAGGTCCATGTGCCAAATAAAATAAATAAATTAAAACCTCTAGCTTGTGGAGAAACTTCACATGAGTGCTGCAATACCAATGTGTCACCAGCACAGGTGTTTCAGTTTCAGTAGAGGAGGCAAGATTCACAGCAAAGCTGGATGGACTACCTTAGGTCAGATGACAAATCCAACCGCAAATCAAAAGCTCTGAAACACAGTTTTGTGATCATTTTTAAAATGTCATCACAAACAATGATGTAGATACTTCAGAAGCATCATCATATTTGGTTTGACTCATGGGAGAGGTTAATGCTCCCATGCCAACTAAGAGTTTCCCACCAGTCTCACCTTATCCAGGTAAGGAGGAGGTAAAGATTTCATTTGGTACAATCATGAGTAAGGACTTGTTGTTGCCACTCCACATGGGAGGCACCATGTCACTAAAATAAAAGGCACTGCCTTGGGCAACAGAAACCAATCTGCATAATAGAACATACATATTTATAGCAGGAATTAAAAAAAAAAAAACTATTTTGAGCCAGAGGGGCTACCGAAATGTTCTTTCAAGAGAAACAACATCAACATCTGTTCAAAAGTTCCTCTAATGGCAATACGATAAAGAAATTCTGAGCTTGAAGAAGAGTTCCTCTCTCCCTCAACTACGCTGCAGAATCAAGACCTTTCTCATTGACCTTTTAAAATAGCATTGTGTGTGCTTTCAACATTTGAAAATATTTTGAATAAAATAACAAGCATATCATGTTAGGTTCACTGGAGAAACAAGTATATATCTTTAGTCCACCACTGCAGAAGAAAATTGTAGGGCTAAATGCGTACACTGGTATACATTCTCAGTTGACCACTCTTCATATACTAGACAATATACAGTAGAAAATGTATTAAGAAATCCTGATGCAAAATAAAATAAAGATAAGAAAACAACAGCTCAGAGACAGATGTTTAGAATTTTCATGCAGAGAGTCATAGTGCCTCACCAAAGTACAAACTCCAAGATTCAACAGTATGAAGCCATGGCAGTTAAACTGGAATCATAATGCTATCATGATGTAGTGTTGAAAGGGCCCCAGGATACCATCTTTTTGGTCTCATACTAATTTATCCTCATACCGATTTATGCTTGGGGGGGAAAAAAAGGAACAGTATGGACATGTGAAGGTAAACTGCATTCTAATACAATTTGTGGTATCACACATCTTTAACTATAATGGAGCATTTCTGTTAAGGCATAAGCATTGGTTTCTAATTCCCTGACTTTGGCCCTTTCCGCACACAGCTATTAAGGCGGGCCAATACGTCTTGCCATAGAGGTCTTCTGCACCTTGGACCGGACTAGGTTTGGTTTATTTGTCTTTGTTCCACACTTAATTCTGACTAAATGCATCCCCATGTGGTGGTAAAATGAGCTATTTGAAAACTGGAAGAAATCAGTTTTCCGATTTTCCAGATCGATCCAACTCATACTTTCACAGTGGTGCAGACATGTACATTCCCACCAATGTGAATTGGTCGTCGGGGAGGGCTCATGGGAGGGGCCAGGGAGTAGTATGGACTTATACACGTATGCATGTACACAATGATGTACTAAACCATGCAAAAGAAAAAGAAAGAAAAAAGGGGCCAATCACAGCCGATGGGGCAGGGTGAGGAGAGTAGCGGGAGTGGCCATGGTGGAGGCAGTGTGGATTCATGAACTTGCACTCCTCCGAATCAGAATGGAACATACGCAGTAGCTGTGCGGAAGGAAATGCGGGAAAGTCTGCCTTGTTTTGAGCCCAGAAAATCCGGTAAGAAACGGCACGAACTGATTCACCAGTCTTGTGCGGAAAGCGCCTTTGTGGAGTGTGAACCAACATGAGATAACCTTAACTCTTGTGTTTAAATGACAGCTATTTTGATCATTAATGATTTGTGTGAGAGAGTGTAGGGGAGAGGAACAGTATAGTGATCAAAGTCTCCAGAACCAATGTTGCTTGATATGAGCTAGAATACCTTACAAGCCAAGGTGTATTACTGATAAAAGTGATTGCCCAACAAATCACAAGAGCTAGAGAATTCATACTGATTTTTGTCATCTTATACTTGTGCTTCAATTCTCTCAATTATAGTGCACATTCTAAAAATAATACAATGATTAATAAAATGATCAACCATACCATAATGGCAAACAGATGTCATATATTTCGTACAGCTTCTTTCAGTAAAGTAAGCATTCTAATTAAGCTGTACCCAACTTTATGGAATCCAATTTCCAGAGCATTTCACACACTTATGCAGTGAACATAAGCATATAACGGTTGAACAAGTGTGTGTGTGTGTGTGTGTGTGGTTATGCATGCATGCATACACATACATTTACACAGGCATTTGGATAATGAAAGGCTTCTGCGTAGTGTGCAGACTACACCTAATGCAGACTTCTAGATCTAAAGTGTGTCTGAAATCCATATGATCTAGCAGACTAATTCAATTCTCAAACCATCTTTGCTGGTCCACCAAAAACTAACAATTCAATCCTATACATATCTACTCAGAAACAAGCCAATGGGATAATATGCCATAATGGGTTTTGGGCATACAGCCAGACGAACGATTGCAGGACTATACCATCAGCTTTCTACTTTTGCTACTTCTAGAAACTAGGGGGGGGGGGTTGAGAGAGAAAACGAAGTCTCTGGTAGGCAAGCTATTGTGCAGTGAAAATTAAATTCAGCTTTCCAGATCATAAATATTATTGAGAATGGTCTGTGCACAGCTTTGCAAAAACAACAAAATGAAATCAGAATTGCATAGAAGACATAAAGAAAATGAGGAAAAGTATGTGACCGCTTTAGTAGAATATTGAAGAAGTTCAGAAGATGGAGTTTAACTGACAAAAAAAAAATATAACCCTAGTGCACATGCACATGGTGAATACATTGTGACTTGTTTGAATTCATCAACTTTCACAGAATAAAATACAGAATTTGCAGATCATCTTGTGTTAGTCAAGTGCAAATCTGCCAACTCTGTTAATTAATGAATTTGACTGTATATTATTAGATGCACACTATATATACCTCAGTGGTAGTGGCAGTGGCTCTCATGTAATTGAAGCAGTGAATCCACCTCCCAGTTTTAAAGTTTCCATCTTTCCTGGATGTCAAAATCTGTTTCTAATTAGCTCTTTAAAAGCTAACTAAAACCTTGAGTGGATTTTTCACCCCATTTTTTGAACGCCACCAACTGCCACTGCTGTACGTGAGTAAACAAGCACATAGCCTGATGTGTCCAAGGGAAATGCAAGAATCATGAAATAAAGGGCCTTTATTATTCTTACAGACTTTAATACAGATTATATATTCTATTTTTCCCCTCAACTGTTGTAAGGGGGCATTCTGCAAATAATTGTTTGTGTTCATTCCCAAGAAGCTTGTGTGGAACAATGCACTAATTTACCCTAGCCTTATAAAAATAGAGACTATCAGCATATCTGGGGTTAGATACTGCACTGTGCAGGTCAACAAAGTTAAGAGAGGTACAATTATGCTGATTCAAGGCATTTGTGTGTCTTCCATGCTATATGTCTAAACATGGCTGACAGAAAGAGGGTGTATTCTCAACCTTTAAATCCTTAAAACTGGCAAGCTGCAAAACATAAATACCAATTGAGTTATTAATGTACTGCTTGATGAGATCGCTGGTCCAAAACTAGGGAAAATGTGGTTTTCCTAGCTCTAACTTGGTAGCAAGTAAGAACCCACTAGAGATGGTGCTGTAACTGGCATTCCTTCATCCCATTTCTCCCCTGCTTTGGCAACTTTGTAAACTCATTGTGTATCCTCCACACTGCATCCATGTATGCAGTTCAAAACAGCATGCACAAAAAAAGGAAATTCCAGTAAGACATTTGTTCAGCCACTCTCCAATCCATTATGCCATGTGCACATTGTGCTGGTGTACACATTCACACATGGTGATCTTTGTCAAGACTCTTACAGACTGGCTAATTTCACCAAAAATGAAAGCAGGCTCCAGTCTGGTGCTGAGTCCAGCCCTTTCACTCCCAATCCAGCCCTAGGAGTTTCTCAGGCACCCCTATCCACTTCCCTGTAAGACACTTGTTGGGTGGTTTCCCAGCTTTGTAAACATTTTCTCCAATTCTAAAAGGATAAAATGGAATGAACCCCTCTAAGTCTTTATCATTTGTCTTAAGAACTTTAGGGGGGGAAAAAAAACACTGGCAATTTTGTTTTATTCTTTTGCCTTTGGCCACACCCAGAACACCAGAGAACTTTGGAAATTGCATTTGGTCCTGGAGCTGAAGAAGATTCCTTATCTTAGGAAAACATAAGGAACCTTGCCATTAGATCAAATTCATCAGGGAAATTTGACTTGTGACATAAACCTCACAAAGCTATGGCAGAAGAAAGGGAAGAGGAAATCCCAACCGATGCAGTTCAGCATGCATGGGAAAGAATGGCAGCCATTTTTTTTATTTCTTTATTTTTATATAGTTTATTTATTTTACTTCTGTAGAGATGAGGTATCTCCCACTGTAACACATCTCTGTGGAAGTGGTCTTGTAGTTTTCTAAATAAATAAATAAGCATAGACAGACACATACAGATACCTTGGCTGTCTTCTCCCCTGCAGTTACATCCCACTAACTCACCAGGAAACCTTCTCCTATAGTGGTCAGGTTTTTGTGGACTTCTAGATGTTGTTGCACTTCTAGGTATCATCAATTTCAGTCAGTATGGCCAGTAGTAAAAAAAAAAGGGGGGGAGGGGAACTGAAGGACAAAACAGTTGGAGGGCCAGCATTTTCCCATCCCTGCCCCAGTGTCTGAGATTTTACCCATTTGTAAGGTAACTTTAATTTTATTTGAAGTGATGGACTTTTCATAACTTCCTTTATGGCCTCTGTCCCACCTTAGCTGAACAAAGAGTAAATCAGTCTTTGTAGCATGATGCTATTAGTTTGAATCAAAATGTGACTGAAATAGGACTGACTCTGCTTAGATATGCCCCAGAGACAGAGGCAATTCAGATAAATGCCTTGTGAAATGATGATAATCATTTTCCCCAGCACCATTTCTTTTCAACAGAGTGAAGCATATATTCTTCCTTGCTTTGACTGTTTTTGTTGCTTCTGGTCTAAATCCAGTTGCTAGTGCCAACCAATGTAGACCCCGTATTTCAACTGCTGAATGGTAAGTCAACACTGTAAAAATACCAGTGGGTCTGCTCTAGTTGAAACTAGCAATTGAATGCAGGTCTCTAGCCTGTGGATACTGAGGTATTTTGCAGAACTGGAAAAATACGCTGTCTGCTAAAAAGATGATGTGCTATCTTCATGTTTGGATTTGGACTGGGTCAAGCTACTAAAGGTTAATTTGCTGGGATTCTCATATAAATTACTTATACTTTGTCTTGCATGAGGATGAAACAGCTCACTGTCACTCTCTAAATCTGAAGCCAGCCCTGTGTTACTAAACATTTTTAAGAACTCTGGTCTTGAACGTTACCTCATCTGCAAGTGTTACAGAGACTGAATTAATTTAAAACCATGCAATTGTAAGCAAGGTGAATACAGATGCGTTCACATTGTTTATGGACTGCCAAGATGGAACAAGGGAATACATGTAGTGTGATGGAATGCCAGTGAAAAATGCCGCCCACTTATCTACACATGCATAATAGTATTTAAAAAGTATGCAGTAAAACACACAATGCATTTCTTTGTTTAAAGGGATCTTCTGGCACCCTTACGACTGAGAGAAAGATAGTCTTAAGTCTACCTCATCAGATGTTACTTAAGTCTCCTTCATCAAATGAATTCTAGATTTCTTTGTTGCTCTTTAACACAGACATACAGACACACATATACAAACAGAACAAATGGAAAGGGCAGGTCTTAGAGCACTAGCAGAACATAGAAGATATTTGACCATTTCATTTTTTAGTAAGATTTCTCTGACAGGTTTCTTTGCAAATATCATATTTTTTTGCACACTCCTCCTTTAAATATGATTTTGTCTTATTTGCAAAGAAAGGGAATCCATGGTACAAAAAAGGGAGAGAAATGTAAATGCTTAGTTAGCTTGGAAATGAAATTAACAGACAAGCAAATATTGCTGTCAGAATAAACAATATTTCAGCAGCTAAAAAGATATGTTTTTTTTAAAAAAAATAAAGAAATCATAAGATTTTGTATTTCCTTGATACAAACTGCTAGTCCTGGGAAAAATATTACATGCTGCCAACTAGTACGCTTTCCTTTGGAAGCTGCTACTCCAATCTTATCCACTCTGATGGAGCAAGTTAAGCAATATCTCAAAGGAAACTTTCCACACTTATGCCACCTGCAGCACACAATTCTTCCTTATCAACTGAATGCACAGGAATCTATTCTGCCTAGAGTCCTGGGAGGTATAAAAGAAAAATGGCAGCTGGTAGAAAGGTACCAGAAACTGTTGTCACTTATAACTTAAGGAAATGAAATATGCTAATACTTGGAGCTCTGGCTAACAACAGACTCTGGTTTGAATTCTTCAGTTAAATCCCCATTTTACCATTTCATGCCTGTTTAGTAACAAAAAGGCTATACTAGACACAGATTCAGAATGTGATCCTCTGCAAAAAGCGCTCACATACCAAATACAGGATTGGCCAGAGGTATGTATGGAAACATTCCTTCCCAATTTTTACCTTTCTTCAGTGTTTTGTGCATCCCTACATAATTGCTGGGGGCAGCCTTGGGAACTGGTAACAATGCTGTGATGATGATGATGATGATGATGATGATGATTTTAAACATGGACCTTTAATTCAATCTATATATTCAGAATAATAATTTAGAACAGCCCTTTGCGGACCGTGCCTCTTTCAATTACAGCTGATGTGATGGTTGATGCATGTTAAATGTTCCCTCTCGTGCACTAAAAAAAAAAAAAAAAAAAAATCCAACACCTCTTTGTATGTAGATGAGGAGTCACACAGTATGTTTCCTCAGTGTGCTGGCCTAATGTTTTCTCTGCTTTTTTTAAAAAATGGAAGAGAATATTTAAAACCCACGTCCTCTTGAAAGAAAGGCAAGGCAAACAAAATGGTACCAAGCACTATTTATGTGTTTCCAGTGAAAGGGAGAGAGAGAGAAAGAGATGACCTGTATTTTATAATAAGAAACCATGTATCACTAAGTCAATTGGCATCTTTTTCAGGGACTAAAAGCATGTGAAAACAAGTGTTTTAGCTGATGGGCTATCTACATCACAAAAACAGACTGGTTCAACTGCAATGTCCGATGGAAGATGGTAACACCCTTGCCATTGGAGTGGTGAATCAAATTTGTGTTTTAGTCTGAATTTTAAGAAGTTGTCTAAGGTGATAAACTTATGTCGGAGACACAGATCATCACCTTGGATTATTCCTTAAAAGTTCAGACTAAAAATCACAGAGGGTTCACTATCTTACTAATGTGGAAGTCACCTGCTACCACTGTTCTTTCAATATGACTTTATGTGTTGATTTCTAACTGGCTTAAATCAGTAGAACAGATGGAATATGGATCATAAAGCTACAAACTGTAATATCTTTTAAAACTGCTGCACTAAAAGAATTTCATCCCAACTTCTCAGGAATTGTAATTTTGTATTTTTTTTTCCCTCAGTATTTCTAACTTTTCCTATTGCTACCATTTTCATGAGTCCTGGACAGGAATGATGACTGTTAAACAAGACCAAAACCAGTATAGTGTACACCAAGTGTGTATCTTTTACAAGTCTATAATACACCTG
This sequence comes from Cyclura pinguis, assembly GCA_030412105.1. Lineage (NCBI taxonomy): Eukaryota > Metazoa > Chordata > Lepidosauria > Squamata > Iguanidae > Cyclura > Cyclura pinguis. The sequence goes on from CM059602.1 coordinate 163,557,806, forward strand.
GAATCTTACAGAAGCTGTATGGACTGCTCCAAATGCCTCCTCAAACAAGCAATCAAAACCTCAAGAGCATTTGGAAGCCCATTTCTGGTTTTGAAAAGCTGTGTTTTCCTGTTGTTGTTTTTTTATAATAAATAATGGGTTTAGAAAGGTACAGTTGAATGACACTTGCATACTATTTAAAAGATGAATTATCATTCTTGAGGGTTTCTAGGAAAGGCAATTCACTCCATTTCTTGGCTTTTTGGTCTTGGATATCTGGAGGAATCAAGAGCTACAAAAACAGCCTCAAGGGCCACATGAAAGCCCAAGGCCATATTTTGCTCACTCCTATCACAGATATAGTAGACTACCTGCAGGTCTTTGTTTTGAAAACACTCTAAACACACTCACTTGCAGATAACATCCTCTACTACAAATAAGTTCTTCTCATTTGTGCTGAGGACAAGTATGTTAATCTTCCCACCACTTCCTGAGATAATAAAGTAAGGACTACCATGGTTTAGCAAAGGCATGAAACAATAATAAGACACAAAAAGGGTAAGAAGTCATGGCAGGATTTATAATAAGACTGAGAACATTTCCATGCCTGTGGCCTCCAATTTTAGAGGACAAAAGCTCTCAGGGAAAATAAATAGCCCATGTGCAAAATCTTTCCTAAGGCTAGTTTTTAATGAATACTTATATAGCAGAGTATAAGAAAAATCCAAATTAGTAGATGTGGCTTTCAAATTGCAGCTTCCCACTGGCATCAGAAATAATCCAAGTTCCATTGGGAAGCAGACCAGCCCTGATGTCCTGATCCAGTTGCACAAGAAATTAGACTTACTTTTAAAGAACACAGAAGCAAATCTGATGACTGTGGCACAATTCAGCCAAAGGCAAGGACTTTTCATTCACATTGGTTTCAATAGGAAACACAAGTTTCACTGCCTGACACTAGTATACATGGAGTTTTGAAGGCTTCGTATTGGTGGGCCCATTCGCTCTGTATTTTTAACTTATTTCAGATGATAATTAGCTGGCTTGCAAATGAGTGATGAGGATCTCAATTTGTAAAAATGTAAGAGATTGCACAAACCAAGAGCTAGATTTGGACAAAATGGTTGATGATCTCAGGAGTGATAGAGGGCAAAGGGTGTGAGTGGACTGACACAATTTGCAGATGGTGCATATTTAAGGGGAAAAAATGAAACTAAAGTTTAAGAAAGAACATTGGATTTAGAAATAATAACCAGCAAGGTAAATCTGAAGTGGAAAATCTGAAGTGGGAAAAGATACTACACTGTGAAGTCAGTACACAGGAGCCAAATTATGTTCAACAATAAATAGGTGACTGCTCTAAAAATGACAGTTCTGAGGCTAGTCCCTTCTGCCACTTCTAAAGCATAACACTGTTTTGAGTTTCCATACCCACACTTGCCACCCATGACCAATGACATGAAAAGAGGGGGAGCAGGGAAACATGGACATAGCAGCCCAATGTGAATACCATAGCATTTGTGGTTTGGGAAAACTCAATATATGTTGCCTCCAATATTTTGCTGTAATTGTTTGTAATTCAGTCAAAGTTGTGGTAGAAAATGAGTTCAACATCAAGTAATACACTGCCAGATTTTTGCTGGCATATATTCATATTATTGTCCTCCTGGGAAAATTTTTACTTGCAGAGGACCACTTGATGGGTGTGTGGGAGAACGCTTTCTCATGGTTTGGTCTTAGATGATGAAATGCACTCCCTTGAGAGCTGCAATTCATTGTCATTCTGGTTGTGTTTAAGAACAGTGTGAAGATACGTCATTGCAATCTGGCCTTTGAAACAATTTCAGTTATTTTTGGTGGTCATAATGATTTTAAGTGTTTGTATAATCTTTTTTAGTGATGTCCATTAGCCACCTTGAATACTATTTTTAGTGAAAAGGCAGGATAAAAAATGTAACAACAATGACGAATGAAAATCAGTTATACACTCAAATGGCAGAATTTTCTATTTTTTGACAGTTTCTGCAAACAACATATAAAAAACCCAAGGAAGTAATCACTTTCTACTTATCAATGGTGAGAGGGTTGTGACATACATGACAGCATGCTCGTTTTAATTAGCATGACAGCCGTGGATCTACAAGGAACACATGCTTGATTTATTTTAGGAAATCTGCAGTTTCAGGATGAAAATTCAGGTAGAAATAATCCTGTTTCTAAACTACTAAGAGGAAGAATTTTCAAAAACCAGAAATACATTTTTTTTAAAAAAAATGTCCATATGCCTGGACAGATTAGAAGCAAATTTGTTCACTAATGGTTGCTGTTGTTGTTGTGTACCTTCAAGTTGTTTCCAACTGAAGGCAACCCTATGGCAAACCTATCACAGGATTTTCTGGGGTTGAGAGTGTGTGACATGCCCAAGGTCATTCAGTAGGTTTCCATGGCCAAGTCGGGAATCAAACCCTGGTCTTGGGTCACAATCCAATACTCAGACCACAACATCATGCTCTCTCTCTCACTAATGTCAGCAACTATCAAAAATTAACCTGTTGACATCAAGCTTGATGAGATGGTCACAAGGTAAACGAAATGATTTACCACAGTTTTAAATGGTGACATTAATTACTTATCAGCAGCCTGACCTTTCCAGTTATATGACCCTAAATGTCACGAATATGGATGACTCAAGTATTATTCTGAAATGCTGAAACAAGAAGTGGGTTGGGTTTCCTTCTTGCCCATTTGTTGGAAGATATGCAAACAGGAGTGGTTCACCTCTCCCATGAGGAAACAACTGATACAACACAGCTTTGTGCTTTTCTCTGCAGCAGTATGTGCATATGACTCTTCATGTTACCCAAGAGGCATGGAAATTGGAAACGTGGCTCCCAGGTGCTTCTTCTTTCAATGTTTCCATGTAACTCAGGAAATCAAACACTGCTGATGACATCTCCAGTGTTGAAATCCATGACGATGGATGATTTAACATAATTCTATATGCCATTAGCTTTTAGGGCACCTGAAAAGTTTTCACTCTGTCTTTAGAAATTATCAAGGGCCCTTCACCTGATTTTCTCTTGTTCAAAATGTAGTCTTTCTGCTATATGAATAACATGCTAATTAGCCTCCGGTGCGTCTATTAAATAAATAAGGCTCCAGTACATGTATGCTGGGAATGGGGAAAGTAGCTCAGGTATTTTGTTATGTTACTGTCATCACTCTTTATTCTCTTTTGATTCAACCCCACATATCTATGCCTGGCAAGATGAGACTCATACCTGATGCTTTTCTTGATGTATGGGAGCCAGGGCATGTGGAGAAGTCTAATGAAAAAAGCAGGAAGATATAGCAGAATGTTTTCAACTGTTAATCATGTACCCAGTGGGGTAGTGGGTGGGGGACAGCATGAAAGACACACCTCTTCTTTCTTCCCTGATTGACAATCTTCCAATCTTTGACCACCCCACTGAGCTACTACTGCAGAAACTTAGTAGTATTGTAGAACAGGAAATTCAACATTTTTGGATCAAATGGAAATAAGTCATCTGAGTAAGAAGCACACAGAAAAGAGAGAGAGAGAGAAAGTGACTCCATTATCTGTTTCCTTGGGATATCATGGTGAGATCAGGAAATGACTTTCTAAAGTGCCAGAGGTGGTTATCATTTTTGAATTAACCTTCTCTGTCTTCTGCACTGAGTCCTTTAATAAGAACAGCACAGCATTATAGTCTTTGTTTAACAGCCATGTTCACTGCCAGGACTCCCTGGATTGCTTTTAACTTTAACAACAAATTACTTTGGCTGATAATACAAGAGCAATGATGTATCTAGGGACCATAGTTCTATCAGTAACATGTGCTTTTTTTTAAAAAAAAAACACTCTGTGTTCAGCACTTGATTTCTCCCTCTCTTTCTCCCTCTCTTTTTTCAGATGTGCATTACTGTACTGAGAAAATTTCTGCACTCTTCTGAAAGAACAAACAACTGCCACTCCAGAACAAATATTCCATCAAAAACTGCCTAAGTAGCACTACACATAACACTCAAAGTATCATGATATATATTTATTTTTTAAAAAAATCAATCCTCATCTCTGCCACAAGAATTTATCACCATAAGCTGGAGGGAGAAGAAGCAATATAAAATAAGTATAAAGCAAGCCACAAGAGCTCTATTCTTATGTCCTCCATGGGCACTCCCCCAAATCAATCATTTTGTATCGCAAACAGTAAATGAAAACAGTGTCAGTGACGTCATGTGTTTTGCTGCTGAACGTCTCTCTAATAAAATTAAATCCATCTTTCAAAAAATGCTATCTGAATACTTACTGCCAACTAAAATCCCAGAAGAGCCATTACATTAGGAAGAGCCACCTTCCCACATTCACCACTTCTCAAATATGCACAATGGATCAGGTTTTATTTATTTATTTTGTCAAGTTGGTCTGAAATTAAGGTGTTTGAGCCTTAACAAAATAATCCAGTTATATTCCTAAACACATTGTCTGTCTCCACCAAATTACACCAACCCTATGATAGTGGGAAAAGGGTCTTCTCAGAAAAGAGAAGTAGTCTTTCTGATTCTTCTCCCTCACTCAGCCACCCTCTTCACCTTTTCCTTTTCCATTATAGTAGTCTACTTTGCATTTTTTTAAAAGAATACACTGTAATACTAAGACATATTATCAGGCAGAGCAATCCAGAATGAAGGTGTCTAGCTGGTCCAAGATTACAACATGCTGAGAGGAAATCATTTTAAGAAACAAAATGGAAATCCAGTCATGAATGCAAGACAAAATTTGATCACTTATGCATGTCAGTACGAAACATACTACCAAAAAAACAAAACAAGGAGATAGTTATTCTTCTTCCCTCTCTTTCTCTCTTTTTTCTTTCTTTCTTTCTTTCTTTCTCTCTCACAGTCTGTCACACACAGGACTTCAAATCATGAATCTCATTGCATCTTAAAAGTAATAGAAGTCCAGTTTTGAATAATACAGATGCCTTTTTCTTAAAAAACAAATAAACAAACAACAACATAATGAAAGATGGTGATGATAGGAAATGGCTCCATTTGTGTGGAAGAAAACAAAGATGATAGGTTGGGTTCCAGTGGCTGCTGTCTGTCCTCAACTGCACGTGCAGTCAGTTGATGGCATCTTTTTATGCTAAAAGCTCTGTTAGGTTTAGGTGGCTACAGCTGGCATCATGGTGCACATTGACTTGCTGTTAATTCTGTAGCGCAGCGGCAAGAGCAGCTGACAAAGCCACCAATGGTGACTTGTCAGGAGCAGAGAAGGGGACTTGCAGCCTGCTGCATTAATTTAACACCACATCAAATATGGATTTTATTGCAGCAGCGACAGGAAAGGCACACACTTACGGCTGTCTGTATTGCCGTGGAACATACTCTCTTTCACTTAGGCATGCTCTCTTCTCTAATCTTTGGAAGTCCCATGTCACAAAGTGGAATGACTACATGCTTTCTCATTCTGCTTGGATCCTACCAGCTGCCCATATAGACCCATAAGTTTAATCTGGATGCTTCAGTCCCTCCCAATGACCTGCATGTGGTAAGATTCACCCTGAATGTGTACCATTAGATGTTGAGCAGAATTATGCAAAAGAGAAGAAGAAGAAGAAAGGAAAACTATGATAGTCTCACCACTGAGAAAGCTATTAGCAATCTTACAAAAAGGATGCTGTGAAGACCGGACATGTATGTTTATAATTCATGCTACAGTCATGATCATTACCGGATGAGAAAGAGACTTTTCAAATACACACTGATTTCTCCCCCTGCCTGTTCTTCCTTGACAATTGGAAAATTCCAACCAATTTATTTATTTTGTTGATGCTTTGTGTCCATGCAGAAGGGATGGGGACAATTGTATGAGCCGCACTGAGTCCAGCCTGGCAGTTAATAAACTGGCTTTGCAAACTGCACAAGGTCTCTCATTTCTGGGCAGGTAGACAATGCAGCTCAGCCAGAATGTTAGACGTGGTGTGTGTGTGTGTGTGTGTGTGTTTGTGTGTGACCTAACTTCTCTTTTGCAAATCATGTTCATCATGCTTCTATTCCCCTCTCTGGGAAGTTACAGATTTCAGACCCTTATTAAAAACACAATTAAAAACCCACAGCAGGCAGTTCACCAATTCACCCACACTCCCAAGCAAAAAACCCCAGGGCAAAAGTGTCTTACCTTTCTCCCTGAAACGAAGTGGAGCATCCAACCCCAAGCAACCCAGTAGAATTCTTGCACTATCTTCCTCTTTGGCTGTGGCGTTCCTCCTCTCCTCCTGCGATCCCTCTCCCCAAATACAACCAGAGAGACCGGACCTATTAGAATTCGGTGCAGGCTTATTCTCCGAGCATCACTTCACTCCGGACAGCAGAGAAAGCAGTGCTGGGGCACGGGGGGCGGGGGGGGCGATGAGGAGGAAGAAGAAGAAAAGGAGGGAAGCTTTCCTTCGCTCGGTCTCCTCGCTCGCTCACTTTGACTGGCTTTCATTCAGAGCGCTTGTTTTGTTTTGTTGTTTTTTTAAAAAAGCAACCACACAGGAAGAGAGAGAGAGAGAGAGAGAGAGAGAGACGCCAAGCGAGGATCTGCTGCTAGAGCCTCAGCGCTTGCCATGGGAAGGTTACACAGACTGGGGGAAGCAAAGGCTTTTCCAGGCTGAGGGTGATTTGCAAGTGAATGTGGTGGGAGGGGAGGGGAGGGAGAGAGAGAAAGGAGGGCTCTCCGCGGAAGATTTCCCCTCCTCCTCCGCCTCCTCTTGCTCACAGAATGGCTCTCTGTGTTTCAAGCCCAGGGAAACCAGCCTCATCGCTTTGGTTTTCCCCTTCCTAATGACACGATACCCAAGCCGCGCGTCAGAGCATCATCGCTCCTGGACCAGCGTTGTGATTTAGCGGCGTCTTCTTCGGGAGATGGAGCTCATTCTCCTCCTCCTCCTCCTCCTCCTCGCGGACAGACTGCAGCCCTTGTCATGTCCAAGCTACTCTCCAGCCACCCCCCCCCCCCGACGCCACGTCCTCTCCGCAATTTCTCGCTGAGGTGACAATTAAATTAAAGCCCGTCTCAGAGATGATGCGCAAGAAATTGTCCTTACCTTTTCTGCCCAAGCTATTAGAGAGCCAATCTATCGGCTGCTCAGCCCCATCTCGGTTACAATGACAGGGAAGGATGGGGGGAAGAAAAACCCATTTGAAAAGACTTGATTGCACCAGATTCCTTTCTGGTGAACTCTGCAACAGGGGGTGCCTACGCCCCAAATTATTATATAGGAGGGGAAACAGCATTTCTTTCTCAACGTGGTAGTTATTGTCCCAGCTGATCTCTGGCATCACATGAGTCTTGGTAACATTATTGGGATCATCACTCTGTGGCTTTCCATTCTGCAGATGTAATCCTTTGCACAGATTAAATCTATAACAGTTGATGCTCCCTAATGCAACAAATTGGACTCTGCACAATCCCTCTTGGATCATGCTGAACCTCCAACTGTGTAGAGCAGGGGGGAAGGGTATCACAGACTTCCTAACACTTGGTCAGCTGGGGGGAAGGGAGAGGTTGTTACTACAGATACTCCTTTAAGAGAGTAAGCCAAAGGATGTCAGTGTTGCTCCATCCACTCTGTACTGTGAGGGATTTGGGATGGATGCTTAAAATAATAACAATAAATGGAGAATTTGTTCAAGGTCCACTTTAAAAGAAGGGGATTTGGCTATCAACAAGGTAGAGCTTAAAACTATAGTTGCATTTCTGAGCAGCAGATAACTTTTCATTGACATGCAAATATAATTTAATTCATTTCTTTGTGTGTGTGGGTGTTAAGAGTTGTAGACCCTGTCCTTGTTGGCCATAGCAGGCCCTCAAGGCAGCTTCTCATCATAACAGCAACAGGAAGCAAAATAAACATGCCTATGAAATGATATCCTCAAAGAATAGGATAAAGTCAGCAGAATAAAACAGCAGGAAGAACAAACAAGGCAGCCTATAGCCCCTAAGGCCCTCTGAGATAAATAAATGTGGATTTTTTTTAATTCCTCTCATTTTTACTCAAAGTCAAGACAGATCAGGTCTAAGAAACCCCATTTGGGTGCAGGCAACATGGACTGGGTGACAGAAGCTGAGAAACCAGCTGTTCCCTGTAGGTAATTTATTCTACATTGTTCTGTATTAAGGGAGAGCAACTGGTGGCCTCTGGACAAAATCTTGTCCCTCAAGAGATGATAGCTGCTAATGCAGAGACAAAAAATAGCACCTGGAAGACCAAGTTGTAACAATGAGCTCTTGGCCCATCCTGATGGTGAATGTGATACGTAGTTACCATGCAACTTCCTTTTTCAAAGTGGCCCTCCAACAAATGTGTAGCTGAACAGAGGTAACTGCTCTATCCCACAGTATCTTAACCATCCATGCAGACAGTACCATCTTATGCACATTTAATCAGAATTTAGTGTCAATGATTTCAACATCTGGAATCCTGTGGACTAGTGCAGTAGTCCATTATGTTAGCAGTTTCACTCTCTGTGCACTCACATATTAGTTATCATGCTGCCACAACATATCATACCTCCTTCTATACTGCCATAGTGTTTCAGTGGTGGTTTTCATGACAAGGGTGCCATGAATTTAGAATGGGTTTTTTGCCAGACCCACAAGGAGCTAACCAGAGTACTGAACCCATTTTAGGGGTAGGGCTCAATATTTTAGATATCAGATTTGAAGTCTGAGTAAAAGTTAAAGCAGATTCACTACACCCCTGACATGGAAGCCACCCACTACCACCACCCATACTACTACTACTACTACTACTACTACTACTACTACTACTACTACTATCATCTACCCACTTCCTCCAGAAACCAGGCATTTAATTAACAGGCTGACAGTTTTCTCTTCTCATTGCCACTTTTTTTCCTACTTTCCCTTGGTTCCCTCCTTTCATTCTTTGACTGTTGCATAACTTGCATAACTATACTAAATATGCTAAAGAGGGGGCAGTGGAAGCACCACTACAGAGTTGGAATATTTAAACCTTGATTTTTCCAGTATACCTCCTGCAACTTCTCTGTTTTCCGTTGCTGGACTCCATCTTTCTAGGGTGCAGAACTAAGAAAGCTCTTCCATAATTAGGAGTAGCTATGGGATAAGTGCTGATAAAAACAAGAGTGGATCTGCTCCCTTTGCACTGAATTCCATGAAATAATAATAGGAAAGTGTTCTGTCCATGAGTACCACACAAACAATGATATCTTTACAAGGTGTCACCAGAAAAAAATAAAATAAAATAGTGGAACTGTGAAAAGGAGAAAGCCCATGAATACATATGTACTAATATTGGTCCATGCTACTCTGTGTGTGTTGAAGGACCAACATATTGTTCCTTTGCAGAATGAATGGCTATACCTGTTTCAGAGACTGGAAATACTGTAGGCAATGCTATACTATACTGTGGAAATACAATATATTTTGATTTTTTAAAGATACTAGTAGTAATTTTATTGATGATGATGATGATGATGATGATGATGATGATGATGATGGAGGGGGGAGGATAAATGTATGGGGAGAGTAAAGTTGCAACCCACATATTTATCTAAGAGTAAGTTCTATGGAATGTCCAGTTGAAGTTATATTTGAACAAGCACATACAAATTGGGAACCCAGTCTGGCATAATATACAGAGTCTTGACCTAAACTCTAAACACACTTGCTAGGGAGCTGGCACATATTACTTCTGAGTGAGCATTTTAAGACTGCAGTTTTCAACTTGAAGTGGGAGAACTTGAATTCAAATCCACATTCACTAGGTGTTCTTAATGCATTAACTGGGTTAGTCATGGGCTAATCAATGTGGAAGTACAATAAAATTATTGTGTTCATCAAATAGGAAAAGTCCACATTGCTTCTCTGAGCTCCCTTGTCCTATATTTATTTATTAGAGTTATAGCCTGTCTTTCCCCTGAAAGGGAGCTCACAGCAAGATTTAATAAAGTACATTTAGAATACAAGAAAATTATTAATTACCTCCTTCCATACTGCCATAGTGTTTCAGTGGTGGTTTTCATGACAAGGGTGCCATGAATTTAGAACGGGTTAAATATTAAAACACGTTTAGATTGAAAACATGTTAAAATAACTAGAAACACATTGTAAAATATATGAATAAGCAAACAAAACAAAATATAAAAGTCTCTTACTCAGCAAGTGGTCATTTATCAAAAGCCTACTTGATAACAAAGTTACCTTTTCTTCTGTAAAACTACATGTCAGAAATGAAACACATACACACAAGTCATGTATGCAAGCTAAAATAGAATGGATTTGTATATCTGAAATTGTACTGTCAGACAAGGAGACTTGTCTGAGGGAATTCCCAATACATACTCATTTCATAAGAGCATGCACCATCTTGAGACACAGCTCTTACTTCTTAAGTTGTGCTGGCTCCCTTCTCCACAAAATAATGATAATGTTTCCTAAAAGGAACAAATCCCAAGCACTTTTATTGATGAATGCAAATCCACTTGCCATAATCTCTGCACTTCTTTCCTGGCTCTGCATTGTCTCAGTCATAGAGGCATATGAGAACTGTCCACCTCTGCGAATCATTTCCCTCCATTTACCTGAAGATGGGTGTTAAACAGCCTCTGATATTTTGTACATTCTCTGCACAAAGTCAGCCGTGTGAATTCCTCCACAAGAAACAGACGTTTCTAACAAACCCCATTCAGTCACTGGTTCCTACAGGCAATAGACCTGCACACTTTCTCTCTTGTGTTGGAAACAGCCTCTTAAAATGACAGCCACTCTGCAATTTTTGCACTACAGGACAAGAAGCTGCAGGAGTTCATAAATACTGTACATTGAAAATGTGTCAATCTGAAACAGGAAGGACTGGCTACTGATGACTGCTGGATCAATTCTAGTCCCTTTAAATATGCTGCATGGCCAGTCCAGATGCAAAAATGGAAGACAGACACAAAACAGATACAACAAGTAGATTTTCTGCATAACTTATGATACATATGTTACACTGAATGTCTAATTGTTGGTCAATGTCAACTTGCACATATAAATATTAATGTCCTGAGCTCATTCTAGACATTTTAAACTTGTAAATAGACACTGATGTCAGCAATTGCCAGATGGCGCAAGGCAGTGATAGAAATTACTGGAATGTAGGAAAAATAGGAGCTGCCAACTTTTCACTGGAAATATATTCAAGGCAACAATAAGAGCTTTTTTCGGGGGGGGGGGGAAATTACATTTGTGAGCAACCTCAATCACTGCAAGAGGTTCCCAATTTTTGGTATTGGAAGTGAGTGATTTGACAAAACCATGGCAAGTGTTTCCATTCCAAAGATGAATAATTCAAGGTCCTTCCCACAAACACCATCCTCCATTCACAACTCTTTTTTTCCTCCACTGCTGCTTGCAATAATTCACAGGCCTTCTTTGCATTTTGCTATTAGTCTTTCCCTGCTCCCTGCTTCTTCTCAAAGGGATTCCAACCTGTCAGTGATCACACAGTGAATGTAATGACATCACAACTTCATTAAGCCAATCACAGAAATTATGATCACTGTGAAGGCAAAGAAAATAAATCATTCAGAGACACCCCTTTTCTCCAGGCTACTATGCTGTGCTAACAAAATACCTGTTTTGCTTTTGTTTTTCTTTCTAAATGCTGGAATTGAGGACATCCATCACAATTTTTGCCAGTTCAACCCACTTCCGATCATCAAAAAAGGTGACACATTTTACAAGATATGAAAAGTTCACCGATAGTGCACATTCTCTAGTTGCAGTTCAGCCTAAGAAATATATGGATATAACCTTATTGGTTAATCCAAGCTACCATAGATTAATTGAATCAACTGTTGAATGGTGAGTCAACATGTAGTTAAACCCCATTGATTCAGTGGGTTTATTCTAGGTTGGGACTAACATAGGATTTGGGCTGCTATCTGCTATCACAATATCATTACAGCCATCATCATTCACAGTCATCTTAACAAAGCATATAGCTACTGTATAGTTAGGTTTTCTTATTTAGTAGAACTCATTAACTTCTAAAAAGAATAAAGGTGGAACTCAAGTGTACCTGGGAAGTACAACATTTAGGCTGGAAGCATATCCTTTCCTAAACAAGAGCATTATGGTAAAAAAAAATACTTTGCACATGGTCAAATGTGCTTTTTCTTGGGAAGAATGTCATATTTTCAGCAAATAAACATTTGCACTAGTGATACATGACTCAGTCCCTGACTCAAACTGGGGAACCGATAACAGAGATGTAATCTGGAGTTAAGAAGGAACTAATCAAGCTGATGTTTTTGTAGTAACAGGAATATGCCTTTCCCATACATAAAAATATTCTCATTTGAGTTAGAATGTCTATTTCTTATTGGATGTAAGAGCACAATTAGATATGTTCTGTATGAGGTAGGAGGCTTGTCACAAGAAGAGCGAGAGAGAGAGAGAGGACTTGCCTTAATTCTTTCCTCTGTAACAGAGGGAGAGGGGCAAGGGGAGAGAGGAGGAGGGGAAGACAGGAAGACTGGAAGAGGAGAGGAGTCAAAGTGTCACAGGAACAATGATGCCCTCCAGCTTTAAGGATGTTCTTTGCATCACAGCACAAGAGGGGAACTGAAAGATCTGATTAAGTGTGAGATTGTTGAGAAATGTCAAGAAAGAGAAAGAAAGAACATAAGCTATATGTGATTAGTAACAAAGTTTTTCTTTCCCTATCAATAGGAGCTCCACATTTTCCAGAACACCATTTTCATTTTTCCTGTTCTTCTCATAAAGAAGACATGTCCATAGATTGCCATTCATTATTAGTGCACCATCATTTATTTATGTGAAGAGCACATGAACTTTTTCACACAGAGTGGATCTACATGTTAGGCAGATGTGTGGAGCATCATCACTTGACTCTTCATTGGTTTGCCTCAGGGACCTTCAAAAAGAAGATTCATAACCAGGATGACAGCATGCACAACTTATTTTTGTGTGTGTGAATTTGGACTAGAGAATTACTTTGAGGGGTATATAAAATATGTTTGATTACCTATCAACAGCAGCAAAGTTTATTAGGATCACAGATCCAACACAAGGCAAAAAGGCTGTGAAATAGTAAGAAATCAATAAAAAGAAAAATGCATCTATACAAGCTATACAAATTCTTGGGAGTAGTATTTCAACCTTCTGGGGCATGGAGGGGGGAGGTCTGCACACATCATCAGAAATGCCCAAAATTCAGTTGCCACCTCAATTTTCTTCTCCAAGGGACACTTGTGTACTCCATCGATGATAAAAGGATACCGAGACAAAGTAATACTTCAAGTTTTCTATGGCTCCCAACTTTGTATTTATAAGGACTTTCAACTCCTGGAAGCCATACAAGGCATTTTTGTGTGTGTGTGATATTTTGGAGTTCTGTCCTGGCTTCCAAATTTGATACTCAGGAATGGATTCTGGAATGGTTCCACTTGAAGAACATGCTAGTTTGATTCCTATCTTTTAAATTTAGATGTTTCTGGAATAGAGCTACCCTCCCTCTTACCGAGCCCTGTATGCAGGACAGGTGTTTGCCACTGGAAATATAGATATACATCAGATGAAACTGAAATCTTAACCAAATGTGCTACTTCAGAGAGATTCAGAATGTAGCCAAAGCAAAGGAAGCATTCTCTGTAGTGACCCAAAATGTTCATTTCAGAGGATTAGGGGGTCACAGAAACACAAAGGCCCTTTCCACAGCAGCCTTGCATCCTGGCAAGTGGATGGGAGAGGATCAGTACTGCAACAATGCTTCTTCATGATATCATTGTGTCCCTGTACTTCTCCTGTCACTAGGTGGTGTGACTGTGGATTAAATCATTGATGGATTTTCCCCGTCAATGACCTGCAATCACACCATCATCTCACATTTACCTGGCCTCTGGAAGGTCCAGAAGCATGATGGAGGTGCTTCCTGCCCCAGGCAGCCTGGGAAAGTGTCTGACTACTCTGCAGAAGGAAGAGGCATGTCCTTTGTGCTTCCTTCAGCAGGGACTAAGCCAGTACAGAGGGGAGTGCTCCTGTTGCACTCACTTCCCAGGAGAGCTGCTGCCAGGATCACCACTAGAAGACAACGAAGTAAGATAGGGAGTGGAAAGGGACAAAAACTGTAAAATATTCCTTTCTGTCCCCCATCAGTGGCCAATGCACAATGGAAGTGATGTGCTTCAGTGTACAATGCACATCAGGCACTTTGCTGGCTCTGTTCTATAGTAACATAACAGCAGCCCTCCACTGGGCACCGAGACTATGAAAATGGGAAGTTCTAATTACCACCCACATAAGTTCATTTATGAAGATACAACCCCCATAGTATTTCAGCTAGTATCTTTCATAAGTTTGGCTGTGAGACTGGTGATTGCTCATAAACGTTTATATATGCTATCATTAAACAATTGCTGGGGAAAAAAAAACATTGATGATTCACACTTAGGGAGAAATTGACTTCTCAGATTAGACACTCTAAAAATGAACTTCGTGAAGATAACTTTATTGCTAACTTGTGTCTATTTATTAAATGTGTCAGTCAAAACAAAGACACATTGTTGTCTCCACAATGCCGTACAGTGTTTGGAATGACATCTTATCCTGAGCCATTATAATGTTTTTAGATCTGATACAAGGATGGTTTATAGATATAATTTTTTTCTGGTATGCAATACGTTATCATTATGCATGAATTTTTCTTGTTAGTTATTTCAGTGTATTTGTTATTTATAACAAAACTATTTAAAAAAAATAAAATAAAAATCAATAAGCTTCATTCCTCAGAAAAAAAGCAACAATGCCTTCAAATTTCATCCAGTTCTTCCCTCAGAAGGAAAAAAAATATTGTAGCCATTTGTTAATTTCTACATTGTAGTCCATAGGAAGACACAAGATTTGGATTTAAGATCTTAGATGAAATAGTCTTTGCCTGAAGTGACTTGAACTAAAATGACTCACTTTGGCAAGTGCCTAGGTAGGCTCCAGGATGAATTGTGCATTCACTACACATCACTAATGAAAATGGCTCCTTCCATTTTTAGTTCCTTGCCCTTCAGTCAAAAGAGTTGAGATCAATAACAATAACATCACTCGATGCATTTTTTTTTAAAAAAAGACTTGATCCATGTCATTTACCTCCACTAGCACGTTTAGGAAATGCAAATCATAACAGCCAGCATTATATATCATGTGCATAGTTAAGTATTCTTAGGCTGTCTAACCAAGTAGCCTCTCCTGGCCTGCTCCAACCAACCTGATGGAAATGTCATTCACCCATTGTTTGATCACCAGCAGAATGGATCTCCTTCTTCCCACACAGCTGATGCTTGGTAAAGTAGGTTGGTAGACGAGTTGCAATTGTGAAAAAATAGTATCATAATCATAACTTAAGTAGCACTCATGAAGTTATAGATGAATAAATCTAGGTAACTAGTTTGCATTCATGATTGCTACCTAGTCATAATAGTGACACTGTTATCAAAACCATAACTCTTCCCCACCACCAACTTTAGTTGGGCGTCTATTCTGCCACTGATTGGAGTGTGGGTGAATGACATTTCTGTCAGGTTTGGGAAGAGGTTGCTTACTTAACTAAGTAGCTGATGGAATACTGGCCAACATTTTTATGAGGGATAACACTGCAAGGCATTATAAGGCAGAGGAAGAAATTTTTACCTAGGTATGCACATTCTCTACCTTTATTGCTATTTTTATTTTTTATTGGGATTTGGTACATTACAAATGCACTGATTGTCAGACTCAGTTCATCTATTCTTCCCAAGGATTGTCCTCTCCAACCTTTCTCAATGATTCCCAGATCTATCTATTGTTGGTTTTATAACAAGTACATAATTTGTACTTGTTTGTGTGAACACACAGAGAAGACAGATATATACAAACTGGACAGTCAGGGATACTGAAAGTAAGAATTTGTGTAAGGACAAATATTCTGCTGGATTTTGTGGAGGAAAAGATGGAGTTGCAGAGAGAAACTGCTGTTCCACACCTTTCTGCTAAAAATCTCCCCTAACTCAAGCTGTATTTCAGTGGCAAGATTTGGAGAACAGTGAGGGTATAAATAGGCCACAAACAGTAAACATCACTGATTAACAGTGACCAAAATAGTTTTCCTCATTTCATAACCATTTGATTATGATGAACTTATGTCAGGGAACTCTGCAATAAAAGATAGATAGATAGATAGATAGATAGATAGATAGATAGATAGATACAAATAAATTTTTGTTATAAAATGTAAGTGAATTTCTATAACTGATGTTATAACACACACACCTCCTAAAAAAGTACAATGCTTTTATCTAATTCACACATTTTTTATCCCACCAGTAAGATATATGTTTGTAAAACAAAACACTAGCCAACATAGTAACTCTAAATAGAAAAAGCAGGCTCCAATTTTCAAAGATAGAATGATATCCTTACAAATTTTGAAAAACATTAGCATATACATCAACCATTATTTCTCAGATTTAATAAACTCACTCTGAATAATGAAGTTATCCAGTTCAATTGTGGTCACTCTTCAGCCTCCTGTGCTACAGTGAGGAAGCAAGAAGAAGCGAAGTATAAAAAATTGGCCAGTCTCAACAGTAGACTGCTGTATTTCAAAGCAATGGTGCAAGGTCAAGAGACTTGCTAAGGTCATTGGGTGTAATTTAGAAGTCACAGAATCATTTGTGCAGTATAATTGTATCTATCATTTTGAAATTCTGCTTTATGCTGTGGGATTTATTTTCCTTGTAAAGTACTAATGGTGCTTCCACATATTGATGTTTCGTATTATTCATCCTCCTGTTTTAATGTTCAGTGCTTGTATAGTTTTCCAGGAAAAAAAAACACACATTAATAATCATTGCCAATTTTCCAAGTAAAGTTCTGTGAATATTAAAAATAGTCCAAAACAGAGGAATAACATTTTTGTCTACCTAGTTGTTTTCATAGCCAACCTAGGGTGGCTTAGCTTCTTGATACATTTCCATGGATCAAAATTGTTTAGCTTCCAGCTATTTGATCAATTCTGATTTTTTAATGTCTGTACACTGGTTTCATGAATGTGCCTCTCATGGGAGGGACATTTTTGCACCTTATTTTTTACATTTTCCCCATTTTTTTTACAGGAACAGAAGCAGAGATTGGAAAAGTTATTGTTAACAATAAGATTTTGCAGTTCTAGTTCTAAAAGTAGTTGGCTGCTACGAAGAAAAGAGCATGAAAAGCCTGAGTAAATTAAATCAGAACCGTCACAG
This sequence comes from Cyclura pinguis, assembly GCA_030412105.1. NCBI lineage: Eukaryota > Metazoa > Chordata > Lepidosauria > Squamata > Iguanidae > Cyclura > Cyclura pinguis. The sequence continues at coordinate 163,575,119 of CM059602.1, forward strand.
GTTTGTCTGTTAAATGGTCAGGTAGGGCCAGTTAGAAACAGAGACAGGAAAAGGGGAGAAAGGAACAGATTAAACTTGAGAAAGATAGTTAGGGCCAGTTAGTAATGAAAAGTGGTTGGATAAGATCACCATAGGAATCTGTTTCTTGGAAGCTAAAAGTGTAGAAGTTTAGAAAAAGTGTAAAAGTTTAAAAGTTTAAAAAAAAAGTATAAAAGTTTAGAAAAAATGTGTTCTGTTTTAACTAAAGTATTACTTTGTATTGGCCTCAATTTACCATTAAGTCTACATTCATCAAGATCCACATGTAGACTTTATAGTACGCTGACTCATACACCATCTTCCCAAAATTGTTTTAAAGCACCAAAGTCACCTAGCACAGGCATTCTGTACTTCAATGTGAACAGCCAGAATTGGAGAAGGTCTGGCTTAGCTCTCCCATGGCCAGACAAAAAACAGTGACAGCAACACTGAGATCTGCAGGGGTCCTCTGAAAGTCTCAGCACCTCTATAATCATTCTGTGACCAACTTGGGAGGGACTGTCAGATGCTTCTTTGATCCTGCCTTTTCATGTTGAAGCATGTACTTCCTGTGTGAGTGGCTACAGGACTTTTAGGTAGGCCAGGAAATGGGTTTGGGACACTGCCCAGGGAGTACAGGAAAGCCAAACCCTGCATATGTAAGAGACATGTACATGTGCACATGTCCCAATCTGAATTCTGATCATTGTGTGTGTGGAGCCAGCACAATGCTAATTCTTTTGTTTCCTTGTTATACAATAGGTCTTAACTATTTTATTTTCAATGTCTCTGAATATGGCGCCCTGGTGGCGCAGTGGTTAAATGCCGGTACTGCAGCCACAAGCTTGTGAGTTCGATCCTGTTGGGCTCCAGGTTGACTCAGCCTTCCATCCTTCCTCAGATTGGTAAAATGAGTACCCAGCTTGTTGGGGGCAATTAGCTAATACATTGTAAACCACTTAGAGAGCACTTAGCTGATAAGCGGTATAGAAATACATATGCTATTGCTATTGCTATTTTGTTTAAGAACTAACGAAAGGAATTGGTCATACTTCATCAAACAGAACTCAACAATGAATGCATCTGCTTGTCCAGCATGGTGCTTACTTCATGACCTAAGTACCACTTTCAGGGAGGGATCTGAAGGATGAAAGGACAAGATGTATGATTGGAACCCAAAGGTTCAAACTGTGCAGCCAACCGGGAGAAATGATCTGTCACAATTACCACCAAAGTATTTTATTTATTGAGAAGATCTCACCATTTTCTCTATTTTGTCAAAAGTAACTAAACAGCTACTTTGTTATTTTTGAAATACCTATGAATGCTACAAGCCATTGGCCTGAGGTTCAAAATGCATTTACCTCCATTCCATCTGTTGCTGCAACACTCACAAGAGAAAACAAGATTCTAATACAGTCCATGACTTGAGACATGTAACACAGTCAGGTATCTATATTTGTGGGTTAAGTATTTGCAGATTTGATTATTTGCAGATTACAAGGGGGAGGGAGTGGGACAGGAGGAGAGTGTTTGTGCATGTTTGCTCACTTGCTCACTCAAATGAGCGGGAGGGGGAAGGGGGAAGGGGAGGGGAGGGGAGGGGAGGAAGGTGTGCATGTGTGTTCACTCACTTGCTCACACAGATGGGCGGAAGGGGGAAGGGATGGGACAGGATGAGGGTGCCTGTATGTGTTTGTTCACTTGCAGGGGCAGGAGGGGGAAGGTATGGGATGTGAGGAGGACATGCACATGCACAGCTGGGAAGTAGAAAAAGACGGGACAGGTGTCCCCTTTCTCCCTCCCAAGACTCCCCCAGCCCAACTCCTTCCCTCTGCCACCCATGTGAATGGGTGAGTAAGAGGAAACATGTGTGGCGATGTCCAACGACCCTGCCAGTATGGGAACTTTTTTTTTTTTATGTTAAATATGGTTTGTGAGACCTACAATATTCATGGTTTTATCACTTTTGAGGAGATCCCAAACCCCAACCTCTGAGACGGGGGGGGGGGCAACTATATTTCTCTTCCACCATTTAGTGAGGCCATACCCTATAACTATAAAAGTAACTAAATGTGTAATTGTAGTACAATAAAAGTGATATTAACCCTTGCTCAATTATAACAGTTGTTCTATCTTGGCTAACAGGAAGAGGTTTAATTACAAGCGGTTTGTTATTTCTAATTAATTGTGTCCATACTCTGCAAATAACTCCAGGAGGCCTGATAAAACAGACTCATAATGTAAACAAGAGTTTTCTGAACACCAGGGATCCCATTTGATTTCCCTGCACCTTTTTTCTTTTTTTGTTTGTTTGTTAGTCTTTTCCTTTGCTTCAGCAACAGCAATGGTATTTAAAATAGAAAAACCAGTTTATGCAACCTGTTATTTGATCCTTTCCTAAAGTAAATAAATTACCCCCATTCCAAGTGTCAGCATAGCATTTTTCACAGGGAAGATTTAATCAAAAGTGTATTTTAGCTGGCATGGCTGTAAATTTCAGTGCGTTGCTTCAGCAGTGTTGTGAATGCATCTCTTCCTGAAGGGATGACAGGTAGTACATTGCCACCCCATTATGCTGAAATAAGCATGTATGTGCATATGCAATGGTACTGAAACGAACAAACGATCATCCCCTCCTCCTTTGATAAGGTTAATCTGTGTTTCTCCAGATACATTGCTTAAACTTTGCACTTGCCAAAATGTGATGCCATAAATGATAGAAAATGAAAGCTAACTAGCTCTAGCCCATTTTTTACACAGAAGCTAAGGGATGCATTTCTCAATAAAACAACATCATGAATTTTGTGTGACTCTCTCTCTCTCTCTCTCTTTCTCTCTGCGTGTGTGTGTGTAGTGTAAAATAATGCACAGGTCCAATTATTATGGTATATATTCAAGAAAGGTGAAGAGGGACAATCTGCTTAGCTGTAACTGTAATTTGATTTCTTTGTTTCTAAATGGGCATCTCTGCAGTCACACATGTGGGATTTGCTTTTGCACAGAACAGCATCTTGAAAATCTCTAAAGATTAGAAGAGTTTGTGTGGCCTCTTTGCTGAAAAGAAATTGCACTCCAAAGGTATTTCCTTTTCAGGACCAACCACAAAGACATTTTGCTACAAGTTAAAGTGTGTCATATCAAAACAGCCAAGTTATTTTTTAGGTCAGGAAGCATTAAACACGCAGACACATATGCACACACACACACACACACACGGGCACACGCACGCACGCACACACACACTTTCATGGCAACAACAAAATCTGTTCAGCAAGGTGTCTGCCTCACTCTACCTAATGGCAGAGCTGGCCATGTCTGAATTTAACCAGTACTCATAAATGTTCCATACCTCCTTGGCTCTGTTTAGACAATGATTGAATGTTCCAGCTATCAAAGCTTTCATTAACCTTTCACTTCACTCCTCAACATTTCACTCATGTAAGCTACTCACATGAGGTCAATATTTTATCTTTGAGAGCTTCTGGCCCAGTACTAATCTACTTTTATTTCTTTTTTTTTTCCCTATACAAGTGTGGCCCCCATCAGTATTTTGGAAGTCTTGGAAACTCACAGGGCCTTGCTGAACCATTTTGTGTTTTTTTTATTTACTTTAATTTCATTTTCACTATTTTAAAATTCTGTTTTATATTTACAATAAGAAAATAACTTTTTTATCTTTTGGTAGCCATCCTTCACTTAACCATTTCTGTTTGCTATTAGAAGGGTCATGAATTTGATACAACATATTGCAATGTACGTTCATCCCATGACGGAATAGGAGCATTCCTCTTCATAGATATTATAGCATGCATGTTTTAAAATTGCCCTCAAACAGACCATTTTAGTCTCTTGGGTTTTTTTTTTTTTGTTTTTTTTTTGTGGCTCCTGGAGGACACTGAGAATATTCAGTCCTGATTAAACTGTGGAAGGGAGTTTAGTCGTTTTTGGATTTTCAATGTGATTTGCATTTCTGCATGAAATGATATTATGTTCTTGATCTTCAGTGGCCTGGTTGTCACTCTGGTCTTGTTGGTAATCAACTGTGTCTACTGTTAGAGAACATTGTTGTTGTTGTTGTTGATTATTATCAAATTGGCTTTGATTTATAGTGAGTCAAAGAGAGAGAGAGAGAGAGAGATTTCCAAGACATTTTGTTATCAGTCACCTAGGGACAGCAAGGTAGGAGGGCAGTTTGAGCCAGGTAGCAGTGTTTTTGGGGTGTCCCAGCCTGTAGCCATGCCCCTGTGCACCCTGGCCATGCCCCTATATGCTGCAGCCATGCCCACATGCACAGTAGCCACACCCCTCACACGGTAGCCCCACCCCCTCCTGCCCTTTCCCCACACTCCAAGCTCTGCCACTGTTTGTCACTAACAGCCCTTCTAACGACTTGCAAACTCAAGGCCATGGTTTCCTTGGCTTATTCTATCTACCTTTAATGCAGTCTTCCTCTTTTCTTACTGCAGCATGGATCCTAGCCAGCATGGACCCACCCCATCTTCTCCCAATAAAGCCATTGTCTACTTCTGGTGGTAATCATATGTAATCATATGTACAAAAAACATGTGTTTTTTGGACTTCAGCTCTCAGGAAGCTTCATTAACGGCTAGGTTAGCTAGGTCTCTTGGGACTTGCAGTCCAGAAACATCTAGAGGCTGCAGAATTTCCCAAGGAATTGCTGAATAACAAAAGTAAGAGGGGGTAACTGCTTTCACAGCTTTTTTGTGGGCTTTCTGGACCCACCTGGTTGTTCACCATGGGGAACTAGGATGCTGGCTTTCATGGTTTGTTTATTATATCCAGCAGTTGTTATGCATATTCTCCTCAGCTAGCTGAAAGTGTGACAAGAAGGAGGCAGGGATTAATCTCTGAAAGATCTGTGGCTAAATTTTAAGAAATTCAAATGAATATCATTTTGTAACATTCAATTTTATTAAAATCTTGGGCAATGAAACAATGAAACAAAACTAGCTAACAACTACGTCTAAAGAAGGGTTGGGCTTCTGTGTCAGATCAGGGACCACTTTTCCCTCAAGACTCCGCCTCCCCCTTGCAGATCTCATTCATACACATAGGAACACATGACAAGTAATGTTTTATCACTTCTGGTCATCATCCTCAGCTCATTTTCTGCCACTTCAGTTGTTTTGGGGAGGCTGGGAGTTGGAGTTGAACATTTGTGTGTGGTCTGGGTATATTTGGATCCATTTTTGGGATAAACCCACCAAAATTAGTCTGGAATTTAAAAGCTGGACTGTAGTTAGCTTTGAGGAGTTCCAGGAAAGCTGCAAAACTGGGTTTCAGGGGCCACTTCCAGCCCATGTACCACATTTTCCACACCCATGTTCTTATTAATAAAAACAAGCACCATAAAAATATATGCCAGTCGAAAACATTTGTAGAGTACTGTTTTAAAAAAATCAGTCTGATGTGGAAATGTTATGCAGAGAGCAATGTAACACTCAGAAACTGCTCATGGCAAGGGCAGGTATAAAGAAAAATTGACCAGAGTCCACATAGTCAATAGGGCTCTTAGTAGATTAATGGGAATTGGACTAGGCTCATAATCCATTAGTTACAATATCACAATCAACTAATACATTTTCAAAGCTGCTACCATGCTCATGCAGTGCAAGTTGTATGACTTGCCAATGAGTAATAGTAATTGCAAATAGGAATTTAAAGAAAGAAAATACAAATGTTGGTCTTTCCACAATGTCAGTGTCCTTACATTCTCTCTGTAAGACTTCAAAATGGGAGGGGGAGAGAAGATCTGAAACAGCAACAAAAATGCAAAGCAAAGTTGATTGTCCTTGGAATGACTCCTACTCATTTTCAAATGATGAAACCTGACAAGATAGGAAAATAAATGCTGAGAAAGAGAACTAAAGCCATTTGACAAAGATTATCAGGCAGGCTAATGACAGCAATCCTATTACCTGAGTTCTCCTAATTTCAAAGGTTTGAAGCTCCTCCCTTTCACATAATCAATTTTACATAGAGATGCACTATTTTTTATTTATTTATTTTGTGTGTGTGTGAACTGCGGGAAAAAAAGTAATCTGACACAAAAGCGGCATAAAACAGATGGTAATAAGAATCTGGATGAATTTGACCTTGACAAATCTGTAGAGAATAGATTGGTCGTACCATTCTTTTTCAGTTGTGGCCCCCTATTTATGGAATTTTCTACAAAAAAGACTATTTTGTGTGATAACTGCACTCCTAGACATTATGCAATGACTATGAACCAAGCTGCATGCAATTAACAAATGGCTGATTTTACTATTTAGGGACCACAGTTACATAAGATCAGGGTTAAGACTCTTTGCCAGTCAAGCTATCTGAGAGGTGTCAAACATCTGGAATCAGAAGTATTTAAAACATAATGTTTCTACTCCCTTTAGTCTCTTTTCTGGTTCTGTACTGTTGGTGTGGGTTTGAGGAAGGACTAGTAGAGGCAAGATCCAGAAAGGCCACATTCCTGGATTGAGTATCCATGGAAAACTTGAGAACAGAACATCTAGTTTTGTAAGTGGCAAGGAACTGTTTAGTAAGGGGCATCAGAGGTTGTGTTATCTTATCTAACTGGTTGTTGATTGCAAAAGTAAATAGCTTCAGATTTCTAAAACTAAGTACACAGAGTGGCACTCAAAGATGTATGATACTTTATTAGCATGATTATTATTTTTTATTTAGGGTAGTAGTAGTAGTAGTAATAATAATGATGATGATGATGATGATGATGATGCCTTTCCCCCCCATACTTCTCTGTTAAACCTTGTTAGCACTTTGACTGTTTGGGTTCACAAGGTAAGCTTTCTCCAAGGGAAAGTGGAAGGAAAAATAGATTTGCTTCAGGATACTCATCGCTCCCTTTCCCATCAGGGAAAAGGAGGCCATGGACATGAAGAGTTTCCAGGTTGGCTGAATCTCCCCCTTCACTCGAGGGCTCAAGAAGAAGAGTCATTTAGATGCTTTGGCACCTACCTTAATGTATTGTCAATAGAGAGGAAAGACTTCCCCCCAGTCAAGTCCTTCCAGAATGAAATATTTCATTATTTCATGTTTTAATCTGATGCCACTCTTTTATGAGGTACAGTCCATCCTCCATAGATGTAGGGGTTATCAATGGACTCAACGTGCTTGCACATGTACCAAAACAGACGCACACCCGTTGTGTCCATTTATTGTAATGGGACCTGAGGCTTTGCATGACCCCACATTCACCTGTGCAGAGGTCACACCAGCAGAGGGCATATTGTATTCATTGTTTAATATCTGCATGTGAACAGCTTACAATTGAAAATACTTGTAGACTCATAAAGAAAGGAAGAAGGCTATGAACCATATAATTTGAATTGTCTACTGAAACCATGTCTCTGAGAGGGCTAAGAAAGAAAAAAAAAAGACAGGAGTCGAAAAGAGTAGTTGAATCAGTAAAATGGACCATATAACTGACACTTTTCCTTTCCCAAGTGGTCTTTACAGTTTTCAGCCAGGCAAAAAGGAAAAGTACATATGGGAAACTGTATGTCCAAACCAGACTTGATGCCATATTTACATTCTGCATCTGAACTGACAGAAAATATGGCTACTGTTGTATACCTGTAGCTGATAAAAAGATTTTGTTACTATAGGTCATGGTCACATTGTCATCTTGATGCTTCAGGCAAAACAAGTCACTGTAATAGGGATGGACAACTCCACCAGGTCTCAAGACAATTTTTCTGCTGCTATGACCTGCCAGAGGAGGCCCAGACTGCCAAAAAGCCAAAATAAACCAAACAACCAAACAATTGACCACAGGGGGAGGGAAAACTTTGTACAAGGAGAATTAGAATGGCATGTATCAATTGTCCTATTATGCTAAGCTACTTGGTCTGTTATGCTAAACTTCTCCGCTTGCTTGCTCTTTCTTTCTTTCTTTCTTTCTTTCTTTCTTTCTTTCTTTCTTTCTTTCTTTCTTCCTTCCTTCCTTCCTTCCTTTCTTCCTTCCTTCCTTCCTTCCTTCTTTCTTTCTTTCTTTTTCTCTCAGAAGACTGCAGTGACAGCTAATGCTATGTTTGGCCTTTACTGATGCTAAATTCTGGCATCTGACTATATTTATGAACCATACAACCTTAGAATGTAGGAATAAATCTGTACCAATCAACTGTTAAAGCACATCCCTAATATGTTAGATGTAAATATAGTTAAGTACTTATCAAAATAGCTGTTACTAATTACTTTCTTTAGATACATAGAATAGACACCAAAATCAGAAGCATGGATTTGGCAAAGAACCAGGCATGGTTGCTGGAGAGTAAAGAATGTGCATAGTCCAGCAGTGATCTTTTTTACCCAGCCACCCCCCAAAAGAAAAAACTGAAAAATTGTCCTAGAGGAGATAAGTGTAGACCAGGAAGGCTGGTAAGGTGCTGTGTATCATTTGACCTGTGGTTCCTCCACCTTTGCTTCCCAGGTCCCCCACAAGCTGACTGGAGATGAGTTTCTAAGTGGGACTTTAGGTAAAGGCTTTACTCTAACACTTGCATTTTTGCCTACTCTGTTATACATCTGTTATACTTTTCACCAACTAATGAGCTTATTCTGTCTGTATTCCCCCCCCCCAAAAAAAATCCAGCCTCATTTAGCATAACACCCACCAGCCAATCAACTAGAAATACCTGGAAGGACAGGTCTAGTTTTGCAAAATAAGCATTTTTAAAAAATATTAAAAAGTGTGTGCATGTGTTTGGCTGTGTCTCTGTATGCTATTTAAATTGTGTATTGGAGCTCCTGGAGTCTTCAAATAGAGTCATTTCACTCATTTTATGGCCAGAAAAGAATAGTCCAAGGAGTTTGGAGGAGTTGAAGCCCATAACTCAGAGCCGCATGTGGTTCAAGGGCCATAATTTGCCCACCCCTGCAGTACAAAGTGATTGTTTTCCTAAGCTTTACTTTACTGCCCAGCAAAATGCTGTTTTCTTCACAGAAAATACTGTAATGTGGGATTTGTTCTGAGTAGAATTCACACATGGTCACTTTGCATAGAAAACAGCATCTTCCGAACAGGAATTATTAAATAATTGAATTAATAATGCTATTCTGAAAATCTGTTATCTGTGCAAAAAATTCTACTTTCCATGCAAACAGCCATGTGTGAATGTTGTCCAAATTATGAATAGCCTTTAAAAATTGTGTGTTTTTTAAGGACTTTTTTTGCAGTGGGGTAAAAAAAAAATGCTGAAATTACTTATCACTACCTTTGAGAAAGAACTTAGCAAAGAATTACATCCCTAAATGGAACAATCCAGTGATCTCTCTGAGACAGTATACCCAATGATTAATTTGGATTACTGAGTGGAGTTTGGAGTAGTTCTACTTTTAAAAAATCCATTACTTTACTTATATCCTACCTTTCTCCCAGTGCGAGGCTTCTTACAAAAAGACAAAGGCCATTTCTGTACTTCACTGTTATAGTCCTATCATTCCACTTTCAACATCCTGCGGAATTCTGGGGTTTGTAGTTTACTGAAACCAAAGAGCTCTCTGGCTGAGAATTCTAAATGCCCCTCCCTAAAACTGCAAACCCCAGGATTCCATAGGGTATTGGAACTGGAATAACAATACTACAACAGTGTAGTGCAGTAGTGGCCTCAGAGAACATAATGAAACTTATAGTTAAAAACATACAAAAATAAGATTTAAAATCAGTACTAGATAAAAGAATTGAAAGCATCTTAATTTAAAACAGATTAAAAGAGTAAAAAGCCCCCCCCCCGGCTTCTTTTGTTGTTGTTGTTAAAAGCAGTTTTCAAGTCTTGCTGGAAAACAAAGATCTTAACCTGACAGCAAAAGGAAAACAAATAATTTCCTTAGGGAGGGGATTCCAAAGTGTGGGAGCAGCCACAGAGAAGGCCTTCTCTTGTGTTGGCACCAAGTGTGCCCATGAAGGTGGTAGGATATAGAGAAGTATCTCCCCTGAAGCTCTTAAAGCTCAGACAGGGTCATATGGGAAAATACATTCCTTCAAATACCTGGATGGATGGCCAAACCTATGGAATACATTCCCAGGTGTGTTCATATTCATCCCCATTAATAAAAAGAGTTTGTTGTAGTCTATTTCTGTGCTGTTCTGAAGGCAGGAGTCACTAATTTCTTGAAACTGATTGAGAATCTAGATCCAACACTACTCCGAGGGACAGCAATATATATATTTTCTCGGGGAGGGATATATAAAAGTACTCTGCTCTGTGTGGTTTCTATGTGGTCATGAGTTGTCCAAAGTAATTCAGTGTACTTGTTAGTGATACAGAATTTATTCCAAGTTTCCCCTGTGATTCTTTAGCCTGCATATGTTGTCATGATTTGTCATCTGTTGACTCAAAATATCAACCTTGGAATTCACTTGATGGGTGTAGTGAGATTTGGGCCATTTCTGCACGTCACTATAGTGCAACAACAATGGGTTGTTTCCGGTCCAGGAGTCACGACGTTGTTGCTGTCCAGCTGTTATCCCACCCCCAAGCATTGCCAAACTGCCTTATTTTATTTCAAGAAAAAAATCCTTTAAGAACCTTCTTTAGGGATTCAATCCTGTCAGCTGGCTCAGTGTAGTATCATAATAGTGCTTGATAGTGCTTCCTGTGGTCACAAATCCAGGAGTGGGTGGGGTATGGGTGTGCCCAGCTTGTCCCTCTGTCAGCTACTCCCATGGTGTGGTAGCTTTGAAATCTATCACCTTTCTGTGCTTATTTTAAATTTCTCCTATGAGTTAAAACTTTCTCATTTTTTAAATACATTTTTAAGCATTATATTGCAAAAGTGCAATAGAGTACTGGCATGCCATGCTGTAACAACACTGCTGCACTAGTATGGCTTCAAACCAACCAAACACACACAATCGGGGTAGTGGAGTGGGGTGAAAGCAGGGCAAGGGAGTAGCCAAGGATGTTGTAATGCAGAAAGAGAACCCATGGCAATACCACTACTCATCCACTAAAGGGAGAAGGGTTCAAAAAAGAATATTCTTAACCTGACAGCATCACATGAATGGCAATGTCAGGATTGTAATGGTACAATACGTTAATGGTGTATAATGTGACCTTGGTGACTTGTATTAAGACAGACTGCCAAATTTTGGGTTTTAATGGGGTCAGAGAAGAATTGTACTCCTTATCCATTTTCTATTCCTTCCTCCTATTTTGACCTCACCATTATTTGCTCATCATTTCTCGCTGTGGCAGTGGTGACTATGGCCACAGCAGAGAGTGAGGTAGAGGCGACCTAACCCCTCAGCTTCTTCCTCCTCTCCTCCCCCCTCTTCCTCTTCCTCAATCACACTTGATGCCACTTGATTTCACTAAGAAAACTCTGTTACTCATATCCTATATGTGAGGAAGGAGGAAAAGCAGTGGCAGACCCTGGAGTGTATGTAGGGCGAACAGGCATGGGGGTGGCAGAGGGGTGGAGGCATGGCTACGATGTGCAGGGGCGTGGTTACAGTGCATGGAGGTATGGCTATGGCACATGAGGGTGGGGCTATGGTGTTTGGGGCAGGGCTATGGCATGTGGAGGTGTGGCTACAATGGACTGGGCAGGGCTACAGCAGATGGGGTGGGGCTATGGCACATGGGGGAGGGCAAGCAAGGAACCATGGCGCCCCAGAAAAAATTGCTGCCAGGGGTGCACCACCCCCATCTCCCCCCATCCCTACACAAATGAGTAAAAGAGACAGGGGGATAGAAGGAGGGAAAGATAAATAAATTATTTTCTCCTTCCTAGGTGCCCATGCACACAAAGAAAGGAAGGGAAAGGAACATTCTCCTTCCACTAATTCCTTTGGAAAGGTTGCAGAAAGAGCCACTTCAACAACCACAACAGATTATTGGACAGAGATCACATGTTACAAGCCAATTTGGTACTGTATTTCCCTCCCCCCAGTATTTTCACTACTTTCACCCGTAACTGCTGAACCCAAAACAAACCATACTTCAGAGACTCCCCTTGAAGCAATTCAGAAGCAGAACCATTGACTTCTGGCTTTCAATGTCTGCCTCTTTTTGGACAGCTTCAGAGCTTTTCTTGGACAATATATCTAGGTACGTGAGATTGAAGTCACAAATAACTCTTTATGGGGATGATATACTTCCAAGTTCATAATGTATAGCATTTGTGCCACACACATGGCTCTCCATAAAATGTCATTTACGTTTAGAAACATGAACAAAGATAAAAGTGTCCATTCTTGTTTCCTACCAGATGTTCTGATAACTGTTCTACTGCCTATTTTACATGCTTGAAACCAGAGGATAGCTGCTTTGATATTATTCCAAATCATCAGCTATTGAACTCCTGAGTTTTGTGGCTGTAGTTTAAATAATTCAGTACCACTGCTGCACCATTTCCATCCATTAGTCATCCTTTCATAAATAAATTCAGAGATATCTAATAGGAAACAGTAAGTGAATAAACAAAACACAGCTTGTTTTTCCTTCCCTAGCCATGTTTTCCTTCCTCTGCTGGTCTTTGTGGGATCATAGCATAGGAGATCAACCTTCATCTTTGCTACATGGTTAGATCACCATATTGTTCCCACAGAAGCACTGCAGAAATGTGATGGCATGTGTAGGGACAGGGCACTTAGAATCTCAACAGTAATTCACATTGCAGTCACTTAGGCTGGGCATTTGTTGCTCTCTCTCATCTCTCGAAATGTCACCAAGTGACATGAAATGAATTTTGCACAGAGGCTTATAAGAGACTGTAATGTTTTCACCTCAGGTTAGTAGCATTTGAAAGAGCATGGGGGGGGGGATATTAAACAAAGTCTCCCCCACCCCCATAATCAAAACCCTTTAGAAACTCATCTGAAAATTGGCCAGCAGCCAAGGGGCTTGGTTTCAATCTCTCATTTGATCATTCAGTGTATCTTTTTATTTCTTTCTGAAGAACAGAAGGATTCAAGGAGTTGGAAGTACTGTACTGACATATTCCAATTACACTACCGTACAGCATAATATGAAGTTATGAGGTATAATGAAGGCCTACGGGAGACTATTAGCACAGTTTTTCCGAGATAGCAAAAGTCTTTCTTTAAATATTTATTTTAGTCACTAACCCATATGTAGAAACAGCAATTAAAAGAGATGTTAGTGAACAAGAGCTATACTGTAAAAAAATAGAAGACTACCTCATATGAAATGGCTAGGTGTTTTGAATTTATCATCCAATTTTGATTTTTTAAAAAGCAGCATGGGAAATGTGTGTGTGTGTGAGAGAGAGAGAGAGCGAGAAAGAGGGAGGCCCTTTCCACAGTAGCCTCTCATCCCAGCAGGGGGATGGAGAGGTGTGGGACTGCAACAACACTTCTACATGATGTCATCCCAGTTCCACTCTTTTCCCATCCCCAGGTGGCGCAATCACAGATTAAATCATTGATGGGTTTTCCCTCTTAATGATGTGATCTTACCACTATCCCACACTTACCTGTCCTGCAGAAGCCCCAAAATGCAATGTTGGTGCTTCCTGCCCCAGCACAGCCAGGGAATGTATCCAGCTGTGCTGCAGAAGGAAGCAGCGTGTCCATCATGCTCCCTTCTTCAGGTAGCTGGTCCCGTGTGGAGGGGGGTGTTCCTGTCAGTTTATTCATTCTCACCAAAGTTCTTCTGCAAAACTATTGCTCTACATTTGATCTGCAGACTCTTTGGATGTAAATGATTTGCTGATGACCAGAGATAGGTGAGAACTTTGAGTTTTTTAAAAAAGAAACAAACACATTTTTAAAAAACTTTAAAAAAAACAAAAAAAAAAGGATTTAACTGCTGAACGAGAAAGCGGTTATCATTTGGCTTTCAACTCCTGTTTATTCATCCATGTCTGTGGTGCTGGATTAAGTTTGTCACCCTAATTTAGAAGAGGCTTCTAATCTGTAAGTTAGGAATCTAAGGAATGATCTTCTCCGTGGTGAGAATAGCTACAACTATGAAATTTGGCAGGTGGTGTTGGAGGGTTTTGGATTTTTTTTGTTTTTGTTTTTTGTTTTGCTAAATTTAACAAAAGTATTATATAAACATCCATGATGCCAGTACCTCCATGTGACAATGGGGAATTAATTAGCTCAAAATTAGGAGGCCTGCATGAGGGGGGTAACTTAACGAGTTGTTCCCACCAATGTTTATGAGCTCGTGCAGGAAAGAACCAGCCAGAGAGTTCAAAATATAAACTAAAAATGTATTTTATTGAGAAATTCACACATGCATGCAAAAGATCCAAACACTCACTCACAAAGGACTAACTGAAGGAAAATGGAGGAATGTTGTGAACAGAAGATGCTTAGGGTTCAGGTGATAATTATCAGTCCAGAGAGAAGTGAAGAAAGGTGTAATGTGGATTAGGTGGGCATCTAAGAACAGTTCTTGTTTGGGAATCAAATGGACAGCATAGTGTTCAGAAGGTTGAAAGACTGCATCTGACTGCTTATAATTGAGGCTGTTTATACCCAAAAACTAACCAACAGGTATAGGTGTGAATTGCTATCCCAGCCAAGCAGACAGTGGGAGTTGCAACACAAACAATAAGTGTTAATGGTTGTAGTGTTTGGGTGACAAATGAGTGATCTGTATTGTGGAGTGGTTAGAAAGACAAAGCAAGGAAATGTCCAGGTGTGAGGGATCAGGGTCAGAACAATCACAGTCTGGTAGGGACTTCCCCTTTCTGTTCCAAGATGTCTTCCTCTTAGCATAAGTCTATTGTCTTTAGAGCTCCCTTGCAATCTAGCTGACAAAGACTTCAGCTTCACCTAGGAGGGGGTGTAGCTGACCTTCCTTTCCATCTCACATTTACAGTCAGTAATTTTCCTCTTTCTAGCTTGACCTTCCAGTCACCCCAAGTTTTCATTTTATATCAATGCCAATTAAATGTAGTGCAAGTAAATAATACTGTCAATTAAACTATATCAAATGTGTGGGGTGTGTGGGGCCATAACAGAGGGGAAAAATACCTATGCAATTTTTGAAATGTCTTCAGGCAAAAATAAAACTGACAGATTTATCTGATTGTATTATAGGCACTAAAATATTTTCAATGAAAGTAACAATAATTTATATTTCTTATCTCAAGGACCCCTGCATTTCAGCATTTTGTCCCTGTGTGTATGTGACTTCCAGTTACCAGTTAACTTTTGGCTACTCCATAAATTTCACAGGATTTTCCTACAACACCTGTTATATCCTGGTAGTTCCTCATCCAAATAATTACCATGTTTGACCCTGCTTAGCTTCTGAGATCAAACAGGATCTGGTGACTTTGGTGTATTTACACAGCTCAGTTCAGCATTACTATACCAATTACTTAACTTTGCATTTGAGGACAGGTGATTTTATGTTTATATACAATATGAGAAAAGTTTGTTTCCTAAAAGAAGGTTGTTTTGTTTTGTTTTGTTTGGCATCCTAATAGATTCTTATACGTGTCCCTAATTCATTTGCCAAGTTTGTACTAATTTTGAAGCTGAAGCAAAATTTCTCAACAAAGTTTCTTACCCAGGATTCCTTTCCACCTTTTTTCCCCGTTGGCAATATAGATGTCCAGGCCTTTTGAATATTTGTCACTGGGTTTTTGATATCAGTATTTCACATACAACAATACCTGATCCCATTGTTTTATGCTTGATAGAATGTGATAGTGGACAACGAACAATATTTCACATTTGACAATATTCGAGCCTGATGCACAAGGGCATTTGTTATTATCACACACCTAAAGAAAACCTATATCTACTTCTGAATGGAGAGTTTTAAAAATACTGTTCAAATTCAGATTTCACGTTTGCAGTTTTCCAGCCTGAGAGACAAATGTGGGGGCTCAGAGTGTTCAGTTTAGAGAAGTGGGGGAGAGTAAAAAAAAAAAAAAAAGAAAGGAAGAGAGAGAGAGAAAAAAGGAAGGAGAAAGAGACTTTGTGTGTATTCATTTTAACTTGCCTTTGGGAAAAGGAGATGGGCATCTAAAAGTCAGAATACAAAATATAACACAATGATATTCTCTCCCCTTATCTCAACTTTCCAATTTTCTTTTTCAAAAAATGTCCAATATTCCCTGGGCAACAGTGCCACAAGACATGGCCTGAAAGTTTACACAGTCTTCAGAGAGGATAGTTGGAGGGAGCTTCTTCTGAAAAGCATATTTGATTACCTCAGAGTCTTGCTTCAGGGAGGCAAGGCAACACATATCTGCTACTTGTATATTTAACATTTTTGGGGAATGGGGGTGTTAACTAGAAAAAAAATGACATGGTGGGAAAAGATTATACCACATTCTGATCAAACCACGGTCCTCATTCAAATTTCATGCCCTCTGGTGGCTGCAATTTCCCTTTTTAAAAAAGAGATGCTATTCACAATTGTTGTGTTGTGTCTGTGTGATTTTTTTCCCTTTTCTCAGGGAAGAAACCAGGGAGCTTTTCCCTGCTTGCCTGACTTTGGGAAGTTACAAACTAACAGGCAAGAAATGACTATAGAGCACAGAGAGAAGATAAAGTGGAGGGAGCTGCTGTAGGCTTCACAAATGGGAGAAGTGCATCACAGGATGTGCAAAGACAGGGGTTCCATGAATAAAGACCTCCTTAGGGCTCACATACCTGCTTAGATTGCCTTGAACACTAACACCTATATTTAGTTGTGTTCTCTCCTGATCACTATGGTGCTTTCTTCTACTTAAAAGAATTTCCTTCTGGCTCTGGCAGCAAATGATGAAATGGATCAAATGGTAGGGAGAGAGGAGGGATTCTCAATATCCTTTGAAATGAAACTGTGCCTAATTGTACCAATAATCTATCCCTTTGCATATATTTTTCTCTCCCCCAGGATCTCTCAAAATGTGTTGATCCAAGCTTTACTTAATCATCCTTCAGAAGTTTTTTTTTTAAATTCTTTTCCTTTAAGAACTGAAGGAAGCCCCATACAATTCCCATCATTCACAAAATTAGCTGCAAACTGAAAGGTTATTACATTATCCACTTAACATGCAGTATAAACAGATTGGCTCAATGTAATAATGCACTGCTCTCTAAGCCCCCACTGAGTGTCACATTCACAAGTTTTGAACTGGATTTGTATTCACCTGAGGAGAAATATCATAGGGCGTCTGCATTAGCGTAAACAGCTTTCCTAATACAGGAGAGATGACATTGACATGTTAAGCCAGATTTAGTGAATTCCTTCCTCTAAATCATACAGTGAACTCCAAATGGATCATTTTTAATCTAGGTAATTGTACACAAATCATCAGGCGCTTGCAGACATTTTAAAATTAAATCAATAGCTAAGCCGTTCATAGGGAAAGCATAATTTTGCAGGCAAAAATATTCCAATTAACTTACTGTTAGCAACTATGACTTATTCCTAACTTTTTTAAAGGAGGGTGACTGATGTAAACATACTTGGGGAAAAAATAAGCTCAAATGCAACATTGATGATGACAACAGACTTTGAAATTTGAAAAAATAAGGAAGCTGTAAAACTTAGACCCTTTCCACGCGTGGGGAAAGAAATGCATAAAAACACTACTTACCGGCTTTTTCGTGGGTCCGATCGGGTCCATCGGGACAAGGAGCAGTGCGAGCTCGTCGCTCCACACTGCTCCGGCGTCCAAAATGGCGGCTTCTGGTTGGTGGAGGCTCTCCACCAACTGAAGAAGCTCACCAGCCTAAAGCCCACCCCCAGCAGATCTGCAGGCACGCAAATCTGCACCGGAGCATGGTGACGGAGCGACACGGAGTCGTGCGCTCCGTGCTTTTGAAAAACCTCTTAAAAGAGGTTTTTAAAAAGCATGCTGCACGATCACTTCCAGTCACTTCAGAGTGGACTGAGGTGTGGAACTACGAAAAGTAGTCCTACCTAGTCCACTCCACGGTGCAGACGACCTCCATTGGAGGTCGCTTTGCGCTGTTTTAATTGCCCCATGTGGAAAGGGCCTTAACTTGCCAATAAAGTAATTGTGATCTGTAAATATCATCTCATTTCAACTTCTTACAGTACAATGGATTATTTTAGTCCCCTTGAATAACTTTCAGTTGTATAATCCACACAGAAATCAATCCACATTGTAAGCTTTCTGTGACACAGTCACAGCACAATTATAAACTATAGCTGGAATTCATTTTGTTCGATATACATTTTTTTAAAAAAGATCATTGCCCAAGGAAACATTCAGCAGCTCCTTGTACAATGAACCATCCCATTATAACCAACCCTTCTAATGCTGCAACATGCTCCCCTGACCAATAGTAAATCGGATAGTGTGGAGGGTGCCCAGGCAGTGTCCAGTTGACCATTGCTGGGACAAGAAATCTGGAGAGACAGCTTCCTTCTTGCTTTTGTCATTTGCAGAGCTACATTTGGACACTGTCTAGATACTATCCCTAGCCTCGTCAAGCAACTAATTAGTTGTGAGAGAATATTCCAGCAGAGAGAAGACCAATCCAATGCCTTTATTACAATCAACAAACCAAAGAGAGAAGAGAAAGAATTGGTTATGAGGGCACATTCCAGCAGAAAGAAGACCAGATGTGCTGGTGCAGAAGGGAACAGAAGAATGCTAACATTTCATTTCAGTCTCCTAGGCCAGTGTAGGATCTTGACCTGGGTCTTCAGAATTCAGCCATTTGCCAAATAAAATCTTTACCTTGTCTGAAAACAAAACAAAACAAAGCACAACACGACGTACTTTGGAACAAGGAAAATATCAAACAAATCTGTTCGTTTTAAAATTGGGGTACTGTCCATCCTAGCCACTATAACATACTGGGAACCAAACTGAACCAAACAAAACAAAACTGAGCTGTTGGAGGTAATGGTGGTAAATGAATGATGAGGTAGCGGAACAGAAGTGATGGATGCCGGCTTGCAGTATTTTGACCCTATTTCAATAAAACTTCAGTTTCTTCAGGGGTAGGGTAATGAAAAGAGGGCACTCTATGAGAAGTGTTTTGTTTTATTTTATGATGCTTTTGTGTCACTTTTATTTCACCTTGCAATTTTTTGCCTCGGTGTTTCTGGCTGAGACACATATATTCCATGACATACTAGAATTCTCACCAGGATCAGAAAATGTCCCCATAATTAAACTAATGTAAATAAATGTTTTCCATCTAATGTGAGAAGGTTAAACATTTGGGAATGATTCCATTCATTCCGCATTATTCATTCTGTCTGTTCTTGTTTTATTTTTTGTTTTGTTTTGTTAACTATTGTTTTCTGTAAACAGAGAGCCGAGCTAAGACACTGAAGCTCCACATCCAAACTTTGGAAACATTTTCAACTATCCTTCTGGTTTCTGATATTTCCACACATTTTGAAAGATATATTCCCTTATCCTCAAGGCCTTGAAAGTTGCTTTTAAATGGCAAGCTGGCAGCTGTGGGCAATGGGATTTGATTGATTGTGTTGCATTTTTATATTTGTAAATGACCCTAAGGGCATTTTCTATTTGGATGATTTTTTAAAAAATATAAACAAAACGTTTTGGAAAGGAAATATGAAAACTAGTATCTGTCACCCCCACCCACCCACAAATCAAATCAAATGTATGCTCAACAGCACTTTCTCAACTTTTCCTTTCCTTCCACTCAATCAGAGATGCATTGGATGCAACTCACAAAGGTGCACCCAATGAAGGCTTTCACTACACTTTGGACTGCCTCATTCATGAAAGCTTAGGGGTGATCCAGACTGTTGGCATTGTGTGGGAACTGGCTGCTTCAAATTAGTGTCAAAAATTGTCTTGAGTGAAAAGAAAGAAAAATACTGAAGTAATAACGTATCTGGTATATAGAAAAGGATAGGGTCTGTGGGCTCAGGCTACATGACTAAGGCTAATATGATTGAGGAAGAGGAGCAAGCCAAAGGGAAGCTGGACCTTTTATCTAAGATATCATGCCTGGGTTAGAACCATCCAGCAGTACTGCTGCATTTGTGTATGCTACTGCTACAATACTGTTATGCGAGTGGAACCACAATCTTGCTGTATTTGTATATGCTACTGCTACAATAATGTTATGCCTGCAGAACCACTGTAAATACACAAAGCATGAAGGGCAGATATGCATCCTTAAGTACAGAGGAAACCCACTGTCAGGGACTATAGCAAACACTCCTGCTGCACAGTGTGAAGCAGCTCTAAGAGCATTTCTCAATTATCTTTTTCAAACTCTCCCAAGCTATCAGCTGGTTTTCTAGGATCCCCACAGGTCCTTAATAAATCATAGCTAGAAAAGCCTTTTGGGCATACTTAGCCCATATTGAATGACCTCCATTTTCTTAGTATATGTATTTCCTATGCCCATGAGAAATACAGTGCATCTCTGGTTTCCGTTAAATAATATCTTCAATGTGTTTTTAAAAAAGAAGAAAGAGGGGTGGAATCAAGTCCTTGGTTGTGGAGATTAATACAGTGCAAGAAACAGCTGCAGCAATCCTGAAGCAGCAGCAATCATCTCCCAATTGCTTTCTCTGTGGGAGATTAAGGGAGTGTTTGGAAACACATCAGAGTCTGTGGGGTTATTTTTCAGTACACACCACAGTGCTTGCTGTTTTGGTAGTCAGTTGCCTGCTACACATACTTTGTCAGAGTATGTCTTAACATCAGACTAAGGCCCTTTTCGCACCTTACCTTTTCCCAGTGCTGAGCTGCTCAGCTCACGCATGAAGGCTTGGGAGGAACACTGTTGCGTCCCTCCTGCTTCAGCTCTGCAGCTGCTTCCTCCTCGTGTGAGCGCCCCACCTCTTCCATTCGCAGTACAGCCTGGGACCTGCCAGGCTGCACTGAGGAGAGGACGCGTGACCGGCCCGGCTCCCAAGGCTCCGCACGCCAGGTAAGTGCGTGCGGGGCCCTGGAGCGATTCATGGCCATGCAGCATTTTTGGCTTTGAGCCGAAAATTAAAAAAGGTGTGCACGGTTCGCGTCAAGCCCTTGAGCGTTGCACAAATGTGAGTGCGTCTTATGGACCACTCCTCACATTTATGCAACGCTCAAGGGGCCCTTTCGCTTCAGAAATGCCGTGCGAAAAGGGCTTAAGTCTTCACTGAAATGCACACCTGTGTGAGGAGCCAGAGGTGAGATTTTGTTTGATTGGGTGCAAATTGAGACACCCAAGGGGAATGAGTTGGATACCTAGAAACACAGGTATGATTAGCCTCACATATTATTTAAGATTTGTTCCCCATTCCCCACATGGCCAAAAAAGGGGAGTGGCCTCTGCCTGCATTGATATTCTTCAGATCATCCTTAGTGACAACAGAAGTAACATCTTAAGGGTTGTGACTCTAAAATCATCACTGTTTTTCTTCTCTTTTTTTTTCTTGTTTGATTTTTAACACTTTTGCATGATGAAGGAATCAGTGCAGCTTCGAAGCTTGCATGATGTATTCAGTGCTTTTTTAGTTAGCCCAATAACAATATCTCTGTTTTTGAGATTTTGGATTTTGTTATATTTTTTAATCTATTTTGGGAGATGTGACTCTTTCAGCCACTGGGTAGTGATGGCCTTTACTATGGACATCCAAGATGCCCTTTACTTTGGAACTATTATGGCATCTGCTAAGGGATAAACAGTCCAAAACATCTCAAAGGGATAGGTATCTCAAACTCGAAGCAGAAGCTCCAAGTCCTCAGACAGATGAGTAAACCTGCCATGTCGACAGATCATGTAGGGATACAACACACTCTGACCTGTGGATGGTAAGATATTTCCTTGTTGATAATTTGCCAATCTCTTTACAGCTCCCTCTTCTGGCCAGAAGCTGAAGCACTTCCTGGAGACCCTACGTTCTTGACTGAGGAGCTTTTGGAACATGAATTTTGCTAGTATTAAACATCTAGAAGTCCAACTTTCTTTTACTTTAAGCCTAAGATTCAGTTTTGAAGCAGAAATGTGTCCTGTCTAATTTTTTAAAAATTGTACAACGTGTCAGACTTAAAATGCACTACTGTAAGAAGTCATGTTTCAAACATTGACTTGTTGATTGTCATCAGTAGAGATGAACAACTGAATCAATTGGATTCATATACATGTTAACTCATTTTCAAAAATTGTGTCAATGTATCTGCTCTAGTTGGACTGACCAACAGAATTTCATAAATTTGCAGTATAGTGTTACGATTTGATCTGTAAAGCTCACAGCGTGGTGGACAAATGCCACCTGTATGACTTAAAACAAGGGGCAGTGCCTGAAGCAAATAAATTAAAAAAAAAACACCACAAAACACCACTGCTTTGAGCATGACCCTGGGAACAGCAGTGTTGAATCTTTGGGGATAGATCCCTGATGACTTATTCATACATGCAGGATATAATCGTCTAAATAATCAACAGGTTAATTCACAGACTATTCGGTGGTTCATCCACCAAGTTTGTTCTTATGTTCTTCTAGATGGCTCACTAACCACAGAAGACTGCCTGTGACAGAAGCCAGAAGATGTAAGAGCATATGAGCCATGTATTTGCTTCTGGGATGCAGTAATAATGGTAGACTATGATTTTCTCTATTTTTTTTCTTCAGACATTGTACTATTCATGCAAATATGATATCCATACAAGCAGTCCTTAGCACAAGATAGATGACAAAAAGGCCTAATTTGATGATTTTTTTTTTCCAGTGGAAAGCTTGAAGGCAGGGGAAAAAACAGGTTCTGTATCAATTTTACCTGTTTCACTGCTGTTACAATTAAGAGAGCCCCAAATGAACAGCTATTGGAAATGTCAGGAATATGGACCCGTAGGTTCCAATCTATGCATGTTTCTGGAAAGGTGATAATGGCTCACAGCTTTTCTGTACTGTTCCTCGTCTATTCTCTGCTGGATAATTAGACCCAGTATGCATTTGCCTAGTGATCATCTTTGCATTGTAACAAAGCAAATCACTGATTTTTTTTTTTCAAAAATAACAAGTCATCCGCCTCTCTCCTTCCCTCCCTCTCTCTCTCTGTTATGTGTAAGAATCAAGGACAACCAAGAACACATTTGTATCCTTTCTTCATGGTTTGTCATTGACATTACTTTGCTTTAGCTTCCCTGATAGGGCATATCTACATCTTTTCATGACTCTCTGACAATTTAAAAAACAAACAAACAATGACTGTGATTATATGCATTAAAAAGATATTATATCCTCCTCTTCTCTTCCTCAATCTCTCTTTATCCCTCTCTCTGAAGATTTGATGGCAGTCAGCATGTAAAGGTTTCCATAATGTCCCACAAAGATACAATATTTGAGAGTGTTGCAATCCTATTTCATTGAGGACAAGAAGAAATTGGCATTCTGCAGTACAGTATGTGGCAACAAGAAGGCTCTTGTAACTCCTTCTGGTCTATGGAGCTTCAGGCCAAAAGCAACTGCAAGTCCACATCTAAGCTGCTGCTGTAGCTCAGAACCTTCCCTTCTTGTACTGATATGCTGCTATTTCCAATGAATCTCTTTCTCTCCCTTTCTCTCTCTCTCTCTTTTCCCCATGTTATGCTTTGCTCCCATCAGGCTCCCTCTCCTTTCATATGATATGATGTGGCAGTTTTCTTCAACTGATGGTGCTTTTGAACAGAAGTGACTTGTGATGGTATGTTGACATCAGTCTTGGGAAGGTATTGGCTGGAACAGCCCTCACTATTGCAATGTCTTAAGACATCCTTTTGTGCCTACTGAAGCTTCTGAAACAGTGCCAGTGGGTCAGTTTTGAAGTACAGACGCTCATCATGACAGTCCCAATTGTCAAAGGAACCTGAAAGGGAATCCAAAAATCTATGCAGCTATCTCATCTCAACAACCCACTGGTAGAAATTCTTATCTGTATCAGGAACCAGTCTTAGTTGTCCAAACCAGACCAAGCCACTCCAAATGTTTGCATCACAGCAGTGAAATCTCACAACAATTTGTTTTTCCTAAATAATCAACATACACCCAAGCGAGATGGCGGAGGGGAACAAACTTACCTTTATAGTGCTGTTATTCCACTTTCAACATCTGGTGGAATTCTGGCGTTTGTAGTTTATTGAGGCCAAAGAGCTCTCTGGCTGAGAATTCTAAATGGCTCTTATGTCAAAACCAGGAGATCTGGACCAAGCCAGGGCTATGACACTCATATCTGCTTTAAATTCTCCCTTCCCAGAGAAGCAACACCCTTCTATATTTTTGTCCTCCACAGGCTTCCTTACCCAGTTTAGTGCCCTCTACTGCTTTTCCTAAATTTGCACCCTTGCAGATATAGGGCAAAGCATGGATTGGTTTATCCAAATGACTCTGTCACTACTGGTAGTTTGTACACCCAATCCAGAGCAAACAGACACTCCACAGAGACTGCTCTTTCCCAAAAATATAACCAAATCTTTATTTAACAAACTGTCAAGGGAAAAGGTAGTTGATAAATTAAAGATTAGCAAACAGCATAACACTTGTATATCGAAACCAGCAAACACTCTTTTCTCTCTCACACACAATCTCAGATGGATCTCTCACTCTCTCAACTCCCAAACTCTCTGTTTTGCAGTTAAATTTCTGTTAGACTCAATCCCCCCATCTAGCCCCTTCCTCTGGCTAACCTGGATTCTATATTCAACAGCCAATCAATTTAAACCCTCATGGTTGCTAGGGTGGTTTTGTTGCTATGCCCCCCCCCCTGAATTCATCATAGCCCTCTTTAAACTGCAAACCCCAAGATTCCATAGAATGTTGAAAGTGGAATAATAGCACTGTAACAATGTAGTGCAGAAATGGCCTCAGAGTACAGAACAACAAGAGATTAGGAGTGCAATTATCCCTGCAAATTCAGTCCAGATTTTCAGAACCTATGAACATGGGTTCTTTTACACTACTGGATGAATTTCTAGAAACTTGCACAGATACAGTAGAGGAAGACCACATTACAGATAGATTGATTCAATTAAGGAAGACACAGTGCTGAGTTTTCAAGATCTAAGCAGAGCTGCTGGTGATGGAGATTCTTGGAGGGCTCTCATTTCAAAGTTAGTATGAGTTGATGCTGACTTGATGTCAACAACAATGAACCAGTAATAGTTCGATGAAAAAGTATTTTCTAGCAGAGGGAGAAGCTTACTTTTCATTGAACCTGCATGTGGGCTGCATCACTTTAGGCTGCAAGTGAGGACTCACACAACTGACAATTCTTTGATGCAAAACATTCTATCATGTGGAAAAGGAGGATTACATCCTATTTTATTTCTAACAGGATGCTTTGGAATTTTGAAGCAGTGCAATCACACAGAGAGTTATGGTGGTTCATGAATATTGGGAGAGAATTCCTTGTTTGTCCTGCCTACTGTTCCCGCCTTTTAAAATGGTCTCTTTGAATGCCCATGTACCTGATGTCACATCTAGAACAGTTAAGAGATGCTAATTTTTAGCCCCATACCATCAAATCCTTCATTTTCCTCCCCAGTTTCTTTATAGCAGAAGTGGGCAAAACCACAATCTGTTGGACACATACTGTTATTCAATCATTTTGGCAACTCTATTTCCGCAAGGGTCCCCTGCCACATTCACCACCATAGCAAAACAAAAGCAGCAAAAAAGCTGTGTTTGATTAACAGTAATGCCCTTTTCCCATTAAAATAAGGTACTTCCCATGAAACTTGCTCAGGAACTTCCTGAAAGTGTTAACTGTCTTGTTTAAAAATTGAATGGGGATCATGTACTTTGTTTTAAATGGGAGAAAAAAAATAGTGCTCATGATGTTAAACACTGTTTTTATTGTGTCCCCCCCCCCCCACAAATTATTTGTGGCCCTTGATGTGTTCATGGGATAAACCAGCCTACCAACCTCTAGAACTTGCCTATCATAGTTTTAGGGCAAACCTCTTCTGCTAGTGAATTAGCCAAGCTGGGTTTGATGGTCAACTGACAAGCCTAGTATCACCATGTTTCAGTAACATAATATTCAAAAGACTACAGAGATAAAATCCAGTTCACATGAAACCCACTGATAATGACATATTTAGTATTTTTATATAGTTCAGTAATCCCATACAGTTCTTTTTTTAAAAAAAAAAAGATATAAGACTGTTTCATAGCATAAATTATTTTTTCCACAAAAAATTGTCACATGAGCTCCTACTGAAATCACATCATACCAAAACACTTGAAAAAAATGTTGTGCTGGTGGTAGTCAGGACTGAAAGTACAAATTTTCCAATGTAATTCTTATTTTAAGAGTAAGTAGACTGATTATACAAGATACAGAAGAACACAAAGTGTAGGTAGATTATGTGTATTCAGAGTAAAAAAAAAACCATACATTTTTTAACCTGAACATCTAGTGAGACATGGGATGGAATAGTGGTAAATGTGACAGAAACATATAAGGATAGACATATTGTTTGTGTTGTGCAGAACACTTTTCTGAAGATAGTCATGGTGCTGCTAAATAATCTCATCGAACAATAGATATGTCATCTTCTCTGACATTCTCTGTTGTTAACCACATCAGCTGGTCCAAGTAGTCATAATTTGTTAATTTGAATAATGCTGGCATAACCCACCTTTACATGTCACAAACTTCATTAATGTCTAATATCTGAGAGGCACATCATTCTGGATAAATAATGATCTGCTTGTTATTTGGGTGCTGTGTTTGTACTATCCACTCCAGCACCTGATCTGGGAAAATCAGATGCAGTTCACACCATCAAATGGAGTATTGCACATCAAATGTGAATGGTGAACATGATACATGTTACAATTTATGGAGTGCTTAAAAATGCAGCTCAAGTCTACCTGTTCCTTCATATTGTGATAGCTTGCCATTTCAGGAGCATTTGTCTAATTTTTGGGGGGGTAAGAGGAAGCACTTTTCAATCAACAGTTGTTCCATGTGCATAGCAATATAATTAATACCTCCAGGATTTGTATTAGGTTCCCCCCAACAGAAGCAAACAGATTCCTTCCTGCAGCAAATTATGCCCCCATCCGGCAAACCCCTCTCCTACAATTATATTTATATAGTAACATGTACTGTTCATCAATGTTGTCAATGATTAAAAAAAACAGGCAGATTTATATAAAAGAACACATTTTATTCAAGCAGACATGCTTCTGAAGCCACATTCTCTCTGTGCTTCCTGCTGTGTCCATGTGCAGTAATGCTGAGATACTCTCTCTTGAGCCATCCCTCAGTCTGTGCTTTCTTTCTGTCTCATTCAGTTATTATTTCTGTCTCCTGCTTGAACTCTCCTGCATAGTTCAGCATATGTTTATACATCTCTTACTAGTGAATTACAACATCATAAATCTTTTTCTGAGGGAGCTATTATCAAGGTCAGATTTCTCTAGCAGCCTCATCCTAGAGCAAAAATCCTCTAAGACTCATCTTTTAGTTTCTTCAGTCTCAGCTCCACAAGCATTTAGAGACTGTTGGAGAACAAGGGTCATTGGAGAAGTGTCTGGGTGTCTCCCTATAGCCAGATGCAGAAGGATTACAGTCTTCTCCTGGGACCCCTGCTGCAGCAGTAACTAAAAGGTGAGTCCTGGAGCAGATAAGAGGGGAGATGAAAAATGTCTCCTGGTGCAGGCTCTGGGTCTGTTTTTCAGTGCTTGTGATGCTGGTTTTAAGAAGGCAATCTATTACTCATTGTGCATTAATTTACAGAGTTTTTTGTTGATGTTGCTTGTCAACAAAATAACATGTCATTAGTGTATTACTAATACCTTCACTTTTGGTTCCATTTTAATTGTTAGTTTTAAAAATCCTTCAAATACAAACATGACTGCCATTCTCAGAAATAACCCCTTAAAATCAACATTGTAAGAATAGCAAGTAAACGTTATCCACTGTACTAATAAACAGTAATGATGTTACAGAGTCACTGCATTGCTTTCAAAAATAATGGTCAAAATTCTGTATCAGCTACTTAGGCCCTTTTTGCGCAGCATTTTCCATGCGAAAGAGGGCCTGGAGCATCGCATGATTGTGAGGAGTGATCCGCATGATGCACTCACAATTGCACGATGCTCCAGGGGCCAGCAGGCGCTGATCGCGCACCTTTTCATTTTCATCTAGAAGCCGAAAATGGTGCATGATCGGACATTGCTCCCAGGCCCCGTGCACACTTACCCAGTGTGCGGAGCCTCTGGAGCACTTCCTACCCCAACACAGCCTGGGAAACTCCCAGGCTGCGCTGTAGAAGGAAGAGGCGGGGCTCTCACATGAGCAGACAGCTCGTGTGGAGCTGAAGGACCCCAGACGCAAGAGCCTCTTGGCAGAGGCTGCTCACGCTATCTCCGCACCCCACAGCTGGAAGATGGTAAGATGCAGAAAGGGCATTAGTCATGTACGCTTAACATTAAGCACCTTCTCCTGGCCTGGCCCCCAACACCTCAGGGACAGTCAACCATGCTGCAAGCACTGGCAGAATGGACCTCTTTCTTTTCATGCAGCTGATACCTGATAAAGTAGGTTGGGGAGGGGGAAGTTATGATGGTAGCAACAGTGTCAAAATTGTGACTAACTAACAATCCATGAATAGGAAACAATTACATATGAAAAGGAGGAAGGGATGGTGAGAGAAAAACAAAAGAAGTGTGGGAGCATCTTTAATATTAACTTGTTTTTATTTTAGCATGAGCTTTTTTACATATACACTAACTTCTTCAGATGCAGTACAGAGTGATATTAAGGCCTCAGCTACAAAATATATTTATACAGTTGTGGGAGTGGGATAGAACGTAATAATGTAGTAGGATCCAGAAAAATGCATATCATGTTCCTTGTCCTAAACTTTCAAAGGGTTAAATGAAGTAATACAGGCCGTTCATATCTTTACTGTGGTCAGTTAATGTTGATGTGTGAAAACAATAAATCTGCTTTCCAAAAGTCAGTTTCTCTGGGCTCAAAACTTGGTCAGAGAAGATTCCTTTTGTTATCTATGAATTAACAAGGGCTCTTGTGTTAATGTACACAGTGTACATGAAGCCATTGTCTTTGTTCATACTTATGTTAATGGATTGGAATTTCTGAATATAATTCAATTCAACTGTTTGCCTTTCTAGTCTTGCTCTGTAATTTCCTTGTTCAAGGACCAAAACATGTAAATCTCTTATTACATACCCAGAAAGGTTGAGATGTTCTGCAATTGGTTTTTGGGTATTGCTAGATTTGGAACAATTACTAAGAAGGTCAAGACAGAAAGGCAAAGGCAGTTTTACAGCTAAACATTAAGGAAACAAAAATAATGACCACAGACTGGTTACATAACCTTAAAGTAGATGATGAAGACATGGAAATAGTTCAAGATTTTCCTTACCTTGGATCAGTCCTTAATCGGAATGGAGACTGCAATCAAGAAATCAGAAGAAGACCAGGAGTTGAAAGAGCAGTTATGAAGAAACTAGACTTTACTGAACTGTAAAACTAAACTGAACTGTAAAAATACGTAATTAAATACTAAAGCTAAGACGGTCCATGCCATTGTATTTCCAATTTGTATGTATGGTTTGAAAGCTGGACAATAAAGAAAACTTACAGAAAGAAAAGCAACTCATTTGAAATGTGATTTGGGAGAAGAATTTTACTGATACCCTAGACTACTAAAAAGATGAATGAGTCCTAGACCAAATCAAGTCTGAACTCTCCCTAGAAGTCAAGATGATTAAACTGAGGCTGTTGTGCTTTGGCCTTATTAGGAGAAGACTTGACTCACTAGAAAAGCCAGTGATGCAGTAGAAAAAGAGGATGACGATATTATATATGGATAGACTCAATCAAGGAAGACACATCCCTGAATCTGCAAGACCTGAGCAGGGCAGTTGATGATAGGGTGACATGGAAGTCTCTCATCCATAGGGTTGCCAAGTTGAAGACCCTATCTTCAAAGTACAATGTGACTCAAGTTGGCATTATTACTGCACTAGCACACATAGGATTTAACTTACCCAGGGCAATATTGTCAATCAACATTACCTGGAAATAAGTGCAATTGAACTCATGGGACTTAATTTAAATAGACATGGATAGGATTGTACTTGCCAGCCTCTGTGATACTAGGCAAAGTGTTAAGACAGGAAACTTTGCACTGAATGTTTACTAGGAGCAAGGAGCTAGAACAGTTTCTCCCTATTCTTCCTATATGCTATCAATTGTTAGACAGGTCATTGGTTCTCACATTAATGTGGAGTTTTCTAGAATTCTGCTGACAATGTCATTGCAGCCATTAGGGGGCTCCGGGGCATTCAGGTTCACTTCAGAGGCAGGTCATTCCAGAAATGGGAGGAAATTGTACAAGATGTCAACATGTATATATTTTTTTCCTACACAATGTTACTGCAAAATGATATAGCCCCTATGGCAGAAGGAAGAGAAACAGTTGCAATGCTACTATCTTTTCCAAAAGCAGCAGTAGCTGTTGACAGAACTCCCTATAATTGCATACTTTGCCCCTCAAGATTGGAAATCCATAAGGACTGTTTCACATCCACTATTTGGACTACATGGCAGTAGCATCTGCACAACATGAGCGGCACATAAGGAAGAAGGAAGAATGACACCTATGGAGCAATGGAAAGCTTTGTAGAATGGAAAATAATATGTGTGTGGAAATATGAAGTGACATTTTGTTCCCCCATTGGCTTCACACTTTTCAACAACTGTCTGCTGGCATTGTACAGGTAGAATAACTGCTTTCCCTGGCTGTAGCTTATTAACCATCCTTCAGTTATCCATAACACATATTTTTACACTTTTCTATAATACAAGTTCTGTATCCTTCCTCCACTAAATTCAAAGAAATAATAGATGGTGAACTGAAAATAGATGGCAGAAACACCTGTCATTGACTCTTCCTGGGTAATTATGTATACACCCCCTCCACACACCTGTATATTATATACTGGTGCAGTAGCACTTTGTTTCTCACAATTAGGATAAGGACTAAGAAACAAAGTTGCCTAACTCTTGTGACCTGAACTTCAAAACAAAGTTTGGATTCTAGATATACAATGCACCCTACATTATAGCCATGTTACTTTGTGCAAAAGAACTTAATAAAATTCTAGATTTATACTATTCACTTACCTGTTGAGGCTGGCACTATATCAATCAAGGTATTGGGTTCAGTTGCTTCTGAATGATTTGAACATTCATGGAAATGTGAGGTATGAGTCACATGGCTGAGCACACTGTATGCAAAATTGAAAGGTGGAAAGTGTCATCTACATTCTTCCGTTAAATGTTTTGCCATTGGATGGTTATTTGCTTGTTTGTGGTTAATCAACATGTCCTTCTGTGATTGCTATGTGATTGTGATTGCAATTGCTTATCTTTACCGTCAGCCCCACCTGGTTATATTGGTACTGGAATTTTGGCCCATCTCACCTGATTGGCAAGTTTCAAAAAAAGGAGTTGGGAATTTTTATCCACCTTGTATTGAAGGCTTATGACACTGGGAAAACTTGCTAGGGTATGGTGTTAATATTCAGTCTGCTCACTGAGTGATTTGTGCAGAAATGTGGAAAAGAGACAGGGATCAGTCAGCATCCACTGAACACTTTTGGTGAAAGGGATCCCTTGACTTGCAGTTGGAGTTGGATGTGGTCCAGTTGTGGGAAGGGGAATAACCTCTGGAACCTGTCCAGGACCAGCTCCCAGCAAATTCATGGGGCTTGAGAGGGGACTGGCCTGGGATGGACTGCCTAGTAAAGAATGACTGGCTGGCCAAGGTCAGCCCCATGGAGATACAGGATGGCATTGGAATCTGGGTGGTTACCTTTGGCAGTTGAAAAGGAAGTCTGGAAATTATCCCAGCCTCAAGTGAATTCTGCATTTGGCAGGCCTCATGGGAGGTTTTTTTTTTTTTTTAGTTAAAGAATTGGCCCTAGTTTAACCCACCTCCTGCATGTTGACTCTTTCGACTCTTTATTTCTACAGAGAAAACCACTACTTGTGTCTGGAGATATTTCTGGGGGAAAAAAGAAAACATGAGTGGAAGAGGGAACCCTGTTTCCTGTTTTGATCTCACACTAGAGATAGGATTGGGAGGTGGGCTGGGAAATAATTAGCAGGCTCTCTGGCCTAAAACAGCTGGATTGAACCAGTGTCACAGCAATGACAATATTTTCCTCCCCTTAATGCTTACCTTCAGCATTAGGATGGAGCATTTTAGCCCCCAGAGTCATGTTTTGTTTTGTTTTGTTTTTTGTTCTACACAGGACTAGATAAAATAGTTAAGGCATTCAGTATAGCTAACTAGATAATTAACTGATAATGTAGGCATATTGTGATGTTCTCATCTGAACAACTGGAAATAGTTTCCCAAATGACACTCACTTGTCACGTACAGTTTTAAAAAACACACACTCACACACACACAAATGGGATAGATAATACCTTTAAAAAAAAAATGCTATTTTGGGTACATTTTTTTCCCTAACCATAGTAATTCTGTGAACAAAAAACCTATCTCATGTCATTTGTGAAAGAAATGTATTTATATGTAAAGAAAACAGTGCTGTGTTGCACTTTCATCTTCAACATCATCATAAACATCACCATTATGTTTTAGCTGCTTTTAGCTGATTTAATGAATGTTTCTAGTATGGTTTCCTGCTTAATTGCCTTTTTTATATTAAAAAAAATCCACTGTTTTAACTATATTTGTTTTTAATTTATGCTGAGAACTGCCTACTACCATAAAGGAAGAAAAAGAGGAATAGCATAATAAAATAAAAGGCAGTGAATCAGAAGTGATGCACTCTGGGTTATTAGTGGTTGGCCTCATTCTGTGAAAAAATCCTCCCCTCCCCCATGGATGGGGACATTGCAATTTTCAATGAGGTTGGGAAATATAAGAAGGGTTCATTGTTCCCCAACTAAACCTAACTCTTACTAAGTTGGAATTCTTATTGTGGTCAGAAATACCCCACAGTTCACTAGTAAAATGGTTCTCCAACTTTTATCCTGTAACTCCCTTTAGATCTACATGTGGCTGTTGTGCTCCCCTGTTCAACATCGTGCCACCACTTGTCCTATCCTAAGCCTCTTTGTCTACTCTATCACAGGCCCCTAGTGCTACACACACCCTCCATTTTAATGCTAAGCTCTCACACTTTCTGCCTGCTCTCTTCATTTCCCTCCCTCCACCTGAGAAACTGCCTCATGGTCACTAAAGGGCATGTGTCTACTGCACCAGTGATGAAATGTTCTGAGAAGCTCAGTTGGAAAAGAATATAAAAAAGGGAAGTTGTTTTTTAGTTATGTCTGATTTTGGAGGAAGATATACCTGGGGAAGAAACTTTCACTATTTCCACACAATAACACTCTCCTCAATTGTCCTGTCATAATGGAAACATGCCACCAATGCTCCCCTCTGCACCCAGCCAGCTGCCTGGGGAAGGGAATGCAAGGTTCACATTCCTTTCTTCTGCACTGCAGCTGGCCTTCTTCCCATGCTGCAGTGGGGAAAGAAGCACATGATTATGTTTCCACCCTTTTCCACATGGCTGGGGGTGATGGAAGCATTGCACAATCACGGACACTTAAAGGTTTTTTTTCCTGTTAAGTGACTATCCTGCAATCACAACAAATGGAGATGCGCTGACTGTGGGACTGTGACAACATTGTGCAAAAACATGACCTGTGGGCCACTGCCATTGTGTTCCCAATGTGGAACTGCCATGCCCTGTGGAAATGGCCCTTGTGACAGTCTTTTGCAGAGACTCATCAATCCTCAAGGGTGTGCATGCACATGTGCACATGTGCCCATACACAGACTTATACTTCTTTTTCACATCTGCTATACATGCAGACTGACTTTTCTTGTACCCCCCTAAAGCAACTATCACATCCTCCGTGGGGTCCTACCCCACAGTTTAAGAACCACTGCACACAAGGATATAGCAACATGATTTTGGTGTTCAAGGAGATCATAAGGAAGACAAATACAGGTATGTAAATATAGGAAGGAATCCAAAGAGAAGAAATCACAAGACCAATGTTTCAGGACAAAAGCATGCAAAGTATGCATCATGCATACATTGCAAACATTTAAAAATGCATTGCAGACAGAAACCACCAGGTTCAATCCATAGCACCTGCAGGTAGGACTAAGGAAGAATTCCACTTAAAGCTATGGATAGTCAGCACCAATCAGGGTTCACTGTGGTGGAGAAAGTGCAAACTGTAGGCCTTGTGTGACCTCTGAGCCCCAACCCACCAAAAATATTTAAAAAAAGGGAGAGGATGATAAGGGGTATTCATTTGCATGAAGATGCTCCCAAACTATCTGAATTTTGAACAGACAAAGGCCCTCAAACTTCCAAAATGGGAGAAAGAACAGACAAATGAGGCCCATAGTGATGGTGTGTCATTTCCAACGTCCCTGGGATGTGGGCATGTGGCCGACCAAGGAGGTATGAGGGATAAAATTGGCTGCAGCCCCATGCAGTTGTCCATTCCTGGTGCTGCCTGCACTGAGCTATTTGTTTCAATAATCAGA
The DNA here is from genome assembly GCA_030412105.1 of Cyclura pinguis. Taxonomy (NCBI): domain Eukaryota; kingdom Metazoa; phylum Chordata; class Lepidosauria; order Squamata; family Iguanidae; genus Cyclura; species Cyclura pinguis. The sequence goes on from CM059602.1 coordinate 163,609,611, forward strand.
GACAGTGATCATTGTGCCAACAAGTACAAGTCAGTTGTCCCTATTCCTACAGATTATCTACTATATAAAAGTCAAAGTTTGTCTATTTGTGAGTTTGTTTGTGTTAGGCAGGCAAAGACCTCATATGATTGGCTGTGTGAGGTGAGAAGACCTCATATGATTGGCTGACTGTGAAGATTTCATGGAATCCGGGGGTTGGCTGTTTAGGGAGGGGCCTTTAGAATTCTCAGCCAGAGAGCTCTTGGGCCTCAGGCTGGTTGCAATGGAGATTGGACCTACCATCAATAAGGATGCCAGAAAACATTTGGAAGGCACATGTGAGAAAAATTAAAGTGACATGCACAGCATAGTTACAAGGTCTTCTTGCCTAACACAACAGATTGTATGGGTTCCGTATATGAGGAATCTTATAGTTGAAATTCAAAACAAAAAATGCTTCCAGAAAAATGTAAAGCCATTGCACAAATTCAACAGAAAGCCAAAAAATCAAAAGCCAGTACATCAACATCACCAGAGAACGCAGTTTGGATTGGGGACTATGGCGAAAAGTTACAGGTACTGGAATAGGCTGGTTCTTATGGAGATGATTCCTAGCAGCAAGCAGGACAATGTATTCCTTCAGAAACCCAACCTCTATATGTTAACAACTCTGAATACAGATTGGATTGAGGAATATGAGGAAAAGTTACAGGTACTGGAATAGACCAGTTGCTATGAAGACAAGGCCTAGCAGCAAGGAAAAGAACAGTGTATTCCCTCAGGAACCCAAACTGTATATGTAAATAAATCTGAATACAGATTGCATTGGGAAATATGGAGAAAAGTTACAGGTACTGGAGAAGACAGTTGGGTGAATTCTTAAGAGGAAAATAAAATCTGGGGCAACGCCAGCTAAACATGCTAGTGACTATATAATTTCACTGATAATAAACACATTCAACACAGTGTAGATCTAAAAAGGATTTCCACTTTATATATGTCACATGTCTATATTGACAATAGAAAAAGTATAATGTACGACATGTTCAATTACAGTAAATCCAAATGAGTCAGATTAACTTCCAAAGAAGTGGCTTTATAGTTGCAACCTTAGTTCTGCAACAGAAGCAAATGTGCAACAGTTAATCTAGGGCTATTTTTCTAGTACTGATTGGCCAGAGGCAACTTCTCAGAGCGAGCAGAAATACTACAAGGCAGAAAGATTTTCTATTTTTTTTTCCCTTCCAAGAAATATATAACAACTCCTTGTCATTCATTGTTTCCAAAACTTAGAAACACAGAATAGAAGGTTGTGTTTGACTTCAGAACAGAATGCTTTTAATGCTTAGGAAATGTAGTGGGATGTTGCGGGTGTGTGTGTGTTTGTGTGCTAATCTATTCTTTCATTAAAAAGTCAAAAATACTCCTTTTATACCTTCGATCAGCTGAAGCTGCAATTCAATATTCCACAAAACCAATTTTATGTCCCAGCAGAAATATACATTTCCCACGTCTTGAGACTCTACACATAGACAGAGGAGTATCTCAAGTAATTGCTTAAATGCTGGTTTGCAAAAGTAATAAAAAAATTGCGGGGTTGATGTACTCGTTTTATTTTCACTGAAATGCTGAATCATCTATAAAACTAGAGAAATTAAAATGTTCTATGCCAGTTAATTAACTTGGTTTCATCCTACATCTTTTTAGACCCACAAATTATTACAGATTAATATCCTATTTTGTAAGGATTTCTGCAAGTGTGTTTGAACACAAGACTGGAGACTGGTTATGTTCTGTGATTTTCAGAAGTGAAGCTGATGGTACAGTTCACCTTAAGCTATATTTATGTGCCTGCAGAATGAAATTCATGAATCAGCCATAAAATTCTTTGTTATACGAATGCCTGAACATAAATAACATCCTGCAATGATCTGAAACTTTTCAAGCTTTGTGGTGAATTCAGATGCCTTCTTGATTCACTTAAGATTGTCTTGGCTGCTTCAACATTCCCTGTTACCACTGCAGGGGGAAGAAAAGGGAATATGTCTATGGAGGAAAAAACTTTGATGTGGGGCAGAATGTACTATATGCAAATGTTTTTATTGTTAACTGATATGTAATAGCATTTCATAATGTTAAACATGAATGTGTACAGTAATATGCCAGCCACCACCATCTCTTTTACTGCATCCCTGCCTGCAGATAAATACATGTGCCACTGCAGCTCACTGGCCACATGACTCTCCTCTTCATTGCATTTCTCCTTGACTCTCAGGCCCTTTCCGCACCTTACCTTTTTCTGGCACTGGGGTGCGGGAATTGTGTGAGCAGCTTCTGGTGAGAGGTTCTTGCTTCAGCTCCGCATGAGCTTCCTGCTCATGTGAGAGCCCCGCCTCTTCCTTCGGCAGCACAGCCTGGGAGTTTCCCAGGCTGCGTTGGGGAAGGAAGCGAGACCAGCACAGCTCCGGAGGCTCCGCATGCCAGGTAAGTGCACGCGGGGCCCGGGAGTGATGCGCAATCATGCACCGTTTTTGGCTTCCAGCCGAAAATGAAAAGGTGTGCAATCGGTGCCTGCCGGCTCCTGGAGTGTCACACAATTGTGAGTGTGTCGTGCAGATCGCTCCTCACAATTGTGCAATGCTCCAGGCGCCCTTTCACATGGCAAATGCCATGTGGAAAGGGCCTTAGCCATCCAGAAAGCTTTCTGCCTCAAAGAGAATTTGGACCAAGATTTCCCAAGTTCCTGTTCAACACTACAAATTCATGGCACCTGAAGGCACCTGTCGTCAACAGACTATGGAAGTCACTATGAGTCTGCTGCAAGCATTCACTGAGCATATCCCTACATCCACTGCTGCCTCTCAGTACCTGTTCAGAAGAATATCGCTGGATGTCATCATTTACTGTGGGTGATGTCTTTACCTGTAAGACATTGCTTGCAAACTCTGGTTCATGTTAAGATTAAGACCCTTTCCACAGCTTACCTAGGTCTGTAGTCATCCCACCTGTCAAGGTCCAGCCGACGGCTAAGCAGACACAGAGGCAGGAGCTGAGTTTTATGGCTTTAGTCATAAATAAAGCAAAGCGGTTACATCACCAAAAGAAAGTATATACAAGCGACAAAGTCCCAGGAGCGGAAGACGCAGGCAGCAAGGTCCAACTGGGGCAGAGAGCTCACGACACGGGATGCAGATTCGTGGTTGGTAGATGGTTGTTACCCCGTGCCCACTCCCAACAGCGTCTGACTGAAGTACTCAGTTTTCAGCCCAGCTGAGGCTGGTCAACTGTCCGTTGGCCCCACTCACAGCTGGAGCCTTTCAAGAGTTCAGAGCCGCTTCATCAAGTGCTTCTCCCGCAGTCGCTGAGACCTCCAGACTACCCCCTTCTCCAGTCACCTCTGGAGGAATGTGGGGAGAGGGTCTGCTGCAAACTCTGGGCTGGAGTCAGAGACCCCGGCCTCTGCCTCTGGAGCGCCAACGTCTGCTGCAGGTGCTGTCCCGGGCTCCATGCCCGGGACAGCTGGGGAGTCACAGGCAGGCTCCTCCCTAGCCTCTGCAGCAGACCCCCCTCCAGGAGGCCCCTCTCCAGGACTCACCCCGGGCTTGGAGTCCAAGTCTGAATCAGGAGCGAGGTCAGCCTGGCTCATGACACCACCATCATCTCAGCAGTGGCTTTTCCAGGATGGAACTGCAGATGTCAGTGCTCCCCTCCTTACTGTCTCGCTCTCTGCAGAAGGAAGTGCAATGGCCCTACCTCTTCCTGCCACAACACAGCCGGGCACTGTCCCAGGCTGCACTGGAGCAGGAAGCACAGCAATTGCGCTTCCTAGGCCTCTGCAGCTAAGGTAAGTGTGGGCACATGGAAGGATGGTGGCATGACCCATCAATGATTTGTGGTGTGATCACACCTCCTGGGGATGGGAGTAGGGATAGGACTGCAACAGTGTTGTGCTTAGGTGTCATTGTGGTCCTGTCCTTCTCTTGTCCCTATGATGGGATTGGAGTGGAAAGGGCCTAATACAAAAGCAGATTTTACATCTTTAACACAAAGACAGCATATTTAAAACATTGCCTCTCAGTTTCAAGACCCATTTTGATTAACACCTAGCCCAATGAATTCTGGAGAACGTGAAAATTAGCTTAACTGTTCTGAGACAGTTTTGATTGATTGTAATAATGGTATTCCACTATTCTGGGTTTTGGAATTTAACATTTAAAGGGTCAGATAATTTCTATCACTTCTACTGGGCCTGAATGTTAGTTAAAAAAAAAGTTCAATCAAAAGAGAAGCTACAATAGAATAACTTGGAATAATTTGCATAATGTTAAAAAAATCAGTTGTACAAGTTGTATGCTGTGGTATGTGGACTGTGATTTTTTTCTGTTCCAGATAAAAGAAAACTCACAGTACACATATCATAGCATACAATTTGTAAAATTGATTTTTTTTAACATTATGCAATGAAAGTGATGCCTATTATGCAAAGAAAAAAATGTAAAAACAAACAAACAAACAAACAAACCCACACACAATATGCACAAACTCTTAGATCTCTAGATTGTGGTTAATCATTTATTTATTTGGATTTCTCTGGATGTTTGTTTTCTTCAGCAATGCATTACCTACACATTCAGTGATTTTCTACTGCACTGACCAAGTTTCTCTAATGTGAAAGAAGGGAGATATGGCAGCTGCTCAGTTCCTACACTGGGACAGGGTAACCAAATTCTAAGAAAGAATTAGAGTAACAACATCCTAGAAAATATAGAGGAAGAAGCCTGAGTATTGGGATATCTGGGGCCAAGTCTCACAGGGGCCCTTTCTGCACAAGGCTGATATATCCCAGTAGTGTCAAATTGTCGCTTTTACATCTGTATGTTAAACCAGTTTGATGTCATTCCATCCTCTGTGGTTCCACACGAGTTGAGGTCTTAGCATGGTTAACATCAACGTTAAACCGATGTATTGTAAAAATAGCAAAACTCTGATGTAAACCACCCAAACCATTTCTGCTGCATTTTTTCCTACATGCAGAAGTGTTACTTCAATTCACACCACTTGCGCTAAAATGTAGCAACTGTTTCTACAACTTTTTTTTGTTTTCAATTGACCAATCAGTGGTGGTAGGGTGGAGCAAGGGAGGGGAATAAGAGTTCCATGAGAATTGATGATGCGGAAGCTACAAATAATTTTCTCCGCTTTACTTTAATAGAAACCAGAGGGTGTGCAGATAGGAATCAGGGTAAGTAAGAGCTAAAAACACCTCTCATGAGACATGGTGAAATCCTCCTCCACTTTAATGGGGAAATGGCCAGGGTCAAAGCACTTGGGCTTTTGCATTAGCATGGACAATTATGCCATTTCTTATGTCTCTCCCTCAGCTTCCCTGATCTCTCTGAATTTGGTTTCAGTTCTCGCAGTAGCTCAGGGTAATGCATTTTGCTAGAAACAATATGCAACAATGTTGTGATCTGCTCCTATGATAATGAAAAATATTTTGGACTGGATTTGTTATAATTCACCTTCAAGAGTTGGAAGATTCAGACACAGAATAAGAGTGCCGGGAATGTCAGGACTTTACAACTTCTAGTACCAATGGTCTCTCTGAGTCAGAGATTCAGGCAGCTGGGGCAAAGGGGGGCCCTATTTCCCAGCAGGAGGTCAGAGATGCAATGCAGCCATTTGCTGAGTGTAGGACGGATAAGGAAAAAATGCATCTGCCCCAGTAAGTAACTAAGAGACACTGACTAAGTATTCACCTGGGGCCTTGAGACACTTAGCTTTAAATATTCCAGCAGTTCACTGGCAGTTGCTAACAACCATCTATCTTGGTGACAGGCAGCACTTCTTGGTGTTTCATGATCTCTGGACCTTGAAAAAACTACTATTTATGATTCTGTTTTACTCCTCGCAGGTTTGGTTTATTTCGACTACTGACTTGCTATCTAACTTCTGGACCAACTGACAACCACACTCTTGCTTCTTCATCCTGCTGGGTAACCTGTGACTGACCTGGATTGACTTAACTACATGATAGCTCTTGCATGCCAACCACATGCTTCCTGGGACACTTGCTGACTGGAGTATAGGATAGGATTGGTTTTCAATGGACAATGAAGACTCATTAGCTTTACAAAAGACACATTTCTGATGGTAAAGGAAACTGCAAGAACTGGTTTGTTGAACTGGATCAACTTTTTTAAAAAAAATCTTCTGGTTGTGTTCCAGGGACTAAGACTTTGACAATTATCCTTTGCCATCACATATTGCCTGAAGGGGTAGGTGGGCAAGTAAAACATGGAAGTTTAGATGAAAGGGTGATTACAAGGAACTAAGGAACCCCTGAGGAAAGGGATCAAATAAAGAAATAGGTGCATGCCTATTCCCAAAATTGTTGAGGTGAGGAAACGTATGATGTACTGATTTGAAATCTAACCTCCCTGTTCTGATATTCTAACATGCTGTTTACATTTTCAAAAATGAGAGGTAGAATATCCATGAATCACTCCCTATAGGGCATATTTATGCAGGTCTCCTAGTCTCAGAGTCAACATAATAGTCTCCAATAGGCTGCCAAGGGAAAGGAAAATCCTGCAAGAGCTCACATTTGGGAGTCTGTGTTAAGTTTATTTAACAAAAGTGCATTGGGGAAACTTCAAAGGAGATCAAAATAATGCTTTGAAGTTTCATGGCACATTGGCCATCTCCTTTTTTTTATTTTTTTTATTTTTTTTATTTTTTTTTTGAGACAGAAGAAGAAATGTGGGCTCTATTTTAAGCACAGGCTCCTAGACCTTGCCAATATAACATTGCAAGGTGCACTTCTAATATACAACTATGCTTACAACAATAGGGAGAGTAATAACTACATTAAATTAGAATGGTAGTTACTGAATCCTGTCTTTCAAGTTGATTTTTTTTTAGACTTCATTTTACTAAGGTTGAATTATCAAAAAGGAAGGGGGGTCTCTGGCAGTTCATTCATCTTCAAGTAGTATGAGAGTCAACCATTCTCAGCTATACGTTTTTGCAAATAATATTTCAGAGTATGTGTTAATAAAAGTAACACTTCCATGAACTGAAGGCTGAATTTTATCATATTTGAAGGGAATGTATTCAGAACACAATTTTGTGATTTTTCAAACAAAGACAATGTCCAACTGCGTCTGGCTGTATCAGTGGAAATTAACCTCTTAATATCATCTATCTGCATCATTTCTGGATATGTTTACATCTAATGACAAATAGTCCATGTAAGTCTCCCCCAGTATAGCTTGGGTTAGAACTCATTTCTTAAATGACACACAGAAAGACTGGAGGCAGGAAAATTATTCTCTTGTGAAAGTTACTGCCTGGCACTGTCTTGTCATCTCTTTAAAAATAAACCTTGATAGTATTTGATGGAGAGTATTCCATCAAATGGCCATCCGTCGGGAGTGCTTTGAGGGTGTTCCTGCATGGCAGGGGGTTGGACTGGATGGCCCGTGTGGTCTCTTCCAACTCTACATTTCTATGATTCTATGATTCCATGATTCACTGTGTCACAAAGAGACAGTACTTTTCTTCTCTCTCTCCCCCCGCCCCCCGCCATACTCTGACTATGGCTGGCTTTTCTGTAATGCAATGTGAGGTTGTCACTTTAGGTGTCATGTTCCAGAAGAAATGCCCTTTTCCTTCAGTATCCATCTTTTTATATAGCTATAACCAAGCGAGTTGTGGATAGGTGGCATTTGGAACTTTATGCTTGCAGTGCTGTTATTTTGGAATAAGTTTTATTGAACCTGGTGGGAAAATGGTCTAAGATTCCTTCAGTAATTCTCCTTGGTATCCCTTCACACTCCCTATTGACATGTCCTATGAATTTCAGAGGGTTTTCTTAGACAATGAATACTCAGAGGTGGTTTGTCCTTCTCTGAAATATAGCCTACGATACTTGGTATTCCCTGGTAGTCTATCATTCAAGTAAGGCTAACCCTGCTTAGCTTTCAAGAACAGACAAGATATGGTGCCTGCAGGGTGTTTAGGTTCTAGTAATTCTCCTACTTTGACTCACACCATAGTTCAAGCTCTTTCTTTGTCAAATGCTTCTAAGTAACAAACTTTGCATGGTGTGTGAGCATAACAGTAGAAGAAAAGTACTGCCGGATCACATCAAATGAACACTTCATCCAGTATCGTATCTCCCACAGTGAAGCAACATCTGCTTCTAGCAAGCCCACAAATGAAAGGCAATATTTCTGTCCTCTGGCTGTTTGCCTTCAAGCAACTAGCATTCTGGACCTAAAGATTTTGTTCAGCTATCATGGCTAACAGGCAGTGATAGAAGTATTCTGCCTCCAGGTATCGCTATGATCTCCCTTTTTTAGCCATCTAAGCCACTGGTTATGGCCACATCTGGTGGTAGCAAATAACCAAATGCTAATTAAGTATTGGATGCTTAGAAACAATTCACACTAGCAGTCTATATATTTGACATATTTAAATAATGTGATCTTAAATGTATAGTCCCATGGGCAGGAAATCATATTTTTGCTCAAAGTGTTATTGACTAACATTTTGTCACTTGACATTGTGTTGCATACATTTTGATAAGCAGGAGTTATTCTTATTAAATGTGCCACCAGACCATAATCAGAGAAAGCTCCTTCCTTCCTTCCTTCCTTCCTTCCTTCCTTCCTTCCTTCCTTCCTTCCTTCCTTCCTTCCTTCCTTCCTTCCTTCCTCTCTCTTTGCATCATTACATTACAAGATTTTAAGGTCATAACAACACAAGTATGGATTTTTCAGCTGAAGGCATATCAAAATCCAAAGCTTAAAAGAGTTTCTTTTTTTGACTTCAGTCATTAGAATTACCCCGTTATTATGGTTGGTAACCATCCAAACTAATGGATGCTTAACAGTTTGCCACTGCTTCTCCTCTCCCATTATGATCGTTTGTTCAGCATTTATGAGAAGAACATCTCTGTGATACAGAGAAGATACCTGCTTTTTTATACAAGCTGTCCAATTCTTAGATTATACTTCAGTTTTAACATACTGATGGTATTCTGAGACACAACGGTCATTAAAATAAATGAAATAAAGGAGCTTGTGTGCAACAGGTAATAAAGACACTACATAATTGTACTCAGGACCCAGAGAGTCCCTAAGTAACAGTAAAAATCAAATTCTCAGTGAGATCATTCCATTTGTTTTATAGAAGAAAAGTGAGTAGTGAGTAGGAATCCATTCTTGATCCTGTAGGTAAGGAGATATATAAAATATCTTTGCTAATTGTATAAAAAAGATTTTTTTTCTTTTAAGAAAATAACAATATATAGGACATATTGGATTAGTAGTGAGTGTGTTGCAGATGTCCTCAATTTCTTGCTTCCGTTGCAAAAGATGTACATTGTTCTTATGGATAACTGTCTCAGAGGAGACACAGGTCTGAGAATATTGTCGCTAGATTCTAGGGCGGGGAGAAGTAATGACTGAATTGCAGGACATTCTGCAGTTAAGCCATTTGTGTGTGTGATGGCAAAAATGATTCAGGTTTGCATTATCTTACTTAGTGCAAACTCTATGCTTGTTATTTTGAAAAGTCAGCCAGTGCTCTAAATGTTTTAGATGTAGATCTGTTGCTGCACTTTGGAAAATGTGTTTAAATGGAAATAGTCCTATTAAGACTCTTAATGTTGACAAATCTATAAATTTATAAATAGACCTAAAATGTCTGAAGTTCAATAGCACATGGAGTGATTGGCCCTATGATGATTTCTTCCTTGCTTTCTCTATGCTCAATAAATCAGTAAAAGTGTGTGTGTGTGTGTGTGTCTCTGTGTGCATAAAATTACTTTCCAGGTTCTAGCACAGGTAAATATAAAATGTAACAAATAGGATAGATTGACATATTTTATATATACATAGCTATTCTAGAGCTTTGCATTGCAAAAGGTTTAGTAATTCATCACTGAGTCAGAGAAGGGAAGTCAAAAACTTTTGTCTGAATGACCAGTCAGACAGTAAGCCAACTGTGTCTTTCCATTCCATCCCTGAATTTAAAGTACTGATGCTTACTTATAAACCCCTACACAATTATCAATAAGGTACATGACATCATACTTGAAGAACTTTTTCCAAAGACGCTGTTCTTTAATCATAGAATCACAGAGTTGAAAGACCCCACAAGGACAATCAAGTCCAACTCACTACCATGAAGGAATATACCACCAAAGCATTCCCAACAGATAGTCATCTCAACTTCTGTTTAAAAACCTCCAATGAAGGAGACTCCACCACACTCTGAGGCAGTATATTCCACTATCAAACTGTTCTTAGGCCATTTCCACACTACATTGTTATAGTGCTATTATTCCACTTTCAGCATCCTATCGAATTCTGGGCTTTGCCATTTTTTTTGGGGGGAGGCATTTAGAATTCTCAGCCAGAGAGCTCTTTGGCCTCAGTAAACAACAAACTCCAGAATTCCACAGGATGTTAAAAGTGGAATAATAGCACTCCAACAGTGCAGTGCAGAAATGGTATTACTGTCAGGAAGTTCTTCCTACTGTTTAGATGGAACCTCTTTTCTTGATATTAGGTGGGTAGCAGGACCAGTGGAAACTCTGCTACCTGAGGCAAAGACACACCTATCCAAGCATAAATGTGGGTTATGCCTTTCTTGGGTGGCAGTGACCATGTTCTCCTACAAGTTGTTATACAGGGAAAAAGAGAAGCCAAATATGATCAGCATGCATCCTTATCTTCAAGAAAGCTGATTTTTATAAAGTTAGAGAAATACTGGGTCGGATCCCATAGTGAGAAATGCTTAAAGAGAAGGGAGTTCACTATGCATGAGAGTTTTTTAATGGTAAGATATTGAAGGCAAAGTTGCAAACAATTCCAATAAGGAGTTAGACGGGAGGTGTCCAAAGAAACCAGTGTGAATGTACGAAGAGATTTCAGATGAATTGGGATTTAAAAGAGACATATATGAGAAATAGAGGCAGGGAGAAATCACCAAGATGAATCTAAACAAATAGTTGGTATTTGATAGAGGGAAAGTCAGAAAAGCTAAAGCTCAGAATGAGCTCAAGGTTTCAAGAAGGGTTTCGAATAATTAAAAGTGGGGTTGGGACTACATTCAGAGGAAGAAGGCTTGTTACCTTGACTTCTGGGGGTTCCTGGGGGACACCCTGGTTCGCTCAAAATGCAAAGTTTGGGGAAATTAGCAGAGCACTGGCTTCAGCAGAACTGAGGGTAGGACAACACAGCGAGATCTTTAACCCAGTTTTTACGGGGTCAGACCACACGAAAACCCAGGGAAAATGTTCAATCATCATGTTTTGTTGAGGGGAATTCACTCATTCATGTACACAAAATACATACAATCACACATTCACACAAGAGCTAACTGAAAGAGAAAGGGACAAAAAATTATAGAAAGGTTGAGGGGTTTGGGAGATTTATAATTGGGATTTATAATTACAAGTCCAGAAGAGTAGTGAAGAGCAAAAATGTATTTTGGCTTAGATATGACCTAAGGACAGTTCTCATTCAGGAGCCAGATGGACAGAGTGATGGGTAGACCTTCGAGAGACTGCCCTGGGCATCTTGAAAATATCCTATGGCAGAGAAGTTTCCAGATGCAAGACAAAAGGGAACCTTTTGTGGACAATGGTCTTTTGTCTGTTGATGGGCTTAGTGCTTGATTGACAAAGACATGATGGGTGTTGTGATAGCTGTCTATTGTGGGTGCTGTGAGGAAAGAGGAAGGAATCTGGTTTTACAAGGGATGGACATCTGTCAATCAGTGTCCTGGTGGGCTTGTCACAGTTGGGTTCCCTGGAAAATTCCAGCTTCTATTTAAGCCTATTATCCACAGGAATGGTGTGTATTTGCCTGACAAATGACTCAGTCGTACCTGGAGGAAGTTTTGAGTTGATCTGTCCTTCTCATGTTTACAGTCAAATTCCTTACCTCACTTGGTTTTACCTCTAAGGCACCTTTCAGGTCTGATTTTGATATAGTTGCCAATCCAATATTGTGCCAATTAGGTATGGTGCCCATCCAAACCATACTAATACTGGGGACCCCCAAAGCAAGGACTTACAAGCAAACAAGAAAATTGTAGGGCTATCGTGTGGAGAAAATGGTGAATCGATAGGAGGAGCAGAGAGAACGTGTAATTGTTCTGTCTTTGCTTCAATCTTCTCCCAAAAAAGAAAACAGCATTCTACCTGGCAAAGACAGAACAAATGATGTAGGGGATGGGACTACAGCCCAGAACTGATAAAGAGGAAATTAAAGAATACCTAGCTCCTCTAAATGAATTCCCACAGTCAGATGAAATGCATCCAAGAGTACTAAAGGAAACTGCAGATGTAATCTCATAGCCATTATCAATAATCTTTGAGAATTTTTGGAGTATGGGGAAGGGAAGGGAAGGGAAGGGAAGGGAAGGGAAGGGAAGGGAAGGGAAGGGAAGGGAAGGGAAGGGAAGGGAAGGGAGCATTTTTTTTAAAGGACCTGAGCAACTACTAACAGTCAGCTTGATATCTATACCAGGTCATTAAATAGGACAGGTCATTAAATAGTTATAAAGGAATGATGTGACTACTAAAAGTCATCATGGGTTTTCCAAAGTCATGCCAAACCAATTTCATCTCTTTTTTGATACAATAACAAACTTGGTAGATGAAGGAGCATTGCGGACTGTAGTATATCTTAATTTCAGTAATGATTCTGGACAAGGTGTCCCATGATATTCCTGCAGGTACACTGTGAACTGTGAGCTATACAATGCTAGTGGTAAGGCAGATTTGATATTTGTCTCTCATCAACAATTCTTGTTCATTACAGAAAGGAGTGACTAGTGACCTAGACACAGTGTTGTTCAATATCTTTATAACTGACCTGGATGATAGAATAGAAAGAATATTCATCAAATTTATAGATGACATCAAATTAGGAAAGCTATCTAATACCCCTGGAGGACAGAGTCATAATTCAAAATTTGACAAGATTGGAGAACTGGGCCCAGACTGACAAAATTAATTTCAACAAGTAGAAATGTAAAGTATCACAAATATAGGATGAGTGATGCTTGACTTGAGAGCAGTTTGTATAAAAATTTTATAGGGGTCATAGTAGACCACAAGCTAAATATAAGTCAACATTTTTGATGTGATACAATTGTTACCAGGCTGTACACCCCCACACTTTTACATGCTGTAATTGTCAGGATGTATTTATTGCCATTGATATACAATGTATCCTGATGTGACTGTATGACCAAGCTGAACAAGACAAAGATACTGGACAAATACATGCGATGCGAAGTAGGTCAGAAACCCCTCTAGGCATAGCCAGGTCATAGCCAGGACATCACCAGGTAACTCCAGAGATAATAGGCTTAAGCTAAGCTGTAATAACTCTGCTTTCAGACAAGAGCAATGGAGAAGCTCCCATCAAACCACTGATTGTTTCAAAGATTACTAGCTGTTCCACAACACATATAGCTTTATCAAGAGCCTTTCAAGATATGGCTCTGCATTTGTGGAATGGTCTTCCTTTGGTCCTCTGGCTGGAGGAGGCTGTCACCTGTTTTCATAAAGGGCTAAAGATCTCCCTCTTTGATTCACCATCATAAGCCACTGAGTTGTGTTTAGGGTGCTAAGATGGGTAGAGATTGGTGGGGTGTTGGGGATTTCAGTCCATATATTGTGATATTGTTATATTTATTGTCTTTGTCCTTTACTGTATATGTTGATGTTCTGCCCTTTGGTGAAAAGGACATTATAAATAAATATTATTAGTATTAGTATTAGTATTAGGCCCTTTCCACACACTACCTGTTCCTGGTGGCATCCCATGAGCATCTCGGTAGAGGTTCTCCTGGGACAGGAGTGAAATAGGAATGGTCCCCTCCACACTGACTCCTCCTTCTGCAGCGCAGCTGGGTACTGTCCCAGGCTGTGCTGAGGCAAGAAGTGCAACCATTGTGCTTCCAGGACCTCCACACAGCAGGTAAGTATGGGACAGCAGAGGGCTGCACAATCACCAGTCATTGATGGGGAAAACTTGTCAATAATTTGCAGTGCAACTGCACTGCCTGGAGACAGGAGAAGGATGGGACCTGAATGAAATCATGCAGAACCATCATCTAGGTCCTGTTCTTCTCCCATCCTCAGTGTCCTGTGGAAAAGGTCTTGGTATTAATATTAGTGTTAGTATCAGTATTAATATGCATCTCTGGCCTTCAACACGGGTCAGAGGGTCAGGAGAAATGAACAGGTGAGAGCTTCTTTCTTTCTTTCTTTCTTTCTTTCTTTCTTTCTTTCTTTCTTTCTTTCTTTCTTTCTTTCTTTCTTTCTTTCTTTCACATCTGCCAGCTGAGGTGGTTGCCTCCTGGAGCCTAATGGTGGGACCAATTATGGTAGGCGACAACCAGTGTGGCAGCTTTCTTGGATGAGATTCTCAATGAAATACCCATCCTGGATGTACTTTGTTTCCCTCCAAAGATGCCTGTTGGAGCTAGTTGAGGAATTTTGTTATATCCCTAAAGCTTTTAATGTAGCAGCTGAATTTATTTTCACTTTGCTCCTATTGCATTTGTGTGCTTTTCATACCTTAGGTATTTAAACTTATTAGTGAAGTGATATGCTGTTTGCTTCTTTCTAGTGTCCAAATTGATTGTGAGCTGTCCCAAAAGCATAATGTTAAAAGACGAGATAAATAAATAGGTTGCTGCTAGCAGTTTCTTTTCCTTTAACATTCTAGCAGGATCTACAGATGACAGTCACCCATGCCAATTTATTTTTATATTTTAAATAAACCCACAATTGTAAGATATATAGTTTTCCTAGTTTTATTAGTGTAGTTCATGTTACATCCAAGAAAGGGGCTGCAGGGAGGAGCTAAGCTGCACTGCTGCCCATATACCTGATGTATCACAAGGTGTGGTCTCGTTCTCCCAATACTAACACATTCAGTGTGTACATCTACACTGGGACAGTCTTTCAAAGAGGAAAAGTGAGGCTGACATCTCAGGCACAAGATGCTGAAATGCACAGAATGGATAGAGCTGTGTGTTCCTGGTGATCTGCTCTGTATATGTAATGTAACCCTAAGCTTCCCAGTTGCCCTCATGTGCCACAGAAGGTGCACTGTCATCACGAGTACTTAAATAATGGTAAATTGCCATTCAGCTGTTGACAACATCAGTGGAGGAGGAGGGATACTATCTTGTCCAAGTTTCTGTACAAAGAAGTACTGGGGGGTGGGGACAGATGGGACAATTTAGGAAGTAAACTGGTGCCTAGCATTTGCCAAGCAAACAATGTACAGAAATGTTGATCCTTTTGGTTATAGGGGCAGCCTGTAAATGCTGACTCGATATGCATACATTTCTATCTCTTAACACAGAGCAGAATATCTGCAACCACTTCTTCACACAAGCTTGTTTGTGTATAACATGCATTCATAAGGAGAGAATGTATAATATGTGAAAGAGGCTATTATGCCAATAAACACTCAATCCTTTGAAAGCTGCCTGAAGGTGAGATGTCCAATTGAATGGAGCATTTTTGCTGAAGAAAGTACACTATTCCTTTCTAGGAGAACATTTCTCTCACAATTTGTGTTAAGATTTTTCAGAGGGCTAATTAAAAAAAATCTTTCCTTCCTTCCACAACCTCTGTCCTCCATGGGGATGTGAACAGCTCTTCATTCTCAGTGTTGCTGAGATTCTCCAAATCCTCCCTTTATTTTCCTTTCACCACTGTGTCATATCAGCATATTTTGGGTTTCCTTCTCGCACTGATTTTCAGACTGTCAAATCCATTTTTCTTCCAAATTTACAATCTTTTTTCCCTACAAGTCACCTAATTTATGCAACTGTAGTAGTAGTGTCAAACCTATCACAGTGTTTTCTTGGCAAAATTTGTTCAGAGGGGGTTTGCCTTTGCCTCCCTTGGAGGTTGAGAGAATGTGACTTGACTAAGGCCACCCAATGGATTTCCATGACTGAGTTAGGATGTAAACCCTTGTCTCCAGAGCCATAGTCCAATGCTCAAACCACTATAGCATGCTGACAAATAGGAAGACAGACAGACAGACAGATATTCTGGCAGGTAGACACACAGGAGATAGATATCCCTGTTGCTGTTACTCATGTTTCTTTATCGAGAAAAATGACCTTTTTTCTGTAAATATGAATTTAGCAACTTTTTTTTTTTTTTTTGCCATTATTGCATGCCTTCAAGTCATTTCCAACTTATTGTGACCCTAAGATGAACCTATCATGGATGTTCCAGGGCTGAGAGTGGGTGATGCAGTCAAGGTCACACAGTGGGTTTCCCGTGGCTGAGCAGGGATTCAAACTCTTGTCTCCAGAGCCATAGTCCAATGCTCAAATCACTATATAACGCCACCTCTCTCTCCAACTTTTGCCCATACGGAAAGGTTTGCTTATATGTTTCTTTTCAAATTGCCTTTTTTTTCCTCTCAAACTTTAAAATATGTACACAATGTTGTATGCACATTGTTTCCCCCACATACCTTGAAGGGGAGTGAATGTTCAAGGTGAGACATACATTTTCTCACAACCGGTCTCAGTTGGTGTGGAAAAAAAAATGTTACTTTCCTTGTCTTGTCCAGCTAATTTTCTTTCCACCTTTATCCACCATACAAGAGTTGAAAAGAAAAGAAAAGAAAATATCCACAGGAGTAAATAAAATGTAGAGGAAGAAAGCTGCATGCAATTAATCAACATAATGTGTAGTTTGACCCTGGGGTGAACAGCACTTACACATGACAGGCATGTATGGTTCTGCATATGTATGCATTGTGATAGGGGAGGAAAATATAATAGGTTGTAAATGAAGTGTAACCTTCAGTCAGAATACATTCTGGAGCCCTTGGATAGATATAGCAACAGGAAGTGAAATGTTAGGAACAAAAATAGGATAAATTCTTGCCTACTCCATTGCTGAAAAATGTTCTTCATGATAAACAGAAAGATAGACAGACAGGCAGACATTCCAGCAGGTGGACAGACAGATGATAGATATCCCTGTTGCTGTTACTCATATATCTCTTCATTGAGAAAAATGCTGTTTTATCTGTAAATATGAATTTAGGGGGATTTTTTTGCCATTGTTGTTGCATGCCTTCAAGTCATTTCTGACTTATTGCAACCCTAAGATGAACCTATCATGGGTTTCCCCTGGCTGAGAATATGTAATGCACCCAAGGTCACACAGTGGATTTCCAGGTCAACTGGGGAAGCAAACCCTGGTCCCAAGGGTTGTAATCCAGTTGTCAAACCATTAGACCACACTGGCTCTACCTCAGTCCAAAGCTGAGAAGCTCTGTATAAACCTCTGATTTTTGCTGCTGTTTGGTATAGTGATAGAAATTGTTGTTAAAGAAACTCTAGATGGGACTGACAAATTACAGAACTACACCAGCAGTATACTCATTTGTTTTAATCTAATAAGGTTGGCATTAACTAGACTTTCTTCTGTCCTTTAAAAATGATAGTTAAAATATCCGAAATGTCATATCCTGCTTATTTTTTTATTATTATGTTAGCATTTCTGGTACCTAATAAATACTATTTTTGCCACTTTGTTTTGCTAGATGTTGGCTTGATTTCTGTTTCTGTTTTATAACCTATTTGTCACCGGCTATTTCCTGTACTTTGCTGCCTAAAGCAAAGTTTGAAAACACACTAAACCCTTATGCTCTAGGATTACTTTACTAGTGCAAACAGCAAATGGAAGATCTACTGAACAAAGAAACTGAAATCCAAGTTCATTTGGGAAATGAGGTTGCTTGCTGAACATGGAAAGAGGATATCAGGGATATATGAGGATTTTTTATTACTGACAACACTATGGGATATTTATTTATTTATTTATTTAAAAGAGCTAAGATACAGCTACCTTTTAAAAACTAGCTTCTTATCATTATTTTATTTTCCTGATAATGACCGTATTACCTATGCTACATGGGCACTGAAATTTAATGAGGGAGAAGGTCATCTGCATGTAAACAGAGAGGCCAGACATGGTATTATGGGTTAAAAATACTGGTCACAACTTTAGTGCAAATACAACATTCAGTAATTAACTAAGTAATCAAGTATATCCCGGTATGGTAGAAGGGACACAGGGCCCGATGGTTTCATGAACTGGGAAATGGCCAAGCAGGGCATGTAGCCATGGATATAGGTTAAACATCTGGTAGAATGTGGTATATCGAGTGGTGATCATTCTCCTATGGTCCACTGGTATAAGTTCACTTGCCCAGAGTGCAGGTTCCATCTCCCTTAGTGTCAGTCCCCCATACCAGTTATTTCCCTATATGCAATGGCAGGGGGGTACGCCATCTTTTGTCATCTAATGGACACATTTAGTTACTTTTATCACTGTGGGATTATAGCCTTGGTAAAAGGTGGATGATGAATATCACATAGTTTAATTGTTGACATGATGTGTCTCATGCTGCTGCCACTTTTTTTTTTTGTATGTGTGTTTGTTCGTGTGTGTGTGTGTGTGTGTGTGTGTGTGTGTGGATGGGTTCTAGGTTGAAAAAAAGAGATGAAGAGTGTGTTTTGTATCACAGGCCAAGACCTTTATAGCATTCAGATTGTGGTTTCACAAAAGTAACTAAGGATATCAGTTTTAGTTGCACTTGAAGAATGGCATAGGAGGAAATGGACTGGAGACCATGGAAATTCATGCTGTACTACCAGACAAATCTGCTGTTTTGCTCCAGCAAATTAAAATAGCCTTGGACTTTTTAGATTGCTATTTTCACAGTAGTTAACTACTTTTATGCCTTGGAAATGCTTTGAATTTCTTTTTAAATGTAACTTACTAAGACCATTTCTGCACAAGACTGTTATAGCGCTATTATTCCACTTTCAACATCCTATGGAATCCTGGGATTTGCAGTTTTGGGAGGCACCAATGGCCCCTCCTGAAACTGCAAGCCCCAGGATTCCATAGGATGTTGAAAGTGGAATAATAGTGCTATAACAGTCTAGTGCAGAAATGGTCCAAGTCTGGTAGAAGTCTAACTATATCAACATGACATACATTGAAACAGGCACCCTCATTACAAGCAATGATATCAAATTAAAAATGCAGATTTGACTTAGCCAGATATTGGATGGGATTCAGAGTTGGTCTCCTTATTGACAAATGGTTCAGTTAGCTGTCTCATAAGAGATGGCAAACAGCTAAGTCCCAGGTATCCTCACTGTTCCTGATCAATGTATGCCAGTCATTTGGATCAGGGAGCAAAAGTAAAAGATCAGGAGTAAGCGGAGGAGGGGAAGGGGAAAACAGTATGATCTTCTCGTTTGAAGATTTGGAGAGGAGAGGGAGAACCAGATGAATGACTTCAAATTCATCACACACTAACTGTTGTCTGTCTTACTTACTTACTTACTTACTTACTTACTTATTTACTTATTTATTTTGGAAGACTGCTACCTGATTGCTTGCACACTGTTCTAGAGTTCTGAAAGGATGCGGGCACCCTTTCCTTAGCCAAGGTAAAGTGTAGTTTAAATAAGTTTTGAGACAGAGGGTCTTTCCACACTACACTGCTATAGTGCTATTATTCTACTCTCAACATCCTGTGGAATTCTGGGGTTTGTAGTTTACTGAGGCCAACAAGCTCTCTGGCTGAGAATGTCCCTCCCTGAACTGCAAACCCAAGGATTCCACAGGATATTGAAAGTGGAATAATAGCACTATAACAATATAGTGGCCAAAGGCCCACAGACTGAGAAAGAGGAGAAGAGTGAACTAAAAGGCAAATACAATTTTTCCTATGAGTATGGATATTATTGAGTGGGCAGGAGTGTGCTGGTGGCTTCTCTAGGCATCTGATGTGAGGCAGTAAAATTTCCTGTTCACAGTACTGTTAACATGTACCTGCAACTATGCTTAGTGTGCATATTTGCATACAAAAATATATGTAAATATACACATAACCAAATAAAATTTGATCACCAGTTATCCCTTCTTTAACAAGAAACAAACACAGTGTTTCAGAAACTTCCCTTGCTCAGGGAACAAGGATAAGAATAACTAACAATACAAAGTTGTTATTGAATAGGACCCAGGATTCCGTCTCATTCAATATTGTCTAATATGAGTGGAGGTGTCTCTGAGCCCAGCTATTTGAGATTAGATTAACAAGGACTGCAGGTCCTATACAGACCTAAACCACATTTTGTGTACCAAGAAGGTACACAATGGCCTCTCCCTTCAGGGTGAAAAAGGTCTAGAGAAATCCAGACATTTGGTATCTGGCTTCAGCAGCATGTCTACACTAAACAGTGCAATAAAAGTTTGAACTGTGAAAGAATGGGATTCTTCTCTCACTGATCCTGCTGTAGCTCTGGTTGCCTGCCTACAACAGGCAAGGTAACAGCAGCTGTCTCCCTTATGCATGTGCAGACAACGGGGAAAAAAGGAGGAAAAAAGGAAAAGCAGATAAGCCCAGTACTCATCAGATCTTAAAGAAGAATAAAAGTCTAGCCACTAAATGGAAATTATAAGACAGGAGCATGCTGGTGAAAGAAAAAGTAATCACCCCTTGAAGGATATATTTTGGAAAAGGTTTTCAAGCAGTATTTGGAATACCCAAAATGTTTTTGTTTACTTATCCAAGGCATACCTTATAAGGCTCTTTCATCTCTCATATTTGTATTATTTGTTCTAGATTAAAATAAGTTTGCTGCAAGTGCAGCAACCTTTTTCTTTTCTTTATTTCCTGTTAAACAGGTAATGCCCAGAAACATATCTACTTTATTAACTGAGGTATTATTTTAAAAAATTCACAGAACTAACTTTATAATATCTGTATCTATATCTGTAACAGTTAAAAGGATGACAATGTACAGCAACAACAACTGACATTATGGCAGATGATGATGATGGTGATGATGATTAACAGCTGTATAGGAGGGACTTTATGAAAATGGTATCTTCCACACATACGGCACATACAACAAGAAGCATTCACTCAGGTACGTCAGAACCCATGTTAATTAGGTCTCCCTAGGTCATCATCAAAGTGTTGAATTGGGTCTGGAAATAAACAGGTGGCCAGTGTAATAACCAGCTGAATACGCTCACAACTTCCTGTGCCTGTCAGGAAAAAGGCTGTGATTATTCTGCAACAACGGCTGCAGCTTCTGAACCATTTTCAAGGGCATGTATAACACACTGCTGTGGTTGATCTCAAAGTAACAAGTGCATCGAGGGCAGCTGTCAGACTCGTATGATCACAACACATGATGCCTTCTGATGCTTGGATAGCCTTTCAGTTTTATAAGAGGAAAACTACTTTGAATTCTCCAGGGCCATGGTAGTGATACTCTTTGAAGTAAACCATAAGGCTACAGCAGGCTTCCCAGGACTGGTAGAGGAGTTCAAAAAAACGGTTGCAAGGTCACCATGTTTTCTGACTTTTCTCAAAGTCACTATTTCTATGTATCAAGGTAAGCTAAGTGTGGTCCCCATGCTGCATGTTGACCCCAAACTGTCTAACTGTCCCAGTTTGGCAGGGACAGTCTTGGTTTAATTCTCCAGTATTCCACTTCGTCAGCTGCCTTTACTTTCTCCTCCCATTCCCCCCTTTGACCTGGCTTACTTCAGCTGCTGCAAACAGAGTGCAAAATGAAATAGTAGTTTGCACAAAGTTAATACAATGAGGTAGGGGATAAGAAAAGTCGAAGTAGAATGTTGCCATTCCCTGTAGACACATCCTCTCCTGGCCTGCGTGTTCTTCCTCATTAATGAATGTTGCCATCTTGACCACACGCTGATGTTTCTTGGCCATGTTGTAAGGCCCCACTTTGGGGGTCCCTGATATTAGTATGGTTTGGATGGGCACCATACCTAGTTGGCATCATATGTACTTGGCAACACATTTTATTGGCTTTGATATCAAATTCAAACCTGAGAGCTGATGGAGAGGTCACACCAAGAGAGGGAAAGAATTTGACTCTAAATATGAGAAGGATAGGTCAACTCGAAACTTCCTCCATGTAAGACTGAATCATTTGTCAGACAAATACATACCATTCCTGTGGATAATAGGCTTGAGTAGAAGCTGGAATTTTCCAGGAAATCCACCTGTGAGGAGCCCACCAGGACACTGATTGACAGACATCCATCCCTTATACACCTGGATTCTTTTCTCTGTCCTCACAGCACCCACAATAGACAGCTATTACAACACCCATCATATCTTTGTAAATCAAAGCACTAAACCCATCAACAGGCAAAAGACCCATTGTCCACACAGGTTCCCTTTGTCTTGCATCTGGAAACTTAACTGC
The DNA here is from genome assembly GCA_030412105.1 of Cyclura pinguis. Lineage (NCBI taxonomy): Eukaryota > Metazoa > Chordata > Lepidosauria > Squamata > Iguanidae > Cyclura > Cyclura pinguis. The sequence continues at coordinate 163,631,940 of CM059602.1, forward strand.
CACAGGCTATTTTCAGGGTACAAATACCCCTGATTTCAAGAAACCCAGTGCTGTCTCTTACCTTTCTGAGAGCCACTCTGTCCGTTTGATTCCTGAACTGATAACTGCCCTTGGGTCCCCAGTACCCTGAGTCACCTTGTCCCACTTCTCTGCTTCCCATCAGATCTGGTAAATATCGCCCGCACCCTTCACAGTCTCTATCCGCTTTCCTCCCTTCCTTTCGGTTAGCTCTTGCAAAAATGTGTGATTGTGTGTATCTTGTGTGCATGCATGAGCGAATTCCCCCCAATAAAAGCACATTTTTAGCTTTAATCTTTGGCTGGTTCTTTTCCTGCCTATGCCCATAAACACTGGAAAGATCTCTCTAAGGTGCACCCCTCTCACAGCCTCCTGATTTTGAGCTAATTAATTCCCCACTTTTGTGAGGAGGTATTTGGCATTGTAGGATGATCCTTGTGGCACCTACGTTTTGGGGTAACAATGTGTCTCAGCTTTCATCTATGGAATGTTGTATGGTGTGTGACCCAGGAGTCCTTGTACCCTATATATATTTATACAACCACAGGTTTTTTTTTTATTTATCATTTTTGTATATTATTTTAATACAAAACAAATATTTAAAAACAGTTTCTCCATCATATTTTTATCTACATACATGAAAGTTTACTGTATTTTCTTATCCACCCCAGTTTTAAAGCAAAACAAAATCAAAAGAAGAAGAAGAAGAAGAAGAAGAAGAAGAAGAAGAAAAGACTAGCAGCACCCTCTAAAATATTTGGGGGTACAACAGGCCCTATTGCTGCCTTTTCTTGGGGCTATTAGGGCTGTATAAATCCCCCTCCAATAGAATGTGACTTTAAAAATAAAATTCCGTACTAACCTAAAGCAGATTAGGAGAGGGCAAGACAGCTAATTTTACCAATAAATCCCCACTTTTTTGTGTTTTATTTAGGAAAATAAGAAAGTGTAGAGTAAATAGGGCTGACAGCCTCCAGAGTATGGAGAGGTCAGATATGGTTCCCCACACCTCTATATTTTGCCTGGCAGTGGTCTATACATGCAAGGACTAGATGTAGTTAATTTGTGCCAAACAATTGGCACAGTTGTTTGGCTCAAACAATTCACAACTCACTGTACAAAAAAGTTATTTGCTTATTTTAATTTCATTGCATGTGGCTTGAGATATATTTCATTTCCACTAAAGCATTATTTGAAGTGTGATCCTAGCTATGCACATTAACCTTACTAACCAGATGACTATTTGTAACTTCCGTTCTCATTTGAATTTTATATTTGGGGTTTTCTGTAGTATACCTCTGTGACATTTTTTAAGTTTAATGACATATACATTTTCAAGTTGAATGAATGAATGAGTAAAAGAAAGAAAGGAAGGAAGAGGAGGAGGAGAACACTTTGTGAATTAGAAAACAAACAGATTTAATCAAGGGCTTCTTGTAAAAGGGCATGTTGTTTTTCATGGTGTGGCTCAAATTCAAAGGAAAAATAAAATACATGAATGGGCTTCCAGGCCTATGAAATCCATACAGTTTTTTTAAAAGTACAATTAAACAAAAGCCTCATTAATAAAATTATTTGTGTGGGGCTGGCTTACAAAGCCATCTCCGACAAAACCAAAATCCTCAGGGGAGAGAGGGGGAAAAAGGGAAGAAAAGAGTGCTGACACTTAAAATGCAAGTCACATCTGCAAGTGTTATCAAATTAGAAAGACAGGAATTAATTAAGTTCTAGGAATGAGAATCCAGCATTTTTAATGATAAACCAGGAAAGAATTTGCTTAATCAAATGCCACACTGGCATTGCTGTTATTGATCCTTTTGCATGGCTGCCTTATTGAACCTTGGTTTTAAGAAGAGAATTGAAAGATCAAAATAGTTGGACTGTAGCTGAAGAAATGCTTTACATATGGGTTGGTGTTAGATTATGGTGACATTTAGGTTTTCAGTGTTGCAAAATTTGTTCCCCCCCAGCTCAAAAGCTGCTGGCTATCTTTGTTCTCTTTTCAATGTTACCATCTCCATTCACCAGGACCTATGCAATTTTTCCTTACTTGGCATCTCAGTAAAAAAGCATTCATGTTTCTTTCCACTCTTATTGTTCTTATTCTCTTTTTAGCCCCCCCCCCTTCACTTCATATCCTTGGTTTTTAAATAGACCTGTATTATTCATGACTGACTGAGCTGGACCCAGCTAATCGAATGTATGTGTTGCTTTGCCAAGGATATCTCAGGCACCCTGGTTACACCTGAAGATAGGCCAGAGAAGATAAAATGAGGACGTGGCCAGCTGACTAAGGTCCTTTCCACACCTTACCTTTTTTCGGCCCTGGGGTGCAGGGATCATGCTAACAGCCTCCAGTGAGAGGCTCTCACATCCCTGCTGCTTCAGCTCTGCACGAGCTGCCTGCTCCCAAGCAGGTGGTGCGAGAGCCCCACGTCTTCCTTTCCAGGCTGCACTGGGGCAGGAAGCATGACCGCTGTGGCTCCAGAGGCTCTGCACGCACAGCAAGTGCGTGTGGGGCCCTGGAGCAATGAGAGATCATGCTCCATTTTTGGCTGAAAGCCGAAAATGGAAAAGTGTGCGAGTGGCACATGCCCTACCCTAGAGCATCGCGCAATTGTGAGTGTGTCATGTAGATCGCTCCTCACAATTGCACAATGCTTCAGGTACCCTTTCACATGGCAAATGCCGTGTGAAAAGGGCCTAAGTTGTATATCCTGAGCTATTATTATATTATTCTATGCATATTTGTTATATGCAGATTCTACCTAGAAAACACATAAAGTTTCTATGAGGTTCCTTGGCCCACAAAGACAGATTAACAAGCTAGCCTGGGATTGGAAACTAGGATGGGGAAGTTCTAACTCAATGCTGGTCATGGCTGATTGAGATCAGAATCCAATATCATAGGTTCCAGTCTCTGAACTAGGCTTTTTTGCCTGGAGTAGAACTATGGTAACTCAGATAACTATGAGTTTAGTTGCAGTCTTTGTCTGATAGAGGAAGGATTACGTCTCCTCCCCTGACACGATAGTGAAGAAATGTAGAATCCATCCTCCCCCACTTTTTTAAAAAATGACAAATAAAATATGTATATATTTTTTGGAGAATAGACCTCCCTAAAAAATTCCTAATTTCTTTCTTTGCTAAACCTTAAGTTGATGGATGAGTGTGGGATTGGTTGTCTAGCTCCTCTCTCATATCCTTGAGAGATCCACTACTATCACTCATGGGTCCTTTTTGCATGGTATTTTCCATGTGAAAGAGGGCCTGGAGCGTCAGGCGATTGTGAGAAGCAATCTGCATGACACACTCACAATCGCATAATGCTCCAGGGGCCAGCAGGCACTGATCGTGCACCTTTTCATTTTCGGCTAGAAGCCAAAAATGGTATGCAATTGTGCATTGCTCCTGGGCCCCATGCGCACTTACCTGGCATGCGGAGCCTCCGGAGCCGTGCCGGTTGCACTTCCTCCCCCAGCGCAGCCTGGGAAGGTCCCAGGCTGCACCGTGGAAGGAAGAGGCAGGGCTCTCATGTGAGCAGGCAGCTCGTGTGGAGCCTAAGGACCCAGGACATGAGAGCCTCTCGCCGGAGGCTGCTCACGCAATCCCCACACCCCAGCACCGGAAGAAGGTAAGGTGTGGAAAGGGCCCTGGTTCCCTAAAGGTTACTGGAACCTAGGCATGATCAGTTAACCAAATTGTTAGAACCTTATTTCCTTTTTGTACTTCTGAAGTATCCCCCCCCCCCCCGCACTACCTTTGAAAGACACATTAGCTAGAAGGTGTTTTATTGTTGTTCTTGTTTTCATGTTTTCCTTTTGGGCTATTAAGTTGACCTGCTAACCAACCAAAATGTCCTTACCACAGGATTATTGTTAGGAAATCTATGAGAATAATCATAATTACCACCAACAGAGAGACTTCGTCCAAGCTGCATTAAAAAGCCCAACATTTTAATGAGTACCTTGAAGTGGAGAAATCGGAAAGAGAAGATGGCTCTAAAGTGCTGGAATGCTGGAAACTATTCTATTGTATGTGGTGGTTTTAGTGCATGTGCGTGTTCTTTATTGCAAATGTAAAGATGCTTCTTCATATACATTGGAAAACAAGCAATTTTTATATGTGGGGCCGCTTGCTTGTTCTAAAATAGACAATTATGAAATCTGGATGGATTGTTCTGAGCTCCCAAACTCAGTGTCTTCACAAAAACAGGTATTACAGATAAGACTACCCAACATGCCTTGCATCCTAGTATAGATTTTCAATGATTTGGAATGAATGGTGTTGCAAAAGAACCCCCTGCAGACATCCTGCCAAGTGAAGAAACACATCCTTTACCAGTGCCTTCTAAGAGTTTATTGCTGAATTGGCTGTTTTTTATTCCTCCTTCAGGAAAGCATTGTTCTTTTGAAAAATTGCATCCCATCTGGAGAGTACTTCTGAATGGCTCTAGGATACCATTCCTGTGATGGTGACGGCAATGGGGAGATTGCCTATCATTCCCTCTCAATTATTTGTGGGTCCCTAGTTGCACTTCTTAAGCTTAGATCTATGTCCTTCTATTTATATCTTCACAGCTAAAATGTATTTATTAATTACAAGCACTATCTCCTAGATAGGTAATAAAGTGAAATAAAAGCACCTAGTAAAAAGATATCCAAGGCATAATAGAAACCAATATTGTATTACCTTTTCCCTGTTATCCTTTCCCTGAGTCTGTATTATTTTACTGCTTAATATCAAAAAGAGCTCCTTTAAAATCTAGGCCGGAAGGACTTGGTCTCCTGGAGGGATATGTCTAACAAATGCTTTTAGCCAGAGTAGTTAACTGGATTCAGGGCACCAAGAGTCATACTACCAGCTGCTGGTGATGATAAATAACAAGAGTTGGTCATCACCTTCACACTTTCTTGAGTTCTCTACCTAATTGTCTAGAATAAGTCAGGAGTTTGGACAAAACTCTGCAGGATAACTAGGCAGTGCTTCTTAATCATCCAAGATATCATTTCAATAGCTAAAGATCAAGCTGTTTGATGAGAATCTCTGGAATGGAAGCCGTGCTGTGGGAAAGTGACTCATATTCTACCTCTTGGAGATACATGGGAGATTAGTGATTGGAAAAAGCAGCAAATACCATTCAAAATAAAATGAAAATAATGTTTATTACAGGTAGTCATTGTGAGATAGGAAGATAACTTTGGGATGCTACATTAGGCTAAGAACCTAGAAAAGACAGAAGAAGGACCTGAGAGTGGAATAAACTGAAGTTCTCCTGAGAATATCAGTCAGGAAAAAAGGAAGACATATCAGAGTGGACAAAGAAGGCAACCCATTAGGTAGCTCACATCTTCAGCACTACCAAGCTGTAGGATACAGTCCTTAGTGCACATGTTGTTGGACTCCATTTCTCCTTCCTTCCAGCTGTGAAAAAGGGGCTACAATCTGTCTCAAAATGGGGGAAAATCTTTTAAATTTGGATAACTAAGCTTAAAGCAAATGTTATATGATGGTGCAAGTACCTGCTCCCCTCCCCCTGGCAATCTGATGGGGTTCACTGGTTCTATTGCCTGCTGCCTGCCTCCACTTACAGTCCTGTTTGTTGTAAATAGATCAATTATTGCAAGGATGCTATAAGCCTCCACTGATTTCTTCTCCAAAGAAAACCCATCCTAATTATGCTGTTCCTAGAATATTGAGAAAATTGAACAATATATAACAATATCCTGCTTGTAAGTCACCAAAAAGCACCAAGTTGGTTTTAATTTGATGATGATTACCAGACTAGATGAGCTTTGATCTTGATATAGCACGATAATTGTACCATTTTTTGTCTTTTAATTTTTTAATAAATCTGGAATAAAATTTTCTTTACTAGCAACCTAACCAATCATTGCATGGGTCAGAACAGTTTTTGCAGTATAATTTACAATAATGTGCAAGAAACATTACAAACCAGTAAAAGCTGGACACATAGTCCCTTTCCACAATGGGGACAGGAGAAGGACAGACTGCGATGATGCTTCTGCATGACGTCATCATAGTCTCATCCTTTTCCCATCCCTAGGCAGTGTGATCGCAGGTTAAATCATTGATGGGTCCCCTCATCACTGATCCATGGTCAAGCCACCATCCTGCACTTCCTGTCCTGCAGAAGGCCTAGAAGCACAATGGCTGCAGTTCCTGCCCCAGTGCAGCCTGGGAAAGTACCTGGTTGTTCTGCAGAAGGAAGAGATATGGCCATTGCACTTCCTTTGGCAGGGAGCCAGCTGGTGTGGAGGGGAGTGCTGTGTTGCACTCCCTTCCTGGCAAAACCACTGCCGGGATCACTGCTGGATGTTGCCACAAGAAGGTAAGCTGCAGAAAGGCCCATAGTCTCTGTCCAGTGTGAATGAAATCATGGGGTGAAAAACCCAGAGACATGATGCTTGCTCCTGATGAGGTGTTATGCACAGGGCATTGATTTCAGTTCAGATGAACTTTACCTTCATTGCTTCATAACCCTGGAAGTTTGCTTTTCCATCTGGTTATATGATTGACAAGTATATGATTAAGCCAAGTATTATTTAGTGATCGGAATCATAAACAAAAGCATTTTTTAAAAAAATTTAGTTTCCTTGTTTTTTCCAAACATGGGTCATGGTTCTGGTCTTGATACTTCACTCGCTTCCTGTCTTGTAAGTGGCTTTTCTGGAGTCTCATCTGTTTTGGGTACAACTGTACTCTTGCTGTATTTACTTCTCTGTGACTCCAGCTTCCCTCACTACATCTTTTGCTGCCACTCCCTGCGCCCAAACTGACGTCTTAAAAAATCTCTCTTTGAAATAGGACCAATTGACCTGAATGATAGTATATGATGGTTAGGGAAATCTGTTACATAGTGTCTGAATGGTACTGCAGCCTAATGATTTCAAACTGATTTAAATTAATTGTTGTGTTTTTGAAGGACAAATAATCTTGAGACACATACCCAACCATTTCGTTAATATGCTGGGAAAGTTTTAGGTGTCTCCACTTGATAGTCTCGGAGCTATGGTGGTAAGGTACAATTAATCACTTCTATTCCTATAAAGAGGGTAAGAACCCAGCTTCACAAGAATTAACTGTCACCTCACCACATTGCTGTTTTGTCCTCTCCTGTACTTCTACACTTTGTACCTACAGACTTTGTGTACAAATAGAACCACCAAGTTGTCTCTGGATTTGTCTTTACTGGTTAAGGAAGGTCTGGCTCAAAATGATATTGCAGACCTCCAACAGATTTCAGTAAAATCATTTAAAATATTTTTTAAAGTAGTCACCTGCTGTAAAGAGAGTCACACAGTTTTCTAAAATGCTGCTAGCTTACGAATGTAGCTGTCTATCAATCATTTTCATTTTCTTTAGACCAAGGTCTTTTCCTTTTGTTTTCCTCAGAGTATTGCATTATATCATCATGACTAGGAAAACAACTTTGTTTCTCACCCCTCCAGTTATAAGACTCTTCTCTGTGTAAACACACACACACACACACACACACATAAACTTAGTGTCATGACTGCATGTTTCACAGGACTTCTGGGTTACTTTGAAGTAGGACCTTTGTTGCTGCAATAGTAAAAAGGTATGAAGCAATGTTTTAAGTAGCCGGTCCTCCAAGAGCATGTGTAATGTAAACATATGAGCCAAATTCTATGTTTCCTGCTCTTGAGAGGCTTACTTGCTCTTGGTGTCTTCCACCTTATGATATACCTGAGCCTACTATCATAGTATCATAGATTACAGACACATTTACACTGATTACAATTAATTTGCACATTTTAAAGCTAAATATGTGTTTTAAAAAACAGACAAACTGAGATGCACACTGCTAAGACTTCACTGATATGCATACCAATCAATGAATCAATCAATCAATTATCCAGCCTTTATTACGATTAACAAATCATCAGGCGAATAAAAGAATAAACACATACAATATTATGCATACAGTATTATACATACAATGTTGTACATATAGTATTGTTTAAAATTGTGTGTGTATAGATTGTATTAAAAATTATTTAAAAATATAATTAGCCCAGTATTTACTCTACCCAACGGCACATCCCTTCCCCTGACTAACAGCATTATGGTCTTCAGGCTACTAAATTTTGCATACTCTAGAGAACTACAATTTCTTCGATTAATTTTCTAGCCAACCTAACCTATGTGGCCTGTGATATTATAGATTTTGTAGAATAGCTTTACAGGTATTTATTGCGGAGATGAGGAATTTAGCTACTAACTCAGTAACCTTTTTATCTTTATCATCAAGGAGATATTTTACCCGATCTGGCTGCGGCATCTGTCACCCCATTGATTGCCAGGGTTGTTTTGGCTGATCTGGCTGGCTAGGTGGCTGTCCCCTTCCTCCCTCATTGCTACATGTGCATCCCTTCTGAAACTGTGAGATTGGTGGAAGAGGATGACCATCCCAGATAGAAAGAGTGTTACATTCTTCAGTTAAGGGATATGCACACCAAGTTTCACAATTTTGAGATATATTGGAGATAGAGAGACATATACACACATTCTCTTTTAGTAGCAGATCACACATCTTCTTTCATTATTTTGAAAGAACAGATGCCTACAAGGAATTGTGGATCACGGCTCATCTTTGTACTCTTCAGATGAATGTCATAAAGGGAATTTTAGGATTACCAACCTGCCAGCCCCAAAGAAGAACTGTGAAATGTACCAGATATTTTTAATAAGAGTATCTGTAAACTTTATTTTTTATTTCACTAAACCCTATTTTTCTTTTTACCTTTACCAGCCACTTTATCTAGGGACAAAGAACTCTAGTCAGTGCATGTAAGAGTACATTTCTCTACTAGTAGCTGTTGTTCTGTCAGTGTGATGTCTGGGATTATGCATTTCTTCCAAGCAATGAATCAGAGGAACAATATGAATGGTTAAGAAAGAATGAGTGAGTTTGGGGATTGTAGATTTTATTCTGAAGCTTGATATTTGATGTGGTTTCAGTGTAATGAAAGTTGTTATAACAAAGGACTTTTGAGGGAAAATTTATTCAATTTAAGAAACTGCTTAACATGTTATTAATTTTTATGTAAATGTATTTGAATGAGATAGGGGCATTTCTTTTTGTAAATAGCTATGGAAAATTCAGAGGGTAAAAAAAGTTACAGTAAGGTAGAATTTTGTTTCTTTGTTTTTAAACAGATGGAACAGAGTCAGAGGGAGGAAAATAGCTGGAAAAGCTATGTTAATGATGAAAGGCTTTCAGATTTGATTTTTAAATGGTTAAGTTAGTGTATGAGGGGTTAATTTCTTTAGTCTTTTTGGAGGAATAATAATAATAATAATAATAATAATAATAATAATAATAATAATAATTTGTTAAAGAGTATTTACTCTGCAACTTTCTGCAGAAAATATAGTCAAGAATTTATTAGTTTTGGTTTAGATATTTGTAGGTATATGTTATAGAAGGGCAGATGAAGAATTACTGTGATAAATAGGAGAGGTCCAGTTTCATTATGTACTTAAACAATTGCTAGAAGAGGAGGTTGGAAGTCATTTTGACTGTTTTCTTTTCTATCTATATGCCTTTTTATCATTATTTATATTTTTCTTTCTTCTTGTTTTTACATTTATGTATTATTTCAAGTTTTATTTTGTATGCAAGCCTCAATGGAAAGTATAAAATGAAAATGATTCAGAAGAATAAGGCATATCACATAATCTGTGGCCCACGGATATCACCAATAAACCTGGATATACAAGGGTTCCAGAATGTAATACATCCATTCTTGCAGTGTGGGTAGAATATGTGCCTGGACTAACACAACAATGCTGCGAGGCAGAGTAGGAATTTTGTGAGCTCCACAAGGGAGACACTGTGCATGATAGGAGTGGAGATAGTCTATTTAGGCCCGCTCAGCCTTTTCATGTACCCTGCTTGGATCTTTGCAGAATGGTCCACCCTTCTTCCCTTGGTGTAGTGTGAGTTTCACTGGTCACTTCAGGGCCGAGTAGGAATTTTATCCACTTTACTTTTTTTTTCCTTTCTACTTTTCTTTTTCTTTTTTGCCTATCCTTTACTGTATCTACAGCACTTTGACAACTGGTTTCAGGTGGTGATGAAAAATAGGCTGTCATCTGGTAGGTGGAGAAGGGAGAACATAAGATTTCGGTGATCACCCTTTGACACCTTTTTGGTGTAGGGTAGGGCTCTTTAAGGTGCTGTGGCCCAAGGGTTGGGGAAGGTGGCTGCCTTTGAGGCTAAACTGTGTTTCAGGCTCACTTATAGAGTTCTGTGGTTTGGGTAGGAGTCCCCTTGGTTACCTTCCAATTATGACCAGTCAGGGAGCAACCTAAGTATTTCAACTGCCCTCAGGGCTGAGGTGTTTCACCTAGGTGAAGGGTGAGGAGATAGTCACAGGGTGACACTTGGCTACAGATGGATCTACATCAGGTTGTTCCCTCTCTTGCTCCATTTCCAGGCCAACATGTCTTAAATAGGTTAGATCAAACAAAGTGGTCTTCATTTAACCCAGTCTTCTATGTCTGGTCTCTTTATTCCATGGTTGGGTAGCCATTTTAGGATCTTCAAAGGAAAGCCATTTTAGGTCCCCTCCATTGTCAAACAGCAGTGCAATAGGAACACTGTAATGGAATCAGAATAAGGAACAACTTCCCTGTCTCTCTCTTAGGCCATTTCCATACTACAACCCCATCCTGGCATGGGGACTATTTGCAGTTTGGGATTTACTTAAAAAAAAAAAAATGTTGCTGTTGCTATTGTTGTTGCTGCCACTGCTGAACCTATTGTTGTTTTCTCAGAAAATGACATTTCATGTGCAACAAACATGAATGTATTAAAGTAGCCACATTTTCTTCTAAAAGGCACCTTATCTTTAACATCTTCTTCTACACCCATGGGGAATAGTAATAGCTATTGAATTTGGCTTGGGCAAATGGGAAAAATTTTGTGTTATTCTGCAGACTTTCCCAAAACTAAATTCACCAATGTCCTTATATTCAAGACATTAATAGCTTGTAGTTTATACATCTGAATGTGTGAGAAAGCAAAGCTGGCACATTTCTTCATCTTGCAGTATGTCCAACATAGCCATTGTACTAAGCCACTGGAATGTGTATTTAACAGCTCTCAGGAGTGGTCTCCTTGAAGAACAATGCCAAGCATGAGAAACAAAACTCTGTGGTGTCACTGATAAGCATCCATAAGCAGGGAAGCCTGTCTTCTATGTGACTTCTTTGAAGAAGTTCATCATCTGATATTTCCTGTTCATATATGTTATGCTACCAAAGGTAGACTTATTCAAAATCCATCCATTTGAATGGATCCTTTATCCAAAATCCAGAAAACATTTAACTTACAGTTCTGCAGTTAATAATTATCAGCAGTAAAACATCTTGAATTCTGAAAATAGTCTTACCCCTCAAGTGCTTATCTGTTCCCCCTCCCTGCTTACAGAATTATCAGGCAGAACTTTTAAACTGGTTCCTTAGTTGCATGCATTCTTTACATCTCATTAACACTTTATTTGGAGCAGACTATGAAAAGTGGTAGGAAACCTTAGGTGACACACAAGACCCTGGCTGGACTGTTGTCCAGAGCATGAAATAAGAAACCAAACTGTTGCTTGGTCCAACAACTTCACTGGTTACTATTTTGGTTCTGACCATAATATAATATATTAGTTATGACCTATAAAATAGCATATATAATAGTAATGAACTGTCTAAAAGACTGGATTCTACTATAACTGTCCAGGTTCAGAAACCTTCATGGAACATGAACATGGAACATGGAAGTGTCAGCCACCTTGAGTACAATGTATTGGTAGAATGTCAGGATCTGCATTTCTTACATGCATGCATAGGTACCACATTAAGTAAATCACACTTCAGATTTCCCTCTGAATGCCTTAGTTAGAAGTTGTGGAAATCTAAAAGTCACAGATATAGATCATGACATGTAGAAAGGTATCATCCATAAACTGTGTTTTAAGAGAACTAACAATTTTTAAAACTAAGGATGTCAGCATTTGGATTTTTATTTGAGTTCTCTCTCCCTTCCTTCCTCTCTGCCTCCCTTTGTCCCTCTCTTCCTCCCACCCTTTTCTTTTATTCATTTTCTTCTGGAGGTTTTTTTTTTGGGGGGGGAGAAACTGTCAGTAGTGATTATATAACCTAAAATTCTCTAGTATCTAATGAAAGTATTTTTGCATCGACTATAATTTACCATGGAATGTTCATGTTGAAGTAGAATACGAAACAAGTGTGAGTGTACAGAGGAAATGGGGCTCTTTACCTTTAGAAGATATTCTGTGCAGCAAAATGTCCTGAATGAATACATTTTCTTTTATATTGATTAGATTTCCAATTACAAATTCACAACACGGGATATTGTTCAAGCAGGATTCTAACATGTCTGCATGCTGTGGAATGCAGAAAGAAAAGTCAAAGTGTAAGGGATTTAAATTAGAGTATAATGACAGAGATATATGATAACAGCTGGAATATGGATTAAATAATTGCTCGTTTTTCTTTCCTAATGCATTACAAACAAGCATATGTTTATTTATGGTACCAGATTCTGAGCAGAGACAGCATTTTAACAGTATGTTAAAACATAAGTGTTTTAAGAAAAATATTCAAGGTAATTCAACATTTTAGTCTAAAAATGGGTTCTCTGAGTAACTGTAATGATATGCCAATCCTTCCTTTCTAGTGGCAAGAGAAGGCAGGAAGTTTTCTGTAAACAAAATGGAAAAGCAGGGTATTTTCTATTTAAATAAAAATAGATGAACAAACAAAGTAAAATAAAGCAGTTGCTGTTGCTGACCCACCATGGAAAGAAACAGACTAGATATGTGAGTTGAATAAGGGCCACTTTATTTAAACTGTTTCCCATTCAACTACTTAAAATCCTGTGAGAAGCAAGAGAGTATGTGATCAGCTGAGGCAGAGGAATCACCTCTTGATCTCCTCAGCCTCCTTTGGGTTGCTCCCTTGCCAGTCTACCATTGGGAAGCAGATCTGGGAAACACTCGCTCTAAGCCCCACGATGTAAAATGAAGGTGCTTGCTCACATGCCAACCCTAATGATAGCCTCCTTCTCCACATCCTGGTCCCACAGACTAACAAGGCAGTTCTAGAGCCCTTCCCTTAACCAAATGTGTGCCAAAGGTGTTAATCAAAAATCCTCCTTCTGTCCTCCAACACTTGCTAAGTGGCCGGCTATTTGAAAACAACACCTTGAGTGAATTTTTAAAATGTGGAATGGGCAGGGGACAGGACAAAGTGGGGAGGGGGAACCTATCCAGCTCTGAAGCAACCAGCAAAGCTCAAACTGAACTGGTGGCAGGATAGTGGGTCCAAGATCAAAGAGGGAGTAAACTTAAGAACTTAAGAACCATCTGGTTCCACCTCCCACTCTACATGACGGTGTTTTGTGCCCACATCACTCACCTCTGGCCTTTTCTCCACTAGAGGTCAGCAAAGATGGTTATTCCCACATGTCCTACTTTATGGGAGCATAGTGCTGCATTCCTGAAGTTCTTTTATTTATTGCTTGTTGACTTTTTAGAAAATTATTGACCTTCTTGTGTATTTAATTGCAAATTATCTCAAACACCCTGCTGAAACTGATAGGCAATTTACAAATTCTATGTGTTTCATCACTTTTGGAAGCACGGTTGATTGGGATGCAAGACAGGACCATTTTTACTCTTTCTTAAAATATTTGGTTCGACTCTTCTTATTTAAGCTTCAAGTGAGTTACTGACTAGAATTTGGGGGGGGGGGCACTTGAAAAAGGCTAACTGCTGAAAAAAAGTTTCAGTTTTGTAAAATTAACTATAACACCTCTTATAGGTTTGCATAACTGAACAATTTTCTCTCTCTCTCTCTCTCTCGCACACACACACACATCTTGATAAAAAGGGACAGGAAATATCTGGCCCTCCTGGAGTGGTGGGGAAGGCTGTATTGATTCCCTTGTGGGATAATTACATAAGTAAGATTTTTCATCCTTACTTTTAAAGCAGGTTTGTTCTGAATGTTCTTGGGAGTGGGGAAGGCAAGAAAACATCATAGTGTTTCAACTAGAGATTAGAGAGAGAGTGAATATTCACAATTATGTTCTCATTTTTAAAAAACAAAAACAAAACAAAACCCTGACAATTAGGAGTCTCTACTAGAAAGAAAAACAGACCACTCAAAATTTTAGTTTGCAGAAGATTTTCCTGTGCAGAGAAAATTGTTTTCTCCATAGCCAAACTCTTTTTTTTCTGCACAGACACAGTTTTTCTTATGCAAGAAAGCACATTTTTCCCCTCCAGAAAATAATTTCTGTGCAACACCTTGGAACATTTGAATATGAGAGAATACTTTAGAGGAGTAGTAATTTTCTTCCATAGTGGGGAGAAAATTATTTATTCATGGTCACATATGAATACGAAATAGTTGAAGATTTATGTTCTTAGTAAACATCCTAGCAAGACCTTCACATTCGCCTTTGCCAAATCAGGAATTTGGAGTGGAAGATGTAGAGTTTGGAAAGTTGTTGTTAAAAAGTAATAAATTATAGAGTTTGAAACTCTCAAACTGCCTTTTTTTTTTCAATTAAAAATACTGCTGGTCTGTGATGAAAAAGCTCTTTGTACAATATTCTTTGTGGTATATATCTCTCCCACTCATGTCACTGATACTTCAAAAACACACAAGAAAGTACATGGCAGCAATGAGGTTTCCCCAGCATAATGACAGAAGTAACTGAACGTTACAGTTACAGATTGATTTTATTTCTTGTTATGTTATAAACCTACTGCAACATAGTTATGTCCTTAGTTATTAGTAAAGGGAACATGTTGCAAGTACCTAGTCATTTGTACCTAGCTACTTCCAAGTTCTGGGGTGTGAAGCAACGAGATGAGGTCATCTTCCATGGAATGACACTAACAGATTTTCTATTCTGCAGTGAGTAATTTACTGTGCATTATTTATTTTACTTCACAAACACAATTAAGTTTTGTGTTTGGGTATGTCACATCACTTTTTCAGAGTGAATACGATAGCCATCCATTTCGCCTAGATACAGATAACTGCAATGATGAATTAAGAGGGAAATTAATCATAAATGTAATTAAAATATATTTGTTGCTCTCATAAACCTGTCAAGAAGAAATGGAATTTGTTTGCGCAAATTCTTTAATTGTGGGCTATACAGATTAAATATCTCCATACATATCTCTCGTTAATTATTCACTAAGCAATCTGTTGCTGCTAACATTCCAAACTAGCATTTCAATGAAGTTCATTTTGCATACAATACATTTTTTCCCATAGACATCTCTCTAACTCAAACCATTTATCCCCTGGAGAAAAAGACACAAGCACAACACACAGGTGCGGCAGAAACAGCTTCAAAAACATTATTTGCTTCAAATAAAAGATTTTGAACTGCAAAATTTGAGATGGTAAAGACTCTGTGCTAAACTCATTTTTAGGTTTATCATTTAATGATTTACAGGAAAGGTCAGAATAAAACTAGAATCGAAAAACTAAAGCCTGCAAGTTACATGCAGCAGTGTGGTTGGACTGTTTCAAAGGTGAGAATTGTGTGGCTCCATAGACGTTGTTTGATTGCAACTCCCATCATTCTTCACCATTGGCTGTGCTAGCTAAGGATGCTAGGAGTTACTGTCTTGCAATATCCTGAGGGCCACAGGACTTGGACTCTAGTCTACTTAAATTAGGTTCTCAGTATCATGTTGATCTCAGGGAATCATAGAATCATAGAGTTGGAAGGGTACCATAGGACATCCAGTGTAACCACTCATTCAGCACATGAACTCCAGCTGGAGTGTCCACATTTTTTTTGCTATTCATCCTCTTTTTGGAGACTTCCAGAGCTAAAGACCTCACCACCTCTCTAGAAAATTTGTTCCTTTAATAAATCATTCTTACTGTCAAGAAGTTACTTCTAATGTTCAATCAAAATCTATACTCCCATAATTGAGGGTCATTTCACACCCTAGCTTATCCCAGCGGTGTCCTGTGGGGATCCAGGCAGCAGCTTTGCCAGGAGGGGAGTGCAACAGGAGTGCTTCCATCTGCCCTGGCTGCCTCTGCAATCCAGGAAGTGTGATGGCCCTGCCTCTTCCTGCCGCAGCACAACCAGGCACTTCTGGACCCTCCACATATCAGGTAAGTGCAGGATGGCAGCACGGTTATTGGTCATTGATGAGCAAAATCCATCAATGATTTACTCCAGGATTGTGGCACCTGGGAACGGGAGAAGGACAGGACGGCAACAATGTCATGTGTAACTGTTGTGGCAGTCCCATCCTCCTCTCATCCCCATTGTGTGGACAACAACATCCTGCAAAAAGGGCCTTAAAGACGTTAGACCTTGACCTACCCTTTCAGGCAGCAGCAAACAGACCTGAATCTTCTTCTGTGTGATAGACTTTTAAATGTAGAAGACATCGCTAGATGTTGCAAGGCTGGGCCTGCTCTCTGGGTCAATTCTTTCTGTTTCCTCTGTGCATGTGTGCGTGTGTGTGTGTGTGTGCACGCGCGCATGTGCATGCATGTATATGTTAAAATGAGAGAGAGAGAGAGAGAGAGAGAAAGGAAAAGAAGGTGAAACAAGGAAGAAATATGATGAAACAGAAAAATTCCCGTAGAATATTTCAAATACTTGTCACCACTGGCTGTGAAGAAGTGTTGTCTTGTCCCATGGGTCAACAGTCCTTCATAGTGGGGGAAAAGTTCCCTTCTTCCTGGGCTGGGCTAAAGGTATGCTGTCAAGAGACCATCTTCTCCCTAAATGTTTGCAAGGATCTGTGCATATGCAGTAGGTAATTTCATTCTTTCCCCTTCACCCCCACCCCAATGGCAGTAGGCCTGTGTGTTGCATCAGAGACTATTTTTAGAAATCCAGTCAAATCTGGGGTGTAACTCATTCTCTTTTCAATTAATTGGCATGTTGCTATTGAATTGTTGAGTGTGAGGGAGAGGGAGCTTCAAAATTCACGAACAGCTCGTGAGTGAGCAGAACCTGACCTATTATTGGGCAAGGCTGAAGTAGACGTCTTAGGTGGCAGATTGAGTGCCATGAAAGTGCAGCATTTTTTAAAAATGTTGTTTTACTTCCATAAAATTCTGCCAGCACTACGCTAATGGATGAGCAAAGATGGTTGTAGGATTTTCTGTCCCACTTCCCTGACTAATGTGACTTGCTTGGGTTGCTACTACACTGTGAAGTACTACTATGTCTTAGACATCAAATTTACTTGGCTGTCCCTGCCAGAGACCCTGCTAGTTATTGTATAGTAGAGTAGAGTAGAGTACAATACAGTATAATAAAAATCATTGTTGGGATCCAGATGTATTCGAACGACATTCCCAGAACTCTTTCTGCCCCTCCTCCACACTTTTATTTACATTTCCTGCTCTTGATTCCTCATTTGGCCCTGTCCTTAACAAAGTAGAAGGAGGAGTGGAGAACAGGAAATATAAATGAAAGAGAAGAGGGAAAGTTTTTGTTTTCTTCATCTCTCTCTTTTCTATTTCTATTCCTCCATAAGGGTGGGAAAATCAGGAGCTGCCAGACTGCAAATTTCCACAGATCTTTCCAGTATGGCCAGTGGTAAGGATTGCTGGGAGTTTACCAATATTTGGGGCACTATATGATTCCCACCCCCATACACTGCACAGGTTGCCAATCGTAGCCAAATTTACTTGCTTTGTTTATTTATATGCATTCTTCCAAGGTAGGATTCAAGATGGTTTACAACACAGGTTAAAGCAAAGTACACTTAAAGCAATGGATAATACAAAGGTTAAAATTAAACAATCATATTAAAAACATTCATTTAAAACAGTTTCCAAACGCAGTGAAAATATAGTAATTATGATGAAAATATAGTAATTATGATGAAAATATAGGCCTTTTTCGCACTTGGTGAAGAAATCGCCCCGTGCCAGTACTCACCAGACCGGAGTGCTCCATCGGCGGGTCCAGGCTCGTCCAGAGCAGTGCGTGGCCGCGTTCCGCACTGCTCCAGGGACGAAAATGGCGGCTTCCGGTTGGTAGAGGCTCTCCACCAACCAGTGAAGCTTGTCAACCTAAAGCCCGCCCCTGGAAGATCTGCAGGCTTGCACTGGTGCAAGCCTGCAAATCTGCACCAGAGCGCAGCCACTGAGTGGCGCGCTCCGTGCTTTTGAAAGACCTGTTTTAAGTGGTCTTTCAAAAGCATGGAGAACAACCACTTTGGGTCGTTCCGGAGTGGGCTGAAGCCCGGCACTACACAAAGTAGTCCGGACCCAGTCTGCTCCCAAGTGCAAACATCCTCCCTGGAGGACACTCTGCACCATTCTAAAAACAAAGTGCGGAAAAGGCCATAGAAGTACCTTCTACACTGATTAGTTAAAGGTATGGTAAACAGAAAGATCTTGACCCACAAGCAGAAAGAGAAAAGATAGCAGCCAAACCTAGTTTTTCATAAGAAGGAATTCCCCAGTCTGGGAGCAGCCACCAGAAGCCTCTCCCATATTCTTTTTCCCCCCAAATGTGTCTCTAGTGGTGGTGGAACTGAGCTGAATCCTTATGTTGTATTGGTCTGCCCAGAATTTGATCTTAGGCAGATGTTGGAAGGGATAGAAAGTATAGACAGCAAAGGAAAATGATTATTGGGTATTTTTAAAATTTTATTGCCTTCTAACATTCCTAAATGCTATTTTCTCCTGTTTTAAATATTCAAGTTCTTAAACTTTGTGCACTGCTCTCAAAAAGGCAGACGAAATAGATCAGTATTTGAATTTGATCTTTTATAATGTTTTACACAGTTTATTTACAAAGTTTTCCCAATTGATACTTGCCTCATGTAGCAGTCAATGTTGAGCCCCTTAATTAATACTTTGCCTCCTTGGAACAATCACAGTCAACACATTGAGGACTCAAGCTCCAGATGGATGAAGGATTTCACAGTGCTTCTTCTTAGTTGCTCTCCATGATGGTCATTCTGCTTTTTTCAGTATTATTGCTTAGTCAATCTTTTTTTTTTTTTTTTTGGCTTCCCTGACCTTCCTGGCTGCTATGGTATTACCTGCCAGACATTCTTTCTGTTTCTTCATTTTGGTCTCCTGTTCTCTTCATTTACATCTGTAGACGCATGCTTCAGATACACATTCTGCATATTTCACCTGCAGAAGGTCCCAAAGCCAGCCCTTGTCCTTTCCGTTTGAAGCAATCTTTAGGAGCGGTACTATGAAAGAACTCAGACTTTACATTTTGTTTTCAGGGGTTAGATCAATTCAGGAGTTGGAAAGTAAACCTATACCCCTGCAGCTTGACCAACCTAGTTTGCATCCTTTCAAGAACTGCTTATTAATATCCTTGTTGTCCTGTGTGACCTTTTATGGTGATTAGTCCCAAATCAGGTTTTGAACATTTCAATTTCCATCACATTGTCAGTTTCTGATTTCAATAAAATATTTATTACTTAAATGGTATTATAATCTTTCGCAAGTGTGGTACCTTCCAGATATTTGGAATAAAATGCCCATCAGCCATAGCTAATGTGACTAATAATGAAGGATCATGAAAGTTGTCCAAAACATCTGGAGGGCATCAGGTTCAACACAGCTGTTCTAGAATATGATAGAGTATTAGCAAGGGAACTGGCTTTAGTATGTACAGGGAGATCCATTTATTTCAGGGATAAGCAGTGAAAAGAGATTTCATGTGACCCTTGGCCCGAGCTGAGCATAGTAGCGTGAGTAGGGCAACCTGTTAGAACTGATGTGCATGCAGAATTTTTTGCCAGCTGGAGAAAAATATGTTGACAATTTCAACAGCTTAAGCAAAAATGTGTTGTGCTGAATATGTAATGATTCCCTAACAGTAATAACAAGACTTTTCCACAGTTTCCTACATTTGACTAAATGTAACCCTGATGTTTTCTGTAATGAAGGGTGATTCAGGCTCACTAGGAAATATGACACCAGGCCATCATTGTCATCACTGAAGCTACAATTTCTGAATATTCAGTTCAAGATAAAACTTAAAATGTTTGACATTGCATTTCGTGAGGCATTTTTAAAAAGTGAGTGAATATAACTTTACTATGCTAATGCAAGGGGGCTAAAACAAAAATACAAATGATACACTTCCTCATGGGTAAATAGGCCTAATCCCATGAAGCCTGTGTTAGATAGCAATATTCAATATAAAATAGCTGCAAAAATAACTAACAACACTATTTTTAGGTAAAACCTGGATCTCAGAAGGATACTATAGAAGTGATGTTGATTTAATGAAATTTAATAAAATATTTGCTTCCACCTTCCTTGGTTATGTCTGGTAGAATCAGTAGAGAATATCATCAAAGAAGTCAGAAGTGGAAACATTTTTTTTAAAAAAATGCATCTCTCTCTCTCTCTCTCTCTCTCTCTCTCTCTTTCTCTCTCTCCCTCACACACACACATACATGCACAATGCATGGTGTCACAGAGGCCTTGCTTCAGCTAGCTGTATCTTTTATAAGACTTTGAATTCTACCATATTTCATAGGAATGTCCCTTTAGATGAGTTACCAAAAGAAAAAGGGGAGGGGGAGGAGGAAGTGCAAGAAGTTTTTCCACCATTATAACATGCATCTTGGAATCTTGTAATGGTCTACAAATGTGCCAAATTTCTGATTGAGCCAACTAATATTACCTGAGCTTCAGAAAATGAAAGCATGCTAAAAATGGTTGCATTGACATTTTCCCCTCCAATTTTTGGAGAGCTTATCATATATTTATGCCAAATTTGAATTAAAAATGATAATGTACTGTATTAAGGCTAGTTGTACAAGGAAATCCTCTATCAGTTTCTAAGCAGTCATTCCCAGGTTATTTTTGTGTCCCACTACATTCTGTGGGAAGGCATATTCACAAAATTACCCTGTGCAGATCCACTTCTTCTTTCAGAAGCTAGAATTTTTCTAGTATCCCATAGTTTTCCACTGACTATACCTACAAGTCAACCAACAAGTAGAAAGTTGGAGATGGAAATAGAGAAAGATGGATTCCAAGGCAGGGACAGATATAGATTGGAGAGAAAGAGAGATTGAAAGATTGAGAGAGAGAAGACAAATAAACAAGCAAATGAACAAACTGGATGATACTTTCAAACACACTAACCTATTATGAAGGAATTATGCCTACCAGCATCAAGTAAGAAAAATGCTCCCCCTGAACCCCACTTGTATCCTGTGAAAGTCCCAGAAGTCTCCCAAGCCGCTCCCTGATATTTTTTATTTTCCAAGATGGTTTTAGGGAAATTTCCATGCACACACTGGACAAAATGCATTAAAAGAATAACATAGCCACAGTAGTTTGGATTTCCACTGTGACTGGATGAAAAGTGGCTGAAATTGGTGACCAAAAGCAATATGGCATCATTTCCTATGTCCTAGAGTATACCAGTGTGGCTGAATGAGAGTACAATGTGAAAATTGAGCCCCAACCATCACATAGCTGCTCACCTTGTGACAGACAAATAGGTACAGGGCAACATCTTTAACTGTTTCTATTACCACATACTTTAACTTTGCCTCAAAGTTCTCTTGTCAATATTCTGACAGTGGTGGAGAAGTAGAAAAACTGTCAATTGAGGCATGGGTGAAATAATTTTACAGGTTGTCACTCAGCTTGACAGAGAGATGATTGATGTGGGGAAGGGTAGCCAAGAAAAATCCACTAAACTGAGACCAAAGGACAATGAAAGAGACGAAGGGAGAGAAAGGGATGCTGTTTGTTGTTCAAGTACGACAATTGTTGGATAAAGATCAGGTTTCTAGTGTTGTTGCTTTTAAGGAACTTGCCCCAGCAACTTTTGGATGGTTATGGATTCCCTCTTTGCTGAATGTGCACCTACATCACCTGGGTTCTCAATGAAGTGGCACTTCTGGTCTGAAGTGCTTGATTTAAGAAATTATTCACTGTCAAAGGAATTCTTGCTGTGCCAGTCATACAGATGGTTGACAGGATTCTGCAGATAGTAGCAAAAGTGGTGCTTACTGTATTCTTAGCTTTGGAATTAGCAAAAGATTTAAATTATTTAATTTGATCTTGATAGTAGTGAGGTGAGAGCCAGCATGGAGTAGTGGTTTGATTGTTGGACTATAACTTTAGACACCAGGCTTTCAATCCTCACTTTGTCAGGAAACCCACTGGGTTACCTTGGAGAAGTCACACTCTTTCAGACTTGGAAGAAGGCATGGGCAAAACCTTCTTAAACAAATTTTACCAAGGAAACCCCGTAACAGGTTTGCTTTAGGGTTGTCATAAGTGGGAAATTACTTGAAAGCACACAACAATGTCTGCAGAATTGATGGCCATTTTGTTGGCACTGGAATGAGTAATCATTCTGATTATGTACTGATTCCTTCAGATTTTTTTTTTAAAAAAGTCTGGATTGCTGTCTATTCAAGATGGTGTTTTTCTTTCTTTTTCAGGAATGTTGTTATTAATGAAATCTAGACAATGAATATCAACATCTGTTTACAGTGGCCCCTCCACATTTGTAAGAGTGCAGAATCCTTGCAAAAGTGGAAAAAAGCATGAATAACTCTCACAATCACCCTCCTATTCCCCCTAGAGCTACCTCCTCCCATTCCCTTGCTTTTGGCCCTGGAACTTCTGGGTTGGGGGGAAGACAAGGTAAAGGGCTTACCAGTACTTTCCCCTCAGACAGAGAAGAACAGAGCACAGTGTTCTGGTGTTCTAGCTACTTCCGGTCACTATCTTGAGAAGGGACATTCCTCCAAGAAGGGAGGGGTAGGAGCAAAAAGAGCATTTGACCAATCAGCAACCATCACACAGCAGAATGTGCAGCCACATAGCAGAGTACATGCCTCCAGCAGTGGGGAGGCCTTGCCCATTAAAATTAAAAAAAATGCATTTTAAACACAAGCCAACAAGACTGGGGTGAGGAATGCAAGGGAATGGGAGGAAGTGAAGTGGGGGGCAGGCAAATGCCTCGTGACTAATCATGAAGGTCAAACCTGAGAACGTGGAGGAAGGACAGTAATGGAAATTTGTTTAGAACCATGTTGGATAAAAGGCCTTGAAGGGATATGGGGGAAAGAATCATTATTGCAAAATCTGTCTTGCAGCACCAGATTGTAAATAGGGTTTTGCATTTGAGTTTGAGTGTTACATCCAAAGGGAGATGTCTAATTACAATTTATGTAAGATTCAGGATGCTTTCCATCATGTTATCTGGCACAGACCTGGCTATATGGAAAGGAGTTTCTTGTTTCTTCTCTGAGGAAAGAGTTCTTGTGGGTGATTTAGGCAATTGTCTTCATGATTATGATTTGTGATCTCATGCATTATTAGTTATTTCTTTTTACAAATTGGTAATTTAGTGGGATTATTGTGAGTTTGCAGTGTTTTCCTTCCTTTCAAATGTTGTAAGTCTTTTCTATAGATGCCAGTGAGTGGTGGTAATAAGGTTGTTAAGGTACTGAGGAGGAGGCTCATAGAATCATATAGTTGGATGGGGCACTATGGGCCATCAGGTTCAACCTCCTGCTCTATGCAGGATCTCTGTCTGGAGCATCCTCAGCAGGAAGGTTTCCAGCCTTTTTATGATGACATCCAAAGATAGAGACCTCACTACCACTCTAGGCAGTTGGTTCAATTGCCAAACCACTCTCACTGTCAAAAAGTTCTGTCTAATGTTCAAGCAATCCACCCCCCTGTAATTTAAAATCATTAGACCTGGTTCTACCCTCTGAGGCTGCAGAGAACAAGCCTGCACCCAACCTTTTTTGCAGCCCTTGAGGTACTTAAAGACAGTGATCATGTCACCCCTTATTTACCAAGGTGAACATGTCCAGCTCTGTCAACCTCCCCTCATATGTTTTGTTCTTTATACCTCTTATCATTCTGATAGCCCTTGCCCTCCTCTGAACTCACTCAACTAAAAGAAGGAGGAGGAGAAGAGGAGGAGGAGGAGGAGGAGGTGGCAGCGGCGGCAGCAGCAGATATATTGGAGAATTTGAGGAGATGAAGCAGAAAGTTGGTGCTTAGTGGCAAAAGATCAAATCACATAGCTAGCCACTGAGGAGGTTAGATAAGTTACAATGGTGTGTGTATGTGAGGGGAGAGTGATGCACTTGTAGGACATGTCAAGAAAGTGAGACAAGTGTGGGTTGTTCAATAGTGTGGGAAACATATGGTGGACCATGGAGAAAGGATACAATGAGAGAGGGGGGGGATGGATGGATCTCTTGGAGATGCTTGAACAAGCAATGTCAAGAGACAGATAATGATATGGGTGGATGCCCCGAGGGTGGTAGAACACATGGTGGGTAATGGTGAGGGAGGGAAAATATCCAAGAAGAGGCACAAAGAGAAGGCTGTTGGACTTTTGGGAAAGCAAGGAAGGCAAAGGTGTACCATGGTGAAAGAAAACATGGTGGGTCCAGGAAAAGAGAAGATCAGCTGGAGGGAGGGGCACCAAAAAGCTGAGAGAGCAAGACAAAAACATTTCCTATAATCTGTTTTTGTCTTTCTGACTCTCTTACACATTCCATCCTGCTCTTAAGAACTGTATGATTTTCCCACAGCTCTCCTCACTTTCTCCTGAATCTCTTTGCTTCAACTCTCCACCTTTTCTGTTTTGTTAAAACTCTTCCAAGACCATAGCCAGAAAGGTTGAACTGCTGTGGCAGAATGTAATGAGGGTGATCAGTTAAAAAAAATGGAAAATGAGAGAAAGAGATAATTTTTGTGAATATATCTTCTGTCCAGCTGAAATAATTGGTTCCACATTATTCAATGAAACATAAATAGGAATTATGCAAAGGAAGTTCAGTCTCATGAGATCAATGACCAGTCCTTCCCTGTTCTTGAACGGGAGACCTGAGATGTTTGGACTAACCAGGCTTTGCCGCACTCCATGGCTATGATCCTAGGCTGTTCTGTCCTCATACCATTTCCTAAAGTTCTTGTTTCAATCCACTGCACACATTTTCGTTGGTCTGGTCTGAGTCTGACCTTCATAGGCAGTTGGTAGATAAAAGTTATGTGTAGGACATTCAACAGAATTTTTCAGCATGGAATATAGGGTCCGGTTATGCCTTCTCCCAGCATTGTCCATTCCTTTTCCCTTCATCTTGCAACACACAGGCAGTACTGTGTGCTCACTGAACAAGATAACTTGCCTGAGTTGATCCCCTTGTAAGTTTTTTCCCCCCTCAAACACTGCAATTGCTTAACCCTTCACATTTGGGTTCCCCTAAACATTCTGTCTCATATAAGAACATTATCATAGGCCCTTTCCACACCAGGCAATTAGAACAGGGCAGTGTGTCCTTTCACGGAGGTCGTCTGCACCTTGGAGTGGAGTAGAAGGAGACTACTTACCAGAGATCCACACCTTAGTCCGCTCCAAAATGACCTCAAGTGGTTCCGCAGCATGTTTTCTAAAGACCGCAAAAAACAGGTCTTTATTTTCCTGGAACGTACCATTGCGTTCCTGCTTCCTTGTGCAGATTTGCAGGCTCGCACCAATGCGAACCTGCAATCTGCGGAGGTGGGCTTTAGGCGTGGTGAGCTGCAGTGGTTGGTCGGGACCCACGACCAACCAGAAGCCGCCATTTTGGAAGCTGGAAGCCGCCATTTTGGAAGCCGGAGCAGTGCGGATCTATAGACCTCACACTGCTCCGATTCGCGCTGGACCAAGGAGGAGCCCTGCAGAAGGGCTTCAGGGACAGTCCACGTTGCTTCGGACCCCAAAAGAAGCAGTAGGTAATGCCACAGAGCGATTCCCTCACCTTGTGCGGAAAGGGCCATATTCACTATGCAAAGATAAGAACGGTGGGAATGATTTTGCTACTGTATATAATGTACAGTTAATCTATCTTAAGGAGGGGGTATTTTGTTTTGTTTGTTTTTTCTCTCTTTCTTATATTTCAAGAATCATTAACCTGTTTAGTGGTTAGGAGACATATCTGAATTCATAATGTACACTTATGACCGGAGCAATATCACTTTGCGAATAGTTCTTCCAATGGACACCTAATTTCCGACATTTTATGAGATATGTTGCTACTCCCTTATCTTTAAACAGCCCTTTTGCCACAACAAGGCGCATCTCAAATTTGTCCATGATCATATTAATATAAATTCAGGCCTGTTGTAGGTTTCTGTATCATCATAAAAACTTGTCATATGGCTATCAACAGTTTAAGAGCAAACTATTGCTCATCAAATTGTTCTATATTTGCAAAACATTTCTCCAAAAATCTGTGTCAACATTTCCTGACGAGATTATATCTTGTTATCATTGAAAGTGTCCTGAAATGGAAACTACTAAGGATGACAGTTGAAACTGAGAAGTGGGTATGGGAAAACTGTAATGCTATTTGTGTATCTCACATACTTATTTATTAAATTTATATGATGCTTTTCTTCTGACACAGGACCCGAGTCAGCTTACAACTAATTAGAACAAAGTGCTGCTAAATTCCTGTTATATAAAGGTAAAACAAACCCCAGTAAAAGAACAATCATATTAAAAAATTTAAGTTAAAATAGTTTAAAACATATTTTAGACATAATCGAAATGAGAAAAGCACAGTACCCCATTTTAAAATACCTTTCTACCCCTTCATTTAACAGTCAAAGGTTTGCCTGAATAAAACTGTCTTTACCTGCTGGCAAAAAGACAGCAAGGAAGGGTCTTGTGAGTCGAAGACAGGCTGAAGAATCCTAAAGCTTCTTGAAGAATCCCATTAATGTTTAGACATTATAGATTTCAGAACCACATTTCACTTGTGTGCGGCTGAAATCTGGCTCTTGTGTTCACACTGAAAAATGTGAAGCAAGACTCACAGGAATTTCAAGATTGCTTCTTTCAAAGCTGTTTTGCTTTTACTAGCAATATCACTTCAAACTACACCTCCGAAAACACTTTATTATATAAAAGTATGGAGATCTGATTAGCATTCTGACTCTTTCAAAAAGGGCCACTTAGGATCCAGACAAAAACAAAAGTACAAAGATATAGTACTGTCAGCACATCATAACATGGTGTGTGTGATTGATATAATATTTTCATTGCACCAAAACATTCTTCTATGATATGGAACATTTAGAATGAGCATTAGCAATGTCTCCCTTCCCTTCTTTTTTTAGTGGAGAAAAATTAGGTCCTGGAGCAGGTGATCATTTTCATTATTCATGTTGATTTCCCTGTTTCATTTTCCTTTACTGTATACAGTTTCAAGAGCTTCTCTTTTGAAAAGGGAAGGACAATGACAAGCGCCACTTCTCTGGGTTTATAATGAAATCCCCATATATATGCAGAATAGAAAAAAATACCTTTCTCCTCTACTTAAACAGCACCTTGGCTTCTTCCACATCTAAACTTCATGCCAAATTTGAAATAGTACTTCTGCCTGGAAATACTCAAATCCTGTGTAAATGACACGTCAAGATGGAATTGGGGTGAGAGTGGAAATCTACTATGAATCAATTTCATTTCAATGCATCATGTGCTGTGAAGATGATGCCCCTTTATTTTTCACGTGGAACAGCATCAGTGTCAACATCAGTAGTCATCTACTGAGGCCCATGATCTGGAAGAAGGCCTACTACCAGTTCTTGGAGCTCTTGCCTCTGTTACTTCTATTCTTTGTTGCCACCATCTGTTCATCTGTCCCCCGCAAGAAGTGAACAGTAATAAGGACAAGAACAAGGCATGGTGGCCTTCATTCTTCTTGCCCTATCCTTCTGAATGACAGTACAAATCAGCTACAAAAGGGGAGCAGATGAACTGAAGACAGTGATAGTGGCAGGAGAAAAGTGGGGCAATTTAAGGAATGATTTCATGGTACGTATATTTCTCTCAGCCCCCCCCCCAAAAAAAAACCCCACCTAGAACCATTTCTGTTCTCCACATTCTTTACTCCTCCAGCCTGTAGTCCTGGATGTTTGTGAAAACTGTGCAGAGTGTCCCAGGTGGCTTTAAGAAGTGTGGGTGTCAATTAGCTCCATGTTTACATTTGCATCCCAGTGAGGATCTTATCCATTATGTTTGAAGGTCAGTTCATAAACCTCTAGGATAACCAACTCCCAGACATTTTCTTCCCCAAATACATTGTGCCAGCAGAAAGAAATGCAATAGAATATTAGTTCAAATGAGGAAAACCATGAAGGAGGTATAAGGAAACTTGGGGTCAAATGATACATTTTCCTAACAGTTTTCAACCCAGTAGAGATAATAGATGGATGGATGGATGAATGAATGGATAGATAGATAGATAGTTTTAAATAATACGCAATTACATACATATATATATATGTGTGTGTGTGTGTGTGTGTGTGTGTATAAAAAATAAGATATTTGTAAATGTTCTAAAAGAGTAAAATAACAAGAAGTATACTCTTAAATGATAAATGTTTTGTTGTGTTTGGTTCCTCTGTTGTCCTCAAAACATAATGTCCCAGTGCTGCAGTACAGCTTATTATTCCACTGACATTTGGATGCTTGTGTGACAACCTACTATTTCCCATACAAGGGGAAAAAAATCAGAGGTTCATTTCATTATAATTACTGCAAGGCAGGTCATTTTGTATAATATTTTCTGTTGCTGTTGTTTTATATACTACTCCTTTTACCCTGGGGGCACAGCATAGAGTTTCAGGCACAGACTCTCTGGCTATGAATTCCATATGGTGGGGCTGAACAAGTCACTTCAATTTGCTGAAGAAAAATGAATTGAGAAGAACAAGAAATGTCTCCCTCTTCCACTCAATGGAAAACCTATCAGTTTACTGATGCTGTAACACATTTTGGTCTGGTACGCCCTGAACACTTGCTTGGCCCATGGCAACAACATTAAGCCAAACAGACCAATGGTGTCCAAAGGCAAGAAGAAGGGTTATATATCAACCACTGTGGGCAGTGTACTATGTTCACCCTGTCAATTTGAAGAATCACGTTTTTGATAGGAAGCAGAATAGGCCTCAAGATCTCTCAATAAGTAATGAGTGTGTGAACAGCCAGCTTCTCTTTTAACATAAGAAAAGGAGAAACTCCCTTCTGGGGCCAGTTTCCAGCAATCCTCACATCAGATCATTGTAGACATAGCAAATAAAACTGTTGTAGGATTAGAGGATAGTTTGCTTCCTTCCAAGCACTCAAGGGTGAAGTCATGGCATTTTTGTCCTTTCTGCAGAAGGCCTAGCATGGCATTGCTTTACCATATCATTAACTATCATACTGGAGGTGTTGTTACCCAAATTTGAGGGTGATTATCAGAAGTATTTTTGTATTTTATATCTATCTATCTATCTATCTATCTATCTATCTATCTATCTATCTATCTATCCATCCATCCATCCATCCATCCATCCATCCATCCTACTGGGCTGAGTCCATTAATATGGACCATTGCTCTCTGTGAAAATACACACACATATATAGATATCAAATTAAATATCCCTAATGTTTATATTGCTAGAAAAATACAGTAGGTCTGCAAAAATTGGTGTCTTCTATGTTTAAACATCTAGTCACACTCTCCCAACTTAACATACTCCACAGGATTGTTGTGAAGGTAAAATGAAATGGCTGCTATGTGTAACACCATGCTCTTCTTGGAAGAAATGTGTGATGAAAATTGCCATCATCATCATCATCATCATCATCATCATCATCATCATCCAGTGCAACAGGTCACCTGTAGGATGCAATTAAAAGCTAATACATACACACATACACACACATCACATTCAAAAGTTATCATTTAAAATGTTAAGAACTGCTGGATTCTGCAGGCTGAATGAATCAAACATTGCTGCTGCTACTGTTTTACATTTGTATTCTTTTATTGGTCATCATTTTTATTGGACACAAACAAACAACAACAACAACAATATCTTCCTTTTGTTTTTTAATTGCGTCTCCCTAAATCTCTAACCCAATGTGGTTGGTGCCATTCTGACCAAGAGATTCTGATATTGAATTTCTGCCTACTGTTCTGGAAATCTAGTACAGAACATATTAACTTAGAAACATAGTTACAAGAACATTTGGTGTCTGTGTGTGTTACTGTATAATTACTCCATTGAAATGGTATCATTTTCAGCCAAAAAATAACCATAGCAGAAGGCTGTGAAAGGAAGAGGCATGGCCATCGCACCTGCTCCATTCCCTCAAGCAGCCGATGCAGAGAGTAGCACTCCTTTTGTGCTCCTCTACCAAAAGAGTCTCTACTGGGATCCCCACGGGATGCTGCCAGGATCCGGTAAACCGTGGAAAGGGCCCTTGGGTCCCCTACATCATCTTCAAGAACATACTGGTCTCATTGCTGTGGTTTCACACAGCTGCAAAATTCCATCACTGTGTCCTTGAGCCACAGGCCTTTTCCACAGGATCCTCCTGTCTCGGCATGAGGATGAGAGAGAAGCAGGACCACAATAATGCTTCTACATGACATCGTCACAGTCTGTCCTTCTCCCATATCTTTTTTTTTTTTTTTGCTATGGCTTTACCATAGAGTGAGAATAATATTTGTGTTAAATTAATTTTATATTTGTTTAAATTCATCTAAGTATATATGTCACTGATAAGTTACTTACAGTTAACAGGCATTGCTATAACATAAATTACCTGGTTGGGGCTGTCTGTGTTGGAGAATTCTCTGGCAAATCATACTGGTACCAGACTCTATACAGTCCTAAATTTGGTATGATTCCTTTGCTCATCACAACTCAACAAGGCTTTATGCCAATAGGATAACAGTAAAATAAATGCTGTGCCTTATTAAAAGAAGAATTAGAAAGCAATCCACACCTGATACAGCAGGGAAAACTCTTTTGTTAGAAGTGCATCCAGGGACAACAGGTGTTGAACATGGTTTAAAAAAGGGACATTGCTCTAATTAGCCAGACCACCTATATTATTTTTTTTCCCACTTGGCACAATTCAAAATGCTAGTTATGACCTATAAAACCCAGGTCCAGACTATCTGGTGGACCATATCTCCTTTCAAGTGTTTTCTTGGGGTGTGAGATCATCAAGAGAGACCCTTCCCTCAGTTCCACCGGGCGCAAGGTAATAATCCTATATGAAGATTCAGCTGGAAAATAGAGAAACACACAGACAGAGGGATAACCAGGAATGCAAAGGTTTTCTTTGCCAAACAATCTGTTTTCATCCTCCTAATCAGATCTAACATGCTCAAAATTTTTTGCTGCAGCCACCCAAGAATCATGAAATGTCTATAGAAGTGGTAGGTTTGACTTTATTTGTTTCAGATGGGCATTTAAAATATTTAAGTTCGCTAGACTTGTGTGGATGTTCGATCAACCTAAGATTTAACTTTTGAGGTTTGTTCTAATTTTCTTCTAAGAAAATTACCATGATTACTGTTTCATTCATTATTTCGTCATAGTCTTTTATGCTAGTCACATTGGAACTGCTTTAATTATTATACCTGTTGCTACCCTCTTAGGCCATTTCTGCATTACACTGTTATAGCATTATTATTCCACTTTCAGCATCCTGTGGAATTCTGAGGTTTGTAGTTTACTGAGGCCAAAGAGCTCTCTGGCTGAGAATTCTAAATGTCTCTTCCTAAAGTGCAAACCCCAGGATTCCACAAGATGTAGAAAGTGGAATAACAGTGTAGTGCAGGAATGGCTTTAGTCTCTTTAATAGCTGTGCTTTAGTCAGTGCTTTGTATGACTTTCTTATTTGCTAGCCATAGTACAGTTAAATCATTATGCTGTAACTATTATCATCACTACCTACCTCATATATTTCTCATGGTTTTATTATTATATATTGTTTTCACCATCTAGTCTATTATTTCAATAAATTTTAAATTTGCATCACTTTTGGGTTTGCTTTTGCTGCTTCAAAGATCATTCTCTCTGCTCATTGGAGCTATATACTAAGAGTGGTATAGAAAAAGAATACATAATTTTCAGTTATTGTTACTGTTCTTGCTGCTGCTGCTGCTGCTGCTGCTACTACTACTGTTTCTGCTTTGTTTTCTACTTCTCCCAACAAAGTACTTCTCAGTTCACAATGTAGCCTTTAAGCCACTGTTCTACAATAACTTTCTACTAGAAGCTGAATACAGAAAGGTCACTCCCTAAAACCTTTTTTACCTTTTTTTTTTTTAAAAAAAAATTCTTCAGCAAATGCCAATGTGGTTTATGCTTGAGTGTTGGCCTAGGACAGCAGAATACTAGATTTCAAATCCCTACTAGGCTATGGAAACCCACTGCATGATCTTGGGCAAGTCACATCCTCTCAGCCTCAGAGGACAGCAAAAGCAAATCCCCTGTGGACAAATTATGCGAAGAAATCCCGTGATGGGTTTGCCTTAGGGTCGTCATAAGTCAGAAGTGACTTGAAGGCACACAAGAAGTCAGTAACTTTTTTAGCAATCAGTGAGAATCCTGTCAGGAAGAAGGGGAAAAAGGGTATTCAGACCAGCCAGCCTGTCAACATTAATTAGCCAATTTAAAAAAAGAAAAACTTGGCTAATAACTGGTCTGAGTGGTATTTTCCTCCTGTGTGTCTCAGGAGATGATAGCACAATGAGTAATGTTTTAACATTCCTTCCCCCACCCACCCACCCCTGCCACAAGGATCCTTACATAGCAGATGCCAGAGGAGTATGATAGACAGAAAGCACGAATGTACTCAAATAATGGAATCTTGAGAAAGTACTCCAAACATGGAAAAAACTTCCAAACATGTTCTTTTTAAAACACCGTTAGTTTATATATAATGTGTTCTATTAAGGACAAACACAAGAATATTCCCTCATCCTATCATACTCTGAAATATCTGGCAAATTTTCCTTTGATGGTAGATTCCTCTTGGATGGGAAGGTTCAGTTAGAGATGCATAAACCACTGTCTCTAGATATTACAATGATCTCATTAGCAGTCTTGGAAATCCCTTAGTTCGGGGATGGTGAACAATTGGCCCTTCGGATATATTACCCTACAATTCCCATTAGCCCCACAAAAAGTAGTAAAAGGTAATGGACTTTGGGCATTAATGTCTAGAAAGCCAAAAGTCCTCTATCCCCTGCTTTAGATGGCTTGCTTCAAGATGGCTTATCTCAAAATTCACTGGGCATTTTGTTTATGCATTGTTGTTGTCACAATTTTAATATGGTACATTTTATGCTTCATTGCTAGGGCTAAAATTCTGAACATGGAAAGAACAGGAAGGAGGATACAACTTCTGTGTTTAACAAAAATGTTCATGCATCTATTATTCATCTTGGTATTATTAACAACCAATAATTTGTGTTTGTGCCTTTCAGTCATTTGTTGACTTATAGCAACCCCCTGAATTTCATAGGGTTTTCTTAAGTAAGGGGTACTCAGAGATTGTTTTGCCAGTTCTTCCCCCTTAAATATAGCCTGCAGAACCTGGTATTCATCCAAATACTAACTAGAGATGACCCTGCTCACTGTCCAAGAGCAGACAGGATCTAGTGTCTTTACAGTATTTAGGAACTGTTCTATATGTATCTGGCCACAATGTCAAGATGTTTGCCATTTTCAAATCCCTTCATAGAAGTATACTCTTTTCACATGGCATTTACCATGTGAAAGGGCGCCTGGAGCATTGCACGATTGTGAGGAGTGATCTGTAGGATGCACTCACAATCACACAATGCTTCAGGGTAGGGCAGGCACTGCTCACACACTTTTTCTTTTTTGGTTTTCAGCCGAAACTGGTGCACAATCACGCAGTACTCCAGGGCCCCGCGCACACTTGCTGTGCATGCAGAGCCTCCGGAGTCGCAACGGTTGTGCTTCCTGCCCCAGTGCGGCCTGGGAAACTCCCAGGCTGCGCCACGGAAGGAAGAGGCAGGGCTCTCGTGCTGCCTGCTCAGGAGCAGGCAGCTCATGTGGAGCTGAAGCAGCAGGAACGCGAGAGCCTCTCGCTGGAGGTTGCTCACTTGATCCCCTCTCCCCAGCGCTGAGAAAAGGTGAGTTGCAGAAAGGGCCTAATCCTCCATATGTTTTCTGTATTTGAAAACCAAGGCCATTTCCAGACTAGACTGTTATAGTGCTATAGAATGTTGAAAGTGGAATAATAGCACTGTAACAGTCTGGTGTGGAAATGGCCCTAGTATAAAGTAATTGAACACAAAGGTATCAACAAAGAAGTTCAAGAAATTCAGAAGCTAGGTGCACTGTCAAAAACAGATATGACCAATGATAGCACATGTATCCAGCATCCTTAGGCCAGTGTTGGGGTCCCAGCATTTTGTGGGTTCACTGTTCATAACTGTCCTGGGCAATCTTTCTACCTGATCATTTTTGGGGGTGTCAAAGTGGAAAAAAATACTTAAGAGGGGTCAGTCAAACTTCTGGGACCAAGGAACTGAACTATAATAACTCATATTGGTACATATCACAATTTTGTACTTGTTTGTTCACTCTGTATGTCATGGAGTTATCACAGATAGGGCTAAGTATATCAAGTTATCAGGATGGAGTGGGGAAGCAATTTCAAGGATGTGTGGGTGGGTTAGGGCCAGTGATAAACCTGCCTATGTTGTATTAAAAAACAATTTAAAAAATGACTCCTCCTCCTCCTCCTCCTCCTCCTCCTCCTCCTCCTCCTCCTCCTCCTCCTCCTCTTCTTCTTCTTATTCTGGAAGTAGATTTTGGGGTCTGCTCAGGAGTGTTTATGAAAGTTCTTTCCTGAATAATCCCAGAAGGCAGTTCATTTCAGCCTAGTCATGCAGATGGAAGGTTTCCATTTGTTATCCACTGCAGCTATTAGAGTAACACACAATTTGAAGAAAGCTTTGAGTCGATGGTATGTTGTACATTCTCAGACTATCACTGTACGGTTACAAAAGCTAGAATCAATTCAATTCAAGCAATTTCATTTGCAATTTGGGAAAGTAAAAATGTACAAGAAACCCCAGAGGTCCTAGTTTAGTGATTATATGGACATAAACCACCTAGATGTTTATAAGCCAGGCTACATGTGAACTCATTTTGAACTTCTTTTCCAGACATGATAAACAGCCAGATTTTTGCAGTTTGTGGAAATGTCAATATGAATAGCCACAGGTGATTGGTGTTGACAGGCCAAATATGCATATCTTAAATTTAGGAAGCCACTGGCAGCTACAGAGACCAGTGAAGGCGGCACAGTGTTATATCATTATGCCCGGTAGTGGTTGTTCTCTCTCACTATAGCATCTGCATGTGGACTTTGCAGTATGTATGTGTGCATCATGTATAGATGAAAATTTCACTCTGTTCTTTTTAAAATAACTTACAAAAATTAGCAGATTTTCTGATAAGTAGAACAGGAAGAATTTGAGAGATGATGATGATGATGATGATGATGATGATGATTACAACATGTAAAAGACAGCAAAACTTACCGATTTGTCTGTTGAGGCATAAAAACTGTGGATGTTTACCTCTTAAAAATGTGGGTCTGAATCCCTGCATATTCAGTCATGATTGTGACACTCCATTAGGGACCATGTCTTTTCTTTTGTTTTGTTTTTTTAAAAAAAGCTTTTCATGCTGGGAATAGTTAGACACATTGAATATGAGTGGTACAGACAGATGATAACTTTGTTTGAGATACACACACACACATTCATTCAGATAATTGTGATTATGATAATTTGTCTTTGTTTACTAGTGTAAATTACGCTTTTCATGTTGCATTTTAGCTATGCTTTTTAAAATTCATGTCAGTGTGCATGTATTTCTCTCAGTTCCTTAAAGTTACTTTATCTAAGTATGGGAGAGGATAAGAAAGATTCTGCAGATTCAGACCCAGCCTATGGGAAAGCCATAAGGAAGACATGAGGTAAATAGACTTCCCTGTCAATTGCTGTCTATGACTTAATTTTAGAGGCATGGTAGGGTACAGGCATGTGAATAATAGAGATTGAGGTGGATATATTATGACTTTACAGATAATTTGTTTACACACACAAATACTGACACACATGTAAACAAAGTACCAGTGTACTGTCTCCCCTTTCTACACACACAAACACTATCTGGTGAGATAGTTGCAGTTTCTAGATGTGTTTGAGTTGGAGGAATTCTACAGCATATAAAACCAGACACAATACCAATGGTGTAGCAGTAAATTTTGAGATGGTAGAATTTACTATGATCATTCCCATTTTCATATTCCAAAAGGAGAATCCAAAAACAAAATCTCAACTTTTTCCCCATATCAACAAACCAGTTCTACCAGGTTTTATGTCTCCCAGAAGCAAATCCTTTATGGCGTTAACGTGCTAGTTGCACACTCAGACCAAGATAAACCAAATACTTTTTTTAATAATGAGGATAGCTGACAACAATACATTGTAGTTAGGAAAAATCAAACTGTGTCCTACTATTAACAGAACTTAGGCAAAGCTCAGGGGAAAAAGAAAAAGAAAACAAAGAAGTCTGAGGAAGAAGGAAGGAGAAATGATGCCATTGGTCCTCCTAATTAAAAGACTCCAAAGTTTTGATCCTTAAAGCTCTGGTTCCATTGCCTCTGATGAACTTAAATATTCTGACATTAATTTGGTGTATTAATACATCAACACACTCTCTTGAAGAAATTACTAACCTTGACTAGGGGTGTATGTGTGTGTGCCAACATTATGTTTGCCCAAATCCAACATTTTAATAACTAAAATAGTTTGTTTTTAGCAAAGAAAAAGTCATAAGGAGTGAAGAAATTATAATTTGGAAAGTGTTTCATAATCTCAGGTAATAGGGTGAAGTTTTGAAATTATTTGAAATTATTACATGTGATACCAAAGATTTTCATCCCTACTTGAAATTTTGATGGATATTCATAGATGAAAACAGTCAGACTTAATGCGATTTTTAAAGGGTAAAAAATAAAACAAAAACAAAAAAGAATAAATTTTAAGAATTGTGCCACATTGTTCTAAATGCTTTCTGGATTAGATTTTTTCCCATGGCCATTCAAAAGGTACACAGATATTAGTGAAAAATGAGCCTACCGAACAGTGTCTAGGCTCTAAACCTTTCTCACAAGATCTAAGTGTGCAAAGTGTTACCCTGATTCCTGGGGGTCCCGGGAGGGACACCTAAATGCGCTCTCAATTTTATAAGTTGGGGAAATTAGCCAAGAGCACTGCCTAGCAATACAAGAGGCAGGGTAATGTAGCGAGATCTTGAACCCTATGTTTACGGGGTCAGGCCGAGTCAAGGAGCACACAGAAGTTGAAATAATAAATGTGGTTTTATTAAAACACAATCAAACAGTGTATGCAGCACACTCACACAAATAACTAAGGAAATCAAGGCTGGAGTGGGATAGAGGGATTTTTAGAGGAGTTGTTGGTTTGGGTGATACGTCACCTGTCCTGAAGCCCGGTTAGAAACAGAGAAGCTGGGGAGCGTGGAGCTCAGCACATGGAGCTGAGGGGAAGGCTCGCTGGACAAAGCGACAGCAAGGCGGGATGGAAGCCAAAAGCGATCCAAGGAAGTGCTCAAAGTCAGGGGTTTTTATAAGGAGAATTGTGACCGCAGGCTAGGTCGGACTTGGGGAAAACAATAGATTTGGGGTTGGAGACAAAGCCTCCGAAAGGTCAGAATTTGAATGATTGAGTTATAGCCAAATTGTCAATAGGATAGCAAGTATGCAAACACAGAGTACTTGAGCGGTGTACAGTCAGATCATCAAGCTGCCAGCGCAGGGCAGAGGATCTTTTGAAAGTTGTGTGCATACCTAATTGAGGTACTTGCCTTGAGGTCTCCTAAAGCTGCAAGTCGGCTATTTCTGGCCTGCCTGTATTGTGTTGGAATATTACGGCGATTATCGGCTGAGCCTGTATGCGTGCTTGTCCGGGGGCCTCACAAGCACGTGGAAGGGAATGGGTATGTGAAGCCGAATTATTGATATCAAGAGATATCTTTATATCCCACAAGCTCGGGCTAGCCAGGGCTGTAACAAAAGAAAGATCTTTATACTGCATTAGCTGATGCCTGTATTCAAGAGCAGCCTCACCAGATTGTGATGCTAGTGGTGGTGGTGGTGGTGGTTATGGTGATCATGATACATGGAGCTTTACAGCTCTTGGAATCTATACAAACTTCTAAACAAGCTGTTTTTGGAATGAATATAAAAATATCATACACATTAGGTAACAGACACCAAACAGGCTAGTCACAAGCAACTTCCGTTAGATTCAACTGAACAGTGAAGGGAGAAACAAGATGAAGAAGGTCACATCAATAGACATTTACAGAATTAGAAGAAAAGGAGAGAGTGGATAGAAGAAATAGGTAACACTTGTTTTCCAAAGGGAATTAAACATGGCCACTAAGGAACAAAGAACAAAGAAACTGTGACACAAAATCAGGTCAATTCATTCTTTTAGCTAGGGACCCCATAATGGTTTTTAAAAAGGAGGCACTTGCTATTAATTTTGACTACTTACACTTATGTTTTTACAAATCAATGAAAACACTGCATTAAGTACATTTTATTACAGTATGTTGCATTAAAACAAATTATGGTCCTCATCATAAACATTATCCAATTGTAGGTGTAACAATTTGAGTAACATTTTGAGTGTATCTTGAGTATAGTAAGATAATGAAAATTTAGTGCACTTCTGATTTGATAATTTGTAAGGGGGGTGGGCTTAACTACATAGAAGTTTTGGTGATCCAGTTTTGTCTCATTATTCCACAGGGCCTCACCACCAACAGCACCACCACCTAGTCTCAGCAGGAGCTTCATCTCACTTCACCAATTTTGAGGTTTACACTTTTAGCCCTACATCTTGTCCATAGATATTAAGAATGCGCTATATAGCTTGTATGAAAGATCAACTGAATAATCATGAAGTCTTTAGCTAATATTAATCCTTTCCAGAGGGACAAAATGAAAGAAAGCATATGCCAGAATTGAATTAATAGTTTGAACTTGGTGCAAATGAAGCTCCATAGACCTACATATTTTGATTTTCACAATAAAATACTTTTAACTTTCCATGTTTGAAAGATTTTCCTACATTCCTATAACTTGTGCAGAACTCTGTCACTAACAGAGAGCGCTTTTGAATATCTCCTTGGATAACTCAATTCTTTTTAGCCATTCTGTTCAGTATTTATGTCTGATTTATTCTGGTGGGCAAAAGAGGCTGTATGTTTTGAAATATAGTTTCCTAATGGGAAAGTATCCTTACAAGATCATAAGACAAAAATAGGAAAATCTGAGAAATCTTCAGTCACTAAACAACAAGCCAACAGGCCACTGAACAACAAGCCAACACATCAAGGCCTGCTCCTGGAGGTATGTGATCACATTTTTGTTTAGGGTTATCTGAGTTCATGTCAGTCATGTGCATGTACTACAAGTACAGATAAATAATCATGGAGAGAGTAGAAGGGAGTTCCACTTATCAAAGGTGTACAAGGACTAGATTATTTGGTATTTCTACAGATGTCATATAACTGATAAACTGATTGATAAAATACTGTGTGTGTGTGTGTGTGTGTGTGTGTGTGTGTGTATTTACTCCTGAAGCTGAATGATGCTGTGATGTCATGGATATACAGGTCAGCATCCTGTTAGTGATATATGGAAGCAGAAGTCTCCATTCTGGAAATATGGAATAATTTTTTTTTACTAAATAAACAATAAATAAATATTTGGGGAGGAGATCACTGCAGAGTTGGTATTCTCTTCTTCCCTCCACAGTGACCAAAACCTCCTTCCCTACACTTTCCATCAACAAAGGATGGAAAGCGGAGGGGATTGAAAAAGTGTTTCACTATGTTCCCATAGTCAGAAACAAACTGAAGATGTAGTCTGCTGAGACAAATGGGTATCAGTAGATTATGTCCTTGATCTGTGAGGTTAGATCTGTTACTCATGTTGTCTGTTTGTTGTGAACTGAAATTGAGGTGTGAAATGAGTGGGATGATGGTGATGGTGGTGTGTCTTCAAGTCACTTCCAACTTGCGGAGACCCTAAAGCAAGCTATAATGGAGTTGTTGGTTTTTTTGGCAAGATTTATTCAGAGAGAATTTGTGATTGGCTTCCTCTGAGGCTGAAAGAATGTGACTTGTCCGGTGAGAATATGATCCCTGTCTCCCAGAGATCTAGTCCAATGCTCTAACCACTATATCATATTGGTGGGGGATACTGCCTTTCCTTCTTGTGAAATAGAGTTTGTAGAAGTTGAGAAACAGTTGCGGAAAGTTGCTGTTGCTTTAAAGGTTTCATATTTTAAGAATCACCATATGAAGCAAATTCATAGAAGACCCATCTTTATGTCCAAGGAGTCCATTCTGCATGACCGCAAGCAGTTTTTTTCCCTGATTCTTTTAAGGTGTGCTGCCAGGGATTGAAGTTGGAAACTTCTGTATATGACATATATGACCCTTTCCCCATGAGATTATTAAGGCGGGTCAATGCGTCTTGCCAGGGAGGTCTTCTGCACATCGGAGCAGACCAGGTTCGGTTTATTTACCTTAGTTCCGCATATAATTCCGACTAAATGCACTCCCACGTGGTGGTAAAGCACGCTATTTGAAAACTGGAAGAAATTGTTTTTCCAGTTTTCCAGATTGATCCAATTCGTACTTTCACAGTCATGCAGGCACGTACATTCGCGCCAATGTGAATTGGTGGTCAGAGGAGGGCTCATGGGAGGGGCCAGGGGTAGTATGGACTTACGCACATATGCACATATACAATGACGTACTAAACCATGCAAAAGAAAAAAAAGAAAAAAAGGCCAATCACAGCCGGGGTGAGGGGAATAGTGGGAGTGGCCACAGTGGAGGCAGTGTGGATTCATGAACTCGCACTCCTCCGAATCAGAATGGAACATACGCAGTAGCTGTGAGGAAGGAAATGAGGGAAAATCCACCTTGTTTCGAGCCCAGAAAATCCGGTAATAAATGGCACAAACTGATTCACCAGCCTCGTCCTGAAGGGGCCATATAGAGAGAAATGGTACTTCCTAACCTGGCCGCTTATCTACTTCTCCTTTGTACCACACACAAATAGTATTACAAAACCATTATAATTTCCCAGTACTCTTGTCTTTTCAGGAAGCTCTCCCCTTGATATATCTTGCAACTTTGTATCACTTAAGGAGGGAGTGACAAACTATGAACAGTATCCTTTGTTGATAATTAAGCAATTTTTAAAAGTAATTCTATGAAACTAGGAGGCTCTGTGGCTACAAAAATGAGAGCTCTTAACTATGCACAGAAGAGACAATTTCATAGTCCAGTGTAAGACTTTCATTTTATTACTTCTTACCACTAAATTTTAGTGTGAATGATATAACATTAATGAATGAAATTATTATGAACTGCAGCACTCAGATTTAAGTTAATAAAAGAGATGCCTATTGGCAAAAAGTACTAGATAGCTAAGATACCTCAAAATTATGCAGAGAACTTGCTGGTAAATTGCGGCTGCTTGAAATTAAGTTAACGGTTTCTTTTCTTTCCCGAAAAATATAGAAGCCCATTGACTAGTTCTGTCTCACAGTCACTTATTGCTTTCTCTAAAGAAGACATATGTGAAACTTTTAATACATTGTCTTCATAGTGTAGATTAGTTGTTTTCAGATTTTCTGCCTTTTCTCATGACACTCTTTCCACAACATCTTGACTGTAAAGGATTTGCTTTGGATCCTCTGTATCCTTATTTTATTTACTTATATCACTCCTTTCTCCCAACAATGGGACTTAAGGTAGCTAACATTAAAACAGTACAAGTGAAAACACAAAAGTGTGTGTGTGTGTGTACACACACATATATTTTAAGAAAGGAATCTATGAAGTTAAAAAACATTATGTGTTAAAATATTAAATACATTGAAATAAAATAAAAACTTATAAACACTTTAAAAACAGAATCATATAGCATTAAAAGGCCAAAACCTATCAATTTGTAAAAGCCTGATGGCCCAATTTCTCTACAATACTGTGATCAATGATTGTTCTCTGGCATTTATATATTTAACATACTTTCTTGACTTCTGAAAATTCTGTCCCTCCTTCCCTCTCTCATTGGTATTGACTAAGAATACATATTCACCCAAGAAATTTCCATATCAGGTCTGAGCTCATTTTTAGGTGATTGTGAGTAAGTCTCTGCAGTTTGAACCTAGTCTCTAAGGTTGCTTCACAATATGGGGCATTATAAGGTATTATTTGCCTTTCATTGTTTTAAGATTAGTGAGGTAATATACCTAAAGCATGGTAACTGTTTTGATTAAGCATTGATTAAGTGAGAACTGATATCTACATTAAAACAACCATCTTATATGATCTAGCTGAAATTTCCCAGGCCCAGAAAACCAGAGATAAGGTGAAAAGATACCAGAATAGTTCTCATCTTCCAAAAGTGCTACTTTTCTATTTCCTCCATTTTGAAATGTGTGTGTGTGTCAAGGAGACTGAAAGAGGGAGAGAATTGTGTAGTTAATATTATTATAATACTTCAGATACAAGCTATCACTGGCCATCTGTGTGAAGGCAGGTTTGGTTGGAACATGTTCTCTCTACCTTCGCTTGAGCGGTAAATCTGCATGTACTGGGGATTTCACTCTCTTCATCATGTGTGCTTTCCTAAACAACATTTTCTTCATCTCAGGAGCAATTAATTTGCTTCTAGAAAGAGAATTCTGAATACATAAAAGCACCAGAGAAGATTCAATTCCCATTTCCTTTTCATTATCATCTTAATACTTGACAGTGAGCACCAATTAAACAATAGTACTGAAATATCATTTTTTTTAAAAAAAAGGAACACAATAAAGCCTACTCAAGATGTGTTATGGGCAGTTTTCTCAGCAGCCATAAAGGCTGAAGGCAAAACTGCTGATACCATGTGCCTAGGAAAGGACAAGCCCTTTCTACATTTAAACATTAACAATTTTCATTGTTCTGACCATTGTTCTCATAGAAATGTAGAGTTGGAAGAGACCACACGGGCCATCCAGTCCAACCTGGTCAGTATCATACTTCCGAGATTGAATAGAAACACTCTGTGACTGTTTTGAGTTTGTGGGGATAGCAGCACCAAAAATGGATAAGAAAAACTGTACAAATAATAGCATCATCCTCTCTGAGTTCCAAGCAGGTTTGTTAACTAAGCCAGCCATCTGAGCCAATGTGAGAGACAATCTATGGGATCCTTGTCTTACTTAAATCCATGTTGCTAGTTATAACCCTGTGCAGATCATTTTGTTGCTTATTGTTAACTGCTGTCAATTTAACTTTGAATTATGACAAACATATGAATAAGATTCCTTCAAGTTACCTTATCATCAGAAGCCCTGCTCAGATCTTGAAGACTTGGAGCCATGGCTTCCTTGCCTGAGTCTATCCATCTGTAATATGGTCTTTTGCTTTTCCTACTGCCTTCTACCTAATCAAGGATTATTATCTTTTCTACTGAGTCATGACTATTCATGATATGTCCAAAGCATGAAAGTTTCAGTTAAGTCATCTTGGCTTCTAGGAAGAGTTTAAGCTTGATTTCCTCTAGGACCTATTCATTTGTATGTTTAATAACACTTTTCAAATGAGTCGATTTTCTTCCTATCAGTTTTCTTCACAGTTCAGCTTTCACAATGATACACAGAAATTGGGAACGTGATGGCATGGACAATCCTAATTTTGGTATTCAATAATATATCTTGACACTTGAGGATCTTGTCTAGTTCCTCCATAGCTACCCTTCCAAGTACTAGTCTTCTTCTGATTTCTTTTCTGCAGTCTCCATTCTGATTAATGATTGAGCAAAGGTAAGGAAAATCTTGAACTATTTCAATGTCCTCATTGTCTGCCTTAAGGTTATGTGAATCATCTGTGGTAATTATTTTTGTTTTCTTAACACTCAGCTATA
Organism: Cyclura pinguis; assembly: GCA_030412105.1. Taxonomy (NCBI): domain Eukaryota; kingdom Metazoa; phylum Chordata; class Lepidosauria; order Squamata; family Iguanidae; genus Cyclura; species Cyclura pinguis. The sequence continues at coordinate 163,675,924 of CM059602.1, forward strand.
AGCCTGCCTTTGCACTTTCTGCTTTGACTTTTTTCAGTAATTGTTCCAGGTCTTTGCTCTTTTCTGCTAGTAGTATGATGTCATCTGTACATCCTAAATTGTTGACATTCCTTCCTCCATTTTTCACAACTCTTTTCTCCGAATCTAATCTTGCTTTACATAAGACATGTTCTGGGTACAAATTAAACAAATAGAGTAAAAAAAAAACGCAGTCTTGTCTGTCTCTCTTGCTACTGAAAACCATTCCATTTCTCTGTATTATGACCTAACAGTAGCGTCTTGTCCTGCATATAGGTTATACATCAGGACAATCAAATGTTGTGGCATTCCCATTTCTTTAAGAGTGATACGTAGTTTTTCATGAACTACACAATCAAAGAATCCTTTGCAAATAGTTACATAAACTCTCCCTAGTTACCTTTTCTTCCCAATGTGTAAGGTGCAATATTTTAGGAATGACCAGAAAATGAGGCCCTATCTTCTCCCTTTTGTTTTTGGTGGTGAATGAAGGGATGCTTTTCTCAGGTAGGGCAGTACTTGGAGAAAACTTGGAAGAATGTTTGTCCATAAACCCTTTCAAACATAGAGGTAGTTCTTTCCATGGTGTATTATTTTACTTTGTCCTATATATTTCAGTATTTCACTGTTTGGGTAGATGTATTTCCAGCATTCCAAGCCTTTTGCAGCCAGGTTCCAAGTCCACCATTTCTTATCAAATACCAATAACATCTGTATACCATTTTGTAACCTTGCTTCGAGGTGGGACAGTTTCTTGTCATATATATTATACAGAGAGAGAGAGAGAGAGAGAGAGAGAGAGCTGTTGAACAATGCTGTCATTTCTATCTAGCAAAACCATAAAAACACATTAATCTGTTTGCTTCACAGGTGCAGTTATCAAGTTTTATATCAGGATGATTTGAAGCAGAACCAAATTTCAACTCAAGGGCAAGGAATACTGATTCACAGAACTGTCATTTAGTGCATCAGGCTACGCCTTTGCCTGCATTACACCTTCACTGCCTGAATGCTTGTTACTCACACAGTCATGTTGCATTCGCAGCATGTCCACATTTTCCTTCCAGTGCATTGATTTGAGGATTGGATCTGAACACATTCATTCAGCAGAGATAATCTCTGGCAACAAAACCAACTTTTCTCTGAAATGTGACTCCACCCACAACCAGGCAGCAATAAAAGAAAATGACTTCTGGGAACATGAAGTGCTGGGGAAATGAATTTGAGCACAGTCATACGTAGGGATATATGCAGTGTGTGTTTTTTCAACCACTCCAGATGAAATGTAACTACTAGCACCAAAAGTCTGATACACAATATTTGCAGCAAACGGCTAGAGTTAAGAGAGAGATGTTTCATATCATGTTTGAACAAAATGCAATCAAGGTACATGTCAGATATGAAAAGGAAACAGCAGTACACAGTGGGGATGAATGCCAGGCAGTAGACAGCAGGCCATGATCCCCCCCGCCACCTTCTGCCTGAGCTTATTTCCTCCTCTGAGAGAGAGAAAGAGAACTTGCCTGATACAACTCACCTCACTGACACTACAAAGTATTTGCTAGCAGAAGAGAGATAATGACAAACAAAAAAACAGCTTCAGCTACATTGTGGATACCTGAGATACTTGAGCCTCCACTTTGGCAAATGCAGAGTTAGGTGAACTGTACATCTGGCATTGAATCTTTCCCAGGGACTCCAAGAAAAGCAGCACTCATGATGAAATACATGAGGGGTGCGGGGCGAGAGACTGAGAGAGAGAGTGACCTGGAATGAATGTGTGGGAAAGAAGTGTTAACACAGAGATAGGAACATTCTAGGACAAATGCGCAGAACTTTATTTCACCCCAAGGGCTAAGTTCAATGACAGTTTGTAGGTGGCCACATTCCAGGAGGACAGAGCCAAAGTCAAAATATCAAACTATAAATGCTGGCATGTTTGATGAAAAACTTTTACTAGCAGTAATCAAATTACCATTACTGTTTACTATCAGTAATCAAATAAAATTGAATAGGGCCATAAAAATCTGGAGAAAAGTGATGTCATAACCAGTCTCTTGTTATGAATGATCACCATCAACAGTTGTCTTCTTCTTCTAAACCTTCATTTTAATCAACTTCATGGACTTTTAAAATCTGATGGTTTGTTCTTATAGAGTTTGGGTTCTCTAGACTTTCATGTGCCATTTTATTTCTTAATTAGGCGTCTTTCCCAAAAGACAAGGTTTTTTTGCTTCAGAAATTGATAGGACCTAAAGCAAGCAGGAAAGAAGAGGAACAAGGAACTGTGCCATATGAGAGTTTTGTCCTTTTGTTTCAAGGGGCTTCTATTTGGCAGAAACCCAGATTGAATTTTCATATACCTGAAAATGTTCCATGTTGTGTATAATCTGAGAGTTATTATCCAACTTCAAATGCTAATACTATGTTTAACATATTTGAAATATCTTTATCCATCCTGCTCCTCAACCAAAAATGTTGTCCCTTCTGGTGACCCTTCCCCCTCCTGACTGCCAACAGAAGACCATCTGAGAAGCCACATTTCTTGTCATGAGGAAATCAATAAAGAAGAAAGTGTGACTTGGTAAACTGCCTTGATCCAGTCTCAGTTGTGATCCCTTCCTCCCCCAACAGTCACCAGAAGAGCTGCTGAGGAACTCTCTCTCTTTTTCCTGAGAGGATATGAGAAGAACTCATGACCAGAAAGTAGAAGTAAAAAAGAAACATCAATCCAGAAGAAAGATTAGGTGAGCAGATCAGCAAAGAGTATGTCAGCCCAAAAGGAGAACAGAATGTAAACCTAACTATACAGACAATTCCAAAATACTCCCATTAATGTGGGAAATTGAAATACAATAGGCCTTTTTTTCTCTTCCTTCCCAATGGGAGCCTTTCTATCTCTAGTCTTTTAGACTGCAAACCTGAGGTCAAGGACTGTTCAGGTACTGATTACTGTAAACTGTTTTGGAAGTCTTTTTTTTCCCTTCCTTCCTTCCTTCCTTCCTTCCTTCCTTCCTTCCTTCCTTCCTTCCTTCCTTCCTTCCTTCCTTCCTTTTTTCTTTGAATAGCTGGGTGGAAAACCCTTTAAATAACAATGAATTAAAACATCAGAAAAGTTCTTTAGTAGCTTTTATACTACAAATAAACAAACAAGATAGTATCTACCTACTGGTTTAGAGTGTTAAAACACATGACAGAATGTAAAAGATGAGAAGAGGAAAAAGCAGACAATCTTTCAGAAAGGCTCAGCTTTCCACCCCATCATCTTCTGCTGAAGTTTGTGGAAATGGAGGACTCTTCATGGAAGTGATCATTATGCAAGGTTGACCTAAGTCTTAAAAGTATTTATAAATCACTATTGGAAAGCAGAGGCCAAGTAGGAGTATATGAACACCACCATTATAAACACATAATTCAATGTTCCGAAATAAAATCTTCCATTATCTCATTTATCCTCTTTTTCCAAAGAAAATCTTCAACTAAAGGAGAGGGGAAAAAAACACAACTATTTATAAAGAATCTCCTAGATGATTAGTGTGCAACAGAAATACTTTGGTTCAAAACAGTAACCTTGCAAATCATCTCTGAGCTTTCATTAATTGACAGTTAAGTGGCTACTACTGTGAAGCAAAATATCTCTTTCTTCTCTCTTTCTCTCTCACTCTCTCTCTCTCTCTCTCTTTTTTTTTTTTTTTTTTTGAAGCAATGTAATATAGGGCTAGTTGTATCATAATTTCAACAATGACTTCTCAGATTGAAAACTGCATGCCCTAGGTGCAACTTGGAACTTGAATACATAATATCGTACTGCAGCCCACAGGCAGATGTGCTCTCCTTCCAAGTATGTATTTTAGTTGATATATAGGGTAAGGCACATTGTTACTATGTCACTGAATGTCAAATGTATTGAGTTAACAAGGAAAAAATATGTCAGGTAAAACCTTAGAAACTGCTTCAAGGTTCTGGAGAGCAGATGTTTAATGGCTTCGTGTATGGCCAGAGGATTTGTTTGGATATTGTCTTGGAATTAATAGAGTAAGATGTTTCTTAAAAAAAAAAAAAAGTCATACCAAGAGTCTTCTGAATTGTAGAAATTTAATTCTGTAAAGGGTGTGGGAAATATAGATGCTGCCCAGAATCCTGCTAAGGATTTATATCTTTGTAAGTGGACTTACATGTGAAGCAATTAGGCAGTTCTATAAAGTTCATATGCAATAAAAGGCTGCTGTTAACTTGCTATGCAGGAGCCAGCAAAATTACCGGTATGTATTGTGACAGATGCACATCTGACATAAGACCAACGTATAGGGGGATACTGGCTAGGGAGCGCTAGTGTTCATTGGGACACTCTGGACAGTGTCTTGCTATGCATCTTTGCAATTCACTAATGGGGTTCCTTAGCACCTCTGCTATGTAGCTAAATATATGTAAAGTTGTATAACATACACTGTGGGTTCCAACCAGAATGCATATGCAGTGGAAATGACATCTTGAGTTAAAAATTAAGCCTTCCTGACAAATTTTCAGAGACACAAAGTTTCTCATGGAATCTCCTCATGCACTCAGCTGAGACCCACCCAAAATATTAGCGCAGAATCTTCATCAAACTGTGCTATGATAGCACCTGTCTCTGAGCGGCACAAGCATCTAAATCTGCTGGAGAAATTTTCTGTGCAATAGGTGGTCAATGTCACCTGAGATGACATTGCCTAAAATAAATTGAGTTGGCAAAGTCTGTGAATCCCGCTTGAGAAAAATATCCAAGGAATTCTAAATGGAAGCTGTTAACAATTTAGAGTAAACTAGGAAAATTTATCATGGGGATTCTTCAGAGCCCCTTGTGAGCAACACTGATACAACAAGGTTTGTAATTGATAGAGAAAAGAAATGTTCTGCCAGAGGCAGCTGGTGCATTGAGCAGGACTTGAAAATATTTTGAAGGGCAAGGAAAAAAACATTTTAACTAAAGAACACCAAGGACAAAAGATGACTTCAGGATATTTCTTACTTAACATTGTTTTCAGGCCCTGGAATAAGTGAAGGAGTTGTGACAGCCATGGGTCATGTGACATCCATTCTACATCTTCAAGCTTTCGTGATGTGGCTATAGTCACATGCACTACTTAGTCACAATTCTAAAAATGGGGAAATCTCATTTTTATTTATTCCATTTTATTTAGTCAAGCGCTATCCCACCTTTTTCCTGCCAAGGGAGCCAAGGTGACTGAAAAAAATTAAAATAAAAGTTTAGTTAAAAATGTATTATTACAAAAGATTTTTTTTTAAAAAAAAAACCACAATTATCAATTCTATTAAAATACAGAATTAAAAACAGCTTTAAAAGAAATTTAAATCATGATTAAAATTTGCAAAATAAAAGCAGAAGCACACCTCTTTGAGTTTGAATACTACTCTATCATCTGTTTAAATTCAGTCCTACCTAAATAGGTCTTGAACTGCAGGCAGAAGGGAGAGGCCAAGCAAACCTCCTATGTAGAGAGTTCCATAGTCTAGGAGCAGCTCCTGAGAAAGCTCTCTCCTAGGTCCTTACTGACCCCACCTGTGAAAGTGGTGAGTCCAAGAGAAAGACACCTGATGAAGATCATAGAACTCAGGATAGCTCCTATGTGGAGACACAATCTTTTAGACTGGCTAAGTATGAAGGGTGTTTGTTGTTGTTCTTGGTGGTGGTAGAACACAACTATGTATAATATATGCTCAGAAATAATTTCTACTCTGCTTAGTGCGATTTCCTTTCAGCAAAATGTGTGCAACAAAAAGTTGGGTTAAATTAGGGTCACACTTCATTTAAACTATTCACAAAGCTCTGCAGAAGTGTTCTAAGCAATGTGGGCCTATGCTAAGACTAGGATCCCATAGACCCAATTGAAACCATACAGTAGTTTGCAACCAGATGATCATTACTGCCATTCCAAGCCCACTAGCTCCTCCCAGTCTGAGACTTTAAAAGGAGGCAAGTCCCAGATCAGATCAAAGGTTTTTCTCTTCCTCACACGAGTCCCCCAAACCAATGGGTAAGTTGGAAGATACTCTTCTATCAGAAAAAGAGCTGTTGGTGCTTACCAATAATGTTCAAGTATTTTGCTATACACTAATATAGTAGCATGACTAATTGTTCCTCAAAATTCCTGCATGGCTCATTATGGAGTAGCCCCCCCCCCCAAAAAATATTCATCATCATTTAAAACCCAATAATATGGGCCAGAGGTAAAATATCTATAAAATGAAGAGGTAAAATATCTATACGGTCTCAAAGTAGTAGGGACGGGCCAACCAAATCCTCAAATCCTCAGCAAGGATTCAAGATTTGCTACTCTGAATCCCTGTGCAAAAATAGGTGAACCGAATCTTTCAAATCCACCAACCCAAAAATAGGTTGTTGTTGTTTTTTTAAAAACGTACTGTTTAAAAAAAGTTTTAGAAAGTTGTTTATTTTTTTTAAAAAAAGTTGCTTTTAAAACTCTTTTTTAAAAAAGGATTTGAAAGATTCAAGATTCCTAAGATTCGTGGATTCCCAGAACCTTCGAGAGATTCAAATCCAGCACATTCTGGATTCGTCCCATCCCTACAAAGTAGCAGTTGTCCCTGATCTTGAACATTACAGTGGGTGGATAAGCAGGTAGATCAATTGCCATACTAAAAGGAAGAACAGGCAATGATTTTGTCTGCATATCTTTCCAAGCCTTGATGGTGTAGACAAAATGTACAAGCATAACAGCATCTTACAAGAGAATTATACCTGCTAAATTTCACATAAGTGCAGGGCATTTTGAACCTTTATCTTTTGTTTTGTTTTTAATGCTACTTGCTAATATCTTTTTTTCTAATTGTAGAATTAGATGCCAATTATGGGGATCATTATTCCTTTTTGTGAAAATCAAGGATACTAAGTGTCAGAATAATAAGAAAGATGAATTTTGTGCAAGAGAAACCCTTACACTTTTGTGTAATTTTGACTTTAGCATCCAGCAGTTGGTTCAGTAAGTCTAATCTAGATGAAATTCACAATTGAATTTAGACAATATCTTATAAAATTATGGGAGAGATGGGCAGTACATGCCATCTTTTCAGGGCCCTTCCATTCCCTGGCAGTTGTATGTGCTTCTTGAGTCTATTCTACAGGGCCATCTGGAGCAATAGAGGTTGCTTTGCCTATGCAGTGATTGTCTTATCTGTTGTCAGTGTGTCGTGTTGTCTGTCGGGGGGCGGGGGAGGGACAAGCCTGTGAAACTTCAGAGTGGAACAGAAAAAATATTCAGTTCATTTAATAAACAACATGAAAGTCTCTTTCCTGTGCGATAAGAGAGCAAGAATATTTTCTTAGCCTGACTGCTGAGTTCTGAGGTATGAAGCCTGTGAAATTTCAGAAGAATTTGGGAGTTACAGAGAATGACAAGAGGTTTAAAACATTTTGCTTTCTGATCATTTGAGGCCAAAGTCCATGATTGATGCATGTGGACAGTACAGTGTCAGAGACAGTAGGACATGAATACTTACCTTTTAACAAGCAACCACCTCATACTAGATGCACACACAAAAGCATGCATGCACACAAACACACAGTCTTCTAACATTCCTGCTGTTGGGCAAGAATACTAGCAAAGAGTATTGAACATAACATCTTACAGTATATTACCTTAGCATCCCCACTCCTGTGATTAAAAATTCAGTCCCTCCTCTCCCTCTCTCCTGTAACTATCATGTGTCCTGCACAATTATAGCACTCTGATTTGACTTTAACTGTCTTGGCTGCACTTGGCACAATCCTTTGCTTTGTAACTTTGTGAACTACTTACTCTCTCTGCTGGGAAATCTAAATCAAAACTACAAAATCCAGAATCTCACAGGATGCAGTTATGGTAGCTTAAGTTGAATCAGAGTGCTATAATTGTGTGATATAACAGAGACCGTGGATTTTTTTTCCCCATACAGACAGTTTCAGGAGTAATGTATTACATTTTTGCATGTAAATTGTCTGAGTCTCTGAATCTATCTGAATACGAATTATAAGAAAGCTTTGGGAGGGGACAGGATTCAATTTTGTCTACCTTCAAATGGCCACACATCCATTCAGGTTTCTTCTGAATCTTCCAAAGCCCACCCAACTCAGTTCAGAATTTGGCTGAATCCAACCAAGGCCTCTGCAACAAATGCATTCTGATAGTTAACAGTTAAATTCTTGCTAGAGTTTGCTTGCATTTTATACATAATTTCTTCTCACTACTTTGCTTTGTCTCTCTGGTGCAACATGATAATGAAAAATACAATATAAAAGATAAAACTGAGTACTCCCTTTGGCCTACTGGATTATCCATCGATACTGGACCAGATGGTGCTCTGGATTACAAAACAATCTGGTGATATGTTAGAGATACCACTGCCAATATTTAAAGTGTTAAATCTGAGAACAGGAGTTTTGAAAATGAATGTGTATTCATCTATTTTTTTTTCCAAGCTGGGTAGGGATCTATCTTAGCCTCCCCCATGTTTGCATTATAAAGCATGTTGTTTGTTTCAATGAGCCTAATTTCTATTTGTTCAGTTTTCTGCTGTCTTGGGTTTTCTTTTGTATTTCATACCATTCATTCCAGTGCCTTCTCAGCACTCCCTTGTTATTTCCCTGTTTATTTGCATGTTATCTTGTTGCCTCTATACTTTCATTTTTTTTCCTTCTTTTTCTCTCCTCCCTTGCTTCTTTTTGTTTATCTTGATGGGTTCTTTTATTTTGCACATCATTCTCTCAAAGTCTTTGCCTTTTGCTTTCCGGTTGTATAAAATGTGTTTCACTCTCCCCCTCTCTCTCCTTCTCCCTCCCTCCAGCTAATGTTGAAGACATATGATCATGGATAAGGTCATACACCTGGCAGCATAGTTGTGAAACATCCAATGAATTTGCTGTCATGTTTATATTCAAAGTGAGAGGTATCCAGATAGCTTCTATCCTCTTCCTATTTTGCTATCTGAAAATACCAATGGAATATGCATATACCTTATTCTTAACAAGTTATTCATTATATACGTATTCAAAGACTTAGCTGTGTTAGTCGGGATCAGTATGCAAAGGGATCTTGTAGCACCTTTGAGATTCATTGAGAGAAAAAAAATGGTAGCACAAGGTTTCATAGACTTAAGCCTACTTCATCAGTGCCTAGTATCATCATGCCTTCAGGTTTTGTATTTCTTTTTCTATTCACACATATAGCTTATTCATAAAGGTCTGTTCCTAGGCACTTCACTCTCAAAGGTGCTACAAGATCCTTTTGCATAAAACATGTATATGCAAAAATAAGAAAAGCTGTACAGATCATAACCAGAAACAATGTAATACACGTTCAAGTTAAAACCATGCCATAATCATTTGTCCAAAGACTGCTAAAGTCTTGTAGTTACTTAATTTATATATTAAAAGTTTATCTTCCTTTCACATCATGCAATAGGTGGCTAACAGCAATAAAATGCTAAGTAAAATCCAAAATAATAATCAAAAATATAAAAACAAGGTAGGCCAAATATACAAATCAAATCAATAAAATTGATACATCACCATTTTTTATCTGGTTTTATTTGATATATCCACAACAATGAGCATGAGCATATGAGGACTGTCTTTGCCTGCTGAGCAGGTTATGAGAGATGAAATTAGATGGGTTACATGTGGGGGGTCAACATGCCCTGTTTTTGAGGTAAGTGTTCAGGGGCCATAGTGGATCCAGCTTTGACATTGTTCAAGGGGGTCAGGAGAAAGGAAAAGGCTCCGACTCCAGTTAGGGTGTCAGTTTTTGCACCATAGCTTGTGCTTTATTGTTAGCATTCCAGTGTCAACTATATTCTGGACAGTTCCACATCTGGCTTCAGAATTCTCCATACACATAAGTGTACCTATTATTTCTCACCTAACTCTCAGTCTGTGTCCAGTCTCCATGGCATTGTTAAGGAGAAGCTTGCTAGAGAACTGAATGCAGGTAGGATTTCAGGCCCCCACAGGGAACTGCCTCTCCTTAACCTGTAGTTATTAGCATTGGGAGTGGTCCCTAAGAAGTCCCCTGGTGAGTACTCCCTTATACCCAATGTTTCTTTTCCCTAGGAGTCTTCTATTAATGATGCTATTGACCCATCCTTATGTTCTATAAAATATTCTTCCTTTGATGCTGTGGTCACTGTTATTAGGGCTCTAGGCCCAGAGGCACTACTGGCAAAATGTGGTATTAAATCTGTATTCCATCTCTTCCCAGTTCATGCCAAGGACTTTGACCCCTTGAACTTCCTCTTTGATAGCACTTACTATTATGATAAGGCTATGCCTATGGGATGCTCCATGTTTTGCTACGCATTTGAGCAGTTCAGTATATTCCTCAAGTTGGTGTGATCAAGAGGTCTAGGATCATACTGTCTTGATGATTTCTTATTTTCTGGTGGTCTGCTGGGATATCCCAAGGGCTTTTCATGGCCTTATGCAGGAACGGGGGGTTTCCTTTATCCACAAGAGGACAGAAGGCTCTCCCATCAAACTGACTTTTTGTAGTATAGAACTGGACAGAGTTCAGGGCATTTCACATCTCACAACTGAGAAACTTAAAACCTTCCTTTATCAGGTAACTTACAAGAGGAAGGCTATGTTACACAACTTCGAAATGTTAATTTATATATTAAACATTTATCCTCCTTTCACATATGATGCTCAGAGTGGCTAACAGCAATGAAATACTATGTAAAATCCAAAATACTAATCAAAAGCACAAAAACAAGGCAGGCCAAATAGACAAATTAAATCAATAAAATTGATAACACTACAATTTCTTTATTGGGTTTTATTTAACATATCCACAACAACCACAGACAATGTGCATATGAAGTCAAAGGACTGTTTTTGCCTGCTGAGCAGGTCATGAGAGATGAAATTAGATTAATTTTCCTGAGCATGGAGTTCCAAAATTTGGTTTGGACATCTATGATTTTTTTTTCCTAAGATGCAATAATATAGCATCCCACAGACATAATAAGAGCTGAATTTGTCACTTGTTGAAACACAGACAGCAATATCTCCTGAATCTTTCCAATATTATAAGTTTGTTGTTGTGTGTCTTCAAGTCATTTCTGACTCATGGGAACACTAAGGCAAACCTATCACAGGGTTTTCTGGAGTTGAGAGTGCATGACTCACCCAGAGTTATCTAGTGGGTTTTCATGGCTGAGCAGGGAATCAAATCCTGGTCTCCAGGTTTGTAGTCCAATGCTCAAACCATTAACCAACATTGGCTCTCATTCCTTTAAAACAGATGCTAGAATAAAATAAACATTGTACACAATCTCTAATTCCCTATGTATAGGATTATTATAATAAAAAGTATCAGAGAGAGTCCAACATTCAAACCACTACACCACTCCAACTCTCCTCAGAACAATATCAAATATCCAATACTTAACTATCCAGTTCATAGCTGCCATTTATTGGCTTCGGATCTGGGACTCTAAGAAAAGAGACTGCAAGGAGGTATCATTTGTCTTAGAACCAATAGCTGTCCTGAAATACCTGGGATTATTTTTACTAGAAGTGGAAAGAAAATTCATTAAAAAAAATGCTCAAAAAACATGGGACAGAATCTACTTGGGCAGATACCAAATTGTAACCTAGAGTTGTGCATTCATTACTGTTTCATAGTTGCAATCCTTATGTATGGCCAAGTTCAGGGGATGCACTGAGACTGAAAATCCCCCAGTCCTCATTTACTGGACAGCAGCTGTTGCAATCAATGGACATCTCTTCCCTTGTCACTCAAGAACCAGCTGTTTCCACCATCACCCATCTCCATGGGAGTGATCTCCATTGTAGGAATTGTGACAGGGTCCCTGATCACTGCACATGTTGGTTACATATTCATAAAAAAAAACAAAAAACAAGTGGAGTCTGGCCACGTTTCTTAAGCGTTGAGAAAGAAGGATGAGAAGAATCCTAGACTGATGAGGATATTTGAAGGTCAGGACTTCTGCTGTTTAAAAATTTGCAGGTTGTTGTGTTATATAGAAAAGAAAATTTTCTGTCCAGGAAGCAGCATTTTCTATGCAGAAAATAATACTGTAGCCAGAAATATTTCCTGTACAGAAATTGCTGTGCCATGTATAGAGAATCTTGGAGACTCTTCAGTTTTCACAGACTTTTTGACAGCAGGAAAAAAGATTGCTGAAATTATACACTGCTCCCTTCAAAAAGAAAATTAGTGAAGAATTGCATCCTTAATTTTGGCCCGGAACCCCCATAGCTGGGATATTTCTTGACCTATGTTCTTATGCTAAGCAACATATTCATAATGCTATTTTGATCTGCTTCCATTATTCATTTTATTTTGTGAGGAGTACCCTGATGCTATATACTTAACATTCTGATCTCAATTCAGTATTAGGTGTCTCCACTTGATTTTCTTCTTTCATGTCTACATGGCTAGCAAGGCCAGCAGCTGCTGTTGGTGCATGCTCAGAACTTGATTACTCTTTCAACCCCTTCCTCAGACTCATATAAAATGTCATTATTTCCTCAGAGATTTTTAATGGCCTAGCTGTTTTAATTTGCACTGTGTAATTTACAGAAGACCAGCCCAGCTTCTGCCCTTCAGGGAAAGTCATGTATACCCCAAGGGTAGGGCATGCATCTGTGTCATATAAATGGGGCGACCTTTACAAAAGTAAATGTAGTTGGCTGCGAAATGCATGAGGGAGTTCATATACTAGTCCTAGAACATTTGGAAACAAGGAAATTAATTCCTGAACAACAAGCCCTAATAAAGGTAATAATAATAAATCTGCTTTCCAATAGATTTTGGATTTATGAATTCTATAACCTTTTCAAGGCACCAGTTTTGCACAAAGAATACAAAAATGGTAAAATGGTGACTTTTAAAATCTTGTGCACTGCTAATTCACTTTACTTTAGCTTTGAACCACAGCTTTCATCTCTTTGAGTAGTTGGATGGGGTGGGATCCTGACAGATATGATCTTAAAGCTCCAGACTAGCTGGAGATATATGACTAAAGTCTTCAACTGCTGAGGGAACTGACATAGTCTGTTTTGCCAGGGACTGAGTGGGACAGACGGGAAAAATCAGTTTCTCCGAGTTATGTTCCTGACTTAGGGTTTTTCCATGCTACACTGTTATAGTGCTATTATTCCACTTTCAACATCCCGTGGAAATCTGAGGTTTGTAGTTTCCTGAGGCCAAAGAGCTCTCTGGCTGAGAATTCTAAATGCCCCTCCCTGTCCTGCAAACCCCAGGATTCCATAGGATGTTGAATGTGGAATGATAGCACTATAACAGTGTAGTGCAGATAAGTCCTCAAATACCAAATGCAATATCAACACAGTTGAGATGACTGGGGAGAGAAACTGGGAAGGGGAATCACAGTAGTATGTAGGAGTCCCATTCTCTTCTCTAGGTATCCTGAGCAGGTGGGTATCAATTTGGATTGTTTATACTTCAAGTTGGGCTCTCAGGACATATGGGGGGGGGGAGGTTCAAGAGTTCTATTTGCTGCCTAACTTTGCTTTGGAATTAGAAGCTCCCATGACAATTGTCCTGGAAGACAGTCATCCATTCCAGGAACAAACCATGCTTCAGAACACCATAGCTGCCAGGGTAACCATGGGGTGATGGAAAATGAATGCTTTTGTGTCTATTCTTATCATGTCATTGTCTGATCCTGCTGGCCCAGTGGAGTTTTAAGGTTTGAGTAGCTATACCTCTATGCAACAATGGTGGAACTTGTTGAAAATTGCCCTAGGAAGCTATTATATTCTCATGGATGCTGAGGGCTTTTCCATTTTGAAAATCTGGTGCTGCTGTCAAAGCTCTAGATACTCTCTAGATTGAAGATATAATTTTGGCAATTCTCACAAATGCCGCCATGTGACTGCTCCCAGACAATGGAATTCTCTTCTATGGGAGGCCATGCAGTCCACTCCAGCCATCCTTCTATCAGTAGGCAAAGACTTTCTTATTCAGGCTTGCCTTGGGTAGTGATGTATTTTTTTTTAAAGTGTGCTTTTAAATTTTTTTTTAATTTGGTTGTGTTTTAATATGAGCAATTTTAAATAGTATTTTAATATCATAACATCATATTTTTTTTATTCCTGTTTCTTTTTTAAAACAAACAAACAAACAAACCTGTGTTGTTAATTGTCTGGGGAGAAAGTCTGGATACAAGTTTTAAAAAACACACAGAGAGAAACTATTAAGCTCTGGAAATGCAGCCTGTGGACTGCATTAAAAGTTGCTTGTGTTTTCTCTCCATGGTACATTAAAAGTACTGGTCTGTGTGTGACAAATGTCATAAAGAAGAATACCACCATTTGGAGGTTCAAAAAATATGAATAAATGATTGGGAACAGTGTCATGTTATGTAGCTCTGCCCCTGGCCAACACCGTATGAGTTATGTAGTGCCTTACACTATCATACATATAGTACAAATATCTGTAGGATACATCATGCCAGTATATAATCTGGAACCCTGATTCTGGATTCTTGTGGAAATCTACATGTGTACAATACCTCCTAAACCATCAGTGACTACTTTCAATTGGTACCTCTTAACCCACTTTTGATGTTGGAAATGAGATGAATTTTGAGAGGTGGGGAAGCAGCCTTGCGCAACCAAGATTGTCTAAACTCCCAGAGATGGCTGCTTGCCTTTTGAAAACAAAAACCTATGGGAAATGAGAAAAGTGCAAAAAATAATTAAACTAATGGAAGAGATTGTTTATTCTTATGTATTTTGAGACAGAAATTCATTTCCTTGAGAGTCTCTTGTTGAGTATTGTATTGTGGAAAGTCAGAGCAAGGGAGACTTGTCCATAATAGGTCATTTCTGGCTTGACATTTGCCAAGATAAACTATTTTTTTGTGTGTGAAATATTCTATGTTGTATGAAACATTTTCTCTGTATGTTTCTGATTTAGTGCAATTCTGCATTTGGACTTCTGGAGTTCCCTCATGATCAATTATAGGCAAAACTACAGGGAGAGTTGTTTATGTGCCATAATGCGTGTTTAATAGGTACACTATCCTATTTTTTGAACTCGCCCTGAGGTAAACTGAAAAAGAGGTTGACTATCTCCACAGCTTTGTGGCAAATAAATCCTAGGACTACACCTGGTAAAGGTAAAGATCATCCTTAAGGCTGGAGGTAGCATCTCTAGAATGGATCTGGAAAAAGAGAAGGACCTTTTTATATCCAGGTTTCTATTTGGAATTCTTTTCAGACTTAAAACAAGATGCTCTCAATGCAATCATGTAACATTAACTTATATAAATAACCTAGCCATTTTACTGTGACACAATATTCTGCAGACACAAATTGTACATTCAATCATCTTGTCAGCTAAAGTAAAGAAAAACATATTTAACAGAGCCCAGAGCCTCAGGGACAGAAATAGATGCCCTTGCTAACCAAATTTGCCAGCTATGAGAATGTTTGTACAGTTCTTAAGTTCAAAACACATTTTAAAGCCAGTGTTCTCAAATGCAGTATTCCGTTCGACTGTCTTTAGCACAGCAGCTCACATAACTCTCATATAGCTTTTTACATAGGTTTGTTTCTCCATGGCTTGTTGTATAATTTAATATTCAATATAAGAAGTGTTTGAAACATAAGAAGTAGCTTCATATAGAGACATGTTGTACTCCCATCTAGGTCAGTAGTATTGATGCTGGCTAGCAGCAGCTTTCCAGGTTGTCAGACAGTGTTCTTTCAGAAAGTTAAGAGCGGACATGATAGCTATGTTTAAATATTTGAAGGGATGCCATGTAGAGGAGGGAGAGGACTTGTTTTCTGCTGTTGCAGAGACCAGGACAAGGAGCAATGGATTCAAGCTGCAGGAAAGGAGATCCCACCTGAACCTCAGGAAGAACTTCCTGACAGTCAGGGCTGTCTGGCAGTGGAATATGCTGCCTTGGAGTGTAGTGGAGTCTCCTTGCTTGGAGGTTTTTAAGCAGAGGCTGGATGGCCATCTGTTGGGAGTGCTTTGAGGGTATCCCTGCATGACAGGGGGTTGGACTGGATGGCCTGTGTGGTCTCTTCCAACTCTACATTTCTATGATTCTATGATTCTATGATTCATAGCTTTACTTGAGTGGGTCAAGTTCTAGAAACTGAAGCCAGAGCCTTCTGCATGTGTCCTACTAATCCATGATCCCTCCTACTTGAACTGTCCTAAATGTCTACACAGGGGGAGTCAGGGAAGAAGTTTGCACTATTTCTACCACCTTTACAGTTCTGCTTCTATTTGCATTTGCTGCTTCTTCCAAATAGGAGGCTGATATAGCTGTGGTTAGGATATGTGAAGAAATCTTACTTTTTATTATATTTCTATGCCTTCCTGCTAGTTTCCTTTTTCTTTCCCCCCCAGCATGCATTCAGTCTCTGTATTCAGTCTCAGCTACTGTAGAATGGTAGAATGTGTTAGACATCTCTTATCTCTTATTTACATCTGGTATAAGGATATTCCAAGCCTTTGTTCATTAATGAGAGAATGATTTCATCTGCAAAGGTACCTATGTAGGTACCCAACTATGTGTTTGGTGTATGACAGTCCTGACTGGTCAATAGTGCTCATCTGTTCTGTAGACAGTGTTTTTATGACCAGCCTTCTATGAACTATGGCCACACTTTGTTCCTCAAAGCAAGTCAGATCTAAGTTTCAGACCTGTTCTTGAATACAGAGCCTCCATTTTGCCTCTGATGATCATATGGTCTCTAATTCTGCTATGTTAAGAGATTCAGTCTACACTTTGGCTATGTATTAGTGTTAGGCTGCCAGCATTGTTGTTTTGTGTCTGGTGTATACATTTGTAACAGTTCTCAGATTTTCATTTCTCCATTGCCAGTCCCTTGATCTTTGTTCTCTGTTGGTTCTTTATATGTTTACTTGTTTATTTGGTAATATGAACTACTAATTAAAATCAATTAAGTTAAAAATTTCTAACAAAAAGGGCAACCTAATTAAATTTAGTTTAACTTGATTAAGTTAGAATTTCAATATTAACTTAATAACAGAATTGTGTTATTAGTTGAGTTGTTAATTAGTTGATGAGAGTGTGCTAGACAGACAAAGCATTTCATATTCTCAGCTGGTTCTTTAGCCAATGCCTATTTCTCTTGCATATTTGATATTTTTTGTGTTTTTTCATAGTGCTTCAGGGTTAGGGAACTACAGTGTTTAGGACAGAAGATTCAAATGCAAATGGCCCTACAAAACTTTCTGTATTCTTGTTGACAATTAAAGCATGATAATTTAGTTTATAATGTTAAAAGATCTTAAACCAGCAAGTAGCAAGGATATCTAGAAAGGGAATATTCTTCTGTCATACATGTAGTCCTTCTAGAGGTTCCTCATCTGTGCCCCAAAACTGAATTTTGAAACTCTTAAACCTTTGATATCCGCATGGTAATAATCAAGAAAGAGGAAGGGATGAGGGACAGAGAAAAAAAAAGCAAGAATAGGGCTTCTGAAGGGATGGCTAGGAAATAAAATTTCAAGAATTCACACAGATATGTGTGACTTTACTACATTCAAAGTTAGGAACTGAGAAGACAATAGTGGAGATCTACAATGGGTGGTATCTGTCAAAACTCAAGACAGATATATTCATCACCCATGATTAGCATATCTATTGTGTCTGCCGTCTATCCTGAGTAGGAGAGATGTTCCACATTTTCTAATCCCCCTTCACTGGCTACCATCACTGCTTTGCTTCTCCTTTTTGAGGGGCACCTCAAAAGCTAATATCGAGACACATCTCAGCTAGAGGTTTTCTTTACCAACCTCTGGGTTTCCAGAGATTTTCCTCCCACAGATTTCCCACAGAAAATATAACTGCACAAGTACACACTGAGCATGGGAGAGAATGGATAAGGAGGAGATCTTGTTGGAAAAGTTTGTGCTAAGCAAGAGACTAGCACATCAGCCAAAGGCGCCTTCACAGACAAAGTAAGAGTACAAAGATACCAAATAGTCTTAAATCATATTCAGCCAAGGATAAAAGAAAACTTAAGCCCAATATGAATAAACTGTGCATGTCCCTCTCTGCTCACATGAAAGAAATGGCAGAGTTCTGGTTGCATCACAGGTGGGAAAATCATATATTTGACATGGGAAGATTGCATCCTTAAGAGTTGTTTCATATAAAATCTCTCTGTAAGTAGTACAATAATGTTTCAAAGAGAAAGCTGTGGTGATTGCTGTTTCTTACTAATGTGCTCATTTATTTACTGACGTGCTAGAATTCTTTCTCATCTGGGCAAAAACAAAAAATAGGGCTCTACCAAATGCAGTCTGTTAAGTCAAGTCTAGATTTCTCCTCCCTCATTCTGCAAATAGCTTATTTAATCTTTGGGTTTTGAGAAAGTTGTAAAATGAGCCTGAAGGTGCAATTCTATATGTACCTACTTAATCAGAAGTGGATCTCACTGAATTCAACAGAACTTTTTTTTTTTTGGCAAATGGATTCAGGATTATTGCTTAAAGTTCTTTTAATCATTTCACAAAGGCCATTTCCTTACTAAACTGTTATAGTGCTATTATTCTACTTTAAACGTCCTACGGAATCCTGGGGGCCTTTGAGGAAATGACCAAAGAATAATACAATAAAGAAACTTGTTCTTATGCTAAATTGGTGTTGTAGTTTCCATTGGAAGCTACTGAGTACATGTTAATGTAAAGAGACTAAAATGGGAGGAAATAGCTATAGATTACAATAAATAAAACTTGATTCACATTAAATCTTACTGTCTAGTCCTTCCAGAAGTTTTCCAGTTTCTGAGAATTCTTGGCAATAGGGGGAAAAAAACTAAAACCTGAATTCTTTTACTAGTCCCATCTAGAACAAACCCATGAAACCAATTGTTTAATGGTGAGTCAGTATACATGTAAATCCCATTATTTAGTGAGTCTGCTTCAGTTGGTCTGCCAGTATGATTTAAGCCTCAGTGTCTGGGAAGAAATGGTAGGGATGAAGAGGGATTTGACCTAAATACAAATCAAAATTCTCTGCAACAGATTATTTTTTTGCATAGGACTTAACAAGAGTCATTCCTCAGTCTCCCTAGATACCTTAGCAAGTGAGATCCAATATAAAACTGAGTGTTGAGCTTTGACATGTGAGCCTCTTAATGTGTCTGGGGGTCTGATAGCCTTTGGTGCCAACATGATTACTGTTCTCTATAGAATGCTTCCATAAATACATGTGACAAAAAGCTGTCTTGCTGACTCACACCTAAATACTCATTAATGCTTCATTTTCTTACACCCAAGAGATGGTACATTTGCTGGTTGAGTAGAAATGTGTATTCTGGGCCTATAATACCGATGTAAGGTTTACCTCAGAGAAATAAAATAACTTAAGTGCCTAATTGAGAACACTGAGCCAGTGCTTCATCATGACAAGGAACATTTGCCTAGAATACTATTTTAAAAATAAACAAACAAAAAATAACATCCCAACATAGTACTCCTTAATTTTGTTGACCTGTGACTTAATTTGTAGTAACAACATGGTAACTGGGAAAAACAGTTTCAATTAGTGATATATTGAAATAAAAAGCCCAATCAGCAGTGTGCTCATTGCATTTTTAAGGGTCATAGTTAATTTCTCTTCTCTTAGAATTGTGGTCTTTTTTTAATCATAAGCTTCCATTGAAAATGCAACTTATTTAAGAAAGCTGATGGAATGACATCTGTGAATTGAATATGTTTGCACAATTGTCAAAGGGAAGTGGGAAGCTTTGGCATTGGCAGAAGGTGGGTGGGATAGAGGACCTTCTGTCAGCTTGGATGACAGCAGTAAGCATCAGAAATGAAGGAAGCTATGAGGGATATCTAGCATCTAAATCTATTTACTACATTTTGGCATGTAGGTTTTCCACATAGTGTGATCCTTAACTCCCACCTTCACAGGAAAGCTATTCTTTCTACAAACAGATGGAGCAGGAACACAGGGCAATGTGTTTCTCCACCTTAGCAAGCACAACGATGCTGGTATCTTTTAAAAATAACATTGATTAGTAACTTCGTCTTAGACAGGCAACACGCTCTCCACCAACCTGAATGAAATCACCACCATACATTGTGACCTTTCAGAAGCTCCCCATGTTTTTGCCATCCTTGGAATTACTCTATCATTGTGGGCTGATGGGCAGAAGGAAGAAACATAAATATCATCCTGCTTATTTATTTTTGCTCTCTGAACTAATCTTTAGCTGAAAATGAATCACCAACAGGGAGCACATGTTTGTGTACGTCATGTCATTTTCTTATGGGGGGAAAAAACTTCAGAAGTTTTCTTTTCAGTAGGTGGGACTACAAGATCTTTGCGGACATTTTCCTCCCTCCTCTCCCCACCAATTTTGGAATTCGATTTGCAAAAATGTTTGCTAGAATTTCATTCCATGAAAATGCATATTATGCAAGAAAACCTTATTGCATTTGTTTTTCAGAAAAAGTCCCTCTCTCACACACACACACACACAAATTGCACAACAAATAGGTTGTTGTTATTGTTGTTGTTATTTACACTGCTGCTGGACATTTTTTTTTCTTAAAGTGTCACAACATGTCATCCAGTGTCATACCCCTAGTCCATGGGTGCCACAAGTATTATACTTTCCTTTCCCCCAAAAGAATTAGTATGAAGCCTCCACGCCCTTATAGGAGAACTTGTGATTTTTTTTAAATAGCAAGTTATTGTTACTTCCTCAAAGTTACTCATTAAGCTTATTCATTATATATTAAAACATTTATTTATAACACCTTTTATACCAAAGGGTGGAACAACAACAACATATACAATCAGGGACAAAGACACTACAGCAATAGCATGTACATTTCTATACCACTTATCAGCTTAAGCACTCTCTAAGCAGTTTACAATGTGTAAGCTAATTGCCCCCAACAAGCTGGGTACTCACACTAGGTGTGATCCTGCATTGTCAGATATAACTACAATAGTGGAATTCTATTGCTGTAGTTACATTTGATTATGCTGCCCACCACAAAAGAAAAAAAAAATACTGTTTCAGACTGACAGTGCCTCAGTTGAAGGGTTTCCAAGGCATTGCTGATGGTGTCAGTGGGAAAAGACATCATCAGTGCACTTCTGGTCACAGGGCATGCCAAGCAAAGGTGGCTGGAAAGATACCCCAGAGCCCTGCTGCAACTGCTTCTCTCAATGTACCCCATGATGGCAAGAAGATTTCAGGCATCATTTCCCAGTGTTCTGGCTTGTAGAACCTCTGAATCTCTTTGGCTGAGGTGCTGTCAGGCTGAAATGATAGGTCTAGGGGATCACATTTGGCTGTCAATGGCAGTAAGTGTGCATTCATAGTGGTTACCAGTTCATAAATCCACCTTATGGTCTTGTAACTACGGAACAGCAGGCTACCCATTTTTTTAATTACTTTGAAACTTAAAAAAAAGCACAAAAAGTGGATGATCCTCCCCCAATGATTACCCCCAAGATATGTTTTAGGAATAGCAATTAAACATTAATTATTACACACACACACACACACGCACACGCACACACGGAGTCAGGCACAAACATGCACATAAATAGCATTTAAAAAAAAACCTTTAGAGACCATTAAAGATCAAGCTACCCTACTGCACCTCCACTCCTGACCAGTAGTTTGCTATAGCAAAGGTCAGGTGAGCCTGACTTTGTCTCATGCAGCCTCTAAAAACATTATTGAGGCTCCTAATACACCCAACTCTATATTTTTGGAGTTTAGGCAAAAGTGTTTTTAACTCAGAATGCTTCCTGAGGATATTTTTCATGTGGATGATATTTTCCATTTTTTCACACTGCCTCTGGACTATTTTAAGCCCCAGAAGGCCTTTCTATTAAAAAGAGAAAGAACATAGTAGTAATTGTTCCTATCTATAAATCCCTTCCCATTTGTCTTCATGATGTCATCTTAGATTTATCTAATCTCCTTTCATACACATTATTTCCTAATATTCCACCCCGGAGGGTGCCCCAGACCAGCTAACTCTTTAAAGAATTAAACATAGCAAGTAAAAAAAATAAATACAATGAATATAAAACAGCAAAGAAATAATAGATGGATAAATAAAATGTCTTAATTTGGTACCAAAGAAATAATTAGAGTGGTGCGAAGAGGGGAACATTCTAAAAGTGGGATGGTACCACTAAAAAGGCTCCATCACTGTTTGCCTTACTTGTGATGTCATGAAGACATGAAGAACTCAGTTTCTACATAGATTTACACAGGAAGCAAGGGTATTTGATAAATAAATAAGTAAATAAATAAATAGGGCCATTTCTGCACGAGAGGGGAGGAGTGGTTCACTGCATGTCAAGAGCAGTGTTTTTATACTCTGATTTGGAAACTGAATTCAGAAATTCAGAAACTGTGCTATCAGCACCGGGGGTGTATGTGGCATTTACATCGTACTGCTGGGGAGAACAGTGGTTGCTGCATTCACAACAGCAAGTCTCTGGCCAGTCCCATTTTCCTCCCTCACCCCACCCTACAATCACTGAATGGTATGTTTTTTAAAACACACACACACATTTTTAGCACATTTCTGTGTTGCTACGTTTGTGCGTAGGAATGTATGTTTGTTGATACCTGGATAGAAACACGTTTAATAGTACATTACCAGATCCATTCTCTTCTGGGTGTTCATTTAACACAAGAAGACTATAATGATGGCAGCCTGTCCTTTGATGGGCGGAGAGAGATAGGGACAGAAATGATGGAAGGGGCAGCCTGGGAACACCCATTGCTGGCCACTTCTGTGATGTCAATCGATGCTATACTTCTGCATATAGTTGAAAACTGAAGCAGAACTGGTTTGGGAGATTTACGTCAGAGTTTTTCCAGTTTTCACACACAGTGGTTTTGAATTGCAGTGAACCACAGTGAACTGTTCTAGAAGCTGAAAACGTGCAGAACCACGAGGAAAACTACGATGCTAAAACGGTACAATGTGCAGACCAGACAGTAAGAATTCAACACTGCTATGATGTATCAACCTCATGCGGAAGTGGTCTAGATTATAGTACTTCCAAGCCAGAGAGGATTTTAAGGTCCTTTGGATCATGCTGAGAACAGAACACAAGCCAGTGTAGTTGATTTAGAATGGAGAGGTATATGGTATACTTCCAAACCCAGTTAGTCCAAGCTGCAGTATTTTGCAATAGCTGAAGCTTCTGTCATTTTCCAAACAAAGTCATACATATATCCCATTACAACAGTTCAAATGGGATGTTTCCAGAGGAGGAAGATATATAGATAAATGGTTCTCTGTTGTGGATGTTGCACCAGTCTTACCTATGGAAAGTGCTTCCTGCCATCAGACTTCTTGCTTGTTTGTTTCTTGGCCACACTAGAGTGTGACAATATGTTCAGAAGTGGGAGGGGTAGAGACATAAATATGTATTCTATAAGTGCAACAAAGAGCATATTTTCTCCCCCTTACTTCTTCTTGTGCACATGAAATGTGCACATTTTTTGTTTTTTTTGTTTCATAACAAAAATTTGTATACAACTCTATCCTCATGTGCTATAAACATCTCGGCAGCTAGTATATAGTTATATTGTTTTTATTTTCCCTAGCTCCCTATTTCTGATGTTTTTGTTTTGTTTCCATAACTCCTTTCAGGTTGATTTGTTCTATCATTTATCTTCTGACTGTGCTAGCGGCAGGGAAGATGGAAAAGAAGTGAGTTTTAAAGGGAAAACATTATGGAAATGTGTAAAAAAATGAGCTTAAAAAGATACTAGTTGAAGATTTCTGGTGTAAAGTTTTAATTCTCTCCTCTAGGCTATACTGTGAGGTGAGTTATGTACCATATTCCTAGCAATAGATTTCTCTCTGATGGAAAAAAGAAAATGAATAAACAAATAACTTTACTAGTCCCTTTCACCATTCAAAAATAGTAAACTACTAAACATCTAAGGAACATTAAAACAAATATTTTATTGCAATGCTGAGCAGAGGGACAAGGAAATAGCAAGAAAAACAGTAGGATAGAATAAATTAAAATAAGTTAGAGGCCACGAAGGCACTGTTATGTTTTGTTTAATTTAAACAAAATATGAAATTGTTATGGAAAGATTCTGATGTGATGAGTACCATCTGCTGTTATTTTGTTATATAACAATTTGCATAAAATCTATTAAGTTTGTGTATTGCATGCTTCAGGAATTTAATAACCTAGAATTATGTGTGACATGCATTACATGCCAACAAACTGGAACAGTGAGGATGATCCTAACTAGAAATACATCCAGGGAAGAGGGCAAGTGATGGGGTTACTATAATGGGGACTTCCTCTGCTCTAGAGAAGGGAAACTTCTCTGAAACTAAAGATGGTGATTTGAGATTACATTCTTTCTCATAGTGACACTTAGGTCATTTCCACACTTCACTGTTATAGTGCTATTATTCTACTTTCAACTTCCTATGTAATTCTGGGGTTTGCAGTTGAGGGTGGGGCATTTAGAATTCTCAGCCAGACAGCTCCTTGGCTTGAATAAACTACAAATCCCAGAATTTCACAGGATGTTGAAAGTGCAATAATAGCACTACAACAGTGTGGTATGGAAATGGCCTTAGGTTGAACTTGGAAACATTATTTTTGTACTATAACTCCAGGTATTCCTTAGCCATCTTAGACTATAGATATGCTAGCTGGAGAATTCTGGGAGTTATAATCGGTCAAAAAGTAATGTTATCACAGCAGAGCCAGACAATAACACCAGCTAATTGCCAGAGACTCACTAGTTTTCTCTCTTCTGTAAGCATCCGTTCTAGACCAAAATATATTGCATTGGTTCTTCTTGACTTTGACTTCTTCATCACTGTCTTTGGCACTCACTGAACAGAAAGGAACTCCAATAACTTCCCTTCTGAGTATTTAAGGCAATTCAGACAGGGGTGGAAAACCACTGACTCCAGTCAGGTGTGCTGATGGACCTAAAGTTGCTTGCAAATTTATTTAGATTGACTTTGAGTTTTGTTGTTGTTGTTATGTGCCTTCAGATCAACTTCAACTTATGGTGACATTATCAATGGGTTTCCTTCATCAAATTTATTCAGAGTCAGTTTGCTGTTGCCTTCCCCTTAGGCTGAGAAAATGTGACTGTGCCAAGATCATTAGGTTTCCATGACTGAGCAGGAACTCAAACCCATGTCTCCTGAAGCCCTAGTCCAATATTCAGACCAGTACACCTTCCTGGCTCCCACACCATTTTGACTCCCTTTGGATTTTACAGTTCCAAATTGATCTTATTTCCACAGCAACACTGCTGCATTAACAATCACTATTTCTCTCTCTCTCTCTTTCTGTGTGTGTACACACACAAAAAAATGTTAAAGCTATGTTCCACATGCTGACTATACTTCTATCTTTTCTGGTTTTGAAGTGGCCCACATTCAATCTCCTCTGGATAGAGGTATACTCCCCTTGAAATTTCAGGTTCATAGCATGGGTATATTACCAAATTCAGTCTGTATGCTCAGGTTTCTAGCAGTGGCCAGGAGTGCATTTGCACACTTAAAGCTACTTTGTCAGCTGTGCCTATTTTTGTAAGCGTCATATCTGGCTATAGATTCTTGATTATATCATACTGGGATTACTGTATCACAGACTATGTGGGGCTGCAATTGGAAATTTTTTGAAAACTGCAGCAGGCCCAAAATGCTGCAACTAGACTGCTGACCAGTTGGGTTACAGGAACATATAAATCTTGTGTTACAACAGCTTCAGTGACTACTGATCTGTTTCTGGGCATCATTCAGAGTGCTAGTTATGACCTACAGAGTTCTATATGCTTAGGTCCAGGTTATCTGAAAGACTATATATCCTTATATGAACCTGCTCAAATTTTGAGATCCCAGCAGATGACTCTTTAAAAGAAAAAAAGAAAAGAAAAAAGAAACATAAAATATTAATACTTAGTAAAGTAGAAGGAAGCAGGAAAAGATATAGACAGCATTGCAGGTGGATTGATTCAATCAAGCAAGTCATAGCCCTGAGTTTGTTAAGAGCATCTCTGGGCTGTTGGTAACAGATACCTTGTAAGTTGGGCCCACATACTCCACATGCACCAAATCCTGTCTAATCTTGGAAACAAAGCAGAATCAGGACTGGTTAGCACTTGGATGGGAGACCACCCAGAATACGAGGTGCTGTAAGCTATATTTCAGAGGAAGGCAATGGCAAACCACCTCTGAGTATTCCTTGCCAAAGAAAACCCTACAAAATTCATGGAAGCAACATAAGTTGACATAGGACTTGAAAGCATTTGCAGACAAACACACATCCCTGTACCTTGTATGTCTCTCCTTCATAGGGTCACCAACCTGATGGTATATAATAGCAACAATAACGGGATTGCTTATTTAATAGTTTTCCTTTTGTTTACTGTCTGTAGCACAAATTGTTTTAGCTGTAATTTGTTTTAAGCTATGTTATAAGCCACGTTGGGTCCAACATCAAGATAAAGGCAGGATATAAATTAATTAAATAAATAAAAACATTCTAAGTATGCTCACTTAACATAAATCTCACGAGTTCAGAGTCCCTGTCTTCCTAGTAAGTGAGTACCTGTTACTGCCCTGGCTAGTCTGAGCTTTGGGGATATTAAAAGATATCCTCTTGATATCACAATTTGGCTGCACTTCTCTATTCCCCTCCACGTGCTTGCGAGGCCACCGGACAAGCACGTAAACAAGCTCGGCCGTTAATAGCCGTAATATTCCTGGACAATACAGGCAGGCCAGAAATAGCTGACTCACCGCTTTAGGAGACCTCCAGGCAAGTACTCTAATTAGGTATGCATGCAACCTACAAAACAGCCTCTGCCCCGCACTGGCAGCTTGATGGGTAACCTATACAATACCCAAGTACTCTGCGTTTGCATATTGGCTACTCTATTGAGAAGCTCAATCATTCAGATTCTGACCTTTCTGAGGCTTTGTCTCCAACTCCAAATCTATTGTTTTCCCCCAAGTACGGCATAGCCTGCAGTCACATTCTCCTTATAAAAACCCTTGATTCCGAGAAGTGCCTCGGAACGCTCCCGAGTTTCATCCCGCCTTGCTGCCGCTTTGCTTGGTGAGCCTCCCCTCAGCTCCATGTGCTGAGCTACATCGCACCCCAGCCTCGCTCTCTATTTTTTTTTCCGGGCTTCAGGACAGGTGAAGTATCACCCAAACCAGCAACTCCTCTAAAAATCCCTCTATACCACTCCAACCTTTATTTCCTTTAGTTATCTTGTGTGAATGTGTTGCATACACTGTTTTGCTTGTGTTTTTAATAAAACATCATTTATTGCTTCAACTTCTGTGTGCTCCTTGACTCGACCTGACCCCGTAGACATAGGGTTCAAGATCTTGCTACGTTACCCTGCCTCTCATAACACTAAGCAGTGCTCTGAGCTAATTCTCCCCAACTTTAGTTGAGCACATTTTGGTGTCCCTCCCGGGACCCCCAGTACACAGGGTAACAAACCCAATGCGTGTCTTCTAAGGAAAAAGTTCATTAGACCTAATGGGGCTTATTTTGCATCTTATATAGATAAGCTAGGATTTTCTTAATTGGGAGAAAAAATATGTATAAACAGCTGGTAGGTTTCCCTTGGTATGTTTAATTAATTAATTAATTAATTATCTTCAAATATTTCAGCACTGAATTCACTATATTAGAATTCCTCGTGGTTTACAAACATACCATCAGAAATATAACATAGCATAATGATCAGAGTAAATGCAGTGGATAAAACCTTAAAATAGGCTCATGATTCTTCAGTTGACAAAGATAAACTTTCTCTGCAAATGCTAAAATGTTGCTATTGATTTATGTTAAATAAGAAATTGAATTTGTACAGCTTACTTTGAATTTACTGTTAAGCAGCAAGGATCTGTATAGATCCCTATATGATGAAAAATACTACAAGATGCAGCTCAACAATATCCAGAAGATCACACAGTTCACACCCCAGCACTAAATGTGTCCTACTCACAGGTGAAATGCTCTCTTCAAGATGTGACAACATAGTACACAGTGACAACCTGCCAGATAGGGGTAATACTGGATTTATTTCTCTATATAAAAGTCAAACTACTATAGTTAGTTTATTTAGTATATTAGTAATTAATTTATACTAATGCCTAGGAGAACCCATTTCATAATTCTGTTTTCTGAACGTAGTAAAGCATAAAATGATATTGCATTTACTTGAATACGATTTTTTTTTTTACAGCTGGATGCTAGCCATGTTACTGTCAAAAAAATTTTTATATACATATAAAAGTCCCCAGAAAGGATGGTTGAAAACAAAGTTTATTGAAACATAGCTATGGGGAAAGAATTCTTCTGATATCACTTTCTACCCACAGTCATTCTAGGAAGTGTGAATTTATAATTAGTGGCAAAGTATTGGAGGAGTGCATGTTTCAGTTTAAATTAGATGGATCGGGGTGTCAAGCTTGTGGCCTCCAGGGCTGTACAATCTGGCTCTCTTGGGTGATTTTGTTAATTAAGCACATATTTTCTTAAGGGGAAAAGAAGTGTTTTGTCTGAAATCTCAGCCTGGCTGTGCAGGAGAAATGTTTTAATCACTCCCTTGCCAGAGGGAAGTTGTAGGGAAGCTGCTTCCCATTACTTTCCCTGAAAGCTCAGGGGATAGTGTGATGTGAGCTATGAGACCATTGAACAACTGCTATCTTTTTGCCTCTACAGATGTTCAGCAGCTCCCAAGATACCAGCTTGTTGAAACAAGGGAGAAGCAGGAGAAACAGATCTAGCTGCTCCACTAGAAAATGAGGCAAATGGGCTCAAAGACAGTATACAGAATGCCAGTTTGCACAGGTGTAATGCAGGACTGGTTGGTGGTGTACCAGCCTGGTCCTCCATATCTCCCTGACACAGAAGGGAAATGCTGGAAACAGATTCATATACTAACGATCAAGGTTTCACCTTCTCTTCTTATTTTCCCAGCCATCCACCACTAAAGGCTCTCTTCCACTTGAAGTCATTTACTCCACAAAAACTGTGCTGTTTGAAAAGACAAGAGATTGTTGGTTCTTTGGCTTAAGTCTGTGTTTGTAGACGTATAACAGAATTAAAATATGTCACACACCTCAACACCAGTTACAGAGCATGGTGCAGCAGTGAGTGTTGCTCTGTATGATCCTAAGCATGTATGTGCATGGACTCATATGCATGTGTGATGGAAATGAGATACATCCAAGCCCTACAAGATTTCATGTGTCCTGGAGAGCAAACTAAATGCTGGTGCATGGACCGCTACTCTCAATATTCATGTCTGAGGCAATATTGACATAGGAAGAAATGTTGTGTGAACTGAACACTGTATTGATAAAAGTAGTGCTATTACATTTCCTGATAGCCTGTTATGAGAAAATCTAGGCCTCACCATAAGCAGCTGCTATTTGTAAGTTTTATAGTGTGTTTTCTAGATAAATAAATAAAAATCAAGGGGTGCAAAATACACTGGACATATTTCAAAATGCAATTGGCTAAACGGTGCATAATGAGAAATGCAGAAGCAGACTTGAATCAATGGAAATTAATTAATTGCATAAATCAGCTAAATTGCACAAAAATGCACAAATAAGGAAAAATGTGTCATTTAATTGTAAGCTAGTTATGGCAAAACTCAACGTAACTCAATGAAATTCAGACTCAAACTTGTCATGTCCTTAGGTGGGGGAGGGACAGGAAGGGTTGTATAGAATACGTACATCTCTCTTCCAACAGAGGGAACATGTTAGGGAATTCAGGAGAAACAGACAGTGGGATGGTAAAGCTGATCCCCAGCATCTGCTACAAGAAGTAGTCACCTCACTCTAGATAGCAGAATACATGAATTCTGTCCCTGGGTATAAAAAATTGTATATCTATATCTAAATCTAAATCTAAATCTAAATCTATATCCATATCCATATGTATATCTATCACCCCAGTGAAATAGTGTTGAACAAATTGGCCAATTCAGTCTTTTTGAATCAAAACAACCTGATCTCCACCTCCAAGATTACTGTGCAAATTGGGATATAAGTATGGTTGGGGTTTTGCACTCTTTGCTATGCATTTCTTGGTTCATAAAAATTCAACAGATAAAATTTATTTAAACTTGCATTTTAGGCTAACATAGGTTAAACAACGCATACATTTAGACTCAAGGCAGATTACAATTAAATGGAACAAATGCAAGTTAAACATAAAATAAAATAAAATATTAAAACATCTTTTGAAAGCATGCCAGTGAAATAAAATATAGCACTTACTCACTTAAATGCCTCTTCTACTGAAGGTGAAGGCAGTTATTGAAGAACCATATGCGTAAAAAAGGACTTTGCCTGGCAGGAGAAAAGCAACAGTGAGGGAGTCAAACTAGTCTGCTTCAACAGGGTATTCCACAGTATTTGCTGTATGAATGCTTGTAACTGAACACTACCTGAACTAGTTGCCAGAATATATCAGGGTAGAATTTAAGGTGAGGTAATTAAAACTACATAATACCAACTATCCAACACAACTCAGGATGGATGATATCCAGCATGGCAGGTTTTTGTGTTGCTTCTTTCAGGGCCAACTTCCTGTGAAAACTAAGGCTTTATCCCACACTTGCCCACTTAGCTCTAGAAGGATGGCTTCACTGTTAGGGCAGGTGGCTTGGAGAGATGTAAAAGTTTGAACAAGACAGTCAAATATGAACACCTCTACTTGCACTGAATGTTATAGCATTCTTGGCCACTCATCTTGACTGCCATTACTCTGCCTTCACTCCGACCCATTTTCCCTGATTGATTTTTTTTTAATACCGTCTACCCATGTAATTATGTCAGTATGCAATACATTACGGCCATGATTACATAGAGGCTGCCATTTTCCCACTCTTCATGTGTGTACTCTTTGCTTTACCATCTGTGCAGGTGTGGAATTGGATCACATATTCGGTATTTCCAGTATTGCTCTTTGGATGCATATCCTGGTTCTCAGCTCTGCAACTGAGCTCTCACAAAGAGAATGGGAGCGTGAGCAGAGAAAGTCAAGGTCCTTGTTACCGTCTACCATCATGGCAGAGAATGCCACCACCTCATTTCTGCTGCTGTTGCCTCAGATAATATCGCTGAATCAACTGCCTCTCTGTGCCCTCTGCTGTACGGGGAGCCTTCCACTGCCAAGGAGATGATAGATAAGGGAGTGTATGCAGTGTTCTTGGTGGACAAAGGAGGTTTTGGAAACGCAGAATGATGAAATGTGGCTGTACCACTTTCATATGACCCGAGCCACTCTTTTTGAAATTGCGGAGCATCTTCGCCCTCACCTGCAGGGATCACCCACCAGAGGATTCCAATTCCTGTAGAGGAATGAGTTGCCATAGCAGTTTAGTGGCTAACTACGCCCCTTATATACAGGAAAACAGCCAACATCTTTGGCCTTGGAATTTCTACTGTTGCTGAGATTGCTGTTGAAGTCTGCCTGGCAATACAGCATGTATTGCTTCCATTCACCGTTTGCTTGGGCGAGTACCACAAGCTGGGTCCTTATTTGCCCCCCCCCCAATACCAAACATGAGAAATGCTACCCGGTGTCATTCAGAAGCATGGGTTATTATGTTGCATGATATACCTATGCTGATAGCAGGTGTTGTGGTGACGTGTGCTGAACAATATATTTTAATGTGTGAGAGATTTAAAGAAGGCTATGCTGAAAATGCAACTTAGATGTGTGAAATGTAAAAAGCTTAGGCTTTGCAGAAATGTTGGTCAGAACAATTTCTGAGCTGAAAGAGTTCTGATTGCTTTGAAATACCTACGTAATGGTTTATCCTCTTTCCTCCCATCCACAGATAATGGAAGGCTTCCAGGAATTGCAACTGCCACAGTGTGTTGGTGCAGTAGACGGAATGCACATTCCTATGTGTCCTCCAAAAGGAAGAGCAGAGGAATTCATAAACAGGAAGGATTCCTTATCCATCCTGCTGCAGTGTACCACAGACCATTCTGGGAGATTTGTGGACATTGAGTTGGGATATGTGGGGAGAGCACATGATGCACATTTCTTCTGCCATTCAGCCCTGTGGCAGGCAATGGAAATGGCTGTTTTTGTTCCTGGAAACCCCACTGTCACCATAAATGGTGTGGAAGTTGGTTTGCTCATCCTTGTGGATGGTGCCTACCCCCTTTGCCGTTGGCTGATGAAGCCTTATGTGGGTCACTTAAATGCCCAACAAATTGCCTTCAACAGGGTGTTCAACTGTTGCTGCAACATTGTGGAGCATGCATTTGGAAGGCTGAAGGCAAGATGGGGCTGCCTCTCAGCCCCACTGACAGTTTCTGAAGAAAATTACCTGCCAGTGGTCTCTGCATTTGTGGTTCTCCACAATATATGTGAGTCCAAGGACCACATTCTACACCTTGACTTCAGGCCACCACCACCTGTGAACATTACTCCTACTGATGTCCCTTACAAGGCAACTGGGGGCAGGAGGCTTAGAGAGGGCAAGAGAGTGAGAGGGGCTATTGCAAGGAGCTTTGTTGGCTAGACCTACTATGTATTATTTTCCAAGTTAATAGGTTGCCTTCCCTGTTCAGCAATATTCCTAACCATATGATGCTGTTCTTGGTTCCCTGTTAGACCAACTAAAACTGTTCAGTTGTAAACTCTAATGTGCTATTCTGTTTTTTTCAAGTAAAGAAACTCTGTTTGTCAGTATAAGGGTTCTCTGTGTGTTCTGATGTGGGGTCTGGAAAGAAAGAGGGGGAGGTTGCATTTCTTAACTGCAGAAAAAAAAAAAACCCTGAAGACTAAGTGCCTGAAAATTAAGTCATTTATAACATATCAACGACAAGATGTGAGGAAAGCCTCACATCTTGGATTTTTAATGTTGAAATGCAATGCTGTAACTATATATTACTATGAAGGTAAAGAATAAATCGGTAGAAGACACCCTGCTGTAGTTGCAATTTAAATCTAAACACGTTTACATTTAGGTTTGCTCCTCATTTTTAACAAACCATTACAGGACACATTTTGCAAGTAACATAACCATCTTCTTTGTAACAGTACAACAGAAATAGCTCCAAGAAGATGGAGCCTACAATCTCCATTCCCATCTTGCCATCCTAGGAGCAATAACGCTCAAGTTGCTTTTTAGGATGTACTAGCTTTCCTGCTGTATGCCCTCCCTGTGACCCCACTTTAGGCACAGGCACACTTTCTTGGAAAATTTCAGTAGCTTGACCCTTTGAAATGGATACAGAGGCATCACTTTTTCTGGAAACTGGTCTGGTATTTTCTAGCAGCCTCTCCAGGGAGTCTATCATAGAGGAGATTGCCCTGTTGCTTACTTGGAGGAGTGACAGAACCTGTAGCCTCTTCTCTGCACAACTAATCAAATCTCGATTCATGTTGTCCACTAAATCTCAGAAAATCTTGTTCCCATTGTCGAGCTTGCCCATAAGTGCATTGATCTCCTCCCTACAGGATTCACGGTTGATCTGATGTTCCTCCCTAGATGTGGCACCCTCCTCTTTAATCTACTCCATCATTGCTATTGTGATGGCTTCTCCCCTTCTTCCACAACAGTCAAGAGCCTGTGTATGCCTGAGTCTTGAATGGGGGAAAGCGACGCCATGCAAATGCTGGTGGGAGTACTAGGCTCGTCTTCTTGAGGCCCTGGAAACAGATGGTGTAGAAGGGTGGGTTACCTGAGATATATTCCTATACAGGAACAGTTGGTGTCCTACAAAGGGTAAATGGTATACAGTGTGACAGTTGTCCCTGTCTACTCTTTACTGTTGTCATACTCACCTATTCCTGACAGTGTTGGAGTGCTGCCTACATCCTCAGAAGCTAAGACGTCATTGTTCTCCGAAGGCTCATCATTGGCTGTGGTGGACAAATGGGAGCTGTTAGGCATACTTCCTTAATGCACTGCTTTTCCAAAGCCAGAACCTCTACAACTTTCTTACCCTCCCTTCCCCACAAATCCTACCTAACGTGCAGTTACTGGTTTCAAGCAGGTCAGGGGAGTTCCCATTTTCCTCCCTCGCTTCCAACAGTGCCACTGCAGGGAAAAGATATGGCTAATATATCTATAGCCAAGGAAGGATGAAAAACATTCTCCCTCCTGCTTACTATAGTTCTGAGTTTTTCCCTGCTTATTTCACTCCAGCAACCCCTCCTCCACACCCCTTTCTTGTTTTAGCGTTGTTACCTGAAAAGGTGGGAGATCCATCCCCTTTGTTCTGTGAGACTGTGTGTTCCTGCACAGTGGTGGATGGACCCACACATACATCTTCAGAACCCCCCTGTACTCCAATTTTGAGTCTACGGCACATACACTTTGGCTTCATGCTTTTAGTATACAATGTAGTTCCCCATAATAGGGACATGTTTTCTTTGGTTTCTCTGTGAGTGAATTCCAGGCAGCCACCCAGCGATATTCTAGATGCGTCACCTTGGTCTTTGAGTGGCATTCTTCCACAGTTCAACAACGACCTCTTCTCCTCAACTCCCTTGCCACATCCACAAAAATATCTATATTCCTGTGGTTTGACTTCAACCCCACTTGCACATTCTCCTTCCCCCAAATGGCTAATAAATCCACAATCTCAGCTTTCTGCCATGCCTTCCCCCTTCCTTTTGAACTGGCTGCTTCAGTTTCCTCCTCCATCTTCCCGCCAAAAGAAAGGGCAACATAAAAATGTAGGAATAAGTAGCGTCATAACTTAATTGTGTAAGACATTTGTTTGACCCAATAGGAATGCCGCTCAACTATCACGTGGTTAACTAGTTGCCGGGCAGAAATGATGGCCCCCTATCGTTCTTAGGTGGGAAAGGTTTATATGGCTTGTATTTTCTTTCCTACTTTTGGGTGTGGTGAGCTTGCTGATTCTTGGGTGTTTGTTGGTGCATAGTGTTTGGTGTTTGCTGCTGTGCACGTTGCTATGTGTGTTTGCCTCTGCATGCTTGTGTTTCTAAGTTGCTTTTATTTTTAAATAGTTTTGCTTTCTGTAGTGCTGACTTTTCTGTTTGTGCCCTTGGTTTTTCTGACGTTCCTTCCTCCCCCCCCCTTTTTTTTTGCTTCTTGGTGTGAGTGGATTCCTGTGTGTTTTTGCCCTGACTTTGAGTTCCACGGTTGTGTGTCTGACTGTGTGATTTTTCTGTTAAAATGCCAAGGAAGGGAACTTGGTGGGCCTTCAATGAGGTCAAGACGATGCTCTCATTAGTGGTAGAGAGCCTTGGCTTGGAGACACTCATGAAGAGCACCCCAATTCCTAGCTGCCACTTTTATGAGGACATTGCATCACCTCTCACTGAAAAAGGCTTCCAAAGAACGGCAGGTCAGGTGATTTGAAAATTCAAGAAACTGAAATGTCAGTTCTTCAATGTTATGGAGGTTTATAAGGGACATCCTCCAAGGAGAATCTGGCCCCCCTTCTTTCTGACAATGCACAGACAGTGGAGAGTGGCTGGAAGACCTCACTGGTGCGAAAGACACAAGCATGGTAAGTTCCTTGCTGTGGTTACCCTCCTGCCATTCTATTACTTTGTGCTTTCTCTGCTGTGCGCTTGTGGATGTGCATACTGCATACAGGCATGGTGTCAGCAGAGGAGCCTTTCACTTGTGTTTCCCTGTGCATCTCTCAGCAGGCAGGTGGGTGTGCCGGAGACATCCAGAGATGGCCAGGGAGGTTGCTGAATTGGGAGAACAGGGAAGTAAAGGATGTGAAGGGATTTACCTATTTTAAAAGGTTATAGGAGGGAGTAAAATAACTCCCTGCAAACAATATGTAATACAAACCAATGGTGGTGGTAGTGTCCATTACTTGGATGTAGCAAGTTCATTTTCAAAACAATTTCATATGATGCTGCAGCGGTCCCCTCTTTTTTCAGAGAGAATGCCAGAAGAAGGGGCTGAAGCTCAATTGGAACCCCCCATGGAAGAACCCATAAATGAAGTGGGTGAGTGAAAACATGACCTCTATGTGAAATGTGAATGTGATTTTTTTCTTTATGGCTAGATTAACTAGCATCGAAATCTGAAAACGGAGCACATGTCCACCATAGATATCCGCTCCTCCTCGCTTGACCTGGAAATGGAGGCTGCAGTAGGAGCTGAAGAAAGCTCTCCCTCTCCTGTGGCTGGCCTTATGCTCTGTAAGGGCAACAGCATGTCACCCACTCAAGATGTGGCAATGAAATAACTACTTCACTGCTGATTCCTCAGATAGAAAAAAAAATGGAAGATGAAAACTTTCTATGCTGTCTTTATCTTACAGTTGCTGAACATTCACAACTTCCAGGTGAGGTGGAGGAGGAGAAAGATGCATCAGGGCCTTCATCGGGTGGTGAGTTCTGAGGGCATGGTTTTGGAAGCACATGGAAGGAGCTGGGCCTCCTCTGCCAACAGTTCCAAGGATTGGGCAAGGAAGCTGCATGTGGATTGTCACCAAATCAAAGGGAGGTGGCCACCTGTGATGAAACACACCTTCTTTCTTTCTGCTGCACTATATATGCTTGCGACAGAGGAGAAGCATTCACTTGACAGCTATGCGGTTCTCCTGCAACACATGCAGGACATGGAAGACCGTATTGTTGGGCACTGTGAGTATAATGATTTCTAGGGGTGTTTCTCCCCCTTCCCAAGGTAACCTACAAAGCTTTTCTGTCACCATGTGCACCTGGCTGACTCTCTGTACCAATTTTTTTTCCCCTAGGTAATAACCTCCATCATTCTGTGGAGAACTCTTTGTTAGAGTTATCCATGGAGGTGATAAACCTCTGAACAGAATTCACACAATCTTTGGAAAGGATGGAGACCACATTGACTCAGGGTGTGGCAACAGAAATGGGCAATCTGTGAACGGAAATGACCTGCCGAATTGATGGGCTACAGCAAGCCTTCATGCAGGGTACTGCTGCAGTGGTGTTGGCTGTGCAGGGTGCGCACACCCCCTAGGTAGACAATTTGGTTGGTTTTGGTGAAGGGAGGGTTTTAATTTTACTGTTGTTATACAGATGCAAATGTTACCGCCATTGCTAGCCTGAGCTTGTGGGATATTAAGATATCTTTTGATATCAATAATTCGGCCTTCTCTACTCATTCCTCTCCATGTGCTTGCGAGGCCCCCGGACAAGCACACACACAGGCTTGGCCGATAATCACTGTAATATTCCAAACAAATACAGGCAGGCCAGAAATAGCCGACTCACAGCTTCAGGAGACCTCAAGGCAAGTACCACAATTATGTATGCATGCTACTTTCAAAAGATCCCCTGTCCCATGCAGGCAGCTTGATGAGCGGACGATACAACTCTCAAGCACTCCGTGTTTGCATACTGGCTACCCTATTAACAATTTGGCGATAACTCAAACATTCAAATACTGACCTTTCGGAGGCTTTGTCTCCAGCCCCAAACTCATTGTTTTCCCCAAGTACGAACTAGCCTGCGGTCACAATTTTCCCTATAAGGACCCCGACTTTGAGCGCTTCCTCGGATTGCTCTTGGCTTCCACCCCGCCTTGCTGTCACCTTGTCCAGCGAGCCTTCCCCTCAGCTCCACGTGCTGAGATCCACGCTCCCCAGCTTCTTCGCTTCTAACCGGGCTGCAGGACAGGTATAGTATTTCCCATACCAAACCTCCTCAAAAATCCCTCTATCTGCTCCTACCTTTATTTCTATAGTTTCTTGCGTGAGTGTGTTGCATACATTTGTTTGATTGTGATTGAATAAAACAATTATTATTAATTCAACATCTGCCTTATCCTTGACTCAGTCTGACCCCGTAGACATAGGGTTCAAGATCTCGCTATGTTACCCTGCTTCTCGCATTGCCAACTTGTGCTCTGTGCTAATTCCCTCCCCATTGTTTGAGCACATTTAGGTGTCCCTCCCGGGACCCCCAGAAATCAGGGTAACACAAATTTTTCTTTTATAATTATTAGTATTTTTACTGTTATTAATGCTATTACTGCTAATTAAGATACTTGGTTAAAACATGTATTTAATCTTTTGTTCTTTTTGGTACTGCATCTCCCATCATCCCTGGCCATGGGAGCAGTGGCAAGGGATGATGGCAGAGGCAATGCAGGGTGGTTTCAGTACTCTTAGGGAGACCTGGGAGGGGGTTGGAGGGCGTTCGCCCACGAGACTTTCCTTCTTTTCAGTTGCAGTGCTGTTGGGGAGGCCCGAGGGAGAGAAGTACTTCTTTTGAGTACTGCATCTCCCAGCATCCCTGGCTGAAGGAGAAAAGGCAAACTGTATACTGTTTTTGAGAAGAACTTTTTAGGGAGACATATATGGGTAGATAAAGCCATTAGCCACTACCATCTTACCTGATGATGATCGATCTTGAGTTCCCACAACCCTTGATTCCTCTATAGCCTTCCTTCCCCCCATACCCATGGCAGAGAACTTAGGAAGAGAAAGCCCCTCAGTGTTCGCCACTATTCTGTTGTCTTTGCTAGACCGTTACTGAGGGAGGAATAGTTAAGAAAAATGTTGATAAACGGTTAAGGCAATAATAATTATACTAAATAATAATAACATTAATAATAATAATCCTTACAACCATATACACGGAAAGGTGGAAGACCCCTTCCCACATCATTCACTGGCAAAACACTTACCAGAACACCCACAACCCCACTGGTGCCACTTCTGAACCATGATGATGCACTGTAATGTTTTATCTGCATTAACCTGGCTGATGGGATTACAGCGGTATTGGTGCTACAAAACGGATTTTTTTCCCTAGGTAGAAAACTATGTTCTTATGACACTTTGCAACGAAATAGCGACATAATGACGATGACACTGTGCAGAAATGTGGGACCCTAACCGGCTGCAACCTGTTCCGATTTTGCTTTTGTGACTTCATGCCAAAAGGG
This sequence comes from Cyclura pinguis, assembly GCA_030412105.1. Lineage (NCBI taxonomy): Eukaryota > Metazoa > Chordata > Lepidosauria > Squamata > Iguanidae > Cyclura > Cyclura pinguis. The sequence goes on from CM059602.1 coordinate 163,714,910, forward strand.
TCCTGGATATGGTATATTACTGGACATTTTCTGGTGACAGTGCCATAAAACAGACACCATCTTTACTCTGTTTCTTACAGTATTGGTGCAGATTGAGAGAAAGTTACCCAGGATGTAGTGTCAATGTTCCTCCTTTGAAATAGCCCTGCTTAGTAAAGTAATAATTAAACATAATCTGCTGTGCATGTGCTTCATGTGATGTTCTTTCTTTGTTGTTCTTGCTCATCTATGTAGTGGTTTTTCTGTATTTTTCCCCCTATGGTAGTGGATATTGAGTAGAAAATAATAGGCAAAATAATACAGATTTTTCAACAACACACACAAATACGAAGTCCCACACACCCACACAGACAGAGAGAGAGAGATTTGTATATCCAAAATTGTGCTTCTCTCTTGTCTTTGATTTGCATCTTTTTCGTCATTATTCCTTGCTTTTGAACATAATGCCAAATTTTCCACAGACAAATCATGTCCCCAGAAGTTCTAAGGACAGAAGTTCTCTGTCTCCTAGTCACAGATTCCACTGAGGCAAGGCAATCCAGCATTGCAAGGGTGCTGTTTCATACCTGTAGATTTTCACCCAGAAGCTTCTGTGGCACATTTTGTTGACAACTCCAGTGCTATTTCCTCATCTAGTGTGACTAAAACACAAAAGAACCTTGAGCTGTCACTACCTTTAAAGTCAGCTTTGTGATTTGCTTCCCTCAAAAGATGAGCAGCAAGTCTCTGAATGGTGAGCCAACCTCTTCCTTGTCAATATAGCAGTGTGCACAGCTGGTATTGTACTTCACTGTATTTAGCCCACAATTACACCATGAGAACTAAATGTTAAACTACTCCATTGGTGTCTTTACTATTCAGAGAGTGCACTATCTTTGGCCTCCACAATGTGGCTCTCTGTTTATCACAGAGCATAGCAATAGACATATGTGTATTTCGGTCTTTGGCTTTCATTGCTTGCTAACACTGATAAACCAGTGGTATTTTCAAACTGCAGGAAGGGCCAAACACAGAGACAGACACTCATTCTGTCCTTCATTTTGCTTCATTTTGCTAAACACATGAAAACAAGCCAGTACAAGTCTGGCTGTTCTGATATTAAAGAGTAAATTGCCCATTGGTGTGAGACAGAAGGAGCTGACAACAGAGGACAAGACTGTAATGACTAAGCAAGTACTGTAAAGGATAGGCAACTGTCCACAACAGTCTACTGAGCCTTCCCTGTGAAGGCTCCAATGATTTGTGTGCAACTCCTCTAAAGCTGCCAAAATCTCCTCCTGAGTCTGATTTCTGAAGAACTCATGCTTCATCTCACTGTGGTCAGCTACACAATCAGGCTTTCTCTTTAATGCTCAGACACACAATTCTCCAGTTGGCAAATTTACGGGGCCAGATTAGGGATGTACCTACCCCTCAGTTTCAATTTTGTTCTGTTTCTTATCTCATCCTTTACATCAATGTATCTATTTCATGGAATTTCATCCATATTTTTTCATAATTTTGCATTTGTTTATTCATTTTTTCTAATGTGAATATTTTCACACACATTTCCTCCCTTGACTAAAATGTATTTGTGCATATTTTTATTCAATTGCTCAATTGTTTAATTTTTAGTTAGTTAGCCATTTCAGTCATTTGCATTTTTAAAAATGATTTCACATGGATTTTATTTCTCTGAAGCATAACCTCACAAATGTGGAATTTTCATAGACATTATGAGGCCATTTCTGTACTAGATAGTTATAGTGCTATTATTCCACTTTCAATATCCTATGGAATCCTGGGGTTTGCAGTTTAGGGAAAGGCCTTCCCTCCCTAAACAGCAAACCCCAGGATTCCACAGGATGTTGAAAGTGGAAAAATAGAACTATAACTGTCTAGTGCAGAAATGGCCTGAATCTTTGACTCACAATGAATTCTGGAAGACATAAAATGGATTATTTCAACAAGAAAAAAGAGACATTGCATTTTTTTTGTCACCTCTTGCATAGTTTTGTCTACTCAGAATTCAAAGTTTTAGACTCTTTTGCCCCTCTTCAGCCCATCATTTTCAACCCATATTCTCTACCTTTAAAAATGTAAATGTTCTTTAGAGTACCACAGGACGCTTGAAGAACTTGATCTTTGAGAATACATATGAAACATGACCTGATCTAAACTCCTGGATTAAAGTATGAATCCCAATTTAGCTATTCACCAGATTTCCCACTTTCTCTCAAATGGCTCAATACAATTCTCAGCAACTTAATTGTATCCAATTATCCACTCAAATATATATTTGGGGAGGACATGCACATTGAAATACACATTAATTTTCAGAGAAGTGCAAAATCCATTAACTAACAAGGTTCTGTTCTACTCATTAGTCCAAGATTAGGACTTTATTTAAAATATATAGAATTAATATATAGAAATACATATAGGTCTAGTTCAGAAAGAGTCAGCTACAGGTCAAATAATCTTTTTATTCACAAAATGAATATATCCACACTAAAAAAAAAAGAGATGATTTTGTTTTGGGTGGGGAGAGAAATGCAGATTAATGTGAAAAAGAATTAAGATATCACTAACAACACACGTGAAAGATCCAGTGTAAAAACAGCCTGATCCAGATCAGGTGAAGGAATATATACATATGTAAACAAATTTTAAGATTTTTTTTAAAATGTTGATTTATATGGAAAAGGAAAATGTGGAAAATAGACTAATCAATCGCTAGCATTCAGAATGTAAGTGGTTACTGGTACACGTAGATTTTTCAGAACAATATCTTTCTTTTGTGAAAGTGCTGCTGATCCATATTTGTGTTTTCAAAATTATTTGCATTCAAGTCTTTAGTATTGAAATATCTTGTATCTCAAGTCTGGGGTGACAATTCCAGGTTTTGCACTTTGCAAGTTAATCCAGCAAGATACTTGTTGGAAAGGATCAACTAGAGGAATCACTCAAGTCACACAAGAAAGACTGAGTTCATAAACTGCAACAGGGCCACAGAACAAAACCTGTTTTGATTATTTGACCAGCAGCAACCATGAAGGTATTTGCATCTGATTTACACATTTTCTACAAAACTATTAACCATATGTATCTTTAAAACTAGTTGATAAAGGAAATTATTTAAAAAACAATAAACATGACCAGGCATTTAGAGAGTATAAAGGGCATACAGAAAAGGTGGATGTGTTAAACACACTATGGTTCAATCAATTCATGTAGAGTTGGAACTTTTCTGCAAATAATTAATTGATCTACTTAGAGTAAGTTAGCAGACAAGGAAGCACAACATCTGATTAATTGTACTACTGGCAGGTTGTAGCAAAGAAAAACAGCTTGATGCCTCATGGATCATAATTAGTAAATCAACCCTCAGCAAAAGCAATAGAAAAGAAAGGTGCAAAAATGTAGGTGGACTGTAACATGAACATTCTTAAGAATGCTAGAGGATTCCATTCTTCTTGCTTGCTGCCTTGTCCCTCTCATTGTTCAAGATAGAATGATGGGTTGGCAATTCATTTACTATTAGATATCTGAAAATTCACATCCAATACTGTTGTATAATAACTATTTAGCAAATACTGATTAAAGAATATATAGGGTCTACAACAACACATTGCACTGTTCTGTGCCCAATTCGGTGTTATTCCATTCCATTTATCCTCCCATCTACTTTTTCATTCCATTCCATTGTATTTTGATAACCAACAAGCTCTCATTGGACTTTTTTTTTCCTATGTGGCTTTTTTAAAAAATAGTTTTATTGCACTTTGTAAATCTTGGGATTTCACCAAACTGTCAATAATGATTTCATAAATATGACACTCATCTTTGAATATCAGAACAAATGAGGTCTTTCTATGAATGAATGAATGTTGCTGGTGTGTTTGTGTATTCAAGTGAACTGAACCTATAGTGGAAGGAGCTGAGGATTAAATATAGGAGCCTAGACTGTAATTTAGATCTGCCTTATACTCCTAAATCCATTTCTGTAGTCCATTTTGAAACCTTTACCATAGGCAATTCAGTGAACCATAAGGTGTCCTCATGCAGTACATGGCTTGGTTGAGATCTGATGAAATAATTTAAGTAGGCCTATCTGTTCCCTGTAATGTTAACATTGGACTACACTGCAGGTCTTCCATAAGCTACTCAATTTCTGCACACCAGTCTAACCTGCAATCAAGATATAATATACTTTAGGAATGTTACATAAAATTCTCTCATTCCAACTTGCAATGCAGGCAAAAAGCAACTGATAATAATCCAGGATTATTGTAGGCTATCCTTTCTGCTTCATTCCAATCATCTTACTGCAATGGGAGTCTAACCCTCTGCAAAAGTCTTCAGAGTTGGTGTAGACCACTCAGAACACGAGACATATTGTTCAGTGTTGGGTACACTGTAGGGCTTTCATCAGTTTCTCACTCTCACTGCTACAAAGCTACTAACTTGCTGCATGGGGAAAATATGTTGCATTTGCTTTGATATTACTGATAGTCAGTGTGAAGAAACAGTCCTGCTATGAAGTGCAATGTTCAAAATATTCATGAGTTGAATGATGAAAGAAATAGTGTCTCTCCTACTCAAAGATGGTTTTGGGAGAGATTGCATTGTCTTTTGAGAGCCATTGACAGCTACATTGTTTAACTGTCTATGAGACTACATTATGAAAGTAGGTTCCAGGAGTTCATATACTGATTGTAGGAATCTAAACTGTGCAAATGAGATTTGTGCTTTTTGAACATTCCTTGAAAGGGAGCTTGGATTGCAAGTTCTACCATAGACTGATTACTCTCTGGCTAAAAGGTGGTCTTTCTGATTTGAGAGTGGGAGAGGGAGATGAACGAAGCTGCAGCCAGAAGAGAAGTCATGGAAGAAGAAGGCTGAAGACTATAAGAAGCAGTTGGAGAGCAGCAGTAAGACCAAGTTGTCCAGATCACTCAAGGCTGAGGTAAGGAAGGATAGTAGATGACAAGAAGATAATTGCTGTAGTAGTTTTCAAGAGAAGAAATAAAATGAGTTGCATTCATCAGCAGAGGTCTAAAGAGGTTGTTTCTGGCCCAGAAGGAAAACACTGGGGAAAAGTGAAGGAACTGCAGAGATCCAGAGAATCTAGCATACACACTAGAAAGAGTACACACAGTCAGGAAGAGTACACACAAGACAGATAATGGCTAGATTTAGCCTGAAGTGGATTTCTGATCTGTTTGTCTCATTCGTATTAAAAGCAGAAAGGACCAGAAGCATTAAGTGAATCCATTGTAAAAGAGAGAGGCATAGTCTCAGAATGTGTAAAGGATTTTATTTATCAAAATTTCTTTTATAAAATTCCTCTTTTACACAAGCTGGAACTCCAACTTTGTCTCTGTCTCTGTCTCTCTCTTACATTGTGCCATGTCTATACCAGCTACTGTGAGCGTAGACAGAGTTAAATATATTTTGTAAAACAGGTATAGGTAGTATGAAAGATACTGGACTCTGAAGGTGAAGGCAAAGGCAATTCTCTGTTAAAATTAAAGGTGATCTACCCTGACGTTGTGACACTGATGGATCATTAAAAAAAAAAGTCTGCCACAAGTAGTGGTCAATGATAAGATGTCTCTATAGGTTGTGACCAGAAGTGATGGAATTACACTATAGAGTTTCTGGGTTCTTTTTGAAAACAATGTTAATTAAAACAAAGTTTGATACCAAATAACAGTAACAGTAAACCCAGAGTGAACTCTTTCCTTTGTTGCTGCCGTTTGAACACACATGGACACACACTTGTGATCCACACCAGGTACATTCAAATCTTCAGTTCACTCATTTATTTCTCTGGAGAGCTCTCTCTTTCTTGGGGATGTACAGTATGAACTGTGAAATGACCCATCCAGACAAGAAAAAGGGTTTCTTTGTCTTTATTAAGGTTGTCCTCCCACACACTTTCTGGTGAAATGTCAGTAATGTTCAGATCACATCTGCCTTTGGATTATTCACTGCCAACATTCATATCAGACTTCACCATAAGAACCCAAAAAGATGAATTTGAGGCCTACTCTCTAGGCCTACCTCCACATTCTTTACCCTTTCCATTTAGGTTTGTCAGACCGAAAATTGCACAGAGCTCCTGTACCTTTAATGACTGTGTAGAAGAAAGAATTTCAGCATTCCTCTTAACAATTTCACCTATCTCTTGTTCTGGAAGCTGGGATGGTAAGTGATTGCACAAAACCTGTTATGCCTTAACTGCGAGATCTCTCAGCTTTCCTCCCCTCATTCATGTCTAAATAGAAAAGGAAAAGAAGTCTAGAAATTTGCACTGTTACTGAATGTGAAATAATGACAATAAGATTTCACTGGTATAGATATTTACTTGATAACTAATGCAGCACCACAGTTGAACAATAGAAGTACACACTAGGAAGCTGAGTCACCCTTTTGGTTTGTCTATTATTTCTGCTAACTTGCATTAAGTTTTCTTTTTTTAAAAAAAATGTATGCAGTAGGTCTCAAAAATGTGGTCTGGGTGGCAGGAAGTCTCTAGTTTTTCACCAGCCACAAATTAGCAAAGCATCCTTAAACAAGACATATTTCTAATAGCTTCTTCTGTGATATTAATACAAGCCCTACCATACACCAACGTGATATCATGGTATAAGCATTGGAGACCAGTCTTCAATTTCCCACTCAGCTATCGAAATTCACTGGGTGACCTTCGGCACATCGCATACTCTCAGCCCCAGCTCCAGACTTATTTCCAGTTTGAGTGAGAGGATGCCATCCTAAGTGAAAATATACAATTTGTTCATAGCTGTTCACTACTGAGAGAGAGAGTTTTCTAGAAGAGTCAGACTTTCAGGGTTCAAGGTGAATCCTTCAGCCAGAGGAGTTATCATTCAATTGAAGGGGTGGGGGTGGAATGAGAAAGGTCTTTTCTCGAGAAAAGCCTAGAAAAGGGGCAGAAGAGAAACCAACCCACTGTTAAATCTGAAGGGAGTGGCCTAGATTTGGGAACTTTGCCTATGGCAAAGAAGGAAGCCAGAGGGCTCTCTCTCTCTGTGTGTGTGTGTGTGTGTGTGAGAGAGAGAGAGAGAGAGAATGAGAGAGACCTATGCCATTATGCTGTTTAAAGAGTTAAGAAACTATTTAAATACGCTCTGAAGATCTGTTTGAACTTAGACATACATACAGAACCAATACAGTATTCTGCTTGTTGTTTTAATAAAGATTATGCTATATTTTCTTACAAAGTCTACCTCAACTGAATGATTCTCAGTCGTTATAACTAACAAGAACCATGCTACCATAACTCTTTAAAGCAGATTTAATTAATAACTGAAAGGCTTTACTCTGTTTACACAAAGGTGGTGTTTCTAGGGAAGGACAGAACTGTGTATAAGAAACAGCAAGGCCTTGTTTGTGGTGTTCCCTTCCTATTTACATATTAAACTAAATTTAACCTAAACAAGTCATTTAAAATGTGTCATAAATACAATAACAGCAGCAGCGTGATCTCACCCATCTTCACAAGTTATTCAGTTTTCTTGGGATCAGTAATACAAGTGAACAAGGCAAGACAAAAGACATAAAGGTTTTTAAAGATGGACTGGAAGGCAAAACTAAGCAGCAAAAAACAGCAAGCTGTTGATAAATTCTGTAGCTACTAGGCTGTAATCCCCACATTAGGTAAAAAAAAAAAAAACCCTGTAGCTTTAAGTAACACAGCCCAGCAGCATAGCTTCTAATTAGCAACATGTTTCCTCAGTCAAAAAGATGTCAGTTCCTAAGCAAGATTCAAGCTGCTTCTTCAGCAACCTGAGATCTAGACTCTGTAACCTGTACAATTTAATTGCTCTAGCCAAGTCAATCATTATCATAATCAGTTGCAGCAGCATTTATACAGTGCTTTAATGTTCAGAGCACTTTATGTACATTATCTCAATAATCTCCACGGAAACCCAATCCAATTGTGTGACATTTTTATCCCCATTTTGCAAATTGTAGTGAAGGTGAGGTTAACACTCAGCAATAAGAGCCTTCCTAAGGCCAGCACATTTAATATATTGGATTTCAACTAGCTCAGGAATCACCAGTTCTTTTAAAAAAAGACATTTTTAAACACAATAAAAAATCAAGAGATATACAAACAGGAGGAAAAGAAAAAGAAAACAAGAAATGAGAAAGATAGTTGAAGGAAAGAAAAAGAATAGTATTTAAAAAGATTAACATTTGACTTCCAACTTTCCTAATGATTATACATGATTATGTAAAATAACTTATCCGATTGTAAACATCATTCAGGTATTTCTATTGCTTATTTTTTCCCAGTATACTAAATATCAAAACCTATAGTTAACATATTATTCGTTTGTTTCTTGCAAAAACCCAATTAAGGGTTTCTAATATGATTTTTGTTAATTTTTCCATTTCAGCTAAGTCTGTCAATTTCAGTAGGCAGCCATCACTCATTGATGGCTCCAGCCTCTGCCCCTCTACCTTTGGTGCTTCTTTTCTGAGGGAACCTTCCCTCTCAGTGGCTTCAATTGGGCTGGACAGACGTTTAATCCTCTTGGCGGCTCCATACAGGCTGTGTAGCCCTTTAAAAACGAATCTCTGGTCCTCTTTCTTCTCCGTCAGCCACGGCATGGCCAGCTGTGGATGACACACAGCCCAATTTCTCGGCACCATAAAACCTGCTCCTGTTGCCCCCCATTCCCAAGGAAGGAGGTGAACAAAAGAGATAAAGTATAGGACGACCTTGCTGACCCACTGTTTTTTCCTCTCCTTTCCCTGACCTGGTTTGGACCCTGGGTACCCATTCTCCCCACCATGCCTCAGCTCCCTTCCAACAGACATGTTCACACATTTTGATATTTGTGATTTTTCCGTTGCAGGGGTCCTGTATCCCTAACCCTGGAGAATATAGAAGGCTGTTTATTTTTTCCATTTCTGTGCACATAGTAGTCTTGCTACAGTACTCATATATCATTATATTTTTCCATATTTCTTCTCCAGTTGCTCATCCACCGGTCCAGAAAATATAATTGAGATTTCAATTGAACATAAACTAACTAATCACCTTCCTTCCTTCCTTCCTTTTTTTACCAATCTATTTGATTCCAGAATTTTTAGTCATTCTGCAGACCCACCATGTATAATAAAAAGATTTAATCTGTTGCTCACATTTCCAACATACAACTGAAAATATCTTGATGCAGTTTGGGCAATTTTTCTGGTGTCAGATACCAATACATTATCTTTTAAAAGATTTTTTTTTTAAAAAAAAAAAAATCTTTCCATAATGTGGATTTCAATCTCTTTCCCCACATTTTCTCCAGTTGTTCCAACTGTGTGTTATCTCCAACATTTTGTGCCCACTTTATCATATAACCTTTTACCTGTTCCTCTTCCATCTCTATTTTTAACAAAATATTATAGATCTTTCTGATCAAATGTCCATCATCTGAGAACAATTGCTTCTCAAATTCTGATTTGCTTGTCTATAAGAGAACCATTGACAATTATAACCTTCTGACAATAATTCTTCATTTCACTTAATTCTAAACAGGACATCCTCCATATATGTGGGGGTTCCATTCTGGTAACCCTCACAAATGGCAAGATTTGAGAATTCTCACATGACACTGTATTCAATGACAGTGAAGTGTGTAGGGATGTTTCAGTCTGTGCATGCACACATCACCACCATTTTAGGTATAAGATGCAACCCAGTCATGAATGATCAAATTTTCACATCTGGAGACCATGGATAAGGAGGATGATTGTATTGTTCTTGATCAAATTCCAAGAGATCTTGATTAGTTACCCATTTTTCCTTTGGAGTTGTCTTTTTTCCTATAAAAAACTTCTTGCAATAAAACCCACAACAATGTCTTAGTTCATGACCTTGATATGTATCTATTTCATCTTCTTAACAGAGCCTGCCTCACATATTGGTTCTTATTGGGATTGTTTTAGGTGGGTTGGTGGGTGGGGAGGATTGGGTATGTTTTAATGTTTTTAATGTATTTAATGTATTTCATGTTGTTCCCCACCTCGATCCATGTGGAGAGGCGGGATAGAAATAAACTTTATTATTATTATTATTATTATTATTATTATTATTATTATTACCACTACTACTACTACTATAGTCTTCATGCACTTTAGCCATCCAAACTTCAGTTCATGCCCTTCTAAATCCAGCAATCTCTTATTTGTTAACACAATCCAGTCTTTCAGCCATACCTAACAACATGCAGAAAAATACACTTTCAGGTCCAGTATTCATAATCCCCTTCTTTGTTTTGCATCTTGTAAAATTTTATATTTAACTCTTATTTTCTTACCACGCCTTGTGAAATTCAGTAATTCACTCTGCCATTGTTTAAATAGTACATCTTACCGAGAATTGGTATTATCTGGAACAAAAACAACATTCTCATCAAAAAAACTCATTTTTGTCACAAGAAAGTCTTTCCAGCAATTATAATTGAAGTTACATCTTTCTTTGCAAATCCATCTTAAAATCATTTCGTGTCTTAACATAGTTATTCTTCAGCAGCATGCAATTCATATTTGTCATAGTAATATCTAAATATTTCACCTTCTAAAATGTGACTTATCCATCAGTTGTATTTGGTCATCTTTTCTCATGGGTTTTTGTTCACATCATCATCTTTTGCTTATTTATCTTAAATCCAGCCAGATCTCCAAACTCTTTCAGTATGTCCAACAACACTTCTATACTGTCCAAAGGATTCTGTAATATGATCACTAAGTCATCTACAAAAGCCCTTAATTCTTTCGTTGTGTCTTATTCAGGACTTCAAGGGCTAAAAACAAGAAAGTGTACAGTGGACAACTGTGTCATGTCCCAGGAATCACTGGGTCTGAAGGAATACTACCCACCTTTTCAGATGATTTCTGAATACACAACATGAACTCACATATGTCCTTTGCACATATTGAGCAATAAGCTTGTGATCTGTAGAAGCCTCTTGTAACAATACTACACTCTTCTAACACTACTACTTCAAATATTCAGGTAATGGCCAGCTTACTTTGAGTGATGCACTGAAAGGATTACTGTGAGAAATTCAAAGTTCTTTTCCCAAGACAGGGTCAGTTGGCCTCAAAGATGATAGAGACAGTTTATCTCAAGAGAAGTTACTTTGCTGCTGCTAATGGATTTGAAATTTTATTTCCACTCCTTTGCTGCCTGTTGTTCCTTGTCTTCATGAGGCCAAGGAAGAGAATGGCTTCTGCTTGCATCGATATTCCTTCAGACCATCTTAACTGACAGCAAAAGTAACATCTGAGACAAAATGTAGGCCTACAACTCTAACATTGTCACTTTCCTTCTTCTTTATAATTTCTAACTTCTCTGCCTGTGGAAGAAATCAATGGAATTTTGAAAGCTTGTATGATATATTTTGTGTTTTTAGTTGCTCCCATAAAGATATCACTGCTTTGTGAGTTTGCATTTTGTATTTTGCTGCCTGGCCAACATGACTTTAATATGATACACAACATAAGTCCACCTTACGCTAGTGCATGTTTTTTGAGGGGTAATTATGGAGGTGGGCATTCTCATCCTCACTCTGCAATGTCCAAAGCCTCCTCCCACCTGACTTATCATTGTGTTGCAATGGCTCCCATATAGCCATTCAGTTACTGGTGGAGAGTGGGAGGTAAGGGAGAAGCATCTGCCTACGTCCCCGAAGCCAGGTGCAGACCAGTGACATTATCCACTGAGACCTCCAAAAGACCCCCATATATGGCTATGGAGACATTCCAATACCCATTCCTCTCCACCAGCAGTACAACAGCTGTGGGAAGAGGATTATCACTGTGCGTCAGTCAGTCCGGGAGGTGGTGACGGGGGAGTCCTAGCGGAATTCTGAATGTGGATTTCTTCTGTGATGCTCAATCAACTAGATCTCTTTTTCTCTCAGTTTAGTACCCTGACAGAATTATGACTCCCAATTGCATGCACTGACCCAATGCCTCAACAGTCAACATATGTGTGGCATCTGTTCTCACATTCTGCCAATATGTGGAAACTGGGATAGGGTCAGTGATTACACACAGAACCAGTGGCTGCAGTCTTACTTCTCGCTGCATGTTTATTAAATATTTGGAGATAACAGATGAGAAAAGTAGCTTAAGGGTGATTAGAACTGTAGTTAATATTCTTATCATAGAGTAGGAATGGGAATCATGTGGACTTCCTGTGGCTTTGGGACCTCCACTCACTCCTAAAATCCCTCAATATCTGTGGGTTGAAAAAAGCACCCTCTGCAGCAACTGAACATGTCAAAAAGTGCTTAAAAGGTGGTTTCAGTAAGTGCCCCACACTTAAAAAGACCAGGACCTCTGTTACCCTGTGTACTGGGGGTCCCAGGAGGGACACCAAAATGTGCTCAACTAAAGTTGGGGAAAATTAGCTCAGAGCACTGCTTAGCGTTACGAGAGGCAGGGTAACATAGCAAGATCTTGAACCCTATGTCTACGGGGTCGGGTCGAGTCAAGGAGCACACAGAAGTTGAAACGAAAAATGATGTTTATTAAACACAAGCAAAACAGTGTATGCAACACATTCACACAAGATAACTAAAGGAAATAAAGGTTGGAGTGGTATAGATGGATTTTTAGAGGAGTTGCTGGTTTGGGTGATACTTCACCTGTCCTGAAGCCCGGAAAAAAAAATAGAGAGCGAGGCTGGGGTGCGATGTAGCTCAGCACATGGAGCTGAGGGGAGGCTCACCAAGCAAAGCGGTAGCAAGGCGGGATGAAACTCGGGAGCATTCCGAGGAAGGTCTCGGAATCAAGGGTTTTTATAAGGAGAATGTGACTGCAGGCTATGCCGTACTTGGGGGAAAACAATAGATTTGGAGTTGGAGACAAAGCCTCAGAAAGGTCAGAATCTGAATGATTGAGCTTCTCAATAGAGTAGCCAGTATGCAAATGCAGAGTACTTGGGTATTGTATAGTTAACCCATCAAGCTGCCATCGCGGGGCAGAGGCTCTTTTGTAGGTTGCGTGCATACTTAATTAGAGTACTTGCCTGGAGGTCTCCTAAAGCAGCGAGTCAGCTATTTCCTGGCCTGCCTGTATTGTCTTGGAATATTATGGCAATTAACGGCCAAGCTTGTTTATGTGCTTGTCCTGTGACCTCACAAGCATGTGGAAGGGAATAGAGAAGTGCAGCCAAATTGTGATATCAAGAGGATATCTTTTAATATCCCCAAAGCTTGGACTAGCCAGGGCAGTAACACACCCCTGTCCCTGAAAGTAGGTGACTACTATATGGGAGCTGTTATTATAGCGCCTGTTGCTCCTTAGATAGTCATTTAGAGGACTCTTACGTTAAAGGGCCCTAGGCTTCAGTCCTGAGGTAAACCTGTGAACGTCATTGTTATCCATGCTGCTAACCTGAGTCTGAATTATATAGAGGGTTTTTTTTTAAGAGTAGGACCTATTTCATCAGAGTTGAACTTCCTCTTCCCATTCTCCCTCAACATGAGATGCTACAGGCTTTGTGAGATCAGCAATTTCATTCTAACACCCTATTGTATTCTTGTCACTGTGAAAGTTATAGAAATTCTTTGCATATTCTGTCTTAGATGCCTTTCTAACACTTCTTGGAGAAGCACTTCTGTGGGACAATCAAGAGGTAAAACAGAGTTCCTCTGTTTTAGTAATTCCCTAAGAGACACTTTGGTAACAGTCATATTGGGAAAATTTGCAAATGAAATACAGATGCATTCAAAGAGATGCTGGTGTCCACTCTGGAAGAGAATGAAAGGCATGGGGCAAGCGTAACAAAGGGAAGACAAGGGATAAGCAAACTGTCTGGTTTCATAGCCGGTCATTTTGACTAGTCAGCTGGAATATACTGAAGTTCCTCTGAGCACACGCAGAATGTCTTTCCTTTTGCACTGAGCCAGTGCACCCTATCCTGCATTTGTCAGACAGAACAGAAAAGAAAAGCATATAGGCCAGATGGAAGTGCTTCCCACAAATCTGAGTTCCTGCTCAATCCTTTTTAGAAATTAAAAACTGCCTCCACCTGACTAGCAAGTAACTAGAAAACAGAATTTGTCTCCCGAATATCCAGTTCTGGTGCTTTTCCTCCAGTATCCATCCATAAGCTAGTTCTTCACAATTAAACTACTCCCACCACATTATCTAATACTCTTACATAGGCAGGGCTTTTCCAGTCCACCAACAGAAGGCCTCATTTGTTCCAGAGAATGCAGACTACCAGAAATCGATTTTTCAGGATCAGTCTAAAAGTTTAATGTGCCACTGGTGACTGATGGCTCCGAGACCAATGAGGTGGTGAATCCACTCTAGACTTCAAAGAAGATACCCAGTTGCTGAGCTTATTTGAGGATAGAGTTAAGCATCTTGGATAGCTGCTTTAATGTCCAACTTACACCCCAGAGCAGATTCATTGTCCACAAAAGTGGAAGCTACCAGCCAGTCATGGTGGTTTTTCCTTTCACATATGAAACCCACATTTTTTTTTTCTTGGAGTTTAACTTAGCTAGGGTAGTAGAAAGGTATGAAGTGCTGCACTGGGCAAGGTACAAAGTGTTGGCTGTTAACTTTAAAGCCCTATATGGTTTGGGCCCAGGTTATCTGCAAGGTCACTCTCTCATGTAATCTGCCGCATATACTCAGGTCTTCTAGAGAACATTTACTTCGGTTAGCCAAGATCAGACTAGTACATATTAACCAGAGGACTTTTCCATCAGCTGCCTCAAAATTGTGGAATGACCTACCAGAAGAGATCTGATGGTTGGATATGCCGTCTGCATTTAAAAAACAGCATTAAAGATCAGTCCATTCTGGAAGGCCTATCAAGATGGTTTTAAAATTATGAGTTTTTAAATTGTGAATTGATTGCCTTTAATATTTATATTTTTAAACCGATGTTGTACCCTTTTAGCTGTTTATGTATTTTTAATTGGTGTTTGTGTTTTTAATTGTGTTATATATCTATTTGTTGCTGTATTTTAATCTACCCTCCCCTTTCCATCCCCCTCCTCCTCCCAACTTTCATCCTGAGTGCCATCTTCTGTTGATAGATGCAGTACATTCATAAATAGGCCTATTTAAAACCATGAGATTTAAATTCAGCATCAACAACTTTATCAAAGTGGGATTCAAAACTCAGTATGGCCCCCCTAGTCACTCACAAACACTGAAATCATTGTTGCTCCAACAAAGTTTGTGTTTTTGTTTTTGTTTTAAAGGCTGCAAGCCATCGGGATAATTCACATTTTTAAGGTCCCCATTCTCTAGATGTGAGTCAAAGAGGCATTTAACAGTTATTATGGAAAAAATATATATTACTATTCTACCGTTATCCATCAAGTAGTAGTCAAAGATATAGCTGTGTTAGCTTGGTTGAGTATGCAAAGGGAACTTGCAGCACCTTTGAGATTAACTGAGAGGAACTCCAAAGAAGATCTAGGAGTTAAATGTGTGGGCTAATTTGCTTTGAAGAATTTAAAGAAGAAGATACGTATAAAGTATGGATGCTGTATTAGGCTTTTTTTTAAAAAAAAAAAAGTGTTACGTGAGAAATCGGGGGGGGGAAGAGAAGTGGTGGTCAAATTTAAGATGAAGATGAAATAGGCAAATATAATATGAATTCAGGATGATAAATGGAATGGTTTATGAATTCTGTAAGGGCTCTTAGAATGTAAAATGATATAGATATAATGATCTTTAGAATATAAAACAGCATAGAGGTATTGAGGGTATGGATATGTAAAGAACCATGAAGAACACATAACTGAGTTGGCAGTATTTAGAAAAATCAGTTACATTATTATTTAGCAGTATTAAGGTTATTTATGGTATAATTTTTAATCATTATTATTATGTAGGTATGTTATAATAGAATATAGCAGAAGCTGAAGAAATATGGAAAAGGCGCTAAGTATTTTATTGAAAATTAGTATATATTTTCTCTTTTGGAAAGCATGAATTGGGGAAGGGAAGAAGAATAAAATGTTAGTTTTTTTTTTTTTTTAAGAGGAGTGAAATGAAGGGTATTCCATCTAAAGGAAGAAGAAAGTTGATTTCTTTTCATTTTTTTTCTTCTCTTTCTTTTTTCTTTCAATTTTTTTTATTTTTTATTCTTTTTTCTTTTTCCCTGTTACTTTTTAATTCATATATGAATCCACAGGTATCTTTATATATTCAGATGTTGTTCTTTTTTGTGTGTGTTTTCTCTTTTTATATATATTTACTTATTTACAGTATTTGTAGTGTTTGTTTTGGAAAATGTTAATAAAAATTAATTTAAAAAGAGATTAACTGAGAGAAAGATGTTTGTAGCATAAACTGACATAGACTGGGTCTAGTTCATCAGATGTCAAGTTGGCTGTCAGATACAAGTAGCTGCTATGTTGGAATTTTCTAAGGCAGGTTGGAAAAAGAACAGTGTTTACCATTGTTAGTCATATATTATGTGATGTGAAGCAATGCAAAGAATGGCTGTACAGTATGTCTTCTAGACTGAGCCATATATTACCCACTTAGCTTACTGAACAGCCTCTGAAGGCCCCTGCATAGTGTGATATGAAATGATTATAACCATGCTGAGATCTCTGGAGAATCCCAGCAGATCTCAATGTTGATATCATCATTTTTGCATCTGGCTATGGTGGGACAGTTCTGAAATCCTGTCCATTTCCCAGGAAACAGAGAATGGTCATGTAAGGAGAGGAATTTCAGAGATGTCTCAGTAAGCTTGGTGGGATTAGGTGCTTTGGGATGGAGAGGGGGAATACCAACCCCTCCTGCCCCCCCCCAAAAGGACATATGCATAGATTGTAGAAACATTTGGTATCTATATTAAGCAGAGTGTAGCAGAGCTAGTGCAACATGAGCTTGTGGTAGCAATACATGATTTTGGATGACCTTCTAATGTAACCTTCTAATGTAAAAGAGAAAACAAATTTATTGTCTCCAGAAATCCATCTTAGGAAAAGAAAGCAGACAGGTAAAAAGAAGTTGACCTAAACTTGGTCAGTAGACCCCCTAAAAGCTGGCTTTCATAAGCTACCATCCATTATTGAGGTTAGAGCCTCATGGATGCTCCTTCTCAGACAAAGAAAAACAAAAAAAGACTAACTTCTTGAAAGAATGGGTAAGTGAAGTCTGCAGGTAAGAAAGAAGCAAAAAGCTTGTGAATATAGACCAAAGAAAGACACAGAGAAGTGTGACAAAAGGGCAGGTATTATCTAGACTCCTCTCTCTCATTAGTCATTTTATGCAAGTGTTGATTCCTCTTTGCTTCCAATACATGTAAGGGAAACTAACAGCATTCCTAACAGAAACCCAGCTAATATGCCTTTACATCACCAGCTTCCCTTCTTTTTCTCCCACAGCCATAACAAAAAGTGATGAGGGGAAGAAGCATCTGTAGAAAGGAAAAAAAAATCTAAGAGGAGGAGGAGGAGGAATGGCAGCAGGATGAAGCACTATGGTAGTATAGAAAGAACATAGAAATATATTTTAATATTTTTCCTGTAGCAGTGCATCAAGTTACAGGAAAAGAGCTGTATGCATCCCCACTCATGCTCCTGCTCTCCAGCAACACAGAAATAACCGTGCCTGGGGAAGCTGCATGGCTTAAAAGATGTGGGGGGACTTTTGGTCATTGCCTACTTAGAAAAGACACCTGACCTGTGCAATTACCATACAAATGAATTATGAAGGTGGAAGTCAGGTTTAAGCCATTGTAATTCCTCATTGCCAGCCAACATGTTACTTAAAACAAGAACAACACAATCCCGAAAGATTAATGCCATCAGATTACTTTGGGCCTTACAAGAGACAATAAAACAAGTAATAAAAAAAAGTAACATTTGAAGCTCTGGTTCTGTCAGTAGATATCAACAAACTGCCAGAACCATTATCAAAAACACAGCTAAGTAATAATAAGCTCAATTTCCTGCCAGTTACATGTCGACAATAACACTCCTTCAGTTATTTCTCTACACTGCATCCTTACTTCAAAGAGGTAATAGCATTTACAACATTTATGTAATGGCCCATATAGCTCCAGCTAGGTGTTCAGCCAAAGTGATACACTCACCGTCATACACTCTGAACATTATAATGCCATTATGAATGTCACCAGCCCTATTTTTGGATGCATTACCAATTGTTGACATTTGCTGTAATCATGCCTCCAAGTTAAAATCTCACTAAGAAAGAGAGAGAGAATTCACACTTCTTGCTACTTTTTGTTTATACACAGGATGTCATCCATACACTGGATTTTGCAATGTGTTCACATCTGGGAGGAGGGAGATTGTTTTCAACAGATAGACTAGATGCTGAGATTTTTCTTCTAAAGTTCAGTTTGGTAGAAGAAGATGGCAATCATCAGGGACAATACCACCTCAGTGAGCCAAATCCATCTCAATATCATCATCCTTCACTTTTCCAATTGTGAAAACAGCATCCAATCTCACAAGTTTAGTTAGTCAAAACAGTGGACCATCATCGTAGAGTGCACCCTCCTAAGGTAAGCCCAGTTGGCTCCTCTCACCTCTCTTTTCACTAGCCAGGCAAACAGCTCCCTTCTTAAACAGGCATTTGGTCTTTAACCAGCTTCAGTAGAGGGATGTGCCATGAGTCTGTTGTTTCCTATGTGTGTTATGTGTGTTATGTGTTTTTAATGGTTTTAATTTAATGTTTTGAAAGCAAGGTTTTAATTGCATCAATTGTTTAATACTTAAATAAAAACTTTTGCAGCACACGTTGCTTTAGCTGTTTAGTTTTAACTTATGCTGTAAGCCGCTTTGAGTCCCAATGTGGGAAACAGGCAGTATATAAATCGAACAAATAAGTATATAAATAAACTCCCCACAGTGTTAAAATCAAAAGATTTTGATGTTCAGTTTAAGTATCTTGTTCTTTTCAGTTTTAATAATCAGCACCATAATAATCATTTCCATGGAAATAAAGTTTTGCACAAACTAGGTTGGAGAGATGTGCAAACAGCATTCTTCTCTCATAGGTGCATTGTCCCACTATCACCAGCACCACCCTGACTTCATAGTGGAAGAATGCATGCTATATAATATCAAAAGTGTCAGAGAGAATCTAGTTCTACTATAACATTATCGCAAACACAGAATTTTTTTCCTCACGAAAACGAATGACAATGATGCACTTATATGGATAATAATAATATTAATAATAATAGGGTGCTATTCATTTGGGGCCCATACCTCCCCAACTAACAGTATCCTAAATTATTAACAGACAATAATGTCTGCATAGCTCTACCCGGCAAGCCGCTGGTTGGTCATAAGACAGGGTGGTGGTATGTGGGTAGAATATTGAAAGCTGGCTTTGATGTAGGCAATCTTTGTATGATCTTTGTATGGTGGTGAACGGGTAGAATTTTGAAAGCTGGCTTTGATGTGGGCAATCTTTGTATGGTCTTGCTTCTCTCTTCCCTGATCCCTCATTATTCTCTGGCTGATTTTATTTCACAGTGCTGATTCTGTGAGACTTGTTAATCTCTCTCTCTCTCTTTCTGTCTCTCTCTCTCTCAATATCTTAACTCACTCTATTTGTTGCTCTCCCTAACAACCAGAATACATGTTTTTATGCTACGCTTCCCTCTTTTCTTAGCTTTATTGACAGAAGTAGACCAATTTGGTTGCAACATTAATCTTAACTATGGATTTTTCTTGAAACAAATCTTCAAATCATATATTATGATGATTTTTTTCCCCCTACTAACAACAGTTAAGGCTATTTCTGCATTACACCATTATAGTGCTATTATTCCACTTTCAACATCCTATGGAATCCTGGGACTTGCAGTTAGGGAGAGCCATTTAGAATTTTCAGCCAGAATTCTAGGCCTCAGTAAACTACAAACCTCAAAATTCCACAGGATGTTGAAAGTGGAATAATAGCACTATAACAGTGCAGTGCGGAAATGGCCTAAGATCAAACTCAGGGTTCAGATTCCACTCTAATCTGCTTCTCATTCAAATGTGCCCATTTTCTTCTTCTGGCAATTCACGTGAAGAAAAGCTTTGATCTAATTTATACAATATCTAAGGAAGAATGTTTTTAAGAGGTAGCAACATCTCTTTTCCAGTGACAATGCTCTTTTATGAGGTCTCAGTTTTGCCAGGAGCATTGTGGACACATTATTAAAGTGCTGGGCACCTGGGCTGTTGTGTGTAGGCAAGACAAATCATAATAGTGGCAAACTTTTTTTAAAAGAAAAAATACAAAATAAATCTTCATTACTTTTGAAAAAAGGCAGTACTTGCAAATTGTGCATCTTTCAACCCAGAAGGTACACAGTAGACTCCTTTGTCACTGTCTTGAGGAATCTTGCTTGTTAGATAATAAACTACATTTGATTCTTTGTTTGTTTAGTGTCTGTAATTTAAGGACATTTATGGGTTTTGAAGAGATAGCTGGCTGATCACTGTAAGAAATAAGAAGTTGTACTAAATGGATCTTTTGGAACCAGCAAGACTTACCTTACATTCTCATATGCTTCACCTTATCATATGTCCTCCATCCAAAGACAGGAAGCTACCTTGCCCCCCCCCCTTAATTCATCAATGTCTAATAGAATTGTTTTCATCTGTGTTCCAGGAACCATGGGAATTCTGGGAGGATTAATAGGGAAAATTTTTTGCCTGATGTTTCCAATTTTGTCCTGTGATATGTGGCTATTTTCATATATTCCAATATGTACAAAAAATTGTGACCTTTCCTCATTGAGAAGCTACTTCCATTTGCCTTTTTCCTTCCCTCTCCCTCTTCAAATCCTTTTGAGATGTACAATATCCTTCTTCAGGTGCAGTAAGTGACCTGAATTGTATAGAGAATTCCATCTGTGGTTACTCAATAAAACTGTATAGGGAATATGATTGTTATCAGTTTTATTTTTCATTCCTTTTCTATTTATGCATGACACAGAATTTGCTGCCCAAAAAAAATGACTGGAAATATTTAGGTAGAATAAATGTTGCTGTTGACTGCAGTATTTGGTTCAAAAAGGAGCTGCAAAATCTAACAATTGGTATAAGCAAGATTCTCTGTTGTAAGAGTTCTCACTTCTTTGTGGCTATCTGGAAAAGCCCCTGGTTTGACATTAGTGATGTGTTATTCCCGTAATCCTAAGCTCCCTTTCTTGGTCAGCCTCTGCTAGCTCAGATACAATTATTGTATATATGGTTGCAATCTTTTCCCCCATTCTGCTTCACTTTACACTTTCTTTACATTGATCGTTATCCACCATTTCAATGTATATTTTCCACATTGGAAACATTCTTTTGGATATCTTTACAATCTCTTTTTATTGTAATCACTCTTAATATTCAGCTGAGTCAATGAACTTGGCCAGCTCTGTTTCACTCCAGATCATAACTGAAAACCTTTTAAACCACAGCATTTGTGAAGATGTTTCTAAATAGACGTGAGGCTATCCAATTGAACAAAATTTTCAAATGTTTGGCCTAGTGAGGCAAGATGAAGATCAAATTTCTGATGAGCAGATTTCTGCAGGTCCATCCTTCATTCTGTCATAGAAACATAAATTCATACTGCCCTTTATTCCATTCCTCTAGAGGCTCATTCACTCTACACAATTTTAGCTCTATTATTCCTCTTTAGCTGCCATGGTTTCATCCTGTGGAATCTTGGGAGTGTCACCAGAGTGCTTTGGCTAAGAATTTTTAAGGATCTTCCCTAAGTCGCCAATTCCAGGATTCCACAGGGCAGAACCATGACAGTTAAAAGGATTAAAAATTCTGTAATTCTATAGTGTGAATGGGACCCAGGTTTCTAGTTGAATTAGGATCAAATCTAAATTTAAAGATGGAATTAGAACATATATTTTGCTACAGCTTTCAGGTCATTTTAATATTTTTTCTGTCCTCTCTGTATTTTAGATGTACGTGTGTAGATTGATAAAATATTGCAAACAAGAAACTGTGATATAGTAATTAGACACACACATCTGTGTAGGTAAACACAAATATACATGCACATCAGTAAAACATTGTACAAAAAAGAATCCTGTTGCAGCTTTATGCTGGACCACATTGAGAAACAGAGATGGCTTTTTGAATGTTTATCAGAGACTAAAGGGAATGACGCTGAGGAACTAAAGCAACTGAAATCTGTGGCAAACTACCCATGAACAGTGCTATGTACGAAATTCAGAAATAATAGTGCAAGGCTTTTCACGTACAAGTTCTCATTTTAAAGTTCCAATAATGCAGAGTTCCAAAAATAGGAAAGAAATTCAGGTAGGGAATATTTTGGAACCATTCCTAGATGTAAGGTACTTTAAAAATAACAATCAGCACTACTGCAAGCAGAATCAAATCTATTCTGGAATATTTTAAGTGACTCTTAAATTTATTACCAGAAAGAAAGAATAATT
This sequence comes from Cyclura pinguis, assembly GCA_030412105.1. Lineage (NCBI taxonomy): Eukaryota > Metazoa > Chordata > Lepidosauria > Squamata > Iguanidae > Cyclura > Cyclura pinguis. Next base: position 163,737,354 of record CM059602.1, read on the forward strand.
ATAAAGAATAACAATTCTTTACAGTTCACTTATTCTTCAATATATTTTTCAACTTTTCCCCTTTCCTTTTTGAGGTCGTACGTTTGAGGTTTATACATTCTTGTTTAACTGTTCCTATCTTTTTCACTATGTACTTCAAAGCCGTGTGTGTGTGTGTGTGTGTATGTGTGTGTGTGTGTTGGGGAAAACATCTAATTTTATGGTGAGGCTGTCCAAATGACTGTTGCTAGGTAATCCTTTTCATTCAGTAGATAGGAAAACTAGGAAAATAGTGTGATTTTTCCATGATATATTGGTTTCAACATGCAGAAATGTAGAGGTATTCAGAAATGTAGAGATTTTCAGAAATGTAGAGGTATTCCTTTTCTACAGCCGCAAAACAATGTGACAAAATTAAGCAAGTACATTACTATACTGCTAGTAGTGGTAGCAGCAACAACATCAGTAGCAGACCAAAAATTAATACAACAAATCATTAAGAACTGAATTACTCTCTGAATACATAGGCATTCAAGGTCTATCTAAATACAAGATATGAAGGACGTCACTCAGGAAGGTATTTGAGATCTGGGCTTTGAAGTATATCTTAGATCTTGTGCTGGTTATTCAGGAAGAAACTGGTTATAAAGGCATTCTGGTTCCAGGGTATTTGGGACCCCAGAATCTGTGTGGCTGTTGACAGCTGCACTGTCAACCAATTATAGTTTCTGAACTATCTTTAGAGGAAGACCTATATAGAGAGCACCACAATAATCGAGCCTGGATTTAACTAGGGCATGAGTGACTGATGTCAGGTCCAATTTGCCTGGGTATAGTTACAGTTGGCAGACCAAATAAACTTGGTAAAAACACTCCTGGCTACTTCTGGTTCCTGGATATTCCAGAACAAAGAGACATGCTCAAACTGCAAACATGTTCTCTTGGTGAGAGTGAATATCTATACACTAAACATCACTGAAGTTAGTGGAACTCCTAATCAGCATTTTTTTTCCTAGGTGAATTTAAGCCATTTTCTTGAATATGTCTCATTTTGTTTGTCCTCATCCACCCCAATACCAAACATTGAATTATATCTTCTATGGCATCTTCAGATAAGAATATGGGTAAGCAAGATAGAATTGTGTGTGATCAGCCAGCAATTTCACATGGCACAGAAGCATGAAATACGAGACCATGTAACAACTCATATATTTGCGACCATGAAGTGGAACATAAGTTTTTCATTACCAACTTTTGAATTGAGCCCATTATAACTAGCTGCAACTGCTGAAAGACAGTGCTTCCTGTCTTCATCTTGGCAAGGTGACCAAGAAAGACACACCATTTTTGTCTTTAAAATGGTCATTAGGGTGAAAAGTTGTATTTGAGTAAAGCTCTGCTGCAGTATTTTGCACTATGGTTGCATAGAGAGAGGAAGCTGCAATGACATGGCTGTTTCTCACATAGCTTCATCTCCAGATACTACCTCCCAACTCCCCCCCCTTGCACACACACTGTTATGTCATGCTGCCAAATCCAAGGCACTGAATCATAGAATCAAAGAGTTGGAAAAGACCATTTGGGCCACTGAGTCAAATCCCCTGATATGCAAGAATATGCAATCAAAACACTTCTGACAAAACACTCCAGCTTCTGTTCAAAAACCTCCAAAGAAGGAGACTCCACCACATTCTGAGGCAGCACATTCCATTGTCAAACAGCTATTACCATCAAGAAGTTCTCCCTAATGTTTAGGTGGATTCTTTTTTCCTGTAACTTGAAGCCATTGCTTCAAGTCTTAGGCCCATTCTGCAGGATGTTGTTGTCCTGAACTGGGGATGGGAAAAGGACGGGACTCAGACAATGGTTCTGCAGGATGTTTTCCAGGTCCCATCATTCTCCCATCCCCAGGCAGCACAGTCACACTGCAAATCATTGACAGGTTCTTCCAGTCAATGACTGGTGATCATGCTGCCCACCTGTACTTACCTGAGCTGCTGAGGGTCAGGAGGGACAATGAATGTGCTTCCTGCTCCAGCACAATCTGAGACAGTACCTGGCTCCACTGCGGAAGCAAGAGGAGTGGCCATTGCACCTCCTTCCTTCCCACAGGCAGCCAATGCAGATGGGAGTGCTCCTGTTGTGCCCCCCTCTCAGGAGAAGCTCTACCAACATCCTGTGGGGCAAAAAGGGCCTCAGTCTCTGGAGCAGTAAAAAACAAACTTGCTCCTTCTTCCATGTAACATCCTTTTGACAATTTAAATATGGCTATCATGTAAATTCTTAACCTTCTTTTCTCCAGGCTAGATATATTCAGCTCCCTAAGCCACTCCTCACAGGATATTGTTTCCAGGCCTTTTACCATTTTGGTTGTATTCCTGTAGTGTTATCATGCTATCACGTGCACTCCATGATATGGTATAATTGTCAATAGGCATTATTTAATTGGCATAGAAAATATAAATCACACACATTTATGGCTGAAAAGCCATGCTGGCAAGAAGAACTGCTTTCACACATGTGAAAGTAGGTCAGATGGGACCTCAGGGCATGGTCAGGTTGTATTAGTCAGGAAACTCCAGTGCTGATGAGCTTGCAATAATCCCCTCAACAACTCAACCTTCAAAACACAATCGCACACAAAACTGTCTCATTAGAGCAACTGACAGTCATCAAACCTGTTCCCTCTCCTTGGTTTCTTCACCTGCCCAGACATTGAGAAGCTATCACAATTCCCATCAATGCTTTGTCACCTAACGCTAAAACCATTGGCTCATTCTGGACCCCACTGTTTGCTCTGCTAAAATGCCATTAACACCTTCCCCTTCAGGACTGAAAAGTGATATTTAAACCCTGGCCCCAACCAAGACATTTTGTAGTACACTGGACATAGGCTGTCACTCTGCTGCTCAGATTCCTGTTTTTATGCAACCCTCAGACCCTAGTCTGAACCACATCACTTTGTCTCTTCTCCTCAGGAGAGGTAAACAGTGGCACTTCATCCCACCTCCATCCTTCCTGTCTTTCAGTTAGCCTTGCATGATTTTGAGACTACTTGAATCTTGTACGTGTTTGTGATTTCCCCTCAATAAAGAATTCTTTGAACCTCCTGTATTAGTACCAGTATACAAAGTGGAAAGGTCCTCTAATGTTACCCCCTCTCACAGGCCTCCCTTTTTTAATTATAATTCCCCACCTTTGCATGGAGGCACTGGCAATGGGGATGGACCTCTGAGTCATCCACCTTTTGTGGTAACACTAGACACAATCCAGCTTGTCAATATCCTTCTTCAATGTCTAGTATTGGACACAGTATTCCAGGTGAGGTATGACCAAAGTAGAATAAAGTGATACTGTTACTTCCCTCAACCTAGACTTTACGCCCCTATCTGCAGCCTAGAATTTCATTGGTTTTTTTAGCTGCCACATCACACTGCTGATTCATCTTCAGTTTGGAGTCTACTCAGATTCCTAGATCCCTTTTACATGTCCTTTGATCAAGCCAGATGTCACCAATCCTATATCTGAACATTTCATTTTTTTGTGTTCAAGTATAGTACCATACATGTACCCAAGTACAGTACCTTACATATACTTTGTTATATGTAAAATACTAATAGTAATACTATTAATAATACAACAAAAACTATTCAGGTTATTTTGAATTCTTTTCCTGTCCTCTGAGGTGTTAGCCATCCTCCAAATTTGGTGTCATCTGAAAATTTGATGATAACACCCTCTATTACTTCATCCAAACCATTGATAAAGATGCTGAATAGCACTGAGTCCAAGACAGAATCCTGTGGCACCCCACTTCTCTCCAGGAGCCATTAGTGAACACACTTTGGATTCAGTCACTCAAAGAATTACAATTCCACCTAACAGTCTAGATCACATTTTACTAGTTTGTTTTCAAGAATATCTTGAGGGACCTTATCAAAGGCCTTATTGAAATCAAAATATGCTATATCCACAGCATACCCTTCATCCACCAAGCTTGTAACTCTGACCATTTCCACACCCTACCTTGTCCCATCATGCTCTGGTGGTGATCCTGGCAACAGCTCTACCAGGAAGAAAGTGCGATGGGAGAGCTCCCCTCTGCAAGGGATTGGGTCCCTGCCAAAGGAAACACAATGGACATGCCTCCTCCTTCTGCAGCACATTTGGCCCATTTCCCAGGCTACACTGGGGAAGGACGTATCTCCATTTCACTTCCAGGGCTTCCGCAGGCCAAGTAAATTCAGGATAGTGGTGCAATTGCATGTCATTGATAGGGAAAACCTATCAATTATTTTATCTGTGATCATGCCACCTGGTGATGGGAGAAGGACAAGACTGTGATGACATCATGAAGAAGCATTGCAGGAGTCCTGTTCCTCTCCCATTCCCATGCCAGGACAACAGCATGCTGTGGAAAGGACATCTGTCAGAAAAAGAGGTAAGAATAGGCTGGCATGACATGCTTTTGAGAAACTCATGTTGACTTTTAGTGATCATGGCATTCCTTTCTAAGTACATACATGCTGCCTGTTTTATGATCTGCTCTAGGATCTTTTCTGGTATTGATATCAGGCTAACTGGGTGGTAATTGTTTGGGTCATCCCCCCCCTTTTTTTTTTTGAAGATGGAGACAACATTTGACCTGCTCCAGTCTGTTGGACTTCTCCTGTTCTTCAGGAATTCTCAAATATTATTGCCAGTGGTTCTGAGGTTACTTCTGCCAGTTCTTTTAATACCCTTGGTGTAGTTCATTTGGCCCTGGAGATTTGAATTCATTTACAGTAGCCAAGTATTCCTGTATTATCTCTTTACCTATACTGTGCTGCATTTACCACATCATCTGTTCCATTTTGAAGTCCTGTCTTTTCTATGTTAGCGTTTTGCCATCTTCTCCATATAATGGTTTTACTATTTCCCTGCTCCACCTTTTGCTACAGACATAACCAAAAAGCCCTTTTTATTGTTTCTAACCTCCATAATTTAGCTTTTCTGACTTTCTCCCTCCAAATGCTGCCTATCCATTTGAATTCTGCTTTGGTGATTTCCCCTCTTTTCCATTTCTTGTACATGGTCCAATTTAAATCTTAGCTCCATTGGAAGTTCTTTAGACCTCCAATCCAGATTCTTTAGGCAGTTGCTATTTTTATTTCTTCATTGAACTTGATTGAAATTGTGCCTTCAATACAACATTTTAAAGAAACCACTTTCTCTTTTAATGTTTCTGACCATGGGATCACATCCAGTTATTTCCCTAAATTTACTGAAATCAGCTTTCTTAAAATTTAGAATACATGTCTGATTATGCTTGGCTTCCTCTGTTCACTGTATTATAAACTCTAAAAGAACATGGTCACTCACATTAAAAGATTCCACCACTTCCACTCCATTAACTAGGTCATCACTGTTGATAAGGATCAGATCTAAAATAGTTGATCCCTTTATTGCCTATTCCACCTTCTGGACAATGAAATTGCCTGCAAGGCAAGTGAGGAATTTGTTGGACCTGATGCTCTTAGCAGAGTTTGACTTCCAACAAATATCAGGATAGTTGAAATCTCCCATTACTACTACAACCCTCTTTTATAAATGTTTTGTCATCTATTCCAGGAAGGCATCATCCAAGTCCTCACTCTGGCTTGCGAGTCTGTAGTAGGCTTCCAAAATGACATCACCATTCTTTCTCTCCCCATTAATTTTTACTTGGATATTCTCAACCTCGTTTGAAAGAATTAAGTCAGAGATCTCTTCAAATGTGTAAATGTGCATACAGTGCTACTCCTCTTCCTTCCCATTTGGTCTATCTCTCTAAAATAGGTTATATCACTCTATAACTACATTCCAGTCATATGACTCATCACACCAGTTGTCAGTGATGCCTATTATATATTTGCTTTGCTGTGTTAAGAATTCAAGCTCATCCTGCTTCCTTTCCCTGCCCTGTGCAGAGACATTTAAGACCATGGGTCATTTCTTCTAGCTGCTTATCTTTTTGTCTTCCACTGTTGGGTTCTGGGACTGGTTATACAGTTCTCCCTATAACATTTTTGCTGTTATCTCCAGCACTTGATGATCTCCTGATATCAAGAATACTGTCTCCTTCTCACACATGTCTTAGGCTCTTTCCACAGCTTATCTTCTTGCAGCGGCATCCAGTGGTGATCCTGGCAGAAGGCTCCCCTCTGCACAGGACTGGCTCCTTGTGGAAGGGAGTGTGATGGACATCCTGCTTCCTTCCACAGTATAGCGGAGTAATTTCTCAGGCTACACTGGGGCAGGAAGCACCACCATCATGCTTCCTGCCCTTCCACAGGATAGGTAAGTGTGGTATGGTGGCCTAATTGGGGGAAATTGAAAGGGAAAACCTATCAATGATTTCATAGAATCATAGATTTGGAAGAGACCACAGGGGCCATCCAGTCCAACCCCCTGCTAGGCAGGAACCCACATCAAAGCACTCCCAACAGATGACCATCCAGTCTCTGTTTAAAAACCTCCAAAGGAGACTCCACCACAATCTAAGGCAGCCTATTCCACTGCTGGACAGCTCTGACTGTCAGGAAGTTCTTCCTGAGGTTCTGGTGGAATCTCCTTTCCTGAAGCTTGAATCCATTGCTCCTTGTCCTAGTCTCTGGAGCAATGGAAAACAAACCTGCTCCCTTCTTGACATGGCATCCCTTCAAATATTTAAACATGGCTATCATGACCCTCCTTAACCTTCTTTTCTGCAGACTAAACACACCCAGCTCCCTAAGCCGCTCCTCATAGGGCATGGTTTCCAGATCATTTAACCCATGATCACACCACCTGACATCATGCAGAAGCATTGTTAAGGTCCTGTCCTTCTCCTGTCCCCATGGTGGGATGGGAGGGATGCTGCCGAAAGTGTCTTAGTTTAAAACCCTCCCTGATCAGGTTTGTGACACTCCTAGCGAAAATGTTCATGCTAATTGCTGTGAGGTGCAATGATGTGTGATATAGTGATTTGATTTTTGGACAGCCATGTTTTCAAAGAAGTAGCCATATTAGTGTCTTGAAGCATAAAAATGAAGAAGAGAGGAAGAGAATGGGAGAAGGAATGGGAGAGGAAAATGAATGTAACAGCACCTAAATAATATTTTTGTTGTTTATTTTAGTGTGAGCTTCCATGGATACCAATCCACTTCTTCAGATGCATGGACTTGGGTGGATCTGACATTGTCTCAGTCTTAGAGTAAGGCAGTAACAAATGCCTTCTGAATAAATCTTGCAAGGAAAATCCCATGATGGCTTTGCCTAAAGATCACCATAAATCAGAAATGTCTTGAAGACCCTCATCAGTGAAGCAATAACATGTACTTATAAAAGATTGCTGGAGAAGGTAGGCTATTGTGTGTTACACAGCACTAGTGATGGTTAGGGCTGGGCTTGCAACATTTTTAAGGCAGTTTTCCTTGCATATTCTTCTTCAACTTTTGTGGAATCCACCATCTCTCATCACTGCTGTCATTTGATGATCAGTTTAGGTCTTGGTAAGTATTAAATGGCAGAACTCTCCTCTTTTGCAAGGTTTGAAAAGGAAGGATTTTTTCCACTTATCTTAAACTAATGTAGGAAGAGGATGATGGAATAATTGGATCAAGTTTAGCAAACACTTGTTTATGTTAGGCATGTTGTGTGGAAACAGATAGGATCATCCAAGTCATGTTTAACATGTTATAAATCCCTTTAGAGTTGTACTTTGGGTCCTCAGGTGTAGGGTTGGGGAAAAGGCTTTTGGAGGGGATTATATCTGATCTTCACCCCTTTTGAACCATGGGGTTTAGAAAAGACTAGGAGATAAAGAGCACCCACCCTGGAGTAGAAAGGTATGTGGTAGCAAGTTATAAACATGCCTTGGGGAAGGATAAGGAATGGCTTGGTCCTGATTGCTGAAGAATTAGTTTAGATGGAACACTTGCTTTGGATAGTACTGCATTTCTATCAAACCCTCTGCATATGCTGAATTTGGTGTCAAACCCCAATCCTGGGATTTGCAGTTTAGGGAAGAACATTTAGAAATCCCAGCCAGCAAGTCTTTGGCCTCAGTAAACTACAAACTCCAGAATTCCACAGGATGTTGGAAGTGGAATAATAGCACTGTAACAGTGTAGTGCGGAAATAGCCTTACTTTCATGTATTCAAGCAAACAATGAGAGCCATCATGGTGTAGTGGTTTGAGCATTGGATTATGACCTTGGAGACCGGAGTCTCATTTCCTATTTGACCATGGAAACCCAGTGGGTGACCTTGGGTGCATCACACACTCTCAGCCCCAAGAAACTCTGTGATAGAGTTGTCTTAGGGTTGCCATAAGTCAAAAATGACTTGTAGGCACACAACAACAAGCAAATGATATTTTCTTTTCAATAGCATATTCATGTGCTTGAAATATGTTTGACAAGTAACACACAGGGCCTTTCTGCACTACAGTGTTATAGTGCTATTATTCCATTTTCAACATCCTGTGGAATTCTGGGGTTTGCAGTTTACTGAGGCCAAAAAGCTCTCTGGCTGAGAATTCTAAAGGCCCCTCTCTAAACTGCAAACCCCAGGATTCCATATGACATTGAAAGTGGAATAATAACACTGTAACACTGTAGTGTGGGAAGGCCCATACAGTCCCTCAAATAGCACAGTCACTGGCATGAAAATGTTTGGTCCGGTAAATGATATTCAGTTTATAAATGATAGATCTACTGAGACCCAATTCAGATTAATTAGTTTCACATCCACTATCAAGAATCTGAAAGCTTAATCTGTCTTGAGCCCATTAGCCATAATGGTGGTCAAGTTAATTCATTAAAATTCTTGACTGCTATTATAGATTATTGGTTCAGGAAGCATTAACCTGGTGGGCACTGTCTCATATTATACACTGAAGTTAATCATATGATAGAAAGTTACTCCAAAGAAAACCATGGTCAGTTTGCTTCATTATGGGCGTCTCCTTTTTGTTTTTGCTAGAGCTGGATGCAGAGTTATTATGCACCATTCTTATATTGCATTATACATCTGTGGCAGTTATGTATCATAAATATACCAAGATGACATTGGATTGATAATTACAATGTTCAGTGTTGTATTGTAAAATGCAAAATGATACATTGGATTTCACTGAGAATAAAGGAGTTCTGGCGCAATGTTACACCCTGGGGACTAACACAAAAATTTGAAATGAAATATTGGAAAGCTCAATGAGCCAGTTTTTTTTTTTTTAATGCTGAAGGAAAGTTATGTATCTGATTGGATACTATGATATCCCAAAGCTGAATTTCTTCAATTTGACTGAACATACTGTATTTTATATATTCATTATAGCTTGTGAGTGAGACAATTAAACTTATTACTACGTGTCATGATATTTTTATTACAGTTTATTGCACCATATGTCTATTATGTTAAATCCCTTCCCAGTATCAGATCCAGAACAAGAACTAGGCTAGATCCCATCAAAGGAAGATTTCATTGGTAAGCTTACCACGCTTGAAAGGGAGGGAATGGAGGTGGAAGCCTCTTCCTGAGCTTATAAAAGAAAAAGAGGAAAGGGAAGAAGAGGAAAAGGAAAGAAAGAAAAGAAAAGAAGACAAAGATGACACATGTTCTGGATCAAGATTTTCTACAATCCAGGTTAATACCTCAGGATAAACCTTCTTAGTTGATAGCTATCCACCATTAATTCAGTGTGTCACCTAGCTCAGCTCCCTCTAAATGTTGTCAGACTAATCTCTAGCTCTTGTAGAGAACTTGTGCTTTAATTAAGCTTCCTAGCCTTGATTTCAAAACCACAATTTCAGTCATGCATCAATGGTGGCAAAAATGGAACAATAACACATATTATCATTAGTGTAGTCCTTTGTGATAGATAGGTTAGGTTGGGAAACAAATTTAGGCCCAATGTCATCCAATGAATTTCATGGTAGGTAGAACTTGTCCTTCTCCCATCCTAAGTACAATACTATATGCTCTCAGCATGGAAAGAAGAGACTTTTTTTAGTTGATTTATTGATAAAATTCTACTAAAATTCACAAATGTCTTCATCCTTCAGATTGAACATATCTTTTAAAAAAAAACAAAAAACAAAAAGCAAAAACAGAATATGGAATATGTTCGATTTGTCCATCTAGGGCTTGTATTGCTTTACTCTTAAAAGTTTTTGTTCTAATCCCTGCATGTTTACTCATGTATGTGGTGCTGAAGGAGGGTGGCCACCTCTAGAAATCCTTTAACTGGAGATGACAGAGGATGAAACAGAGGTTTTGTATACATTAGGAATGCAATTATTTTCTAATTTCATTCTTGAAGAAGCATTATGTAAGTTGGGTATTTTTTTCCCTGTTGCTATAAAATCTTTGAAAATTGTGCATTTTTTCTTCCTGAGGGAGGATTATTCACAGTTTGGGTCTTAATTCTTACAAAATTTGCACTTTTTCTACATTGTTTTCCTGGCAACAAGCAGCATCTTCTGAACAGGAAAAAAATGCTTCTGTGTAAAAATATTTTCTGCACAGAAAATGTTTTCTAAGCAAATAACAGGAACGGCAACTCATGAAGTCATGGGTAAATTTTCCATAGAAGTTCCAAGCTTCAAATATTTTTTATCTGCCCAGGATTCTTCTCACTACAATTTCCTGGCACTTGAGAAACATTTTTTTTTGATATTTTAAAATAGGGATTTTTTAAAAATATATATATGTGTGTGTTTATGTGTATATATATATATTTTCATTCCTAGTACATGTACAATGAGATCTATGGTCTCTCACTCTGCAGGGGCAATGACTAAGCAGAAAAGAGCCTAAGCTGGCTGAGACATGTTTAGATGTCACTTTCTTAATGTTTTGGAGGGGACATACCCACTGAATCTTAGAAGATAGCACGAAATTGCCAAAACCATATGCGGTAGGATGGTCAAGCTGCCTTCATTTCTTTTCCTAAACTTCAATAAGTATAATAGCCTTCAGCTCTCCTATTTAGACATAAAAGTCAATAAATATGACTACAGCTAATACAGTAATTCTGTACAGCACAAATCTATAATGTAGCCACTGACTCATACTGAGGGGGAAAAAAATAAGTGGTACACTGAAAGTATATGGAGACATGTCCATAACTTTAATTATAGCCTTGATTTAAAGAAGTTAATAGAGTTGGCAATAGACTTCAGTTCTAATAAGTTTGAAGCATGGGCCTATAACTTTTCCTAAGGCCAATACTGGCTGTTTGTTAGACAGTACAAGAATAAAAATGATTACTGCACCATCTATGAGCTCCCATGACATAAATTGTAATGGGCAAAACAGAGTCTGTGACCTGAATCTCAAAAATGCCTTCAGTTGGCACAGACTTAAGAAGCAGGGTACACAAGACAAAGAGAAAGAGAACAAACGAGGCGTCTTTTCAGTTACTCCCCTCTATGAAGTTACATCACTGACACAAGAAGATGTGTCACTCTAATTATTAATCAATGAAAGCAGAGTATACTAAACATCAGACCCTGACCTGATCAAAGACTCAGGTCATTTCTGCAACTTACCTTTTCTCGGTGCTGAGGTGTGGGGATCACACGAGCAGCCTCTTGTGAGAGGCTTTCGCATCCCCACTGCTTCAGCTCTGTGGCCGCTGCCTGCTAGCGGGCAGGCATCGTGAGGGCTCCCCCTCTTCCTTCCACAGCACAGCCTGGGATTTTCCCAGGCTGTGCTGGGGCAGGAAGCTGGAGCGCCGTGGCTCCAGAGGCTCCGCACTCATGGTAAGTGCATGCGGGGCCCTGGAGCAATGCATGATCATGCACCATTTTCAGCTAGAAGCTGAAAATGAAATAGTGCATGATTGGTGCCTGCTGGCCTCGGCAGCTTTGCGCAATTGTGAGGACACCATGTGGACGGCTCCTCTCAGTTGCGTGACAATCCAGAGGCCCTTTCGCATGGTGAATGCATGCAAAAAGGGCCTCAGATGGCCATTAAAAGGACTTAATCCCTAATGTATGTTCCAGAAAAAAAAGACCCTCAGAAGCATTTACTCTATTTACAGTAGAGTACAATAACACTGCATAATAAATCATGCATTGGTTCCAGTAGGGTGAACACAACCAGATGCCCAGGAGAAGATTTGGGATCCACTCTACAGTCACTTAGAATGTGATGGTTATCCCATACAACTGATCTCGGGTGTCATGAAAAGAAAAAATTGTTAGGTGTTCAATATATCATAGGTATGTTTTTACTGGAAGGAAAAGGAGGGGCCTCAGTCGGAAGTATACCTGACCAGGAGAAGGAGAAAAAATCTTCCTTCTTTATCTGCTTATACCTTTTGATATAAAACAATTAGGCTCTAAAGGCTTTCATACAAAGCCATGGTTTCAAATGGTATCATTAGTATCAATCAGGCCTCCAAAAGGAAGAAATTCCACATCTGGGGTGCCACAATTAAGAAGACCCTCTCCCATGTCTTCACAAAGCATATTGTTCCCATTAGCAGTTGACAATAAGGGGGGGGGGGTCCTCTAGCAGAACCCTCTCCTCACAGACGTGTATAAAAAGAGGTGCTCCTGGAAGTATCAATATCTAAACTAGTTTAGGTCTTTGAACATCTGAGAACATTCAGTCTGAGTACATGCACTCTTGATTCTATTTGTGCTCCTAGCAAAGTCTTTTCCATCTTCTCCCACATCAATTTTTATCATGAAAAGAATTCTAAATAGGTTATATAATTTATAATTGGGAAAAATATTCTAGAAGTTCTTATGATGTGGTCTAAGGACTACCCCTCTTGTAACTAGGCCATACACATTTGGGGTAACTCAGTCTCTGTTTCCTCCTTTTCTGACAAATTCTACTCTCCTGGAGTGGCTAATGTGGTTCTTGTACATGCGTTGTGCTGTGCACATTGAAAATGCAATACAGCGTACCCACAATCTATGTGCGGGATGAGCTCCAAAACAAAACAAAAGTTTAACTAGTGCATAAAACAGGAAAAAAATGTTTAGAAGGTTTAATATACAAACAATTAAATAGTAGAACCAACACAATTGCAACTGTGTTAAAAAATATTGTACGGATGAAGAATGCAACAAATGTACTAATGTGAAAATGCAGTCAGCCCTCCACTTTTGTATGTTTGATTTAGGTGGATTTGATTATCTGGGAGTTTCTTCAACCCCTGCCCTCCATGCCAGGTGTCCCCCCCCCAGGGGAATCTTCCGCCTCAGCAGATCCAATCAGACCACACAGCCCTTTATAAAGCCACATCTGGTCCTCCTCCTCCTCCTGCTCCTCCACCACCAGCCATTGCAAGAAAGCTTGCAGCTTGATTTCTCAGCACCACAGACCATCTCTTGCTACCCCCCCCTCACAAACAAGGAAAGAGATGGGCCACAGAAAGGAAGTGTAGGGCCACTGTGCTGACCCCACCATCCATCTCCTTCCTCTGACCTGGTTTGGACCTTGGGGACCCATTTTTTCCATCATTCCTCGTCCCCTTCCCCCCCCATTTTGATATTTGCATTTTTTCCCACTTTTGCAGAGGTCCTGTGAATTTAACACTAGTGAATGTGGAGGACCAACTGCATTTAAATACCATCAGAAAAATAATACCACCAGTATTTCAAACATGAAGTCTAGATCCAGATTCAAATGATGGGTAGAATGGACCCACTGAAATCAACGAGACCACTTAGTCACAGCTTACTTAAGTTCCCTGGATTTAAGAGGGCCTGTTGTAGACATAATCAGATCTAGATCAAACATTTTCCTTTTTCACTTCTGCTGCTGATGGTGGTGGTGGTGGTGATGATGATAATGACAATGATATTGTATCATATATCTAACAATGACTTTGTATGATTTATTATGACATAGTGCAAAAACTAACAGTTTATGAATATCCCATTCCTTGACCTAGGATGCTATATTTCCTTTTCTATCTAATTTCTGTAATATTCTCAATGATCTCTCAGTTTCAAGCAAACGGAACAAATACCTTTTATTTCAACACAAAACATTTCCAAATGGATCCCTTTGCCCAATGTGAACAGAAAGACCATATCAAAATTTAATGCTGCAGTTCTATGCACACTTAAATAGGACTTAAATTCTATAGACAAAAACAGAATTATGCTGTAAAGTATTCATTTCACTAAAATCACTTTACAAGTGAAATAGTTTTCTATGACACAATCTTAGAAGCTGCCTTTATTCTTTGATATGTACAATTACAGCCTTCATCCATTCAAAACACATGTAGTTTTATTTCTCTAGATAAAATCTCATTATTTTTTTAAACATTCAGTGAAGGGCATTTGTGCAAGAAAAAAAATCTTAAGAGCTTTATAAGAAAAAAAAATTATGCCATATCTCATTTTTATTTATAATTCTTGTCCCCAGGAAGATAGATAAAAAGTTTTTAAAATCTATCAAAGTTTGCTTCATACTATTTTAACCTTTTAAGTGTGATGTGTTTTGATAGGCTAACCATTTTTCCTTTCACAGGTTTCAAGCATTTGTAAAAGTGAAAGAACATGAGTGGTCACCCATTAAAACAACGAATATGGAAAAGGTCATTACAGCTTTATAGAACAGGATTTTTAAAATCCTGATACATCATTCATAGTCTTGATTTCAACAATGGCAAATGGAAAGAAATTAAATTTTGTGTGTTGATTACACACACACACACACACACACACACATCATAAATACACTTTTTGGCTAATCTCTAGGGGTGGTTAACATTTTTATCTAGCAAGGACAGTTAAAACACACTCTTTTATTTTTAAATTTATCCATCCAAATGGAGACCATAATCAGAATAGGAAAAAAAAAATCCAAAAAGTTTAAGTCAGCAAGCATATCACCCTTCAACCATTTCTCTGGCCACCCTTGGCATATCAGAGCCCACAGAAATAAACCCCAAGCCCTATATTCCCTGCTGCTTCAGAAGGTACCTGGAGATCGAAGCCTGATTCCAAAACCTCCTGCCATAAAGAAAACTATTACACTGTATTTGCTGGCATATAAGACTCACTTTTTTCCCCTGAAAAATACTGTTTGAAAATGGGGTGCATCTTATACACTGTTGTGTCTTATACACTGGTTAATAGTATTTGCCATTATATAAATGGAGTGCATCTTATACATAGATGCATCTTATATGCCAGCAAATACAGAAAATTTTTGCAGAAAATTGGGTCATACTCCCACATCCTCCTTAATTCATTTCGTAACACTAATGTGGTGGTGGAGAACCTTAACACCTGAATGATCCTAGTCAGGTGAGCACAAAAGGCTCTCCCTGGTGATATCACCTTACATGCAAAATTGAGATGCCAAAATTGAATATGAATCTCCCTAAGGGTGGCTTTTTTTTTCTTTTTTTTTTTTTATAGGCCAACATTTTCCTAAGACACTTGCTAATTGGGACAAGCTTGTCAGTAGGCCAGCAGGACACCCCCCACACTGAATCCAACAAAATACCCAGGTATACAAGTGAGATGGATGGCTCCTTGGTCTTTTCCTGCACTGGGAGAATTCCCAACTCCTCATCCTGAGCCTGAAAACACTGCAGTAAAATAGCACAATCCTTCTTGCCTGCCCTGCCTTTCATCAAAAAACTATCCAAATAGTGAGTAATATAAGGATAACCCTGCTCTGACTCTAACTGCCCATTCAAGAAATGTGCTAAAGGTCTCAAAGCCCACACAGCTGACTAGGCATGGCCTTACCATAGCACCAGAAGCCATCGAACTTAAACCCCCAACAGTGGTTATTGAGATGCACAGGAAGCAGCCAAATTGTTGACTGGATGTTGCATTTTGCCGTAAGTGCTCCTAGGCTACAAGCCTGCACAAACCTGACCACCTGAGCAAAAGAGGCATAATGGACAGAACAAAACTCCTGTGGGATAGCATCATTGACCAAAGCTCCCTTAGGATATGAAAGATGGTGTATAAGCCTGAATTCCCACGGAGTTTTCTTGTGAACCAACTCCAGTGGGGAAATCCTCAAGTTGTGCATAGGAAGTGATGTAAAGGGGCTCCACTACCCTCTTGGCTTTAAATTCCTTCTCTATTTTAGTTGCTACAACCTCCAAGAGATCCCTCACTGATTTGAAGTTGCCAGACTTATAAACTACCCAAAGGCCAAGTGCTGGGATCCAAAAAGCTACTGCAAACCCCTCTTAAGTGAACCTAGCTGCCTTCTGATCAGGATATGAAGCCAAAAGCAGGAATAAGGCAGCCAGCTGCACTGGAATGTTGGCCGACAAACCCTTATTGCTTGGGAACTCCTGCTCCATTGGTGGGGCCAAGGACAACAATCCCATCCTTCTTATTGCTGGAATCACCAGTGTGATAGCTGGGGTGAAAACCCTGCTGGCTACTGACAGGGTAGGGGCAAGAAAGCTTGGAATGAGGCCTGAGGTAGCTCTCACAGTTATGCTCAAACTTGCATTGAGCTCTCTGGCAGCTGCCCTGATTTTACTCCCAGTAAACCAGTCTCCTAGCATCTCTCTTCCCTGACCAATGAAAAAGCTTATAGCCATCAAACTTACAATCAATATGTGGTCCTATTAAAACAAGCCAGAGCATGTCACCAATAAGATCCCACCAAACACCCTCACTCTGGGAGACTCGCTTTCCAAAAGCCATGTCATACTCAATGACTGCTGCCTCTCCTGCTAGGGCCTGCACTTTGAGGACATTACTCAAGTGGCTGGAAAGGTGACAACCCCTGTCTGGATAGTCTGCCTGCATTACACCCATAAAAATTATACCTAGCTGACCAATTGCTGAATGTGCATTCAACCAATTAATTCTCCTCTTCCTTCTTATTATTTTTTACAGGCTTAGGAATGTGCCATTATTCTCCTTCTGGCTTAAGGAGCATAAAAACATCTGTACAGCAACCATTAAGAATGTGCTCCCTGTTCTCTTTGTCTAGGTAGATGCCAGGCAGATCCTCAGTGTCACCAAAAGTCACATGTGAAATTGCCCTACCTGACTCTTCTTTCTTCCATTTGTGCTTGGGACTCTTGTCTACTTGCCTTGTTTTTTCCCCAAGCCTCCTGATGTGTGGGAGTTGCTATCCTCCTGTCAGAATTCAACTACCTTCCCTTGCTTTCCTGGCCAGTAAGGGAAGGAAGGCAATAGTACTTGCTCAAGAGGAGAAGGTAGTGTGTGTGTATGTGGGGGGGGGGTGTCCAACGCAAACAACCAAGGAGAAACATTGAGCTGAGCCAAAGTCAAGGTCAAATCCAAAAGGTCCAGAATGCCAAAGGTCAGTCCAAAAGGGTCAAGAGAGCCAGAACACAAGGGTCATGGGCTTGAGTAGCGATTTGGTACAAGCAAACAGCAAGCCACACCAACCAACTTATATGCAGACAAAAAGAGGTATTATTCATCATTGTTCTGTTTACTTAACCTTGCCCAAAGGGCAAAGGTGAATCTAATTCTTCTAAATCATTGCTAGTCCCCTTTCCCACTTGCACTGGTTGCAGCAACTCAGTCTCAGCTTGTCTTTCAGCTGATGGGGGTGTTCCCAAGATAGTTTGATCTATCACTGGCTCTGTTTCTAGCACAGTGAATTGGTCATTGACCTCAGAGCTGTCATCTATCACATCTCCAGTGGTCCCTGTCCCTATCCTTTGTTAACACACCTGAAGTTTCATCAGACATCACTGCCTGACTCCTTCATCTCCCATGCCTCTTATTCCTATGCTTTTCTTCCTTTTGCTCCTTCTTCCCTACAGGATGATATGATGAACCCTAAGGGGGCCAGGGCTAGCAGAGCAGCCCTAGCAATAGAGGGTAATGTAATCTGATTGGCTCTCTTACTGAAGAACCCAGTTTAGCCACAGGGAGGGGCTATGTGGGTGAGTCAACAGAACAGATATATACTAGAAACAGGGTCTAGTAGGAGAGTTCCTTCAGTGAAATTCAGAGAAAGAGGGAGAGTGTTGAAATAAAGATTCAGTCAGTCAAGTTCTTTTTGGTTTGACAAATTGATTTGTTCAATGCACAATGAAAAGACAGTCCTTGTTAGTTCTTTTAATAAAGATTTTATTCTTTATTTTTTTTAGACAGCAACCTCATATTAGAGTTTTCTTCAATTTACACTTAACAACACACTACCACATGTTACACACTCATTTGGGATAAGTCTTAAGATGCCTTGCCTTATATCCTCAAGGGTTGTGGTATTACGGAAAGCAGAAGTGGGATTAAGGGTGGGAGGGAGCCAGGTGGTGGTAATCATACAAAAGGAGTGCTGCTTCTCCATGGAGGGAGAAAAGAAAGCAGGCCTGGTCGGTTCTACCCCTGGCTGGCCCAGATCTCCATGTGACAGATGACTCTTCATCTTACTCAGATGAACTCTCGGTGTTGGTAGGTGTGGGTTGTTGTTGCCTGCACCTGGGCTTTCTTCCTGCCTGCAGCTGTTTCCATGTCCAGGGCTGTCCCAGTGCTTGGGAATCCAAACACTCTATCTTCTCCACCAGCTTCTCCATCATCTTAGAGAGGTCCTCCAGAACTACCTTGCTAGTTAATGCTGGCAAAGACCTGAAAGGACACCCTGCATCTCCACAAGTGGTGTTCTTACCACAAATTCTTGCAGGACCTAACTTGGTCCAGAACTGGGCAAGATCCTGTGGGGCTGTTCATCCTTTTTTGGGAGGCATTGTTCTTGAAAAACAATAATCTACAATTGTCAGAAATCAGTGCCCAGTAGGGTCAGCCGCAACCGATCCTAAGAGTAAAACAGAGTAAACCTACAAAGACTAATTGAGAGACAGTCCTAACAACCTAATGAAAAGCCAGCCAGTAAGTGGTGGCCCTACCAAACATAACAAGAAAGGGATGCTAGCTGAAATGTCCAGAGGGACTCAAAAGTGGAGAAAAGGAAAAGGAGCAGGGGAGCTAGGCCTGACCTGCCAATGCCAACACCCACTAATGCCTACACCAGCCGCTGGGAAGAAGTAGGTAAAGAGAGGTGGGGTGGGCAAAGCACACCCAATTCAAGAAAAACTGCAAACACCATGAAGGCTCCTAATTGAAAGAATGAGGTGCTGAGAAGGCCTGGAAATGTAGAAGACCTACCTGGGGACAGGAAAGCTGCCACTCCAGTAGTCTCACTGGTCGATTATAAGGAGCCAAGAAGGCCACAGATGCAAAGCACCTGGGGGTGGGGATTTCAGCTTAGAACCCTGAAAAGGGCTGTTAAATGAAAACAGTTCTTCCTCCTCTCTCTTCTTCCACATCATCTTCCTTCTCCCTGCCTGTCTTATGCCTTTCTGCTATCACCTCTTGCTGCTTCCTCTCACTGCTGCTCTTGCTACCATTCCTGCAGACTCTTCTTTCTTCCTTCTTCATCTTTACATGTTGTGTCTGCAACAGTGTCTTAGCACTGCTACAATGAGACTGGCCAGCACCCCTCAGTGAGTGAAGCCTGCAAGCTTTCACTCAGGCCATGGTCTACCAGTCAATTAATTCCAAGCAGTTCAAATCTACTCTGAATTCATTGGCTATCACCAGCAAAGGCCTTTCCATGGCTGTGCAAACCAGAAGAGGCTACTGGCCCATTGCTTGCACCCTGACCCACAATGGTGCCACACAGTGAGTCACACAGAACAATATAGGAGGTTCAATTAACATTTTCTGGAGGCAGGAAAAGACAAAATTTCATAAAACCATTTGAATAAGCCCTCAGTTCTTTGGGTACAGACTAATAATACATTTTCACTGCTTTAACTCACTGTTTGTTAAGGTGCTGTTTTCAGCTCAGTAAATATTACAGTACTTAAGTTTGTGCAAGGATCAGTTCAGTCCACAAAGACTTACTACAGCAATAGGAAGCAGCAAAAGACATAATAGAGTCAGTACTGAACACTTTTATGCCCCATTACATTTCTTCTTAAAATCAATGTGCATATCTTTGGCCATATTGTACCCCCAAATTGGCACAACAAAACACAAGTAGCAACAGTAGGAACAACTTCAAAACGGAGAGCAAAAATTTAGTGATTATTGCATGCAAGGAAGATCAGAACAAATATAGTGAATAACTGTTAAATGAATTGTAAGACAGGAAGGCCATGGTTCAAAGTTCTTTTGGAAATGAATTCATAAGGTGGTTTCTTAGGTTCTCCATTTGTGCTGTGGAGGGATGTTGAGAACACTGGTCCGTCCTACTGTAGAAGCACGATTTTTTTTTTAAAAAAAAGGGAAACAATTGTTTATTTTCTTTTAAAAGGGGGAGCTTCAAAACACTTTGTGGTAGCAATTAGCAACACCCCATACACAAGAACTATTAACAACACATCAAACGCTATCAGCTTCTCAGTGATGAAAGCTGTTACTTCTAGGAGTGAGTCCTTTTAAACTGGTTGACTAACTCTTTGATTAATGTTTCAGTTCAGATTTTGATATCTATGATTTTAATTCGTTCTTCCTAAAACAAGGCAGGCCATGTGTGACCTTTTGAACTCCTATCTTGCAGCCAACTTTCATAATTTAAAAAGCCAATAAAATTCAAGAGTGGAATGTTTCTAGATTCTAGGAACCTTGTTTGATGCTCTGCTTTCCAGTGCTACTAGATTCTATGGTGCAAAAAGTTTCTGTGAAACTCTGTGATGCCATAGAGTGCTATGAAAGTTGCCAATGAATTTCAGTAGAAGTGATAGTGGTTTTTTTGAGGGGGAGTGTTGATATAGGTCCCATTACAGTGCCCTGAACTCAGGAAAGCACTCTATCTGTCCTAAAGGACTGTTAATTCTGTTGCAGCCAGACACATGAAACAAGTAAAATAATGAATACTGTAAGCATGTATTTCAGAAATATGAATCTATAAGAACTATGAATTCTGACCTTGATCAGTTCCACTCCAGGAAAGGTTGCTAGTAAAGTGGAATCTCGAAATTCAAGAAAAAAAAATTGGTAGAGGAGGATTCCATTAGGATCCTTAATATAAAGCATTATTATGTGGAATTATTTCTCTAGAGTGTGAATGAATAACTTTCATGTTTGACAGGAGGAATACTTACAGGTAAAGGTGCTGCAGAAATTTTCCCCAGGGATATCTGCCTTAGCATCCATTAAGAATGCCTTTCTGTTCCCCCTCTCCATTTGTAGATGACTCTCAAATAGAGAGCTTCTTTTGATGATGATCTCTTGGCTTAACGAGTCAAGACATGAATGAACCTTTTGCCTCTACATTGTGTCCCATTGCTCCTCTTGGCACATGGCCTATGATCAAGCCAGGAAGTATCTAATTAACTGTACTTTAGTTTCCCATCTTGTCCAAACCATTAGTACCAGCTTTGGAAAAAAACTAGGACCTTGTGTGTACTTCATGCTGTAGTTTAACACTATCTTGTTATGAACCTGCTAACCATAGCTTTTCAGCTCAAAAAAATGAGACACTATGTTTGATTATGACAAACAGCACATTATATTTATTGCACAGCATGGAACTGTTTTTTTTGTTGAGATTAACTACAAAAATGTGTGTACGTGAGTGACAGAGAGAGAGGGAGAGAGAGGTGTTGCCCTTAGAACACAGTGTGCAGCAAGGTAAAACTTATTTTTTCATACTCATACCTCAGCTGGTCTGGGAGACTATGAAGATCTCTGCACAGTACTGCCCCAATATCTGCAATCTGAAATCTTTCAGGAAATTGTTCTGTACAAAATCTATTTTTTCCTGTACACATTTACCTGCTTTTTTTAATGCAGGATACATGTTTTCAGTACAAATTCTATTGTCTTCTGCACAGGAAATGCACACACATAGGAAACATTTTCCATGCCAGAATAAATATTTTCTGCACAAAAATGGTGTTCGTGTTTGCACAGTAACTATCATGTATTGTAGTTATGGATTTGTAAGCTAGAATTACAGATTTGTGACTGCTTTGTATTCAATAATGTACATATTCACAAATGTGGCACTATTGCCACAATTGTAAATGTTTCTAACAACCAGCAGGTGCACTGGGTGATGGCATTTCTAGCCCCCTCTCACCAGTGAGTAAGAATATGATAAATAAAAGCAAGACTACTGTCACAATTCCTTGTTGCAGCCTCACTTTCTGGCAGGAGAGGGCTGGAAACGTCATTGTCCTGCTCTCTGATTGCCAACTGGACAGACATTCATTGCTTGAAAAGGCTGCCATCTCTTAAGGTAGCTTGGAGCAGTCAGACGATGAGACATTTCTTACTTGTAGGTGATGTAGGATATCATTGATGTACATTTTTGTGTAGAAATAATTCCCCCAAAGACTCTACAAACTATGGAAAAAAAATTCAGTTGTACTTAGCAGGGATACTCGAGCACTGGGAAACCCATTGTTCTGCAGAGAAACATATAATATTCTTTCTATCTCTAAGTGATTTTCAGTAGGAACACAGCTAGGCCATAAATAGATTATCCTATCTGAACTGCATATTCCATTCAGAGTAAGAGTCCCCTCCATGTACTAATGTAACTTAGCTTAAGAACCATGATCTACCTACATGGTATACAAAACATGCACCATCTAATTTGACACTTGAATTTCTTGGCTTAATTTTGACTTTACATGAAGGAAGAAAGGGATGTGCACATGAATCAAATTCTCATTTATATCTTTGCTTGTTGAATAAATATATGATTGGATAAAACAGCTTATATGTTATGTCTTATTAGATACTGATACAGTCCTCCCTCAACTTCCATGGGTTAGACCCTTGCAAATTTGATTATTTGTGAGGCACATGTTTGCCTCCCCTTTTCCTCCTCCCATTCCCTTGCATTCCCTACTCAGGCTTGGGAGGCTTGAGTTTAAAATGAATCTTTTTCCCTTTAGGGGTAAGCAAAGCCCCCTCCCACTACTGGAGGCATGTCCTCTCTGCCATGTGGATGAACATCCCGCTGTTTTATGGTTGCTGATTGGCCAGGTGGTCTATTTGCTCCTACCCCTCTTCTCTCAAGATGGTTACCGGAAGTAACTAGAATGCCAAAACTCTGCTCTTCTCTGTCTGAGGAGAAAGCACTGGGAAGCCTTTTAGCTTGTATTTCTTCTCCCCTACCCCCACAACACCAGGGCCAGAGGCAAAGGAATGGGAGGAGGGAAGCTACAGAGAGGAATAGAAGGGGGTCTTGGTGGTGGTGGGGAATTATTCAAAGTTTTTCTCCTTTTGCAAGGGTTCTGCATGCCAAACCCTTGTGAATGTTAAGGGCCTATTATACAGCAATTTATATTAACTGTCATGCATTTTTTTCTAACCAACTTAAAACTTTTCAGTGCAGTCCTTGATCACTTTTTTCTACACAAAACAAATTACTTCCCATTCCAAAGTTTTACACAATTCATACCACTCTTTTTCTCAGCTGTCCTGTCACTATATTCAAAATTCCTAATGTATCAAGATGCGTTGCTGGTTAACTTTTCTAGAATCTCCTTAGCTCCTGTTTTGTAGAACAGATGTTGTGCAACATCACTCTCTCCATTCTGGGCAATTGAAAAATCATAGTATTGGCACTGATGCTGATGACTTGTCACTGTTGTTTATACTTGCTAATTTACAGCCTCAGACTATACAAGTTGCATATCCTGGGTGTCATTTAAATTTCGGTATCCTATGTGATATCTTCCCAGCATGAATACAACCCAGCAATGAATTTAAATGAACAACATAGGAACATAGAATATTGTGTTATACAACTGGCTCTTTTAGCTTAGTATTGTAAACTCTGACTGGCAGCATCTGTCCAGGGATGCAGAAAGTATTTTTTTCCCCACAGTCCTACCTTGAAATGTTGAGGATTGGACCTAGGACACTGTTCTCCGAAGGAATGTGTTCTGCTACTGTGCTATACCCTCTACTTCATATCTCTGGCATTCCCTGGTAGTTCTTCCAAGTACTAATCAGGTCTGATGATACTTTGCTTTTGAAATCTGGTGATCTCAGGTGTGCTCAGGGTGGCATGATGGTACCATTACAAGACAAGTTTTTTGTGTTTCGCTGTTGTTGTTTTGAAAGAAAGCTTGAAAATATAGAAACAGCCAGCCTTGGGGTTAATAGTTATGAAGAAAGGGAATCATCCCAATTAAAATTGTGATACCTTGTTGCTGCTGTCTTTGCCTGGCAATTCTCAGCATGTGGTGAGTCAAAAGTAGTGAAGCACCATTACAGATCTGCATCAGTTCACCCAAAATTCCTAACACATCAGGATAATCAAGATGGTACTCTGCAAAACTGGCAGTATCAAAAATGGAAATATGTAGAACAAGGACATTACCCTGAGCAAGGCTGAATCCTGGAGCAAGGGATCATGTCAGCACTTGAAGGACAATTAAATTTCCCTTTAACCATATGGCAAGTTATACATAATTTCTGTTCTAAAGAAGGATAAAATTTGATAATATCTTCTGATCTGGCTCATCTGGTAGGAGGGATTTGCTTTCCAAAACATTCAGAATGATTGAAGTATATAATTAAAAACAAATACACAAACTATAGATTAGATTCATGCTTGTTTGTAAAGGGAAGGATTTCTTTCCTTCACAGAAAATACCAAGGTCCAAGAAAGGCTGGAGAAATGGGATCCTCTTCGTTCTGCGCCCTTCACTGTGTGGTTCAAGAAAGTCTCCAGACTTCTCAGAGCACAAGAGAGAGAAAGAAGATTGTCAAGAACACAGGTAAACATACATATATTTCCTTGTAGTAGAACATTATATGAGAAGGGGTTTACTGGGCCAAACTATATAATTGTACTGTTTAATACAAGCTACTATTCTTAGTCAACATTTGCTTTAGTCTGCCTGCCTGTCTGGTGGGAAAGTAAAAGCAGAAGTCTTCTGGAGACCTGGCATTATAATTCACCTTGAAGGGAGGGTGGCATGGAAGACACCAGGAGGCTGCAAAAAGGATGAGGTTGCTGCTTGCTGCTGCTACCTTGGACCTCTGTTTCCATATGGACTCCATTCTCTGTGCAGGACTGGGATCCTGATTCTGTGTGCTCTGCTTTCTAACAAACTCATGTGCCTTTTTGCCTGGACTATAATAGCAGGGTTTTTTGAGGAGTGAATTCATCATCAGCAGGGTCATCACTAGTGGGACAACAACAAAGGGGAGTTGCCATTTGAGAGAACCAGTTCAGGAGTGGGCGAGGGCTTGGCCTTTGGCCAAGCAACTAGGAGAGTTTGCTACCCACTTTTATATTGGACAGTCAGTATAACTGTTTGCTTGCTTTGAATAACAATTGCTTTGGTTGGCTTTTAATGGAAGAATGTGTTTCCAATGCAAAGGAGCTGGTGAGGGGAATCAAGGTGCAGCCATTGCAGTGGGAGGGGTCAGAAGGAGATATAGGTGTGGGAGAGACATAGAAGGGTGCTGTGTGTCCTCAGATTGGTTTTCCAGGGAGTTGGTAGTGAGGAAACAGGTGAGATGAAGCCTAAAGTGATGTTGGTGGAAGACTCAGAGTGAGTCTGACCAAACACAGGCTAGAGCTTATTTGAAAACATACTCTGCAGCAAAATGGCTATCTGAAACAATGCAAACTTCCAGTATACTTCAATGAGGTGATTATAAAACCATTTCTGAGAAAGATCTCCTTGGTTCCCTCCATAACAGGTAACTATCAGCAAGTGGCCAATGTACAATTTTTTTACAAGAAATTAGAGAATGTGGTAGCCTCCCAGCTTCAGGTGTCCCTGGATGAAATGGGTTGTCTAGGTTCATTTTAACCTGGTTCCTTTCCTTTGCACTGGTTCCTTGGGTCATGAGATACACTGGGAACTGGACAGGGGAGCTGTTGATATCATAGATCATGACATCCTTCTGAGCTGCCTCTCTGGCATGAGATTTGAAGACACTGATTTACAGTGGTTTCAGTCTTCCTGAAGGGCTTAGCCCAAAAACTGATGCCAGGCAATTTTTCAGAGGCTTTGTTTAAGTGAGATATGCCTGTATTCTTACCCAGGAAGATAGCATGCTTAGAATCATGGCAGGTAAAATGGAATCATAGTGAAATAGTTACGTACTGAGTAAAGGCCCATAAACACAGCAGCCAAACACTTTACTAGCACATTTTAAGGACAACATATAATTTCCTGGAATAATTAGTTATATAAGCATTGAGATGCATGCAGTATATACACTATCTGGGGATTGATCACTGTTCTTTTTTACACAAACTGTTGTGCGATTCTGGGATTATGTAGGTATTTTAATGAATTATCACTTGAGAAAGAATCAGCTTTTGGTTGAGATATATCCCACCCCTGAAGTAATAAACAACTTTTAAAACTGATTCTTAACACCAGAAGATTGACACCCAAAACCTCAAGCCCTCCAATTTGTCTATGTATACTTCAGTGTTTAATCAATAAATCAAACCACCTAATCATCAGACATCTTTACATTAATTAAAATGCTTACCTTGATTAACTGGGCGCTGTGCCCTAACACGTTGAAAGAAGTAACATTTAATTGCTTACGTTTACTGCTTGCAGTTTTTCAGTCTCTAGTGAATCTGAGCCAAAAGGAACTAAACAAAGCTTGAGAGCGCAACTATTACTGTCATGCATATGTCATATCTTAGAGCAGGTCCAGAATCCTCAACATCTCTTCTTAAGGCCATCATCTATGTATGCAATGAAGCTCCACTTCATCAATCTATTCCCTGTTCAGTACCTCAAAGGTCCACTTTAACTGTCATGGTTCTATCCTATGGAATCCTGGTACAGTTGAAGGATGGTCGTTTAGAATTCTCAACCAGAGGGTCCCAGTGTCTCACCAAACTACCAAATCAAGTATTTCCTAGGGTACATCCAGGACAGTTAAAGTAGAATTAGTGTCATAAATGTGGCATGTGAAACAGCTCAAAGAGAATACCACTGAACATTTCAAAGCTATTCTTAGCGAAGGCTCCAAAATACACAGAACATTTTAGCACAGTGTCGCTTGAATACAATTCCTCTGTATATAAATAAAGAAAGGAATGATAGCAAGAAGAAATACATTTTACACTCAGTTTGTCCCTTCACTTTTTTTTTCATTTAATGCTAAATAAAAAAAAAATCATAACTGTGGATTAATGTGGGCAAAGGGTATTTTTAATCAGTGCTTTTAATTTTTGTCCATATGAAAACTTATGCAAATTGATTTGATAAATTAATTGTTTAATTAATTGAAACTCATACAATTAATTCACTGAGATTTCTTTAGCTAAGTAAAATTCTGCTAAATATCCATTGAACAAATTTGCTCATTAACAGAGTTGCATAGTTACCACTTTTGAAAACACATGTAGAATAAGGGAAGAATGTTCACACTGTGAAATACGCACATCTACCAAAATATCTCTTAACTCTTTCCATGTATCAGTACTATAACTTTTACCAAGCTATCATCTTGTGGTATATATAATTATTGTTTCTAATTTTATGGTCTGTATAGTTACAGCTTACCCACATCATTTGAGTCATCCTCCCATACCTGCTTGTAAAAGACTAATTGCAGGGCCTATGGGGGGAAAACACACACACACAAGCATGTTTGAATCCCATATGAGTACTCGGACTAGTAGTTTTTCTAATAAGGAAGAAATAAAACTTCAAGAACATGGCAACCACAGCATCCTGGCAACATATCAATCAGCTCTGAAATATTAGAATCAGAAGGTGATGAACCAAGTTCAAGATTTTTATATAGTTGACCTGGAGTTTTGTGATTACAAACTAGCCACACTAGAGAGCAAAGCCAACTATTCACCTCAGGAGGACTTGGCTGGAGTTAAGATAAATTCTCTCTCCATCTTTCTCTGACCCCTCCCTGACAGCCAGTGGTACATAAGAGCTCTCTTTCTCCTACTCTGGGAAATCATTCCAAGCCACCCTATTTTTCTTTACTGCAATTTCCTTCTGTTCCTTTTAGTTTCCCAGAGGTTGATGAGCAGAAAAATTGGACTTAATTAACGAGCCTATTGCGTTTTACTTTGAGTGCTTAGCTACTATTGTAATTAAGGGGCTTTGATGGTATCAGCAGCTGTCCTGCTTCCTTTGATGGCCTCAGCCATTTGGCAGAGCTGCAGGATATCTGGGTGGTGGGGAGAGAGTGTGAGGAATGTAAGCCATTTTAATACTGGTTTGTTCCAGCTCACCCTGAAAAGGCTGTTCCCCTGCCAGTTCCCCTGAAAGAGCCATTCCAACCTGGGCCTGTAGCTGCTAGTCTAATCCAGAGAGATGGAGTGATTCCCTGGCTGAGCATCAGACTGGAAGAACAAGAACAAACTCATTGCAAAGGCTTAGACCAACTTTTTGTAGTAGCAGATAGCAGATGGCCATTTACCAAATGGCAACATGGTGAAGGGCATACAAATAAGTGAAGACCAAGTTTCTCCCTTTCTTTCTCCCCAAAACCCCTCCCTTTGCAGCAGTTAAAGATTCAGATTCAAGACTGTCAGACAAATTTGAGCCTTTAAATGCAAACTACACCACTGGGAGGAGTTTTCCTTCACTTCCTCCTCCAGAACTCTCCTCATTGCTTCTTTTGTGGGAAATGCAGGATATAAATAAAGTGTTTGTTAAGGTCAGAGACCTGGGTGGTGAGCCAGCCCAGAGAAGAGAGTGGGAGAGCCAGCAAAGTCCAGCCAGGAGGAGTCAAGCAAGCACTTACTCAAGAAAGTTTATTTACCAGAGCGCCAAGTGAAGCCATAGTCAGAGTTCCAAAGCCAAGGGTCAAGAGTCCAGAGATTAATTCAAGGTATCAGGAACCAGGTCCTGGGAGCAAGAGGAGGGCTTGTAAGAAGTTTGCCACAAGCAAAGGGAAGCTTCCAGGCAGGCAGTTATATAGCCCCAGGCACAGGTGTGTCCGGTTACCGCTTCTTAAACTTAGCCAAGGAAGCCTCCCTTTTCACAGTCCTCTTGAGGCTCTGCATTGATTGGGGGCTTATTGAACCAGGCTCTAGAGCCTCTTCAGAATTGGATCCCTGTTGCTCCAAAGGAGCAGGCACAGAATCGGATCCCTGTTTTTCTAAAGGAGCAGGCAGAGGGACGTCCGTGCCTGCTTGGCCCATGGCAGCAGGGGGAGCTCTTGAGCTGCAGAACTCATCTCCAGCCAGAGCCACAGGGACCAATAGCTGCTGCTTGTCATCAGCAGCTCTGACAGGGGCTTCAATTTATCACAGTGTTCCATTTTCATTTTCATCACCACCACCATCATATCATCATCATCATCTGTGCACCCAGAACAACACAGACTTTTGTTGTGTAAGCCTTCTACAGAAACACTCCTGCTACAGGCTGAGATTGCATCACAGCATTATTGATGTGGGTCCCTATTGGTAACTGAGGTTCAGATGTAATTTCCTTTCCTGCAGCTTGAATCCATTGCTCCTTGTCCTAATCTCTGGAGCAGCAGAAAACAAGTCCAATCCCTCCTTGACATGACATCCCTTCAAATATTTAAATGGAACATGATAGCCATGTTTAAACATTTGAAGGGATGTCATGTCGAAAGGGGGAGTTGGCTTGTTTTCTGCTGCTCCAGAGACAAGGACAAGGAGCAATGGATTCAAGCTACAGGAAAGGAGAATCCATCTGAACCTCAGGAAGAACTTCCTGATGGTCAGAGCTGTCCAGCAGTGGAATATTCTGCCTTGGGGTGTGGTGGAGTCTCCTTCTTTGGAGTTTTTTAAGCAGAAGCTGGATGGCCATCTGTCGGGAATGCTTTGATGTGTGTTCCTGCATGGGTGGGAGTTGGACTGGATGGCCCTTGTGGTCTTTTCCAACTCTATGATTCTATGATTCTATAACTGTTCAAATAACAATTGGAACCCTTTCAGAACTATCCCAGCCCAAGGATGCGTATCTCAAAAGTATCCTTTTTTTTGGCCTTCAGAATCAGACACAATGGCAGTCCAAGACCTTCCCATTCTTTTCTTTCTACGACACTCAAGTGGCCCAAATTCAAGTACACCTAACAGCATGCAGAATAGGACTGGAGAAGATGTGGTTCTCCATATGTGATCAATACCCATCAGGCCTAGGCACCATGATTCAATAGTGAAGGATAATGTCTTTTGCAGTACAACTCGAAAGGCCACAATTTTCCCACAACTGAGGTAAGGACTATTGCTGTGTTGTCCACTCATGATGATATGACTGAAAACACAGAGCAATGAGACCAGTCATAAATCTTTCCTATCCTAACTGATCACTGCTCTTGTACAGGTTAAACTTATTTCCAGACAGTGAGAGTGTGATCCTATACTTCAAAGCTAATGAGTACAATGATTACTTGTTTGTGTGTTCTTCCTCCTTAATAACTTTTTTTCATCTTCACTGCACCTGATGTTGCTTGGCCACATGTATTCTGTTATTCTTCTATAAACTGTTGGAGGCTATGCATACAGAGACACTCCCTCCCCCTGCATGAACTAAATGGATTAACAGTTATACTTCATATAATAGAACAAGAACATTCACATAATTTAAGTAAAGCCAGAAAGGGACACTAATGTTATTCTTAGGTGTGTGTTATTCTTGGTGTGTGTGTGTGCGCGTGCACACAAAACTCCTCCACACACATATAACACAGCCAGGACTTTCACAAGTTTACATAGCTCACTGACAAAGACAAAATACAGAATTAAGTAGTGTAGCTGTTCCTAATGATTCTGTAATCCAGTTAATCCTGCTGTTCTACAGCAGGAACATGAGCTAATTAAATAATAATTGTAAGAATAATTTGGTTATTGATCAGGAATAATTGTACCATACTGCCAAAATGATTTAAAAGGAGAAACTTTCCAAATGCCATTTTAAAAATAGCTATTTACAGGGAACAACCCAATGTCAGGGACTGAATGCAAAAGTTGGCCGTAAAGAAGATCTGATTTTATTTATCGGCATAACATTTGATTTCTCAAACAGATGCTTCCAGCATGCCTCATTAATTCGTATATTTTTTTCCACTCTGAACACCACAAAGCCCTAGCATCAACACTAGCAGAGTATGACTTAATGGAAATAGTGATCTTGTATCTTGCATTGGCGGTCTTCCCATTTCTCAACAGTGAACATGCAGAAAGCCAACAGATGAGGTTTCATCCCTCCACTAACTTTCTTGTACCTGTTGATTTCCTGCCTTCTTTGCAGATGACAAAAGCAAGGAAAATAAGAGGTGAAATCCCTAAGGTGTTCTACTAACAAGGAAGCCATGAAAGAGGGAAATGCTACCAACACTTGTTACAAAGAAGACTACATGGAATCCATAGGGAATTTTGTTCATCCTGAACATAAATCTCAGTTCACTAGGGGTTGTTCAGCTCACTGTAAGGGAAATGGATTTTTAAAAAGTAATAAAATCCTTAAAGTAAATGAGAAATGGATGATCTCCCTTGAACTATCTCAGACATAACCAGAATTCTTCTGAGTGAGGCAGCTCAAGATAATTTAGATAATTTTTCAAAGCCAACCTGAAGGCAAAGAAAGACACCATTCATCTCTGGATATTTTTCCAAGCTCCTATGGGGATTTTAAAAAAAAAAAATGAAGTTTTTTTTTATGTGTTAAATCTGGGGCCTGAGGGTATTTGGGAGGGCTTGGGGCACACACAAAAAAAATGTGTGTGTGTAGGGGGTGGGGGTGAAGCTACATGCAGCCCAGAATTTCAGTGTGGTTAAAAAAAAGACCACAGACCTTCTCCCATGATTTAAACCTTGCAGCAACCCTGTGAAGTAGGCTAAGAGTGGAAACAGTGACTTAACCAGTGGGAATACCCAGTAAGCTTCATATCTGAGTATAGATTTGAACTGGGTTTTCTTATTTCCACTTGTGTCCTCCGCTATATTGCATTGATTCTCAAGCACTGAATATTTCCAAATGGGAGGAAGGTCATGGACAGAAGCCATGTCCAGACATTGTTATTCCCATAGCCCCAGTGAAAATTGTTTGAGAGGGAACAGGGTGTAGCACAGAGATCACTGGTAACATGTCTCATCCTACCAAAGTGTTTATCATGTGTATGAAGAAATTCATATATATGTTCAGGCAAACACTTGAGCAAGGCTCTTGTTTCTAAGGCAGATAGTTCTAACAATTCTTTATCTGCAAAACTTCTAGAAGGTATGAAGGAAAGGAGTGTTCCATTCAGCTTCAAGGGATAGGTGAGACTAGTGTTATGTCAAAATGTGTTATCTATTTCCCCCAAAAGTTTTCTTCCCCCTTGAAATATCTTCTGTTGTGCTGCTTTCTTCCCAGGCCCTTTCCGCACTTTACCATTTTCCGTTGCCATCTTATCGCCATCCCGGCAGTGCCACCACCAGGATGTGAGTGTGACCTGAACACTCCTTTCTGCACCCAGCCTACTGCCTGCAGAAGAGTAGCATGAGGGAAATGCTCCTTCCTTTCACAGTGCAGCCAGCCACTTCCTGTGCTGCACTGGAGAAGGAAGCACTTCCACCATTTCTGCACAGCTGTTGGTGACAGGATCGGGGGCCATTACTGGAATTTTTTCTGGCAATGGAGTATATCACAATTGTGACAGGAAGGGATGCATCAGCAGCAGAACCACAATGATGTCGTGCAAAAGCACAACTTGCAGACCAGCAGCAACACGTCCTGTTAAGGGACAGCGGCATCACACAGAAATGGCCCCAGATCCCTTTATAATTTATTTGATGGTGTTTTTGAACTTACTATCATGTTTACATTACAAGTGATTCATGGTGCTGCACTTTTTCTCCACAACACATTTATTCATCATGCTGCAAGTTCCCATATTTCCTTTAAAGAAAAAAAAAAAGCCTTGAGCAGTCTGGAAGAAAAACAAACAAATAAAATGTCATTATTGTGTTATGAGGTCTTTCCTTGGGCCTTTAACTGCTGTGTGGAAAACTGGAGAAGCTGCCAGCTGCCAAAGAGAAGATATCATGAAAGACCAGATGTTGACACACCCTCCTCAGCTACTTCAGAAGTAAGATAGCAATCCTAAACCTCAATCATAAGAACTTTTGTGATTTTTTTTGTCTTTCTTTGAAGAAAAAAATGAACTTGAATGAGCAAGGGTGAAAATATGGGGAAGAACTTTGCAACACAGCATTGGTTGCTGTATCAATCTAGTTTTGACCCCACTGAAACAATTTACACATTTATGGATGGAGATGAGGAACTGACTTGCCAAAAGTCACATCACAAGCCTGTGCAGCTGTTAGGGATGGAAAGAATATTAAAAAAAACTGGGAAAATAGTAGTCCAACTTGGCCCCTTACCTTTATAATAGTCTGTGAAATATGCTATTTCTGCAGGCTTGAATCAACTGTACAATGGGAACTTGAGTTGTGTTTTCTGTTAATAAAGGTCATTTCTGCATGGGGTGAGGGACACTATTCACTGGACTTTAGGGCTCCCCGGTCCAGTCCACGCTGCTCCAGAGCAGTGCCTGACCGCTGCTCCGCACTGCTCCAAGGACGAAAATGGTGGCTTCTGGTTGGTTGAGGCTCTCCACCAACCACTGAAGCTCGCCAGCCTAAAACCAATATGAGCCTGCGAATCTCCATAAGGGAGCAGGCTCGCAATGGCGCTCTCCGTGCTTTTGAAAGACCTGTTTTTAGCGGTCTTTCAAAAGCACGCTGGATGACCACTTGGGGTTGTTCTGGAGCGGGCTGGGGTGCAGATC
This sequence comes from Cyclura pinguis, assembly GCA_030412105.1. Classification (NCBI taxonomy): domain Eukaryota; kingdom Metazoa; phylum Chordata; class Lepidosauria; order Squamata; family Iguanidae; genus Cyclura; species Cyclura pinguis. The sequence continues at coordinate 163,771,004 of CM059602.1, forward strand.
TATGTTAAGTAGGTCTGACCCAGTCCCCTCCCAGGTGCAGACGTCCTCCCTGGAGGACGCTCTGCACCGTTTTAAAAACCCAGTGTGGAAATGGCCAAAGTCTGATATAATTTGAACAAAAAAATAGTCTCTACTGGTGATTGCACAGTCAAGGTTGTCATTTGCTCTCCCAGGACAGAGAGAAACCTAGAAGCATCATGGCCCAAGATGGGATGGGGGATAGAGTGAGTGGGTATAAGACCCAGGTTCACCGCATCAGAATTTTTGGATGTTGCCCAAAACAAGCTTTGGCTGGTCCACTTTTTGAATCTGGGTAGGAATTTGGCTCCTCCTTTGGCCTTGACAGAGAAGAAGGTTTTTGTTTTTTTGTTGTTTGTTTCACTATCTTGTCCCGATTTGCCAAGCTATTATGGGATAATCAGCTTTGGATGGCATTTTAAAAGCTTTTAATTCACTTCACTAAAGACTTTCTTTGCATTATATGTTATTTATTTGCTAAATTGGCACTGAACTATACATGCTATATTTTGATCACTTTTGGCCAATTTAGTGAGGAAAGAGTGAACCCTTAGGTAATTCTTGCTGAGCAACTACAGGCACATTTTGTGAAAGATTCTATAGTTCTCTAGCCTTGCCTATTGAGTTGTGGGACTCAGTGATGGGAATGAGAACAACCTTTGAGTCTGGCTTGTCTTTCTTTCTCCTTTAAGGCTTGGTGCTTGAGGTTGGTATGTTCTGACTTCTTGGAAATGAGCTGAGGAAGGAAAAGCTAGAGGATTTTTTTTAAAAAAATTATCTCTGGTATCTGGCATTGCTCCCGCTTGAGCTACTGCCAAAGAAGTAAATGTAAAACTGTTGCAACATACACCACACTAAGCAGGCCTGAAGCGAATCAGGGTTTAGAGCTTAAAAAGTGGTCCTTAGCTTATCCTTACATTTGTGTGTGCATGTCTTTATTCTGACTAGGTGAGCAAAACATGTATCTCTAATGTTGGTAATCCCTGACCAGAAGAATAGCGGAATGACAAGAGTCTTTGTCATTTGAGATTTATTCCTTGGAAAATTCACAGTTAAGCCATTTCAGTGCTACACTGTTATAATGCTATCATTCCACTTTCAACATTGCATGGACTCCTGAGGTTTTCAGTTTAGGGAGAGGCATTTACAATTCTCAGTCAGAGATCTCTTTGGCCTCAGTAAAATACAAACCCCAGAATTCCACAGGATGTTGAGAGTGTAATGCTAGCACTAGAATAGTGTAGTGCAGAAATGGCCCTGGTTTTGTTCAGAATCTAGCATTTTCTGCGCAGGAAACAGTGGCCATTTCTGCACGGGCTTAAAGAAACGGTGCAGAGCTTCCTCTAGGGAGGACTTCTGCACCTGGGAGCGGACTGGGTCGGACCTACTTACTGTAGTTCTGCACCTCAGCCCGCTCCCGAAGTGGTCATCCAGCGTGCTTTTGAAAGACCGCTTGAAACAGGTCTTTCAAAAGCACGGAGCGCACCACTCCGTGCCCACGCTTCAGTGCAGATTTGCAGGCTTGCACCAGTGCGAGCCTGCGATCTCCCAGGGGCAGGCTTTAGGCTGGTGAGCTTCAGCAGTTGGTGGAGAGCCTCGACCAACCGGAAGTTGCCATTTTGATCCCCGGAGCAGTGCGGAGCGGCAGCCACGCACTAATCCGCACCAGCCTGGACCCAAGCGTGGAGCCAAGAAGTCCGGTAAGTAACGGCACGGGGCGATTCCCTCACCCCGTGCGGAAATGGCCAGCATTTTCTGCAAAATAACTGTGCCCAAATTTTGGGACTAACAAATCCCAAACCGCAAATAGTATTCAGCAATTTTTTTTCCACTGTAGGAAGAAAATTGCTAACATATCTCCTTGCTTCCTTCAAGAATTAAAGTAGCAAAGAATTACATAAGCAGCTGTCATTCAAGCTCTAATCCTTAGAACACTTCCAGCTGGAGGATCCCTCATTTTAGCACTTAGGCCCTTTTCGCATGGCAGTGTACAAGTGAAAGGGCTCCTTGAGTGTCGCGTAAATGTCAGGAGTGGTCTGCATGACGCACTCCCATTTCTGCCACGCTCAAGGCCCGCAAGAGCAGCAAATACGCATTTTCTTATTTTCGACTTTTAATCGAAAATAAGCCGCGCTTGCGCAAGGCTCACGGGCCCAGGCCACACTCACCTGCAGTGCGGAGCCTCTGGAGCTGGGCCTGTCATGCATCCTCTCCTAAGTGCAGCTTACAACTCCCAGGTTGCACTGCAGAAGGAAGGGGTGGGGCTCTCGAGCGAGGAGGAAGGAGCTGCGGAGCCCGAGCAGCAGGGAAGCAGGAGGCTTGCGAAAGCCTGCCTCTCCAGGCTTTTCACGCAAGGCCCACACTCCAGCAGCATGAGAAAGTAAGCTGCAGAAAGGGTCTCGAATGACACTTTGCAGCTACTTCATCTTTTTTTGTGATTTTCAGGTTTTCTGCAGTAAGGAAGAAAAAATGGTCAATGAGTTGCTAAGAAAACAAGGGAAGGCCACTAGTTTGGGACAGCATAGTCTGAAAATGCTCTAAATTTCAGAGAACAATAAATACTCCCCTGAAACTGGTCTCACTTGAGAATAAGCCCAAAGAAGAGAATTATTTTTATAAAAATATGCATGTGATGGGACAGACTGAGCTTGACAGTTTGTTCCATTTATTTTTATCTATTGAATGATTAAGCTATGTGGTATACATTGCTGTTCGGAGATAATCTCAAAAGGTAGAGAGATACTATCATCCTCTCATCACAGATGGGAGGTTGGGAGCAAAACAATAGTGGCTTGCCTCAATGGGTGATATTCAAACCTGTGACTTTCTGATTTATACCTTTGACTTTTTGCAAACTCTCTATATGTTAGCTATAGTGGCCTGCTGTAGCTTCCCATCTATGTTATTTGGTATTTGCATCAGGAAAGAAAGACAGTGTTTTTGTGTTTGCACCGAGGCTAGGTAAGGTGCACTGTCAGCACAAGCAGCATTTGCTAAGGTAAATCTCATTTTGTTCTTTCTCAGCAGCTAGCTTTTGTCATAGTGAGCGTTAACACACAGGCACATGGAGGAAGCAGTTTCTATTCAAGATGTGTGTGAAGCATGAGAAGATTTAGTCAGCTATCATTCTGAGAAGTAAAAGGCAGAAGGATTTCATATTTATGTATTGGAAATGTGTGTTCAAGAAAGACTGTTAGGAGGACATAACTTATTCCTGCTGACAGTGCAAGCCTGAAAATTTCAATTGTACATCTAGCCTTTTTTTCAGAATACACATCCACTTAGAAACAGACCTATTTGCATTTCTAAAATTCCTGACATATCTAATTCACTATTTGCCTCAGGACCTAGATTAATTAGGAAGCAAAACCAAATGCGAGAAATATGGAACCATATTTTACTAACAAAACACCAGCATTAAATATAAACTAACATTTTAATTAAATATGGACTGTTGAAATTCAAAACCATATAATAAATGTAGAAGTCAAGTTGCTGAAAATAATCATCCCAGATGATTATTGCAATATTTCCAACAGCAGTTCATCATCACAGGTGAGAACACCATTTGCATTCAGTAAGAACCAGCAGTGTATGACAACAATATAATCACTGGGGAAGGGCAAAGAATAGCAAAATGGAGCTGGAAGTGTTTGAACTCTGCCTCTTCAAAATTTCCCACTGAATTCTGAACTGCACCCAAGCCATTTTTAATGTCAGTCTTGAAATTGGCTTTGGTCTTTGCTTCTGTCACTAACAAACTGTCAGATAGTGATGTGTCTGTGGGCAATTCCCCTGGGTAAATCTCTAAATAGCCTCCACAGACTGGATCTGCTGAGGCAGGAAGAAATATAAAGGGGTGCACAAGCATTCTTCCTGGGCTCTTGGTAACCAGTCAGTTCTGCCATGCTCCTGGACACAATGTGCTGGCTAGTCCTTTAATTCTGATTAGTGTCTTCTCCAATAAGTTCTGGTTGCTACTTCCAGACCCAACTCAGAGTGCTAGTCACAAACCAGAAAGAACTGCAGAGTTCCCTGTCAAGCCCCCCACCTCAGAGGTGTATGTAGGGTGGGGCAAATAGGGTACATGTCCTGAATGCCAATGCCAGAGGGCACAAAAAGCCATGCAGAAAGATTTAGTGGTGGCAGAAGAGGAGGAGGAGGAGGAGGTGGCGGCAGCAGCAGCAGCAATTCCGGAGGAGGAGCAGGCAGCTTGGGTGGTTCTAAGCAGTCCACCATTGCTCTTTTTATACCCATTGCTGGGGGGAGCTCCTCCTGAGCACCTGCCAGGTGCAAGTAGTATCCAAATCCAGGGTGTGAGGGGATAGGAAAGGAGGGGCCATGGACTGGCAGCTCAGCTGCCCTGAAAGCCAAAACCTTTAATCTGTGCCTGTCTCACTCTGCAGGGTTGTTGTAGGGCCAATCCTGGTTGTCAACCACTGGGACCACTCTGGGGCTGCTCTGCATCCAGCAGAGCCACCACCAACTCTGCTCCTCCTGACCTCTGGTCCAGGTGCAGCATCATGAGGAGAGGACAAACAGGCTGCCTGGCTAATGGGCTGCCTTGAGCGGCACCTTCTTCTTGCTTGTCAGGACATTGAGCATGCAGGCCAAGGGACCAGGTAGATCCCAGTGACTATGTATGTGTGACTGAGAGAGAGAGAGACTCCAGACTCTCCTTTCCCTCCCACCCCTGGTTGTTATGTCATTCAGCATTGAATTTCTCTCCCTAACAGCTCACCAGCCCCAGATCACTCCTAGAAGCCCTCTCCCAAAGTCCACCCTCTGGGCTCCGTATCTTCCCAACTCCCCTAGATAGGGAGGCTTTGAGGAAGGAGAGGCACTTCTTGGAAACAACTCTCACCTCACCATCTTCTGGAAAGGGGGCTAAGGAGAGGAGAAAGTAGGGTCATCCTGCACTGCATCTCATGCTGTGCAGATGTAACACACCTGGATTTGGGAACTTCAAGGCTAGAAGGAAGAGAGAAGGTTTGCCTCCAAGGTGCGGAGAGAGAGACCCCACTATGTCCAAAGATCTGTGAATGGGAGCCCCCCCCCCCCAGGTTCCAAGCTGACTCCAGTGGAAGTAGCTACGGTGCTGAAGGGAGAAAGTCTTCAGTGCCCTATAGGTACTTCATCCACCGCTGTCTTGGTATCTCTGGTAAGATTATCTGTTTGATTCGTCCAACATGCAGAAAAACAGAATTGCCAACCTTTGGTCATCCTGAAGCTTCTGGACTTCACTTCCCAGAATTCCTAAGGTTAGCCCTGCTAGTTGGGATTTCTGGTAGGGTAAGTCCAACTGTGTGAAGAGGATCATAGCTTGAGGAGGTTGGTATAGTTCTGAAAGAATATATGAAATAACCTTTCATGTAACTCTGCAATTGGGCTTCAGTTAAGGAAGCTGTGGGCTACCTGAGCCTCCCCTGGCCTCCCCCAGCCCTGTCTTCCCAGCCTTTATGAGACCACCCTTACTGCCTCCCAGTGTTGTGACCCCAGGAATGGCAAGGTTGCAATTTTCTAGGTTTTCTAGTTTTCCCAGAAGAGAGCATGCTGAGAGGAGGATGGGTGGGAGTGGGAGAGAAAAGAAAGCAAAATAAAGAGTGAAGGCTACCAACCAAAATCTGATCCCTTGGTCAAAATTGCCACAGGACAGGGAGGGGTTCATGTTTGGAAACAGGTGCATTTGGAGACAGCTGAGAGCTATTTCCCTTCCTCCTACCTCCTCCCAATAATCACTTCCATGGACCCTGAAAGTTGGGATGGGGGATTGAGGACTCATAAACCTAGGCTGAAATGATCATGCACCAGGTACATTTCTGACTGATGGTGACCAAAAGACAACCCTATCATGGGGTTTTCTTGACAAGATTTGTTCAGAGGGGGTTTGCCTTTGCCTTCTTCTGAGGCTGACTTGCCCATGGTGGAGGATGGGAGTAGGGGTAAGAAGTAGGGTGCGCAACTTCCATGCTTGTCCTTGACACTGTTAAAGCAAGATATGCCACTGTGCCCTCTTAATCATAAATAGCAATGAAAACTTAAATTTGATCATAGGAAGTTGTGGACAGGACACATGAGAGACAGAAGATTTGCTGGCTTTTCATGAACATGGAATGACATTCTTGACCATAGCTGGAACAGCATGTCAAGTTCAGAAGAGGCCTATTACGTCTTCCATATTTAGTGACCCCACCACTGGTAAGCTTCCCATTCTAAAAGTTTTCTCCCCAAGAGAAGAGAGGTTGTTTATCAACATAAAATATGCTATTATCATTTGGAGATTTTTTTTTTTTTAAAAAAATCCATTTCTAATGCTAATCCCCCACTGTGAAGCTTTTGCAAGTGTCACAAAGACATTTTAATAAATAAATACAATACAAAAATACTTGATGTTTATATTCACAGTGAACAGAGGAGCATTCACAGCAGTAATAAAGATATATAGTTTACATTTAAGAATCATCCAGGACACTCACTTTTCAGACTGTGTCACTTTCATATCTTTCTGTTCCATTTCCACATTTACTTGTGATTTTTTTTTTAAATCTATATATGTATAAACTGTTGAGAACTGGATTGCAGCAGTGAAAGATGTTAAGCTGGTGGGTAATTAAATTTTAGGATCTGTTCACACTACATGGTGATAATACTGTATTAACTTTACAGCATGGCAACATGTCATGGCAACATTCTATGGAATCCTGAAATTTCCTGTTGACGGAGAAGCTTTTAGAGTTCTCAGCCAGTGTCCTTTAGGGCCTCCTCACACTACATATCTCAGGATTCCACAGGATGTTGCCATGAAAGTTAAAGTGCTAAAATGTTCTAGTGTGAACAACCCCTCCTCCTCATATTTGTGGAAAATACCAATCAGGCTATTTCCTGTGGATATATTTGAAAAGATCCCATTCCTACAGGGTCTGGAGTTATGGTCCAGAAGACCATGGCACTTTTTGCACAGCATTTGGCATGCAAAGGGGCCTCTGGAGCATCACACAATTGCAAGGAGCATTTTAGGCAATGTCCTCACAATTGTGCGCTGCTGCTGGGACCAGCAGGCACTGATCATACACTATTTCATTTTCAGCTTGTAGTCAAAAATGGTGCGCAATCACGCATCGCTCCAGGGCCCCACGTGCACTTACTTTGCATGCGGAGCTCTGGAGAGGCAGCCCTCATGCTTCCTCTCCCAGCGCAGCCTGGGAAAATACCTGGCTGCACTGTGGAAGGAAGAGGCGGAGCCCTTATGTTGCCTGCTGGCCAGCAGGCAGCTGCTGTGGAGCCAAAGCAGCAGGGATGCGAGAGCCTCTCGCAAGAGGCTGCTCACGTGATCCTCGCGCCCCCACGCCGGAAAGAGGTAAGCTGCGGAAAGGGCCCATGAGTGAAGTGTAACATTATCCAGGCAGAGGTGAGAGAGCAACATAAAGTGAAGAATGGATGGAAATAATTAATTACTGTATATACTTGTACACAAGTTGACCTCATGTATAAGTCAAGGGCAGGTTTGAGGGCCAAAATTATGGATTTTGATATGATTTGTGGATAAGCCAAGGGTCATTCCAGGAAGAGGGGAAAGTGCTAGTGCTGCCTTAGGGGGCCAGCCACCTCAGCCACCACTATTTTCCCACCCAGGCATTCAAATAGACCTTTTGCCACTCTATTCAGAGAAAGGGATGGTACAGTTTTAACTTTCACCACTCTGAGTAGAGTGGTGAAAGCTGAGAGCTTAGTCTGTCCCAAGACAACCCAAAAGAAACACCAATCCCCCCACCTCTACTGTCTTCCCTCTCCTTTAAGGGAAAATGCCAAAGAGCTGCCCCCTCTGCCATTTTCCTGCCCAGGCATTCAAAAAGACTGGAAGTGGTGTAATAGCAGAAAGAGTAGAGGTTGTTTCCTTTTTTGATAAGAATTAATATTGACCAATGGATAAGTCAACCCAGTTTTTTTGAGTCAACTTTTGGACTGAAAGTCTCTAAACATATACATGAATATATACAGTAAGATTACAATTCCATGCCTTTATTGTTATACCTAGGCATAGGCAAATATGAATCTGTTTGTTTCACCTTCTTTCACTTTCAGATTTTTTTAAGCCCTAAGTTTTTTCCCATGCTAGATATGAAGGATGGAAATTCTTCAGAACATAAGTGTTGAACTACTGGTCAAGCTCAATAGATAAGTAAAGATACTGCAAGCATGGAGAGGATGAGTTTGTAAATGCCTTCCATATAAATAATAAAGATTTGTAGTGGTATTAACGATGATTACTCAGATTAAAAGGGACTATTGGAATATGCTTATAGTGTATATTTATTTTGGTTCGTATATTACTAATTTAAAATTGCTAATGTTTGTCTTTTTTTCTGTATTAGTAATTCCAAATTGATCAGCATTAATATTCCATTCCCTCCCAAAAAAAAAAGGGGGGGTTAGGCAGTCTTAGACATATTTGTGACACTTTCTTCTGCTAAAAGATACCAGCTAGAACATCAACAAAAGAAAGACAGGACATGTTTGACATAAGAGTTTGAAAATAGCACTTGCTCCCTACTGGTGAGTCTGCATGATTGCCATAGCTTTCCCCCTCCCCTGAATTGCTGTCACTGCATAGTTTTGTAAAATAGTACATAAAACTTGATGTAACTACTTGGTAGCCAGTTGACTCTGAATATGCATGCCAAGCTCTACTCAGCACTTGCTGATGTTGTATGCCTTTGAGTCATTTCCAACTGATGTCGATCCTAAGGGAAACCTATCACAGAGTTTCTGGATTGAAAGTGTGTGACATGCCCTTCTTACCCCAAAACATGGATGACTCAGGGATCCACCAACACTGTGAAACAGTGGGGAATATTAGCTCACATGGGAGGCCTGCAAGAGGGCAGTAACCTAGCAGAATCTTTTACACCTTTTATGTCAGTATTAATGCAGAGACACTAGCCAGAGAGTCAACAAATGCTTGTTTTAAAGGGGGAATTAACAATCAAATGCACACAACATCCAAGAAATCTCACAATTACACAAGGCTAACTGAAGGAAAAAGCAAGAAGAGTTGGATAATGAGAGTTTAGGGTGATGTGGATGATAATTACCTATTTTGAAGTAAAGAGATGAAGCAGCATGGCTTAAACTAAGATTCCAAATGTAGTACAAGAACAGGAGTCAAAACAACAGAGCGACAGCCTATGTCCAGAGTACTGTACTATGAGTTGGTTGGTTCAGAGTCGCGATTTAAATACTCTTTCTCTACTCTGAGAGGGAAGGTGTTAACGGCTGTCTGGCAGAATAGACAATGGGGTCCAGAATGAGCAAATGGCTTTAACATTAGGTGACAAAAGACTGAAGGGAATCATGATAGCTCCTTAATGGTGGGATAGGTATGGGGACAAAAGGAGAGTTTTGGTGGACAGAGGAAGAGGGTCAAAGACAATCAATCATTCCACAAAGGCAGTTTCTATTGTTTCTGAAGGTCAAGTCATTGAGGGACTTTTGCAAGTCCATTGTCACCAGAAATTCCCTGACTATGACCTAGCCATGCCCTTAGATCTTAATATGACCTAGTTTTGCAATGCATATGTGCAGTCAATTCCCCTTTGCCAGCAGGCTTCCCAGCCATAGTAAGATCTAATGTATATTTCATGCCAATTAATATTTGCTAATTGAAGCATACAATGATGTGGGAGTGTATGGCCTGGTAACACCCACTGGCAAATGGAAAATCAAATCCTGGTCTCCAGGGTTGTAGTCCAATGCTCAAACCACTACACAATGCTGGCTCTCCTGACTGCTCATCACTATATCTCTCTAAATAAACCATCGTGTTAAAACTATTATCAGACTCCAGTCATGAATCTAAAAGGGGTTAATTCCGCCCCCTCATACATAATTTTGTCTATTTTGCCTTCTGGGGAATTTAAATTTGCTTTATAAAAGCATGATGAGTGTGAATTGTTCAGATTACCTTTCTTTAGGTTTTAGTCTCCTCTCCCATGCCTTCTGAATTTAAGCTCTTTAGTAGAAGCAGGGGATCTCCAATGTATGCACATACGCATAGGGTCATCAATGTACTGTCTAGTGAGTCCTTCCCCAATCTGGAGGCCTCTCAATGTTTTGGATTACATCTTCCATCATACTGGCTATCCCAGCAGTCCAAAACTTCTGAAAAAACAAACGAACAAACACTAGCCTAGGGGAAGGCTAATACAGTACATATCCAACCACTTCACAATTTGCAGCTTGTGAAGTTCCATTTATGCTTTCAAGTGCAATAGCATATTATTGTATGATAAACATATTGTAGGTCATCAATGTTTTTCCTATGATATTTTTAAACCCAAACAACCATTAATATGTTTGCTTTTAAGTCAGGGAGTTTCAGGGTAAATGAATGCATTGTACATCAAGTCAGGAAATGACTTTAACAAATGAAAGAATTGGAAGGTAGACTAGGAAGTGATCTCTATCGTGACAGAACAATATTCTATGAATATATAGTCATTACCATTTGCATCTCTGATAAGTTTAATGGTATGATAGTAAACAACTCGTACATCCTCTTTCCCCATCCCATCTCTCAAACTTCTGTCTTGTTTAAGACACTAGAATAGGAGTGGCTGCCATTTCTGTTTCTCTTTGGTTTTCAGAAAAAAACAAAACAAAATAAAAAACACAAAACTCAAACCAATGCAAGTTTTGGTTAACAAGAGCTTTTTTAAAAAATCATATACACGAGAAGCTAACACTTACAGATTCATCCAGCCAGGCCTAAAGTTTTGCGTGGTTATTCCTGAAAAATTATGTGTTTAACTCCCTTTGCATTAAACCATATTAGTGGTATTACATTAAAGTTGCATTAGTAGTACTGCATTAGTGGTATTGTAACTAAAACTTGCAGATACAAGATAGACCTAGAGTTTTGAGTGGTTCTTCCTAAACAAATTATGTGTTTAAATCCCTACGCATATAAGTGTATAAGTAGTATAAATTTATTAATTAGTCAATTGACCATATCAAGAAACATAACATCAAATGTTATAAAATGCAGTAAAATGAGTAACTAAAATACAATGGTGTGAAATAAAATAAGCTAAAATAAGGTGAAATAAAATAAAATGTGATGAAACATGATAAAATGAAATGAAAAGAATAATGTAAAAGACTTTGAATAAATACCAATACTTGTAATAATAGATAAGAGGAAAATAGTAAAATACAGAGGCAATATGTATTTAGATTAATTCATCACCCTTGCATGCAACCCCAATTTGTTCTGTGAATTGTTTTCTCCATTGGACAGCCCTATAAACATAGCAGTTCTGAGGACTACATATGTGTTAGTGCCCTAAAGGAAATAATATAGTCATTTGATGAAGTCCCAATATTTTGTTCTATCAAGCCATGTCTGTAGATACTAGGCCCTTACTGGGGCATATAATTGACAGTTAAAGAGTATATATGCAATATCTTCTATTTCAGAGGTACCACAAACACATATTCTTTCTAAATATGGTACTTGGTGGTAACTTCCTATTCAATAAACCATTAGTGATATTGCATTAAAGTTGTCATCTTATTCTCTCTTCTCTCTCTCTCTCACTCCCCCTCTCTCTCACGACATGATGATCTCTCTCCTTTTTTGGAACAACTGTACCTATTGAATTTGATGTAGATGTGTGGATGGGGAAGAATTTTGTTTCAATACATTTTGGAAAAATGTATCAAAATTTGCAAATATTTTCATATAAAAAAAGTTCAAAAAAGAGAATGAAGTAGAAAGTAAAACTGGTGGATTTTTCTGTCTCTAACATTCTTCCACCTTGGCGTACCACCCAAATATATTCAATACAAACTCTCAGGATGTGTAGTGTAGATCATTGGGGGGGGTGTGAAGAGAGGAGTCACAAAGATGGAAAAATTTGTGATGAAGCACAAAGAAGACACACACACACACACACACACACAAATAAACTTTTTGGCATCTCCATATGAGCACAGAAAGACAATCAGAGAGGCCCACAATCTGTTCAAATAATTCAGCCAATCTTAGTTGTGGATCAGTCTGTCAAAGCACACGAAAGGTTAGCAAATATACCAAGCATACCTTACTAGCTCTTTCAAGCCATCGCAAGAGGACAAAGAAATGTATGTGCATCAGGCTACCCAGTGCCTTCGAGAAAAGTCCAGATCCCAAATATATTTCAGTCAATCCTGGAGTGGAAGAGTGTAAACATTGGTGCCATTCCAGCTATTGATAAAATATTTACTTGTCCTACACAATGAACACCTCTGCAAACACAATGTAGTACTGCCTGAATACTTTTGACCAGAAGGGTCTGATTAATTGCCTTCATGATTCCATGTCGGGTCCATTATTTTTCACTTGCTCACATTGTGGAACCCTTTTTTAGTGTGGATATTATTGATCCCTTGATACTGTTTTTGTATCTTTACTTTATCTTGCTGGAAGAGGAAAACTAAGTGAAGAAGAAGAAGAAGAGGAAGAGGAAGAAGAGGCAGCAGCAGCAGCATATATCAAATATAGCAAACCAGCTGATGAGGGGAAGTAGGGAAAGAATGACATGGAAAACTAAAGGTGAGCCAAAGTAAGGGGCACATTTCACTGCTCCTCTGCAAGAATCTTTTGTAAAATGAATCCTGTGTATATGTGTGTGAGAGACAGGAAAAACTGCAAAACAGAATGAAAATATTCACTAGTTTAGTGTTCACTACCTATTTCTTTAAAACAGGAGTGGTTAAATTGCAACTAAAGTGTGAATGAGGTGAAGAATACAATTCTTATTACTCACTATTACTGAAGCTCCAAGAGTTTTAGAAGGAAGGATCTCTCCTCCTCAAGCTTGTTGCCTAACACATTTGCTGTTCACCTCTGAGAAATGCACATTTCACTCTAGAGGCAAGTCTTGCCTTTTATTCTTAAGGGAAAAAAATAGAAAACTCCTCTGATATGCAGCAAGGACAGGCTGCTCAGCAGACCTCAACCCTACTTCAAGCCCGTTGCCTAATCCATTTGCTGTTCCCCACACTTTGGACTTGAGACAGATCATCATGTGACCAGTAGGCAAAAAAGAGATGGAAGCATTGTTCGAAATTGTAAGGTTTTGAGATAAATGTGTTATGTTACTGAACCAAGGGCAGCAAGTCGGTCACTAAAAAAAGTACAAGTCGAGTCAAGTCAGTGCATCATTTAATGTAGAGTCAAGTCCAATTTGAGTACTATAGTGACTTAAGTCTGACTGAAGTCCGAGTCAATCAGCTCAATTCTACATCACTGCCTGCCTCTATCAGCCTACAGGCCTGACAGTCAACTTCACCATGTTAGTGTCAGTTCAAAATCATGTCTCCCTCTCCCAGTCTTTCACGCAGTTCCCCTCCACAGCTTATCTTTCATGCAGTTCCCCTCCACAGCTTATCTGAGCCGTGATTGGCCTGCAAGCCAATCTACCTCTTTTACTTTGATTAATTCTTTGCCCTAGTGGTGATTCCAATATTTAGGTTGCTCTTCTCCCAGGTGTTGCTGGATATATTGGAATAAATATGAAGGTACTTTCTTGTGGTGAAGAACATAAGAACAGCAAATAATGAATGAAACTGGAAGCCAGACTGTTCCAGCAGTCTATTTACACCAGAAGCCTATAGCCAAACAAATGGTATGAAAAACCAATAAGCTAGGATTTAGTGTCCTCCCACTTATGCTTCCCCTTGAAACAGATAGCAAGTGACTGCCTATATGATACAGGAAGTAGGAATGGGTGCAAAAGTTATTCAGTTTATTTTTCATTAAGAATATCCCCCAAATCACAACATCCTTTATAAATATGACAAAAGAACATGGGGATTTTAAAAATGCAAGTGCAGTAGAAAGCAAAACTTTTTTTCCTCCTAACTATAAATGGAGATAATATATCTCTGTCATAATGTTTAGCCAAAGATATCCTTATATTCCGTTAATTTCTCTGCTTTTTCTTTAAAGTTGTCCAAATTGCTAGCCATTACTACACTTTGTGTAGCAAATTCCATCTCTTAAGTGCACACTCTGCAAAGATGAACTTCTTCTTTTACCTATTATGAATCTCCCACCACTCAGCTTTTTAGGACCCCAGATTTTATAATTGTGAAAGAAGAAGTTAAATTGCTCCATCTATTTCTCCACAACATGCATAATTTTATTTCTTTAACTAAAAAAAAAGAAAGGAACACTGTTAACATGTTGCATTATGGGCTTTCTTTGTCCATTCAAAATGTAGAATCTCTAGAAATTACAACCATCAGTGCTTAATCCTTTAGCAGATGTGTTTTAGGCAACATGGAAATGGTATGTCATCCTGTGCTGTAAATGTTTCCAGCACCATCATTATGTTACAGCTACACAACTGTCAGCAGGGCCTAAGTCTCAGATGGGTCAATTTACTAGAATAAACAGAAGGAGCATATGCAACTGAACTATCATGCAACTGAAGGTACTGTTCTACACTGTGAATATCCCATTGGCCATCTACCTTGAACAGTGAAGTTTGAAGAAACCTCAGCAAGGATGGAACATTTTTTCCAGCATTCAGATTGTTTGCTCTCAGACCCTTCCCATACGATTATGACCTTCTGATACATTTTTATCAAATAAACAAACAAGCTGGAGAAAATTCTTAGTCATCTATAATAACTCATCTTAGTCATACTTAATGTAATCAATGAGACAAGTGGAGTTTAACTTAAATTTCATAAATGTGTCTCCGCTATGTATGAATGTTTGAATGTAACCCAAACATTGGGTTTGGGTTACATTCAAAAAGGACAGATTTTATTAAGCTTGTTCATTTAGAACAAGCTCTGTTTCGTTTTGAAGCAAGGGTTTGTATTTCTATGGAATATCTAATGCTCATTTTTAATAAAAAAAACTGAAACATTTTTCAAGCATTTTTAAATTATTTTTATGAATGCACACATAATTAATTAATAATTAATTGATAATTAATTAATGCATACATAATTAAGTAATTATGTATGCATTTAATTAATTAATTAATTAATGGGAAATTCAGATATCAGAGAACTAGGTGTCTGAGGATTAAATACTTGGAGGGTTTCACGCTGGTAGCTTGACTCAAAATGCCTGAGTATCCTAGAAGAGTTTACAAATCTACACAGCTGGATATTTTTTTTCTTTCTCTAGTATAATGGGGATGTTAACTTCTTTTGTCACCTCAGCATATACCTGAATGTCTCAGATGACACCTTGTAGAAACTAACAGCTGTGCCATGTATATACTTAAATTCTTCAGCAGGGAGCTATTACTATAGCAAGTTCAGAGCATCATTTCATGATTCTCCATTAGCTCATAAAAGCAGATGTCACATTTTTAGAAATAAGTCTTCATTTTTAGGAAACAAATTTCTTGAAAATGTCCTCTCAGTGTTGGCAGTAGAAGTCAATGAAACTATACTGATCTTATTGATTGGAAATAGCTCATTAAATCATCTATAACTTTTCTGCTTTATTATAACTAATAAAAATACAAGTGTTTTAGTTAGATGATTGATAGAATCTCTGGTCTGCATTTGTCTGTGTTCATGACTGTGTGCACAATTGCATGTTATAAGGTATGCACATACAGATATTCAACTAACGTTAACCTGACTGGTTTTACTCAGGCAAAATAGCAGCTTAGGATCTGCAGGTTGAAACCAATGTCACTAGTTCTGAATGGTTGTGTCTTTATTTCAAAGGGAAGATCTGCTGCTTGTATGAGATAATGGAGAATCTGTCAGTTATTCTTTCTCATACTTTTGCTATTTTAAAATATCAGTCATGTTTATGAATAATCATGGAAAAGTAAAAAAGACCAAATTGTTTACAGTGCAGGTTCCTTTATCCTCATACTTTAAATCTTAAACTGCAGTATTTGTTTCTAATAAGGAAAACACTCTACAGGAATATATTGAAGATATTTCCACTAAAATGGAAAAAAAATGCTAAAATTATACAGTGATGCAAGCTTGGTTGTAAGAATGAGAGACTGGCATATATCATACACTGTTTAGTTGTAAATTAATACAGCGGCCCCTTTACATTTGCAAGGGTTCAGGGCTCAGAGCCCTTGCAAAAGTGGAAAAACCATGAACAACAACCCCTTCCCATTTTCCACTGGAGCTCCCCATTTCCTTTGCCTCTGGCCTGCCATTCCTGGGGAGAAGGAAAAAAACAAGGTAAAGGGCTTACTGGTACTTTCTCCTCAGACAGAGAAAAGTGGAGTTCTGGGGTTCTAGTTACTTCCAGTTGTCATCTTGAGAAAGAAGGGGTAGGAGCAAAGAGAGCACCTGACCAATCAGCAGCCATTGCACAGAAGAATGTTCAGCTATATGGTACAGAAGACACACCTCTTGCAGTGGGAGGGGGATTAGTTCACTTAAAAGGAAAAAAGATAAAACCTTTCCATTTTAAACACAAGCCTCAGAAGCCTGAGGTGAGGAATGCAAGGGAATGGGAGGAGGAAAATGGTGGGGTGGGTGGGGGGAAGGCAAGCATTTGGCTCTTGAATAATCATATTTATGAAGATCAAACGTGCAAATGTAGAGGGAGGACTGTCTGGTTTAGACTACAGTTCTGTTTATACTTAATTACTTCTGAGTTGATATAGACAAATACAAAATTTCACTGTAATTTGTTAAATGTGTTCCAATGTTTAGAATATACATGCATAGGAAAAGTGATACAAATTCACTATTCACTATTAATTGTGAACATTTCAAAGTAATGGAAGTACACCTATTTTCTGACATTTTCTTTTTAAATGTGTTGCCAAAGTGTTTTCTTTTCTTTGGACAAGCATTTTCTGCCACAACTCTACCTAGTGATGCTAGCAATTGAACCTGGGGCCTTCCGGGTGTAAAACGGGGCTTAACTGCAATTCTTCCCCAATTTAAATTGTCTTCATTGAACTCTTTTATGCTAAATAATATCATGCACTCAACTCTCACTTCTGTCAACACAGATTAATTTGCTTACTAATGTCCCTAGCATCTGGCATTAGTACATGCACTACCAAGAACCATTATTGGTAGGATCACCCATGGGATCTGTTCAGGAAACTGGAAGAAGAAACAGCTGTGGAAACATCAGTCCTCAGTGGTATAGAAAAGTGCAAAATGATACATTCTAACATGTTCTAAGTATTTTTCAATACAGTAAAATATTTGCAAAATTTCATTTCTGTGGCAATTTTTTGGTATTTGTCATATTGGCAGTATCACCTCCATTTTGCAGAGTCCATGTTGCTCTGGATCTAGTAATATTCCAGCACCTTATCTTTAACAGAACAGTCTTCTCCCTCTTCTTCTCCTCCTCCTCCTCCTTCTTGAGAGACAGAAAGAAATGAGAAAGAATGCTATAAGAATAATGTTTTTAGAAAAGCTTCAGCTCAGTTCTAATTTGAACTACTCATCTAGATCTTTGGTAAGATGTTCCCAGCATCATTTTATCAAGGAAGTAAACCAGTCATCCCATGTGTAGGCACTTCAAAATAAATCTGGGTAGCTGTTACAGTATATTTTCACATCAGGCATGTACAAAATCTCAGTAGTTAACACTGAATCTTTTGAGAATGGAAACAGGGATTAGAATCAAACAGCTTATGTTGAAATGTAATGGAAATCCTAAAATGAAATAAGGCAGAAGAAAATCATAAGGAATTGGTAGTGGCAGATGTATTTTTCAGTAGCATGGTTCTGCCTGGGAAAAGAAGGTAAAAAGGTAGATTATGCCAACAGTTCTCAATTCAGCTATTGAACCGGCTTGAGAAAACAGATGCTTCTTGTAACATCAGAAGAGCATAAATAAAAATTGGATTCTGCATGAAAAATGAAGCTATATTAAGTGGGTAATTGGAAACATTGCTCTCAGTAAGAACATTCCTGTTTGGCCCAAAGTATTTTAGACAGGGAAGCAACCTATGTGGAAATATATTCATGTGCCCTTGTGCTGTATTTAAGTTGTTATAATTTCTAATACCAGTTTCTCTTACAGAAATACTTGGGCAATCTAATTTATGGACATCTATGTGTGGGGCTGGCTTTAAGAGTGGAATGGGCAAGTTCAAGGAGGCCATTAGACAGGATTACTATCTAAATTCTATTCAGGAACAACATTTCCAGCTACCCTTTGTACTTGTTCCTAGGCTTTCCATACGTACTTTCAAAGCCACTGTGAGATCTAGGATACTGGACCTGGTGGAATTTTGGCCTGATCCAGCATGAATTTTGTGGCTATCTTTGCAACAGATCCAGACTTTCAGATGCCGTTGAAATAACACTCTCATCGTGTCTTGCCAGTGGTAAGGCTAGTTGGGCTGATGACAGTTGGAATCAATTTGTGGGGAGCTAGAGGTTTCATAGCCCTAGTTAAAGATTGCTTCTCTAAATAAAAAGTAAAAAAAAAAAAATAGTGGGGAAAACACTGTAATAGTATGTGAAGGGAGAGGTGTACATTATCTGTTTTCATTGTGTGCTGATTATGGCTGAAAACAAGAGGACTTTTTTGGCATTCATAAACACAGCCACAGTAAGAGGCACATAGTTTTGTCTCAACCCTGGTTATTTTTTTCCATTCTTGCTTAGATCTACTCTTTTGCTCCTCTCCATTTTACTAGCAGGAAAGAATTTTTTTTTTCCTATATCAATGTGGATTTCTGGCATTTATTTATATAAGTATGATTAAGACCAGTTCTTTATGCAAATCAAAACCAGTTGATTTGATACGGTAAGGAATTTTCTTTCCTTTTCTTTGAACCTTTTTTACACTCCATCTTTGGAAGCATAAATGTGTAGAAATGGGCATCACAGAACTGTTTTCCTTTCAAAGAGTTTCTAATGGTAACTGCTACATGTCACAGTTTAAGCCAATTTTATATAAACTACATTAAAGGTAGAAAGCTAAAAGTACTGGATAGAACTATTCTCCAGAAAGTTGGTTTACAGTTCTAAAGATACCTCAGTTAAATACAGAGTACAGAGCAGGAAAAATATATATATATATACACATTGCATGTGGAAAGCCTTTCATTTTCTTTTGATTATTAATGACAGCAAAGCTTCTTATTACATTGGTTCTGCAAAAGAAATGTTTACCAATCCTATTTGCTTTCTCTTAAAAGTTATAAAATTATATGCTCCATACTTCTGTTAATTTGAAAAATGACAAATACAGAACACAATTTTTTTAAAAAAGCTAATAGATACCCTTTTCCTCAGGTAAAGAATATCAAATACACAAGAAATTTTCATACATTTTCCCTCCAAAAGCAATTCATAAGGACAGTAGTGTATTAAGAGAAACTCAAATACATCAAATGTGGGAAAAGGCTTTCATTTTCCTACACTGAGCTGGATCAAGATATGTAGTAGAATCCTAATTCAAAGATGTATTAGCTGGAGGTGGCTAGGATTACTCTCATGTCTACTTTGCTGAGAGTACTACTAATTTACACAATATATCATTCCCTCCCCAGCACATTCTCAACATGAACATATTAAAAGTCTCTGCTTCTACCTAATAGCCCACCCCAAATGAATAGAAGGGATACCCTAGTCTCTGATACAGTGGACCTTCACAATTAGATATGAAATTTACATTGTTGCAAATTGGAGGAAGTGTAATTATTTATTTTTCACAACAGAGTGATTATGATTACAGTAAAGCAGTACAATGGTGAGAACAGTGTAGTATAGTGGTTTGGCATTGGACTATGGCTCTGAAGACCAGAGTTTGAATCTACACTCACTTATGGAAACCCACTGAATAACCCTGAACAAGTCATACTCTCTCAGCCACAGAGGAAGGCAACAAAAATGCTGTGAACAACAACAACAAAATGCTCTGAACAGATCTTTCCAAGGAAACCCCATGATAGGGTCTCCTTAGGGTCAACATAAGTTGGCAATAACTTAAAGGAACAGAGCAGGGAAAGCAGGGTTTTTTTTTAAAAAAAATCATTAGTTTTGTAGAATATGTCACTGTACTTTCTTATTAAGAGGAGTTATTGATATGAGAAAAACATGCAGTTAGAAACAGAACAGGTGTGTTGAGTTGAGTCATGGACTGAGTAAATCTACTATTTGTAGCTGTCGATACTATCAAAATCTTTGTCACATTTCAGTATTAGGGACTGCATAATGTAGGACGCAGGATTATGGCTAGTGGGAATATCCTATAGTAGAAGTAAGGTACAATATGTATCTATATGTCAGTGCTTTAAGTTAGTGATGGTAAATAGGTCTGTGGTCAGTTACAGGTTACATACGCATGTGTATGAATATATTATCTATCTGTGTGTGTCTATCCCCCATCCGTCTAACAGAAAGCTGAAGTCATTTTACATTATTTTTTGTCTGCCATTATCTTGTTCCCGTAAAACATGGGTGACTTGGGGGTCCACCCGTGATGCCAGTACCCCTGGGCAAAGGTGGAGAGTTATTAGCTCAAATCAGGAGGCCTCTGCCGGGGGGGGGGTAATCTAGCAAGATCTTTCCACCAAAGTTTACATGGTCTCTTCAGGGCAAAACCAGCCAGAGACAGAAAAGTAGACTAAAATATGTTCTTATTGAGGAAGATTCAATCAGGCACACACAAGATCCAAACAGTCATACACTCTCGCAAGGCTAATCAAAGGCAAGGGAGGAATGTTTGAATAGAAAGAGCTTTGAGGGTAATATTTACCAATCTGAGGAGTAAAGAAGCAGTGATGTGGCTTAGAATTGTGTCTGAGGACAGTACTCATTTGGGTATTGACCCTACCGTGTGGCTACCAGCAAGTGAAGTACTGTGACCTAGCTTCTCAAAACCAGGGATTTTTATACACAATTTCTGCCTGGAGGGCAAGTGTATGAATGGCTCTCTGGCTGAGTACACAGTGGAGTCCACAGAGAGAACAATGAGGCCCAGAATAGGCTAACAATATTAGCAATAGGTGACAAAGAGTTAAGGGACATTGTGATAGCTCTGTAATGGTTGAACAGCTGTAGGGACAATGGAGAAATACACAGTTCAGTGGGAAGAAGGGGTGAAACAATCAGCAATTTTGTGGGAACTTCCCTGTCACTATTGTCCAACAGCAGAGTTATTACAGCCTAGTTTAAGCTTTTTATCTCTGAAGTACCTGATGATTTCCTGGCTGTGACCTGGCTATTCCTGGAGAGGATCTCTGATCTATTTTTCAGTGCATGTATTCAGCCAGCATCTTCATCTTGTCCAGTCATAAACTCACATCAGTGTACATTGTATACCAATTAATATATCTTGCCAATTAAATCATATCTCACCAATTAAACCATGTCAAAGTGTGGATGTGTACAGCCCGGTAAAAATATTCACAATTGTTCTGTGAAGTACATTAGACCAAGAGGTATCAACTGGTCCAAGGTCACCTAAGTAGCCTCCTGATTGCATAAGGATTTTAATCTGGGCCTTCTCTGCCCTAGTTTGATACTCTAACTCAGGCATGGGGAATCTAATTTCTTTCTTTGTCTGGCCCACAAGCTTCTACTACTATTATGTATCAACATATATAAAGAAGGTACTAAAAACCTTGGATGAAACTGAACTCTAGTTTGTAGCCTGGAAAGCTGTTTCTCTCTGGGGCTAACTTCTCAGTAGTCTTGCACAGAACCATGTTATGCTTTGATGTTTCATGGGAAAATTGTCAAATTGATAAGAATTACATCTGACCTCATCCACTTTTCTTTGGTCCAACACCATTTCCTGAGCTCTGAGGCCCCTCTAAACCCTTCTTAAATTGGGGTTCCCTCCCAGGCAAAATAGTTTTTGTGCCATTGCCATAACCACACTGGTTATTAGAATAGGACTGTAGTCACAAGACAAAAGAAGATGAGATCATGGACACAACTGAAATTGAAAATGGATGGTGAAGAAAGTGGTAGAGGCATAAGCACTTGTCAGTGATGAATAGCTGCTTCCATGTCAGTGAGACAGGGCATCTGTGCCAGTTTTTAATTTGAATTTTGTGGAAGCTGTCCAAAGTGTTGGAGCCTATCCCCAAAATGGGTTCACCTTTTGGATAGTTCCTTGAAAACTTGAAACCCAGTATAGATTCTCCATCCTGCAGACATTGGAGCCACCAGCTGCCACTGCATATCATCCAGTCATAGCCCATACCCCCTAGTGGCCCATGGTCTAATCTCAAGATGAGGTTCTGCCCATATTTTGATAATAGATTCCCTTAGTAAACCTCCTCCTGGAGACAGTAAATACTAGCATTCAATAGATAGTATCATGTGGTCGATGGTCTGCATTTGACTGGTGATACAAAGTTCTGAGGAGTACTGACCTGTTTGTTCATTGATTATTATATGGACATAATACATTTACTCTTGTTTATTGTAGGAGAGCCTGTGTGGTGTTGTGGTCTGAATATTGCACTTCAGATCCCTGCTTGGTCTTGGAAATCTATTGGGTGACCTTGGGCAAGCCATGCTCTTTCAGTCTCAGAGGAAGACAGTGACAAACTTCCTTTGATCAAATATTTCCAAGAAAATCCCCATGATAGCCTTAGGACTGATATAAATTGGAAATGACTTGAAGTCACACAACTACAACTTGCTTGTTGCATTTGGGTCAGGACAATATGATTTAATTGAGTCACTCCAGTGATTTCTGCCTGTTACTTAAATAATTTGTGTTGTCTTATATTTCTCTTAAAGATATACTGTTGCTGGAAACAAACTTCTATGGCTGCTAAATACAGGAGCTTTGCAGGGTTAGTGGGGTGTATATCACTGCTGATACCAGGGCTAATTTTTGATTTATCCATTTACTGGCTAAAGCTACTTGGCTTATGCTTTCTTTTTTCTGCATTCACTTAATGATTAGGTATGTGCACCTCTATAAAGTTTGTATCTGCAGATTACCCCTTTTTCCCACCCCCAATCCATGCCCAGCTCCTTCATGGTTTTGTGCTTGTGATTGGACTAAAACTGATCCTTTTTATGTGTTTTAGAAAACACATAAAGCATGAGAATTTTTAAATAATTGTACACATTGCTGGAATGCATCTATCGGCATATGATTAAGTAATATTTGTGTATATCTGATATATGTAAATTTTTCTATGTACATTTTCCCAAATCATGTATGTTAGTACGGGGAATGTATTCACATTTACTTAAAAACGTGTACGTTCCAGAGCACAACTCTTATCTGACCTGCAGATAGTACAGGACCTCTGGAATGAATGAAGCGCATCGAACAGTCAGTAAGGCTGGATTCCTTTAACATCCCTATTGGGATCTCCCTTACCTAGAATTCTGACAATTCCTACATAATCAAAGGAGAAATAAAGAGTGCATGATTATACAGAACAAGTAGTATGTTAAAACTTACATAAATTATTTTTAACATAAGCTTGTGTTCACCATTGGACAGAATCTGGATATAAATTGTATGTTTGATGCAGAGCGTTTCTGGGTCTATATTTAATGTTGCCAACTTTTGAAAGACTCTTTTACCCTTAACAATTGCTAAATAAATAGAAATTCATTGAAAGAAACTTTATTGGAAAACAGATGCTGTGATGGGAGAAATTTATCTTGCTTGATATTCTACTGCTGTTAAAGGAAAAGGAAGTCAAAAAGAAAGTTGGCAACCCTACCCATAAGACATACTTCCGCTGCCCTAACAGATTACTTTGACAGCACCTTGTACAAAAATTGGAAAGTCCATGATCTTTTGCTAATTCACTGTTCTGTTGAATGGTAAATTCCTTTGCTCTCTTGTCAGCAGAACATTTGACACAATGAATGTGTTTCAGAAATTGTTACATCCTTCATATGGCAAAGCATTTGTTTGGAGTTGAGAAGGTGAAGTGTTTTTGATGCTTCCATTCAGTGTAAGAAAAGAAATAATTCAAGATACTATATTCCATGTGTTTCAAGGAGGCATGAAAACAGAGCTCTAGGTGGTTGAAATCATAAATAGGAAGAAGAAAGCTGTCAAAGTCATGGCCAAATTATACTTGCATTGTCAACAGCTGAGTTAATTAGCACTGTGTGTTTATATGGGCAACTAAGGCCATATCTACACTACAACATTATAGTGCTATTCTATTTTCAACATCCTGTGGTATTCTGCATTTTGTAGTTTACTGAGGCCAAAGAGCTCTCTGGCTGAGAATTCTAAGTGCCCCTCCCTAAACTGCAAACCTCAGGATGTCCTTGAATGTTGAAAGTAGAACAATAGCACTATAACAACAGTGTAGTGTGGAAATGGCCTTAGACTGCATGAAAATGGCATCTCCAAGTTGGTACTGGTGGTACCAAATCTCTGAGTGACAGACAACTTCTCTCAATGTTTTTAATGTGTGTTAAATAAAATAGATGACAAAACCCTGAGGGATTGCACAGGTCTGTCACTAAGGCATTAAGCAGGAATCTCCCAGCACTAATTTCTGGCCTACCATACCAGGAAGTGTCTTTACATTTATCACAGTGAATCGTTCCAGCAAAATACCATGACTGATCTTATTGAAAGCCACTGAAAGGTTAAATCAGAATAACAGGGATCTGCTCACCCTGATCACTTCCTGGCATAGGACATATACCAAGGGGATCAAAGTTGTCTCCATTCCACAAGCAAGCCTGAATACAGATTGGAATGTATTCAGATAATTTGTCCCATCCAAGAACACCTAAAGCTGCAAGGCTGCTACATGTTGATGTATCTTGCCCAAAAATGGATTATTGATGACTGGCTGCTAATTATCTAACACAGTAGGATTTGAGAAGTATATATATAACATATATATATTCTAAATCCCTCTTTTAGGCAGGTTGGAACCTTGCTTTGTATTCAAGGGCAATAAATATTTCCTCTGCCCACTGAAGCTCCTTTTCTGACTCATTAATCAGCGAAGATGGGCAAAGAGCTAGCTCACTCATAGCAGTTGTCACCTTTCCAAGGATTCTATCCATATCCTCAAGCTGTATAAATTAAAATAATCCATTGTTAATAGATATGTAGAGAGGCTTTAGTTCCACTCCATGAAAGGAGACATCTAGATACAATTGTGATCACAGTTCTGGATACATTTTTTTAAAAAAAATAAATCCATAAATCAACTAGGGCTTTGACAAAAGCACCTGCTGAGATGATAGGAAAATCTCTAAGAGTCATCAGAATGCTGTCTATATCAACTAGCCCCTGGAAATTGACCTTCTTAATAGCTTCACCACACACACACACACACACAGACACACACACAGAGATGTGGAGGGAGGAATCAGTGAGTCTAAACCTGACCAGGTAGTGATCTGTCTATGGCGATAGAATTATAAGGAATCCACATCAAGATTACCACTTTCCTATTCAACATAGAACACTAGGTGACATTAACAGATATTCATTGCTTTCTTGAAACATCATGTTCTGATGAATGCTACCATTGTCACATCTGGTGTCTGTAACTTCCAATGTGTGTTTTGTGTGGTGGAATGTTCCTTTTGTCATTTAATTAAATTTGGTGCATATTTATTTTATTAGATGCTGTTCAGCTGTTGTAGCATGAGAAGTAGATAAACACAGCTGTATCCAGTCACTTTTTCTCTCATTCTAGATTATCAGTTTTTATCCTTCTATTTCTCTATTTCCTTAGAATCTTCAGACTAGGTAGCCATCTGGTTTAGAGCTTTTCTATGTCAACATCGTTATCAGATCAAGTGGTCACAGGCTATTTACTGTTGTATCCTCTAACCTGTCCCAGGGATGCCATCTATTTTATTGGCCATGCTCCAGTGCTACTAATAACAGCTAGACATAGAATGATAGAGTTGGAAAATACTCCAAGGGCCATCTAGACCAGCACCATGCCAGTGCAGCATCTACAAACAAAGTGTCCCTGACATGAAAGCATCCAATCTCTCCTTAAAACCACCAACAAAAGAGCGTGTACCCTGTGAAATATTCTATTCAGGAGTAAAGCAGTTCATACTGTTAGGAGGTTTGTCCAATAGTTGAGGTAAAATCTCCTTTTTAATTTTAATCCTTTTGTTTAGGTACATCATATGGAATAGGAGAAAACAACCCTTCAGATGTATAAAGATGGCTATTGTATCACCTCTCAGTCTTGTCTTGTTCACAGAAAACATACTCAGCTCCTTCAACTGTCCCTCACAGTTTTGATTTCAAAACAGTTTATGACCTTTTATGTATCTCCTTTTTGTGGCTGAACATATTCCAGCTTGATTATAAAATTCTTAATGTAGAATGGTAGAAGGCAAGTCTTTCCTCACTGGTTATCTTTATGCCAGAACAGACTTTCTTCACAAAAAAATTGCATCAGAATATGCAAATATCAATGATGTGTTTGACAGCAGGATATAGATATCAATCTTTGACTATTTCATCTTCAATTGGGTAGATAAACAACCCCCTCAGTCTTCTTTCCGATGTGTGAGTAAACAAACATTTCTGCAAAATTTTCACCTGGTATTCACACTTTCCAAAGTGTTCCATGCAATTCTCACACATATTTTTTATTTTTGGTTTGCTTTTTTGGTCTGAAAAGACATTTCTGCAAAAATCACATTTTCATTCAAAAAACAAAAGAAACAAAAACAAAAACAAGAATGTTCACTAGAAGCATACATGAGAGTGCAAAAGTATATGGCTTTTTCTTGCACATTTTTTTTCTCATAAAAAATTAATTTGTTTCTGGAAAGAGTAGTTTTAGAGGAAAAAAAAGCATAACATTTGTGTTTTGGGGGGAAAAATGCTCACTGGCCAGAATTCAGATAGAGACATCCATAAGTATTCCTTACATATGCTAGTGTCCCTTTTCAGGCACTGTGAGGTTTGACATTCCCTTCCTTTCTACCCAGTGCCCCAAAGCTCCCCTCCCAACTTGGTTTTTCTCCTCAGCATACTGTAAATATCCAAATGCAGCCCTCAAGGTATGCTGATCATATTTCATCTCCTGATTTATTTTAAAGCCTCAAAGCAACCTCACATGGCCATTCTGTGATTCATAGCAAGGAAGTAGAATCAAAGAAGCATCTGGCAACATTCCCCAACCCAGCATTGCCAAATGAACAATGATTACAGAAGCATTGAGACCCCTGGAGGAACCCCACAGTTCTCAGCAATGACGTAATCATTGAGTGTCTGGCTATGGGGAGTGTAGCCAGATACTTCTCCAATCCTGCCTGTTTGCTGTGAAGCACAAAATGGCTTTGGAGCTTTAAAGTAAGCCAGGGGTGGTACACGGGTCAGTATAGCTTGAAGTCAGCATATGGATCTCATACTGTGCTGAGGGGATGTTGAACGGAGGTCGCTGTTTCCAGAAAAGCTTTACTAATCATGCACAAAATGTGTGTTTCCAGAAAATGCTTACTTCTTTGCATAAAAAAAAAATATGGTGGGATTTTTGCACTAAAATGGCAGGATTTTCACTGCGTAAATACTGTCCGAAAACGTTTTGAGGTGAAAATTCTGTCCGCTGTGGTATTCTTTCCAAGGAACCCTCTTTTTGAGGGGTGGGGGGTGGGAACTGAATAAATACAAACATTATTTCCATTCCTGCTATGAGATAAAAAAAATATTGGGATCCCACTATGTAAAAGTTCTTCTCTGTCTGTTGCAAGCCTAAAGAAAACCTCTCTTCTGATAATATTTATACTGAGAAGCAGTCTTTTGCTGGCATCCAGAGACAGGAATGGTGTCACTAGAAAATCTTTTCTTCCAAGGACAAATTCCATTTCAAAAAGACAGATCCTCCCCCCCCCCCCCCAGAAATAGAAGAAGGTATTTATGAAATCCCTCTTCACTTTACCATCTTCAATCCCAAGAGTTGTCACACACACACACCACTGAGGCTTTCTGCCATTTACAAAATGTGCACGTGAAAAATGATGAAGCATTTAACATCACTTCCATGTTGACCCTTAGTTGCTGTGGCTAAGGAAGATTGGTCAAAACCCTCAATTTTGTTACCTCTCACATTTGAATTAGAACATTCTTGGTGATTAGACAACGCAAATATAAACTATTATGAAACTTGAAATTATAGAGCTCTAAATTACTCAGCAGAAGTCAAAGAAACAGGAAGGCCTTGAATTTGCTCTTTGCCACACATATAGCCAGATTTATAAGATATTCTGTTTTCTAAGACATGGTATCTAAACAGGTAAATAGACTATACCATGCTTGAGGCATATTCTCGTTACTGCCGTTTTGATGTGCATATTTTTTGCCTAATAATTACAGTTTTGAAACTAAATGCTGTGCTCAGCAAGTGTTTTGATAAACCATGTTTGTATTTACTCAGTTCGGACTCATTATATCATATTCAGCAAGAAGTTTTTGAATTCCCATGTAACATCTCAGTAGTCTGAGTCTACGGAAAATTACTTGGAATTAGAAATAAATTGCACTGATTTTAATCAAAAATCCCTTTCCACGTCTTTTATGCTTGTGCCTTCCTTTTCAAATTCATTCTTTATGAGTCACTAGAAGACTTCTTCCTCCTTTTCCCATTCCTTCTTTTCCCATTGAAACAGATGGGCATGGTTGTTGTTTTTTTTTAGACAATTCACCTTTAGGAGCTTTGTGGAACAGGGATTTCAGTGGATGTGCTATGTTTTATAACCCACAGCTGCTGAATTTTCCTCTTCTGCACAACTATTACAGGTGCAGGAGTGAGTCCGGTCTTTGTTTCCATTGAACACTCTAATTTACACTTTCAGTTTCTGCCCCCTCTTGTCTTCGTCCTAGTTTGTTGTTTTTAAGTGGTATCAAGTCAACAACCTCCAAGACACTCTATCATCAATACCCCTGCTCAGGTCTTTCAGACTCAGTGCCACAGTTTCCTTGATTGAGCTTATCCATCTGTAATGTGATCATCTTTTTTTTCCTCCTGTCTTCTACCTTACCAAGTATTATTGTCTTGTCTAGTGAGTCACCTTTTCTCAAGGTATGCCCAAAGCGTGACAGTTCCAGTTTAGTTATGTTGGCTTCTATGGAGAATTCAGGCACGATTTGCTCTAGGACCCATTCATTTGTCTTTTTAGCAGTTCAGGGTATCCCCTAAAATTTGAACCACATTTCAAATGAGAGAATATCTTCCTATCAGCTTTCTTCACTGTCCACTGGAAATATGATGGTATGGAAAATCCTAACTATAGTGTTAAATGATATATCACTTCAGGATGTTCATAGCTGTCCTTCCAAGTCCTAGGGCATTTCTGCATGACCTTGCTAAAGTGCTATTATTCCACTTTCAATATCCTGTGGAATTCTGGAGTTTGTAATTACTGAGGCCAAAGAGCCCTCTGGCTGAGAATTCCAAATGCCCCTCCCTAAACTGCAAACCCCAGGATTACATAGGATGTTGAAAGTGAAATAATAGCACTATAACAGTGTAGTGCAGAAGTGCCCCTAGACTTCTGCTTTTCTAACTGAAATGTCCATTCTATCCATGGAGGTTCACCACAATAGGAATGTAATTATTCAGCTGTTTTATCCTTGCATGTGAGAACAAATGATTTCTACCATTTTATCCCCGGTGAGGGAGAAAGTGAATATTACGGTTCAGTTTTCACCTGATATTGAAACTTCCTGATGTTTTGGGGAAATTATTGTGTGCAGAAATGCATCTGTATTTTTTATATGTGTATGTCTGTTTTATGCAAAACTCACATTTCTTTTATGCATCTGTGTCACTGTTTCTAGAAGTAAATGTGATTTTTTTTTCAGAATTAATGGTTCTCTGCACACCCACACACAAATTTGTTTCTTGAAAGTGGGATTTTGTACTAAGAAAAAAAAAGGATTTTTTTTTTTCACAATTCCCCTGTAATTTTCACGTAAATTCCGTATGTATTTCAGGGCAGAATAATTTCCTAAAAGACTGCAGGATGTGTAAATAGTTGATGAAAACTGTGAAAACTTCTTGCCTCTGCATTATTTTATCTGAACATGTTTCCCAAGTGTCAGGAAACCCAAGTTTTAAGCTATAAAATGTATAATGGAGATTATTATTTCATTCCTGCTGTCATTTAAGAAATGCTGAATTTCCACGATTATAGAGCTGATGAAAAACCTCCATAGACAGACTATCTCCTCTTCAGAAAGTTGTGCTTCATGTCAGAATAGAGCTAAAAGCAGTGGTGGATATACTGTCCTTCCTCACATTTCCTACATCCATAACACCTAATATACTTGTACTCCTATTGTGGATGCTTATTTTTCCATGACATATGACTGTATTGGATTGTCAAAATTACTTTCAAAGCTACATATGGTAAAAATTCTAGGAGCGATGACATAAGGAAACAAGTCATTTTGAAGTTAGACTGGGCTGGATGGAGAAGTTGTTTCTTCTCAGTCCAACAGGCTAAAGTGAACTTCCTTTAATGTTAAACATGTTTGTTTGTGACTCCACTGGGAATCACATCTGTTACTTTTAATCCAGTTCTTTACTTGGTTTTCTGGTGTTAGATTCTAATTCCTTAAAATGCATCTGTGCAGTTGAGATATTCTCATGCTGTGCAAATAGAAATGGAACCCATAATTGATCCCACACTGGATGAGGATTTAATTTCTTTGAAGAATAACTGTGATGTGGATAAAAATATCATCAGGGGTTTTTTTTCCACTTCTTCTAGATGTATAGATTTGAAATAGTTCTATTCTCATTGTACACAGGGTAATTATCTTTGTGTAAACATGTTAGGTTGGCTAAACAAACCACACCTCATCGTATCCACAGGTGGATGTAGAGATGAATTGAACTCCCAAACACAAGATGGGAAGAAAGAAAAGAAAGAAAAAAAATACACACACACACACACACAACAACTTTGGCCAAAGGATCCCTCCGAGTATCAAAACTTTGTTCAGTGTTGCATACTAACAATAGTGATAAGGAAGGATGATTTTATTCTTCCATGCTTTCCCTTTTATACCATTTTCTTGCTCACATAAAAGAAAATCCATGAATCAGCATTAGCAGAGTCACAGCTTGTACACATAACATTTTATCAGACCCTTAACAATCCTAAGCCTGTGTGTTCCAGTCAACATCCTGGGTCATTACCAAAGACATCTTTTTTTTTCTTTTTTTTTATTAAATTTTTTTATTAAATTCTTGTTTAAAAACAATTAACATACTACAACAATACATCACAACACCCACAACAACTTACATCATTATACATATATTTACATATATTATACAATTAGGCTATAGACTATCTAGAGAAACTGATATCTATCTAATATAAATTTCTTACATCTACATTCCCTTTATTGTTTATTCATCAGTGTCTATAACTTCCCCCCCCAATTTATATATAAACATATCGTAACATTTAACAACACTTAACACTTGACAATTAACAATAGACAAACAATCTACCCGATAGTAACTACTAACCAACATACATATAACATAACATATAACAATTATTTTATCATACTTACTTACATACTTACTATCGTACTCCCTCTTCCTTTCCATACATCTGCATACATTCACCTCACATATACAATAACTTCTTTCATTTTCATCATTGGTTTGATTATTTAATTATTTTTGTCATCCTGCTTTCTAAATATGCTTTCCTTAGTCCTTATAGCAATTCCTATATTCTAATCTCTATATATCCATACATAAATACCCTACACGCATATAACATTATATATATATATATTTTATATATATATAATGCAGCTTATATATCTCTATATATTGCGTTGTATCGTCTATGCCTTTTACATTACGTTGTCATCTACTTATTGGTTCTTTTATATTTTTCTCTTCTTGTTTCCTTGTACTCCAAAGCTTCTTTATTTCGCTCCTGTTTCCCTGGTTTTCACTTTCTTTCCTTTAATTTATAAATAATTTATAGAATCTACTATATTTTACTGAAATCAATCATATAGTCCTAGTAATGCGTGGTTTCCCCAATATCCTTCCCATATAGGATTTAAGATTTCCCATTCTCTTTTAAATACATTATCACTTTTATTATCTAATTTTAATGTCAATTTATCCATCTCTGCTAATTCATATAATTTTGTTATCCAATCGTCTAATGTTGGTATGTTCATATCTTTCCATTTTTTCGCAAACACAATTTTTGCTGCATATATCATGTAACATAAAATTCTCAAATATTTCTTTCTAATTGTCTTGTCTATCTTTCCAAATATGTTTAATAAGTATATTTCTGGTTGCATTGGAAACTTGATTTGCAAACATTTCGTTATTTGCTCATGTATTTGTAACCAATAGCTTCTTGCTTTATTACATCCCCACCAGCAATGAAAGAAGGAACCAATTTTTTTACATTTCCAACAACTAGCTGCTAATTCCATCTTTTTCATCTTTGCAATTTGTATTGGTGTTAAGTACCATCTGTAAAACATTTTTATAAAATTTTCTTTCAAATTCTGACTCCTTGTAAATTCCTGATTTATTTTCCATGCATTCTCCCATTGTTGTAGAGTTATTGGGTGACCTAAATCTTGTGCCCATTTTATCATATTATTCTTTACTGTCTCTTTTTCCAATTCTAAATTTAATAATAATCTGTAAATCTTACTTAAAGGATGTTTTACACCTATTCTCATCAATTTATCCAACTCTGTTTCTTCCAGTGATATTCCCCACAGTTTATTATCTATTTTGTATTTTTCCACCAATTGTCTATATAAAAGCCAGTGTGTTTTATATCCCTCTTCAATTAATTCTTCCTTATTTTTAAGTTTAATATTATTTCCTTCTTTTTTTAATATATCCTTATATGTTATCCATTCCTTCATTTGTGTCTTTTCTAATCTATAAAAAGCTTCATGAGGTGACACGCAACCAGGTAATTTTATATATATTTTATCTCTAATTTTTAACCAAATTTTTAGAATTGATTTCCTAATATAATGATCCTTGAACTCTTTATTAATTTTATGTTTATCATACCAAAGGTATGTGTGCCACCCAAAATATAAATTAAACCCCTCTAAATTTAATAGTTTAGAATTTTCCAAGGTGATCCATTCTTTTATCCATACTAGTGTCGCTGCTTCATAATACAATTTTAAGTCTGGCAACATTAATCCTACTCTCTCTTTAATATCTTTTAAATATTTTATTTTAATTCTTGGTTTCCTCCCCTTCCAAATAAATCTACTCAGTTCTTGATCCCAGTTCTTAAATGGTTTCTCATTATATATTATAGGTAGGTTCTGAAATAAGAATATCATTTTTGGTAAAACACTCATTTTAATTGCTGATATTCTACCTAATATAGAGAGGTGTAACTTATTCCATTTTTCCATTTCTTTTATTATTTCACTCCATACTTTTTTATAATTGTTATCAAACAGTTCTGAATTATTTTTTGTTATTGTTATCCCCAAATATCTTACTTTCTTTGTTGTTTTAAATCCTGAAATTTCTATTAACTCATTCTCTTGTTTTGATGTGATATTTTTAGTCAACATTAATGATTTCTCCTTATTAATTTTAAATCCAGCTACTTCTCCATAATGCTTTAATACTTCTGTTACCTTCTTAATACTATTTATGGGTTCCTCTAATATTATTACCAGATCATCCGCGTATGCTTGTATTTTAATTTCATGTTCCCTTATTCTGATTCCTTTTATTATCTTCTCATTTCTTATATTGTTATTTAAAACTTCTAAGCAGATTATGAAAAGCAAAGGAGAAAGTGGACATCCTTGTCATGTGCCCCTATGTATTTCGAATTGCTTCGTTTTGTCCCCATTTATAAGTAAACAAGCCTTTTGTTCATATTACCTTTATCTGTTCCAAAAATCTATTTCCCATTCCCATCTTGCTCAATACTGCAAACATAAAAGACCAGTTTACATTATCGAATGCTTTTTCAGCATCCAAAAATAGTAATGCCAATTGTTTTTTATTATGTTTCTGATAATACTCTATTGTATCTAGAACTATTCTTATATTGTTTTTCAGCTGTCTTCCAGGAAGAAATCCGTTCTGATCCTCATGTATCCATATTTCCAAAATCTTCTTTAATCGATCTGCTAAAATTTGAGCATATATTTTATAATCAATATTCAGTAGTGAAATTGGTCTATAATTTTTTTTATCCATTAAATCTTTCCCTTCTTTTGGAATCAGCGTTATATTTGATTCTTTCCATGTATTTGGGAATGTATTATGAGTGATCGAATTCAATACCTGACCTAATATCGGTGCTAACTCTTCCTGAAATGTTTTATAATATAACGCCGTAAAACCATCAGGACCAGGAGCTTTCTCTGTTTTCAATTTCTTAATCGCATTTGTAATTTCTTGTATTGTTATTGGCCTCTCTAAATCTTCTCTTTGACTATCCGACAGTCTAGTAATTTCTGTCTGATCTAGATATTTCATCATTTTATTTGTTTGTTCTTGTGTTTGAGCCTTTTTTTAAACAGTTCTTCGAAATACTTAACAAAAATCTTTTTAATCTTTACTTGTTGATAGTAGATGTCCTGACCTTCTCTTTTCCCTTTAATACATCATTTTTCCTTTTCTTTTCTTAATCTGAATGACAGCCATCTCCCTATCTTATTCGCGTATTCGAATTGTCTTTGTTTTGTAAACTTTATCTTATTTTCTATTTCCTTTAATGTTAATAATGACAATTGTTTCTTTAGTATTTGAACTTCCTTTAATATTTTTAAATCTTTTGGATTCTTTTTTAAACCTAATTCTTTTTCCTGCAATGTTTTATATATTCTAATTTCCTTTGCCTTTCTGTTTTTTGTTATCCAGGCTTGTTGATTTATGAAAAAACCCCTCATCACTGCTTTACTTGTTTCCCATACTATTTGTTCTGTTTGTTCCTTTCCTAAATTAAAATAAAAAAAAAAATTTCAATTCTTTCTTTGCTTTTTCTATTACTGATTCATTCTTTAACAAATTGTCATTCAACTTCCACCTGTATTGTTCCCTTCCCTGTTGAATAGTTAGCAGTATTGGACGATGATCTGAAATTGTTCTGGGGAGGACCTCCAATTTTCTAATATTTTTTACCAATCCTGTTGATAAAAAAAAAAATGTCTATTCTGGACCATGACTTAAATCGATCTGAGAAATAAGTATATTCCTCTTTTTCCCCATTTACATATCTCCAAGCTTCCACTAAAGATAAATGTTCCAGTAATTCGAAAAAAGTTTTTGGGAGTTTCCCTTGATTATTACTACCAATATTTTTCTTATTTTTATTACTGGATCTATCTAAGAGTGGATTCAGTACTCCGTTCCAGTCTCCCATAATAATCATCTTATGATTTTCTAATTCTAGATCCAACAATCTTTCTAATAGATTTAAGTAGAATTTGCTCTTATTTTCTAATGGTCCATATGCTGCTATCACTATTAATTTTAAATCCCTTATGGTTACCTCTACAGCTATCCAGTGTCCTGTTTCATCACTACAAATTAATTTTGCCTCATATTTATTGTTTACAAATATGGTTACCCCTTTCTTTTTCTTGTCTATTGATGATGAAAATGATTGTCCTAATTTGGGGTTTTTAATATATTTTAAATCCTTTTTTTTTTATATGGGTTTCTTGTATTGAAGCTGTCAGGACCCTGGAACTCCAGGACACAAGCTCTGAGTCTGAGCCAGAGGCCCTGGAACCTGCTGCACCCACACAGCCCATCCCAGAGGCTGCCCCAGACACAGAGCCCTTGGCCCCAGTAGCCCCAGCAACAGAGCCAGGGGTTGCCTCAGATGCAGCCAAGCCAGAAGAGTCAGATAGTGAGGTGCAAGAGCAGGTACCTACTTACCAGCAGCATCGGGAGCAAAAGAGTGCTCTCAGGAGGTCAGAGCGTTTAAATAGGAAACGCCAGGCAATCAGGGTCCAGCTGAGAAAACACCTGGAGGAGTGATCTGGCTATAAAAGCACGCACTCAGCCTTGGGTCGTTGTTGGCTCACGACCATCCCGTTTGGGGGGAGTTACGTGTTGGATATCTCGAATCCCTGTCTTGCCTCCTGGAACGCTGCCCGACCCGCTGGAACATCGCCTCCTTTGGATCTCGGACCGGCCCTGGTAACTTCTCTTGCTTGAGCTAACTCAGACTGTTCACTGAAAACCTGGCTGTGACGTAACAGCCAGGAAGTCTCCTTGCTGCTAGAAGCTCTTTATTTTACGGCTGCCTTATCTTTTCATTTGCCGTTCGCCGGGAAGGCTCTTTGATTTATTGCCTCATTAGCAAGAGACTTGTTAACCGGTTCTTGGGCTGCCTGCCAAGCCTAGGAGTGGACAGAAGCTATATCCAAATTTAATTTTTCTAATTGATGAAAAACACATTTCCTTTCGTGTGGTGAATTTATACCTCGAACATTCCAGGACAATATTCTTAATTTCATGTTGTATCTTCTATATTTCAGTATTTATTCTTCAATTTCCTCTATCTCTTCTTCCAGTTCCGGGTCTATGGAGTTTGATTCTTCTTCTCTTTCTTCTTCCTCTTCTTCAATCTCCTCCTCTTGCTCTCCTTCTACTTCCTCTTCTTGTTTTTGGCCTGTGAATCCTTCTCTTTCCTTCTGTTTCACTTGTAAGTTTTCTGTTTCTTGTTGAGATTGTGAAGCAATTCTGACTCTTTCCTCTTCTTGGTCCTGCACTTCTTCGTCTGTTCTATTCAGCTCTTTCTTATATTTTTTCCAAAAGTCCCTTGCTTTTGTAATTGTATTTAATACAAATTTTTTCTGTTTCCATATGAAAGAAATGCCTTCAGTTCTCTCCCACGTATATCGTATACCTTGATTTCTTAAAGGTTGTGTTATAAAACTGTATTTCCTTCTCCTCTTTAACAATGTTGGGTGCACATCTTTAAAAATTTTTAATTCATCTCCATCTACCACCAGTTTTTTCGTGTAGCTTTGTTGTAGGACCAGTTCTTTCACTCTCTCCCGTAAAAAATAAATCACAATGTCTCTTGGTATCTTCCTTCTTTTAGCTACCACAGAATTCACTCTGAAGATTCTGTCCAGCTCCAGATCTAATTGCTCTGGTGCCCAGCCTATAAATTGCGCCAGCGGTCTAGTTAATCTTTCATATAAATCCTCTTGTGCTGATTCTCGTAATCCTCTTATTTTAATTGACTTATTTCTGTTTTTTATATCCATTAGTAGTGTCATTTTTTCTAGTTGTTCTGTCCTTTCTTCTGTTTTCATTGACTGTGTTTCCGTTCTTATAGTTCTTTCTTCTATTTCTTTTACCTTCTCATTCACATGTCTTAACTCCTTTGTAATGTTATCCAGTTTATTGTTAAACGCCTCCAGTTCTTTCTTTAAATCTGATTTTATTTCTGTTCTCATTTGTTTCATTTCTACTCTTGTTTCTCTCATTTCATTCTTAAATGTCATGGTTAATTTTCTTATTTCTTCCATAATATCTCCTCCACCACTCTGTGTCACCCTTTGACTTTCCAATACTAATGTCTTCATTTCTGTGCTTGGTATCTTGATTTCTGCGGAGTCTCTTCTGTGCAGCAATGTTTGTATTTGTGTTTGGGCTCCCATTGCTGCCTTTCTTTTCCCTGCTGCCATCATCTTCTTTGATTTTAGTCCCTCTTTTCCTTATTCTTATTATCCTTACTTCTTGTCCTATTTTATATACTGCTTTATTTTTGTTTTGTTTGTTTATTTATATTATTATTATTATTATTATTATTATTATTATTATTATTATTATTATTATTATTATTTTACTTTTAGGAGGAATTCCCTTTAGCCTAGTTTATTTATTTTAGTTATTTATTTTATTATGTATTTTTCCTTTCCTTTCCCTCTTGCTTTATTTTTTTTCCCCTCCCTTTTAATGCCTACGCGTTCTCCTTATCTGTGATGTCTTTGTATTGTTTCTCTTAGAGCAACCTTGAATGTTTTATTCTGACACTCCCTCCTCTTTACACTGTCCTTTTTTTTTCCTCCCCCCTTCTTTCAATATATAAACTTCTTTTGCTCCTACAATACTCCCGTATATAATAATAAATGTTAATACCTACAGGTATTTCAAGTCAGTACTCTCCTTTTCCAATTATCAAAAATCTCTCAAATAATATATATTAACCAATGTTTCCAAATCAGTTCTCCAATGCTTCAGTATTCTTTCTTAAACAATATTTCCCCACTTACCTTATGAACATTAACACAGACTATTATTTATGTACCACTTTTTTACAATGTATCATCAACAGTATATTCAATTCAATTAAATAGGACAACTTAAAACGTACCGTACTTTTGAAATAACACTCCCGCTTTTTTATCTTATTTAACAAGTTATTTGCACAGTTTCTGTTCGTTATATCCCCCCCCCCCGCTCCGGTCTTTCTTTCAAATCTTCAAAGGTTGTTCTGTGACTGTTTTCAGATCTCTCTCTCTCTCTAATTCTTTCCGTCCTTCCGTCTTCCACTGTCCTTTTACATTTATATGTCCTTACTTTATTTTCATTGTGTTTCTCCTTACATATTTTATTTATCTATTTCTGTTCATCTGCTCTGTCACCTTAACTTTCCACTCTGTTCCTGCAGTCAATATTTTTATTTTATGGATATCGCCTCTTCTTTTTCGTCCTCAGCAGATCCCCTCCAATTAAATAAATGTCTTCTTTCCCAATATAATCTCTTCTTTTATTCCAATTTACTGTCCTTCCTTTTCTTTTCCTCTTTCCTTCTATTTAATGGTAATATATCAACCGGACGGTTCTTCTCCCACTCCTCCTTGTCTCCAAATCTCCGTATTTCACTTTCCTTTTCTTAGCTTATGATTTGTTTTATTTAAGTTTTGTTTAAGTTCTATTGTCCAAATTAAAGTCTTTATCTGGATCTGACTCAGGGGAGAATATATAACAGTTCTTCAAGCTAGGAGATTTATAAATATAATTATTAAGTCTGAGAGACACCCAAACTCCTCAGTGCCTCCACGTGTTCTTCTTCTGCTTGTCTGTGAGTTTAACTCCAGACAGTGTAGCCCCTTATAGATTAGAATTTTTACCTCCGATCCTCTCGACAACAACATGTCGGACTCCACTTACCCCCAATGATGATATTCTCTTTTCTATCAAATCTGATTTAACAGAAATGGTGGTGACATGGCATTAGCCTTAAAGACTGTCCGGCAGGTAATGGCGGCTCTGCGATCCCGTCAGTTCTCTCCGTGAACAGATCCCTCTCTCTCGCCTCTCTGCGCACTCCGAACTGATATCGGGTCCCCCTCAAGCCGCCTCCGTGATCCCCCTTACCAGAGGGTCTCTTTCCCCTTCTACTTTGATTTTAAACTTGGGAATTCCGACCTTGCCGAGACTTCGGAACTCCGCAGGTCCGCGGATTCCGACCAAGCGCCACGTCACCTCCACCGGAAGTCCGTTACCAAAGACATCTTCAACATTAACAGTGTCCTTCCCTTTGCACAAACATGAACAAATCAGAACAAGCAATTCTGGCCATTTCCACACTAGGCAGTTATAATGCTATTATTTCACTTTCAACATCCCATTAAATCCTGGGGTATGCAGTTAATATTAATTAATACCATAGTAAATGATTATCAAGTGTTAATTCTATAGGAAGTTACCGAGTATCAAATTTCAAGCCCAACAAATCCATACATGCTTCTTCAGATATTAGTATGTCAATATTCAGTGGGAGATCATTCAGTAGTACATGCATGTGCAATTCGGGATGTGAATATCATTTACACATCTTCTCTTCCCAGTAATAAAGGTATATCAACACACTGTCCAAAATGGTCAACTGTCATGAGATTTTTTTGTCATCCTTCATTGAGAGAAAAAAAAAAGTGAGTTTTTTTAAAAAAAACTATTGGGTTTTTCTCAGGGTTTGTGCAGAAAGTATTGGATTTTGAGCAAAAAAAAGAAAAGTACATTATGCAACCAACATACAAGGTTTTCTGTACAAAAAATATTTTCCCTCCCACAAACAAACTTTGGAATATGAGAAGACATCAAAAACACACAAAAGCATCAAACTATTTTCACACAGAATGAATTCAGCCAAGGTTTTTCTCCCCGTTTCTACTGAGAACTAAGCTGCATTGCAATCCATTGATTTTGCTTGCAAAGAAGTGAATACAAGTTTGTGACTGGGTGTAGTATCTATATGTTTACTTAGAAGTACGTTCTAAAATGACTTGTCCCCGAAATCACTTTCTGTAATAGGTCATTTGATGACCAACCATCATATAATGAGAACCATACACAGAAAGTTGTTTTAAATAAGGATCAGTTTATTTGACCTGAACCTTTTTACATTGAATTGAACCTGAGAAAGAACAGGAGGGGGTGCAATATGATGGGAGATCAGCAGAGGCCAGATGTCACCCCCTTGACTACCTGCTCAGCCTTAGTTAATACACCTGAGCCCCCAGGGCAATCCAAAAACTGAGTTGCTCCTGGCCAGCCTGGAAGGCAAACCCAGGGCACTTCTCCTTCAAATACCAGGACTTTATAAGTGAGAGCAAAATGTCCAAGTCTGCCTCAAGGATAAACTCTTCCCCCATCTCCTGGGTCCCAGGAATTAAAGAAGGAGTTCCAGAGCCATATCCTACACCAAAAGGATGCTGAGGTGTACATTGAATTCTTATATTCTCCCTCCACTACCTTTTATGGACAAGGGATAAGTGTCTGCTTAGTCTCTTTCCCCCACCAGGCCAGCCAACACAGTTCTCACTTTCTGTTGTAGGTCCCTCAGGAATAACATGTTACCCTCAGTGTCAAATGATGTATGGTGCACTGTGCAAAGTTCCACAGGAATGGTGTATTTAACCAACTCCCTTTTAGGGTAGAACAAATGGTGAATAAGAGTGTGATTACCAGATATCTTCTTGGGAACACCTCTGAAATGTGAAACCCTCAAATTTGACATTGAGGGGAGAGATAAAGGACCTATTATCCTCCCTTCTACTATCTCCTTGCAAATCTTGTCCCTAACAACACCCTCCAAGCCAATAATCAACTGTAGATTCTTAGGCTATCATATACCCTTGACCGAAGAACGGTACACTCCTTCTATCTAAGATGGTTGTCTTCTTCCACCAAGTGTGCAGCTTTGGGAGGGACACACATGGAGCAATGAGGGGGCAGGGGACACCCGCCTGGCTAGCCAGATCAGCCGAATCAACCCTGGCAATCAATGGGGTGACAGATGTCCCAGACAGATCACCATCACATCCAGATTCTTAGCTCATTTTCACAGTCTCCTTCCATCCTGGCACGGGGACAAGAGAGGAGTGGGACCACAATGATGCTTCTCCATGTTGTTGTTGTTGTGGTCCCAGTCCTCTCCCATCCTGAGGCAGCATGACCATGGATGTCTTTTTTCCATCAATGGGCTGTGATTGCACCATCATCCCACACTTATCTGTCCTGCAGAAGGGCAGAAAGCATGATGGTGGTGCTTTCTGCTCCAGCACAGCCTGGGAAAGTGCTCATTTGTGCTGCAGAAGGAAGAGACATGTCCATCATGTTCTCTTCTGCAGGGAACTGGTCTGGTGCAAAGGTGAGTGATCCAGTCACACTCCCTTCCCAGCAGAGCCACTGTTGGAATTGCCACTGGAGGACCACACAAGAAGATAGAGTGTAGAAAGGGCCATCAATGACCCACAATTGCACTACCATCTCACACTTAGCTTTTCTGCAGAAGGGCAGGAAGCATGATGGTGGCACTTCCTGCCTTAGTGCAGCCTGGGAAAGTGCCCAGTTGTGCTGCAGAAAGAAGAGGCATATCCATCATGCTTCCCTCTGCAGGGAGCCAACCAGAGTGGAGGGGAGTGCTCCCGTCATACTTCCTTCCCAGCAAAGCCACTGCTGAGATCACTACCGGAGGACAGTGCAAGAAGGTAGGGTGCAGAAAGAGCCTAAGGAAAAAAAATGGTTTCCAGATTCCTTGAAATGGAATCCAGAACCCATCCCTAAACCTATTCTCCAAATAACAAGTTGCAACATAGCCAGGATATAGGTACAAAAGCATTTCCAACCTATCTTACTTGATTGGGCTGGGCCCCTTTTGA
Organism: Cyclura pinguis; assembly: GCA_030412105.1. Taxonomy (NCBI): domain Eukaryota; kingdom Metazoa; phylum Chordata; class Lepidosauria; order Squamata; family Iguanidae; genus Cyclura; species Cyclura pinguis. The sequence goes on from CM059602.1 coordinate 163,813,116, forward strand.
AGCTGCAAGTGGACTTCCAGATTCCCATGTTCAGTTCCCTCAATCCCCCTGCTCCCTGTCCTTTTGGACATTTCCAAAAGGAATGTGATCCACCAGAAATTGAGCATTCATGTTGGAATTTGCACAGGTGCCAGTTGCAAGAAACCTGCATCCCAAATTCCCAACATAGCTTATTCTCAGTAGTTACCACAGCTTGGCTCTTTACACCAGCTCCTCACTGGGCCTTCTGAACAATATTGCCTCTATGAGCCATCTCCCCTTGAGCGAAACACACAGGCATCATAAGCCTCATCCACAATTGTGAATGCATGAAGAAGCAGGAGAGGGGGGGAAATGAAGTGGGAACTTTTGAAGACAAAAAAGCCAATTTTGCTCTCTGCTCTGTCTCTGCCAGACACAAATTTCTGATCAAACCAACAACCTTCACAGTATCCCTACAAAATGTTCTGCTCATGACAGAACAACGGGGTGATCTGTGAACTGATGATCTGAGAAGTGGTGATCCAAAAATGCACATGATGGGTGACCAGGCCTTAAATAGCCTCTAGCTCCACCATCATGTGCCATGTGCTGGTACCATGCACCAGAAACAATAAGCTCTGGCTTCTAGCCCTAGAAGCCTGGGGGAACCCTCCCCCAGGGTTATTAACTGCATGGGTCCAGGTACATAGACTAACCAGATCACGAGGGTCTCCTTTCTATTTATTTGCAACAGATGACAGCATATATTGTGCTTTTTTACTCCTCTGAGGATTGCTAGCACTAACAATAATTTCATAGAGTTTTAAAATATATATTGCATTGCATCTAGTAGTGGTTATTTTGGAATAACAGTGTTTCAAAAATATCCTGCCTCATTCACTGTCTGGTAAGGGTTTTGTTGAGATGAAACGAAAAAGAAGCTAACACACTTACTTGCAGAAACTTTTTTTTTTTTAAAAAAAAAAACACATTCCATGAAGGTTTGATAAGTTGACCATCAGCATCAGGTGTGTGCTTGATCAGTCTCTTGGATGAGAGGTGATCACATTCTCCAGGTTGTTGCTGCCGTGTATCTTTGAGTCATTTCTGACTTATGGTGACCCTAAGGTGAACCCGTCTTGGGGTTTTCTAGCGCTGTGAGATGTGTCCATGGTCACCCAATGAGTGGGACTGTATATATGCTTAATAAGTATAGTTTAATATGCTTAATAAGTATAGTCTTGATTGCAAAATAAACACAATCATAGAATCATAGAATCAAAGAGTTGGAAAAGACCACAAGGGCCATCGAGTCTGACCCCCTGCCATGCAGGAATATGCCATCAAAGCACTCCTGACAGATGGCCATCCAACCTCTGTTTAAATGATTTACAAAGATTTAAAATGATTTACAAGAAACAGATATGAAATAATGGGGGAAGTTTAAACATATTTTCAATGAACAGGAAAAAAATGTGTGAAGAATGGATCAGTTTCATAACTAGAAATGCTACAATATGACAACTTGCTAAACGCTTTAGGAAACAGGGAATTTGTGTTCTGAACAAGGGAAAGGATTTACATTAAGTTGATGAGATAAGGTATTGTCCCTTTTTGGACTACAGACTTCCATTAATGTAGACACATATGTTTTCAATCTGTTCCTTTAAATAATGTTTAGTTATTTGATAAATTATTGAGTGCTGTTATTTTTAAAGAAGGAGGGGAGAAAAAGGGGGGGAAGGGGGGGAGGAGGAGGAGGAGGAGGAGGAGGAGGAGGAGAAATAGTAATAGTCATCAATAAGAAATAGGAAAATGTGAATGTTCATTAAAATTTTGCACCGTTGAAACCTATGTGTGTGCATTAGACATCCAGCTGTGCTCTTTGAAATTTATTGTACTTACAATTTTCTAAAAGGAATTTGATATAAAATCAATGTTCTTGATGGCTAATTTTTTCACTTCAAGGGAAAACTGATCTCTAAGATTAAATAAGAAAAGATGAGCATTGGTTGGAGAAATACAGCTGGAAGATATTCCTGTACTGTATTTTTAATTTCTTTCTCCTCCAGCTTTACCTCAACTGATGAAGAATTGTCAAGAGAAAGAGTTGTTATGTGGTGAATAACATGTAGTGAGGTTCTGAGGACTTTGGTGGATCAGTGTCAAAAAGACAGGTTCTCTATTATTCAGAAATCACATATGGAAGTCTAAGTAAAGTGCCCATTAGAGGAAATACTTGTCCTGAAGTGTAACAGTTTTAGCAAGTGCAGCAAAATTGCCAATTGTTTTAACACTTGTAGCAGATTCTCTTGTAGCCTAGTGTTCCAAAACAGGTGCTCATTTTTTTTATTTCTTTTTTTAATGTTCATGGTATCATTTGTCTGCCTCTTCTGAAAATTGCATTCTCCTTTCTATAATTTGGGCCACTTGAGATATTCCATGCTGTGTCACTCAAGGTCACAGTGATTGTTTTGTTTGAAGTGGGACCATTAGAGTGTCAGCTGGATGATGTTAATCATATTTCCAATTTAGGAGTGGGACTGCTTGTGTCTTCAAAGTAACAACAACAACAACAATGTTTTAGTTGTTTGCACCAGAAAAGGCAGCATTTGTGCAGTGCTGGTACATGTGAAATCATATGAATGTGTACTCAGGAGCGAATCAAATAGAATTCAATGAGACTTTGTTGAAGGTGTCTCAATACAGAACTGAAAAGGTAGGCAACTAGTTTGGAAATTTTGTAGCTACTTCTCCCACACCTCCCCCAGCTTCTAGTTCCTCTGACAATATTGCCTTCATCCACATGGAAATCCCCAGTAACATTTCAAAGACTATGTAATGTGTGTATAACCATGATGTATCGTTGACTGTTTCATTGTCACTGACAGCATGTTAGTGATGGAGACCATTCTCATCTTTCTAGATATACAATATTATCAACAATTCTAATCAAGACATTTTCTTATTAATAGTATAGAAAGGGGAACTTTCTATAGTACATCTGTCCTGATCATACTATTACGAAAATTGCATGTTTATCATTAAGGAGCATGCAAAACCTCTCCCTGTTGTTTCTTCTATTATTTATACCATTTGACATACTAAGCCCCTGAGCAGCAATAAAGATTCTCCTTCAATTCAAAATTGGCATTGTGAATGTGTTTTAAAGGGATTTATGTTTTAAAAACCAACCAAATCATAGCAGGTAGTGCAAGCAAATACAGTGCAATTTTCCCCATAGTCTCTGCATTTGCAATTGGGAGACTAGGCCCAGAGTTTAGGAAAACTTACTTTTCTAAAATATGATTCTCAGAACTGGACTACACCCCATTTTGTCTGAAGATGTCTTGGAACTGTAGTTCAAACAAGTTTTTTTTTCCCATGCTCTGATCATGGCTGCAAACTGCACTCTGATATTTTAGAGCTCTTAGAGATATTTTAGATCTCCTGCATGTTCCATTGCTACATTGTATGTATTTACATCTGGTTGCTCCTGAAATGCTGATAATCATTCCAATCTCTGAGATTCCTGCCTTCAAAAGTGGAAATAATGCATTTGTACTAGACCACACCACTGGTAGATAGTTGTAGCAGGCTGACCTGTTCTATGTTTTCAGATCAATGGCATGAAAATATCAGTTTTGAACAATAAAGATTTGAATATGCATATGTTACACAAGGATATGCAATCTAACGCTCTTAGGTTAAATTCTGAATATTTTCTCCCAGAAGATATAGTACATAAATCCTGTGTGTGTGTGTGTGTGTGCGCGCGCATTTAATTTTCTTCTTAAACAAGAGAATATGGCATTTCCTTCCACAAAAGATGTTCTCCATGAACAAAGTGGATTTTTCATGTTTATAAAATAACTACTTCTCTTTTCCTTGTCTTTATGTGATACATGATAGCAAAACACCATTCTCAAGGATGCCTCATCATTATTAAGAGTTGCTTTATCTACAGTTTGTCAGATAATAGATGCAAAAGGACAAAGCTACATAAGCCAGAAGCTTCACCTGTGCAGGAACATCTTGTGGGTTAAAAATGTGGTGACATTTGCCCCAATGGGAAAATACATTTGATGAGCATGTCATGGGACACCTGGAGAATGACTGGGCAAAGTATGACTCATTCCCTAAGGGACACTGAGTCATGATAGTGAAATCATGACAAGGGGTTGCATCAGCCAAAGGCCCTGAGCGATGACATGGAAGCAGGTGTGTATACAAGAGAGAAATGAGTGCTTACTCTCTCTCTGACTCTCTGCATCCCGTATCTCTGCATCCTGTCACTCTGCTCCTGAAACTCTGATGTTGATGTCTCTGATGCTGAATCTCTGCCTGTGGATCTGTGTATCCTGTGTACAGATGTATATACTGCAACTTTGAAGATTAAAGCCTCCAGGTATTTTGGATGACAAACACTGTGTCCATGAGTTTACTAACCAGTGGGTAGAGGGGTCAGAGCTGCTGCTGTAGTTGTACTCTGCTACACACTGTTGCTGTTTTGGAAACTCTGCTACTTTATGCTTGCCTCTGGGACACTGTTTGTCCAGAGCACAGTGGTTCCAGGGAGGATTCTGTGCTGGTGCTGTGAATCAATCTCCCATCACATCTGGATGTGCAATTCTCATGACTGATAGATAGTCTGTGCTGCTATGCATTTATTTCCTACTAGCACGAGTAACTAGCTTTGCACAAGAATAGCCCTTAACTTGATAGTCTTCAAGCAAAGTTTTCTAGTTGCCAAAGATGGAGACACTTGCCTTGCTCCAATTATTAGTCATCACTTTTTAGATTCTCATTGATTTAATGGGTCTTTTCTACTTGGGATTAACAAGTAGATTTATCCCACTGTATGTGTCCCATCTGAGAGAAAAGTGCTACCCACTCTAGTCATACCTGCTGTTTCTCAGTGACCCTAGCAAGACTTACATGATGATAGATATAGGGAAATAAATTTTCATAAATATCCTCAATCAGAATCTTAGCCATCCATCACTTTTTTCACACACATTCATAGCGATCCTAGTAAGGTGTATTCCTTAAACATGGATACTTAAGGAATGACATTCTTTTTTTTCTGAAAACACAATTTCAGTTTTCAGAGTGAGTAATACTACTACTGAGTCTTGCATGTTTCTATTATTTTTTTAATGTTATATTTTCATTATACTTTAATGTTTAGCAAGAGTGCTCACTATAGTTCTTGGCTGTCTGAGAAAGCTCTCTCCCACCATATTCTGGAAGTTGGTTTGATATATATCGAAGCACAAACATACATAGATATTTGGCTGTGTCTTCAATCTGATATCGGTGTGATAAATCTAATTAGACAGAGAAATCCACCATCAGGGATTTATCATTAAAAAAAAAAAAAGGCTGATCTTTGGTGTGGATGTGCTATAAGTTAGTTTTCTCCAACATGATGCACTCTGATTGAAACTGTGGACCAGCCTTTTTGGAGAGAACCAAGTTTGGGGAGGGGGGGCTTTCTTACCTAGGTGCTACTGACTGTAAAAATCACATCATTCTTTTCTCTTTCCTGATTCTGAAATGATTACTGTAATGAGTGACTGTAGGAGTGGGGGCCGAAAAGGGTGTTTATATTGGTTGGAATACGTAACATGCCTTAATGCTGCTTTTTGTGCCTCTCATGGAGACCTACTTTATAGCTTCTCCATTTTTTTGGTATGTTCCACCCCTTGTGGAGGTGTTTGTAAAAAGACAACTCTTAACTGGAACATTCTGATGATCTCTTGAGTAAAATCTTGAAGACAGTGTATTAAACTGTTGCCAATTTTATAAACATGCTTTCTAGATGCATGGATCCATTCATTTTGTTTATATGACTTCATTTAAAGCACTAGCATTTTGCCCAACATGAACTGCTTTATTGAACTGTTCTACCACAGAAGCAGAAGGTTGTCAATAACTAAGGCCATATTTTCTTTTCTCTCAAGATCATTTTTAATGAACGATGTTGTGGGAGCAAATTCCTAAAGGTGCTCCTGCTGGGATCTTTATCTGCTCATTCCAAATCCTGTACACCCATTACAGCTTCATAATATCTCTGATAGCATCCCAAACTGTTTCCTCCCAAAAAACTATTAGAAAGTTGGTGGGGGGAACACTGAAAAACAATGTGTGTAGCGCTAGTTGTATTTTTGCCATTCTCTTTCCTTCTCAAAATTACCTGCCTTATCCAAATATAAGCATCAATGTAGTTATATTTCTTCGATTTCTGCAATTCTTCAGTTACAATTTTATGATGGAGATTTGTCTTCCTTTTTCAGTTTAATGACTGAAGAGGCACCTGGCCTTCTAATCCACAAAACATATATCTGAAGCTACTCATGCCAAGATTTATAGGCTGAAGAGGAAGACCCTTTTTGCACCTTACCTTTTTGTGGTGCTGGGGTGCAGGGCTCACGTGATCAGCCTCCAGAGAGAGGCTCTCATGTGGGGGGTCCTTTGGCTCCGCACGAGCTTCCTGCTCGCATGAGAGCCCCACCTCTTCCTTTCACAGTGCAGCCTGGGATCTTCCCAGGCTGCACTGGACAGGAAGCATGACCGGCCTGGCTCCCGAGTCTCTGCACACAAGGTAAGTGAGCACAGGGCCCTGAAGCGATGCGTGACCACACACCATTTTCGGCTTCAAGCCGAAAATGAAAAAATGCGTGAATGGTCCTTGCCAGGCCCTGGAGCATCGTGCAAATGTGAGTGTGTTGTGCGGACTGCTCCTCACATGTGTGCAACACTCAAGGGGCCCTTTTGCATCGAAAATGCCATGTGAAAAGGGCAAAAGACAAGCTGTGCTGGTTTTGCAGCCATAGAGTATAGGGTTTTGGTGAAAAAGTCAGGAATGGGTGACAAATCAAATAAGTAGAAGGTGGCTCTGGCTGAACTGAGGTTTGAATGGCAAGATTATTTGGCCAAAGTGATTGCAGATTTTCATAATCATTACATGAGACATGCTTTGTTAAGAGTGTGGAATAGAAACCAATCAAGGTAATGTCCCAAGACGCCCTTGTGGGTGTCATTGCAAGGATCTTTTTATAGGCAGGAGACAACGGCTAAGTAAAGATGGGCAACTTAAAAATTTAATATTTAAAAACTTAAAAATGGGAACAATCTTCTGGAATTTGATCAACAGCACCATAGAATTAAATAAATTAAATAAATATGCAATAAAAATATGCAAGAAATTTACAGTTTTCAATTACTCTTTTATAGGCAAATAACGGTTGCTCTGTGCCTTCAAGTTGTTTGTGACTTCTGGCAACCCTAATGCAGAGAGTTCCAGTACCTCTCAAGACTACAAAGCCCAGGATTCCATAGGTGGCAGCCATGGTAGTTAAAGTGGAATAATGCAATAGTTGTGTAGTATGGAAAGACCCTATGTTGATTATGCTTGCATTGGAATGGATTTATGGATTTATTTTACATCTTCTGATTCTAACCTGGCATTTAAATTCACATCACCATTAGAACATTTCATTAGTAACTTCACTAAACATCATTTATAGGATTTCATGCTCCCCTTACCGTTTTAATTTTGGTAGAGAAACAAATAGCTGCATTTATTTTGGAAAATCCCATTTCTCACTCACCAAATGAGAATGAGTGAGGTTAGAAACTTGCTCTCATTCTCACACACAAATGGGGGGGGGGGGGAGATACAGGAAACAAAACAGTTACTTTGTAAATATGACCAAAAGTTAAAACACTCCCAGCCTGACATCAACAATACCTCATTAGAAGAACTGGAATCTTTTATTCACGATAAATGCTATGTCTAAGAAACCAAAACCAACAAGAAGAATTATTGTTATTCTCAGTCAGAAATATTTAGGAGAAACAGGTAGTTCAGGAGTGATACTGGCACTGCTCAGTATTTGCTGTTTTTCCATAAGGGTGACACCATTTTGCTGCTGTTCAGCAACCCTGCTCTTTCTAAAGGCCTTCATTATTTCTTTCCATTTCTCAGGATGTACTCTGTGAAAGATAGATAGATAGATAGATAGATAGATAGATAGATAAATATCTTGAAACAAAGACTGAGAAGAAATCCACACCAAGTTGCAGCACATTAAAAATAAAACTACACCCTTTGTTATACAGAAACTGACAATAGCCTAAAGGAAGGCCATCACAAGACTTAGTTTAAAATGTTGCTGCACATTGCCTGAGCATTACCGCACACAGAACTGTATGTGCTGCCTAGCAGCAAGGGCTGCATTTCAGCAGCACATATTTATCACTCCCCCATGATAAGGCTCACTGCTGTTTTATATCTGTAACAGAATATCATATCATTCAACCCCATAGCAAATGATGGTGGCCATTCCACCACTTGTGTGACACCTATGCATTGTTCTATCAGTTTGTCACTTCCATCTCTTCACTTTCTTCCTCTGTGGCCCCATCAGTTGTGTGTATGTGTGTGTGCACGCGCATACACCTTCAAGACACCTGTAGACTTATGGTGACCCCATTAATTTCTTAGGGTCTTCTTAGGCAAGGAATACTCAGAAGGGCATTTGCCAGCTCCTTCTTCTGATACATAGCCTCCAACACCTGGTATTTGTTGGTGGTTTCCCATCCAATATTAGCCAGATCTGACCTTGATTAGCTTCCAAGATCAAAGAGGGTCTGGTGCTGCATCTGTTGCCATTCCTCTAATTTATTTATTTATCTATCTATCTATCTATCTATCTATCTATCTATCTATCTATCTTAGTTTTCTCTTCCTACCTCCCCCCCCCAATACTGTAGTTTCCTTTCCTCCAACATGCTCACACTGCACCAGAAGCTAGTGGGCTCCTCTTCCTCCTCCTTTGCTCCTTCCTCTCTTTCCTGATGAAGCCTAAGCTGGTGGGCACAACGTAGGTATCAATATCCTCCAATCCATATTGCTGTCCAGAAAATGCCATCAAAATTGCATTGAAATTCATTTGATAAGAAACATACTTTTTCTTCTGGTTTCAGTTAAAAAAAAAGAAAAAGAATAATGTAATCAACATTATTTGTATTAACATGTAGGTTTCAATCTCTAGGAAACACATGGTGTTCAAGTTGTAGACTAAATAAGCAGTTAGAGTCACATAGCTCATAATAATGTTTTAGTATAGCCTTTAATCCATTATTCTTTCTCATGCAGTAAAAATGCCACATGTGTAACAGTTAGAAATAACACTTCATAGATTATGTGGTATGTTTCCTTATGGTACCAATACGAGACATGTTGCTTATTATTCTTCATTTTCCAAATAGATGCTCTATGCTGAAAGATATGCAATACCAACCTGAAGAAATTTTCTCTTATTCTATTTAAACTTTCTCGGCTCCCCTCAGACTGTTTCATGTAAGGAAGAATACGTAAATAATAACCACTTCAGATAAAATCTGATGAGAATTATGGCTAAACATGAGAGATGGGAGAAAATTTTATTCTATTTTCCAAATTAACACAAAATTACCAGAACTGCTCTTTGAAAGGAGTTGTCTTTTGGTATTCAAATTTACCTGGATTTTGGAATGATCTTACCTCAACCAACCAAAACTGTGCACAAAAAAAGAGTGTATATTAGTGGAAGAAAAAACAAGAAGAACAAAAACAATAAACAAAGGAAAACACTTAAAAGGAATATATCAGGGGCAGAAGTACAAACAAAAATGTGTATGTTAGAAGGAATAGCTACAGAAATCTACACAAATTTATACAAGGGCCAAATATAAACTCATGCAAAAATGGGACAAAATGCACCGAAAGCTAGAAGAATAGTAATCTGAGGCCCATAATTATTTTAGGAAAGGAAACAATAGAAATATGTGCTACAGCCCTACCTCAGTCTCCTCCCACAATAATTCTTTCATACTGTTTACAAGGGAGATGTGAATAAAAAATGAAGCCATGTTCCACTGAACACTGTTAAGCTGCTCTATACAAGCAGGCATCCTGCCTTGTGGATTTTCAGATCACATGGAGCTATGTAACCACATTTACTTGAATGGTTTACATTTTCTCCTCAGATCTTCCTGTTAAACATAGGGGAAATGTGAGTGGAGGGGACAGACCATTAACACATATCCTTGCTACCTCTAGGGATATAAATATTGAACACATGAATAGGACTTGAGAAAAACCAGTGACAAATTCACACATTTCTAGTGAGTAATCTCCTGGAGGAATTCCATTACATTTATAGATCTTTATTTGGCTTTCCTCAAATGTTCAGCCAGGAGAGATCCTCCTTCACAAATCTGCCTTGAACTTTATCATAGGCAGGTTTCTTGGGGAGGGCAGGACAGGGGGGCAACTGTAAGCTGGAAGTTGAGTATAATCTGCTCCTAGGATTTGTAATGTTTGTGGCCATTACATGATCCAGGTCTCATTTGTTTGATTGTCCTATAGTGTTAATTGTCCACCCAGGTTTTCTATTAGATGTCTGGGAAGGTTAGAACATTTAATCTGAAGCTTTGGACAGGGATTACAGAACACTAGTACCTGCATTTTTCAAGTATTTAATAAATCTGCCTTATTACTCTGAAGAACTCTTGGCCTCTAAACACAAGATGATCTATAGATCAAAGAGATAGGATCCATTTTCTAGCTCTGGCATAGATCCACTGGCCAATGTTGGCCTTTGGAATATGAACTACAGGAACTGTAAAATGAACAATTTGGTCTCTTGCTCCCTGGCACTTTAATCTCCAGACTGTTACTGAGCTTTGAAATGGTTGTGGAGCTTCCTACAACTGCTCATCCACTCTGTTTCAATCTGTTTAGTACCAGAGTCAATGGAACTCCAAACACATCTACTGTATTCTCTGCTATTTTCACTGATAGAGACATTTTATTTCACAGGTTCAAGAAGATAGCTCTCTCTCTCTCTCTATACACACACACACACACACACACACACATATATATATATTATATTATATATTATATATATATATATATATATAAAAAAAAAAAAGCAAAGAGGGCAACAGACTGACTTATCCACATATGGTACGTTTGACAGTACTGCAGTGCTGTAAGGATGGCAGATGGTGTAATTACATGTTTCTGAATGAGGAAGTAACCTTTTCTTAACACGCACGTACACGCGCACACACACACACACACACATGTTCACAAGATAAATGAAATATGCTGGGATTTGAAAGAAATCCCTATAAATAATGGCTTCTGGAAGGAACTCTTTTGAAATATCACTGTACAACATGCAGTAACTGATGTACTAGCTTAGTTTCAGATTGTGTAAAAAAGGGTCAATTCTCAATACAGACCATGGGTTATGTGTCTGTGTGTATTAGTCTTTGACATCTAGAAGAAAGGATCATACAGAGAGAGGCCAACACTGCCTTGGAAGGTGCAGAATTCTGTTCTCCCTCTCTCCCAGCTCTTACCATCACTGGCCATTGGGTCTGATTGCATCCGTCACCATCAGCTCTCAGTGACTTAGTAGAAATGTCTCCTTCCATGAGAGGCTGGTGGATAAGTGATGGAGCCCAAAAAGCATATCGTGTAGAGTGAGAGTAAGCATCTCACTTGGGAGGAGAAAGCAAAGGAGACTCACAGGAACTTAATGTAATTGATTTTCAATGGTCAACACTTTTAAGATTTACTGGGATAGCTGTTCATTGGTGCCCACTGGCAAAAGATAATTAAAATTGGAGCCTAATGATTTCTCGTTACAATACTTTTTATTGCTTGTCTAATTTATTTATTGACTTGAAAAAAAAATAGGGTCTTTGTTGAAATCAGGCAACAGCAATTTCAGTGTTTGTTCTGTGGGATGGAATAGATTAAAACAAGCAAACAAACAAACAAACTATTGGTTTCCCTTCCCAGTGTTTGTTCTGTAGGATGGAATAGCTTAAAACAAGCAAACAAACTATTGGTTTCCCTTCCCAGTGGGTTAGTGAGTTTGTCCATCACCTGACTTTGGACATTTCCGCACTACACTCTTATAGTGCTATTATTCCACTTTCAAGTTCCCGAAGAATTCTGGGGTTTATAGTTTACTGAGGCCAAAGAACTCTCTGGCTGAAAATTCTAAAGGCTCCTCCCAAAACTGCAAACCGCAGGATTCCATTGGATGTTGAAAATGGAATAATAGCACTATAAGAGTGTAGTGCGAAAATGGACTGTATTCTAATTTACATGGCAGCTAGTTTGGGGAAAATGTTTTATGTACAGTCTTTCCATTGCTAACAATTGCATTTTAATCACTGGAGATGGGTTAGAGAATAATAAGAGAAATATGTGATTATGATTTACATTTGAGTTGATAAGTACTAGTTGTGGGTGAATTATGTATGTTTTGCTAGAAGTGGAATGGCTATTCGAGCAAACTCATAATAGTGAAGCTAAGGTCAAGGCTTATTCTTGCTATAAAATGCTAAACCTAGATCCATTCCAATGAGCCACATTTGACAAATATGAAAATCACATTTTCTATTCTCCTTTTTTTTATTCAAAAATTATTAATAAGAGGCATTACACTCATGCCCCACTACTACCTTCCCCACAAAAATAAATGGATGAACATTCAGCAATAAAACTAATATTTATTGGAGATCCTATTGTTAATATTGTAGTTGTAATCTAGTGATGGTTATGTGTGGTAATGTCACAATGATGATGGAAATGTGTGCCTGCATCCACACTGCATGCTGAATAAGGGTTACTATGGTCACCTTCAAATGTGAGAAATAGTTCTCTGTGCTTTCTGTTACCCTGTGAGCCGGGGGTCCCAGGAGGGACACCAAAATGTGCTCAACTAAAGTTGGGGAAAATTAGCTCAGAGCACTGCTTAACGTTACGAGAGGCAGGGTAATGTAGCGAGATCTTGAACCCTATGTCTACGGGGTCGGGTCGAGTCAAGGAGAACACAGAAGTTGAAATAATAAATGATGTTTATTAAATACAAGCAAAACAGTGTATGCAACACACTCATACAAGATAACTAAAGAAAATAAAGGTTGGAGTGGTATAGAGGGATTTTTAGAGGGATTGTTGGTTTGGGTGATACTTCATCTGTCCTGAAGCCCAGAAAAATAGAGAGCGAAACTGGGGTGCGATGTAGCTCAGCACGTGGAGCTGAGAGGAGGCTCACCAAGCAAAGCGGCAGCAAGGTGGGATGAAACTCGGGAGCGTTCTGAGGAAGGTCTCGGAATCAAGGGTTTTTATAAGGAGAATTGTGACTGCAGGCTATGCTGTACTTGGGGGAAAACAATAGATTTGCAGTTGGAGACAAAGCCTCCAAAAGGTCAGAATCTGAATGATTGAGTTATCGTAGCAGTTCTCAATAGAGTAGCCAGTATGCAAACGCAGAGTACTTGGGTATTGTATAGTTTACCCATCAAGCTGCCAGTGCGGGGCAGAGGCTCTTTTGTAAGTGGCGTGCATACTTAATTAGAGCACTTGCCTGGAGGTCTCCTAAAGTAGTGAGTCAGCTATTTCTGGCCTGCCTGTATTGTAGTTTGAATATTACGGCTACTAATGGCCGAGCTTGTTTACGTGCTTGTCTGGTGGCCTAACAAGCACGTGGAAAGGAATAGAGAAGTGCAGCTGAATTGTGATATCAAGGGATATCTTTAATATCCCCAAAGCTCGGACTAGCCAGGGCAGTAACATTTTGTTCCATACTTTCAAGGACTGCATGTATGAGAATCTCGTCCATGGAATCTTTGCCCTAGAAAGGTGTTGATCAGATGGAAATGATTCACACAGTCAGCTCTTACCAGTTGTGATAGCATTTCACAAAAAATTATTTCCATGTAATATGTGTGTGTCTGTTGTGGGGTGTAGTGGTTTGGGCATTGGACTGCATCCTTGGAGAAAAGTGTTTGATTCCTCACTCAGCCCTAGAAACTCTCCGGATGACCTTCGGTATGTCATACACTCTCAGCCTCAGAAAATTCTGTGATAGGTTTGCCTTAGGGTCACCATAAGTTGAAAATGACTTGAGGAAACACAACAACCAAAAACATGCATGTGTGTCCATGAGGAGTAGGGGTGCAAATTTTTATTTCATTCCACCATGCAGGAACAAATAGTTTCAAAAGCTTCCTCCCTGATGGATGAGATTATGAGAATTCATACATAAATGTGATAAGTTGTTTTGGAGGGGAAGGATATAGGGTTTTTGCTAAAAAAAAAAAAAAGTGTAAAAATTGGTTTGCAGGGAAAAAATGCAAATTTGTTTGCACAAAAAAATTTTTTTTCCACAAAAATGTCTTCAATACTTATGTGGTGAGACATCCTTTCTTGTCAAGGACAAGAAAATTTTTAAGCATTCTTCATTTCCCTAGTGATGATGCACCGAGAAGAGAAGAAAAAGGAAGAAGGAAGGGAAAACATTAGGGTGGCTTCATAGTACATGAGCCAAAAGAAGTCCTAAAAAGAAGAGAAAATGCACTGCTCCCGCAAAAAAAGTCCACACACACACACATACACACAAACACACACACCAATGGATTTGGATCATAGCATCATAGAATCATAGAAATGTAGAGTTGGAAGAGACCACACGGGCCATCCAGTCCAACCCCCTGCCATGCAGGAACACCCTCAAAGCATTCCCGACAGATGGCCTTCCAGCCTCTGCTTAAAAACCTCCAAAGAAGGAGACTCCACTACACTTCGAGGCAGCATATTCCACTGCCGGAGAGCCCTGACTGTCAGGAAGTTCTTCCTGAGGTTCAGGTGGAATCTCCTTTCCTGCAGCTTGAATCCATTGCTCCTTGTTCTGGTCTCTGGAGTGGCAGAAAACAAGCCCTCTCGTTCCTCTACATGGCATCCCTTCAAATATTTAAACATGGCTATCATGTCCCCTCTTAACTTTCTCTTCTGCAGACTGAACATACCCAGCTCTCTATCCTCATAGGGCATGGCTTCCAGGCAACTCACCATTTTGGTTGCCCTCCTCTGGACCTGCTCTGGCCTGACCATGTCCTTCTTGATTTGGGGTGGCCAGAACTGGACACAGTATTCAAGATGAGGTCTAACCAAAGCAGAGTAGAGTGGTACCAGTACCTCCCTCGATCCAGACACCATACTCCTATTGATGCAGCCGAGAATTGCGTTGGCTTTCTTGGCTGCCGCATCACACTGCTGACTCATGTTCAGCTTGTGGTCTATTAAAACTCCTAGATCCCTTTCACACGTACTGCCGTTCAGCCACGTGTCCCCCATCCTATATTTCTGTATTCCATTTTTTCTACCTAAGTGTAGGACTTTATATTTCTCTCTGTTGAATTTCATTTTGTTAGCTTTGGCCCAGCTCTCCAATCTATCCAGGTCATTTTGAATTTTGATCCTGTCCTCTGGCATATTAGCAACCCCTCCCAATTTGGTGTCATCTGCAAATTTGATGAGCATGCCCTCTATTCCTTCATCCAAGTTGTTGATGAAGATATTGAACAGCACTGGGCCCAGGACAGAACCCTATGGCACCCCTCTAGTCTCTTCTCTCCAGGATGAAAAGCAGCCATTCGTGATCACCCTTTGGGTTCGGTTGGTCAACCAATTACAAATTCAACTAACAGTAGCCCTGTCCAGCCCACATTTTACTAGCTTCTTTGCAAGAATGTCATGTGGAACTTTGTCAAAGGCCTTACTGAAATCGAGAAATGCTACATCCACAGCATTCCCTTCATCTATCAAGCTAGTAACTCTATCATAAAAAGAGATAAGAGTAGTCTGGCATGACTTATTTTTGAGAAATCCATGTTGACTTCTCGTGATTACCGCGTTGCTTTCTAAGTGATTAGAAACTGACTGCTTAATGATCTGCTCCAGAATCTTTCCGGGTACTGATATCAGGCTGACAGGGCGATAATTATTTGGGTCCTCTTTTTTCCCCTTCTTGAAGATGGGGACAACATTTGCCCTCTTCCAGTCTGCTGGAACTTCTCCTGTCCTCCAAGATTTCTCAAAGATTACAGCAAGCGGTTCCGAAATGACCTCTGCCAGTTCTTTTAATATCTTAGGATGCAATTCATCTGGCGCTGGAGACTTGAATTCATCCAGTGTGGTCAGGTATTCCTGTACCACCTCTCTACCTATTATGTGCCTCATTTCCCCTGCTTCCTCACCTGCTTCCCAACTGCCAGGTTGTGTGCTTGTATCCTTCTGGGAAAAAACTGAGGCAAAGAAGGTATTAAGTAGTTCTGCCTTTTCTCTTCCCCCTGTTAGTAATTCGCTATCTTCTCTGCGCAGTGACTCTATTGTCTCCTTCTTTTTCCTTTTGCTACGGACATATTTAAAAAAGCCCTTTTTATTGTTTTTGATGTCTCTGGCCAGCCTAAGTTCGTTCTGTGCTTTAGCCTTTCTGACCTCCTCCCTACTTCTCCTAGCTACTTGCTTAAATTCTTCTTTGGTGGTTTCCCCCTTCTTCCATTTCCTGTACATGTTTCTCTTACCACTTAGCTCAACTGAGAGTTCTTTAGTCAACAATTCTGGTTTCTTCAGATGCCTTCCATTTTTCCTCCTTATTGGCACAGTTTTAGACTGTGCCTTCAGTATTTCCCTTTTAAGGAACTCCCATGCCTCCTGAACTCCTTTCCCTTTCACTATTCTTGACCATGGAATTCCAGCTAGCAGCTCCCTAAGTTTACAGAAGTCCGCTTTTTTCAAATCTAAGATGAGTGTCTGGCTACACTTATCTTCTCCTTCCCACTGAATGCCAAATTCCAATAGGGCATGGTCACTCCCCCCTAAAGATCCAACCACTTCTACCTCATTAACAAGGTCATCCCTATTGGTCAGGATCAGATCTAGAATATTTGATCCCCTTGTGGCCTCTTCTACCTTCTGGACCATGAAACTGTCTGCAAGACAAGCAAGAAACTTGCTGGACCTTGCTGTCTTGGCAGAGTTTGACTGCCAACATATATCCGGGTAAATGAAATCTCCTATTATTACTATATCTCTCCTTTTTGAATGTGCAGTCATTTGGTTGAGGAAGGCATCATCAAAGTCCTCAGTCTGGGTTGGAGGTCTGTAGTAAACCCCCACCAGAATATCCCTATTGTTTCTCGCTCCCTTAATTCTTACCCAGATGCTCTTGACCTGGCTTTCTGGCTTTAAGTCACGGATCTCTTCACAGGTGAAAACATCCTTGACAAACAAGGCTCCTCCTCCTCCTTTCTTGTTTGGTCTATTTTTACAAAATAGGCTATACCCCTCTATTCCTACATTCCAGTCATGAGACTCATCCCACCAGGTCTCAGTGATGCCTATCAAATCGTATTTATTTTGTTGTACTAGGATGCACATCTGGAATTAATTACTATGTTTTCAATAGAAATGGAATATATCTCATTAGACTGGATAAGATTACAACCTGGTAGCTTGTGTGTCTGTCTAGTTGGCAGTCCTGGTACTGACTGATGATAACAATTTCAAAGTTGTTGCTCTTTCTTCTAGTAATTCTAACAGAAGTCCTGTTCATTCCTACCTGAATGCAATGGGATTGACTTCTCTATGGACACATCGAGCATTAAACTGAAAAAAATGGATTTATACAAGTTGTTGTTGTGTGCCTTCAAGCGTTTCTGACTTATGGTGATCCTAAGGTGAACCTATCATGGTTTTTTTTTTCTGGAGCTGAGCCTGTGTGATCTGCACAAGATCACACAGTGGATTTCAATGGTCAAGCAGGGAATTGAACCCTGGGTCATAGTCAAACACTCAAACCACCATAGCACACTGGCTGTCTTGTTACCCTGAAAATTGGGGGTATCTCGAGGACATCCACACAGACTTCAAATTAAGGGAATTAACAGAGACACTCAAAACTTGGGAGTAGGTCAGGGCAAGGGATCTTTAACCCTATGTCTATGAGGTCAGAACCACGCAAGAGTCAGAGGAACAGTCTAAAGTAAATTTATTAAAACTAACAAAGAAGATCACAACACACGTTAACAAATAATCCTACAATCACACAAGGGCTACAGAAATGAAGTTGGAAACAAGAGGTAGTTGGGGAGAGAGGGCATATGGATCTTAGGTCCTTTCCAGACGTGGGGTGGGGGGAACGACGGAACATGCTAGTCACCAGATTTTAACTTCGTCCGGGCGAGTCCGTCGCAACGAGGAGGAGTGCGAGCTCGTCGCTCCACACTCCTCTGGCATCCTAAATGGCGGCTTCCAGTTGGTGGAGGCTCTCCACCAACCAGAGAAGCTCGCCAGCCGGAAGCCCACCCCCGGCAGATCTGCAGGCACGCACTTGCGCACGCCTGCAAATCTGCTCCAGAGCTGGGCGATGGAGCAGCACGGGGTTGCGCACTCCATGCTTTTTAAAAACCTCTAAAAAGAGGTTTTTAAAAAACATGCCGTGCGACCAGTTCTGGTCACTCCGGAGTGGACTGAAGTATGGAACTACAAAAAGTAATCTGCCCCAATCCACTCTACGGTGCAGAAGACCTCTGTTGGAGGTCGCTCTGCACCGTTTAAATAGCCCGGTGTGGAAAATGCCTTAGTCTAGGCGTCCTGGAAAGGAGAAGATTAGTGAAGGCTCAGTGTAAAGCACCAAGGGGAGACTGGATCCTGGGGCTGGAAGGCTGGAAGCAGCGGGGTTTCACGGCAAGTCGGATACGCGAGTCATGTTTAGCTCTCAGCAGTGTCTGAGAGGCTTAAGTGGGACACCTCGGTAGCAACAAAACGGGCCCTTGTCCGGTCTGGGAGGCTCTCCGAAGAGGCTCAAAAAGTGAGGATTTTTATAGCCAATTTCTGTCCTCAGGCGGTGTATAGGCTAACAAAGTGGTGTTAATGGGCGATGATTGCGGAATATAATGTTAGGCAAATATCATGACCTCTCCTCAGTATTGTTTCTCCCGGGAAAGTCCAGATACATGATAGGATTATCATTCCAAATTGATAGACTTTGATTGTCTATCCTCGCAAAGTTCATCAGCGTGGCTTGGGGCTGAGGCAACCTTTTTGTTAAACAAGGAGAAAGTCTATTGTGGCTGCCTAGAGATACGTGACTGGGAACAATAGGTCGTTGTCCTTTAGCCTAAGGGACGCTGTCTACATTCCCATACAGCAGCAAAGGCGTTGTTGGTCTTGAGAATTTATTTCAAAACCAATTTTTACTTGCAACCGACCTTTGCTAGCCAATATCCAATATGGGGGAAGTCATGCCAGTTTAGGGGCCCTCTCTTAGGGTTACTCTGGGGTGTAACACTCTGTTATATAAGATGTCCCTCAATTAAAGCATGTTCTCAAGTACAGAATTCTCCTCTGAAATGAAGGTATGTTTAAATTGCACATGCTAGCATCCTAAAAGTCATTTAAAAAGTAGAAGGAATGTATGAATCTAAAGGGTACCATCTGGTTAATCTCTTAATTTAGGCTAAGATGGTGGGAGATGGGTATGATAATGAAACAATCCTATATATGGTTTAACGCAAGTGGAACAGCTGGCTTTCCTCCTCTTTCCTCAATACATTTCCCTTTACTATTTATCCAATTTATATCCCCCTGTGCAGATACGATTGTGTGGAAATACTGCAGTGTGAATCAAGCTATACACCAAAATGCCACAACATACTTCTGTAATTGCAAAGGATGTAGAAAGTCCCTGTAACTGAAGAAAACATTTCAATTTGTCTCTTTTTGTTGTTTAGTTCACACAGAGCTTTCACCATGTAGTCTTGTATTTAAAGAGAGCTGAACTGAGGAAGAGGAGGTGCTAGTTTGTCTGTGTGAACCAGCTCCAACCACAATCTCAGATGCAGTCATTGTAGAAGTAATTTCACAGACGTATTTTTTTTAATGAAATGATGTAAAATGATACTGTATACATTGTGACAAAAGCAGGGGTATTCATAATCCATTTATTTACTGAGGGCCAGGAATATAGCTATGGAATGGATGTATGGGTGGGGGAATGAAGGCATTGTAGCCCACCGAATAAGAATTCTACAACTCCAAATGAAATTTCCCTTCACTCCCTGAATTTCTAACATTGCAGTAACTCAAAACTTCAGTTGAGAATTCAAAAATGGAATGACTACATAATAAATATAGAAATTCCTGTAAATTATTTTCAATGTCTTGCTCTCTGTAAGGGTAGCAGTTTGGGGGGTGAAGGAAAATTTCATGGGGTCAGAATTTGCCACCTTCTCCATAATGACATTTCTGCTAATGATGGAGGGAAGAGTTTAAATGGTTTCCTGTACATGTGTCTTGTGTCCAGTGTTGGAAACTGTTTAAATATGAATTCTGAAGCACTGAATTTAGCCATTAATGGAGATCAGATCATGAGGGCAATTAGAACCTTTCAGTTAGTAGATTCCTGGTTTGGATTTAGCACTGTTTCGTATAATCCCCTCACCTCAACTGTCCTATTTAGGTGTTCACCTTACTGGATAGAGGGTTAATGGGTAGTGTATGATCCTGGACAGCCCCATGCAACTGGAACAATTATAGGATCAGAAATACTTCAGTATAAACATTCCAAATATATGGAGGATGTCATGAAAAAAAACCAGGACTGATTTTTTCAAAAGGAAAACAGATGTTGGCAGATGTGACTTGTTTTGTTATTTCCCCCCCTCTCTTTTATATTTAAATCATAGGGCCTTCTTGTAGTGGCATTGGTCCAGCAGCCCTCAGTGAAATACCTTTGAAAATAATCTGTGTTATTATACTAGCATCTTCAGAAAACAATTCAAATAATAGATCAGGGAGTGTTACTACAACTTGGCATGTTTTGAAAGTTGTTTGGTCTTCCTGCAGGTTTCTTTTCCCTCTATGACAAGAAGGCTTAAAGGAAGCAGAAAATGTTTGTTTTAAAAGGTACCATATAAACAGAGAACTCATCCGTTCTGTCTAAAGAGCCCTTATTAATGTGGCGGCTTCATGGCCGGAGTACATGCATATGTCATATTATATGACAGGGCATTGTTTGCTGAACAGCCTTCTGGGTTCAGACAGATGTCACTTCAAATAATCAGGCTTCCAGGGCTAGCACAAACAATTCTTTTTGACGTTAGGTCTGTGGTCAGGAAGTCAGCCTATTAATGCATGCTTTCAAATATTTTCTTATTATTTGCTATTCATGCAGGGTTACTTATTCTGTTCTGCACTGTTTTTCAAAGGCTTGCTATTCCAGCTGCCATTGTTTGGAATGCATTGAAAATAACATTTTTTCCCCCCTAAGGTTTTATTTCTTACAGGTGGGTTCTCTTCCCACCTGGTGACAAAAATCCTCTGATGCAGAGTACAGATGTACACAATACTGATATTTTTTTCCTCATCATCAATGACAAAAGGTCTCTTGACACATTGAGACTTCCCACTGAGAAAATGGCAAACAGCTGCAAAGTCTTATTTTAATTTGTAACTTGGGACTTGTGAAAAATTTGTTCACAGAAAAAGCCTCATTTTGGCATAGAAACTTGGGTTTTGTGCGCAAAAAATGTGAGAAGAAATGTGCAAAACCAGACTGTTTTGTTTGAAGAAATGCTGATTTTTGCACAAAAAAAAAAAAAAACAACTTTTTGTTTGGGGGGGGGGATTCATTTGTTTCCCACAAAAAGAATTCCTGGAAAGCAAAATGAATGAATGAATGAATGAATGAATTCACAAAAACCTCTGATAAGCTTTACAGTGTTAAAATGAAATGAAATAAACAATGTTTGTACATTAAAATGAAAGAAATGAAGGTTTGGGCCCTAGCACTGAGATGCTGAATGAACAGATGCTTCAAAATTGTCTTCAAAGCAGAATAATAAGAAGAAAAAACTTACTTGCATGTTGTTTGCTTGCTGTTTCAACATATGCCTTCCCATCTGATCATTGTTAAGTGAACTAATAATTCATGGTCTGCAGAAGAGAGCCATCTTACCCTTCATTTGGGAATGAGGCCCCTCCCCACTATTGCTGAGAGAACTGGCTATCACTGATCAGCTGAACAGGGAATTGGCTCTATGTTGGGAGAAAATGAAAACCGTATCATCTTTGGCAATGATGGTTTTCCATCTGCATAGCAAAGTGTCCTTTTGAAAATTGTGGTCCTCTGGTATCTTCCAGGATCTTGTGGCAAGCATGCATGTACTCATAAACATCTGTATGGAAGGAATGACTTCCAATCACACCTGAGTAAGAAAAGCACTTGCCCTAGAGAGAAATAAGGATCTCTGGGACCAGGAAAAAAAAAAGGAAAAACTCTCTGTGTTTGTTGATCTACTTTGATGAATGAGCACGAAAGACTGTAGTTTGAAAAACTGGAGGATTTATTGGTGTCCTTTAGCTTCTTCTAATTCTGTTTGTTCAAGCTCCTTCTATTTGTTTGCCTGATTTGTATTTATAATCAGTCTTTGCATTATGTACAGCAATTATACATGAATGACAAATGCCCTTTAGATCAACGTTGGATAGAAGATAGATTAGGATTTACTGATAATTCTCTGGGTGATTCACTGTGGATTGGTAAGCACTGAAGGTGACCAGCTGCTTAACAGCATGAAAGTTCAAGGCATTGTGTGTGGTGTTGTTTCCCATACTGAGAACTTATGCCTACTCATTTTCTTCTTAAATTGGGCTGCTGAAAGGCAAAAAGCTTGGGGAGAGGGGAGAAGACTAGGCATAGGATTCTGCATGAAAAGATTGTGAGCTTAGTTCTTATCTTAGGCTTCCCATGTGCTCAAAAGGGCCTGTTCGTTATGTCTAAGTATAGATCCCACTGAACTGCACTGGATTGCATCAGGTTCCTATTGTTGGATTTTTAGAGTAATACTAAATAGTGAGGTAGGTGGCACAAGCTTAAAGCCTGCCCAGTCCTGCTTTGGTCAGACCTCTTTACTTCTAGAATCTAAACTGGGAGGGAGATAAGATATTGTTGGACTGTAACTTTCAGCATTCTTTAACACTAACTATAATGGCCAGGGTTACTGTCAGTTACAGACCAATAATATCTGGAAGGCTATATGGTTCCCATCTTTTCTATGGATTTAAGTAATTGGTGGCATAATCCCGTATATTTCTCTCCAGAAGTGACATCTATGAGCATCCACTGACCATAGTCCCAGGTAGATGGATGTAATTAGGGTGGGCAAATCTTCACTCTAGATGAGGTTGGACTGATACCCCCAGACAACAACATCTCAAGGGTCACAAAATTCCCAATCCTGTGATACAGAATTCTAGTTTTTGCTCACCCATGTTTTAGGATCTGTAAGATAATCTTTTTCAATTTCAGCGCTGGCTATTATTATTATTTTTCTCCCTCTTTTTCTACTGCTAAACTCTGGGCTCATCTTTCTTACTCATAGGAAATATTAGGAAGAATTGTACAGGTCACAGAAGGTGGCACATACCACTATGCTTTTCAGGCTACAAGTCCTGGTTTTTCTTCTACAAGCACACATGTGCACATGTATGTGCACACATACAAAGTAGCTCCCACCAGACATTTGCTGTCAGATAAAATGATGGCATTGGAATTGTCACTAGCAGCTAAGTAGTTTTCTCTCTCTCTCTCTCTCTCTTTTTTTTTTTTGCAAGAAGCAGGATTGTGCAAGGAGTCCTATCACTTAGGAGGATAGAATCCACCAGAAGCTGTAGCTGATCCTACACTTCCACCACTATTGCTCTTCTCACTGATTCTCCCAGCCTCGTCTCCCTGTCAGTTCCTAATCTCAAATATCTCATTCTCATAAGTACATCCTCAGAGCAAAACATTCTTGGTTCAGGGATCATGGAGCCTGTCTATGCCACCACAGCACAAACAATTGCCCTGACTACCCAAAACACAGGGACTCCAACCATCCTACAGTACTTCTGAAAATTCTGGCTGGAGAATGCTAGAGGACAGTGTGATGAAAGTTGTGCTCTGCGTTTACTGGTTTGGTGAAAACTCTCCCACGCACTAAGTCTCTGCCTCTGCAGAACCTTACAAGCTATAGCAGAGCTTTCCAAACTTTTCATGTTGGTGACACATTTTTTAGACATGCATCATTTCATGACACATTAATTCAGTTTTACTAGTAAATTGCAGGTTAAACTAATCTCTTATAAGAGATACAGATACATACATAAATTGTAATAACAAAATTTATGGGGACACAACATATCTCCCTTTCACATATTTTTAAAAATATATGATTTATAAATAATAACATACTTTTTCAAGATTGTAGGCTACATACCTACACACCAGTTGACACGCCAGTGTGTCAGGGCACATCATTTGGAAAGCCCTGGACTATAGGTTTTAAAAATGGAAAATTAACCAGAGAAGCTCCAAAAAAAAAAAAAAAAAAAGTAAAGGAAAGGAAAGGAAAGGAAAGGAAGGAAAGGAAACAAAAAGAAATCAGGTTTAAGATAAACTGATTTTGAAGCACCATTATTTCAGAACAGAAATACAGGCAGAAAAACAGTAGCAGAACTCAATAGAATGAGCTGTTTCTCAAAAGAAAGTAGGAGGAGAATGGCAGAGGTGCTAAAAACCTTATTCCTGACCAAACTATGGAAGATAAAGGCCTGCAGCTAATGTCAAGGGCCTGCAGACTAAGGTATTCACATGGATTCTCTCACCCACCAATGGGAAGAAGAGACCAGTTTTCTGAGGGGTTTAAGATCAGCAGCAAGCCCTTCCAGGCTCTTTCAGATCTGTCTTCATTAAGGTCCTTTTCGCACAGCATTTGCCATGTGAAAGGGCCTCTAGAGTGTTGCACAATTGTGAGAAGCGTTTCAGACAATGTCTTTGCAACGGTGCGATGCTGCCAGGGCCGGCAGCCGCCGATCGTGCACTATTTCATTTTCGGCTTATAGCCGAAAATGGTGCACGATCACGCATCACTCTAGGGCCCTGAGTGCACTTACTGTGCACGCAGAGCCTCCGGAGCTGTGGCGCTCGCACTTCCTCCCCCAGCGCAGCCGGGGAAAATGCCCAGCTGCACTGCAGAAGGAAGAGGAGGAGCCCTCATCTTGCCTGCTGGCTGGCAGGCAGCAGCAGCTGCGGAGCCAAAGCAGCGGGGATGTGAGAGCCTCTCGCAAGAGGCTGCTTGCATGATCCCCGCACCCCAGCACCAAGAAAAGGTAAGTTGCGGAAAAGGCCTCCCTCTCTCCTCTGGCATTCTTCCAGGTTCCCTCTTTCAGCCTTTTTCTATCTAGGGTGCGGGTCTGCAACTCTGCATCTACAAGCAGTCTCTCTCTCTCTCTCTGTTTCACCCTTTCCTAGCTTTGATAATGTCACCTGGATTCAAGAGAATTTCTTCTGGGAGGGGCTAACATGACCTTACTGCTATACTCTGGGGGCTCAAAAGTTTGGATTTGAATATAACCTCTGCTCCTTATCCCCTGGGTACTACTAATGACTCTTAAGTATTCTGAAGAGATGCAAATATTAGACTTTGCACGTATAGGACAAAGAGAGTCCAATAGATCCATTTGTTCTTTTTCAAATCCAGATGAGATTTCCCAACATATTTGGACAATGCACATTACCTTACAATGGGAATTATAGTAGTCTGAACCAATTTTGCAAGGCTTCCATTCATTGGAAGTGAACAAATCAGTTAGGTACTGATTGTTCTCCCAAACAAATCAAGAAGCCATTTCCTTGTCAGCAGGAGGAAGGGTTTCAAGTATGTTGTACATTTTAACCTCAGTTTTATCATCAGAATAATACCTGCTGGATTCCATGGGCATTGTAGTAAATTGGTCCCATTTCACTCCCATACTTTCGACCTGGAGAGAAATCTACAAAAAGAATAGTAATTGCATGCCATGCTAAAAGACATGAGAGGAATTTCTTATAGACTGTCTATTCTTAGCTTTTTTAAACTTCTCCACCCACAGCATATGATCTATTTTGTTTGTTTTAGCTCATGACATATATTCCCTATGTAGTTCACTAAGGTTGCAAAGTGAAAATGTCAGAACTAAGAACTATAGCTACAACATTGTCTCCCTTGCTCTATAAAGCCTGCTTGCTTGCTTTCTTGCCACATTTAGATTTTATTCTCAGTGTTCTATGTTAAGGTATAAAGGATCGTCATTGAATATATGACTGCATAGAATTACAGTGGCATAGTGTATGCTCAGGACTATAGCTAAGGGGGACAAGAATTCTCCCAAACAAGAATTCTCCATGCCATGATTCTCCCCCCGCCCTTGAATCCCTGAATTGCTAGCATTTCAGGAAATTGAAAATTTGGTTGAACGTTTAGAAATGCAGTGTAAGCAGCCAAACAAAAGAGTTAGGCAAAGTTATCAAGAAAATGTGAACACAGCAAGTCTTTGCGATGTTAGAAATTTGGGGACTGAAAGAAAATTTCATTTCAGAATTCCTATTTGGAAAGGCGCAATCCTTGTATTTCCTTCTCTCCCTGTACTGACCCTGTATATGTTTATGATAGACACTTCCAATTAATTGTGCTGTAACCACTAGTTTAAACTTACTGAACAAATTTGTTGGGAAAAATGTGAGCTGGATTTTAGTTTCTGAACTACATTTTAAAATGTTGCTGACTGAGATCCCTTGTGAAAACAAGGAGGTGAACACTACAGAGGCAGAGTATATTAGCTCATGGTTTCCAACTGCAGTGTTTGCACTTCTGCTGGGAAAAAAAGGGCTCCTGCTTGCAGGCTGTTTTTAACAAGACAACAAAGGAAACCAGCCATGTGCTGCAAATAAATAAATCTGCATATCATAACATCCAGCTAAAGCTCTTATCCAACAAAGAGTTGTGTCGGCTTCCTAAAAGTCATACAAAAGAACATCGCGTCTTAATAACCATCAGCTGGGTGCTAGAAGTCATCTGTTTATCTTTTAGCCCTATTTTAGGTTAGGTTAGTTTTCTTTAGTTAGACTTTAGACTTTTTAGATATAGATTAAATATTTTCTCTTATTTCTTCGTGTTTGTTATCTTTGTATGTTGTGTGGTTTTTATATTCTTTTATGTGTTGTTTTATATATTCAGATTTGGTGTCTTAATAAAAATGTTATGCACATACACACACACACATACAACAAGGCTAGACTCAAGCCATCTGCCAGACCACCAGACTTCAGTAATTTGTGCTAGCTCTCTCTGCCCATTGGCCCTTTCAGTCATGGCTAATTTGTGGGAAAATTCTCGCACTGGTTCTGTTTTTGTTTTGTTTTTTGTTTTTTTGTTTTCACTCAAATGGAGAAGCCATCCTGTTTTCATGTTTTGCACAGTTCCTAGCTTCTAGGTCAAGGGAAAGCACTTCTATTCAGTGAATTGGTTTATATAAACGTAATGTGTAGCATAGCCAGGTGACAGCCAAGATAAAACTCCCACTTTTGAAATAGCTACTCAGCCATAGAAGAGGATACAGATCTGCTTCTCCTGTCTTTTAAATATGCATATACAGGCAGTTGTCAAATCCTGCTGCACTTAATCAAGCCAAATAATGCACAAATGGAGAATGGACCTGGTAGATTAGTATACACATTCCAATAGGGTCAAAGCGCTGCAAAAGGATGACAGATAACTTCTCCTATGT
Source organism: Cyclura pinguis (assembly GCA_030412105.1). Taxonomy (NCBI): domain Eukaryota; kingdom Metazoa; phylum Chordata; class Lepidosauria; order Squamata; family Iguanidae; genus Cyclura; species Cyclura pinguis. The sequence goes on from CM059602.1 coordinate 163,840,588, forward strand.
TAGCATATATGTGTGTGCACATCCAGTATCTGGCAATTTTTCTTTATATTTGCAAATAAGAGTTTGCTTCCAACCATCTCTAGCTTCTATGGTCTTTATCATTCCTCAGAGCAGCTGTGGATGGTAGGACAGATTCAGAAGCATAGGCTTAAGAAAAGAACAATAAGTCATAAAAGGTCAACACCTTTTGTATTTTTCTTTAAAAATCTTATTATTAATATCTTAATAAATTTGTTCCAAATGAGCCTTCCCCCACCCCCATTTGGTAATGGTTTGCTCCAAGTCACTGCTATTGCAGAATCATCTCATACATTAAGTACTATTTTAAAAAAAGAAGAGGGAATTTAGTCATATGTCACATCCCTGAGTTTAAGCATTGTTGACTAATTTGAAACTTCCCAAAAGAGCAAAAGTGTTTGATATGTGCACCTCCAGAAATAAAGACAGCATCACGCACAGCTCATCATTAGCATTAAATTTATGTATGACATCATTTATGCTGCTAAATTTAATCTTACCAACAGAAAAGACAAGCTATGTAAACATCTCACTTTTTTCCATACAGCAAAAATAGAATTCACACACTCCCTACCATCTATTCTAAGGCCAGTAAGTATTTTCAAATGGAGACATTTGTAAATATCAACAGCAGAGACAGGGTTAAGTACTGTCAACATCTTTTATACGTTTGGGAACAATAGTCCAGGTGGGTTTACTATAAAGGTCTGCTTTTCCAGTTCTACAAATCTGTTTTGCTATTAGTTTATGTATATGGCACGAGATCTTATAGATTGGTTACAAACCACATCATCTTCTCATGTTGACACTGCAGCCTTCTAGTGAACTGTGTATCTGTATACCTAAAGTGATGATAAAGACAATGTTCACCTGCCAGAAGGTGAAAACAGGTATGAGGAAAGTCGGAACTGGTGAGAAACAGTGTGTGCTGTATAACATTTCTGAACCTTACTAATTATTTGAAGAGAAAAGGTTTCATGAAATGGCTCTCACATAACTTTCTTTTACTGAGATGTTTCCCTTTTTTTCTAACACAAAGTGAAGCCTTGCTTTCCTTCACTCACATATAAGCCATTTTTATTTATTTCACCAAAATATTGACCAATTGCATTAATTTGTCTAGATGTAACTGAAAATGTTTGGAAGTGCTCATGGTCACCATGACTAAGCTGTAGGCAAAAGACATAATTATGAAAGACTGCTTTACCTCACTCCTGAATGCATTATTTTAAGAGTTTAGACCCTACAAGATGGGAACAAAATAAGGAATAAGATACATGGAATACAAAGCAGGGGATCAAATTTTGTTTGGGACATAAGCATGCATAACTATGCTTTATGTGTGCTGTGTAATGAAATTCAATAAAATAAGACATATGTTAACTTGCTTTTTTCAAGTGTGGGGTTGCAGTGGGAATGTAGCATAATTTCTTTGTCTCACTATTATCCCCTCATTTTAAATAAGTCTGGGGAAATGATGCCTACAATGTGCTTTAAAAGAAGGAGGAAGAGGAGTGGTGTTTGTTTCCACATGAATGTGAAGAGCTATGGAATTAAATTACCATTAAGCATTTTTCAATAGTTTACCATGCATTGTCTGCAGAAATACTTGGGAGAGGTATGTTGAAACTGCACTTTAATGGGAAAAGATGGCTGTTAAAGAGGAATTGGTCAAAGATACATTTTCCATGCCTGTCTGTAATTTTCGTTGAATGAAAAATGAGTTTATTTTGAAATGTAGATTTCTGTGTCCTTGTATATTCATTGCAAGTTTCAAGTCCTGCTTTTTTTTTTCTTTCCTTAAGAGGTCGAAAATTTAGAGACCTATTTAGAAGAAAATATTCTTTATAAAGAGAAGCTATTGGAATCTCAGGGAATTCCAACACAGGAGAAAATGATAGAGCAATGGCAAGCACTGTGGAATGTTCTATGGACAAAATATGAGGTGTCTCCCAAGTGTGATCAACAGTGAATGACCAAGATGGGTCTTCTCTAGACATATTCTTTCTAAGACTGCAGCTGTATTCATGTTTTGAATTTCTGCTTCAAGAAGTGCTGGAACTGATTGGAAATGTATTGTTGGAAGAGTGAGAGGATTAATTTTGAGGAGTGAGAGGATTTAATTTTGTTGAAAGTAATTCCAGTGGGGTTAGATTATGTGTGGTTCTGTACACAGAAACAGCAACTACAATGAAACACCTTCTTTCCTTTGTGATGAAGAATAACTTTTTTGCCTCAGTCGGTAATAGCATGCTTGCTGAAGTTAGTCATATGCATGCATTCCATAGGTCTATACATTCAAATTGAAACAGAGGACTGCTGTATCAGGATCTCTGACTCTATGCCTTTGTACTCTATGTACTTTGTACTACCAGTAACTGTAGTGTAATAATATGTCGTGAGCTAAACAACAACAAATAGAATTTTTTCCCATAGCTACAACCTCTCTCTCTCTCTCTCTCTCTCACACACACACACATACTCACTAGATAGATAGATAGATAGATAGATAGATAGATAGATAGATAGATATAAAATCTCCATGGTATCAAGCTTATAAATTGCCCTTTGTCACCAGAGAAATGCCTACAGGTGACCAAGAAAATCTTCAGAAAATTTTCCTCCTACTTTAGGCCACAAATGACTCACATGGCTGAATAAGAAGGCAGCCAAAATAATACATTAATACAAAATACAAAAAAACAAAAACAAAATCTCTTATTTACTCCACTGTTTTGAGGGACAAACATTAAGAAAAACAAGCAAACATATGGTTTGACACCTGAATTGGTTTTGTGGTGGAATGGAGGAGGTGTAGGGTCAGGTGATCACATAAGTCACCTATTTATTCCTGCCACAGAACAGTAGCTCCTTTGTTTGTATCAACAGCCAAAACAGGCAGTGTCATCATTTTGGGAAGTGGGGCTGGGTTGGTATTTGTATGTGAGCCTTTGTGAACATAATATTTTGTGCAGGTCAGCACAGGTCAGCATTTCATCTCCCATATGCAGCTGGTTTCATCTTACAGAATGACAGACACACTTTTGAGCCGTGGAAAAATAGAGAGAGGCATCTCATGGATTAGAGTAGAAACAAGTAACCTGATCATCATTTGAGATGAACAGACAGCCTAAGAGTAGCAGAAGGAAAGCTATAGAAACATAGGTATTTTTGTGAATGTTGCTAGAGAAATATGGAATAAGGACCACCAGATGACTGCAGGGGAATGCAGGACAAATGGTAAGGTGGAAATTGTTGAGCCATTGCTTGTCCTCTCAGAATATCATCCAAAAAACCCCTTCCATCCCTCTTCACTGGATAGATAAACTCACCACAGGTGAAAAAGTCTGGGATCCTGAGGAATGGCTCCAGCAAACACTCCTACAGCCCTTCCCAAACAAATGTGTAGATGACCATGAACATGCAATCATATGGCTTAGAGTAGCCCAAGATGTGCCACCCAGGGTCTTGCTTACCTTCAAAGGGCAATGCCCAGCCTCTCATTCTCTATTATACTATTTTTGAGTAAGGAAATAACCAACACAATCAATCCCTGTGTGATTTCTATTTCTCTCCCCAAAATGAAACAGTGAACATGTACAAAGAGGATCAGAGCCATTGAACACCTTGTTTTTTTGTTTTGTTTTTTTAAATGAGGTGGTAAATCAGAGAGAGTGGAAGAACACATGTGAAGGCTGAGGTAACCACCTAGGTATGCATCTGCCCCAGTGGAAGTGCAGGGGGGCAGTCAGAATGGGAGGAAAACAGAGAAAGACCATTTGAAAACACAAGTATGTTCATGCCTGTCAGGAACCAGAAATAAAGCAGTGTCTGTGGTCAGGATTGTGAACACACATGGCAATAGAAGAGATGAACAGCTAGTTGAGTGTACAAATATGCACATGTGTGCTGGGACCAAAAAAAAAAAAAATTACAACCACTGCAGTCATCTGAATTGATATAAACTTATATAGTGAACAGATGTCCACAGTAGAAACACCTCTTTGTACAAATGTGGCTACATGTTGAGGGTTCCATGTGTCTTTTCAAACTGATTGCAGTTTGGAGTAAAATGGGTGTGTGTGGCAATAAAGGGGACAAACTAGACAGGAATACTACACAGTGAAGTTGGGACACAGTCCTCATGTAAATTCACCCAGAATCAGCATAGTCACTTTCATGTCATGCCTGATGGTCAAACTGCGTGTTACTCCAAATATATAGTTAGCAGCTATGTGCCCTGGTTTTTCTTTATTTTAAGGTAAGTGCAGGGAAGCCAATTTGGTCTGGAGATAAAGAGTCCTTAATTTCTTACTTTGATCCCAATCTGAATTGAGACATTCACAGCTTGAATTACCCTTCTGCATGCATCTGTATCACTTATTGGCAAGACGCACTGCAGAAAAGGAAGTTCTGATCCAAACTGGAACAACAAAATGTCAACACCCTCCACACAGATTCTTAGGCCCTTTTCGCACCTTACCTTTTCCTGACGTGGGCACGTGGGGATCACATGAAAGGCGCTTGCAAGAGGCACTCGTGTCCCCTCCGCTTCTCCTCCACATCACCTCCATGCTTGCTGGAAGGAAGCGTGAGGGCTCTACCTCTTCCTTCTGCAGCACACCTGGGTACTTTCCCAGGCTGTGCTGGAGGAGGAAGTGCGATGTCTGTGTCTTTGAAGCCTCTGCATGCAAGGTAAGTGTGTGTGGGGCCTGGGAGTGACATGCGATCATGTGTCATTTTCAGCAAGAAGCCGAAAATGATATATTGTGCAATCGCTGCCTACCCGCCTTGGGAGCATCACACGATTGCAATCGTGCAACGCTCTGGAGGCTATTTTGCATGAGAAATGGCAAGCGAAAAGGGCCTTAATTTGGATTTCCCCATCCCTCCAGTACTGACTTTAAAAAGGTAATGTAGTTGGTTTAGACATTGCAATTGGTTGTGTGCATGTTCATAAGTAAGAACCAATGGATTTAATGAGATTTATTTCCAGAATTATCCAATGCAGTTCCTGATGCAGATCTCTGAATGAAAAAGTCACAAACAGTGCAAAATAAAAGAGACAATAGGGGAACTAGATATCCTAATCATGGAAAACATGGGACCTTATAAAATATTTCTAACTGAAATTCAGTGGAACAACTATTGTAGTTTAGAATTTAAAAGCTAACCTGGATAACTGAGTTTTGTGTACAAGTTTTGGAATTTCGTGGTTATCCAACAAAGTATGTGATAAATTGTGAAGAAATGGCACTTTTTTACAACACATACATGTGGAAATCACAATCACAAATGGGGGTAGTTGACTTTAAAAAGAGACAAATAGACTATCCAAATCTCATCTCTGAAATAATTTGGCAATTATATTTTCTTCTGTTCTGTTTTGCTCTATTTTATTTGGAGATTAAAAAAAAGTTGCACAAAGACTTGATCTATTTTCTAATAAACTTGGATCTCTATCCACCAATTCACACCATTCCTCACTGGATTCCAAATACACTGTCCCTTCCATCTCCTTCACATTAAGTAGTAGGTGGGGAACATGAGATATGTAGTTCTTTCAAAGCCTTCAGCAACTGAAGCAATATGCTCATTTCAGAGTGTCTTTCAGGTGACTTGATTATCAAAATAAAAGATTGTATTAAATTGAATGCCATTGTTCAATACAGATTGCTTTGTCTGAATCATATTCCTGGGACAGTTTCATTAAAATCCTATGACTGTTGCATTCCCTTACTGATTAACTACACCAAAGTAAAAAGTATGGGCCGCAGGTAACCTATTAAGTTGAAATTGCTTCCCTCTATCTTCTGCATGATATTTGTAAATTGCAAATAAATTGGAACAACCATCAGAACACTGTGGAACAGTCATTTGTAACTTAGAAGTCTGTCTTCCTAACGATTGATACTAGCACAATAAATAATTCTGTGTTGTTTACCTTTCCTGGGTTAATGATGAATCCTGTGGTGGAAGGGTCCATATCTCTGTTATAATTTGTGAAATGGTTTTTCAGCATGGGATAGAAATGGAAGGCTATGTCACAATATATAACCAAAGTTGCGTGGTAGACTTAAAAAACAGCCTTCTTTTTCTTCTTTTTTTCTCTCTCTCTCATTTTTTTTCTCTTTCTCTCTCTCTCTCTTTTTCATTTTCTAAACCAGTCAATTGCCTGTTCCAATAATAGCCCACTATGGTCAATTGCTTTCATAGAGCTTTATTATGGCATGATCTTGGACTGTTGATGGAACGTTGAAGTGGTCAGAGGTGAGAACAGCAAAGAAATTTGCCTCTCAGTTACCAGCAGGAAATTAAAAAAAGAAGAGAGAGAGGCAGTCATATCTAGTTTTTCCTTTTATCCAAGAAGGGGGAGGGGAGGTTCCTCTTGCTATCAACTGTATTTAAATGACAGGATTAATTCTACCATGTTAGTGACTTTTGACAGCTGTGTTATGTACTAATTGAAACATATGGCAGGAAGCTATCAGAAATCTTTCACCCACAAACTGAAAAGTGGATCTGCGCAGGATTTATCTCCTGTATCCCTAATCAATATAGAAAGAACTTCTGCAGCACTTCCCTTACCACCCCACCAAAAAGTTGCTACTCATCTATTTTCTTACTGAATGCCCTCATTCATATAGGCAATGTTTATCCCTACAAAGTAACAAATGTTTGAAGAGTTGTGATGTGCAGTATCAGGAACCTGGAAACTCACAATAATCACAGGTGGGGAGTACTTCTCTTGAGGTCAAGTAGCTGAGGGAAAAAAATCCTTTCTCCTTACTTTTCCCCCTTTATTGAGAAGAATGTCATTTTGGAGCCTTTGGTATGGGAGATAAATTTCCCCTAAAATCAAAAGAAGGGCAAAGGGGTATTTAGGGTACGTGACATCTGGATGGGTGGGTGACGTCTGCAGAAGAACAGAAACTCAAAATGGAGGGCTGAAAGCACATTTTTAGGAAAAAGTCCCTAAGCTTAATGAACTATAGAAGATATTTATGTATATTGGTTGTGTTTTTACATGTGTATCTCAGGGACTGAGGGTAAAAGGAATCTAGAATTCAACAAATATGGCCCTCTTTTGGGGAGGGCATCTTATTTTGCTAGACGAAATATAGTGAAAATAGACCGCAAGATTCAGGAAGAAGTGCCACCTACCATGTCCTTTCCCCTTTCAAGTAGTCTCTTGAAGTAAAATGACCCCCCAAAAAATATTTTGAGAAGAGAGAAAGTAGTGCTGGCTCCCCATTTACAACCCCTCCCCCAAACACTGATGGCGACAGCAGTGGTGGTAAAAACCACAACATTGCTTCTACCATCTCTCTGGGAAGCTATCAGTAAGTTTGATCTCACTCATTTTCTCTTTCTCACTTCCTGAGAGCCTGCAGCCAGGCAAATTATACTCCTTTTGAAAAGGCAAGGCAGGCTATGCCCACAAAATGTTCCACCTATTTTCTCCCATTCTCAACAACAACTAAAACCCTGATCTGGAAGCCAAAATGTTTGCTTGATTTGATGGTATAGTGTTATGAACAAAAGAGAACAAGGGAATTTATTGACTCAGTTAAGTCTCTTTTTGTGCATCAATGGTGTCCTTGCCAGATAGTATGCCCCATTTGTTTATTCAACTTAAAAGATTTGAATCTAACACCCAGTGTACATTCTGTCAAGGATATCACATTCTTCTGTAGTAGCACTTCATTGTCCTTGAGAACCCCGCATCCCATTTGTTTGCTTTTGTATGTACACTTCAGTAGAAGTGCCTTGTTATGTCAAGATTCTTCCTCTGCCCACCTATAAAAGTGGTGTTTTGTTTTGTTTTTTCTCATGTTTCAAAACTGACTTTGATTCCTTTCAATTATGTTTGATCTTTGAATGCTGTTTACTCAGGTGCTAAGACGTAAGGTCCTACACTTAGGTAGAAAAAATGGAATACAGAAATATAGGATGGCGGACACGTGGCTGGATAGCAGTACATGTGAAAGGGATCTAGGAGTCTTAATAGACCACAAGCTGAACATGAGTCAGAAGTGTAATGCGGCAGCCAAGAAAGCCAATACAATTCTCAGTTGCATCAATAGGAGTATGGTGTCTAGATCGAGGGAGGTATTGGTACCACTCTACTCTGCTTTGGTTAGACCCCATCTTGAAGACTGTGTCCAGTTCTGGGCACCCCAATTCAAGAAGGACGTGGTCAGGCTGGAGCAGGTCCAGAGGAGGGCAACCAAAATGGTGAGGGGACTAGAAGACATGCCCTATGAGGATAGACTTAGAGAGCTGGGTATGTTTAGTCTGCAGAAGAGAAGGTTAAGAGGGGACATGATAGCCATGTTTAAATATTTGAAGGGATGCCATGTAGAGGAAGGAGAGGGCTTGTTTTTCTGCTGCTCCAGAGACCAGGACAAGGAGCAACGGATTCAAGCTGCAGGAAAGGAGATTCCACCTGAACCTCAGGAAGAACTTCCTGACAGTCAGGGCTGTCCGGCAGTGGAATGTGCTGCCTTGGAGTGTAGTGGAGTCTCCTTCTTTGGAGGTTTTTAAGCAGAGGCTGGATGGCCATCTGTCGGGAGTGCTTTGAGGGTGTTCCTGCATGGCAGGGGGTTGGACTGGATGGCCTGTGTGGTCTCTTCCAACTCTACATTTCTATGATTCTGTGATTCTATGATGTACAGAAAATTCAACATAAATGGATTTTAACCAAAAGCACAGGATCTGAACAAAGCTAATAATAAAGGTGCCACTGAAGGTTGACTAAAGCATAGTTTGCTCTACGTTCAGTTCTCAAGAAGCGTGCCCTGGAATTTGAGTATGCATGGACTTGAAAAGTACGATTCCTTTCAACTCAAACATAGAACCATTGTTCCGTGCCTCTTTTCTGCCTGACAACCCAAGCACATAGTAACTGGCTCCATGTTTGTCACTCTGATGTCATTTGCAATTATACCAAAGCTTATTGTTCCTCATGAAAGGAATAAAATTCTAACACACACAAAGTTGGAAATTAAACTAGGTTACTCTTAAAGTTGCTATGGAGATGTATTCTGATTTCTGCAGCTGGAAATCTCATTTGATAAGTGGATGCAGGGCGATTCTAATGGACACAGAGGAAGTGTTTGAATATTAAAGATGCATTTGGGTTTGAAACTTTAGTTGAGGATGAGAATGGGGAGTGCAATATAGGCTGGCAACCCAAGCGTATGAAGTCAATGAAAAATTTCACTTATTTCCAAGAAGAGCTGTGTAACATTGCTCTAGTAGGATCATTATTCCTAGCTAAAATCCCTAGAGGGGAAGAACTGTTTTCATGTTTGTGGTGTCATGTCTCTTCCAGGTTGGAAACAAAAGACATCTGGCCCAAGTATGGATTTGCATTTGAGACGCATGCTGCAGCCATTTCTGCATTATACTGTTGTAGGGTTATTATTCCACTTTCAACATCCTGTGGAATTCTGGGGTTTGTAGTTTACTAAGGCCCTCTAAATGCCCTTCCCTAAATTGCAAACCTCTGCATTCTATAGGATGTTGAAAGTGGAGTAATACCATTATAACAGTGTAGTGCGGAAATGGCTTATGTGTTGTATTGTTGATGTGTGCCTCCACGTCATTTCCAACTTATGGCAACACTACTATGAACCTATCATGGGATTTTCTTGGCAAGATTTGTTCAGATTTGTTCATTCCTCTGAGGCAGAGAGGTTATGACTTGCCAAGGTTCACCCAGTGGTTTTCCATGGCCAAGCAGAAATTCAATGTCTGCTCTAACACTCAAACCACTGTATCACACTGACTCTTTATCTGTTGAACTACCATTGTTCAAACATGAAGGAGGTCTACAGTAAATCTGAGAACAGAACCATTGAATCAATTGTTGAAGTAGAGGTCTTAATTTCTGTAAAATCCATTAATTCAATGAGTGTTCTCCAGTTTGAGCTAACAATAATCTAGGATGAAGTATGTATAACATTTGAAACAAGGATGAGAGTCTTTAGTTGTAATATTCCCATATGCAAGGTTGAATAGTTGCCATATTTTCTCCCTGCTGCAGAACAGAATCTGGATAATCTGGACAACATTTTCCCTGAATTTGTACATTTCAAAGTTTTCTAGGGAATTATTCTGAAATGTACATAACTTTTCATCAGAAAAATCTCACTTTTTTTCTTAGAAAATGTGCAGGGAACAATACATTTTGTCTCCAAAGGCACTGGGCAGAAAATATGTCTTCTGTTCATATTGGGGGTGAGGGTAATAGAAAAACCATTAATATTTCTGCATGAAAAAACTGAGCAGAATAAATGTTGGGAGAAATTGTGCAGAAATCTTACTGCTGTACTGTTCTTCTTAATGCTGTTCCCAAGTCTCAGGAGGACCTTTTCAGCACAGAGAAACTAATAAAAAGAAATGTTCTTTTTGTCTCTACAATTGATTTCTCATCATTCTTTGACTAGCATCTTAATGTATGGACTAACACAACCAAACTCTTTTGCTTGAGCTAAGATGATGCAGAAATCTATCGTTCTGTTGTTTTTGATCTCTGATGCTGCAGAAATCCATGGACACATCCAAGTGACAATTAAGCTTGTGTGAATAAGGTCAGAATATGCTGTTGATCCCCCCTCCCCACTGTTGCTTGTCTTTCAAATCTACTACGGCCTTTCCTCCTTCTTCTTCTTTTCATGCTACATAAGTGAAATATGAATTCATCTGGCAGTGTGACTACTTCTCATATTTGTGTTAGCATTAAATTGGCAGGGCACCTGTGATCTTGTTTTGCTTCAAGATGAAGATAATGATGGTGATAAGAAATTTATTATTTTTTTGGCTGCTCTACCAAGTCCTACCTGCTTTTCTGAAATGGAAAGTTATAAGGGTTTTCTTTTGTTTTCTTTTCCTTTTTGTTATTCAAATATTTCCCATTACATTATTTCATCAGGATAGTTAAGTTTTCTGTTCCAAAGACAGGAAAATAGTTCCATTATGTTAGTAAACACACTTTTGCCAATATATTTGGCAGACTTTATACTTGTTCACAATTTTAGTCTAGCCCACGATCTGTCTCTCACTCTAACTCTAGCAATATCTGTCTTCTCTATTTGCCTCCAAAACTATGGGAAAACATCCCTTTTACGACTGAAAAATAGTTCAGTTAACTTATTATTGCCTCCTTGCCCTTCCTTTTTGGGCCTTATTTCTGCCTTACAGATGGAATAATTATTTTGTGATTTTGCCTTGCATATAGAGCTATCCCAAGACAATTTTCTGCTTTAATTAATAAGACACCATAGTACCACACGGCATCCCTTTCCAGATCATCTACAGAAGCCAAACTGACTCGCAGACAAATCTTACTTTGGCATTTGTGGGCAGACAAAATTATTCATCCTAGCTGATGGCAGCAGGATAGTTTAGAGGGTGAGGTACTGATAGGCTAGAACTTTCAACTGTGTCTTCTAATGCTTCAATTCCCTTCCCTTTTCGTTAGTGTCTCTCTCAATAGGAGAGCTTTGTGTCTATCATCTGTACTCCATCATGATTTAAAGGAGAAGCAGTCCTTGGTACTCCATCAGATGATACCACTGATGAGAAGAGATCTGTGTGTACATCTTAACTGAGGCTCTTTTGGCATCCTACCTTTTCTCAGCGCTGGGGTGCAGTGATCATGCAAGCAGCCTCTTATGAGAGGCTCTCGCTTCCCTGCTCCTTCAGCTCTGCATGAGCTGCTGGCTCGTGCAAGAGCCCCTCCTCTTCCTTTCGCAGTGCAGCCTGGAACCTTCCCAGGCTGCACTGAGACAGGAAGCACAACCTGAGGCTCTGCCTCAGTGCATGCGGGGCCCAGGAGCAATGCATGATTGTGCAGCATTTTTGGCTGAAAGCTGAAAATGCAAAGGTGTGCGATCGTTGCCTGCCAGCCCCTGGAGCCTTGCGCGATTGCAAGGGCATCATGCAGATCACTCCTCGCAATCGCGTGAAGCTCCAGGCCCAGATGCCATGCGAAAAGGGCCTGAGTCTGGTGGACACAGAGTAGTGATTGGATCTGATTCCACATGATGTCATCCCTGTTTCTCAAGGCAAGATTAGTGTCTCCTTGTTTGGAAATCACATTTCTATGTGGGGGAGGGAAAGGATAATCCCTGGTTTGGCAATCACAGCTCTGTGAAAATTCCCTATTTGTGCTATCACAGTTTTGGAATTTCACCAATGATACAACCAGACACATGGGCATTTTTATAGAATGAATGAAACGTAATCTATACCCTGTTCCAGAAGAACTGAGTATAAAGAAGATTCACAGTTTGGAAAATTTACTTTTAACTATAAATCCCACAATCCCCTAGTCAGCATGGACATGGCTCTGTCAGCTGGTGGATCCTAGGACTTGTAATACAAAAATAGTACTTTTTAATAAATAAATAAATAAATAAATAAATAAATAAACCTTTCCTTGATGCTCTTTGTAAAAATAGCATCAAAAACATTCTTTATTTAAAATTTAGAGAAATATTTTAATGCATATTAAAGTATGTGACTGAAAATGAAATCAGAGGAAATGCTACATATGTTTTTTTTTCCTGGTATAATCACATAATTATTCCAGCTGCTAAAAGACTGAATTTCTTGTCAGTATTAAATAGCCTTTAATGTTGTCAGAAAATGCTGTGCACAGCAGATGTACTTTTATAATTTCTAGAAAAGTAACTTTCTCTTTGCATGTGTAGCATAAGTATTTCTTTTATCAAACATGGACATGAAATATATCTGATGTGTAGTTTGTATTTTGGAACGTTGTAGAAAATATATTCTACTCTTTTGTTCTACTGAACAGTAATTAAACATCTTCTTTCTTAGCACTGCACATTGCATTAAATGTCCTGAGAAGAAAGTAAATTGATATTGCTATCCTCAGCATAATTACTTGTGATTATGTCTCAATTAATTTGGTAAGGCTTAAATATGAATAAACATCCACAGGATTACACTCTGTGTATGTGCTTGTTGATGTGTTGTGTGCTACAATGGGTGAGAATTTCATTTCCATTCATTTTTGCTCAGAATATATCAACTCTACTGAAATCTGAATGTAGGACAAAGTGAAAAAGACGTATTTGCCCATTCCTAGTGTTTTATGTTGAAACAACCAACTTTCTGAGAAAAGATTGTCTAGCAAAAGGTGAAAGTTGTAAGAGCTGAAGAAAGTCAGAAATGCATTGTGCTTCCCAGAAAGATTTCAACACTTCCATATAGCCAATAGATTAGAAGAGCAGTCTATTGTTTTCCTGCTTTACTGTATCTAGCAGAGGGAGAGCCACTCAACTAATAATAAGAAACTTCAAGCAAATAACTTGTTTAAGTATATATTAACTTCAGATTTGAATAGGAAATATAGTGAGTTAATTCACACTGGAATAAAAAAAATCTCATCACTTAACCTGAAAATTATTTCCAAGCTATGTACTGAATGTGTACCATTTTCCTCTCTTTTGAAATGTTTGTGGTAATATGTGTTACCCCAAAAGGTGTGGTACACATATGTGCTACCCCAAAAGGTGAGTGACAGAGATTCACCAGCAATGACAATGCCTGCTTGGAAAGGTGGAAAACTATTTGCTCAAAGAGGGAGACTTGTGAAAGCAAGGATGACTTCTGAGATCTTTTCAGCTGTGTATACAATTACTAACGCAGAGAACCAGTTGGAGGTCAAAAGAACATTTTATTGAGAGAAAATCACAAACACACACAAGATTCCAAGCACTCTCAAAACCATACAAGGCTAACAGAAGGAAAGGAAGGAAAAATTGGATAGTGAGGAGTTAGGATGAAGTGGGTGATATTTACCAGTCCTGAAGAGAAGAAAGCTGTGGTGAAATCGTTCAAACATGAGAGTTTGAGGGTAGCCCAGAGCATGAGAATCAAGAAACAAATGAACAGAATGACATGCCTACGTACATCCAAGGTGCTACAAATTGTCAGGCTTGAAGCCCCGGTTAAATATCCTTTTTCTGCCCTGCAGAGGAAGACATTAATGGCTCTCTGGCAGAGCAAATAAAGGGGTCCAGAACTGGCTAATGGTCCTAGTAATAGACGGCAAAGCAGTGATGGAAGCCATGATAGCCACTTAATGTCTGGTCAGGTAAGGAAATAAAAAGTTTTAGCAGGAAGTAGGCTACAGGATGTTGGTCACTGTTGCTGTGTCTGGAGTTTCAATGACTATTGTTTTCTCAGTTTGAGCTATTGAGAGGATCATCTTAAATTCACTTAGTCTAATCCTCAGTGAATTTATGACCTGGCCATGCCTTGAGGTCCCCTCTGACTTAAGTCTGTACAGGCATTCCTCTTTGCCAGCATGGCTTTTCAGCCATAAACATATAATTTATATTTTGTGCCAGTTAAACAACATTTATTACCAATCATATCATGGACAGGGGATGTACAGCATGGTAGCAAATGTGTGGGATAGACTCTCTAACAGGCTCCCAAGCATTTTCCTTGGGTATATAACTGCAAATAAAAATTGCAATTTATTAAACATTGGGGACAAAAGTGAAATTCTGAGTACAGAAGCTGGTCCAGCATGTGAAATAAATTTAGGAAAAGACTCAAGTAAAATAAATATGAATCACTGCTTTAGATATCTATCATGTGAGTAGTTTCTATTAAGACCTAATAACAATCCTCTAGAATTTGAAGCCCTGGTGAAACCTGACAAACCTCCTGAATATCCTTTTAGCTACCTGAATGTCAGAAAGATGTGTCAACTATATTTTGTGTTTCATGAAACTTATGAAGCCATATCTCTGATTTTCCCCACAACATTGACCGCACTACTAGTTGTGAAAAGAACATATTTGAAATGAAAATAAATGGCTCTCCTAGAGAGAACTGTAGCTGAAGATATTCTCTGGCCATTGTTTTTGGCCTGGAGATATTCTAGGCTGGGTCAAAGCATGACATGTTGATGTTGTAGATGAATTTAAAATCAGGATAAGCCTCAGATCTTGGAAACCACACGTAATCACACCTATTTATTTTATCTTCATCTTGATCCTTCTGGTAAGTATGATTGTCCAGTATAAAAGGATTTCACTTTTAGATGAAAGGTGTTTCTATACTGAGCAGGAGAGGAGGACTTCATAAATGCAACCTTCCTTGAACTGAAATTTCTGTCAAACAGGTATTCAGTGAGAGAAGAGCAACACTGTGAAAGATGGGGAAGGTTCGTACAAAGTATAGTGGTGTACTGTAAAATTGCAGAGGTCTCCACATACTCAGTTTGGAACTTTCTTCTTCTTCTTCTTCTTCTTCTTCTTCTTCTTCTTCTTCCTCCTCCTCCTCCTCCTCCTCCTCCTCCTCCTCCTCCTCCTCCTCCTCCTCCTCCTCCTTTTTCAGCAAATGGAAGATATTTTATATTTCTAGAAATCCTTCTTTAGGGATAAGAAGTCTATTTCGTTATCATAACATTCAGTATTGATGCTAGATAGCATTTTTTCCCCCTGCTGCCACACGGTAATATGAAGCTTATTTTACAACAACTACTTTCATGGCACAAAAATATCTTTTAATATTTCTTGGCTTTCGACAGCTCTCATTGCAACTATAGCATTGTACATGTATTTCCCTTTTCAGTACTATTTCAAGTTTTTTTCTTTGTTTGGAAAAAATATGGCCAAGAGGAAGAGGACTACGCAGGATCTCAAACGTGATTTGAACAAGCATATTGTGTGGTTGAGTCTTACATCTGAAGTATCTAAGAAAACTTAGTCAGCTATAGGCTGACTAAGGAGGAGTCAGTGTTTCTTACCTTGAATGAAGTCTACCCTTTGGGAAATGGTCTGATGCACATCCAGTGGCTACGTATGTTTGTATCAGTATGTTTTGATTTGAATACCCTACCTAATAACCAGAGACAGAAAGGGCTAGAATCCTCAAACTCAAATAAATTCCTATTTTTTTTTCTTCATCTAATAACGTTTTGGCCTAGGGCCCTTAATTCTATCTGGAAAACTGCAGCAATGGAGTAGGCCAGGGGCTTGGTATAGGTGGAATCAGTACAGGCAAAGTGAGGCCATTGTGCTGGAGATGCTTCCAGAAATTGCCAGATCCATTGAAATATCATCTCGCTCCCCCATTCAGCCAGAGTGACAATTTCAGAGTGTCCACTGTCTCTGGGAAAAGAAGGATTCTTCATGTGCTTAGGTAAGCAAGCCATATATAAAGTAGCCAGCTTCTTCTTTTCTTTCTTGTAGGGTTCAGCCTTGAGTCTAAGATGTCTGCCTTTGTTATGTGTGAGTGGACATGATTTTCAGATGGCATGTCACTGAGTCCAGAATATGTGCACATTTTAATGGCTTCTTCTATACAGATGTCAGACTACTTAAACAAGGTATTTCAGTGTTACTGCAACATACACATATAGCTTGCATTTTGGTAAGCAAGATTAATACAAGGAGTGAGAAAACGCAAATGCATGCAGCCCCCAAGGCGATTTTGAAGTCTCCAAGCCCCCAGTACCTCTTAAAAATATTTTTTAAAAAATGGCAAAAAATGCCCTAGATAATATACAACAATCTCACCAAGTTTTGTCATTAACTGAGCCATTTTAATTTCTGGAGTAGCCTTGAAAAGCAATGAATTAAAGTTGACTTTCTGATATATACATATGAATGTATATGTGTGAGCGCACACACACACACACACACGTACACGTATACCTGTCCTAAAATGTAAATAAATAAATAAATAATCACTGAGGGTGTGACCTACCAAGGTCTTATGGAGGGCTACCCAACCACAGGCAGATATATCTATATCCATATCTTTCGGTCTACTGTCCATCCGTCTGTCTGTCTGTCTGTCTGTCTGTCTGTCTATCTATCTATCTATCTATCTATCTATCTATCTATCTATCTAGTGTTATAGGATACAGTCTCTGTTAGTTACACTGAATTAACTTTTTTAATGCAAAGAATGTTGGGACAAGAAGAGCATCCCTTTGGAAGCCAGAAGCAATATAAAGACAGGATAAGAGAGAAAGAGTAAAACAAGAGAGGAAGAAAGAGGAAAACAACTCTAAAGCAAAGTAGAGATGGAAAAAATATTTTAAAAATATTTTGAAAATGATTGAAAAACATGTTTGTTTGTTTTTTGTTTGTTTGTTTGTTTATTAAGAATACCAAGAAGCCCTGATGAGAAGACTCCTGGACTGATGAGAATTTTCAAAGTTTGCAATTGCACAGAATTTGCATGTGGTTGTTTTACAAAGAAAACAGCATGTTCAATGCAGTAAACAGCATCTTATATATGGATGCTGATATATGCAGAAATATTAATTCTTGCACAGAAAATATTGTTTTCTTTGGAGAAAATGCTGTAATTGGAGATTTATTCTGCATAACATTTGCACATGGATGATCTGCATAGAAAATAGCATTTTCTTCACATAAAACACCATTTTCTGTGCAGGAATAAATATTTCTCCATTGAAATATTATTTTCCCTGCAGAAAATAATGTTTTGTGGTAGGAAAATAATATTTTCTGCAAAAGACAGCCACCTGTGAATTTTACATAGTATAAGTCTGGAATTGTGAATACCTTTTGCATACTGAATAGTTTTCAAAGGCTGAATCTGCACTGGCTAAATAATGTGTCCTTATCTTGATCCAGTTCCTGTTGCAATATACAATGTTCTTCTCCTTCCAATGTAAAAACACTTCTTTTTGATGCTTGAGGACTTTACTGAAATAAAAAAAAATCCCCCCAGTTTATTGATTTGGAGAAGAATTAGGTTTTAAAAATGTATACTTTGACTCCTGAATTGGGACTACAGTGGAATTGTGAGTGGGAGAAGATGGGGCCAGGTTGGTGCGTGGTCACCTAGGTCACGGGGTTACCTACTGGTTTCACTTTATGGAAGTGCAGATGCTCAGTCAAAATGAAGGAAAAAAATAAAGGTTCTATGATGAAGTGAATATGGAAATATTTGCATGCGTTCTAGGAACAATAGTAATAATAAAAAAACAAACCCACAACCCACAGCTGCTATGGTTCTGTGACCAAAGAGATACTGTATGAAAAACACATGCACATGGTAAAAACACTCATTTTCCTGATGTGGCTACATCATAGAGGTCCTGTACGGGTTTCCAAACTGATTTCAGTTTTGATTAAAGCAGGTGTGCATGGTAGTAAAGGGGTCGAAGGAAGGAAGGAAGGAAGGAAAGAAAGAAGGAAATCAAAAGGCAAAGGTATCCTAGACCAGACCCAACGTCAACAACAATGGGTTCTGTGTTGCATCTTCAGCCATTTCAGCGATACTCTGCTATAGTGTTATTATTCCACTTTCAATATCTTGTGGAATTCTGGGATTTATAGTTTCCTGTGGCCAAAGAGCTCTCTGGTCCAGAATTCTAAAGGTCCTTGCCTAAACTGAAAACCCCAGGATTCCATAGTAGGATGTTGAAAGTGGAATAATAGCAATATAACAGTGTAGTGAGGAAACAGCCTTGGTGTCAGATCAGGCCTAGAAAATACAGTTGGCCTTATGTGTCCATGCATTCTGCATCCACAGATTCAACCAACCACAGCTTGAAAATATCACCACTCCCACCACCCCAAAAAGAAAACCTTTTGAATTGTTCACCATTCTGTATAGGAGATGTCATTTACTACTCCAATTTATACAACGGTACTTGAGCAGTCATGGATTTTCGTATCCCCCGGAAATCCTGGAACCAAACACCAACGGATACTGAGGGCTCACTATACAGTTATTATAGGTATAGCTGTAAAGTAGGAAAAATCAGGGGGAAAAGTCTCTAGCAAGCCTTTGTAGATCATCCTTTGAGAATAAATACCAATACAAATAAAATATATAGAAGTTTGAGATCATGTAAAACAAGAAGGCATTCAAGTGTTTTCTTTCACAGATCTTTCATTATCTCTTGCTGAAGAACAATTCTTCCTCTCTGTGTCTTATTTATATCCACAAATATCTGTTTCTACCACCTTCAGAAATGTGGGTCAAAAAGACACAAACCTCCAATTCAAGTTTGCTACCAGTGTTTGTCATCAGCCTTTGTTTGAGATTATTTACAAATGTCTGTGGAAGTTCTGTGTGCAGCACAAGAACTATTTTCAAATTTTCAGCCCATATACAGTTTTCTTGGGCAACAATGAACTTCTGAATAAATCATTGCTGAGTATAAAACTTATGACAACATCAAATTGTCTGGTGAGGAAGGGCCATATTTGTTAAGCTTTGTTGGCCAAAATAAAAAGACGAATTGAGTACTGGATAAAGTTTAGGTCTTCCCTGGTAGAAAGAGACTGCCCACCATGTCAGCAGAACAATCCACATAGCTTTGTTGTACAGTAATCTACATGTGCCATCTCCCTTGCTTGATGCAAAAGCTTTCATGCCCAGAAACAGGTTTTGATGGAGCACTATTACTGTATTTCAGCCCTGTTTTTTTTTTAATTCTTTCACAATTTTATTTTGATCTTTAGATTACCTACTATGGAATGAGCCCCACTGGTTGCACTGGCAATTATTTCTGAATAAACATGATTTTTTTTAAAAAAACGTACTGCTTATTTTAGCAAACAGCAATCTTGGGTATCATGTTGATTTTCTCTTGCACAGAGATAAACTCAAAACAATTATTTCATTTGTATTCTAACTAAATTTTAATCTTATGCAAACATGCCAGAAAAACTACATGAATAAATGAGTTCTTCACAGCATTCATAAAATGAGACACTTACATCAATGGTAACTTGGCTTGCATTCTTACAGAAACTAGCAGTAGCTGACATGAAGAAGACCATAGTAAGAGCAATTGCAAAGTGCAATTGCATTAATGTTCCCTTTATTTTAAGAGATTGTTAATACTCATTCCTGTTTATTAGACAAATGTGGTTTTATTAGTCCAAGTTGTTTGGCAGGTCTTCCAAAATATTGTGCCAGCCATGCATTGAGATAAAGAAAAAGAAAAAAAAATAACAGTTTATACAGACTTTCATTAATTTAGTGAGACTTCGTCAATGTCCCAAAAAATTCTGCATATGCATTAGACCAAAAGATGAACATTTGCCATTGAGCTAGGGTGCACTTTGTGGGTTGTTTTTCAAAAATGAAAGCTTTTCACAGTTTGAATTGCTTTGGACTGGATTAAGCATTGATTGTCCTATGGGGAAACAGAACACAGACTGGGACTGTCATGGTTGGCTACTTGTTCTCTCAGTCTCTGAAGGGCACTGAACACTCTCACAGTGGATGAGAGGAAAAAAAAACTTTCTTTGACACAAGCTTCAGAGAGATTGCACACTACTAGGCTGATGTCCTTGATCTCTGAGAAAACACGTGCATTTTTGTACTTTTCTACAAAATGTGATATATTGGCAAATGTCATAATTGTAGTGTTATACTAAAAGTAGTAGCACTGGAGGGTTTGCATATGGCTTCTGATCAATCAACCTGTCATATTATGTTTTATCTTTATATGTGTTTAGCTTCAGAAAAGGGAAATATGCTAGAATATGTCATTTTGTTCTTATGTTGGAGGTGGGACCTCTCAAAGAGGTTAGATAGTCTTTGGGATGCTGCCTTGCTTTGCTGAAACAGCTAGTCTTGACTAAAATGTCAGCAATGGAAACATTCTTCACATCTTTAGGAGGAAGAAATAAAATCAGCCACTGTTGAAGTTACAGCCAGGTTGGGAATCACATACATTAGGAGAGCCATTTTGGTGTAATGTTCACTGAATACTGTGTGTTCTTTTCTTATGGAGTAGATGTGAGATGTAAAATCTTCGGCCTGAAAAAATGTATAATTCCTATACTTCTATATCAATGCTATCTGATGTTTTACCTCCTTTAGAAATCCTTGTCTTGGTATAGTCAGAACTATTGATGAAAAATGTTAACATCTATATCTGGTTTGTTGTGTAACTGAGAAAACATATAAAATTAAAAGGAAGAGCTTCTGTGAAACTCATGGTTCTATGGAGGCCCGCTGTAGGGTGCAATGACCAAGGATTAGACTAGATGGTCCTTTTGATCTCTTCCTATTCTATAATTTTATATGACTGTGAAGAGGTATCAGGAACTTCCATATTGATGTCCTCCTTCTCTTCTACTTCTCTTAGGCTGAGGAAACTGCCAGCTGCTAGGTTCACCAGTGATGGGGGGAAGGCAACCATTGTTGCAGATGATCAATGATCTAGAACCAGACAAAAACTCAGTAGATGGGGTGGCTGGGGCAACTCAGCTACAAAAGCCAGAGCTATAGCCAAGTAGGATGAGGTAGGAAGAAGGACAGGAATCCAGAATGTGTGAGTGCTGATCTTGTCTGTGACTAGGAAGACTGCTGCAGACAGAGACAAAGAAATTGCCAAGTACCCTATAAAGTAATAAGGATTGCTCAGGGAGAGGATGAGGAAAGCAAGATTAGGCTTTATAGCAGAATCTTCCCAGGGATTTGGCTCCTAATTTCAAGAGGAGCCACAGTTGGGCCAGCTTTCCTACCCTACAGCGATAGGAACTCTCAAATTCTAAACAGCTCCAAAGACCTTGGAGGAAGGCTTTCTGTGTCCCAAAGGTCCCTGCCTTACTTGCTTGCTCCTGTTACTCCACTGGAAAAAACCTATCCTGGGGTCTACAATTTTTATATTAAACATGATTCTGTGTGCCTGAGAGGTCGCCTGGATGAGCACGTAGGCAGTCACAGTCGAACGACTGAAAACCAGGTCAGGCCAGTAAAATCCCCAGTCACGTAGCCCCAGGAGACCTCAAAATGTGTAAACCCACAATAACCAAAGGGTCCTCATCCCCTGAGAAGCCGACTAGAGGGGATTAGCGTGTTTGCCCCAAGTTCAACAAATATCCTATCAAGTGAGGACCATTTACATGAAGTCACACCACAACCTAATGCAGCCGAAAATCCTGAGACTTGGGCAACACCTTGTAATCTCATCAAGCAAAGGAAGTTACCATTGTGAAGCTTCGTTATCGCTGCAACACCGATTGTTCTCCCCAGGAAAGGATTAATCCTCCAGATACTTTTTCCCCTACAAATAATCCCGGTTTTTGAGCGTTTCTTTAGATCTCTCCTGGTCATCCCAGCAGACCATTGCTTTCTCCTTTGAGTAATCCCCTCAGCCCTCTCCGTGCTAAGTCCCACTCCTCCGCTGCCTTCCCGGACCAAGGACTTCAGGAAAAGGTGCAGTATTACCCCAGCTGCAACCCCTTCAATACTCCCCTATCCAGTTTCCTCTCTTTTGCTTCTTAATAGGTATTGAGTGAGTGTGTGAGTGATTGCGTTGGTGTGTGAGACTTTCAATAAAATTATTTATTGGACAGTTTTGTTTGGTTTTTGGCTTGGCCTGACCCCGTAAAAACTGGATAAAAAGACCCCGCTAGGTTACTCTGCCTCTTGCATTGCTATTGCTCGTGTTCTGGCTAGTTTCCATTCCCCATCATGTGGAGCACATTGAGGTGTCCCCCAAGGGACCCCAGAAAATCAGGGTAACACTGCCCCATGGGATGTGAGTAATCCAAATATTCTAAAACTGTGTAAACTTACTCTCTTTCACAGACCTGACTCTGTAGAGACTGAAAACTGGAAAAAGGCTGATTTTGCACACTTATCTGTTATGTGACTGATTTTGATGCTACATAAAGACTGCTGGTCTGCCCTATGTCCCTAGGGAAGTTGATCAGAAGGCCTTCCACTGTCCTCAGAAGGCCTTGTCATGGAATAATGCAGGGTGAAAGATGAGCTTTTGTACTTTATAAAGCCTTGGAGTCATATAAACCAATGTCCAGTGGAATTCTAGGTTACATCTCTTTGGTTGCTGATGGACCCCAAGGGCTATGGCATGTTTCTCCTCATGGAGGAAGTGAGCAGAACCAAAATACGGGACCCGTGTGATAAGAACTGTTCACTGAGTTTACTGGTTTGATGAAAAGCTCTCCCAGACACTAAATCTCTCTCTCTGCAGGACCTTACAGGCTTATAGGTTATGGGTTTTAAAAATGGAATTAACAAGAATAGCTTCAAAAATGAGGAAAGAAAAAGAAATCAGGTTGAAAAAAACCTGATTTTAAAAGACAAGACAATTATTTCTTTATTAAAGGACAGAAAAACATAACAGCATAATGTAACACATCTGCTTTCATTACAAACTGTTTCTCAAAAGAAAGGAGAAAGAGAATTGCAGAGGTGCTAAAAACCCTATTCCTGACCAAACTGAGAGGTATAAAGGTGTACAGCTAAGCTTAAAAGACTGCAGACTTCAGCCATTTCTGTACTACACTGTTACAGTGCTATTATTCCACTTTCAACCCCTATGGAGTTCTGGGGTTAGTAGTTTACTGAGGCCAAAGAGCCCTCTAGCTGAGAATTCTAAATGCTCTTCCATAAACTGCAAACCCCGGGATTCCATAGGATGTTAAAAGTGGAATAATAGCACTGTGATAGTGTAGTGTGGAAATGGCCCAAGACACAGACACACAGATTCTCTCACCCTCCAGTAGGAAGAAGAGTCCAATTGACTGGGTGGCTGAAGTTCAGGGCAGCAGGTCCTTCTCTTGGGGGACTCTATGTGATCATTCCAGACTCATTTTGGTCTGTCTCCAGGAAGTCTGGCATTCTTCCAGACTCCCTCTTTCAGCCCTTTTCTCCCTTTGCTGTGATTTCTTAGGTAATTTCTGCACTATACTGGGGCTTGCAGTTTAGGGAGGGGCATTTAGAACTCTTAGCCAGAGGACCCAGCCCAAAATTCCACACAATGTTGAAAGTGGAATAATAGCACTATAACAGTGTAGTGAAGAAACAGCCTTAGTGACAGTGTCTAAAGAAACAGTTCCTGTCCCAAACCTTTTGAGGATTTTTTTTCTTTCAGCAAAATGTACTGAATTTCCCCCAGCTGAATTCAGATTCACTCACAACCAGCATTATATTCTATTTATTGCAGCTACCCACTTTCACAGTTTTTTTTTACCTAAATGAGCTTCTCATACCCATAACCAACCCACCAACCTTCTGACTCCTCATCTGAACTCTCAAACTGTCAATTGTCAGAACAGAAAGGTAGTTTATTTTTAAACTGGACAGAGCATTCTGCTAGTCATAATTTAAAACCTCTCACATTAATCAGAATAAATTTAACTTATCTGGCCTCTATCTATAAATATTAAAGCTCACTCATTCCAGAATCTGTCACCAAGCAGCTGTCACGGCATAGTCTTACACCATATTAACAATGCACAACATAAATTGACAGTTCTACACATAATATTTCTCCACATAGTGTTTGGGTTACAAATACCACACAAACAGGCTTGAGTTGAGGTTGACGCTCATTACAGAAAAGTGCAACAGAGGATGACAGTATGCATGAAAAGGGAACATGGAGTTAAATCTATGAGTACAGAGGATGTAGAATTCTGTGTATGGAAAATTTTTGAAGGGGATCTTTATCTAGGGGTGTAATGTTTATTAGAATTGGGGAAAAATGGTCACAAAATGAGTTTCCCAAGCACCTGAAAACCTTTATGAGAGGAGTCTTAGGTGAGAATCCTCACAGTTCAGGATTTATATTGCAAAGAAAGAAAGAAAGAAAGAAAGAAAGAAAGAAAGAAAGAAAGAAAGAAAGAAAGAAAGAAAGAAAGAAAGAGGGAATATAGTTTTGGAGGTTTTTTGCATGGACAATAACATTTTCTACACAGAAAACAAATTTCCTACACAGAAACCACTCCCACTCCTGCAGGGATTTCTGTTTAATCTTCCCATATGAATTCAGGGAAACAAACAAACAAACAAACAAACCAAAAACTAGTGAAATTCGGTGGAAGCTATGTGAAAAAACTCATACCCAAATATGAGCAGTTTGAGAGGACACTCTTCAAGGTCCAAGGTTTAATGAAATGGTTTGCCCACATCATGTCAGACTACAAGTGGAAGTGAATGCTTATCTTCTTCTTCTTCTTACAGGGATATGCTATTAATTCATATGGAGGAAATTAAATAAAATGAAAGAAATAGGAATATTAGTGTTCAGGGTAACGCTAACCATGTTGAAGCATCAGACTGTTTCAACTATTGCTACTGCTTTATCTTTTTCGGCATGTGGCAACAATTAGCTGTGTGCTGAAAATAAATAACACTTCATTATTCATTCTTATTTAGCTGAACTTTGTTGTACTTTATCTTTTTTTAAAAAAAATATTTATAATTATTTATTTAATTTAAAAAAACTGTTCAATGTAGTAGGCATAGTCTACTAAGTAGTCAAGTCAAACTTTATTTTACGGTCCATAGACCCAGCATAGCAAAACCATCCAATGGTATGGTATAGATAAACGACACTTACTAAAAATAGGATGCAAATATATAAATAGGATAGACTATAGGTAGGATATGAAAGCATAAAAATAGGACATAAATGCATAAAATAGTATAAAATAATATTAAAAAGTACATGAAGTAAATTAAAATCATAGATAGTATGGATTATTAGGTAAAATATAAATAGATATTCATCAAGTTCCTCTCATTAGTGCAATAGAAATGGGTTGATCTTAAAGTGCATTGCCAGTATCCCGGTGTATTTTTGATACTTCTCTTTCTCTCTCTCTGATCTTAATAGCTGATGACAGAAATTTAGCAACTGAGAGGGTAGTCTACTAAGTAGTCGCCATAGAAACAACTGGATTCTTGGGCAATCAAGATGTCGGGCTGCCATGATATCTGTGTTTCACAATGCAACATGGGCCAGTCTTGCCATTAACCAAGAGGAATAGTTCAATTTGGAGAGCAATTTCCAGAAGGTGAAACAACCTCTGTTTCTGTCTCTCTCTCTTTTTTAATCTTTAATCCTTAACCCCCTCACAATGGGACATTATAGCCCCCAAGAATTATGTTTTATTGCAGAATCCATCCAGGGCTGGTCCAACAAAGGAGGAACTATGTGATATTTTCATCTGCATAATGGTAAACAATGTTGCTATATCTGAACTTTGATTTCTATGGATCTAAGTATGAGAATTCAACTTATAATGCTGTATGTAATTTCTGCCATAAGAGACAGTGATGGTTACTAAATCAGATAGTTTTTAAAGATGTTATTCACACACACACACACACACACACATTTGTTTTTCTTTCATTGTGTGATGGCTGCTTTGTTGTTGTTTTTGTCGTTGTTGTTGTGTGCCTTCAAGTCATTTCAACTTACGATGACCCTAAGGCAAACCTATCACAGGGTTTTCTGGCTCTGAGTGTGTGTGATGCACCAAAGGTCACCCACTGGGTTTTCATGGGCAAGCAGGGAATCAAACACTGTTTTTCAGGGTTTTAGTCCAATGGTCAAACCACTACACCATGCTGGCTGTCATTGTTATTACTATTATTACATTTATCTTCTGCCCTTACCCCAAGATTAGGACTCAGGATGATTTACAAATTAGAATCACTGTGATATAATTAAAAGCATACAAGATCTCTGCATTAAAATAGAATTAAACTATTAACCATGTTAAAATCATTTAAAACTTTAAAAAATAATTTTTAAAAACAGTTAAAATAATATCATTTGCACATTACAACTTTTTCCTTAAAAACCTTAAGTTCGACATGCTTGTCAATAAAAATGTCCTCACCTGCCAGTGGAAGGACAGAATGGAGGAGGCCATTCTAGTTTCCCTGGAGTTCCAAAGTCTAAGGAGCCACCAATGATGACAGAGCCATCACGATCATGGACAAGATGCAAGGTTTATTTCAAATGGCTCAGAACAAACTTGTGGCATGCATCCTTTCCCATATACACACACACAGATCTCACCTTAATCATCAAATGTCATGAGTTGTGGGGGGGGTGTCCACTGTTATTCTAAAATTACATTTCCTATTTTATTGCTCTTAGTTTGTTCACTTAAAAAAATCACAAATAATCTTCAAAATAAATACAATCCAAAATCAACAAAATAGCTTCACTGACCAACTAAAAAGCACAAAACACATCATGAATGTTTTCAAAGCTCCTCTGACTTCTTCATCAGGCAATAGATGTTAGAAAAAAATCACACAGGAGAATAAAAGTGACCATGTTAGAGTGACAGGCCTCCATTTTGCAGCAGATGTTTCTGTTGTAGTTCAGGTATTCTGGAAGGATTTCATTGCAAGCACATGCCACTCACCTTCTTGGCCATGTGGTGACTGAGACAAAGGACAGTAAATTTTAAACTCCATTAGCAGCAGTAAAGTAACTTCTCTTGGGATCCAGACTGTCCTTGTGTTCAGTGAAATCACAGACTCCTTTCTTTGGCAGAAAGCACTGAATTCCTAAAAAAAGTCTCTGTACTGAAAATTTGAAAAACTTTTATGTCCTTTCATGTGCTTTGTAAAACTTGCCAATTACACTTTGAATGAAAAAGTTTTATCTTTGTTGGAGGTAGAAACCTCAAAGAACTAACTCCAAGTCCTTAGTTTCCTTTGGTTTAAGATTCTCATGTTGTGACTAAATTTAGTATCTTCAAATCCAGGAAACATATTTAGGGGTAGTTGTGTTGGCCAGGCAGCAAAATAAAACAAAATCCACAGAAAAGCAATACCGTTATTGGTGAGCCAAATACACAAAATACTTCACAAAATACTTCATGAAAGCTTTTGAAGCTCCATTGGTTTTTTCATCTGGCAAAAAAATGTTTGAAAATCATACGAAAAAAGAAAAGTGATGATGTTAGTGTTACAGGTCTACATTTTGTATCAGATGTTATTTCTCTTGTAGTTCAGTTGTTCAATTTCTCTTCACATTCAAAAGGGAAACAGCTCTTCTTTTATGTGTGGACCTATCCATTCTTGCTTTATGTATGTGGCTGGATGGGTATATGTAAAGTGTGAACTTAGAAATTTACTCACATGTATTTTGAGCTTGTAAATCTTACTATTAGCATTTTTTTTTACTGTTCTTGCCATCAGTTTCCTTGACTATTATTCTTTGCCCCTTGCTTGAGCTTTACTTACCCTAAGCTTACATACAGGAAACTCTGCCTTGCAATAAAGGACATCTCACATTTAAAAGTACAAATCTCTGCCTCTGAGTTCATATAAATATGCATCCTCTGTTCTAGAGAAGGTCCTGGGCCAGCAGTGCCTGCTTTGGAATGTTGTTTCCCCTCAACACTGCTTGTTCCAGCAGTCATGCAAGATCAGGGACATAAGGACACAAATTCTGGGAAATACATTTCTATAATGGTGATATCTCCTTCCTCCTGATCTACAATTTAGCTTTATGTTTAATTTTCATGTTAACATTACCCCAACCTTGGCCAGCTTTTTGCATTTCAAGACCCTGAAAATATGTCATCCACCCGCACAACACACACACATGGACCTAGGCATTGACAATGGAAAATTGTTACCTTCAAGTCCTGCTGCTAAGCTAACATTAAGCCTAACCCTAACCAAACACCAAATTAGTTTTACTGGTGCTTTAGTTCATCGGAGCACTTTTCTGTTCTTACTGTAAGCCAATTTTATGATTTGTCTGTACCAGAAGTGAAAAGTGTACAGCCCTCCAGATGTTGAACTGCAATTCCCAGAGCATGCCATCATTGCCTATAATGGATAGAGTTCCTTTAACATGTGGAAGGCTGCATGATTTCCAACTCTAAAAGGCTGCAATAGTATTTAAAAGATACATCCATTCCCCCCCTTATAATTTTTCCAGTAATTAGCCTAGTTCTAATTTAAAAATAAAAATAAAACTTCATACCATCCCACTCAGACTGTTGTTAGTTCTGTTAGACTTGAAGATTTGTGAGATCTGGGGTGACATTTGCATTAATCATGTAACTCCTTGGGTGACTTGAGGTCAAGTGTCATCTATCAGTAAAGCCTAATCTATCAGGATTACTGGGAGGCTGAAAGAGGTATCAGTCTGATCTCATTGGAGGAAGTATGAGATATATTCTCTTGTCAATAGGAATGCAGAAGACCGAAGTTTCCATCTCCTTCCATGAGCATTCTCTGGTATGACAACCAGAAGCAGGATCCCTGTCACAATTCCTCCTTGCACTTGAGGAATGGGAATGGAGTGGAAATCTCAGTCTGCTGCCTCCTTATTAAGGTGATTTCAGAGTCAAAACCTGAGAAATATGAATGGTCCCTGGTGATGTCACAGAGAAGGGTCCTGATGATCTCACTGAATATGACTCCCAGACACTGAGTACATATCATTCAAATAAAATTAGAAAATGTAGGAAATTATAGAACCTGCATTTCTTTTCTAACACTTTTCCAAAATGCTTTTAACAACACATGAAAATTGTCTTCCAATCAAACAAAGTAAAGTTCAATATTTACACTTTTGAAATCACTATTTTAACACACGATATAGAAGCATGGAGGAGAGATAGTAACAACAACAACAACAAAAAGTTTGTTGAGTGGAGTTCAGGAAACCCTGAAAGTCATGGACTGATGAGAATATTTCAGTTTGGGACTTATTCTGTGCAAAACACTGTTTTTTATTTTATTTTTTTATATATATATTTATATTATATTATATATTATATATTATATATATTATATATATTATATATATATATATATATATATATATATATATATATATATATATAAAAATATATAATTTCCCCCCAGGAAACAGCATTTTCTGTGCAGAAAATAATATTTTGAATATTATTTTCTGTGCAGAAGAATGGTATTTTCTGTGCAAATGTGTGAATTTTGCACATCATAAATTCCGAGCTATATCAGTCGTTTTTCCCCATAGGAAATAGTATTTATGCACAGAAAATCATCATCATCATCATATTTTTTCCTAACCAGAAAATTTTATTTCCTACACAAAAATGTCATCTTGAAATTTTGCACAGAATAAGTCCTGAACTGTAAATAGTGTTCTAAAATGGCACACTTTTCAAATATTTTTGTCACAGTGGGAAGAAAATTGTTAAAATTATCAACTGCTTTCTTTGGAAACATGGTAATGGTAATCCGAGCAAAGAAGTTCCTCCAAGCAAAATGAATGTTTTCAAACTCTTGTTCATCAGTGACCTTCACTGATTACGTTCTTTCTTTCTTTCTTTCTTTCTTTCTTTCTTTCTTTCTTTCTTTCCCTCCCTCCCTCCCTCCCTCCCTCCCTCCCTCCCTCCCTTTCTGGATGTTGACCTTCCCTCATTCCTTTCAGCCCTGCTACCAATAATGATCAAATGTCTAGGAAAGGGAAGATGATGGTGGTGGTGGTGGTAGACAAAAAAAGAGTATAAATTAAATGCAACACTATATGAATGTGTATTCAGAAGCAAGTCCCACTAGGTGTAATGAAACTTACAACTTTAAAATGTTGAGCATTACATTGTGTGGGAATTGTTCCACTTTCCAGTTGTTGTTGGCTTACATCTCCTAGCAGCCCTAAAAATGTTGAGAAGTCTAAGAACATCTAGTAGGAAACAGGATTCCCACCTGTGATCTAACACTTTCAAGTAGTGGTTCCCAGGGTGCTGTTGTTGTGATGGTGGTGGTGGTGTTTTTTGAAAAGAGAAGTGGTTGGTTCCACACTTTCTTGAAAGGAGAAGTAGTGAGAGAAGAACAAAGTCGGAGATACAGAAAAGAAAGGAAGGAGAAGGAAGCTATCTATTTAGCTAGCAGAAGTGGTAATAGAAGGAGGCTGTGAGGGGGAAAAGAGGAATGGAGAACAAGGGAGAGCACAAATATATCCAGGAGCATCAGGAAAGGGAGAGAATAAGAAAAAAGAATCAGAAGGAGAGAGGTTACACAAGAAGGAAGAGAAATGCAACTAGGAGATATGACAGACTTACCTTGGTGTAACTAAATGGAATTTACTTGAAAACACATATTTTATTTCATAAGTTTTGACACCTGAAATAATTCCTTCAATATAATTATTAAAAATCAGGAGCCCATCCATGATTTTCATCCAGTCCTCCCGTAATACCATCAGTATTTTACTATGACTTTGAACTCTTTTTAAACATCTGCTATGATAGAATTTTCACACAAGAACTCAATAAGGAAGAACAAATGTGGCTAAATTAGGGCTGTAATGTTGCATTGATTAATCATTTAGATTAATTGATTAGAAGCCGCTTAATTGAAAAAAAAAGTATTCCTGATTAACTGGGTGTGAGATGTGTGTGTGTATACACCCACAAGAACACACACACACACAGCAAGAGAGAGAAAGAGAGAGAGAGAGAGAGAGAAAGTTTAATTAAGGAGTTAGAAGACTAATCTTTAGTAAAAAGGGTTTTCAAGGGATTTTTTTATTTTAAAAAAATACCATGAGTGTTTACAAAAGTTGGGAAAAATGTCAATCTGTAAAGAATGATTTTTTTAAAAAAAATGTGTTACATTCCTTTCTTCCTTCCTTCCCTCTTTCCTTCCTTCCTTTTCTTTCCTTTCCTCTCCTCCTCCTCCTAAAGATGCCTGGTATCCTGTCAGGTAGCTATGATAGTGTAAGCCCAATTTATGTTATAGAAAGCCATTTGTGGAGATCATAGTGAAATTCAGTATTCTTTATCGAACACACAATAATCAATATCACTGCTCCCAGCCCACCTTTTAACCATCACAGCCTCTCCAATCTGCCCACTTCTGTTTTTTTGGAGAATGGAAGAATCAGCAGAGACACATCGGTTATTTTCATGTAGAAGCGCACACTGGAAGGATATCATCTGCAGGAGCTCCAAAGTATCCTCAGAGATCCTTCAGGATACCCATTTTGGCATGTCCAGCTACAGCAAAATAGCTAGATGGCTCACTACTAGATGCCTCACCCATTCTCCAATGACGTGCAAATGACTTTTTGGGATCAGGGCAGAAGTACTTTGAAAGCGTGTTCGGGTAGAAGTAGCACAAACAAAGTAGCTACCTACCAGGCAAACATCTCCTAGTGCAGGATTCCAACCAATGCTTGAAATTTGTGCAAATTCTGTCAGTAGTTTAATGCCTGGCATTTCTGAGTAGAACTGAAAAAAACTAACTTCTGAAGGCTGGAGAACCACTGGTAGTTTATGTAAACAACAGAGTTTGGAAAATGATTTTTAAACTTAATTTGTCATGTGGCATATGACAACCTCCCTCCCATAACTCAGACTATTAATATTATCCCAGATCAGGATTTTGGTGTCTTGTTAACACTACTCATTGTGTTGCTTGTTACTTTTTTGGTCCTTTTTTTTCTTTAAAAAATCAATCATACAGAAACACAAAAAAGGCTTAATTTTTTTTAAAAAAAAAATCTCCTCAAAATGTCCCAAGAAAACATTTTATCATATAGAAAACAAGAAAGAAGAAAAGAAAATGTAGCAGGTAAGTACTGGTAAGAGAGAGAGAAAAAAGATAAATCACTTTTTGCATTACCAGTTGTTGCATTATTTGAAGAAAGAATGTCATAATGCTCTCATGCCCCCCAAAAACAACCTGTCATAGATAGCACTTTGTTCGTTACACATAACTTTCAAGACCTAGTAGACAATCCAAAACCAATAGCCTAATTTGGCATAACTCGAATTCCTATGTTCTTGTCTCCAACAAGATTGTTGTATTTTCATGAAGACAAAGTACTAAAGTGATTTGAAGAGTTGTGAGAGCTATAAAAATTCTACAGAACAATGGTGCCAGTCTTGCTAAGAAAAGAGACCCCTCATTGAGCTCTTACTATGGCAACTGAACTGGTATAAAATTAATATTTATAATGAAAATATGTCCAATGACAATTTTGTATTAAATAGCTAAAGAATATGTTAAAGAGGAAAACCAGGAGACACTGCTTTGTCTCATGCTAAGGACTAGTGCAGTTTTCAGAACAAAGTCTTCTTAAATCTTTCTAAGAAATGCCAACCCCCACTCTCGTTCATACTTTCCCTGAATTGACTTCTCAATCAAATTCAAATGAAAGTCTCTGTAAAAGGAAAGTATTTGGATCACTGCTGATTGGATCAATATCCAGGCAAAAAGTCCCTTTTGTTTACTATAAATCCAAAAACCATTTAATTCACATCTCTACAGTAGGGCATTAATCTCTAGGACATTAATTGCCTATTTAATAACTCTAAACTGCTAATTAGGCCACTAGACTGATAACTGGTGTTACTGCAGCTTGGTTCTTAGTGAAGTGTGTTCATGGAGGATGAGTTTAGAAAACTTCATTTCCCTTCATTTTTTTTTTTTTAATAATAAGCATTAACTGCCAAGGACATATTCACTTCTCTCTGTATTTCTGAGGCAGACATTGTCAACATATTTCAGCAAAACACCATATATTCCTTGCCAAGGGTGTTTACCAATCTACACTGTTACCAGGCTGAGCACCCCCACACTTTGATATTATTTAATTGGCAAAATGAATTAATTGGCACAAATATAAAACATTCCTTGCTTATGGCCATATGGCCAGGTTGGATTAAAGGAAAAGGTTGGCTGAATATGTGCATTGTGAATTAGCTCAGAAGAGACCTCCAGGCAGAACCAGGTCATAGTCAAGATAATAGGCTTGCAGTTAGCCTCAGCAACCCAACCTTTTGGACAATAGCATCTGGAAGATTGCTACAAATGGCTGATTGTCTTAACTCTTCTTCCTTTGACCAAGCAAACCTCTCCTTTGTCCTAAAACCTGTCCAACAAGTACCGAGCCATCAGCACAACTGTTAGCCCTTTGTCATCTGATGCTAAGACCATTAGCCCATTCCAGATCTCATTGTCTGTTCTGCAAACTCCATTGTTTACTCAGCTGGAAAGCCATTAACACTAACCCTCCAGCCAGAAATAGAGTATTGAACCCCTATGTTTTGGCCAGTCAATTTGTAGTACACCAATTGCTGGTCACCAATCTGCTGCTTTGATTTCTGATTGTGTACTGTCCTTAAACTTGTGACTCTGCCCCATCACTGCTTCTTCGCTGCTCCTCTGGATTGGTAAATATCACCCACTATGTCCTGATTTCTTGCTATCTGAAACTTCCCTTCCTATTTGTACTCTAGTTTTATACTGCTAGGCACAGCTTTTACCTGAAAACCCTGCTATTTAAATTTGAATTTAAAATAATTGAAAACAATAAAAATAATTTAAAAGGACAAAAACATTAAATATTATTAACATATTAAAATATGTTTGCATTGAAAAAAAATTAAAGCACTTTTAAAACCACGTGCATTTAGCATCTTGAAATAAACCAGTGAGGCACAAAGGCTTTCATAAACAGACCATCCCCTAGCAGACTTCAATCCTTAGGCAGGAAAATATAAGGAGAGGATCCCTCATGTACTGAGTTCCCCAGCCATTGGCCTGCCGGAGGGGACCCGGCATATTACCAGTCTTGACTGCTTTAAAAAACAGTCAAGACTGATCTCTTCTGACAGGCCTTCCAAGACTAGCATTTCCACTGCCTCCCATCAATTGTCTTGCTGTTTTGTTAATAGTTAATTGATTGACTGTTAATTGTTGTGTGTTTTAAGGGGTTGTTTTAGGTGGGTTGGTGGGTGGGGAGGATTGGGTATGTTTTAATGCTTTTAATGTATTTAATGTATTCATGTTGTTCGCCGCCTCGATCCATGTGGAGAGGCGGGATAGTAATAAATTATTATTATTATTATTATTATTATTATTATTATTATTATTATTCAGAGTATCATCAGAAGCATCTTGAATTTAAACTGGAAGTATATTGGCAGCCAATGAAAAATATATATTTTATATAAACATGCACCATAACAATGAAATATAATATTTTATAGAATTTTTATTAGTATAGTCAGCACTTTTTAAGGGGGACACAGAGAAGAGTTGCTTCCAAGCAATAAGGAATCCTTGGCCGTCCAGATGTTATTGAACTACAGCTCCAATTGTTCCTTACTTTTGGCTGGAGCTAATGGAAGTTGCAGGACAAAACATCCGGAGTACCATAATGATAAGGAAATATCAGAAATGGTTCCTGAGTGAATTCCTTATGTGCATATCAAGGTAGTCCACTTCTACAGTGGGATTACACTCCATGTCCTCTGCCTCCACAAGTTCAAATGGGCTTTTGAGGTGACTTGAGCATGTTTCTGGCATGCTTCAAGAGGAAGTCAAGAGAGAAGTGGTGTATCTATTCCTTCCATCTATACGGGATGGAAATGTGACTGACTGGAAGCAAGCATCCAACATCTCGTGCGATATCAAGAAGTGTGTTCATGGCAACATAAGGCAGACCAGAGAGGGAAGTAATATGATGAATACATAAGTGCAGAAACTGTTTCACACATTGAAAACTGTATGCCAGAAGTCCCAGCGCTCTTACAGATGGGACAATGCTTTGGGAGGTTGTGGCATTCCTTCCTTCCTTCCCTTCCCCTCCCTTCCCTGCCTTAAATAATCCTAATGGTGTTTCTATTGTCCTGGACATTTTTTTTTCTGGCAATTACTTGAACCAGCTATAACCTCTATTCCCACTCTCAGGTGGTTTTCTTTCAATTCTGACACATACCAGGAAAAAAAAAACTTCTCTCTCTCTCTCTCTCTCTCACACACTTTCTTTTCTTTCTTTCTTTTTTTTTAAATCTGAGTTACAATGCTATTGTGCATTAGTGCATTGATGTAATGCCGCTTTTGCAGTACAGTACTATAACTCAGGGGAAAAAAAATAAGAAAGGAGAAGAATTTGCTTTTCAAACCATAGGATTGCCTCAGCCAACCTTTTTTTTAAAAAAGGAATAGCCATAATTTTGAGAAAAAAAGTACAACCATTGTTTTCCTCAACTCTGAGACGAATACACCTCTCTCCTATACACACACAACAACTTTTTAACTTCTTGAAGTTTTTACCTTCAACAAAGGTAAAACTATTTCATTTGGACTACAACTGGCAGAAGTCTCACTCTCCATACACACACCCAGATGTAACACTGCAGTTACTTACTGAGAAATTAAATGTTCTCTGCCTGAGAAAGGAGCAGTTAATTTTGTACAGGACAGGGACAAGCCACATTTCAGGGGAAGTTACTTTTCTGTTTCTAGTGCAGTTAAAATGTTATTGCCTGTCTTTTATTGCCCTTTCTCCCTAGTTCCCAAGAGGGGGAGTAATCTTTGCCTGCATTGAAATCCCTCTAGAACAACTGAACTACATCAGACAGGACATCTGATACAAAAGTAGGTCTGTGATTCTACCATCATCACCTTTCTTCTCCTGTATGATTCTGTGACATCTTTTGCCTCAAACCAATGGAGCTTCAAAAGATTGTATGATGGACTTTGTGGATTTTGGTTGGTCAAGAATGATATCACTCTTTTGTGGATGTTGAATTTTGGTGTGTTATACACACACACTGTATCTCCTTAGCAAGAATTAACAAATCAGTAGTAAAATATCTTGAAAAAGAAGGGTTAAACAAGCTCACAAGTGTTGGTTCCCAGGATTTATAAACAAAACAGAATGTCCCGGGAAGAAATCAGCCCAGTTCAGCACTGTTAATGTAACATCTTTTGAAGTCATGCCTGCTTAAGTTAATTCTAATCTAAACTTGATCAAATATATGAAGCATAACTTTCCTTCTGTGATTAACTCCTCTCTGAAGGAAGCCTAGAGTAAACTAAAGTAAAAGGGTGGGGAAATAGCTTGTATGTGTCTGCTTAATTCAACTATTTATGGTAAGATCAATTTGTGGCTTTCATTTACTTAAATGAAATGTTAGGTAACAATCAGATTCAACACACATCCATATGAAAGTATCTGAAATGTCAACATATTTAAAATATGCTTGGAAATGGAGTCTGTCCATTGATGTTACAGCAGATGGCTTTCTGGAAAAAGATGAGAGGAATTCAGTTCGAGGTAGACCAGAGGCTGTTTTTGACATCCTTGTTAGAGGGACAGATGATGCAACAGTAACTTAAATAAAATTCTCATTGCCCTAAGTAATGTTTTGCAGAAATCAATTTAGAGTTCAAATGAGTTGAGTGCTGTTCATGTATGCTTTCAAAGTTGAAATTGTCTTTTTCATTGGGAATATTTCTTGTACTTTGGTTTTGTTTTTAATTGCTGGAGTACCTTTTTTTGTTTAACCTTGTGTAAAACAGTTCATCATTTCACATTAAGAGTGCAAACATGAGATAATACTTACAGAAAACCTATTCAGCAACCAAACACAAATTAAACTATGCAGCATCAAAACATTGTCCAAGCTTATCATACAGGTAAAGCACAACCCCCCCCCCCGCAGTCCCAGTTTTCTGGGACTAAATTTCATAAAATCGTTGTGACTTTCTTTTAGGTAGATCAG
The DNA here is from genome assembly GCA_030412105.1 of Cyclura pinguis. Lineage (NCBI taxonomy): Eukaryota > Metazoa > Chordata > Lepidosauria > Squamata > Iguanidae > Cyclura > Cyclura pinguis. The sequence goes on from CM059602.1 coordinate 163,877,913, forward strand.
TTCAAGATTGTACTGCAAGATGGTGAAAACACTCTACCCTTTCAAGATTTATGTATTTATTTGTGTGATGCGGTCAAATGAGTTACTTGTTAAGATCAGGAATTCCTTAGCACAAAAAAATAAATATTCAAGACTGGGGAAAAATTTGGAATCAACATCATTTAAAAAACTTGGCCATAAGGATAAAAGAGAACTATTATAAATTGGTTTGGAGATGGTACCTAACACCAGTAAAGTTAAATTATATAGATAAGAACTACTCAAGGTTGTGTTGGAGGGGTTGTCAAGAGATTGGTACATATATTCATATGTGGTGGAAGTGTGAAAGTGTATAGAAATTTTGGCAAAGGGTGTTTAAAGAGATAAAAGAGATAACAGAAATTGATTTACAAATATGTCCAGGTATAGCATTATTATCTATATTTGATAAGGTTAATTGTACCCAGGCAATGAAGGATTTAATGACAAACTTATTAACTGCAGCAAGGTTAATTATATCAAGAAAATGGAAAATTCATGGAGATTTTCAAATAGAGGATTGGTATAAAGAAATGTGGAAAATTGCGATTAATGACAAATTAACATGTCGAATTAAGGCCAGAAAAGGAATAATGAAGGGGAATGATTTCGAAGCAATATGGAAGATAGTTGTGGAAAAGGTTTTAATAAAAGAGGAAGATGTCATATCTCCACATGAAGAATTACAATTCTGGAAGGTGGAGGAAGTTGAAACATAATTGGTTCTGGGGGTGGGTTCACTTTTAGGAATAGTTTGACATGTTTAGTAATAAGATTATATTTAGTAATAGTAATAGATTAAATGTAATTGAAAAGTACAGAGGTAAGAATGAAATTATTATTATAATAATGAGTATAATGAGAATGAGATCTAGATATAGGTAACAAAAGTATACAAGCAGTATGATATATAATATGTTGAATAAGTATGTGATTGTAATGGAATTGGAGAGAAATAACAATGTAAGCTTGTTTTTTGTTGAAATTCCTTGTTTTTTTCACTGTTATGTGTATCACGTGGTGTTTTTCTTTTTTGTTCTGTTCTTTTTTCTTAATAATTTATTTATTTACTTTTTTAAAAGATCAGGAATCCTAGAAGGGCTGAGAATATACAGGAATTGTCTGTCTGTCTATCTCTCTCTCTCTCTAACTATCTAATCTATGATTGTGAATGCAGACTGATTGAAAAGTTCCAGATTTTGCTCCTGTTCTTTCAGATTCTGTACAGGGTTACAAACAACTGAACTGGAGAGTGAGTACAAGTAGTCTCTGATAGTTCTATAATTTGAAATGACTCTTCCAGATTGGAGAGCTAGCCAAAACTAACAAATTGAATTTCAACAGGGCTATATATAAGGTACTACATCTAGGGGTTAAACAAATGAAATGCACAAATATATCATTAATGACACTTGGCTTGAAAGCAGTATCCATGAAAAAGATCTAGGCATTTTAGAAGACCACAAGCTAAACACAAGTCAAGAGTGAGCTGTGGCATCAATGTCATCCGAGGCTGCATTAATAGGAGCAAAGTGCCCAGATCGAGGGAAGAAGTAGTCCCCAACTATTCTGCTTTGGTGAGACTGTACCTAGAACACCATGTTCAGATGTGGGCAATACAGTTGAAGAACTATATCAACAAGCCTTAACAGGAACTATTGAGGGAACTGGGTATGTTTAGCTTGAAGAAGAGAAGACTGAGAAGTGACATGATAGCTATCATTAAATATCTGAAGGGATATCATGAAGAAGACAGCCATCTTGTTTTCTGGTTGCTCCAGAAACTAGAACATACACCAATGGATTCAAATTACAAGGAAAAAAAAAGATTCCATCTAAACATTTGAAAGAACTCTATTATTATACAAATTGATAGCAGGATATACTGCCTCTGACTATCCTTCTTTGGGGGTCTTTGGGCAGGGAGTCAGGCTAGATGATGCTTATGGCCCATTCCAGCCACAAGACTCTATGATTTTAGGAAAGAAGCAGAAACTTTTAGAGTTTGATCTTCACTGAGTGGTTGTGTGAAAATATGTAATGCTTTGATTAAAACTCTTCTCTGAGGACCTCGGAAACATAATAATTGCTGTTCATCAATTTAGAAAGGGATACACAGTCTTTTCTAAAATCAATATAGTATTCCAAATAAAAGCAATTAAGGTATTATTAAAGATGGCACTACAGTTTGAAAGAAACATTTAAAAGCAATTAAAGCATAACAAATGAGGGGAAATATACAATACAAGGACAGAAGAGACAGAGAAATCTATTCCGTGGGAAGCTATTGAGAAGCTCTTTACTGTCCGCAGTCTAGGAGAAGGCAACGAGAAGACCCTGACTTGGGTTCTCACCAAATGTTCTTGCAACACTTCAGTCAAACTCAAATAAATGCTGTTGCCCTGGAATATCTGACCAACATAAAAATAAGAACAACAAAAAAAGCTTTAATTGACAAAGCAGGTGAAATCCTCCAGTGATGTAAGTAATTTTCAATGTTTTTATCATTCCAATGTAAAAAAAAAAATCTTCAAGAGGGTTTATTTGTCCCTTCCTGAGATTGAACAATTAGCTTGTTCTTTTTGCCATTGTTGCTGTTGTTCATCATTGTTTTTCCTTTTTTTTTTTTTTAATAATGAGTTAGCATCACTGGCTGAAGTTTATAAGTCCCCCAACAGGTGATTATCACTGTCAATGCTGATAGTGCTGACCAACTGCATCATCATTATGTTACCGCTGTTTCTAGCCCGAGCTTGTGGGATATTAAGATATCATTTGATATCAATAATTCGGCCTTCTGTACCCATTCCTCTCCACGTGCTTTTGAGGCCCCCGAACAAGCACGCACACAGGCGCGGCCGACAATAGCCAAACCATTCAAATCTCGATCTAGGCAGGCCAGTCATTGCCGAATGCAGCTTCAGGAGACCTCAAGGCACGTACCACATTATGTATGCACGGCATTTACAAAAAGATCCCCTGCCCCGCGCAGGCAGCTTGATGAGCGGACTATACAACACTCAAGCACTCTGCGTTTGCATACTGGCTACTCTATTGACAATCTGGCTATAACTCAATCTTCTAAAGTACTGACCTTTCGGAGGCTTTGTCTCCAGCCCCATACTCATTGTTTTCCCCAAGTATGGACTAGCCTGGGGCCACAATTTTCCCTATAAGAACGCCTGACTTTGAGTGCTTCCTCAGATCGCTCTTGGCTTCTATCCCATCTTGCTGCCACTCCGTTTGACGAGCCTTCCCCTCAGCCCCACGTGCTGAGAATCCATGCTCCCCAGCTTCTTTGCTTTTACCGGGCTTCAGGACAGGTATAGTATTTCCTATACCAAACCTCCACTCTGTCCAACTCCTACCTTTTATTTCTATAGTTCCTTGTGTGAGTGTGTTGCATACACGTGTTTGATTGTATTTCAATAAAACATTTATTATTATTAACTTCTGCCTTATCATTGACTTGGCCTGACCCCGTAGACATAGGGCTCAGGATCTTGCTATGTTACCCTGCCTCTTTCATTGCCAACTTGTGCTCTGTGCTAATTCCCTCCCCATTGTTGTGAGCACATTTAGGTGTCCCTCCCGGGACCCCCAGAAATCAGGGTAACAATTAGAAACTGATGATGATTCCATTAGGTGATGACCAGTGTAGGTATAATGTAAGGTGATAGCTGCTCTGTCTCTCTTTCTGTAATTCTGTAAAAACAAATTCTTGGTTTTTGTGGTCTACTTTCTTAGTTTGGGCTGGCTTGCAAGGTGAAAATGACTTTAATTTCATTCTCACTTATTAGTTGGGTCTCCAGCCTGTTTAATTTTTTTTATTTTTTTTTAATTTCCTATAGGCTGCTCCTCCTCCTCCTCCTCCTCCTCCTCCCTCTTTTTTCCTGGAGGGCTGTTTAATGACACTGTAAATAGGAGCAGCAGCCTAGAGTAACCATTTAACTGATATATGGTTAACTAATGCTGCAGAGTCAACAGAGCTTGAATAATAATAATAATAATAATAATGATGATGATGATGATGATGATGATGATGATGATCGCCTTTTACACCACTGCAAACTTCAAGAAGCAAAGAGGAAACAACCTACTTGAAATATTTACATAACTATTTGACGTTTTCACATTTGCAGGGAATTTTATTCATGTTGGGTGTTTTATGGGGGGTGTTTATTTTAAGTGCAGAAAGTTTTTTTTTTAAAACTGTTTCCTTATTCTACATACTGTGATTCTTCTTTTCAGTAGCACAAGCTGTGAGGAAGGTTTTCAAATTCCTCATCTGGAATAAGGCAGCTGGATAAAGGATATTGTAGGATGAATATTCAAATGGCTGAGAAATGTTTCCCATGATAACTCTGCAGAACCATGAGACATAATTGCTGGTGCTCCCCTACTATAAGTCTATTTTGTTTTCAAGGTGAAATATTTTGCATTTTTTAAAAATCTTTTGAGACTCTTCGTATAGCCTTTTTATGTTTGTATCTGAACCTTTTAAAATTAATCTTGTGGGAATCAGCTTCAGTCCCAATTTTGAGGGAAAGGTGGGATACAAAACAATTAAATAAATAAATAAATTGCTGCATTTCGATCCTGCAATCCCACCTTTCCTTCAGCTCATGACATTGCATGCAATTCCACTCCTCTTCCTGATATCCTTAAAACAATCAAAGTGAAATAGGTCATGATGAGAATCATTAGTCCAAGGTCAGCCAATGAGTTTCATAACTCAGGGAAAATATGAAACTGTCCCAATCCAGTATTTTTAGTAAATACGCCACCATGGCTACACCAAATACCCTTGAAAGCTGGTGGTCCTTACATTATAGTAGTAGCACAGTTTTTGTTCCTTCATGAACCCATCTCATGCTGTCTCAAAGTAAAATGGGAAGAAAGTGCATTGGTAACTTTTCAAATACTATTTCTGTTGCATACTGAGGCCTTGACCCATATAAAGCAAGGATAGGCAACTATGGCCTCCAGGTGTTTTTGTCACATTATTCTAGATTCTCCCTAGTTTGGCTGGGTTTTACCAAGAATCTTGGCATGCCAACTTGTGGCCATTTTAACCATCAGCTGACCTAGATTTCAAGGAGCTACAATATGTGGCAAAATACGTAGTCACTTTTCTGGCTAGTTATTTTGCAAGAAACAAGCCCTTTTCAGACACAAGGTGAGTGAAGCAGAAAGAATGACTAATGCAAATGACACAGTACAAAAAAAATGAGGCAAAAAAGAAGCAATGTGAGGAAAGAAAGTGAGGTGAAGCAGGGATCAGGAGGGAAGAGATTGTGAGAGGTGCAATTGGGGAGTGCTTAGAAGGAAGGAGGAAAACATTGATGGGGTGTAGGATGGAGTGAGGGACTGAGTTAAAGGGAATTACAGTGAATTATGTGAGAAGCAGAAAGAAACAAAGGAGAGAAATTGTGAGTCCATGTTGGCATGAAGTGAAGTGAGGGACAGAGTAGAAGCAAGGGGGGAGCAAGTGGTACAGATGACAAGAGTGGAAAAAGGAAGGGATGAGGCATTTGGAGGGGCTAAGTGAGGGAAGGAATAAGAGGAGTGGTAGAATAAGTGGTGTGAGCAGTGGAGCAGTGGAGTGTAAGAACTAAGAAAGAGAGAGATGTTGCAAGGGTGTGAGGTGTGGTACAGGGTGGTAGGAAGGTAAGTGTGAGCAAGACAAGACTCAGAGTACAAGAAGTAAGGGGGAGAGGAATTACAGGGGTTTAAGAAAAAGCATGCTGAGGGAGATAGTAGGAGACAAGAGAGAGTGAGTGATCCAAATGGTAGAATCAGGCATTGTCAGGAGACAATGTGAGGCTAGGGGAGGAGTAGAAAGGAAGAGAGAGTGAAGCAAGGGAGTGTAAAGAAAGGAGGGAAGGCAGTGTGAAGAGTGCATTAATCAGGATTCACAGAACAAAAGAAGTATCCATAAGGTGCAATGAGATACAAGGGATGGAGATGTGATGTCATCAAATGAGAGAAAGAGAAGAGATGGCAGCTGCTGCATCCCAGTACAAAGAACAAGAAAGGGATAAGGTGAGTCCCAGAAGGTGAAAGAATGGAGACACAAAGCAGGAGCACAGCAAAGAAGGCAATGCAGCAGAAGGAAAACAGTGAAATTCATATGTTGTGGTCCCCAAAGTGGCTGCCTCATAATGCTATAAAAGGTGCAATTGGGAAAAGGCAAAGGGAGAGAACAGACAACTGCTTGTGAGTCTAGGTGCTTGACGGAAATCTTCAGATTTGGGGGAGAAAGATTCAAACGAAGTAAATAAAATATTAGGACTTTTTTGGAGGAGCAACTCCACATTTATATGTCTTTGGGGTATTGTATGCATATTTGAACTGTTTACTCACAGTAAACAGATTTTGAGTGTCATGAAAGGACAACACTTTTTGTTGTCCATTTTGTTATTATTATAAGTTACTGCCAGAGATCAGGAAGAGCAGTTGTGGGATTTTCTGTATCCTTTCTAACATAATTTGACTACCTTTTTTTTTTTTTTTGGACTGTGCATCTTAATTTGAGTCACGGACAACACTACTTTATGTTGTATCTCAGGCAACAAAATATCTTGGGCTAGCCTTGAGTACCCCTGAAACAGATTCATTATTGAGTCAATTGAATTCCACTTTATCACAGAATGAGAGAGATGCCCTTTCCACACCCTACCTTGTCCCGTCGTGCTCCGGTGGCGATCTCAGCAATGGCTCTTCCAGGAAGGGAGTGTAATGGAAGCACTCCCCTCCACACTGAACTGGCTCTGTGCTGAAGGAAGTGTGATGGACACAACTCTTCCTTCCACAACACAGCTGGGCATTTTCCCAGGCTGCACTGAGGCAGGGAGTAAGTGCAGGATGATGGTGCAATCACAGGTCATTGACATGAAAAACCTGTCAAATATTTAATCCAAGATTGTGCCACCTGGTGACGGAAGAAGGATGGGACTGCAACAATGTCATGCAGAACTGCTGTCACAGTCCCGCTCCTCTCCCATCTACATGCTGGGACAACAGCATCTTGTGGAAAGGGTAACAGAGAGACACACTAGGACTGTAGATGGAAACAAAAAACAGTGCAATAGTTGTTAAGGAGAAAACATATAACTTATGATATCTTTAGTTCAAATAACAGAAATAACGGATAAGGCAAAGTTAGGCAAATTGCTGTACCTCAGCCACCCAACTATAACGTGCAATTTGGTGATAATAATAATATTCTACAGGACAAAGTTGTGGAGGAGTTTTTTGAGCCAGTGTACATGAAGCACATGAGCCATTGAAACAGAGTGCCACATAAATTCTCGTGCTTATTGTGTTGTTATTGGCTCTTCTGAACTTTAAACACCTAAGTTATATTGTGATCTTTTACAGAAGGTGTCTATCCCACAAGACTTTTTTTTTCCTACTCGTGCATGGATCAGGATTTACACCACTGTGCATGAGAGTAAACTAGGCCCTTAATTATCTTTCTTGAAGATAAAAAGGTCTGTTGACTTGGTAACTGTTGATAAAAGCATAAAGCAATTAGTGGGAACAACACGGAGGTAATTCCTAGCAATGTCTCTAGGGGAAAGATGTTTGGCTTCAATGCACAAATTGTTTATGTACATTGCCCTGAAGTTTCTACTTCTGTTCCAGGAAAAGACTGATAATAAAAAGTTGTAATGAAATTCAGGAGGAAAATTGTCTTTGTAAGGTTTTGTACTGACAAACAGCCAGCCTACAAAATTACATAAAGTCTTAGTTTTAGTCACCAGTAGACCTTTAACTCCCAAGTCTGTTCTTGTGTAGATGTGAAAATTGCTATTGTATAATCACATGATTTTCTATGAGTAGAGAAAAAGCAGTTCATAGGAATGTGTGAAATCTCATATTTATCTACTGTTTTTTCTTCTTAACAACCAATAGAACAAAACATTGTATACTGAGAACTTGATTAATAATTTAAGGAAATACAGCATTTTCCAAATAAATTGTTCTCATGCTACTTCATATTTGAGCATCTTCTTTGGCATCTGTTCAACAGGTTTGAAATGTTTGCTTCACTTGGGGCATTTATTTGCAGTTGTAAATATGTGCTTTCACTGTAAGTGAGTTGCAAGGACTTACCTTGGTTCTTTCCTCCTTCCCAGCAATCCCTGTGCTGGAAGGGAAGGCTCTTCTTTGAACGAGGTGGCCAATGAGCTGCTTGTGAGGTTGAACTCATTGGCTGCCTACAAGATTTGAATCAGTGAGGGAAGCTCATCTTCTGGCCAGTGAGGGGAGCCTTTGGTCCCTCTGGCCGGTTGGAGATCAGTCAGCATGGAGACGTTGTCCACCCACCTCCTCCTGTAGGCACTATTTGTATATTTTCCTGCAGTTGCATTCATTTGTCACAACTTCCATGGGTCCTGGATCTGGGATGGTGGTTCCCAGGCTGGGACAATGACTTATTGGGTGTTAGGAGTACAAGGGGAAGTGGGTGTGCAATGGTATTTACACAAATCCTCTGCACTTCTTGATGGGTCAGAGGGTCATTGGGCCTGCCTCCAGGCAGTCTTGGCCTGGCAGAGTGTCTGGTTCATTGGCCAACAGACAGGTTGGCCAATGCCTGGATCTGGACCCATGTTCACAGCAACCCTGTCACATCTGTAGTCAATAAAGTTGTAGCCTCTCCCCCCAAAATCCTTGGTGTTCATTTGTTTTTCTGGGGAGTCAGCCAGCTGAGCCCTGAACATGCAAAGTAAAAAGCTCAGTGAATACATAGAAATGTGGTGATTTGGAAAATAAAACATAACTGTGGTGTTATCAGATATTTTTGAGACAATGATATACCTAAACACAAGTTCTTTGGGGCACAATGGAAGCCTAGTGCAAAGAGAATTGTAGGAATAAAACTGGAGTTCCACATCATTTTCCTCACTAGGCAAGCTATCTGATTGGAACTGCAGGCTATCATCATTGGAAGGATTATACATTCCTATGAATTAGAGGGCAGCAAGACTATGAACAACTGCATATGAACCTCATTCATCATTTTTTTCCCCCTGAATCTGGCTTTGGTGAGATGATTTTCTCATACATGGCATACTGGGGTGGCAAATATACCACTGCCCACCCTTTCTTGGCTGGACCTTGCCACCCCAGAGAATTGCCACTGAATCATAATTTTCTCCTAATCAGATCTTTATAAGACTAAGAGCTTTCCTACTGGAAACAGAGAAGGTGAAAAATGACAGCCTCAGACTATGCCACCAATTGTAATTGGTTCTGCTGTATATAACTCCCTACTTCCAGAATGCTTGCCTTTGTAGGTCCTCAGAACTATGACCTCTGGGAGGAGAAAGGTTGAGAAGGGAAATCACTTATTATTTTATTATTATCACTTATTCTCCAGTGCAGGCGAATTTCCAAATCACTCCTACCCATCCTACTGAGACAGCCAATGTAATGTAGAGGGGGAAGAACTTTGTTTCCCATCTCAAGCATTGGGAGAGCCTGTGACATTTCTATTTTCCTATATATCAGAAGTCAGATGATGTGGCGTTGAAAGCTTTGTTATGCACGTCATACATTCTTTGCTTTCTGTAAGTTTGTTGGAGGGGAATCACACTTTTATTAGGGACTGCAGTGATTGGTGGGAATAATTATTGTGATAGAATTCCATCTCACTTGATGTTGTCAGATTGTATCCAATGTAGTGGACTGTAGTCCACAAAACCTTATGCTAGAAATATCTTTCTCCCAGTTAGTTTTAAAGCCACTTCTAGGATTATTTTATGACTTCTTATTTTGCTGTTATTAAGGAAAAACTGTAATGAAATTAGGGATGGGAAAATCTATTAGCTTTGCTGTCTCCCACATTCACTTCTTTTTTTTAAAAAAAAAAAAAGAAAATAAAATATTTTTCCTCATAATCATGAAGACATTTGTGAATTTGATTTTTCAAAATGAAACTGAGATGGAACACTGCCCCATGTGCATAACTCAATTTAATCAATACAGCTATAATTTGCACAGTGAGGACCATGTTGTAGTTGCAACCTCCAGTGAAACATTAAAAGCTGCTACGTATGAGAATCCATTCAGAAAAGAACATGTGCAACCTCAAATCAGCACAACAAACATGGTTGACCACTGAAGGATTCAAAGGCAGACATCTGAGAATTCCCAGGCCTCAAAATATCACATTCTTTTCATCCTGATGAGGAACTTGAATGAATTTGTATATAAAATGAGGAGCAATGAAATTCTCATGCATCACCTAGCTTAAAAAGTTGTTTTAAATATAATTCCTTAAAGGTATTGTTACACAGTCTCCCACCCTCCACAAAGAAGGTAGCTACTACTTTAGTTACCTGAAATTACCTGTTTTTCAAAAATAACTAAACAGATGAATGTATCTGCTTTTAAAATTTAAAGGCAAGAAGATAATAGCCTGTGGTACGAAGCACACTCTTCTCCCATTGATGCTATTATTGCCTCAGCAGGTACTACATAGTACAAGGCAGCAGCATAAGAGATAGGGCAAGCACATGCTTGAGTCATGTAATAGAACTCTTTCAAAATTTTCCGAGTACACACCCTCACAGTTATCAAAGAAACTAACTTAAAAGTTGTGATCATGCTACCTTAGGTTATTCCTTAATTTTGGAGGAAAGGAGTTGACTAAAAGTATAAGCAGTTATTCCTAACTAGTTACTTCCAAGCTGGATCCATTCCTAAAGAAAACACATGCAGCTTATTATTTGACCATTACAAGTAAATACTATAAATTATGTAATAAATATTGTATTAACTTAGTGACAACGGAATAATATCACATTGGATTTTTATTTGGCTTACTTGGCTTGCATGAATTTCTCTCCAAATGTTTACCTAAAATGAAATTTGGGGTCAAAATGAAATTTTATACTCTGGTTATTGTTTTCAGTGTCCCAAAGGTAAAGGTTTCAACAAAATTTGCAATATCCTTTAAATGGCATACAGAAACTGAAGTCCTTAGGCTGTGAACTTATTATTTAAACTCTACTACATAACACAAAAACAGAATTTGGAGGCTTCTGAATGGCCATTATCTGAAGAAATTTGACTGATGTTGACAGAAAGCCCTTGATCTGATGAGTAAAATTTCTGAGGGAGATTTCATACCTTTTGTACTATGAATATATTCAAATAAAAATCGGGATCTTATCATGAACATAGAATTGTATAGAGGTATATAAAAAGCTCAGATTAGTAAGTCTGGACAATGAGTTGTACAATATTTTCTATTTTCATGCATCACTGAAGCAGTACATATGTTGGGAAATTTGTTTTGTTAAAAATATGGAATTGATTTACTTTAAGAAAAAAAAATGGATTTCTTATAGGTGCTAGAGGAAAGAACAATAATTTCCTATTCAGTACTGTTTGTGTCCATGTTCACAGAAATTAAACTTAATAGAAAATGGGATATGACATGAATTGTTGTCCTTGGCTGTTAACTTCCATGATAAATTCTATAACAGCTTCTGAATGAATGAGAAGGTCAAAGCTACAGATGAACTGTTAGCAGAGCCATTTTAATGAGAAATAAAAACTTTGCCGCTATTATGCAGCAGATGCAATTTGAGTTGGAGTATTTAAGGAACTATGGAATCTAATATAGCTGTGGAAGTGTTCATAATGAAAGAAATTGGCACAGTAAGCTCTGAAGAGCCAATTGAATACTTTATATTGGAAGAAAGAAGAGAAAAGAGTGCAAATTGTTCTGTTATCAGCCCAATGAAACACATAAGGAACATCGGGACAAGAATATAATGTCCAAAAAGCCTTAGTAATTCCTTTCTAGAGCTTCTCTCCAATGAGGAATTGGAAACACGTGGACTGCCTAGTGTAGTTAGACCACAATTCTTATCTGTCATTAGTATTGACTATGCTGGCTAGGGCAGACAGAATTGCAGTGTTACATCCAGGGGAACATAGCCACCATTCCTGCATATCCAACTGCTGTCACTTTAGCTTGAGACTTATGCTCAGAATAGGCAAGACTTTTATTATAGTAAAAGTCAGACAACTTTCATCTTCATAAGAACTTTTTCTGGAATCACAATGTAATTACGGATTCAGAAATCTGGTAACTATGGGTCTTCCTGCCCTACACTGTTATAGAGCTATTATTCCACTTTCAACCTCCTGTGGAATTCTGGGGTTTGTAGTTTACTGAGGCCAGAGAGCTCTCTGGCTGAGAATTCTAAATGCCCCTCCCTAAACTGCAAACCCCAGGATTCCATAGGATGTTGAAAGTGGAATGATAGCACTATAACAGTGTAGTGCGGAGAGGCTCCATGTTTTAGAAATTTCATCTAGAGTTTAGAAAGTTATTTTTTAAACATTTCATCTTAGTTGTAATGGTGATTAATTCAATGGCCTTGTGTCTTTTCCTTTTCCAAAGAGGACTCTTGTTGTTGTTGTTGTGTGCCTTCAAGTCATTTCCAAGTGATGGTGACCCTAAGGCAAACCTACCTTAGGGTTTTCTGGGGCTGAGAGTGTGTGATGGGCCCAAAGTCACCAAGTGGGTTTCCACAGCTCAGCAGGAGATCAGGGTTCAGTCATCGGGACTATTTTCAAAACCAGACTCACATATAATGCATTCTAGAAGTCCCAATGAACAATTTTTACAGCATTGATAACTGTACCTAAGCTATTTCAGTCAGGATGCATAGCTGGTATATCTACCTAAAGTGGTATAAGGTACTCTGGCCCATTGAGGCCATTTGTACCTCTAATGGCAACATTTGATCAAAGAGTACAAACAAATTAAAAAAATTGATCTTCTAGGTGGAATTGAAGCCCTATCTAAAATCAATTAAATGAAACTTCATTGAGACTTCACTAATAGGAGACTTTTAACTTTCAGCCTTCTTTGAATTTTGCAAATTTTGGTAAACTGTAAGGTTTTCTTCACAGGAGAAATGAATTGAGAAGAAACTTTCATTCCTCACTAAGGGACTGACAAATCTGGCAGTTTTGTTTTCCCCACATTTTTTTAAAATGGTAAATTCTAATTGAAAAAAAAAAAAACCTCATCCATTCACACTGAACAACTGCTTGCTAACAGTTTCTTCACATTTTCTGGACTGAGTAATTTTATCAGTTCTCATTTATACCATTATCAGCAACAAACAGTTCCCCCCAAATCACTCAGTTCCATTTCCTTCCTCTTCCCTGTATTAACTATGTTCTCAAGGTTTGATGAGATCACTGTTCTCCAGTCTGTAAGCTGTACATTTGATTCATCCAACCAGTCATCCCTCCCTCTCTTTCTCTGTGACACATTGTGTGTGTATGTGATGTGTGGATAGATAAATAGACACTACAGCTATAACTCCCTTCTGTCTGTCTATATATGTATATACCATCGTCAAATATAAAAGATCTTCACTCATCATTTTAAAATATGAAGTGAAGTATATAGATAATATTCTTTTTCATTCTGTTGTTACTTAATTAAAATTTGTTTCATGTCCCAAGAAGCCATTTTGTCTCCATTATAATTCATGGATTTAGATGTTCCTGAAGTTTGTCTTTTCTCATTTCAAAAGGGTTCTTCAAAAGATGGGCATAGCAATTTGGTGAAGAAAAAGACTTTTCTTGTTTATGGAGACAATAAATGAGTAGCAGTGAAAAAAATATATACTCTGGTTTTCCTTCTGCAGCTTTTCCTTTGCCTGTAAGTTTCTCCATTATTTCCAAACATTTTTTAAATTAATAATAACACTATAATTGGATACTGAAGAATATTCAACACACATGTGAAGAGACAATGCACTCCACACATGAATGCTAGTGAGCTACTTGAATTATGACACATATCTGGACAACCACCTTATCTCTCTATTCTAAGAGGCATGTTTGATTCCTTGTTTCTCTAAATGAAGTTTAGGTAAGTTTAAGAAATGGGTGAGAAAAAAAACAACAACGTAAGAAAAAAATGATCAGAACCAAAAGAAAAAGGAAAGGGTATTGCTGATGTTGTTGCTGCCCCAAAAGGGATTAACTTTAAATTCTTTCATGATCAGACAGCTACATAAAAATAGATATCTCATCCTCCATACTTACTAATATTGCAAGAGGAAAAAAAATGGACACATGGCAGCACAGGCTGAATAACTAAATAAGGAAAAGCTGTAAGTTCATAAGAGCAATAATGTTTATTTATTTAGTTAGTTATTTCATAGAAATAAACTGTGGCTGAACAAAACAATTCCATCTTTTTGCAGTTCTAATTAATGTCCCCACATAGAGGTTTCAAATTTTTGTGCTAACAAATCCTATCTGTTCATGGTCTTGTATTTTGTGCTGAACTTAAAACCATTTTCTCAATGTCATGAGCCTAGACAATATGGAGACATGCAATTAGTGTAATAATGCTGCAGGCCCATGTAACCAATCAGATTTAGATACATAGTGAAGTAACTGAAGAAAAATGAAAGGTCATTGTCAATATATTAAATTACATCAATATCTGAATGATTGAATGCATCTAGTAGTATGACAGAGACACTTTTTGCATGGCATTTGCCATGTGAAAGGGCCCCTGGAGTGTTGCACGATTGCGAGGAGCGATCCACATGATGCACTCGCAATCGCACGACACTGCCGGCGCCAGCAGCCGCCAATTGTGCACTATTTCATTTTTGACTTTGAGCCGAAAATGGTGTCCAATCGTGCATTGCTCCGGGGCCCTGCACACACTTACCATGCATGCGGAGCTCCGAAGGTACAGCGCTTGTGCTTCCTGCCCCAGAGCAGCCTGGGAAAATTCCAGGCTGCGCTGTGGAAGGAAGAGGAGGGGTTCTCACGCTACCTGCTCACAAGCAAGCAGCAGCTGTGGAGCTGAAGCAACGTGGACACGAGAGCCTTTTGCAAGAAGCTGCTCATCCGATCCCCACACCCCAGCGCTGAGAACAGGTAAGCTGTGGAAAGGGCCATAGTATGGAGCAAAATTGTAAATTCTCTCCAACAGCTCTAAACCAACCAAATCCAGTCTTTTCAAATCATTGATTTTTTTTTTAATGAAGAGGGAATCTGCTGTTTGTAAGATAATTAAAAAATATAATTAGATTGTGTGCAGAGGTACTTGAATTAAAATAAAATAAAAGCCACATAGGAATACTAGAGAGCAGCCTGTTGATCACTCTCTACTAGAGTAGACTCATTCAACCAATTTTTGACTGACTAGTCAACCACATTTATAAATGGGGTAAATCTCATTGATTTGATGAGCCTACTCTACTTACAACTAACAACAGGATAAAGATTCTTGTTAGTGGTAGCTGATTCAATGGTTGAAAAACTGAGGTGTCGTTAAGCCCAACTGAAAAAAAGCAGGATGGAATTCTTTTAAATAAATAAGTTCGTTGTAAGATTGTAATAAAACTGCTTCCAGATGTCTATCAAAATTGGCATCACTTCAGTATTGCCCGAGGTAATGACAAATTTGGTGCCTTCAGTCTCAATCAAGGTAGACAATATGCATGTATGAGTGAACTATATCACATTAAGTATCAGATAGTATGTTCTATGACCTCACACAACACTTTTCATCTGAATCAATTCAGATGTTCAGTTGCAATCAATCAACTGTGGAGTAGGCTAGTGATGAGAAATCAAGTGAAGTAGATACATTTGTGAACAAATTAATTAGGGATAGGATAATACAGGCCACAAAAATAGAAAAAGAAAAGAAAAAGAAAAACCACAGAGAATTTTAGACACTTATCAGGTACAGTCACATGGTAGGGGTGGAAAGGAAGAAAAAAAAATGTTTCCCATTTGGCTAATGGTGAAAGCCTGGTAACTTTTTCAGTGGAAGGAACAAAAGATTATTTTACAAAGCCTCATTAGGCCCAGTGTAGTGTCATCCTACCATCTGCTAGCATAATGGGACTTTTTTTTCCCCTTAATGATTCTATACCCCTTGTTTAGAAGAGTTTCTCAGCCTTTCAGAACACATTTTGAGGGTTGGCGGGGTGGCTTCAAGTGAAAAGAAGCCATTTCTGCCCTTTCTTGTTCCACTAGTAGAAGCAGTTCCATCATTCAAATGACCTCTCCAGATCCTGGTCTTGTGTTGGAATAACACATTGTCTCTGTTGCAACCAATAAATAATAATTTCCAACTCCCTCCCCTGGTAATGCTTACTAATATAATGTTTGTGATATTGCATTAGCATTTGGCATGTTTCCTGGCCCTACTTCAATGACTGACACTTTGACATAATAATGTTAGATCACACATTTTGCTTTAGCAATGTTATTGAGTGAAATGCCTTGAAAAAATGTTGGGGATATAAGGTTGCCATTTCAGGATTTTTCCAGTCCCTGAGTTTTGCAGGCCAAAACCTGAGACCTACGGATAGCCCCTGTTGTATGAGGATTGCTCCCCCACATTTGCTCACAGCATGTCATTCAAACATACACATATATAGAAAGGGCTGCTTCCAGATCAAGGTAAAATGAAGGGATTATTCCTTCTCACTTATTTAGGTAGATGGGGCAAGGAATATTTAAAGTGGCCTGCTTGCCTCTAGTTGTAAGGAAGATGCAGAGCAGAGAGTGAACCCTGTCACCACGCCAAAGGAAAGAGAAGGAGGTAGATGACTAAATAACTACCCTCATGACACTTTGCATGCCGCATCAACAAATCAATTAAATCTTTGCTAATTGTAGAGAGCTGAAGATTCACACACATGTCTTTCCTCTTATCTGGAGCTGGCCCCTCTAAAACAAGAGAATTGTCACCCTTGTCCCCCAGCGAGAAATGATTATGATGGTGGCGGTGGTGATAAGGATGAGGAGGAAGAGGAGAAGGAGAAGGAGAAGGAGAAGGAGAAGGAGACTCAGGGCCAGAGTTTGGAGACTCTGTCTCATTTCCAATTCTGATCTAGTTCTGTTCTTTAAAGAAAATTACAAATTAAGAAGCAGATGAAACTACAATAAGCTACTGGAGCCACATGCAATAAAGGTGTTGTTGTTGGTACTTAAGAAGTGCTGAAACTATTAGCCATTGTTCAATTATAATAAAAAAGAGGTGATTCCCTTATTAGGCCAACCAGAAAGCACAACATTTATTAGGCTAGTTTTTAAAACCTGCTAGCTTCTTCATCAAAGATAGTAAGAAATGACACAGGGAAAAATTGATATTAGGGACAAAGGTCTGAATCTACTTGTTTGAAATGTTATAGAGAGAGAGTTTATGCAGACAGAAAGTCCAGCCCCTCCCTCACCCCCCCCAAAAAAAATGTAATTGGGAAGAAATGAAGTAAAATAAGGTGGTCAAATGTTCCTTCTCCACTGACTATTGACTAGTTGGTCTTATAAAGATATCACCACAGTATATAATTTTGATTTAATATTTTGTTTTATGATCAACACAGCTACCCCTGTATTTTATAATTTAAATCTCTCCCCCTCCCACATATATGAAGAAGGGAAAGAAGAAGTTGGATAGAAATGGCCAGAATAACTCGTGGTAGAGGGGGGAAATAAATGACCCAGAAATAATAGAGAACAGAAACTGCAGAATGTATTTGAACAACATAATGAATAGTAATATAAAAAAAATAAAAGTTCAGCCAGGAAATTAGAGTTGAACCAATGACTTCTGAAGTACTTTCAAGAGACAGAATAGGTGCATGCAGAGTATAGTGCTAAGGAATTTTTATTCTAATTGCAAAAGAAGAAGAAGAAGAAGAAGAAGAAGAAGAAGAAGAAGAAGAAGAAGAAGAAGAAGAAGGGGGGGGAAAGAAAGGAAAGGAAAAAAGAGCTGTGTCAATTTATTACATTACTGATGAAATATAAATATATATCCTATACCCATGATATAATATCCAGCCAAATTGTGAGATGCCATCCTCTGTCCAGCAAGAGTATAAACATACATGTTAAACCTGTATATAATTTAGAAGACTACCAGTCATTTTTCATAGCCTGGAGTGGGAATGGGCAGAAGAACATTAAATCTTTCTGCTGAAGTCATCAAGAGGTATTCCTTATATTCTATCAGCGACCAGGCAAATTGACTACTTAACACAGCTGGGGAGTAACAGATGTATTGATGTTACATGTAAAATATTACTAAAGGGATACAGTGACACTTTTTTAACAAATAAAAAATGTAGTAATGTTTTTTTCTTGTGCAACACATAATGTTTACTTATTACTTGAGAGTATAAAATGCTTTCTTGGGGTATTTTAAAGAGATTTTCTCAAATTTAGGCCAAATTCTTTTAAAAAAAAATTCCAAAAAAAAAGGGGGAGGAGCTAACAATTAATAGTAAAGAGATTAGCACAATAACAAATTACATTTGTGTAATGTTAGAAGCAATGAGCTACTTTTTGTTTTGGACATTTAAATGAGATACATAATCAATTAATTTTAGAAGTAACTAAATTGTTATTTTATTTTTTTTAAAAAAGAAAAGCCTTAAAATTTACTGGCTTGAGCTACATCTCTTGTTATTACACATTCCTTACCGTTTTTGAGAATGTGGAGCTGCCTACAGTTTTCCACTTTTTGTATTTTATCTGTCTGAGTACAAAATCTGTCCTCTCCATTTGCAGTTCTGAACAGTTTGTGAAAAACAAAGCCAAAGCAAAGCAAAGAGGGAAAAAAGGGTTTTTATGTGATATCATGCTGTTCAAAATGCTAAATACTAAACTTTTCTCATTAGTTCAAAAGTTAGCTTGGGTAAATGCACTGTTGTGGCCCTGGCCATTTGCGTATGTTTTGAACATCTTGGTGTGCTTTTAAGTTTCTCCACAGGCTTACAATTGATCATTGCTGAGATGACAAATACCTTGAGAGGATGAGGGGGGAAGCAGACTGTTTAAAGGTGGGAAATATAAACAGCTGCAGAAATTGCATCGTGGGAAGCAAATAGGCAAATGGTGTTCTGATGCAGCTGAGAAAGGGCAGTTTAACTTGGGCATAAGACTTGGTTTGCTGTGAGGGAAATAAGCGAATGAACAGTAGAACTGTTTTGGCTAGGCTGGAAAGCTGAGCAACGAGACAGAGGACAATAAACTGTATGTACGTTGTTATATATGTACAAGCGTATTCACCCAACATTGCCCGGGATTTTATTTTCTCATAGGTAATACTTGCTAGAAATACCTTAGGAATTACCATTCCTTACCTTAGGAATTAGATGTGGTTGAAGTACACATGGATTTGAGATCCTGCGTCTCTAATTCCCCAAACTGTGTTGTCCGGTACCTGTAACTTCCCCCATATTCCCCAATCCAATCTGTACTCAGAGTTGTTAACATACAGAAGTTGGTTTCCTGAGGGAATACACTGTCCTCCTCCTTCTTCCTGCTAGGCGTCATCTCCATAGCAACCAGCCTGAGGCCCAAGAGCTCTCTGGCTGAGAATTCTAAAGCCTTTGTCTAAACTGCCAACCCCAGGATTCCATAAAATCTTTACAGGCAGCCAATCTTCTCACCTCACATAGCCAGTTGTATGAGGTCTTTGCCTGATACAGACAAACTTACAAACTTTGACTTTTATACATTAGATCAGTTACCGACATACACTGCCTTTCCTTCACTGACTTCAGGTTCGTGTACATGACTTTCCTCTTCCTCCACTCTTTCTTCACAACTGTAAGGTAACAGTCCTTATACGCCTTGTGCAGATGTCATCTCAGTGCCAAGAAAACAATAACAAATAAAAACAGCAGCAGCAGCAACAACATGTATTCAGGTTAAGTTTTTGGGGCCAGTTGATTCAAGGCAAATTTGCATGTATGCATAGTTTTAAACAGTCATCAGTGGAGAGAGTGTTGGATGTAGGATAGGATAGAATTATTAAAATAAATAAATCACCTTGCAAAAGAGTGACTCTCCCATGGTCATCCAATGAGTTTCCTGAGTCAGTAAGAACTAGAACTTAAATCTCTCAGGTCTATCACACTGGCTTTCTAGAAGTGAGACTGCAACAAAGGGATACATTATGGAGTACTTCTGTTTAGTGTTCCCATCATATCTTCCTGCACGACATTTCATTCAACCCCTACCCTTGACTGTTCTGTATTGTTCCCTCTTAACAGTCATTCAAAGTGCTGAACATTAAGCTGTTCCATTCCTGCCACTTAGTTGTTGCCGCCTCCCAAGTCTTACTGCATTTCTTGAAATCTTGGGTCTCCTTATGTGCTGATACCTTCCACTCCTCTATGTGTATGCTACTTTGGCTACATTAGGATGTATACCCATGAAACATGAGTCCTGAACACAAGATTCACCAAGGGTTTAGAGCTAAAGGAAACAACCTGCTTTAACTCAGACTAATTTAGAGCCAGTCACCTTCAACTCAGGACCTGAACTGATGTTGAGATTCAAAAAGCCCAAATCCTCACACCTTCCATTCAGCATAGTTAAACATTAAAATTGCAGGTAAATTCTTGCTTTCTATATCTTAGCTAGATTAAATCTGTAGGGATAATAACCCCTTTGGAGTGGATTGAAGAAAAATCAGCACAGGGACTCTTGTTCTATGATTCTTTAAAATATGGAATTGTCTGTCTATCTATCTATTTCAAGAGGGGTGGCTGGAAAGAAGCAGAACTGGAAGAAATTTTCAGTTTCAGTTTCTTGCATTACCTCTGGGGCTCAGAGTTTGTGATACCCACCCCCCAAGGTCACCCAATAGGTTTCCATGGATGAGCCGGGAACTGAACTCTAGTCTTCAGGGTCATAGTCCAGTGTTCAAACAGGGCAACACAATGGCTATCCAGAAAAGTATGCATATCCATATATATAAAATTTCTTGTGGATCTTGTTCTGAAAATATTGATAGCTCTGAGACGGTCATGCATAAAAAAAAAATCTTCAAAATAATAAAAGTTTAGTACAGCAATCTAGATACATGAAGGTTCCTAAAACTAGGGCAGGGGACAGTGATTTGTTTCCTTTGCCTTATTTCTAATGGAAAAAAGAAAGTTCGGAAATGTGGCTGAAAATGACACACCCCATAGAGGTCTCCCCTGGTAAGGAAACCACAAAGTTTCAAAAGTTGAATGACCTAAGATGACATTGGAAGTACCGTTATGTCACAGTCCCATCGTTTCCCCCACACCATCTCATCTCTACCTGCTATCCTGACTAACTTTCATGCTCTCTCTAGAGTTTCACAAGGCAATACTAATTTTGTGAGGGAAAAATTAATCAAAAAGGATTACTACTTAGCCAGTTTCTTTTTCTTTTTTTATCTCACTCTATCTTTGTTGAACAAAGAGCAAGGAATGTGGAATAATAACTTCTATCAATGTCAAAATCCTTGTTCCAAAGCACAGACGCCAGAGAACTCTAGGAAAAACATATCCCAGGATTAGATGGTAGGCCTGTCTGTCACTCAGGCTCATCCCCTTCCTCTTTGTATCCAAGCTGTTCTGACAGAAATTAAACTTAAAGAATTTTTATCACTAAATCTTCAGTGCAACATGATAATTTGAATGGGCTTTGGGGTGAGGTCTGATAGCTTTGGGGGGCAATTTTCTTCATCTTGTAAAGCATCAGGCAATGGTGGAAGAAGTGGAGTAGTAGATGAAGTTGTGGTTATTTAAATCTCATCAAAAAAGCTTTATGGTTGCTTCGGAAATCATAAAATGTCTTGACAAAGTCATCTTAAAAGTGAATTTTGATAATAGTAAAGTGCAAATGTACACACACACCTTTTTTTTTTTTAACCTTATGGAAAAGTTTTGCTTTCTTCAAAATCCCTTGGATAGTATGCTGAACTTGTCTTTAAATCGGTGGTGGCGAACAACTTGTACATCCCCGATCTAAATTTAATTTAAAATATACATTTTCTTACAGCAGAGTTTTGCCTCTGAGACAAGCAAGGCCCTTTTCGTATGGCATTTCCGAAGTGAAAGGGCCCCTTGAGTGTCGCACAAATGTGAGGAGCTGTCCACATGACGCACTCACATTTGTGCGATGCTCCAGGGCCTGACACGGACCGCACACGCATTTTTTCATTTTCAGCTTGAAGCCGAAAATTCTGCACAGTCACGTATCGCTCTGGGGTCCCGCGCGCACTTACCTTGCTTGCCAAGCCTCAGAAGCTGGGCCGGTTGCTCTTCCTGTCTCAGTGCAGCCTGGGAAGGTCCCAGGCTGCACTGCAAAAGGAAGAGGTGGAGTTCTCACGCGAGCAGGAAGCTCGTGAGGAGCCGAAGAAGCAGGGAAGCGAGAATCTCTCTCCAGAGGCTGCTCATGCGAGCACCGCACCCCAGCACCGAAAATGGGTGAGCTGCGAAAAGGTAGCAAATCTTGAACCAAGGGAGGAGAGTTTGCTTTCCCCATTTGCTGAACCACTGCTCAGTGAACTCGATGAGCTTAGACAATCTGATGTCCTTTAGAGATGTCATAATTTTTTTGTTGCTCTTTTGCTTTTCCTATGGTCTCTTTTCTTTACCTCTCTGAATCTTGGGATATATAGTGTTACAATTTGAGAAATTTAGATGAGCATTCTGAACTTAATCATGCACGTTAAGGAATCCACATCAGTCCAATTATCATTCCCAGTGAGTTAGAAAGTAGCTGCCCATGTATTAATTGATTTTTTCAAAAAATGTTTTAGAAGTAAGTACCGTTTTTGGTATTTTACAGAGTCATTGCTGAGAGGATTTTCAACTTGATTAGGTTCTTTAATTGTTCTCAAATCCAGGTACTTAAAAGGTAAAGATACTATAAATTGTAGATAACAGATTATTATTTAGCAATATTGTTTTTTCCCATAGTATGTCTTCCCTCTTAATTATGTGGAGTTGCCGCACGTTCGTCAAGTAAGATGTTCATACCTTCAGGTAAAATTGCTGTGGTTGAAAGATACGCAGCAAATACTTTTGTCATCTGTATAGAAAAGGCTCAGGTGCTGTCTGTATCTTTTGTTTGTTTGGATTTGTTTTGATTTTCTTTTCTTCTCTATTTTGTTTTGGACTGGGTACCCACTGCTGATTCAATTTTTAACGGTAACACATTTGTTAGATCAGATTATACTGAATAGAGTGAGGCCATTTCCGCACTAGATTATTATAGTGCTATTATTTCACTTTCAACATCCTATGGAATCCTGAGGTTTGCAGTTTAGGGAGGGGCCTAGTGAAATAATAGCACTATAACAATGTAGTGTGGAAATGGCCTCAGTCTGCTGCTGTATATCTCTAAAAATCCATTTGCATATGGTAGACTGTCCTCCACAAAAGGCCCCATTACTTATGCAATGGCTGAATTTGGTTTGGTAGGTGTAGCACCACTCTCTTCCTAACTGTGTAAGACGGAACACACACAAAGAGCTTTTATTGCATTATTATATAAATAGAAGTTCTTTGGTTTTATATTCGTAATTCATGATGCCATTCAGTTTCTAGCTAAATGAAATGTGTGGAACAGAATCAAAGACCTTTCTTTTGTCAACATATGCCACCAAGAAATTTTATTTTCTTAATTGTACATTCTTCATGGTTATTTCAGCAGCAGAAAGCTGATCTGTCCAATCATATTTCTTCTTGCACTCTCTTTCTGTTACAATATAATTCTGCTGTTGGAACTCATGATGGTTTATTTTATGGACAATTAATGAAACTACTATTTTGTAGCCAGTTGGTAAGTATTTAGCCTACCTTGATCTAAAGAGTACTCTAGACTCTTCGATACTATTTGTGATACCATGATACAGAAAACCTGGTTACCTTTTGGAACCTTAAATAATGTGGTTGAAGTTTAATGTTAGATATTCTTTATGTAAATATTTCCAATGATAATTATATATGTCTTATAACTTTCTATAATTATGGATGAGTGGCCAGCGAAACTAATGGAGAAGGTTGTGCTTTTTCTCTCCTTTCTGATATATAACTTGGTGAAAGTGGCTACTGATGGAAGGTGGTTCTAACAGTCCTACTAAATGGCAGATGGTTCCAACTTTTTAGGTAAAAAGAGTTTAGCTGGTGATAACTGTACAAATGTCCTAAATGCTATCAAAGTTAGTCTTATCTGAAATAAATTTATCATCATCATCTGTGGAATCACTGAAAAAATGTTCACCTTCATCATTATGATATTTGGTAATATTTTCATAGACACTAGGAGCAGACTTACTTGGAGAAAACTGGGAAGGACTTAAAAAGAATACAGAGGTATTGGAAACAGACCTGTTGCCAATATGGAGAATAACACTGAGCCATCACCACCATCCTCTACCTTCTAAGGTTGCACAGCCAATAGTCCATAAACTTTCAAGATCTCAGAAATCATAAGGAAATTTCCCTAACAAATAAGGAATGCAGTGATGGGGAGGCTTCAGCCAGCTGCATAGAATCTACTTTCACCTGAAACGTGATAGTTTTATTTTCAACTAAGGAAATTTTCTTTCTGCAAAAGATTCTTTAACTCATTAACAAATTACCTTGGCACCAATGATTTCCAAAACTAGTGGCTTGGATCTCAATTCAGGCATGTATAACTGGGCTGGTAGAAGTAGGTTTGATTACTTTTCCTATCCACAGCAGTTTTCCCTTCAAAAGCTGAACCAGCAGAATCTGTAAATGGGATTCTGCCATGAGGTGCTGGAGCCAAAGAAGGATTCCTTGGAGTGGTCAATGATCATTTTATACCCTAAGGCTTTCTCCTAATGAAGGGCAGATCCTGGAAGGAACCCACAATTTAGGAAGTCAGATAAGACTTCATATTCTGCTTGTTTTGGATAATTTGCAAATCCTGAAGCATTTAGCTTTGTACAGAGTCACACAGTGAAGAGTATTATTTGATTTATTCTGTTAAGTCCTATCCTGACACAAAATACTAGAAATACATCGCCACCTTTAATGTAAAACCATTTTAACCCTTTGAAAGAAAGGATGGGTTTAGACCAAGATCCACCTGAAGATCAGCAAAAGAAAAGTCCCACCAGGGTAATATTTTATTAAAATATTTATATCTAGCCCTTTATCAGAAGATTTCAGGCTGACTTATAATAAATCTTTATTTTACGGCAGCACAAAACCATCACTGTATGTGGCAATCAGCATAATAACAATGCAGTGTCTACATGTGTTATGAGGTCCAGGATATCCTGTTTTATGAAAGTGAAAAAGTCAAACTTTGTGTGCAATGTATCTTGTCCTTAGTGTTTCATTTTTATCCATCATATTAAGCTGAATACCACAATCAATTATATTATGGATAGAATTCAGAGAATCAAGTGGCTTGACATTTTGGCAGAAATGAGTGACAAAACACTTTATGATTCTTATGGGCATAACTTCCTTACTGTGACACTGAGCAACAACTGATTCTTACATGTAGCCATTGTAGACTAAACTCCATGAAAATAAAGGTTCGATTTTACTCTATATCTGTTCATACTCAAAAGCCAAGCAACATTCATGAAATGAAGTCCAAGCAAGTGTGAATAATGAGTCCACAGCATTGTTGATTTCTGACATTAAAGATGTTTGACAAGTGGCATTTTGGGGGCAGGCATGACAATAGTTCCATGTCCTGATTTTGGTTTCCTGATTGAAAAATTGTTGAATGTTGCCCTTCCTAAGAGAGACACTGATTTTGAATATATCAATAATACATCAACATAGCTTTGTTGAATGTGGAAGAAAGAAACAAAGTATATTTTTAGCAATGCTCATTTTTAACGTGTTGTCATCTTGTGGCTGTTGTAAAACTGCATGAAGCTTAAAATGGCAGCAACTAACTCCTCTTCACATCAATCATTCAAAGTAATGTCACCTCTTGTTTACAGCTGTAATTCCCAGGGTCAGTTTGTCACTATGTTTAACTTGGATTTCTATTTCTTGTTTCCCAAAAGATATATGAATAGCCCATTGGGGTACATGGGGGGGGGGCAATCACTTGCTCATCTGCTTGCAGTTTTTTTTCTAACACACACACACACACACACACACACACAAACACAGCTACGTGCTTATATTGAATGTGGGTTTAGCAATCACCCATTTGATCTTACATTTCTGGAAATCTGTTTTAGGGCAGCATGGTAGCAGAAAGTTCTTGCTTTAAATCTAAGCTCAGCCATCTCTTTACTGGTTAGTAATATTTGTGACTGTAACAATATGGTTGCCTTAACATGCTTGTATCTGAAGGCAGATATTTGAAATGGTTTAGAGTGTTGGATGGTCTCCAGGGTTTATGACAGTCAAACCATTCACTGTTCTGGCTTGGTTCAGTTGCAGAAATCAAGTTGTTCTTTTTAGTCAACAAAAGCACTTTGGGCAGCACAACTGGGTTGGTTTACTGTATCCATGTTGCTGTATCAGCACCTATGAGCCAACTAGTTAATTTCTAGCTAACATTCAAATAATGATGATGATGATGATGATGACAGAATGTACATGATGATGATACATTGCACAGTGAAGAAGAACAAGTTCATAGGATGAAAATAAATAGCAATAGTATCAGTATATTGGATTGGATCCACTTTTAATTGTTTGGAACTGATCCAAGAGAAGTAGATCTCACCCTATCCTTCCTAAGGCATTCCCTCCACCTCATTCCCACTCAATAATAATAATAATAATAATAATAATAATAATAATAATAATAATAATTTTTAAAAAAGGTACAGAGAGGGTCAGGGGACAGTACTTAAGAGAGGGAAGGGAATACAAATCCCTTCCACTAGAATAAAACAGATTCTTAACATATTTGAAATGCTTATTTTGTTTGTTTTGTTTTATGGTACCACCAGAGATGTGTACATGAAGCTGAATCATATTTGGAAGGAAAGGAAAGGGGTTAATGTATAATCAGAGAACTGATGCCATTATTAGCTAATATTCAACTGATTTAATACAATTGATACATAAATCCAATTCTGGTTGTAGGGCAAGGGAGATTTCATGATGGAAGAGAGTGGGAGATGGGGTGGCAGAGTTTCAATTTTCCTTTCACCTGAATGGGAAGGAAATAACCATAATGGCTATAAGGATTCTGTAGAGTCAGCTTAATTTGTTGAAATGGAAAGAATATTTGAAAATATTCCAAAAATGGTCCCAAAAATAATATAAGAACTCAAGAAGAATCCTGGGCTGAAAGGAATGTTTGCTATTCAGGATGTATTCTTCATAACAGTTGCATGTGGTTATTTTGTGCCAGAAACAGCATTTCCAATATGGAAAATATATCAGTGCAGAAATATTAATTCCCGTGCAGAAAATGTTGTAATTCAAGGCAGTGACACAAGAACAGAAACCAAAAGATGCAGACAGCATTATGAAACATAGCCAGCAATCGATTAGTCCTTTTGTGTGCTTCAAGTTATTTCCTGTCTTGACAGACAATTCTGTCATTTGTTGTTACTGCTGTTTTTTCTGTGTGCACAATATACTGATTATTCTACATTTATTCTGGGGATATAACCAGTGCTTATTTCATTCACCCATGTGAGAATGAAAAATGTCAAAAGTCTTCTCCCTTCTCAGAGAGATTGCATGCTTTGGTCCATTTTGTTTTTATTTTTATTTACAATTTAATATTATTCCCCCCCCAGAAATGAATCACAAAGTTTTGAGTTTTGATGAAAATGATGTCACCTTCCTGTTAGGGCCTTAGAAGTGGTTAATTTTAATTCTTTAATGTGCTGA
Organism: Cyclura pinguis; assembly: GCA_030412105.1. Taxonomy (NCBI): domain Eukaryota; kingdom Metazoa; phylum Chordata; class Lepidosauria; order Squamata; family Iguanidae; genus Cyclura; species Cyclura pinguis. Next base: position 163,905,587 of record CM059602.1, read on the forward strand.
TTCCATAGACCTGATCAACCCAAGTCCAGACTGAATCTGGACTTTGCCAAAATTAAACAGTCACAGCTACAAGAAGAAGACAGTCTATTTGATATATACAGTCGATAAATTGATTTAGAAGCAAGGAACAAAGATCCAAGGGGCTTACATATCCTCTCAACTAATAAAAAGCAGACCATTATCATAACTAATGACTCACTGGGATTGCCATAGCAAACCATGTGTTTGCCCACAAACCTCTTAACCCAGGCCATAGTAGTACAACACATCTCCTAGGCAACCTGGGTCTTCTTTGAATACAATACAATTCCCCTCTCCATGTTCTGGAAAGTGCTTGAACATCTGCAGGCTCAGAGAGATAAATAATAGAATCTTAAGTGTTGGCAGGGACCACAAGGGGCATCTAGTCTAACTCTCTGCCATGCAGGATCACACAGCTATAGCTGAAAGTCCTGAAAGATGTCCATCCAACCTCTGTTTGAAGATCTGCAAAGAAGGAGAGTCCATCACCATTTGAGACAGTCCATCCCACTGTTGAACAGCTCTTATAGTATGTAAGAATCTCTTTTCTTGTGATTTGAATTCATTGGTTGATGTTCTAATCTTTAGGCCCTTTCCGCACGAGGCAAGGGAATCGCTCCGTGCTGTTATCTACCACTTCTTTTGGGGTCCGAAGCAATGCGGACTGTCCCTGAAGCCCTTCCGTAGGGCTCCTCCTTGGTCCAGGGCAAATCGGAGCCGTGTGAGGTCTGTAGATCCACACTGCTCCAGCTTCCAAAATGGCGGCTGCCGGCTTCCAAAATGGCAGCTTCCAGCTTCCAAAATGGGGGCTTCCAGCTTCCAAAATGGCAGTTCCAGCTTCAAAAATGGCGGCTTCCAGTTGGTCGTGGGTCCCAACCAACCGCTGAAGCTCGCCATGCCTAAAGCCCACCCTCCACAGATCACAGGTTCGCATTGCACAAGGGAGCAGGAATGCAAAGGCGCGTTCCAGTAAAATAAAGACCTGTTTTTTGCGGTCTTTAGAAAACATGCTGGAAGACCACTTGGGGTCATTTTGGAGCAGACTGAGGTGCGGATCTCCGTTAAGTAGTCCACTTGTAGTCCACTCCAAGGTGCAGACGTCTTCCGTGAGAGGACGCACTGCGCTGTTCTAATTGCCTGGTGCGGAAAGGGCCTTAGAGCAGCAGAAAACAATCTTTCTCCAACATCAGCATGACATACCTTCATATATTTAAAGACAGCTATCATATCTCCACTTTGGATGCTATCACATTACACTTTTATAGTGCTATTATTCCACTTGGACTGCGATGGTGTCATCCCAAGAAACCCTGCAATTTGCGGTGTAGGAAAGGGCATTTAGACTTCCCAGCCAGAGAGCTCTTGGACCTCACTAAACTACAAACCCCAGAATTCCACAGGGTATTGCCATGGCAGTTACAGTAGAATAATAGCACTATAACAGTGAAGAGTAATAGGACCCTCAGTCTTCTCTGCTCCACCATAAACATGTCTACTCTCAGGGAAGTCACCTTTCCTTGTAAAAAAAAAAATGAGGAATTCTGTGATCTAGCAAGGGAGGGAACATCTTGCATTATTTTCATGAGATCTTGGGTGTTGGGGGAGAGATATTTACCAGAAAGGTGAGGTTACTTGTCAAACAACTGTTAGATTGTATATATGAGAATCTGATTATTACTTATTATTTTGGGTTAGTAGCTTAACTGGAAGTGCTCATTGAGCCAAAGGTATACAAGTCTTTATGGATTCAAGACCAATGTGCAGGGCATAACATGAGAGCATGCTAATTTATCAGTCCTCTTCTCAAATCCATCCCAATATAGATTACAGATGCCAGTGAACTTGGCCACATAATCCACTTGATATTGGGCTTTCTCTGTTTCAAAGTGGGATCCCAAACTGCCTTCTCTCAAAAATATGTTTGGTTGGGAAGTAACAGTCCCCTATCACTGAAATTTATGGAGATACACAGGTGCCTATGGTACATATCGTTTTTCTCTTGAAAGAAATGGATGATGATGAAAGAGATGCAAATATTATAAAACAGAAGGATAAAGAAGTACATTTTTTCATTGTAGTTGTGTTCCTTCAAGTTGTTTAAAACTCATGGCGACTCTATGGAGAAACTATATGGGATGTTATTGGCAAGATTTGCTCAGAAAGGAGTTGCCTTTGTTTTCCTCTGAAGCTGAGACAGTGTGGCTTGTCCAGGGTGATCCATGGTTCAGTGAAAATTTGAACTCTGGTCTTCAAAGTCATAGTCCATTACCCAAACCATTACACCATGCTGGATCTCATTATCTTTCCACATACACACACATGTTTGTGTTAGCAATGACTTGCTGAAAGTCTTATTATTTGAATTTTTCTGCCCCAAATTTATTAGCATTGGAGGAAGAAATTCAGAACGAGAGCTCTACAAACAGTGCAATGGATGAAGGCATCCAAAGTATGTGCCTGGAAGGTTGTCCTGGACAGCTATATCACAGTTACAGGAGGATTAGCTCTTGCTGCTCTTGTAAATGCAGTGAGGAAAACAGATAGTGAAAAAAAAAATTACTTGGACCATATGATCTTTGATAATTACAGTCCAGTCCTGTATATTTCATTCTTAATCAAGACTCCAGAGACAGTGGAACTCTCAGTCCCTAGCAGCTGTGGACTCAATCAAAGCTAACCATTAGCACAAGCATGGAATAGAATCAGTGTTAGCTGTCCTTTTGGATAAATTACTCAAAGAAATGAATAATAAGAGACTGAAACCCTGTTCTCCTGCAAAGTCTAACAGCTTGCCTCCTCACCCCCATTGGTCATAATATACTCTTTCCATGGTATTGCATTAGACAGTTATGGATCATTTAAAGTTACGGATCAATTCAGACATTTTTTTTTCATTTATATCTCACTTTTCCCCCAATAATGGGATTCAAAGCAGTTACCAACATGTTTTAAAGAGTGCAAATTTTTTAAAAAATAAAAGTATAAGCATTAGATTTAAAACAAAAATTATAAAGTTAAAATATCAAACATCAAAAATATTAAAATCCATTAAAAGACTATATGCAAATCTTAAAAACAGCATCACACAACCTTAAAAGCCCAAACGTAGTCAGTTTCTTAAAGCCTGCTATAATAAAAAAATTTTGACCTGTTGACAGAAGGAAAGCATGAAAGGGCCTCTCTAAGGAGGAAGTTTCGAAGTCTGAGAGCAGCCACTGAGAAGGCCCTCTTCCTTGTGACCACCAAATGAACCTAAGAAGGTGATGGGACAGAGAGAAGGGCCTCTCCAGACAAACTTAGAGCTGCAAGGAGTTCATAAAGGGAGATACAGTGTTTCAATTGACCTGAACCCAAACTATATAGGCTTCACAGGTAAAAGCCAACACTGAATTATGCCTGGAAATGGACCAGCAGCCAGTGGAACTGTTGCAACAAAGGGATTGTATGCTTCCTGTAGCTAGCCCAGGTTAACAATCTGGTTGCAGCTCTTTGGGTCAACTGAAATTTCTTAACACTTTTCAAACACAGCCTGGCTTAGAACACATTATAATAATCCAAATGGGATATAACCTAGACATGTACCTCTGGGGCCAGGTCTAACTTCCTCAGCAATGGGAACTGTTGGCACACTAGCTTTCACTGTGCAAAAGCATTCTTTGTCATTGCTGAAACCTGGAGCTTGGGGCTCAGAGTGGAATCCAGGAGTACCGCAAAACTGAGAAACTGCATTTTCAGAGGGAATGCGACCCCATTACACAGGGTTAGTCTCTCTTCCCAGATTTGTCTTTTGACTAACTAGGAGCACCTCTATCTTGTCTGGATTAAGCATCAACATTTTAACCCTATCCAGTCCATTACAGGTACAAGGCATTGGTTTAGTAGAGGAACAACTTCCTTGGAATTAGGTGGAAAGAGTGACAGAGCTGGGTATCATCAGCATATTAGAGATGACATGCCAAAACAACAACAACAATGACAATGACAACAACAAAAAAAACTTCCAAATGAATCTTCCATATATCTTGACAGAAACCTATTTATCCATAGAAGACTGAACATGTATTTATTTGTTTTCTGTCTCCCATCTCAAGCTGCTAATGTTCAAATCAGCTTTCATCTGCTTGGGAATAAAGCTAAACTGCCTTCTGAACTCTCAATGTACAAACAAGTGGAAGAAATAGCAGGGGGAGGAAGAAGCACCAATAATTAGCTTGAAGAGTCAAGTTGTAATTGGTCAAACTCTATCTGAACTTTCTTAGTAGTACTACAAGAATTAATTGTAAAACAGTAAAATATACCAGTTAGTAGGAGACATCAATTATTAAATTATTTATCATCTTCCTGCAATGAAAATAATGCAAATAACCAAGAAAAATATTGCTGACTTCTGCATGACAAATTAATAAATGTATACACACATACACATATACATATAGTGAAATAAAGATTTAAAATAAATAGCGTCAATGCTTGTTTGTTTGAGTCAACCATCCAAGTTCATGAGCAGATGGGAAAATATTCCTCACTTTCCAATAATGCTGAAACTTGTGGTCAGATAGTGCAGCTGACTTCTGAGTTCGAGTACTTTCAGATGTTCTTTTCTCTAGACAGATAAATCTCAATTTAATTGGAATAGTTTATTTGGGATACAAGATGGGGTGATGAATGCAGACACAAGTTAAGTGATAATTTTTGGTTTGTTTGCTTATTCCACAAAACTGGACAATTATTTGGTTACCTACTAAAATGTATCCAGAAACAGCCTAAGAGAGTGCATATATAAACTCAGAGAAGTAGCTGTGTTAGTCTCCTATAGCATAAAAAGGAAGAAGGGAGTGGGAAGAAGAAAAAGGAATGTAGCAGCACCTTTAAGACTAATTGATTTTTATTGTAGCATAAGCTTTTGATGATATAAATCCACTTCTTCAGATGCAGAATTCTTCAGAATGATATACAGGCTTCAGGATATAAAGCATACTTACACATTTGTGGGAGTGAGAGTGGGATAGAATATAATAGGATCCAGAAAGATCCAAAATGTGATCCTTGTCCTAAATTTTCAAAGAGTTACATTTCTTTTCTCCTCTCCCCCTCCTTTCTTTCTTGTTACTACATTTAAGAATCTGGCAATTGTCGGCATAAAATGGCCATAATTCTCATGCCCTGCTTATGAGGAAGATCTGTCTTCTTTTGGGTAGCCAAAAGCTGGACTAGATGAACCCTGAGCTGACTCAGCAAATCAATTCTCACATATCTGTAAGTTGTAGTACAAACTAGGGCCATTTCTACACTACACTGTTATAGTGCTATTATTCCACTTTCAACATCCTATGGAACTCTGGGTTTTGCAGTTTAGGGAGGGGCATTTAGAATTCTCAACCAGAATTCCACAGGATGTTGAAAGTGGCATAATAGCACTATAATAGCATAGTGTGAAAAGGTCCCATCTGAACTCCACTGCCAACTGGAAATGATGGAAGTTCTATTCCAATTCCTTTGGAGGATGGTAGGCTGGGGAAGGCTTTACTAGCAAAATTGTCTCTCAAATGGATGTCCAAGCTGTCTGTGAAGGTATTTCCTGTGCAATGCAGAGCTTGTGTGTACCGCAGAGTTTTGCACACTCTATCAGTGATGTCTGAATTATCCACTGTTAATATCTAGCACTGGAGGTAATAATGCTTTGTCTGTGTTGCAGTGGTCTTCCCAAGTGTAATTCTTTTTACCCCACATAGGAGTAAGGATGGAAGGAATATTTGAAAATCTTCCAAAAATGATTGAAACATGTTTCTGGAATGTTGACAAGCCTTGAGGGGAAAAGAAGAAGAACCATGATGAAAAGAAAAGGACTGATAATAAGACCTCACATTTTGAGACTTTTTCTGTGTAAAATTTGCTCATGGTTGTTTTGTAAAGAAAACATTTCTGCACAGGAAACACTATTTTCTGTGGAAAAATGTTACTTCCTGAACAGAAAATGATGTTTTCTGTACAGAAAATGATGTTTTCTGTACAGAAAATGTTGTAATTTAGGACTTATTCCATGGAAAATTTGAATGTGGTTGATTTGCATAGAAACCAGTAAAGCACTGTTTCCTGTGCAGAAAACACAATTTTCTATGCAAAGCAGCCACATGTGAATTTCTCACAGGATAATTCCCAAATTGCTAAAAACCTTTGAAAATTGTGGTTTTTAAAAACTTTTTCACAGTAGGAAAAAAAATTGCTACAATTACTTATTGCTTCCTTTGAGAAGAAAATTAGTTAATAATTGCATCATTACACTAGATTGAAGTTAAACTTAACATATCAATCTTTGAAATTAAAATTGGAGTGTGATGCAGAAGCAGATGAAAGGTCCTTCTCCCAACCACCACTGCCCTGGCATCAGAGAGAGAGAAGAGGCAGACGCAGTTCCATCACACCTAGGCCCAGAATCAGATGAAAGGCCTTCCATCCATTGCAAATGCCACTGCCATGGTCTGAGAGAGAGGGAGGAGGAGACAAACACAGTTCCATAATGCCTAGGCACAGAAGCAGATGAGAGGACTTTACTCTCTACCAACTGCCACTGCCCTGGCATTGGAGGGAGAGGAGAACAAGCAGTATCTGTTTGAACTTCATCTTCTCCCACATTGATACCCCCTTTTTTCTTTGTGTCATGCCTTATTTAGATTGTAAGCCTGAGGGCAGGGAACTGTTTTGTTGTTCTTTTACTTGTGAAGTGTCATGTATAGTGATGGTGTTATATAAATTAACAACAACTCTCTGAGTCAGAAAAATGGCTCTAAATAGGCCTGTGTGGTTTTTGAAGGAAATAGAAACTAAGAGGAATACTGTAAATAGTTTTAATAGTTCAATATGGGTCAAGTGGAACTCTGACTTGTATAAAATTTTTAAGAAACTAAAATGAAAGAAGTTATCCTACAGGAAACAGCAGATCCAATCTCTCTCTCTCTCTCTCTCTCTCTCTCTCTCTCTCTCTCTCTCACACACACACACACACACACACACACACACACGTATGTGCTCAGACACCATGGCTTGTCACCTGCAGGTTGAGGTTGATGATCTGGCAACAGTCAGTTGTATCAGTGCTTGTCGAGATAATTTCATCAGATCTTGGCTGCAGAAGCAGAACTTGAGGTCTATGGCCAATCACAGTGCAACTTGTAAGGCCAGTGGGACTTCGTGTACTTTTTCATGCAGTCTAGCAGATCATCTAGGCTACACAGGGGAAGAAATCTGATAAGTCATGATCTTCCTGAAGACTGTGGGGAAATAGGAGAGATTGAACACCTCAAAACAACTTCCTGTAATTTCTGTTTCCAAAATTGTTGTTTTCCTCTTGCTACCAGCAGTTTCACTGGCAACAGCTGGGAGATGAGACATCCACACTTTCTCCTGACTGATTTCTAAATTTCAGTGGGCAAGGACAAGGAGAGAAGGTTTAACTCTATCCTTCCAACTCAGACATGTGGATTATAGGGCTGGAGGAAAAGCAAGTGTGTGTTTGTGTGAGGGGATGTATGTACACTTGTGCATCTCTGTATATACCTGTCTTATCAACTTAGCCTGAGTGTGGACCTAAAGACCCAAGAGATTGTATACCTGTGGTCTGGATAAATGGTATAAGATTGTCATCAGAGCCACCCATGACATTTTTCTGAGTTAGGCAAGTGACAAGATGGTCCCATGGGCAAAGGCCAACTGCACTGATAGATTACTTTTACTTCAGAATTGGCAATGGAATATTCTCCTCTATGATCCTTGATCATAGTACTTGAGGAAGTGTGGCCAGACTGTGTCCTCCAGGAAATGGAGAACTGAAAAATTTCTTTATGAAAGATTGGAATTCAAAGATGCACACTATATCCCAAGCATAATGTCTAGCTTGGTCATTATGTTTTGTTGCTGGACATGTTGTGTAATGTGTAATGTGTGACTCTTGGGTACCATTAAGACTTGTAGCTGACTACAGTAGTTTTAACAATACCTTTTTGTCTGTGGCTGAGGGACTGGAGCAAGGGGCTAACTATATTTCAGGCTTAGATATAAAGAATGGTATTGATCAGATGGTGCGCTACGGTCAGCAGAAGGACGCATGTGTGTGTGTGTACTGGTGGACTGGTTTCCAGTGAACATCTTATCTGATAGTTCTGCATTCACTCTCTGGACTGAGCAAGGTTCAGTTGACGGTGGAGTGAAAATTACGGAGGCCTTTCTTCAATCACTCTGCTTTCAAGCTCATATGCTGAATCTTCCTTGGTATGTATTTGAGATCATGTAATTTATTTTTGGGCCAATGAACACAGAGCTGGATATATAAATTTAAATGGTCTACAAATCTAAATAATCTACTTTGGGGATATTAGAAGTAAATGTGCTGGGTAAATCCCACTGTTATGAACAAATGTTTAAAATTACTGCTGAAGTACAGTTAAATGAAGCTGTTATACATGCTATGGTCTGTATTTGCATATTTGACAGCAACATTACTTTGTGTTGAAAAGAGCTGGATGGATTTAGAACATATTGGCATTCTACTACTATAAAATCTTTTCGTGAAATTTTATTAGTAATGTGCTTCTTCTTTTGGGATGCCCCAGCTGCACACTGAAGTGTTACATTTCTGATGTTAATTGAGTTTTTATGTATCTAATTTCAGGCTGTCAGTCCCAAATATAACAAAATCAGGAGCCAAGCATTTAAAAATAATGAAATTGGTTTAAATATGATTAGATGTCTCAGTTTTAATATACACTTTTAATTTGTCTTAGTACAGTGACTTGGAGGCACATTGTGGTAGTTTTCATGTCTCCTCCATTATTTTTATATACAATCCCCACAAATTGTCCATACTAAAAAACTTAGTATCTTCATGTGTTACTGAGCCATTCAAGTTGGAAGCAGAGCATTATTCTTTTGTTAGCCAGCACTGGCTCAAAAATTTATCAGCATATCCAAAGACTATGGTGTTTGCATATCCCTGGTGGATATTCCATCTCTCTACTCTGTTTCTGCAACTGGCAAGTTCCCTTTCCAGCAGATTCAGATGGAGGAGCAGCCCAACACACAGTATTTTCTGTATGGTGATGGGCTTATAGATTAATTTTAAGAAACTATGTAGCAATCTCTCTCCATGTGTTAGATCTGCCATCTTTGGATAGAACCAGTCCACTCACATAAGATTGCAGCTGTTGTTGTTGTTGTTGTTGTTGTATGCTTTCAAGTTATTTCTGATTTATGGCAACCCTAAGGTGAACCTACCACAGGATTTTCTGGGGCAGAAAGTATGTGACATGTCCAAGGTCACCCAGTGGGTTTCCATGGCCAAGAGGGGATTCAAACCCTGATCTCCAGGGTCTACAATACCACCACACCACAATGGTTCTCTTTGCATAAGGTATCTCTCCCTCCCTCCCTTTCTCCCTCCCTCCCTCTCTCTCTTTTTCCAATTTTCAGCAATTCTACCATTGCACTATTTTACAGTCTATTTCATTCAGCAGATTACCCTAAGCCTGTATGCAAAGTGAAGAAAGTTTAATTTTGGGTTATAACTCCTAGAATCCCCCAATCAGTAAGTCCACTGTCCTGGAATCTATCTTAGCCAGCCTGACTGTAGGGTTCTAGATCCAGATCCAACCATGGATAAAGCTAGCTACTTGGTCATTGATGTACATATAAAGAAAAAAAATGCTTATATTTTTACTGCCCTTGTGCTTATTTAAATTTAGATCATCTAGAATGCAATGCTATACCATAAATCAACTGTATGACCTTAGGAAATGGGTTAAGTACCTTTCTGCTTGTGGAGTTGTAGCTTTGCTGGTACGTCTTCCCCAGTTAGTATAAATGTTCCTCCATTGAAGTTACAGTGACAGGACAGGTAAAATCTGAACCCTTTGCTTCTGTGGGCAAGAAATTCCATGTCCAGCAGTGATATTTTAATACTTTTTAGCAAACAGCACATTGCACATTTAGCACAAAATTTCACTTTGTGTATTTTTGTAAACCATGCCAAGGGTGCATATCTTTAAAATGGATAGTATACAGCAAACTTTAGGGCCACTGTATAAGATAAGAGGGTTTTAAATGGGATGCTTGACAAATAAGGTGTCATCAAGGTCCAGAGCTTAGGAAAGTTACTTTTTGAGTTAAATATCTTGGATTGCCCTAGCCATCATGGTTATTGCTATAACTTGCCCAATTTTTGGCATGGGTGTTTGTTTGTTTTTTTCCAATAGCCACTCTATGAAAGTTATACTATTTAAATAATATGTTCTTGAAAACTAGATTTAAGCTGATACCTTTGCCTTTACTCAATGTGGGAAAATACTGGATATTTTAATCCAGTCTGGGGGATCATAATTTGAAGTTAATAAGAAATAGCTGGGAATCCAGAAATAGGCCACTCATGTTTTAGAAAGGAACTTTGGGGGGGAAAAATTAAGTTAATAGCCCTGTCCAAAAACCTGGCTGTCTAAGCTGATGAATACTTAGAAACAGAGGCATATTGACGATCGTGTCATTGCAATGCCGTAAACCATGAAGCCACACTAGCAATGAAGGGAGACAATGTCAGTGTAAATGCCATCAACCTGTACTGTTGAGAAGCTGACAAAACCACTGACAAAATATTTAGAGTGATAGTACATTAGGAGTTTTGCAAAGGCAAGACAAACAAACAAACAAAAAATAGAACAAAATGGACTGTGGAAAGTTGTTTATAGACTGGCCCCAATCTGTATTCATTTAGATATTGTAGCTACTAACTATGACTCATGAGAGATCTCCGAATACCATTCCATTCCATATGTCATTTGCTACCTATTTGGTCACAGTGACTGAGAATGACCCAAGTGAAGGGACCTGTATAATTAGACAGCTGTTATGCTGCTGTCTACAATAGCTGGTGTCTTGTTCATTCACAAAAATATCATAACCTCTATTCTTAAAGGGGGTGACTTCATTTCATTGCTATTATTACCTAATCCTTAATAATTAGACTAAATGCATGAGTTCCAATAAATAATTGAATCAAGACAGGAAACAATCACACTGGGTGAACTGGGTTCCCATGTTCTTGGCCATGCATTTTAGAGATTTGAAAATCCCTTTGTTCATCTTCCACTAGCTTATGGATCAGTTGCTTAAAATTCATCCTCTGAGTTTTCCTTTCCTTTCCTTTCGTTTCCTTTCGTTTCCTTTCCTTTCCTTTCCTTTCCTTTCCTTTCCTTTCCTTTCCTTTCCTTTCCCTTCTTTTCTTTTCTAGTTTTAATATATGAGAAAAGCCAATAGATTCTTCATATTATGACTCATTTGCTCAGAGAGGACCTTATTAAAGGTTATTAAAATGTGTGCACCTAAAATACAACATGTCTAAATATAGTGAATCTTTTGAAGTTCATCAAATTTCCTGGAGCCACCAATCCTAACTATTTCTCTGACTGTCAAATATTATCTGGAATTAGGGATTGGCCAACTGATTCCTCGAATCCTTGAATCCTCAAATCTTTGGCAGGGATTCAGAAGCTTCCTTTGGAAAATTGATAGATGAACAAGAAGACTGGATCAGATATTAAATTTGATAACTCAAGACATTAGAGAAGAGATTAGGATTAAAACCCATGAGGAACTCCAAAATCAAGGTTTCAAGCTAAATTGGTTTCCTTTTCTACAACTGAAGGAATGGTTTAAAATAGATCTAAAATTAGAAGGTTTTGCACTTCAAAAAACTTATAACGAATTGGAAACAATAATTTTCACTAAAACAAAACAAAAGATTTCTTATTTTTATAAATATCTCTTAATTCATCATCTAGAAGACGAAACTGTAAAAGATTTTATGATAAAATGGGCAAAAAATCTACAACATGAAATACCATTAGAGCATTGGGAATCTACCTGGAAAAATAGAAATCAATTTACTAGCTCTCAAGATCTGAAAGAAAACTTTATAAAAATGATGTATAGATATCATCTGACTCCAGATAAAATAGACAAAATTTACCAAACAGGAAACAATACATGTTGGAAATGCCAAGAAAAAGTAGGCTCATATTATCATCTTTGGTGCACTTGCCCAGTAACAAAGAAATTCTGGACAAAAGTATACGAGGTCATAAAAGAAATATTTCAGGTTACGTTTCCTATGTGTCCAGAATTCTTTTTTACTCAATATGACTTTCATGTTTGAAAAAACCCTTTTGAAGAAAAATAATTGAATATGGTTATATTTGGTCACGGCAGCGAGAGTAAATTTTGTAAAAGTTTGGAAAAAAACAAATACGCCAGACATAGAACAATGGTTATCAAAAATAATAAAACTGAAGGAATACGACTTACTTACCCATTATATAAAAGGAAAGCAAATTAACCAATTAGAAAAAGATTGGGAACCTGTGATAACCTACATAAAGGAGATGGGGTGTTAAGATTTAAGATATAAGATAGAAGGAAAGAACATAGTAAATATATATCTAACTGTGCCTTCCTTATTGCAGGACTTGAGACTTAACTGGAAGGTACAGTTTTCTTGAGATTTCAAGGACAGCTGAACATTTCTTTGCATTGCTGTCTTGCAAAGCTCTTTCAGACACAATTCTGGAGTTTGTAGTTTTAAAGGTGTTACAGCCTTCTCTGCCAAAGTGTGCTGATGCATCAGCAAACTACAAACCCCAGGATGCCAGAAGAAGCTATGCAAAGAAAAGCCAGTTTTGACCTGAATTACCTTTGTACTGTAATATGTGGTCCTGTTTACACAGGCAGGAAAATGTGAGTTTAATCTACATTTTTCTGCCTGTGTAGAAAGGGCCTTCATGTCTTTTCAATCTGGGGAGATCCTGAGGCAAAACTATGACAATTGTCCTGGAGAGATTTCTTCAGAAGGAGGTTTGCCTTTGCCTAAGCTTTTGCTAAGGCTGAGAGAGTATGTCTTACCCAAGATTATCCTTTTTTCCCTTGCTTCTTAAACCCTTTAAAAAAAAGGGTTTGAAAGATTTGAGATTCATGAGATTCGTGGACCTCCAGAACCTTCCAGGGATTCAGATCCGGATTCAGAAAATTCTGGATTTGTCCCATCCTTATCTGGAATTAATTTTGCAATAAAGAACTTGAAATTTTCAAAAGGGTAACCATGTTTGTCTGTAGCTAGCCCATAACTGTCTGCATAGCTTTTGAACCATCAAGTTGGATTCAGTTGTATATGACAACAGGGGTGTATCTATGGCATAAGGGATGAATTCTGCTCCACCAAATGAAATTGTCCTTCATTCTCCAGATTTTTAGTATTGCTGAGAATGATACACTGATAATCCTTCACACCTAGAACTCTTATATTGGTCGTGGTCATATTGTTTTGGTATCATTTGTCAAAACCAGGAGAAATGAGCTAGCTAGGCTCTGTGACAATTCAAGTTTGCTTTGAATTCTCCCTTCCTAGAAGCAGCACCCTTCTATATTTTTGCCACCCCCTTGACTCCCTCTCCACCCTTATATATCTCTTTCTACTGCTTTCCCTAAATTCACATGCTTGTACATATAGGGCAAATCAAATTTGAGGTTATCCCAATGACTGTGTCACTGGTGGTAGCGTGTGTAACTGATCAACAGATCAAAGAGGCACTTTATGGAGACTGCTCCTTACAACAAAATCTTTATTGTACAAACTGACAAGGGAAAAGGCAGTTGGCAAATTGAAGATTATCAAACATTAAAATACTTGTAGCTCATTCTTAGCTCATTCTCTCTCTCTCTCTCTCTCTCTCTCTCTCTCTCTCTCTCTCTCTCTCTGTCTCTGTCTCTCTCTCTCTCTCTCTCTCTATATATATATATACACACACACACACATATATCCCAACTCTCTTTCAATTATTTTTCAGTTAGACTCACTCCCCCACCTAGCCCTTCCTTCAGGCTAGCCTGGATTCCATATTCAACAACCAATCAATTTAAATTCCCTTGATTACTAGGGTGGCTCCATTACTATGCTCCCCCTCTCACAGGGTTCATCACATCATTGCCTGCTCCTTTTCTTTGTATGCCTAAACTGTATTTCTGAATATTCAACTTAAGCCTTATAACTGCAATGCTAGAAATTTCAGGAATAAAGAAAAATTCCCCCATAGCTACACCTCTGTATTTCCTTTCCTAAGAGACATAAAATAATGGGGTCAGAAAGATATGGCAAATCTCTGACCTATATGACTGGTGAACAGGGTTCACTAGTTGTGATTTACAGTAATAAAGAAGACAACTACCACCACCACATTTTCTGTCCCTGAACAAGAACAATAATATCCTCATTTTCCCCTTCCTTTCATCAGCAGCAATAAAACAACATGTTTGACAGAACAGCAAAGTGTCCATTTTTTAATGAAAGGTTCATAAAACACCCTTAAAAAAATATCAAAACTACACAAACTGTCATAATCTTAGCCAGTGGGGAGAAACATGTGAAAACTTTTCTTTTTTCATGCATCAGAATGAACTAAGTGAAGATTTACATCCATAGAAAGAAGTGTTTTCAGCCTTGCCATTTAAACAAATAGTAGATGAAAATTCCACAGTCCTTAAGACACAAGCACCCTGTGCAACTGTTTAAGGTACAATAGTATTTAGTGACTAGCAGTTTACTCACTAGCTAAAGTAACAACAACTGTTGACCTCTATATGTCTTTAAATAAGATTTTGTTTTGTTTTGTTTAGATAATTTTTATTAAATACACACATGAAACAAAATATAAACATTGTTTTGATCATGGTCCTTTGTGTGTGCTGTCATATATCTCTGAACACATTTGTGCAAAGAAATGCATTGCAATGGGATCCTGGTCTGATGGAGTTCTCTATGTCAAGGCAGCTTGGAAGCTGGTTGTGAGGCAACCAGAAAAGCACCTCAGGAGAGAAACCCAGCCCAGTAGCGTGTGGGAGGGATTTGTGGCTGAGATCAAAAGTCATCTAAAGCCAAATATCTGCAGCCATTGGAATTCCTTCAGGGAGAGCCTAGTAAGGAGCTAAGGAGTAGAGTCCCTAAGTCAGGCAGAGAGAGTGACTGTACTGGGAGTTTTAGCTGTCTCAATGGAAGCCTAGTGAGAGACAGAAGAATAATTAAGCCATAGTAGGCAGTCACATAGGGACGTGGGGGCAGGGGAGGCGATTCACAATTCACCCTGGGTGGCAATGTTTCTGGGGCGTCCCAGCCCATAACCATGCCCCCAGCATGCCCTGGCCACGTCCCCGTGCACCACAGCCACACCCCCGTGCACAGTGGTCACACCCCTCATGCTGTAGCTTTGCCCCCTCCCGCCCCCCCTCCACACACTCCAAGCGTCACCACTGATAGTAGGATCCGATCAGGGAGTGTGACCTAAATTGGGGTTAATCATTTGGTAGGAGTTTAGTCAAAAGTCTGTTATAAGAGACTTGCGCCTTATACGAAATCTAAAGATACAGTTGAACTGTTTCTGAGCAGGGAGTTACTTGTTCTATTGTCTAAAAAGTGCAGTGACAAAATGTATCAACCTTGACCTGCATTTGAAGTTACACACACTACGTTATTCTTATTGTTATCTTAATAAACGTCACCATTTATCTTCGTAAACACAGACTCAGCCAAGTTATATTCAGTATATAAAGCAACACAGAAAACATGCTACCATAAAATTGTTAAGTGGTTTATTTAGAAGTGGTTTAAGTGACTTTATCTATTTAGAACACTGAAAACCCACACCTTTTTATGCAAAGGTGCTGTGATAAATAGAGAAGCAAAGCTGTGTAGTAAGGACAGTCTGCCTTATCAGACTGGGGAACTTCCACATCAATCTAGGAGAAGTGAGGGCCTGTCATACCTAGATACTTACTAGTTCAAATTACTGTGTTTTGCCTTTTTACTGCAGAAGTGAGTGGCAGGTATTAACTAATAAGGTAAAATATCTAAGTGTATCATTGAAAAAAACAAACAAACATGCACATAAACAATGGAGACATGATAGATCCTAAAAGGTGATTAACTGAGCTCAGTTTCAGGTAGCCTTGGAAGGATTTTGTGCTGGGCACCTGTTTGAGGGGGGAAAAAAATTAAAAGCTGTAGTTGGATACTTAGGCTTTTTTTGCACAGCATTTTCCATGCTAAAGGGCGTCTGGAGCGTCACTCAAGTGTGAGGAGCGATCTGCATGACACACTCACAATCGCTGATGCTCCAGAGGCTGGCAGGTGCCAATCGCACACCTTTTCATTTTTGGCTAGAAGCCAAAAATGATGCGTGATCGCGCATTGCTCCCAGGCCCCAAGTGCTTACCTGGCATGCAGAGCCTCCGGAGCCTTACTGGTTGCGCTTCCTGTCCCAGCGCAGCCTGGGAAACTCTCAGGCTGCACTGCAGAAGGAAGAGGCGTGGCTCTTGCGTAAGCAGGCAGCTCGTGTGGAGCTGAAGCAGCAGGGACGTGAGAGCCTCTTGCCAGAGGCTGCTTGCGCTATCCCCACACCCCAGTGCCGGAAGAAGGTAAGGTGCAGAAAGGGCCTTAGTCTTGGCAACTAATTTTATGTTTCTTTTCTTCTGGTCCTAGAGTATCAATCAGCTAAGTCTGTTAAAGCTCACCATATGTACAAGGATCATGTTATTTATCTGCATTTGTTTTTACAGTCCTTCATACCATATATTGTCCATGTTCCAGGAAGCTGGGAATCCATTTTCACCTAAAGAGGGCCACATGTAGTCCAAGTACACAGTCTCTGAATTTGGTAATGTGTTGTCAGACAAAATGGAGGTTGTAAAAGGATTTTTCTAAGATCCACTTTTCCATGATTGCTCACAAAAATTAGTTCTGCCTCCCTCTCTCTCTCCCTCTCTCCCTCTCTCTCACTGGACAGAGAGTAAAGCACATCTGTCAAGTTGTCTTGCAGGAAGTAAGAGAAACAGGAAGTTTCTGGTTTTGGAATCTGAACTGAACATACGATTTATTTCTTTATTTATTCATGTAAAAGAATGTTGTTTATGTTGGTTTGGGGCAACTGTTCTTGAAAGCAATTATTCTGCATACATCTGGCATACCCAAGATGGGTCATATTGTCCCTTGCATTTGGTAGATTTGAGCTGAAACATTTCATCGAATTATGTCTGGGTATATTGAAAATGTCTTGTTCTTCAGACAGTTTCTCTTGTTTTCTTTTCTTTTTTTTTTCCTTCCCCAAAGTCAGTTGTCTTGTTGCAGATCATAAATTTGTATATATGTCCAAGAAAACTCTGCAAGTAACATTATGCTAATGACAAGAGAGACAAAACACCTGTATAGACTTAAAAATGACTTCCAGAACATCAAATGAAAGATATATCTTGCTTACTGAGATAATCTGGTGACAGCTATAGCTGTGACTATAATACATCAAATTATTGCCAACATGTTAAGCAAACAAATCATTCGTAGAGAGCAAAGTAAACAAACTATTTATATATTTACCATGCACTGTAGAACAGTAAGCCATGCCTAAAACACTTGTAAGCACGGTACACCATACACTTGAAATCCATCATTTGTTAGCTGAGTTTGTTTTTGTTTCTTTTAAGTGCATTGAATAAGATTCTGGAAGTACTATTGTCTTGTCTCAGTGATCTCATTCTTCATAGCTTTTCAAAACTTTATTTTTTTCTGTCTTGATTCTTGATTTTCCCTCTTCTTAAACACAACACACACGCGCGCACGCACACACACACACACACACCATGTTAGGAATAATATTGGTATATATGAGCAGAGTTAACTTATGGTATGGTGTTGCACAGTATTATCTATGGTTACTCCTGCCATCTCCCCTAAAGGTGTCCTTTTCAGACCTTTAGATATGTGTAGATTTCCCCCCCAAAATTCTATGCAATAAATAAATAAGCAAATAAATAAATAAATAAATAAATAAATATTGTAACATATTTGGAGTTCTCATTGATTAAATCTCTGAAGAGAACCTGAAATTCTTGATCTTAATTTTTCAACATCCCTGAAGTTTCACACATGAGTACAAAAATTTGTGCTAAGATCCAAGGAACTCCAAATGAATCAGATACTTCTCAGGAATTGATTCCTTAGGTTTCACTATAAAAAAAGGAATACACAACTTATCTATCCAATTTTCCTTCCTTTCCTTTGGTTAGCTTATGTGATTGTAAGGTGGCTTGAATCTTGTGTGTGATGTGATATTCCCCAATAAAACACACTTCTAATCGCCAACTGGTGTCCCTGCATTAGTATTGGTATACATAGGTGGGCCATTCTTGCAGGCCTCCTTTCTGAGCAAATAATTCCTCACCATTTGTCAAGGTCAGAAACCCGGGCGGCAAGCCAGCCTGGAGAAGAGAGTGGGAGAGATAGCAGAGTCCCGCCGGGAGGAGTCAAAGCAAGCAATTACTCATAGGCAGTCCATTTACCTAAGCCAGAACAACAAGCAAAAGCCATAGTCAGAGTCCAAAATCCAGGGGTCAGAAGCCAAAAGATCAAGCCAAGATATCAGGAGCCGGGTGCTGGAAGCAAGGAACAGGCAAGGAGAGAGCTTGTAAAGAGTTTGCCACAAACAAAGGAAAATGTCCAGGCAGTCAGTTATATAGCCCCAGGTACAGGTGTGTCCAGTCACTGCAGAAGCCTCCTTTTGCTCAGCTCTCTTGAGTCTCTGCCTTGTTTGTGGGCTGACTGAAGCAGGCTCCAAGGCATCCTTGGAATCACAGCTGGATCCCTGTTGCTCTAAAGGAGCAGGCAGAGGAACGTCCAAGCCTGCTTGGTCCACGGCAGCAGGGGGAGCTCTTGAGCTGCAGGACTCATCTCCAGCCAGAGCAACAGGGACCAACAGCTGCTGCTCTTCATCAGCAGCTTTGACAGGGGCTTCAGTTATCACACCATTCCATAGAGGCATTGACATCATAGGGTAACCACTGAGTCAACTACCTTTTGGAGTAAACAGCCCTACCTGTCCAGAGTTCTTCCAGCATGGGCTTGGCTACTACTTGCGCCCTGGGTGTGAGCTGCCTGAACTACTTCATCTGGTTATGATATATAGCATCAGCAATTACTTTTTCTGCCATGGAGATATGGCTATCATGGAACTGGATGTTAAAACATAGGCATTGTTCTGTAAAGAATCAGGCTAGGGCCATAAGTTGGGGTAGCTAGATGTTAATGAGTTGAGAATGTGGACCATAGAATGGTTATCACAGTAAAAAGGTACAAAGGGTTCATAAGCTCCTGGATAGCTTGATGGCAAGCAAAATAGGAGAGAATTCTCAAAAGTGCAGGTAATGCATTACTCCTCTCTTCTCCCACTAAAGAGGCCAGTTGAAGACACATCAAGAATATCTCAGAAACTGCAAATCCAGTGGAAACAGCCACATCAGAGCACACGAGAAACTCAGCACTAAAGAACATGTCCTCACATCAAGATAAAAATCCATTGTACACCTCCAGAAATTGCTGTCACACTAGCAGGTCCTCCCTCATAGCTGCTGTAACCATAAGCTGGCACCTTGGTTTTAAGATCCACCACATGGCATCACTTAGACACTCATGTAATGCACTGCTTAGAGTCACTATTTTACAGGTGAAGTTTAAATGGTCCACCAGCTCCTGTAGTTCCTATAAAGTAAATTTTTGCTTCCTGCTAAACGCCCCTAATGTCAGTTAATTTATCTATAGGCAAATAACACTGCCAATCAAAATTGGTGTCAATCTTGATGCCTAGTAAATTAAGAGTTGTGGAAGGACCCTCTGATTTTTTTCTCAGCTAGAGGGACACTCCTGCAATTTGTGCAATTAGAAAAACTCCTCCAGAAAGCATTTCACTGACCATATCCACTAAACCCTACTATGAGAAAATCTTGAGGTACTACACTGTGGATGAGGTCTGATGATAGACATAGAGATCACTCAGGGAAAGTACTACATTTCTCAAAGGCAGCACATGAAACTGCACAGCCCATTGGGAGAATCCTATTGAGATAAACCTATTATTCCGCTTGAAAATCTAGGAGCTCAAAATTGCACAGATGGATGAGAAGAAGATAGAAAGCTGACATGATGTCATATTTGCTGGGCTCATCACCCCTTCCACACAGCTTATCAATTTGAACTATAGTACCAAAATTGTACTTATCTAAGCAAAGGTGATCTGGGATGGCATATTTGACTGACTCACTTTTGGAATACAAAAGACAAGTGGATGACATGTAATTCACAGGAAGTTGTCTTAGGAAAAATGTCCTGAATGTCCCTCTTACCCTCCAATAGAATTGTAGGCCATTTCTACACTACACTGTTATAGTGTTATTATCCCACTTTCAACATCCTATGGAATCCTGGGGCTTGCAGTTTAGGGAGGGGCCTTTAGAATTCTCAGCCAGAGAGCTCTTTGGCCTCAGTAAACTACAAATCCCAGAATTCCACAGGATGTTGAAAATGGAATAATAGCACTATAACAGTGTCGTGCAGAAATGGCTGTAAAGACAAACTCAAAAACAGAATAAAGGTTCTCTGCAGCATCCCTATCTGGGCACACAGTTAGCCAGGAATATAACCAGGAGAAATTAATGGGGCTGTGACTCTTTTGGCTGAAACTCTCCACACATAGCCACTCTTTTTACTGATCACAGCCTCCGCTTTCTTCCTTTATGACCCTTAAGGTGAGGCATGAAAACATACTGTCTACCACAAAACATGCATTTGTGCCTGTAGTGATACAGCTGTTAGTTACAGTGCATTGTACCCTAAATTTCCAACAGCACATGTGGTGTTAAACTGCCTGCCCTGTTTGTGGGTGGGACCTCAAATTTGGTGGAATCCTGTGAACTAAATGGTTACTATCTGTTCGTTCCTCTTGCACTGATCAGGCAGGGGAGCCACATCTGAGACTACCATTCTTCCCACCGCAAGGATACGTTGACTATAGATCTCATTCTAAAGGTGTTGTCATATTGCAACAAGGCCAGACCCATAAAATCAATATACCCCTGTATGTTTAAGTGGTATCAAGACTCTGAACAAGTCCAGTCTTCCAAGTCAGGGCTTCTAATAGGACACCAGTATATACCAGAAATCATGGCAACCAATTCCACTATATCCTATCAATTTTGTGTTTATGAAAGTATTCCTTATCCTTCTTCTCTTTCTTATCTTTCTCCTCTTCTCCCCAATTCAGTAACCTATAAATATTTGTATACTGTCCCTTCTAGATTTTCTCCATAGAGAACAGACAGTTACTCAGAAAGAGAGACTGGTGATCAAATGGTAGTTTCTGAAAAGACACTATATTGCACCAGAACTGTAAAATAAGGACAGCAATTACTAGTAGAAGTTTCCATGGAGGACTGCTGCCAAGGGAAACACTGAGGGAATGGATTATCAGGCTGTGTTCTTAGGGGATCCTATGAATCATTAAGTGGATTTACTGTGACATCCCAGGAATCTCTGGGAAACTGAGTGAGAGGTTGGCTCCCGGAGCAGTAGTCCCATGTTCAAACTGCTCCAATAACTCATTTAGATATGTATCAGGAGCACCAATAGAGATATCACCCCAATAAAAGTCATAGGCCTGACTGCCTTCTTATCCTGAAATTTGCTTGCAGTTCTAACTCCTTTTTCCACCTCCACACTAGTTGATAATCTTGTCCCAGCCTGTGCAAGAGTATAAAGCCAATTGAGAGTTTCTCCCATATGTCCCCTCCCCCTCCCCCTCTTTTTCTTCTTCTCCTTCTTCTGCTTCCTGTGGTCTCTTCTTTCCTTGGGGTAGACTTTCAACTGGAGGAATGAATAGGAGAGCCCTAAGCCTTCCTGATCACATGACATTCAAAGGCACTGAGGCATGCATCTTAAAATCTTAAGAAGATAAAACCTCAAGTAGAGGCACTTTGGAGGGGGTGTATCACTGTTTGTTTGTCATATGAGAGTGACAATGCTGATTAGGTGTGCTACACTAGTTTTGTTGGTGTGGCAGTGTTAATCAGGTATGGCAATGCTGCTAGATAGGTATAGAAATTTGTGCTAAGTATAGCAGTGCTACTTAGATATGGTTCTGTTGGATAGGTGTAGCAATGCTGATCAGGCCTGGTACCACCAGGAAGGTGTGGGAATTCTGATCAGTAATGCCTTGCTGAATATATGTGGTAATGCTGAGCAGAAGTAGCAATGATAAATAAATAAGGTAATGCTGGAAAGGAATCACAGTGCTGTGACAATGCTGGATGGAGCTATGCTGTAGAAGTATGGCAATGCTAAACAGATGTGGTAATGTTGTTTGGGTGTGATGAGTCTGGATGGACGTGCTGACCAGGCCAAAGCCCAGGTCTAACTCCAATTATGACTCATACAGACCAAACTAGGTCTCTGACCCACTCACCTACCCTCCCAGATACAACCCCAATGGGCCACACAATCTGAAGCAAAAAAGGGAGTCTACAAAGGCCTATTGTGTCATATCCTACTCCAGCCTGCCCCCTCAGTTCCCAGCACTGGAAACCTGTCACTCTCACCTTGCCCTCCAGGTCCATTTAAATCCCTCCTTGGATTTGGGTCCTAGACCTTCAGGTGACCTCACTGTGGTCTATTTTGCATGCTAGATTTATGTTCTTTTTGAAAAGCATGACCCACCCTTTGTTCAGGGTTAATGATCCTGTATAATAATTGCTTTTTTAAGTCTCAGTTCCTAGGCCATTTCCGCACTATACTGTGATAGTACTACTAGTCCATTTTCAACCTCCTGTGGAATTCTGGGGTTTGTAGTTTACTGAGGCCAAAGAGCTCTGTGGCTAAGAATTCAAAATACCCCTCCCTAAACTGCAAACCCCAAGATTCCATAGCATGTTGAAAGTGGAATAATAGCACTATAACAGTTAGTGCAGAAATGGCCTTAGTTCCAAACAGTTAACACTATTCCAGTTGAGTTATGTCAGACCTTTTTCTAAAATCATGTAGACACTCAATACTCAGTAACTCTCATCAGATTCTCAGCTGATTCCTTCAACAGTGGATTCCAAACTGTTTCTTTCCAAAATCATTCCCGACTTTCACTGTCACCTATCTCTTTCTTCACAGAGTTCCTGTGCTTGAACTGGCTGCTCTTGGTTGGTCACTCCCCAAACTGGTATCCAGGCAATCTTAGGCAGCATTTTATCAGGTGCTCTTCCTCTTCACTGAGTTACAGTATCAGACCTGGGTGCAACACAGACACAGAGGCATATTAATACTACTGGGCCTGGGCTGCACCTGACACCAACTCATAAAAAACAAAACTAAAACAAAAAACCAAAACCCTCCCACGGCAATTCCCAGTGCTGCAAATGCTGCTGCTCCCTCAATGATTCATCAGTTCCCCACACCACAGCTGCTGTTGCTTCCTCATTACCAACTTTGCTATGCTGCAGGCTTAAATGCAGTTTACGTTTATAGCCTGCAGTGATGAAAGAGGCCAATGCAAGGGTAGGACAGATATAAATACTCCTTTTGGGCCCCATCCTGATGTCAGCTGCATTGTTAGCCTCTGATTTCACTTCCAGCATGTGCAAAGATAAGCCATTTCTGCACTACACTGTTATAGTGCTATTATTCCACTTTCAACATCCTGTGGAATGCTGGGGTTTGTAGTTTACTGAGGCCAAAGAGCTCTCTGGCTGAGACTAAATGCCCCTCCCTAAACTGCAAACCCCAGGATTCCATAAGATGTTGAAAGTGGAATAATAGCACTATTAACAGTGTAGTGCAGAAATGGCTACACTTTCATCCTCCAAACCTCATCATCAACATTGCATGATGAAGCATCAGTAACTAGTACCTGAACCATGTGATACTCCTTTTCCATTTTATCATCATCAGAGGAGTGGATTCATTCTTCACAAAGTTAATTTACAATACAATACAGTATAACTGTTATTATCAGGTAAAGAAATTGGCTAGCGACAACTGGCCTTTTGGACTTGCCAGGTTCAGTACGGCAAAAAGCAATGCTGATGAAGTTGTCTTATTACATTCTTTTGCAAAGCTGTTACAAGTGTGATTGTGAATGAGGACAGGTAGAACATCCCAGTCCAAGGCTTAAAGGATCACAATGGTATAATAGTCTTTCCTTTCTTACAGCTCAGATATAAGTGAACAATCCTCTGTTTTCAATTGGACTACTGCAAACTGCTGTCTCTCTCTACTGGAACACCTCTTGAGGTGTCTTCCTAGCAAGCATCTTACAAGATGGTTATAGATGCTTTCATCTCTGTTGTTGTTTTGCCCTTGGCATCAGCGAATTGAGAATGAGCCAAATTAATCAAATCAACCCTAAGCCTATGTTTGAATGCTGCAAAAACCAGCATACAAGCAGTTCCATATTAAATGCCTGCAGCTCAGAGGCTGTGTAAGCTCAAAGGCTTTAATCCAGATGTCTTTACACTGATAAATAGGAACTATTGTATCAGCAGAAGACTTGCATTGCTTGACCTCAAGGTGCAATTGTGAGCTAAGGGAATAATAAGGTCAGTAGGATAGGGTGGATTGATTTGATACAGTGTCTTGTATGTTAAAAGAGTAATTTTGGGCTCACTAGGTCAGAACTTATTATTCTGGGCATCTAGAAGGGAAATGGAGCACTGTGGTGTTGAGAGTGCATAATCAGGGCAAGACTCCGGATTGTAAAGGCTCTGTACAAAGTGGAATCTGTAAAGAACTTCTTAAATGGAGCTCTGTTTGATGTTAAGATTTGACAGCTCTTCCTGCTTAATCATCAGTTCCAGAGGATTTGAAGACTCTAAAGTACTGTGAATATGTATCAGGATAATTTAAAATTTCAGGTCCTTTAATCCTTTTGACATTGCTTATTGTGTTGCTTCCAAGGATGCAACAGCCATAAATACTGTCCTTGTTTCCTGAGGGTTTTTTTTAAAATAATCTCATTGAAATTCTTTTATCTCCCTTTAAACTTCCTTGAATGTTTTGTTCAATGTCCATCTTCTCAAGGCATCTTAAAATGTTGCTTTAGCTCATGCATGTGGCTCCCAGGCACCATTTTTGAGATATTTGATATTTCTTGCCAGATCCCCAAAGCCCCCTGAACCCCACCAAAACAGTATATTTTCTTGGTGCAATTTGGGGTAAAACAGTCAAAAACTGTATCCTGAGTACCCCAAAATATGTGCAAATGAACCCAGCAAATTACCCAGAATCTCTGTGTCCAATAAATAGTCTATTTTGCATCTCCCCTCTCCAATGGTGACAGGAAGTGAGGCAATGTAATTTCTGGTTGTGTTTTGGAGGGAAATGGAGGGAAAGGTGGGCATTTTGGCACAGGTGTGAAGCTGATGGGTGAGAGCCTATGGAGCAGGTAGCCCCCAACTTGCATGCAGTTGTCCACCTCTCCTTTAGATAGAATCTGATGAGGGCCTTGGGACTGGTGAAACCTCTCTGAGAAACTGTGTAAAGATTATCACTGTTTTCTCTAAATGCTTTGAATAGAGAGTTTGCCTTGATATGCAAGAAGTAGCTCCCTTCTACCAGCAGATTCTGTTTTGCACTAGAGGGAGGGAGTCTGTTTCTCTCCTTTTTCTTGATCAGAAAACTGGGTAATATTCAAAATGTTTACCTTTTGCAAAAAAACTGTCTTGGATTTTCTAGTCTGTGATATTTTGCTTTAATTTCGAAAAGTACTGCCACTAAAGTGAAATGCAGTCCTTGGCTGACATCCTGTTAGTGACATGTTCTTATTTGCCTTCAAGGCAATTCTGACTTACTTAACCACAGGGTTTTCTTGGCATGATTTATTCAGTGATTTGCCATTGCTTTCCTCTTCGTCTGAGAAAATATGAGTTGTCCATGGTCTCAGTAGGTTTCTATGGCTGAAAGGTGATTCAAACCTTGTTTCTTGGAATCCTAGCCCAACACTCAAGGCACTATACAGTGCCGGCTTTCAGTATTTACTTGTGGTTGCAAAAGTCCTACTTATACTATCGTGAGTGTTTTGTTTCCTCTTGTCTTGTCTTGTCATTGTCAACTCATACTTCTCTATTAAACTCATGCAGGAAGCAACTCACCTTTTAGCTGCTGCAGCATTCCACCCCAGAGCCATTTAGTGGACACTCGAGATCAAGACACAATGGAGAAGCATCTGACTTATGTCCACATGGCCAGTTGAAGAATAATGGCATCATCCACCAAGAGCAAGAGAGTACCAATACAGAGATTTCAGTGGATGACATCCTTGTGTCTGTCTTCTTTGTTGCAATGTCTACGTTAAGAACTGGTTCCACAACTTAACTATGGTTTATCCAAGTAAACATCATCCCCAGTTACTGAATGCTTAGAAGAATCTAAGTCATATTTTCCTCTCTGTTTGGGTCACCATGTGCTTTGATGAATAAGACTGCTTCTGCAGTTTCCCCTTTTAGTCTGTAGGCCAAGAGAAAAAACACAGATTAGTAATATGTAAAATTTCATTATGGTTTTCAGATAGCTTTGTGCCTCTGGATTTTCCTGTGATAGCTCGTTCTGTTTTGTTCCTTACGCTGTTTATGATATCATCAAGATGACATAATTTTGAAATAGAACAATTTTTCCTCACCTTTCTTATTTAAGTTATAACATGTGAACAAAGCATCCAGTTTTAAATTTTTAAATAGAGCAGCCTGTCCTGACAGAAGGGCAGGCACTAGTCTCGGGAGACGTTACAGCTTGAGGACAGAAGGTGGGAAAAGAGAAAAGCTGAGACCATGAAGGAGGCAATGAGGGTGGAAGCAAGGTCAAAAGTCAAGCTAGAGAAGCCAGGGAATGAGGAAGTGGCTTCAGAGGCCCAAGGCAGATGACTAGAGAAGCTTTCTAATGCCAGGTTGGGTTTGCAAGGCAGACTCAGCGTCAGTGCAGAGAACACACGGAAAGAGTACAATTGATTCTGATAGGGCTTCTGTTCTCTGCTACATTTTGATTTCAGGAGCACATCTGAACACACTTTTTTCCTGGACCTCTTCCTCCTCCACTCTGCCTTCTTCCTTGCTCTGTACACTCCCTGCCATGTCTTGATCTGCCCAGTCATTCACGCACCCTCCAACATTTTCATTGATACTTTTAAACTCCAGAGTCTCCTATTTTCCTTCATATTTCCATCCTCCAGAATTCAGCCATATCTCAGGCAGGACCAGAACTGAACAGCACTTGCTGTGCAAGTCCTTCTCAAGAGATGCCAACTCCTTTGTTCCATGGCTGGCCTCCATGTCTCCACCTTTGTGAGGGAGGTAATAGCTGCATTGTTCCTCTGAGCCTACTCCCTCTTCCCCACCAACACACAATAGGTCATGGAGAGTCTGTATACAGTATGTTCTTAGACAGAACAATCGATTTTCTCCCCCTCCTTTATTACATGCAACGCATTAGTTAAAATCCCAGGTAAGCTTCATATGTGGGCCTTAATTTGTTTATTTCTTCCCAATGGCTTTGGGTGGCCATGAGAAAGTTTTCCCCACTTGTTGCATAAAGTGTATTCCTTTGTGTACCTAGGCATCCTTAATCATTGGACCAAGAAATTGAAGAACTCAGATTTGTTAGATAAGCTGGATAGATATCTTCTTAACTGATGGATTTTGTGAGTAGTCCAATGTTTCTCAACATTGCAGAGGTATATCTCCTTTGCAAGAAGTTATGATAGACATTTCCAGGTAAATACTTTTTAAACTTGTGAAGAATGACACAGGATATATATTAAGCTAGGTTTTTGTAACGCCACTGTATTGTCCTTTATCCTTTTTCACACATTAATTGAATCTGTGCAGTTGTGTTAGTTTTCCAGAAAGATCTCTAAGTGACCAAGGAAAGTTTCCCAGAAGGTGAGCCAAAACATCTCCCATATGCAACTGTGTATTTTTGTCAACAAGGATGATATTGTTTGTCAACAAGTTAGCCCGGAGGTCACTTTCCCTACCAAAACACTTCTTGCTGTTGATACCGGAATAGATTTTCTGGTTCTACTGAGATATTGTCTTATGAACATTTTCCAGACATGTTTGAAATGCAATTTCAGGAGCTATAAGCACCTTGATCTCATCCTGAGATTTTCCTATACTGATGGACAAGCTTGTCAAATCTGCCAGTTAAATGTGCATTGTTAAGCTACTTGTTCATCATCAGATCAATTAAAATTTGGTTATCTGCTTTGTTCTTTTTTTAAAAAAATGTTTGATGGAAATCTGGAAGTGTCATTTTTATGATGCACTGATCAATTGCATATCTCAGCTGTTTCAGAAATATGGGCTTATTTTTTTTTCTGTCAATACATAATGACAACTCATTGACTGAGTCTAAATCTTTTTTTTTTCCTCCTTGTGTTTGAGTATCTTCATTGCCTGTTACTACTATTGACTATCTACAGGAATTCTGATATTCAAAACAGAAGCTACATGTGAAAAAAGTCACCTGACATGAACTATTCAGCTAAATCTTGATGTTCAGGGGAAAGCTTGGTCACCTAATGTATGAGTACAGGAGATGCATAATTCAGTTTGGCATAGGGAATGATAGGAACATGTGTTGGGGGCAAATATACAATATTGTTTGGTACTATAGCAATACTATACTATCATAGATAGACGTGATGCCTGGGTTTCATGCTGTCCAGCAATACGTTTTTCTCTGCCTCTAAATTATGTCCCATTGGGAGTGCCTTCCCTTACCAGCATTGCTTTCTGTTGTATATTGATAGCGTAAAAACCTGACAAGAAGTATTTTTCTTATTTTCCTTTTACCACTTAACACTCTAGATTTAGGCAAACGAGATCATTGCATGTTGATGCTGGCGTATCATACCCGTAGTCACTGCAGACATTGGTACTGAAGATGTGGATACTAAACAGTTAGTATCAAAAGTGTCAGTATCAAAGATGTTGGTACCAAAGATACTAAATATCTTTTCATTGAATAGCAAGTTCATTTAGTCTGTGTGATAATCCTTTGTCACTGAGTACATCCTTTAACTTGTCTGTATCATTCCAGGACTCCACACATACAACCACAGCGAGGTAAGCTATCTGTTGCTTATACACTGGGTAAACTCACCTATGCTTCCCCTGTCTCACATACTTCAAGTGTGTGGATAAGATAAAGTTTTATGTGCAGTAGGCAATACAAAAGCAGAGAAAAAATTTCCATTAATATATGCCTTGTGTCATGAACATGACAGTGGTCAATATTATTAGTTATTTGTAGAATAATTCATTCATTTTTCCAATATATTTTTAAAATTTAAAATTGGACTGTTCTTTCACACCTTATAGCTTACATTTGAAAATGTAAAATAAGAAAGCTTTGATGACACTATTAAAAGATTGAAAAACCAGCCAAAATGTGATAAAAGCATCCATTATTATACATCTTTCAAAATTATAATTAAATCTTGCCACCTTAACAATTTTTGGTATGGCCATACACTATTTTGTCTAGCACCAACTGCAGTCTCAGATTCCCTGTCTCATCGATGACACTCTGCCCACACCTTTTATCTTGAAGCCTGGCTCCAGAGTTTTCCTCATGTACAGATTTTCTCCTGTTTTCTTCTTGAGTGATTGAGCTGTGCCTTGTGGTCTTCCCTCATCATTCTGTTCCTGCTGAAGGTCTGTATTTTTCAGGCTTTTCCCATCCTCTTCTGTCTTCAGTGGCTGCTTCCCACTGGCTTCTGCTTTCATCAGCTGCTCTTACTGACTGTCTTCTGACTGAATGATCCCCCAGTGAACTGAAAGAATAGTTTCCTGACCAGACAGAAGCTACCAGCAAATCAGAATTCCATTTTCCATTAATTTCTATACAATCGACCACCAGAAGACCATGAGATGTTAACCTTACACCCTGTCTGATCTCTCTCATGTAGTCAGGTTTAACATAATCTGTAGAAGTATCAGTTAATAGTTGCCTGTCAGCCTGACCATTGGAATTTTTTTTTCTGCTCTAAGTCTCTGGTATGCTTCTCTAACATCTTACAACTCTATTTCCAGAAAATAAAAAAAACAAACAAACAGACAACCCCCCCCCCAACTTTCTGTTGGGAGTGGCAACCTTTGCATGCTTAATTAACTGGCTAGTTTGTTTGCATGTTTATTGTAGGCATAGAGAGATAGCCTAGAGAAAACTTTCTGTTTGTTTTGGTCAACACCTCTTCCTCCAGCACGTACACATTCTTTGGTCTTAAAAAGGTTCTCTTGCCATTTACTTCTTCCTTTTGTCTTCACCTTTTGTCCTGAAAGCATGCCCTGAGATCTCCTAACAGGGATTATTTTCAGCAAACACGTGAGTGCTTAATTTTCTTCCTACCTTCTTCAAGAATTGAACCTGTGTAGACTATGCACAAAATTTTGTGAGTAAATTCTTTTATATTTTTAACCAAATTGTTTTTTGTGTTTCTTTTGAGCTAGGTTAAGTGTGTTTGGGGTGGAGTGATAGAAGTGGGACTGGTAATCTGTTCAACTTCCGTTTTTGTGCAGTTACTAAGATACTCTGCTGATTGAGAGTCTCATTACCAAAAATTTCTCAATTCCCCAACACTTTCAACTTTTACAACATATATAGTTTTGCGCGCGCGCGCATGCGCACACACACATGCATGCACACATTCTTTGAAAAAATTAAGCTTCACCTAGAGTGACATTCTAATTCCTGAAGGGGAGATATGTGTAGTTCTAAGTCTAATGACTAGTCTGAAAATGGATTGAATTTTAGGTGAGAAAAGACTATGATCTACTTTTTAGACTTTCATCTACTGATACAATACTTGTGCAATATTGGAACAAATTTCTCCTAAATCTTACCCCAAATCTTAAAAGTGAACATGCTGCTGAATGTTTCCTCACATGGAGGCCTAGTTCATGAGATCTTTGTTCTTGTATACATATGAGAATTGAACGGATTGGGCCCCTTTGATTTTTTTTTTTTTTTTTTCAAATACTCACTTGTGAAAGTGAATCCACCTCTTCCAAGCACATGATTTGGAGCTGAATATTATACTTTTTAAAATGATAATGGGGTGGGTGGGTGGAAACTCTATACTCTAAACTGGGGGAAAAAAAGTTGGTCTCACCAATGTAGCCACAGATATTGTATTTGAAAAGGATCTTTCTGAGTTTGAGAAAGGACCATCTGAATTATATTTAGTGTGTAAAGGATCCCTAGCGTAATGCATTCATCAAGTGAGTAAGGGGACTATCCTGTGCCTGTTTATCTGTGAATAAGCTCAAATGAACTTAATTGGACTTACTTCTGAATGGATATGTATAGGATTGCACTGGGAGCTAATTCTGTGGTGCTTGATAGAATGCCCACTAACAAGTGTTTGGAACACAGCAAATTCCAGATTGTACACATCCGAGCCTAAGCAGATTCTTGCATTCTTGCCTCTTTTGTACTGATTTTACTAAATTAGAGGAACAGATGCAATAAAAGACTTTAATCAGTATTTCAGCCAAAATAAAAAGGAAAGGAAAGCGCATGGAGAGGGCAGCAGGGGGTCTGCAGATACATTAGTCCTTCAGAACATTAAACAAATCCTTCAGACAATGGTTTTTGTCTATAACTTTTATATCCAAGTCTAACCTGTCCCATGGAACTTCATTGGACCTAAATTCAACTACTGTGGTCTGGATTCAAGTCTATACCAGCTGCAAAGTAGGAGAGCAAGTCCCTGGATCTGGAGCCAAACTGAGTCCTTCTAGGGTCCTAGTGTGACTCCATGGTTACCCAGATGATCTGTCTCCTTTGTTTATGACAACCATCAGCTGGTAGGTTCAACTCTTTTTGACCCCCCTCCCCAATCCTGAATGGTTGAAATATCTCTCCTAATTTTTAGTTATTGCAAGAATGGTTTTAAACTGAGGTAAGTTTTTGTTTTGCTTTGTTTTGTTTTTGACAATATCCCTTTGCTATGGCTATGGTCTATTACTGGAACATAGCCCCTCTTGAACTTCTCTGAAACTGAATTCAGTCCTCAGTAGCTTAAATACTATTCATTCCTTACATAAGCAATATAATTTTTAGACTGGAAGGAAAATGTTCCTATTGTTGCATGTTGGTGAATCAAAGAATTGACTTTATCAAAAGAAATGAATTTCTTTTAGCTGGGTGTTTATCTGTGAAAATTTCCTCTGTTTGTTACTTTAGATTTGTACTGAGGTACATGCTTAAGAAACCTGAACCAAAGTGAAATAATTTTGGAAATTCTCTTCAGACCACTTCTCCTAATATGAGTTCTGATGGGTTTTCTATTCTGCAGGACTGCATACATGCTAAAGCCCCATAACAATACAAGGGGAGCATACTGATTAACTTAGGGTACACAGGTCACAATATAACCCAGCTTTTTTTTTTTTTTTTTGCCTACTGAAAGAATAATTTTTATTTAAGCTAGGAAGATGACAGCATAATTAACTCTGTGATTTTAAATTATCTTTCAGCAGGTGTAACTTAACAGTGAAATTATGAAATTGCTTCATTTACTTCACAAATATACCAGGTATTCAGACAGAGTATACTTTATCAGAATTGGTAGGTGAAAATAATTTACTAATCTGACACTGTGAACAGAGTAATCTATGCAAGGATGGAATCGTGTAGTACTCTAGATGTTACTGAATGGGAATTTTGATAATTCCTTTTTCTTTTCTTTTCTTTCTTTCTTTCTTTTTTTGGTTGTTTACAATTCTTTGTGTTAAGAACTTATCTGCAAGGGTCTTAATGAAAAGGGTGGGTTTTTTTTGGTAGAGAGTTTTTTTTCCCTTCAAGTTGTTTTATTTTCAAATTATATACGCTAACACATAGAAAAGAAAGAAAACACATTATATAAAAAGAAGCCAATACAACCTAATAGAATACCAGAAGTATAAAAATTACATACAATTATCAATTTCTCATTGATGAATATCCCCAATACCGACATAAAGTGAATAAAATAAAATAACATAAACCAGACTCTATGATCCAGATTCCCTTGTAATAGCTATCCACAATCTTTCAGCGTGATTACTGACAAAGTCCCCTATCTTTTTTCCAGGTAGTTACAGAGGTCTCCCCATTCCTCTCGGTATCAATTCAAATATTTATCTTTTAATAATATAGTGAGTTTGTCAATTTGCATCAAATCGTACATCCCATACAACCATTCATCTATTTCTGGCACTTTCTCTTTTATCCAGTCTCTGGCAAATAATAATCTGGCTTTGGCTATCGAATATAAAAAGATTTTTTTATTTCACTTTCCAATATATGCTTCAATTAGCTCAACCATGTTCAGTAAATAACATTCAAGTAACATGGGGAAATTTGTATTTAACATGTTCAAAATTTCAATATGGATGTTTTTCCAGTATATTTTGGCTTGTTTGCAATCCCACCAACAATGAAAAAATGTCCCTCTTTCATTTACATTTTCAACATTTCTCATTATTTCCCTTGTAGATCTTTGCAAGTTTTATTGGTGTTAGATAGCACCTATTAAACATTTTATAATAATTTTCTTTAAATGTTTGACATCTTGTAAAATTCAGATTTTTCCATGTTTGTTCCTAGTGTTGTAATTCTATTGGATGCTCAACATTCTGAGCCCATTTAACCATCGTATTTTTAATCGCCTCCTGCTCGAGATCCCATTTTAATAATACTTTATAAAATTTTGATGTCAACTGTTTATCTCCTCCATCCAAGATAATGTCTAAGTCTGTCTTTTCATTATTTATCTTCCCTTCCCTACAGTCCTGATTGAATCTAGAGAGCAAGCAAGCATATAGGAACCATATACAATCAAACCCCTCTTTCAAGGTTTGGGAATTTTGATAATTCCTCATTGGTGGATATACTTGGTCCTGGGAATTTCAATGCAGTAACATAGGACATTTGTGCACTACACTGTTATAGTGCGGTTATTCCACTTTCAGCACCCTATGGAATCCTGGGACTTGCAGTTTAGGCATCTCCATTTAGTATTCTCAGCCAGAGAGTTCTTTGGCCTCAGTAAACTACAAACCCCAGAATTCCACAGCATGTTGAAAGTGGAATAATAGTGCTATAACAGTGTGGTGTGGAAATGGCCATGTATAGAAGAGTGCTTGATTCTCATTCCTGAACTAGAGGATTGTTAATATTTCTGAATATTTTGGATATCAAATAATGTACAATGCATATGGAAAGCCATGTGTAAAGACGTTGTAATGTTTATGACATTAATTATTTCCTTTCAATGGATGTTGTATTTTTCTCTCCCAATTTTGTAAGTGACAGCTTGTGACTGTCATGTCAGTGAGGCAGTTAACTTGCTCTGGGATTTAGAGGAGTTATCCAACTTTAGAGGAGCTATTCAAGGTGCTGAACTTATTTGGTGAATAGAGTTCAGCATCTTGTCTAGTTTCTTTGAATTTCAAACTAAAACCTGAAAAAGATTCACCACTCCATTGATAGGGAAGTGACCACCTGCCACTGAATTCTTTTCCATGGACCTGATGTACTTTATTTATATTAGTAAATGTAAAGAACCTGCAACTCAGACACTATAAGCACAAAAACGTACCAGATTGACTATTTCTTCAGTACCTCTTGAAAGAGAGTACAATGCATATGGAAAATCCTGCTGAGAAGGGAGAAAAAGTGTAATAAAAGCTAGGAACAAATAATTACCATATTTTCTCTTTCCCCAAGATTATGTCTCTTGTTTAGTTTTTTTTAAAGGAGTTCTGGTATATTTACTTCCAGCATCAGCTTTCAGAAAATATACTAAAAGAGCCTTGTTGCTTAAATCCAGGCCAGAAGCCTACATTCTGTGGGATAGTGATGCAATTCATTTCTTTTTTTTTTTTCTTAAAGAAACAACAAATAATTTTAGCAATTTTTCCTACTGCAAGAAATCCTTGGAAAACCATGACACTCTTGAGGCTGATTCACAAATCAGGATATATTCTGTGAAAAATTCACACATGGTTGTTTTGTGTAGAAAACAGAATTTTCTCTGCAGGAAATATTTTGTTCTGTTATTTGATATTCAGAAACATCTAAAATGATGCATGAGTCTCACCCCTGCATAAATTCTTCTATTCATAACATCTAAGTTGCAAATTATATTTCTATTAATATTATTTTCTGCATGGAAAAAGCTGTTCCCTACATGGAAAATGCTGTTCCCGGTACAAAACAACTAGGTATGAATTTTGTGCAGAATGACCCCTGAACAGCAAAGATTCTTGTCAGTCCAAGATTTTTCTCATCTTGGATTCTCAATACTAAAAAAAAAAGTTTATTTTTAATAATTTTGAATATTTTTTTTGCATTCCTACTGTGGATTTTTTTCCCCCATTTCTGCAAAGATATCTGAAAACAGGTGTACAATTCCTGAATTGAAATCCTGATTAGGAATTTCTGGGAATGGAAGTGGGCATTGAAGGAGAAGGAGAAGAAGAAAAAGAAAGAACAGCATCAGCAGCAACTCTAATTCAGTCCTAATGCTCATATCTCATATCCCTACACCCAGATACTTTCTGAAGAATTTGAGAGACAGTGGTACATCTCTCTCTTCTATGCCATCACCCTGGACACACAGGGTATAGCAGAGAGATAAGGCAGGTAAGGTTTTCTTTGCTAAAAAGTTATGGAGTAGGTTTGCTTACAAATGCTAGAAGTTTTATATTATATCGTAATTAGGGATTCTGTAATGCATGATCGTCAAACATGGAGGATAAAGAGAGAATTACTACAGACTACAAAATAAAGGATAAAGAAACTCAGATTAAATTATGAAGGAAGAAAGAAAATTTGGCTTAGACCAACAAAGAGGACATGACATGAATGCATGCTATGTCTAATCTACTACTGGGTATAGGCATGCTAAGATTGCTATCTCTAATCATTTTTAATGCTAAGCAATTTCTTCTACATTTGAAATGTTTTAATTTCTATTTCTTCTATATTTCAAATGTTTTAATCACTTTGTTTTTTCTCTCCTGACCATGAAGGCATTTCTGTGAAATGGAAAATTCTTATCAAAAAGGAATGGAAGCAAAATTCTTATCTACCCTGCAGTTGGGGTCAAGCTATATTTCTCCCTTTGTACAAACTGTGCATTATGGAACCAAGCTGAGGCTTGACATGAGCCAATCTCAAATCCTTTTATGCTCACAGTCATGTTTTTGTGATAGCTGTTTCTATCCAGCAATTACAAAAATATATCATTTAATCATGAAACAGAAACAAAGTGAGTAAATAAGAAGTGTTACATGGCAAATACTCTCTGGACATTGTAGTTTGTAGTGTCAATCATGTAAATGTCAAGGCAAATAACACTTTCTTGTAGTGCTCCTGCTGCAATGCAGAAAACATCACAAGGGCCTGTTTTCTCATAATAATTCTGAGCAGAATTCTGAAAAGGAGTGCTTCATTATTATATTAAGGATATGTCATCAAGAGAGCTAGCCTGTCCAAACAGGATTATGTATAAGTTATTAATCAAGTATTACAGAAATAAATGTAATTTTTTGTTGTTCACATTTGCTTAATATTCTGTGCACAGCATTAATATGAATTAATATTCTTCCTCAAATGTTAATTAAAGGTGTGATGGGAGATCAGATAGCAGCTGGTAAATTGTCAGGCATACCATTAAAAATGGTTATTTTTGAGAAGAAAATGCTCCATGAAGTTTTAACACTTTGGTAGACAAATGTGTTATTATCTCTGATGTATTTCTCTTTTCTTAGGGAGACAGCAGTTTTCTCCCAGACACATGATTGTACCTAATCAAAATGACTTGCTTTTCGTAATTATTCTGTTTCTAAAAGGCTACTGATGATTGCTTCTTAAATTATTCTGTTTTCAACACAATTCAATGCTGGCAGTGGAGACTTCAAATGTCCTCCCATACACAGAGTGAAAAGGTGGAGCCTGGAGTCCTTTTATGGTTTTATGCTGGCCTAAACATTCAAGTGGTTGCACCTCTTTGGAGTCCATGCAGGAATGGCATTCTAGTATGATCCTTAGTGGTGGATGTGGGACTGGATGGATACAGAAGAGTATATGGCTGTACATCTATTGTACACTCAGTGGTGGGATGAAAGACTCCAGTATAGCTACCCATGTGAACACTTATGAGCTACAACCATTGATCAAGTTGGTGATCAATGGGATTGCACTCACTCATCTGCCAATATGCACAATAATGACGCCCATTTCATGTCCATTTGCCCATTTGATGCCCATTTGCCAATATGCACAATATTGATGTCCATCAAAAACCATGTTTTCGATGACGATTTGGAAAGGCCATACAGTATGAAAAGGCCATATACAGAGAAGCTTTATTCACATGTGGAGGCAATCTATATTGGTCCAGCATTCACCTTCTTGTGAAGAAGTCATCTGAACATACATATGACCCTTAATTAGGGGTGGAAAAGAAATTTGATGGGTAGCAATTCCCATATGAAAATAACCATATAATTCCTCCTAAGACCTGCAGTGGGGCAAAGCACATTTTTCCACTGAAATCCTTGTACTTACCTACATTTCTGAAGGTTGCAGTGTGTCTCAAGGAAGATAAAACCATGTGTAAACACAAAACCATGTGCATATTTGAAAAATGGGTGCAAGAAAAATGTGAGGCACTCAAATATGATGTAGTCAGTGGGAGACATATGGTAAAAATGCAGATATAAGGAAAAATGTATATAAAATATGCACAGGTTTCCACATAGGAAGGAGGGAGAAGTTTTACAATCCAGGATTAGAACTATGAAAGGACAATAATAGTAGAGGGATTTTGAGAATCATGATGAAAATGAAAATAAAAGATTGTGATATGCCTACCCTTTGGCACAGTGATACTCACTATGTAGCCATGGATATGTGAAGACAGATAGACAGAACAGTCTTAATTTAATTCATTACTCTTTTTCATGTGTTTGCTAGTAAATTTGTTGCGCTTCATCTTTGTATGGTTTATTGTTGATTAATTAAATATATATATATATATTTTCCAC
Source organism: Cyclura pinguis (assembly GCA_030412105.1). Classification (NCBI taxonomy): domain Eukaryota; kingdom Metazoa; phylum Chordata; class Lepidosauria; order Squamata; family Iguanidae; genus Cyclura; species Cyclura pinguis. Next base: position 163,943,591 of record CM059602.1, read on the forward strand.
TTATTACTTATTTGGGTACAGAAAAATGTGAAAATCCTTTACTTTTCAGGACCTACGACTGAAACAAGGACATTCTTCATAAAATAACTGCCACTTTGTTCATTCATCTCTTCTTTTGCTGCTATTCCCTTCCAGTATTCTTTATACTTTCAATATGATCATGGACTCTCAAGTGATTTTTTTTTCCTGAAATGCCAAGTTCTCACTGTTTATTCTCAGAAGCTGTGCAACCCCTTCTGAACTCTGATAGATTCCATTGTCAAGTCTGGATATGCCCATATTTTTCCTCTTCATAAAGCCTTAATTCAGTGATTCATTCTGAGTTTTTGTTAGGAATGTAATTCTTCACTAAGTTTCTTCTTGAAGGTAGCAATAAGTAATTCAGAAATTCTGTTCCCACTGCAAAAACCTCTTTGAAAGCCACATGGTTTTGAAAACCACTGTTCATAATTTGGGATTTATTCTGTGCACAATGTGCATGTTTCTGAATGGAAATTGGGGGTACACTTTCCTCTTACAACTGAAAAATATATTTACTTCCCATTTAGAAACAATATAATGGATATTGATAATCTTTTCCCTTCTTATTGTCAAAAATAAATTGAAATAATGGGCATAGTGAAGGGAAGGAAAGAATATCACTGCTTGAAGACTGGTGGTTGAAGACCTCTTTATGCATAGAAGTCAAAGATGAGCAAACTGTTATGCAGGTTTTTGAATAACCCAAGGGAAAAGATTTTGATTAAAAAAAAAACAACAAAAAACCCCTACCTCTTTTCTTTCTTTTCTTTCTAGAATATATCACCTTCAATGGATGCAGAATTCAGACACTGGTAAACTTGAAGACTAGTTCTCTTGAGATTAGGCACTAGTAAAATAGCCTTCTGTCATCTCACCAGGGGAGCAAATTATCCTAATGAAAGCGTAGAAAAAGAATAATAATCTTGGATTGACAATAAGAAAAAAAGTAATTATAGGATTCAATTTTTCAAGCAGAGCATTTTCAGTTAATGGTTTATGTTAAACTTATTTTAGATTTGAATTCATGTTTTCTAATACTGGCTTTTGAGCCTATAGTATGGGGGACATCATGACCTGTGTTGTTCAATATATTACTGACACTCAATAGCAAATTACTGCACTGTGAACTTCAACTGCCTCCTATCAATTTTATTTTGAGTAGATTATGTTATCAGGTTACTAAAACTTAACAGTTGTTGGCTTGTTTGATGCCAGGATTGGAGATTGCCTAGATGCTCCATGCAAACCACTGGTCTATTTTCTGAAGTCATCAGGAAAACAACTGTTCCTTGATTTCCAAATGTTGTATAGAACATCAATATTTAGTCTGGTTATGTAGTAAAGTTGTAATCCTGTACACATTTTGTGGGAGTAAGTAGCATTAAACTTAGTGGGGCTTGCTTATGGGTTGATATGAATTAGATTCATTATTAAGTTTGTAATGACATAGGTAAAGCCATGCTGTATCCAACCAATGGCCTAGTTAGAGATTGGAAAGTTATTTTTTTAAAAAAGTGATATATTATAGTTACAGTTCAAAGGCCAAAATGCTATTAGCATAGTTGCAATTTTTGAAAAGCACCTCTTTTCCTTTTCTCCAAGTAACTTTATTTTTGTAACTGCAAATAAAATAAAACATTTGAATGCTACAAGCCACTGGTCTGTGGTACAAAAACACATTCCTCCCATCTACCTTAATATTGCATCAACACAAAATGGTGCACAATGTAACAATGAAAGGGACAGTTAAAATATAAAAAGAGATAATAGACCCCTTGCCCTGTTGCAATCATAACTTAACTTCACTGTGCTTTAGTTATTGGAAGAAAAGAATTAATTACAAGTAATTAGTTATCTGTGAGGAATTCTAAGCATAGGGCCTTTCTAGGACAGTTTTCTGTTCCCACAGAATGTCCAGCCACATACCTATGGGATGGCCACAACGGGGAATTAATTCAAAGCACACATTTTCTTGAGTTCCAAAATGAGTGATATACAGAAGCATACTGTCTCTCATAGTGGATTTAATATATAGCTATACATAACCATCATGAATAGTAGTCATACAGAGCCTTCCCCTCCATAGAGTTGTCAGATTCCTTTCTAAAATTCTCTGCATTGGTGACTGCCATTACATCCTGAAGGTGTGAATAGTACAGTTGAGCTATGGACTGGGTGCTTTTCCATGTCTTTCTTCATTCTCTAAGAATGTGTAGGTGAGTATTGATTAAAACTGTAAGAGGACCATATATTTGAAGTGGCTGTGGATATGGTTATGTCAGGTCTTGTTGATATAAGAAAATGCAAGTCATATGCAACTTTCCATAAACACAGAGAAATTAAAATCAATTAAAGGTTGAAAAGCTGACATGAGTTCCAGTTTGCCATGGCAGAGAAGATTTGGGGCAATGTGACAAATCAGTACGCCTGCATTTCTAACCCTGCAAGATAGGACAAATTGCAAGACACCATTTGACTACATTCTTTAGAGCTAATTCCACTAACACTTAATTCCTACCTAGATTTATACAGGACAGGAAGGGATAGATCCCCTGTCAGAGCCTCCTCTGAACACCTTAACAAGTGGGTCAGCAAGTTTCAGGGCATGAGTGAAGTCAGTTGTAGGGCCAGGCAAGAAAATCAAATCAAATCCAACTTGAATTTCACTGTATCAAAGAATAAAAGGGTGGGGGGAGGAATCTCAGAAATAGTTGGAGTAATGAGATCAGTGAGAAATTTAGTTATTGGGTTTCTCATCTGTTCATACAAATTTGGTATAATATAATATAGCTACATAAACGTGTGTAATAGCTTGCTTTGAAATCCATATTTCATAGCTTCGTTGTGCTCTGCTCTGCTTACAATACTCAGCAAAGAGGTTTAAGCCTAAAAGTAATCAGGCATGCAGTCAGGATAACTGGACTGGCCTTGGTGTTGATAAGAAATTCCTCTCTATGAGACCAGAAATCTTCCTTTTCTTACAGTCTGGTGGAGAGGATGAAGAACTCCACCCATCCCCAATTGGTGAGCATCATCTGAGAGGCTTATTCTGTTTAAGTATAAACACCCAGGCAGGATTGCCTTTGTCTTGTGAAGGAGAAATGTTAGTGCCTTGCCCAATAATCGGAATATTCATCTGGAGCTAAAAGAACAATGTAACATCTAGCAGCATGGACCCAGTGACCCTCTCCATTTGAGGCTGTCAGCATGCTTCCAAAGTGACATGAGAATACTTTCTTTGGCACTTTATGCTTCTGCATCCTTTTCCATCTATTTGTTATCAAAAAAGCTACACTTCATGCTCTCAGTAGCTTAGTCTTACCTTCGTATATCCCTTGAACCTAAACTGATCAGGCATTTCAGATCAGTCAGGTGCACTGAAATAAACTGAACAAAAATGGTTAATTACTGTTTGTCAGAATCCTCAATAACTCAACAAAGCACCTTACAGCTGGGTTGGAGAGAGAACATGAGAGAACATAGGGTAGGCCTGTCATAACTCTTTGTTATCCATGTAAAGACAAAGCAGATTTCTTTCATAGGCATAGCTATTCTTCTTTGAACTGGACATCTCTGTGAGAGAAAACATCGGATTGACCAATCAGTTGCTTTGGAAGGCTTGATCATAGATACAACAAGTGGCTTTGGTACTTGTACTATCTGGGTCTGCTCAGTGGCTTTTCCAAAATCAATCAATCAATCAATCAATCAATCAATCAATCAATCAATACGTAGTGGGAGAGGTTTAGCACATCACAGGACACAACAGTGGTATTATTAGAATCAGGCCATGAGGCTATTTCCCCAGAGAATATCTTACATGTTTTACAAATTTACAAGTGCTGTTAGCTATTATGCAGAGTAGAATAAAGTAAGGGCCACCATATTTCTTGAACTGATATCATCAGAAGAGATCTAGGCTACTCCTACTCAAAAAGCAGGTTCCCAGTAGCATCCGGTGGGTTCCCTGTCAGTGGGGTAATGAATCCTATGTCCAAAATGCATTCATGTTCATGGATAACTCACTTAAAGTTTGGATTATCACCCTAGGGACATTGACTGCCATCTGTCAATGCTGATTCTTGCTATAGACACCAATTTCTGTGGAAAGACATATATCAAGGACTTTGACTATATGTCACTTCCAAAATAATTCCTCAGTTTCAAAGTATCAGTTGGAATGAAAGAAATAAAAGAAGATACTGCCTGGTAAATGCAGGTGACTGTGGTCTTTAAGGGGAAAAAAGTGGGGTGGACCTTGTCAGAATACCTCAGCTGACCTGTGATTTCTCTGTTTTTGCTAATTTTATTAGAAATGGAAAATGGTATACTTGGCAGATATATTAAAGCAACTTTGCATTTATGTGACCTTTTCCAAATGTTCTAAATGAATGGTTTTATTTTACATGGGCAGTTGAGGGTATAGACATCTGATCTTTTAATTTATGTTTTAGCTGACAGATTTTACATGACAAATACTACTAAATGTGAGATTGATTTTGTAAATAAAGCTACTTAGGTTTTTTTTTTAATTATTCCATCTCCACTTGTATGAGCTACTTAGCAAATTTTTTTGCTCTGTCAGAGTTCTTTTAGACATTTCTGCTGCCTCTTCTGAAGAATACAATTCATTTTTGTTATAGGTCAATACTATTTTCTGAAGGCAAACAAGTTGTATTTTTTTATGGAAGTTGTCAAAGGATTTCTTGATCAGTGAACATATTTCTTAGATAGCAGAAATAACATTTTGAAACAAATGACATCTTGAAAGGACTAACATTGTGAAACACTTATACATAAAACTTATCATGGTTAATATTCCCTGAAATCACTTTTAGTTACTGATTTGATTACATAGTTAGGAGAACTTGGAGAGGAATACAAGTGGCCCCAACAAAAGGTTTCAATGGAAAGCCTGAGTTGAAAGGGATAGGATTTTAGTATCATTGAAAAAGTGCAGTGATGCTACTGGTCAATGTAAATTGAGTGCCAAACCTACAAGAACACTGAAAGAAACAATATCTCTGTGACATCAGAAACTCAAACACCCCTGCTTGAATTTATTGAAGACATGAGTGTCAATCATGGGACCTGTGGGCCTTGTGGGGCTGTGTGACCTTAGGGACTCTCTGATCTTCCACAAAGGCCTGTACTTCCAAAAAAAAATGACCAAGAAAACCAGCTCCAGTAGCACTGCCATGCTTTAAAAAGCTTCTTTCAGAACCCCATTCAAAACATCAACAACCCATCCCAAATAGCTCTTAATGGCAACCAGGAATGATGTGACCGTAGGGGTTGGCCAATGGTACATCACAGCCCTGTAGATTTGGTGGTGCAGTTCTCTAGACTACAAAACATAGCCACCCTGATTTAAGACAAGAAATTACATAAAATATCATATAGTTTGGGTGGAGAATGCTCAGATAAATAAACCCTCCACATTTTTGTTTATTTGAGATCAATTAGCTCATGATGAAAACTATTGGATAAAGTGCATGTTATATTCAATATGTAAGCTGTAAAGTAAGCACACATTGTATTCAATGTGTAAGCTGTAAGGTAAGCTGTACATAAGTACCTGATCCAAATAGAGCCATCATGTGTACAGAAGAGAATTTAGGACTTTACTTCCACTACTAGCCTCTCAAAATTCAGTCCTCGCCCCTATACAATTAATATAGGTTTAAAAGGTAACAACTTACAGTATTTAGGGATTTATTTATTTTTTTTAAAAGCTTGTCCTCCAGTATAAATTTAACGAATCACATCTTTAAATATCATATAGGCAGTATTCAGGGTTTTTAATAATAATAATAATAATAATAATAATAATAATAATAATAATAATTATTATTATTATTAAAAAATTGAGTATTGACATAAAAAAGGACAACAAATATATAAAGAGAAACACAAAAAAAGAAAAAACTATACAGAACAAATCATTATATACAAATTACTAACAGCAACAATAACAATAAGAAATATACAAAATGTAACTGAAAAAGAAGGTAAAAATGACTTCTCCAAATGATGAGTTTTCAGCTTTAATTAGTAATAAATGAAAAACTATCCTTTCCACAGTTAAAAAGAAAAGTAATAAAAATAGAAAATTAGAATAGTGGTAATAATTACTGAATGTAACCATAATTCAGTAATAATTACTAAATTTAGCCACAATCTTATAAAAGTTTACAGTGACGTCCCACTCTCTTTGATCAATATCTTCATCAATTGTGAACAAAATTATTAAAAAAACACAGTTTCCCCCTTTTCCCCAAAATATAAACATAAGAAAGGTTTATGCATATCATTAGATGCCTATAAATAAATATATACAAATATATAGGCATAAAGAGAAACCTTTTAGCTATATATTATAGACACATAATGATAATTTGTTAAATCCTGCATCTGGCTAGTTAAATGAGACCATATCTGATTTAGGTAAAAAAAGAATTAACAATTAAAGCTACTTACATTATGAGTTTTAATTTGAGGGAATTACTTAAACAGTTCCCAAACTTTACAGAATTTACTATGGGCCTTGTTCTCTAACATATAGGTAAGTTTGTCCATTTCTGAATCACAGAATCACAGAATCACAGAAATGTAGAGTTGGAAGAGACCACACGGGCCATCCAGTCCAACCCCCTGCCATGCAGGAACACCCTCAAAGCACTCCTGACGGATGGCCATCCAGCCTCTGCTTAAAAACCTCCAAAGAAGGAGATTCCACCACACTCCGAGGAAGCATATTCCACTGCCGGACAGCCCTGACCGTCAGGAAGTTCTTCCTGAGGTTCAGGTGGAATCTCCTTTCCCGCAGCTTGAATCCATTGCTCCTTGTTCTGGTCTCTGGAGCAGCAGAAAACAAGCCCTCTCCTTCCTCTACATGGCATCCCTTCAAATATTTAAACATAGCTATCATGTCCCCTCTTAACCTTCTCTTCTGCAGACTGAACATACCCAGCTCTCTAAGTCTATCCTCATAGGGCATGGCTTCCAGGCCCTTCACCATTTTGGTCGCCCTCCTCTGGACTTGCTCCAGCTTGACCATGTCCTTCTTGAATTGGGGTGCCCAGAACTGGACACAGTATTCAAGATGAGGTCTAACCAAAGCAGAGTAGAGTGGTACCAGTACCTCCCTCGATCTAGACACCATAATCCTATTGATGCAGCCGAGAATTGCATTGGCTTTCTTGGCTGCCGCATCACATTGCTGACTCATGTTCAGCTTGTGGTCCATTAAGACTCCTAGATCCCTTTCACACGTACTGCCATCCAGCCACGTGTCTCCCATCCTATATTTCTGCATTCCATTTTTTCTACCTAAGTGTAGGACCTTACACTTCTCTCTGTTGAATTTCATTTTGTTAGCTTTGGCCCAGCTCTCCAATCTATCCAGGTCATTTTGAATTCTGATCCTGTCCTCTGGTGTATTAGCAACCCCTCCCAATTTGGTGTCATCTGCAAATTTGATGAGCATGCCCTCCATTCCTTCATCCAAGTCGTTGATGAAAATATTGAAGAGCACTGGGCCCAGGACAGAACCCTGTGGCACCCCGCTAGTCACTTTTCTCCAGGATGAAAAGCAGCCATTGGTGAGCACCCTTTGGGAACGGTCAGTCAACCAGTTACAGATCCACCTGACAGTAGCCCTGTCCAGCCCGCATTGTATTAGCTTCTTTGCAAGAATGTCATGGGAAACTTTGTCAAAGGCCTTACTGAAATCGAGATATGCTACATCCACAGCATTCCCTTCATCTATCAAGCTAGTAACTCTATCATAAAAAGAAATAAGATTAGTCTGGCATGACTTATTTTTGAGAAATCCATGTTGACTTCTCGTGATTACTGCATTGCTTTCTAAGTGATTAGAAACTGACTGCTTAATGATCTGCTCCAGGATCTTTCCGGGTACTGATGTCAGGCTGACTGGGCGATAATTATTTGGGTCCTCTTTTTTTTCCCTTCTTGAAGATGGGGACAACATTTGCCCTCTTCCAGTCTGCTGGAACTTCTCCTGTCCTCCAAGATTTCTCAAAGACCATAGCAAGTGGTTCCGAAATGACCTCTGCCAGTTCTTTTAATATCCTAGGATGCAATTCATCTGGCCCTGGAGACTTGAATTCATCCAGTGTGGCCAGGTATTCTTGTACCACCTCTCTACCTATTATGTACCGCATTTCCCCTGCTTCCTCCCCTGCTCCCCATTTTTTTTTTTATTTTCTGCCCTATCCAAAAACTCCTCACCTTCCCTAATAAGATGAAGATTAGAAACTCGTGCCTCCAGCTGGCGAAACTTCTCCTCCAAGAAGGTCACCAGCTTGCACTTGCTGCAGGTGTACCCGACAACATCTTGGGGCAAGAAAAGGAACATCCCACAAGTGCTACAGGTGACCGCAGCAGCTCCCTCACCTTCCATCCTACAGAGAGTAGTACAGGGAGTAGGTCTAGAAGAATAACAGGACTTTCTTCCTAAAATTCAACTCAATCAAGTATGTCTCCTCTGCTGATCGCCAAGGGATGAATTGGAAGGGTTGAAGAAAAGGGCTTCAACGGCGCGCCCCTTTGGCGCGCGCTGTTGGGAGCTCCTAATAAGACTCCTCCCCCCTAGCTGGCTCCTCCCCCTCGTTAGTCAGACCGTGTGCTCAGGGAGAGCACACGGCCGGCACAAGGAGACCTAACAAAAACAAGCAACAAACAGACAAACAAGCAAGCACAGCCCCACAAGCCTGTAAACACACCTGGTCAAGGATGTCTTCACAGACCCAGCTCACCCTCTGCTCTCTCCTCTGGGAATGAGCTAGAGGGCCGTTGGGAGCTCCTAATAAGACTCCTCCCCCCTAGCTGGCTCCTCCCCCTCGTTAGTCAGACCGTGTGCTCAGGGAGAGCACACGGCCAGTACAAGGAGACCTAACAAAAACAAGCAACAAACAGACAAACAAGCAAGCACAGCCCCATAAGCCTGTAAACACACCTGGTCAAGGATGTCTTCACAGACCCAGCTCACCCTCTGCTCTCTCCTCAGTTATTTTCTCTAACCACTCTTCCTTGGTGGAGATGTGGCTAATCTCAAGTGTCTGGCAAAGACTATTCTGGCCATAGTGATTATATGTCATACTAGTCTTCTGATCTTGCTATCTTTTCTTTTATCAAATTCAAAGATACCTAATAGGAAGAATTCAGGTGTTAAATCAATTTTTATCTTTATTTATTTTATTTTTTTTGTAGTTTAACCCAGATCATAAGTCAGATTTTTTTTTTTTTTTAGCTGTATTACAGCCCCACCATATAGGGGAGAAAGTTCCTATTTCTTTACCACATTTCCAACATTGATTCTTAGTACTTTTATACATTTTTAGAAATTCTGTCAGGTCAAAGATACCACCTGTACATCATTTTCATTGAATTTTCCTGTAAACTATGAGATCTTATGTACATAATGTTAATGCTTCCACATTTCTTCCCAATCTTCCATGGAAATATTGCAGCCCAAATCTTTAGCCGACACTAATCAGTTATTAATAATGAATCTATGTAGAAAAGGAGTGAGTGAATCCATCATTCTCATCATCTGAAAATCAACAGTTTGAAGAGGAGAGCCTCCACTACATGCAAAGGCTCTCCTCATGATTGAGAACTCTGAAAGATCTCGAATGTTTCAATTGAGTCAGGAGTCTCCACATGTACAGGAGAATCTGCTCTTGAGAGTTTAGTTTTCCAAGTATACAGAGTGATTTTGGAGAAGGATGGGTGGCATACCCCACCCCAACCATATTCTTAATGAATACTAGGGAAAGATTAATCTTTTTACTTTCATTGGAATAAATGCTTGCTGGGAAGAATCTCTGACCAAATTGAAGTATGTTGCTTTTCCAAGTGGAACATATTATTTTGGACATCAGAATATTTTTTTAAATAGACCTTCTAGCTTGTTTGTTTATTGAACTGCTTACCAAAACCATTGCTGCTCAATAATGAAATTCTTTGCCTGGCTTTCAGTAAGTGTATGAACAGTAAAACCCTCCATCAACAGAAGAAATTGTTGATATCTGTCTAGTATGGAGAGATCAAATGTTCCTTCAGAGAACCATAAAAATAAAATAAAAAATCTCAGGCAAAAGTATGGTATGAGAACCAGTATAGTGTTGAGTGTTGAATTAGAAATCCAGAAGACTGGGTTCAAATCCCCATTCAGCCATGGAAACCCACTCGGTGACCACAGGCAAGTCACACCCTCTCAGTCTCAGAAGGCAATAGCAAACTGCCTCTGAAAAATTATTATTAAGAAAATTGTCTAATAAATTTGCCTTAGGGTGATCATAAGTCAGAAATGACTTGAAGGTACTCAGCAGCAGCAGCAGCAGCAACAAAACAACAACAACAACAGGGTGTTTCTAGCCCTGGAACTGAATTCAGCCCTCCTAGAGTTTCAGTTTGCCCTATTGAGATTTCTCAGACAGCCATCTACTCTCCCCTATGATATTATCATTTGATGGAATCCCATATTTTCCTCCAGTTAAAAAAATTCCAAAATGATTTCTTCTGGAAGTAAGAAGAAGAAACTGGCAGTAAGATCTAAAATTTTGAGAGATTTCGTTTTGTTTTGTTTCCTTTTCCTTTGCCTATCAGTGGAATGTGGCCTCAGAAAACTTATCTGAAACTGAATTACAGGCCAAATAAGACTCCCTGCCTTTACTATTAAGCACAAAGCTCCCTCCCTTTAGTATTAAGACTAAGCACAAAACTATTTGCATCTGTTCCCAACAAGATGTGAGCCTCATGTATCTCCTAACACTTTGTACTGTGTGACAAAACTATGTTTGGTTTCTTTGCAGACAGATGGAAGAAAATGCAAATGTGAAAAAGATTTGATGAACAATGTTGACAAAAAGAGCTTTTTGCTCAGATGAGTTGCTAAAATGTGTTCATTTATTGAACACAATTTGGCTGTGAGGTACATTGTATGAAGGAGTTGCTGGGGAATAGATATTACCTGTAATGTAAAAAGTGCTAAAAATGAGGCATCTGTTGAAAAATGGCTTTTCCTGCAAAATACACGGTTTAGTGTGAACATATTTTGCTTTGGCATGAACTAATTTATCCTCTAATCTGTTCAACTCCCCCTTCAGCTGTCAGATTCATATTAAAATATTAGCTAAAGAACAGTAAATTAAAACTGTGAGAAAGGTTCTCCTTTTTTCCCAAAATATGCCTCCCCCCACACATTGTGTGTCCATAACACCATTTGTGCACCCTAGGATGTTCTGTGAATCAGTCTCAAGAATAACACATGGGTTATGTTCTTGCATAGTTTTCTTCTAGCTTGCACCCCCCCACACACTTTATGAACTGAGGGAAAAGAACACCACTACAACACCAAGAGTACTGTTTCCAAATAATTTTGTTACAATAGAGCATTCTTTGAAATTGTGCTATAATTTTGCTGCTGTGTTGAACCATTTGTAAATTATGGATGATACTTCCTAGGAGGGATTCCTCCTCAAAAATCAATCTTGTGTTTTAAGTACTTCAAGTTTTAATGTGTCTTACTTTGGCTATGAAAACTTTCAAATGCACTGAAGAAAACTTTATCTGCACCATCACCACTATCCCATTGCACCTCTTTTCTGTCAAACATAGGAAATCTGTTATATGCAACAGATAGGGACTGTACCAGTTCTGGGTTTCTTGAGAAAAACAACAATAACCCCGCAAAACTTGCAAGCTATTAAAATAGCAAGATGCTTATATATTGTCCAACTGGCAATGCCCTTAGTGTGGTTACCCCCCCCAAAAATGATTTTTTTTGGCAATAATTTTCTGTTTCCACAATATATATATATACTGTAAGTAGTGTGCTTCTGTGCATGTGTATATATTGAAACAGCAGCAGCAGTAACAGTAACTACAGCAACATCTGCTGTTAGAGCATCTATCGCTACTAGAACATTTTTTTCTTTTCTCAGAGATGCTGAATCTCAGGCCCTTTCCACATCCTACCTTTTCTCAATGCTGGGGTGCGGTGATCATGCAAGCAGCCTCTTGTGAGAGGCTCTCACTTCCCTGCTTCTTCAGCTCTGCACGAGCTTCCTGCTTGCGCAAGAGCCCTGCCTCTTCCTTTCGCAGTGCAGCCTGGGACCTTCCCAGACTGCACTGAGACAGGAAGTGTGACCGGCCTGGCTCCCGAGGCTCGACATGCCAGGTAAGTGTGCACGGGACCCAGGAGCAATGCACGAGCAGCATTTTCCACTGAAAGCCGAAAATGCAAAAGTGCACGATCATTGCCTGTCGGCCCCTGGAGCCTTGCACAATTGCGAGGGTGTCATGCAGATTGCTCCTCACAATCGTGTAGGGCTCCAGGCCCTCTTTCACATGGCAGATGCTGTGCGAAAAGGGACTCAGTTTGTAGATCTTGCTGTTTATTTATCCTCATTCCTCCTTCCTCATTTTTGTCTTTAATTCTGTTGTCCCTAGCTTTGTCCGCTGTTATATTCCAAACTTTCTTTCTTCTCAACTGTTGTTAGGACTAGTACATTATGTTCTTATTATTTATCAGATTGAATTTAAAGTCTGGTATGATTTTTACTTCACTCTTTCTGACAACTTCTCAGATTCAGGTTGCTACCAGTTCTTTGCAGATGGAAGATCACAGTAGACTGACAATACATATGAATGAAATGGCCACAAACATGATGAGAAAAGCACAATTACCAAAAAAAAAAAAAAGACACTATTTGGAACACACCGCATTATCCAATGATACCACAGTGATTCCTGAATTCTTGGACAGAAATTGATTGCACGATGGCCCAACACTCCAGTCAGTAATATCTAGTGGACTATGAAGTCCAGTATAATCAGTAGCTGCTTTTGAAAGTAAGTTTATGCTGCACCACACATTCAGCCAGCTAAGGATTGCTTTGTTACAAAGAGTGTGCTCACATGCACTCCACCCTGCTAGGTCTGACTCGTGTGATTCTGATTTGTGATATGCAGAGTTATCACACTGCACAATGCCACTGGTGAAATATCCCCTATTAGGAAGTACCATTTTGCCAGATAACTTGCAAGGGAAAATATGGGGGCCATGATGGCTTCCTTGGGAATCCATGCCCCCTTCCACAATCAATGGCTCTGGAAGGAAAATACACAGTGATTCATTGTTCTCCCACAGAGGTGTTATGGGTCAGCAAGGCTTGGAGATTCATAGAAGCACTGGAGCTTCTCAACAGTGACAAAGAAAACAAAGATGGAAAAGTGTTTTTTTTTTGCTTGCCAATTCTGACAAAAGTACATCCCTCACCAGTGAAAGTTTTAAGATTTGCCTCAATCCTCCCGTCTATAATGCAGATGAGAAAGTGCCTTTCCACCTCTGCAGCTACAGAATAGTGCTGCGAAGGAGGGGTGACACTTTCAGATCAGCACTACTTGTAACATTAGAGGCTTTAATCCATCATGAGTGGGAGGTGAGAGAAGAATCAAGGTGCTAAAGACAAAAAGAGCTAAAAACTATAGTGCAGCTGATATATTCTGCACTTTGAATAAAATTGAGGGATCATGAAAGATTTTTATTTAAAAGCTGGCTACTGATGTTGCAGAGGTTTTAGAATGCTGAAATCAGAAGTGCACATGACCTTGAAATGGAGAAAATGACACCCACACTCCTTATCATCCTTTATCAATTCATATTGCAATGCTATTATCTGTTGTGTTTCCTTACCTCACCACCTGTGCAAGGATGACCAAGATATTTTGCTGCCTCAAGCAAAGAGCAAGGTACTGTCCATTCTTGTTTTTTGTACAACAGCTGAGCGGATCAGCAGTTGATCTTCAACAGTGGACAACCACAAGATCCTCTACCACATTTCAAGGCAGCAGAACACTGGAAAGCAGTTTGGGGGTTACAGAACAATCTGTCTTTCATCACCTTTCTCCTGTAACATGTTGATGCTGTCTCCTAGCATCTGCTGTCTCACACAGTTGCCTCACTCTCCCTCATGGAAGCAATGTTTCTGCCCAGTGATGTGGAATTTAGACAAAGACTCTTGTGTGATTACTTCATAATATTGGAAAATTGATTATCGCTTCTCGGCCTTTTGGTTAAGATCAAGTGTGTGGGGAAATTGATTGAAAATATCACAGGAGATTTGGAAGAACTCTTGATGGTTCTCCTACCAAAAAGTGACAATTCCTTCTCAGACATGGCATGTAGCCCTGAAAGTTCCTCTCGAGAATCATCTGTTACTATTTGGCTTTACACCACCCAACAGCTATCAACTACATTCATGATTAATGATTAAGTGGATCTAATATCTTGTTTTTTTCAGATGAAGAATCATTCTAAATCCTGATCATATAGTCCGCAGAAGAACTAATTACATTTTTCCTTGGTAAGTTTTGGGGTTGCTGTCTTCTTCCTTCTCCTCCTCCTTGCTTGATTCTTTCCTTCTCTTTCTTTTCCTCCTCTGCTTGATTAATTTCTCATGCTAATAGTGGATGATTGTTTGGTTGTTAAAAAAAATTACAAGGAAGCTCCCTTGTAAGAAAGACTGCTTTGTTTGACATTTTGGCACCAAACCCCATTGCTGCTGTCTGTGTGGAGAAAGGAAGGCATAAGCTAACCCTAAGATGCCAGAGGCATAGATCCCAAAGAGTCTTTTAGATGCTGCTCATGAAAACAGTGATTATATATCCACCAAAATACCCCTTGGAGCAGTAGATAACTTGCTTAATGTTGTGTCTTTATCTGTGAGTTTTAAGATTGTAAATAGCTGCTCTGAAAATGATTTTTTTTTTCTCGTGAGGACATTAAAGCTGAATAAACTGTTTCTTCCTTATGGAAGATAGTTATGATATTTGATAGAAGACAAGAAAGGAGGTAGTTATTTGTTTGTTGGTTGGCTTTGACTGACAATTCAGTGACCTGTTTTGCAGCTAGAAATCTGTGCTCCTAAGCTCAGGTGTTTATTGATTTCTCTAAGTATTCATTAAAGATGGTTTAACAGCTTAGGGTTGAGTGAGAATAAAATAGCATTGCAAAGAATACTTGCTGATATTGCTAATCTTAGTGGACTAAAAAGGCGTGGACAAAAGATCCACAGTAATATGATCAAGCATCTTCAAACCTATATTTTTCAGAGCAAATAAGAACATAGGAGGCTATGGTGTACTGAGTAAGATAGTTGATCCATTTGGATTAGTCTGTACTCACTGACAGTGGTTTTTTGGGCCTCAAACACACACATTTTCCATTTCTACTTAAAAATACCAGGGAATGAATTCTCAGATGACAGAAAGCCAAACTACTAGGTTTTTTCCTCCTCTGTTCTGTATGTGCTGTGGGAAGCAAATGTCTGGTGTGAGATGTAGTACTCTCCTTATTCTTACCATGGACAATGACACATTAAGGCAAGGGCTGAAATCATGAATCCCTGCACATTTAGTTTGCCTGCAACGCTCAGCATGTTTCAGAGCTGGCTATGCTATATGGGGAATTGCACTGTAATTGGAAAGAACTTTCGAAAAAAAACTTTAAAAAAATCTTTCTTAGTGTATATACCCAGCGTTGCCTGGGATTTTATTTTCTCATAGTTAATACTTGTTGGAAAGATTTGAGATCATATGTCTCTAATTCCCCAAACTGTCTTGTCGAGTACCTGTAACTTTTCCACATATTCCTCAATCCAATCTGTACTCAGAGTTATTAATATACAGAAGTTGGGTTCCTGAGAGAATACACTGCCCTCCTCCTTGCTGCTAAGCCTTGTCTCCATAGTTGTCTTTTGTGCATTTTTTAAAGACCTGTATAGGACAGTTAGATGAAATATGGAGACATTGCTAATACTCTTGACATTGTTGTAAAATCTCTGCCTGGTAGATGTAGTTCTCTGTGAAATGTGCAACAAAATGTGTCACTAGGGTCCTAAAAGGTTCCATCTGCCTGGATGTGTTTTAACATCAGTTTCATTGCAGAAACTGGACAGAATAAATTATTAGTGGTGTACTGTATTTTCCTCCATGTCTTCACAAACATCCTATGAGGGGAAATGGACATTAATGCAATTGAGTTCTGGAAGAAACTATGCAAATTTGTAGCATTTTCAATCAGAAACACTAAGTAGTAGGCTATTTGAGTATTCTTCTTTGTTTTTGTTTTTGTTGTTGTTGCTGTGTGCCTTCAAGTCATTTATGACTTGTGATGACCCTAAGAAGAACCTATCACTGAGTTTCTTGGCAAGATTTGCTATGAGGAGGTTTATCTTTGCCTCCTCTGAGGCTGAGAGAATGTGATTTACCCAAGGTTACCCAGTGGGTTTCTGTGGCTGAGCAGGGATTCAAACTGTGGTCTCCAGGGTCACAGTCAAACACTCAAACCACTATACCACACTCTCTCTCTCTAATCTTCCTTATAGTCTGTTTTATTTTGTGTATTTCAAAGTCAAGCTGCAGCTCGACTGATGCTTTTGGCAAGGATAGAATACTATCCCTTACCTTTGTTCCCAGCAGCATTTTATACTCCAGTTTTAAAGCATGCGAGAGCTGAGCTGCATCATCCCTATAGATAAGGGAGAGATTTGTTAGCTTCGCATTTCACATTTGAACTTACTCAGACTTGGAGTGGGATAGCACACCCTTTTCTCTCAAAACATTTTCAATGCTTGTGATACATTTCGACAAGGTAAAATATGGGCACTTTTTTTAAATACATTCTTCTACAATCATATAGCATTAAAATGTGCAGATTTGGAAAATATGTGTTAAAAATTCAGGAAAAGGTTTGCTTTTTTAAAAAAAATCACTTATTTCTATATATGTATATGTATGTGCGTTCAAGTATCCTGTCAACTTATGGCAACCCTATGAATAGCAACAGTAAAATCAGTCTTACTAGCTGAGATGGAAAACGGTTAAATGATTAGACTCTGTGACCTAAGAGGAGCCAGCAAATCACAGCTCTTTAAAAGCTGAGGAATGGGGCCGAGATGGAAAGAATATAAAATAAAAAAGGTTGACTGTTCATCTATCATATACAGCTGATAAGAAAGACAGGAATAAAATCAAGATAGGATCACACAGAAAAAAAAGCTCTAATTAGTGGGAACTGAGAATATAGTGAAGTGTTCAGTTAAAAATTCGGGCAAAAGTTGTTACTTTGATTGTAACGGAGTTGTTACATTAAAACAGGTATGGAGCCAGCTATAGGCTAGACATTTAAACTATCAGTCAATAAACTTTTTTGGCTTTGTTATTTTACACTCCTGTCTATTTAAACTCTATTTAAATAGTTAAAAGGAAAATTGATCACACTATTACCAGTGTGAACCAAAGAAACATTATATGTGTTTGTCCCAGGTTAAAGTCAATTCAGGGCCTCAGTTTCTGAATTTAGGGAAATTTTTTAAGGGTATGGGGTGAGGTGAAGAACGGACAATCAAAGGTTAGTTTCCGAGTGAACAGCTAGGAGTCTTTCACACTATGCAGTTACAGCACTATGACTCCACTTTAGTAGCATCCTATGGAATACTGGGATTTGCAGCTTTGGGAAGGGTATTTAGAACTCCCAGCCAGAGAGCTCTAGTGTTTCATCAAACTACAACCTCAGCATTACATAGGATGTTATTAGCATACCATATGATGTCATCAGGACAGTTACAGTGGTATTATAGTGGTATAGCTGTTCAGCATGAAAAGATCCTAGAAGAAGGAATCTGGTGGAATTCTGAAAAGTTAAAAAATTAAAACAAAAAATTAAATGAAAAAAAAAAAAAAGCCAAAAACTGACAGCATACCACATCCCTAACCCTGTTTTGGCCATTAAAAAACATACAAATATACAAAATGGTGGAATTTATCATACTTTTCATTGAATGGCATAGATAAATGTATGATTACTTGTCTGTATATCTGCCATTTCTTGTGCCTGGGGAGAGGTCACCAAAGGACAGCCTATGAACTGTATCTCACCATGTCTCCTATTTCTAGTATCTTTCCAAATGAGCATGCATTGGTTATAAAATCCATGTGTCACTGCAAAAGATTTGTTTTGTGTGTAAACATAGCTTTAATCTGAGTGCAAACCATTTCACTTGCAGCAAGTCATTCCAGACAAGGCAGCAGATCAAAGTCTGAGTTTAAAGTCCAAATTACATCCTAGCTTACTATCTGTGTTTATCAGTGTATTTCAAATACTTTCCTAAGCCTTGGTACTTACAAACAACTTTCTGATCTTTTCTTGCCACTGGAATAGCTCAGCTAGTTGAATTTGCTACAATTCATGACTCTGAGATAGTGCTGCAATCCTATACTTACTTAATCATAGACAAGCTTGCTAGAACTTAATGGGAGTGACTTGCAAGCAGGCCTATGAAGGACTGACACTGTCACTTCTTTTTAACACTTGTATATATGTATCTATATAGTATTTTTTGCTTGTGTTTTTACAATTTGTTTTAGGAACTGTCATCTTGTTTTTCATTTCTGGAAAAAAATTGTTTGTCTAAAACAGCGGTAGAAATTGTGTGATCCTCCAGATATTATTGAGATGTAACTCACAGCATCTGTGACCAATTGCTGTGCTGGCTTAGGGCTGATCAGAATTGAAGTCAAACAATGTCTAGAGTGATGTACAGTTCCCAAGCCTGGTTTAACACCTGAAGTAATAATGTAAATATAAGGTATTTACCCTCCTCAGAGAAAGATCAATATAAGAGAAAATCAGACAGTATATTGATAAGGGCTTTTGACTCTCTGAATCTAATTGGCATGTACTGCTTTGCTTACTTGCTCGAATATTCCCCCAAGAGTAAGGATGGTTTATTATAATTGTGATTGGGAGCTTTGTGTGGTTGGTTTTTGCATCTAAGCAAGGAAATACATACCATGGTGGTTGCTACAGAATTTCATGTATACCACCAGATTTCTGCTTAACCTATGAAAATTTAATGTCTAAGAACAGTCAGCTGGCCAACTGGAGTCCTTCTTTGCTAACTGGCATAAAGTCTGTCCCTATGGATAAGCAGGCTGTGCCATTTCTGAACTGGCCTGAAAGTCCCTGAGTGAAATCCCTGAGTATTTTTCTCCTAGCACAAATCATTTATATGTGCTTGTACATGTGATTTACTCCTCATGACCCCAGTGTTCAAGCAATTTGCAACATTAAAAAGCCATTAGAGGTACAGAGTATATCAGGGAAAGTGTCTGCACTGTGAATTAACCCTTCACAGATGCATTGACTGTGTATATTTATGGCAATGTTCATTTGATTTACCATGTAGCATCAGTACTGTATGATTTTTTTCAATTTAACACAAGGAAAAGGGCTAGACTCCTACCCAAACAACATTGCAGTTTAAATATCGAGAGGAGAATGCCAATGAAGTTTACCAGAACCAAATGGTCTCCTGCTTGCTGTGTGCTTTTCTAATGTGATAAGTTTCATCCCTCTTTGTGGTTATTTTTTTTTTTCCTCCAAAGGTACACATCTGCTTGCATTTTTTTTAAATTGATCACCGTGCTTGAAAACATTAATCCTCCTTTACTATTGACTAAATCATGTTTAAATAGTGTTTGTGTGCATTTTAAATGTGCACAGTTTTCCCCCAAGTACACTTTTCAAGTGCGCACAATGAAGGGGTGGGAATTGAATCCCAGCTGTTCCTGTCCATCACTGTGAGGGTTCCAGAGAGAAAACTGTGTCTGTTCTGCATACAGTCTGGGAAGTGCACCTTGAGACAGCCCACTGAACCTTGGACTGAGGATGGACTGAACAGATAACCCTTTCAGAGACTCATTCAAGTTGATGTATGAAAGAGAAGACAATTTGACAACCTGAAGAAATTTGGGAGTGCAAAGAGGTTGCAAGGATAAATTCTGAGGGAGGAGAGTACAAATCCTTACTGGTTTTCCAGATGAGTCAGAGATGACTTCTGCATCACATGCTTTAGCTCCTCATAGTATATTTTGTTAATAGCAGTCAATGATCCTAAGAGATTTTTTTTTTTTTGCTATGAAACTGATATGGGAAAATTATTCAAGTTTCTACAATCCTCTTGTCTTCCCTAGACAACTTCAGTAATTTCTGAATTTATTTAAATGAAGTTTGCAGAAGCTTGCCCATCTCTAGCAATGACAAGGGGAGAAACAAGCACCAAAAAAAAAAAAAAAAGAATGTTGGCATGATTATAAACATGTAGTAGGAAATAAATATGTTGCCTCAAAGAAGTAAACGAATCTCTGGGGTTTTTTAAAAGACTTCTTGAAGAGGAAAAAATACATGATGTTGTGAGGGGAAGGATTGTCTTACTTGATGTTGTCTCCTGCTGTCAAGTCAGAGATGGGACTCTTGCAGCTGGAGATCATCTAGCTGTCACCATCTACTGATTTTAAATCCCCACCATACAGTAAGAGTAGGAAGCTAATAGGATAAGAATCTCTAGGCCCACACTTCTGACTGCAGAGGCTTTGCTCTCCCACATTCTGTGGGAGAGGGGAATTCTATCTGAAAATACAAACCAGCAAGGTATATGGAGTGAGAGCATGCACAAAGGAGATCTTTTAAAAGGAAAGGTTTTTTTACTCTAAGGAGGCAAACACAATGACAAAAGATATCCTGTTCATGAAGGTACTTCCCTTCTGGTGCTACTTGGCAGTTAGAAAGATACAGACAAGCCTAGTTCATTTCAGCCAAAGGTTACAGAGAATGTAAGTCCCTAATTCAACTAGCTAAAACATTCCTATTGTGCTCACATTATTATCCAGATATTGGAATTGTGTGGAGAAGAATCCAGGAATCTGGACAAGCCTTGTCCATCCCACTACCAGTCCTTTGTCTCTCTTGAAGTCCCTTTATCTCCTTCACCTCATGCTCTCTTGTGGCCTTTTTAATAACTTCTTGTTTGAAGGATCTGCAAACTTGACCTCCATCTGGTCTTGCTAATTGGGCAATTGTCTCTCACGATCTCTGATGTCCTTCTGTGAAACTGATCCCCAATAAATGTAATTTAAACCCCATACCTCATTAATCCCTTCTTTACCTGGAGAGGGAACTGTCCCCTTCAGCTATTTTGCCTGGATAATGGGAAGAACCCATTATCACAGATGTGGTCTAGGATGAAACTTTCTATGGGTATCTCTCTAAAGACTAGTTTATATGGGAACAATGTCAATCTCCCTTAGAGCTGATATCATAAGGGATAAAAGATGTATTTGCTGGGCTCACATTTTATTATATGATCTATTTCATACCTCCCAAGATGGGCAATGAGACAAAGCACATTTGGCCTCAGAAATCCATCCATTTCTTAATCCTGTGATCCTTTTCAGTGAAGAAAACAGTATATAATATATATACTATAATATATACCATGTACATGTGCACAACTAAAATATGTATGTTTGAAAAGCACACAAAATGCTTTAGTCAAAGGGAAAATGTGTAAAAAATGTATATATGTGCAGAAGAATAATTAAAAATGTGTACTACAGGAGAAAAACATGCAGTAAATATACTACAAAAGTACATGCTGGAAGAAAAATTTCTTGCAACCCAAAATGGGACAGGATGAGAGTGCCAGTGTTATTCTGAGTAGTGCAACAAATATGAAACACTTTCCTAGGTACCACAGCTGTGGAACTTGACATATTTTCTACTCATCTGACTTGGTTTCTGACCTTCAAACATTGTTATCTCAACATGAGATCTTATCATGCACAAGCACTAACGACGTCAAACCTATAACATCTGAGCTCTCAGCATAAGTGTTAATCTTACTTTATCTTTAGTCTTTATCCCTTTAAAACATAAGATATTATTATTGCTCTACCTTCCTACTGAGCCCTTTACCATATAAGAACAGAACATAACTGTAATGTTTATAGAAATTTGTTGAAAATTTAAAGCTGCAATAATTTTCATGAGTTTCTGCTAGTGTTTTAAATAGAGTAGTTAATCAGAAAATGAGCCTTATACCTACTAGAGTATGGAATGTTACAGAATTTTAAAATGTGACTAGAGAGGAAAAGGGGGTCCTTTGCATTTAAAGTTAAAGTCCTTGCACAGGTTCTGTGAGAGTAATTTTAACACAAATGAATATTTGGCTGAACAGTAGTTGTAATTAATGTTGGGATCTTTTTCAAATGTGTGTGTGCCTAGAAAGGTGGAATATCACTCTTCCCAACAATCCAGTGACAAGAAAACTTCATCATGATTTCTCTCTTACATTTTTATCCAATTTCCACTGTGAAACATCTCCTCTGTAAAATGGATAAGTCTGATAGAGAAATGTTTGTTGACATCCTTACCAAACTTGTTAACTTTATTGCTTCAATGGGGAAAAAAAATCTCACAGCAGGGAAAATTGTCCTTCTGGGTCTCATTATGAATGCTATCATTAGCCAGTCTTTTTTGACAGGGCTGTTGGTTTGTTAGCCTGATAGACTTGGTGTGGTTTCCTGTTAATCAGAGTGTCATTAGCTACTCAGCTATAGCAGACTCACAGAAAGGATATTTGATTATGTGATTCTTTTGTGCAAGAGAGGAAGATGATCCACCTATACTGTATCAACCAATTAATCAGCTGTCCCCACCACAACTGGGAATAGACCAAGATTTGCTGAGGTTACGAGACATACTACTTCTAAACATAAACTATGAGTCTTTCAGCTACAGAATGATGGCTTCTTTGAATGTGCTTATTGTAACATTGTGCACAATTGTTTTTTTCTTTTGTCTGTATATTTAGCTCATATATAAGTAAAGGAAGGCATGGGACATGCAGAATTGGAATTACATGTTGTCCTTAATGAAGCATGTTCTTGGGAAATGCAGTTCTTGCCTAGTTTTTGAAAATCTGGGACTTGCTTGGGGTTGTGTCTCCTTTTTAAGTTCTCCATGAATAACAACTGTAGGGTATGTTGTATGTTGGCACATCCCAAGCAGGACAACCTCAGAACAGGAGAATTACTTAAACTAGCTGTTAATCCCAGTTAGAGGAAATCCACTGAATCAATGGAAATTGGTAAGTCAACTTTTAAAGTCCCATTGGTTCAATAAGTCTGCCCTTGTTGAAACAAGTAGTGGCATTTAAGCCCCTGGATGAGAATTCTGTGGGAGAATGATGACTCAGTTTATCTTTATCCTTGATCTACAGGACTGCTTCTCCTAAGGCAACAATTGACCTGTATGGACAGATACGATTGCTATCTCTCATAAGTATGACAAAATTACCCATTCAAGGATAGAAACTATCAGGTTACTTCAACAGCATTTTTTTCCTTAGAAAGGAATCTTCCAAAGCCTTGGATGAGCATTGAAAAGGTTGCTTCTTGTACAGAAAATGCTTTTTTTTTTTCATTGCAAAACAACGGCAAGCAAATTTTGTGCAGAGAAGGTAGCAAAGTGTGAATATTCCCATCATTTTTTTTTTCTCATGGGGAAACACATTTCTAAACCATTTCTGAATATTTTTGAATACTATCTGGAATTCACTTTGGTAGTTATGAATACATAACCATCATAGTTATGTACTGTATATATTCATGTATGAGATTAAAAATTTTAGTCAGAAAATCTCGGTTGACTTATCAGTAGGTCAAAAAAGGAATTATTCCCTTCTCTGAATAGACTTGTGAAAGGTGAAGCTTAGTCATTGACCACCTCTACTTTTTCTCTGCTGCAGTGCTGTTTCTGGGTGGAAAAACAGTCCTTCCCCTGAAAGGAGTGCTGAGGAAGTAGATGGGATTAGTGCTTGTTTTAGGTCTTCCCAGAACAGACTAAGCCCAATCTTTTTGCCACTCTACTCAGAGAAAAGGATGATTCCTTTAAAAAAAAAATAGTTAATACTTTACCTTAACTTTTATATAGATAAAAAATAACCATTTCCTTCTCTGGGTAAAGTAGGAAAAGGCCTTTTTGAATGTCTGGGTGGGAAAATGGTGGTGGCGGCGCCTGACCCCCTGAGACAGTGCTGCTGCTTTCCCCTTTCTGCAGAACAACCCTTAACTTATCTACAGGTCATATCAAAATCCATAATTTGGCCCTAAAACCTGTCCTCAACTTGTATATGTGGTTGACTTATACACAAGTATATATGGTAGCTATGACCCCCCCCCCCCCCCAATACTCACTTACCAGGCAGCAGCTACTGCAATTGACTGGGTTCTGTTCCCCTGTCAATTGGAAAATGGATGGCTGATAGTTTCACCTCCTCTTGTGAGTAATTTTTGGCACAAAAAAACAGAAAAAGAGTTCCTGTCATGATCCTTCCATGCACCAGAGATTGCTTGCATGAGGCAGTGGGGTGGGGTGGGATCATTCAGCTACTTCGCAGTTGAGAGGGGAACCAACCCCCATTGATCACAATGACTGATGCCTGGTAAGTGGGAATAGGGCTGAACTTTCACAGCCCCATGTATGCCCTAAATCAGGGAATACACGGAGATCATGGATACAAATCAGTCTTGAATGTGTAATTCTGGGTTACAAATTCATAACAGATTTTTTTTTCTTTTTTGGTGAAGTGGGGAGATGGAGAATTGTTTTGGGATCTGCATAAATTGAATCTCCTGAACATCAGCATGGTGTCAAGAAGTCTCGTTTATGAATAGAGATTTTGGCCACATCATCATTGACTACAAACCATTGCTGCCCAACTCTGGTAAAGAAATGTGAAAAGTGAGAGATGGGAGGAAGAAGATAAAGAAGACAAAAAACAGAGGTGGTAGGGGCTGCAGAGGAGTGTATGTGCTGGAGAGTGGCCACAGTTCTTTCTCTTACATTGCTGAAGAGGAACCAGTTGTTGGTAGGAGGAGACCTTGAGATTTAAAATGTTCAGAATTGTGGGTAGATAAAACTGATAAATTTATCCATTCAGTTTTGACTGCTATTTGAATATCTGCACATTCAACCATGGGCTCCTCTAGAATGATAATTTGTGCTGAATTGTCCCAGTACCTAGTCATATTGCTTTTTGCCTCTTCTTGCCTCTTCTTTACACTTCCCCACTCAGAAACACACACAAACCCATTGTTTCTTCCTCTCCTTCAAGAATGAAAATAGTGGAGGGATAGAGGGAAAGTTGGGTGAGAGATGAATAAACAGATCCTCTTTCTCCTACTATTCCCATTCCAACCCCATACTTTCCTACACTTTTTTACCCATCTATGCATCATTTATTTTTAAAAAATAATAATTTCTTTCTAGAGTCTTAATGTTAAAGTAGTAGACTGGTGTGCTCTGAAAGATCAACCACCCACCCACCCTCCACAAAGTCAACCTGAGAACTGACAGGGAATGTTGTTTAGCTCAGTTTTGATGGAAGCTTCATAAATTCAAATTTGTTCATAGGATTGATAGAAATAACTTTGGAGAAGAATGTAGGAGATGATTGAATTGACACATTTGTCGAGACCTAACTGCAATGTGTGTGAATGTCATGGTAGATGAATGCTGGAGAGTGAGAAAGCTGGAGATTCCACGTTAGAAAAGAAAGAAAGAAAGAAAGAAAGAAAGAAAGAAAGAAAGAAAGAAAGAAAGAGAGGGAGGGAGGGAGGGAGGGAGGGAGGGAGGGAGGGAAGGAAGGAAGGAAGGAAGGAAGGAAGGAAGGAAGGAAGGAAGGAAGGAAGGAAGGAAGGAAGAAAGGAAGGCGGGAGGGCAGGAGGGAGGGAGGAAGGACCACTTAAGATCCTATATCAGGACACATAGCTACATGTCCTGGTGCTATTCCTCAAAACCTAACTTTACAGCAGTGCTGGAGAGCAGGGACAAAAGCAGAAATGTATTTGCTGACCAACTCATGAAATGATGAGTCAACACAACAAGGCTTGGATTAAACATAGGCAACTTTATTTAAATTATTGCCCACTTATACTCAACTTATGAAAAATGCAAGCATGGGAGACCTATTTTGCGGGAGTAGCTGAGGCAAGTGGTCTCCCCTGGAGCACTCCCTCAGCCTCCATGAGTGAAACACGAGGGTCCTGAGACAAATCTATGAAACTGGATTGTGACCTTGGCTGACCATTTTCTGGAAGGCAGGCCTAAGGATATATCCCTCCTTGTTGCAGGACCTAAAGTGAGGGCAGTATCCTCAGGTCATCCTCCATCACCACCACCACCCCATGTCTCAGGACAGGTAGAGGGAGCTCTAGAGGCTTATCTTTCACCAAAAAGGCACCATAGAAGTTCCAAATCCCCCCCCCCACTTACCTACCAGGAGAACTTATTTAAGATGCCACCCTGCAGCTAATTGACCAGTCCCCGGCAGCAGTGTAGGGTAGGTGAAAAACCTGTGGGAAAGGGGAAAAAAATCCTACCCATCCCAGAAGTGATCAACAAGTCTACACTGTGTTAGAGGTGGGAGGGTGGGTCATGTGTGCTTGCCAAAGTAAGTAGAGGCAGGGGTGGCTCAGCTTTAAATGAGCTCCCATGCTCTGCTCCCAGCCCCTTCATCACAGCACTATGCAGCTTGACATCAACAAGTGGCCTCTCTTCAGGTGAGGCCTGCAAAGACGCTTCCCTTCTGTGTTGCTGGGCGACACAATGGGGGGGGGGCAAATTAGCTCTCTTATAGTTAGGTACATCCAATTATCCTCCTCTAGCTGTATATGTCCAGCTCTCTTCCAGTAGCTAGATGTTTATCATAGCCTGTCCAGCTAGAGGAGAGAGCAGGATGTATCTCCATCCATCTCCCTGCTCTCCAGCAACACAGAAATTACCATCTTCAAGGGAATTCAGCTGCTGGAAAGGTACGTTGTGGGGACTTTCGGTTGCTGTGTGTGCAACAACCATAAAAGTGAATTGTGGTGATATAGAACATACCTACACTATTATAATTACTGAATGCCAAGCAATTTATCTCTGAGCAGATGGGGGTGGAAAATTGCCGGATTAGAAAGCCAATCCAAATCAATAATGTTCCTTCTTTGAGGATGCTGAATGGAAACCAGCAAATGGAAGAACTGTGCTTTCAAAATATGTAAAGCAGTTAAAACTGAACTTACCAAGATTTCCCAGTTTTCAATTCAAAGCTCATTGCAACATGGAACTGTGTTGTTTTGTAAGGTAGTATTCCCTCTGCACACCAAGACTCAAATTCACATGCATTTTGATGTGTCCCCAACCCAGTTCTATTACTGGAAACAGGGGAAAGCCCTCTCTCTACAAGGGCCTGGATGCTAGCATTCAAACAATGGCTCAAAGTGTTTGTCTTCAAGTTGGCAAAGGTCTAGTAGGCCACCTTCCATTGGATAACTATATCAGCAGGTGCTCTAAGTACATAGCCCAAAAAGCGGTCACTATCGGCCTCTCTCCATCCTTGCTCCTTAATTTGGGTCATGAGACGGTACTAAAATCTATTAAGCAAAGACTATGGGATATCGCTTTTTGTAATCTTTGGGCAAATTCCATCTCCTCCTGCTCACCCAGTGCTTTAAACATTCAGTATGTGGGACCCTTCCGTCAGGCTACTTATTTAAATAACTTGACTATGCTAAATTATCGCGTATTTTTCACTAAGGCCAGATGCAATGCTTTTCCCTCAGAATTACTTTTTGGCAGATTTGCTGGGTTGCCCACTTCCTCAAGACTTTGTCCTTGTGGGTCACAAGATGTCACTTATTTTGCTATCTTGTATTTTCTATAGTCAGAGTCACCATCATTTGATCTCTCCCTTATTGAGTTGTATGCTGGGCCATTCAGAAAAATTCTATGTAAAAGTCCTGTTGGAGGACATATGTCCAAACATAATTCTATCAGTTGCTAAATTTCTGTAATCAGCTATTAAGATCAGAGAGAGAGAAGTATCAAAAATATGTCAGGATAGTGGCAATGCACTTTAAGATCAACCCAATTCTATTGTTCTAATGAGAGGGACTTGATGAATGCCTATTTATATTTTACCTAATAATCCATATTATCTATGATTTTAATTTACTTCATGTACCTTTTTATACTATTTTATGCATTTATGTCCTATTTTTATGCCTTTATGTCTTGTCTATAGTCTATCCTATTTATATATTTGTATCCTACTTTTAGTAGTGTATTTTATCTATATCATACCATTGGATGGTTTTGCTATGCTGGGTCTATGGACCACAAAATAAAGTTTGACACAAGTTCAATATGCATTTTGATGATTATTTTTCAAATTACACAACTTTATGCACATTCGAAAATTATTCCAGGAATGATGTGCCTTTTTAAAATATATGCTTTTTTCATACATGATTTTTTTCAGCTGCATGCCTTTCTCAAAGTTTTATTACTGCAGAAATCCTGTGTAGATTTATAGATGGAATGGAATTTGGATTGTGTTTGATTCTGGGGCTGCAAAATGAAGAGATCTTATCTAATAAATTAAACAATAAGATTTTCCTCTTCCTCCAATTGATAATAATAATAATAAAAAATTATGATCCATCTCTAGTGTGAACTGATGTGTATGATATAAAAGATTGAGGAATCACTGTGTTAGCTTGCTGAATCCTGCCTCAATCCACCTTTAAGGACTATGCTTGGAAGTGGATCAGGGAAAGTCCTGGAAAGGAAGCTGAGATCAAATGGAAGATGTTTGGTGACCCTCATATGATTCTTCTCCTTAACATCTGAAAATTCTTAATAGAGTTAGCAAGGCAATCAGTTAAACTTTCTTCTCTCTTCCCTGAGTTATGTTACACATGTCCCAAAGCAGTCTTTTTTTGCCTGGGTGGAAGCAAAATAATGATGAATCAGCCAGGAAATGAATGGAAGAAAAAATGTTGGGTGGGCATAGTACATCAAAATGTTTCTCCCTGAATAGTGTTGTCTTTTCTGTGAATTTTAGGTGAGCCACTATTTGTCTCTGGTGTACTTTTCCTCTGACATTAGCCAAGTAAGTAAAATTCCTTATATTTATCTTTATTGACTCTACTGGGATACTGAATCAGAGCTGAAGGTGTGAGATGCTTAGGGCCAATTTAAAAAAAAAATACATCTTCTGTGAACAGACTTTAAACAGGTTCAAGTTCCCTTGGACAGAAGTAATATATTGATAGAAATGTTTCTGAAATTCTTCATCTTAATTTGAAATATTGGTTTAAAAAGTTTGTCATTTGTCTTTTTTAAAATTTCATTACATACTGTAAATGTTTTTGAAAATGCTTCATGGGAAAAGTGAGTCACAAATGTTAAAAATAAGTAAAATACATTCTACATTTATGATTATAGCCCTTTAGACCAGAGCTATAGAAATAAATAAAACCAAGTCCTGAATTAAGTGTGACTTGACAACATCAAAAGAAAAGGAAAATGAGTAAAAATCCTTCTGCAGAGCTATTTATGGGCTAAAGCTTTTCAGAATAAAAGGATATTTTCCTGCCAGTAGAGAAAGAAAAGAGAGGGAGTAGTGTAACCTCCTAGGAGAAAAGGGTTGTACTCACTACTGCTGATATGTGTCCATTATGCTCTATGTGGTATTGATGATGCTCATGAATTCAAGATAACCCTGGTTTCTGTGGCCATTTCCGCACTAGATTGTCATAGTGCTATTATTCCACTTTCAACATCCTATGGAATCCTGCAAACCCCAGGATTCCACAGGATATTGAAAGGGGAATAATAGCATTATAACAGTCTAGTGCAGAAATGGCCTGTGATGCATAAATAGGTAACACTGGCTCCTCAGATGCTCATGGACTGCAGCTCCCATCATCTCTCACCAGTGATTGTTGGCTAGGACTAGTGGGAGTTTCAGCTGTCCATTTTTGGTATAAAATAGGCGAAAATTAAAGCATTAAACCATTATTCAGGACACATGGAATATGTAGCAAAAATGATGAAATAAGTGGACAGATTGATAGGGAACAATCCTGGCTGTGGGTTGTAAAATACTTCTCTTGAAAGAGGGACATATAGAGTGTTCTTGTCACTTTGAGGCTGGAAACAATGCTCAGCTAAAATATTATTTTCTCAAAGAATTCTTCTGGTAATGTGTCCATTCATCTCTCTGCTGCTCACTTCATGGTTTTGTTTCCAGAAAGATACAAAGTGGCAAAAAGGAATTAACATATGTCAACAAAGTAAATCCAATCTGAGGGGCAAACAAAGACTTTGCCAACATAATTATGTACTGTAGTAACTAAGGCTGACACTATACTGCATTTGAAATTAAAGGCACATGATACACTGTTGGCTTTGATGACCAGAAATCATTCTTGGACTGAGCTGATGGCCAAGAAAAGCCGTAACTTGTCATATTATCCTATCATTAAAAGCCCAGACATCCTTCTAGGGACAATAACACTATATAATCCATGACAAAGCCAAATTTGGAATAGTCGCAGAGTTATCAGAAAGGATTTCTTGAAAGCTGATGGCAAGAATCCCGGAACTGATTTTAAGGCAGTTGCAGAGGGCTCAACATTGGTGTGCAGTTGTTATTTGCCTATATACAGATACACACAGAAGGAAGGCAAATTATTTTGCCCACTCATGAATAATGAAACATCCTTAAATGTGAAGATTCTTACAAATATAACGCATACTTAAAAGTGCTCGAAGTGTTCAGTGTAGCTTGCTTCCAAAAAAGTGTGCATATGACTTTGTTATTCCTTGGAAGGTTCAATGGCAATCACTCAAAACTTGTTAGAGCTCATACATTTTAATACATTCCTGATTTATAATTCCTAATGCAGCTGAAATACATAGGAGTGCTGGTAGTTTAACTTTACCAGATCTTTTTTTTTGGGGGGGGTCAATTCTCTTATCCTAATCTTGGGAGGGGCCTAAGCACCCCACTTCTCCCTTCAGGGAAGGGGGATATATATGTTTGATGGAGATAAAAAAAAATATTGGGCAGTTGGTATGCCTTCCTTTTGGTGAAGCAGTAAGGTATTTACTCCTCCTCCTCCTCTTATTATTATTATTAGGGAAAAAAAATTGCTTTATATTACTATTATACATTTTATATTTTTAACAACATTTCTAGGTTATGTTTAGATGAGAGTCTTGGCGACTTATAATTTCTATATATTCTTTATTTACAAATATACAAGTACACCATAAGTGGAAGCAAAGTGTCCTTCACAACAACAAATATTCTATCTCACCTCATATACCCTGATGAAGAATTCACATCTTCAAGGATTCTTTAGTCTCCAATTCACCTGCAGTCCTCTCTCTAACTGCCTTTTGATTGTGCTCTCTTCCAAACTGAAAAACTCCTGGCTTTTTGCTAATACAATTGTTCTCTGCTGTAAGCTCAGGGTGGGGTCTCTCCCTCAAAACTAGGATGTGTTATTATATTCAAATATGCTGAAATAGCCAACGAGCTTCCAGCCATTAGCTATCCCAATCCAGTCATCCTTGGAATGTGTTAATATAACAAAGTACTCAAGACTAGTGTTTCTATTGTGGAGACAGTAAATAGAAATCCTTGTAACAGGTTTCAGGGTCACTCAAATGGAAATGGTGGGTAGGTCAGAAAAGACAAGATAAATATTTCAAATCACAAACTTAATTTAAAGAATTCATTGCCAAAAAATGTTGTGGTGGCTATTATCAAGATGGCTTTTAAAAGGGCATAGATAAGTTTACACCCAATAGGTCTTTCAACAAGATAGAAGTGTCTTGGTTCCATACTTACTTTCTCAAATCATCCTGTTGGCTACTGTTGATGAAGCTTGATAATGAATTTGTTTGATGGTGTTTTTTTTTTCTTGTGCAGAACTCTATATTGCTCAGTAATCTGCTAAAACTTTTATGGATGGAAAAACTATCAGTCCTGAATGCACCTGCTACTTCTCCATTCCCTTGTCGAATTTTGTTGAAAGATTGTGTTAAGGTTTGTAGTTTACCTTGGATCAGTGGTAAAATAAAAAGAAATCTTAGGTCAATTGCATAAGTATTAGAACAAAAACTGTTTTCTACAGGATTCTTCATTTGATTTCCTTCCACAAATGATTTTTTTTTGAGACATAAATAATTCTATACTATTTGCATAAATAAAATTTGATGAGAGATAAAATATTCCTTTGGAACAGTAATTTTTTTAATGGTGCTGTGAATATTTGATTTTTTACTATTGAGGCAGAACTTTCCCAAATAAGCTTGATGTAAATTGTCTAGTTGCTTTATAGCTTCATAAACACAGTTCCAATGAAAAGCTTCATTTGTTTTAATATGGAGTGCCAGTGCACAGAGCCCTAGTCATGTAGATCCCGATTCTTTCTCCCCCTTATATTGGATAGGTGTCATGCCTCACCTAGGAGTTCAATATGTGTGGAGTTTCAAAAAAGATACAGATACAGCTGACTTCTCCCCTTATTCTATATATGAGCCTTGCCTTGCCTTTCCTGTCCTTTATTTCCTTCCCTTTCTCCATTTATTTTATTTTACTTTATTTTTGAAGAAGATTTGTATGAGTTTTTCTCCACATTAACAAGAGTAGCTGGACATTTTATTACCTAAACAAAAACAATACCAGTTAATTCTGCAGCCCCAGAAGAGAAGATGTCTCTTACTGTGTGTACTTTATCATGCCTTGATATATCAGCAGATGGACTCCTTCAGGTATTCCCTTATTCTGAAATTTGGAGTCTGTCAAAAGAGATGACTTTTTCAGTGGTGGCCTCTCCGCTCTGCAGTGTTCTCTCAAAAGAACATTTTTTAGTATGAACCCTACCATCTTTTCAGTACCTAACTTTTATTTTTGCTTTGTTTGCTACCCCACTTTTATTTTTTTAAGAATTATCTGCCTATTTCCAGCTATACAATATTATTCATTGCTGATAAGATTTTTAAAAAAATTATGTTGTTTTTATTGTGACATTGTTGAATCATCATGGTTGGAACATATGATGCAATGTCTAGATAATCCATTTTAATAAGTGTTCAGTACAGAAAATAAAATAAATAAAATGGGAGTGATATTAGAATTGATCTGTGTATTGTTTGAATGTCCATTCTT
Source organism: Cyclura pinguis (assembly GCA_030412105.1). NCBI lineage: Eukaryota > Metazoa > Chordata > Lepidosauria > Squamata > Iguanidae > Cyclura > Cyclura pinguis. Next base: position 163,976,563 of record CM059602.1, read on the forward strand.
ATTCTCAGTAGGAGGACTATACTCATTTTAGACTAGAATTCCCAACACAATCACACACGCACAAAAAAACTATTGGCCATAATTCTGTATCACCTATTTTGTTATGCATTGTATACTGACCTGACCAATTCCAAGACGTACTTGGCATGCAGTAACCACTGCAAATGACAGGGTATGTTTCCTGTCAATTGGGGAGGCAGTTGGCTGACATTTCCACCTCTTCTCATGGACAATCTCTGATGCAAAAGTCAGAAACAGGGGTCCTATTGTAATTCCCCCTCCCACTGAAGATTGCTGATGGGAGTTTGTGTGGCAACTTCAGTCAGCTGCTTCCTGATTGACAGGAGAATAGAACCCTGTCAGTTGCAGCACCTGCTGCCCAGTAAGTGGGGATTCAGGAACTTTCACAATCCCTACATATTATCTAAACCAGTGAATATGAAGAAATTGTGAATATAAACCATGCCTATGTAACTCTAGATTACACATTTGGAACTGTCTCAGTGAATTCTATCTTTCTGAATTCTATCAGGGGTATCTGTAGTCCTCCAGATGTTGTTGGATCACAGTCCTCATTGCCCCTAGACAGCATAGACAAGGGAGAGGAGTGATTTCTGTTATAGTTTTGGACGGCCTCAAGTTGTCCACCTCTGGTCTATAGGATAGCTGTGGCTACTGGCTTCTGTGTCACTGGGGTGATGAATGCATTCTGCATTTTAGTCTGAAGTTTGAGGGAGATATCCAGGATGCCAAGACCTATCCATGAAATAGGTTAAGCAATATGCACAGCTCCTTTAAGGATTATACTAAAACTCAGAATGTATTTATCATCCCACTAACTTGGAGTCAACAAACCACCACTGGCAGTGACCCTGGAACTTCCTCTAAGATATATGGGAGGGTGAATATTGGTAAGGAGGTTGTTACTTTTCCTACCTGCAGGAATTTGGAATGGGCTGCCAAACTACTTTTCTACCTATTATCCTTCAAACATCTCTAAATATGAAGACTCTTACAAACACAAAGTATACTTAGAAATGCCCTCTGTGTGTTTATTTGTATCTCACCCTCCAGTAAGAGTGTATATGACAAAATTGCAGGCTGCTTTTATTATTCCTTGGAGTACTCAATGACAATTGCTGTCTTAATATTTCTTAGTGCTTGAACATTTTAGTACACTTCTGGTTGATAATTCCTAAGGCAACTCAATTACATAGGAATCTTTGTCATCCAATTTTGCCAAATAATTTCAGAGCAGCTCAGCCCCCCATCTATCCCCGCAATCCAGGATCCATGACCACTGGATACAATTCTTGCAACTCTCACAAGCAACTTTGTGGTTGCCTTTGTTTACATCAAAATTATCTGCACTTAAAAAAAAATGAAAATGTCAGGTGAAATGCTGTTTTTTTTTTAAAGCCATCTCTATCTGATAATAACAGAAAAATCATAATCACTGGTTGTTTATGGGTGATGGACACGATCAGAATTATTGTTAATTTAATTGTGGTAATTTGTAGTCTATACCTGGTGTTCTTCAGTATCATTAAAAAAAACTGATCTGCTTATGGCACAGAGAGAAATTTCTGTCAGCATGGTATGTTTTTGTGACAGACAGAAAAATATAAGGACAAATATGATCCTTCCACGTGCATGATTGCTGGGCACTGTCCACCTTAATTAGTTTCACTGACAAAAGTGCAGCCAGTACTCAGCCTTAACTAGCAATTTCATTAGTGTCGATCACTTTGACAGCATTGTAATAGGGATATTAAATGAGAAAATTGAGGATGATTCTCCTGGCCACTGAATATCCTGGTCTACTATGTCAATATCTAGGCCACTGTTTACATAAGGGTGTGCTGTAAGAAAGAAACCACAAACATATAGGTCATCGATCATCTCCTGTGATGTTGGCATCTAACTAATGGGACTCCTTTCCAGACAAAAAAGAGAAAAGTTTCATTTGTCATGTTTCTACCTGACATTCTTAGGAAATGCAACATGACACTGAATTAAGAATTACAAGCTGACTTCATCACCATCTCTGGCAATGTCTCTATACTACAGAATTAATTTTGGGTGAGAACAATGCACTGCACATAACAGATTGAGGCCACTGTAGTCTGGATCAAAACAGCCATCTTTACAGCTAACCCATGTTACAGCCCTGCACACCTCCCACAATTGACATGCTTTAATTGACACTGTTATTTAATTGGCACTATATTTTTCAGAATGACAAATCCTCTCTGAGTTTTACAGGAGGCACTCTAGGTTGTGTTTTTTTTGTGGGTTTTTTTGGCAGATATCTAAGGTTCTGACCTTTATTCCCAAAACAGAGACAGCAGTTTGGATTGCTCCCATAAGACCCTCCAGCATTTTTTCTGCTGTTCTTTGTGGTTCCCCAACATTTGCTACCTGGGGCAGCCAGAACACTCTGATTCTGATCATCTTGATTTATTTTGTTATCCTTCCATGTGGTTATGGACAGATCTCTCTCTCTCTGACTCAAATAAACAAACAAACAAACAAATAAATAATAAATATTCTTTTCCACTATCTTGCCATTGATGCCCTTTTAAGAAATGAATGCTATTGTATTATCCTTCTTCCTAAAGGTTATTTGTAGGTCACAGAGAAACAAGAAAATAGTGGTGGGAAGCTAAGTAGTGATGATGGAGAGCTAGCCATTGCATAAATAAGCAAGAAGCTTTCAGTTGCCAATGCTGTCAATCAAGTACAAGTGCTGAAAAATCTATCTGGAAAAAAAAAATTGACTTCTTACATCCTTCTTTTCCCTTCAATCACTCTACCTCATGCTCCTGAAATGCCACAGATGGAATAATTTGAGGTCTGTATCAAGAATATTGAGTGAACTTATGAGCATTATTAAAAAAGTAGACACAACCAACAACTTTGAGGTACAGTGTTTCCCTTGCCCCATTCCTTTGTAATTTCTCTTAGTGTCCTCATCAGTAAAGACACAATTTCCCCTATTCCCCCACTCCCGCTTATCCATCAGCTATATAAAATGCCGTGTATTCATTGTGTAATTGCCGTTTACTTGACATTTTATTCCTCCCAATGAAATACATGGCAAGAATAAAACATCAGAGAGTGCTGACATTTCCTTCCTGCCCTGTATTTCAAGAATGCAAATGCATTGAACACATCAGGGAAGACAATAGCACAATGGCTGGGCAAAAATGAGGTTTGAAAGTTTGCAGAGTCAGTGGTGAAGGGAAGCAGAGGTAAACACAGATAGATTTCACCTAGAGAAGGAGGAGAATGGTTGGCTGATACATCTGTGAATTCTGAGTCTGATCCATGCAACCTGGTCTCAAAAAATGATATTCAAGGATTTTAAAAATCACTGAAAAGGGGAACTCTGAAGAGCAAGTGTGCTGATTTCTGAAGAAATACTAAAGCTTATAGAAATTTTAAAATTAGAAAAAGTTTACTGTCATTCTCATACATAACTTCCCAGATATTCCTCTCTGTTTGGTGTGATTTTCTCCCAAGTAAGCCTGCAAGAGAGTACAGCTAAAAGAAGGAATATAAGCAGTAGTCTTTATCAGGGATGGTCCAACCAAACCTCGAATCCTCGAATCCTGGGTAAGGATTCGAGATTCCCAAATCCGAATCACTGTGGCCATTTCCACACGGGCTTAAAGAAACAGTGCAGAGCGTCCTCCAGGGAGGATGTCTGCACCTGGGAGCGGACTGGGTCGGACCTACTTACTGTAGTTCCGCACCTCAGCCCGCTCCCGAACAACCCGAAGTGGTCGTCCAGCGTGCTTTTGAAAGACCGCTTGAAACAGGTCTTTCAAAAGCATGGAGTGTGCCACTCCATTCCCATGCTCCGGTGCAGATTTGCAGGCTCACACCAGTGTGAGCCTGCAATCTGCCGTGGGCGGGCTTTAGGTTGGCGAGCTTCAGCGGTTGGTGGAGAGCCTCGACCAACCAGAAGCCGCCATTTTCGTCCCCAGAGCAGTGTGGAGCGGTGGCCACGCACTGCTCCGGACCAGCCTGGACCCAAGCGTGGAGCCAAAAAGTCCGGTAAGTACCAGCACGGGGAGAAATGGCCTGTGCCAAAATAGGCAAACCGAATTTTTCAAATCCACCAACTAAATAGATTGTTGGAGACCGGGACTCCTGAAAACCAGGGAGACTGGGATGCCAGAAAACCTGGGAGACCATACATACAAGGGAAGATAGTAAGTAGGTGAGGTTTTCCCTTGGAGTAAAAATGGCCTTTCCTAACAATTTCACAAATTACAGCTGGGCTTGTATTCTAAGATATTTAAATTGAACATTTCATATTTAAGTTCAGTACTTGATTGGAAGTTTCAAGGACAGCTGAAACATTCCTTTGCACAGCTCCCTTGCAAACCTCTTTCAGATACAATTCTGGGGCTTGGAGTTTTACAAGGGGTCACAGCCTTCTCTGACAAAGTGTGCTGGTGCAGCATCAAACTACAAACCCCAGGATGCCAGAAGGAGCTATGCAAAGAACATCCAGTTTTGACCTGGATTATCTCTGGACTGTAGTATGTGGTCCTGTTTACACAGGCAGGAAAATGTAGGATTAATCCACATTTTCCTGCCTGTGTACAAAGGGCCTTCATGTCATTTTCAATCCGGGGAGATCCTGAGGCAAAATTATGACAATTGTCTTGGCCAGATTTCCTCAGAAGGAGGTTTGCCTTTGCCTAGGCTTTTGCTAAGGCTGAGAGTGTATGTCTTGTCCAAGAACATCCTTCTTTCCCTTGCTTTTTAAACTCTTTTTTAAAAAAGGATGAAAAGAATTGAGATTCGTGAGACTCGTGGATTCCCAGAACCTTCCAGTGATTTGGATCCCGATCTGCATTCGGAAAATTCTGGATTCATCCCATCTCTAGTCTTTATCCTCTTAGATGTGGGATCTCCTTTAGTCTACTAGTACATTTGGGGATCTACTTTATATAATTGTGATCCTACCGGCTGCAAACAGGACAAGGAGATTGGGAAAGAAGGTCATCCACAGATTCAGACTTTATAGTATGCACATCCTTAGCCTTGATCCTGCTCATCCTGTCAATCACTTTTACTTTGAATTCTTGACATACCTGTAATCCATTATAGGACAGAAAACATACAGGACTAGATAGCTGAATACTAAGCTAGACTCCCCCCCCCCCAAGAGTAATGAATCCTTTTCTAATGCTAGAATCATTAAATACTTGTGAATCCTGCTCTGGGGGTTGGTATTCATCAAAGGAAATTGGGTTGTCTCTTGAGTGATGGAAAGTACCATCACTTATGTTTTTGGATGGCAACTGTTCCTCAATGACCTCTGAACTCTACTTTGTCAGTCAGTTACTCCAGGCAACCTAGAGGATAACCTTAATGGGATAGGAAATAAATCAGGAGATAGTTGTCCAAAGGGTCAGTCTGTGTTTGTTTGTTTCAGGGCTAAGGACATTTCATACGGTTAGAGCATTTGCCCAGAGGTAATTACATTCCATTTTACGGTTTCCTCTTTGTATGGCAAACTGAAATAACCTTTCAGGAGGTGATAGAAAATGCTATACTTTCAGGTGTTACTTCAAGCAAATAGCTGCAAACATGTTTTTCTCTCTCTCTCTTACTGGATTAAGAGTAGGGAGGGATCATCACTGGTTGCAAAAACCCAGATATTATGTCTGTTCCTAATATGAGAGGATCCTGGGTTTTGGAAATAAAATTGAAAGAAAGATTGCCCTTTTGATTATTTTCTCTCCCCACCTCCAATTTCTGCTAGAACAGCATGAATCTGATATCTTTTAGCTAACAGCTGCTGGAGTGATTCTTGCTAGCTATCAGAAAGAAAGGACCCAACAGAAGTGGACTCAGTCTTGTAGGATTGGATGCTATCCAGTCAATAAAGAGGTTGTGACTCTTTAATAGACTTCCAGACTGATTTCAAAGAGTAGTTTCAACTGTGGTGGGGGAAGAACAATAGGTAGCAATATACTGGGATGACGGGTAACATTGCAATAAACAACTTTGGTGGATCTGAGGGTAATATTTACCTCCATAGGGTTCTCCAAGGACCTCATGGAGTGTCAAAAAAAAAAAAAAAGGTAGAAAAATATTATCAGAAGTCATTGAAGGTATCTCTCAGAAGTCTACCTCTAGTCTACCTCTAAATCTTTATTATTTTTTTAATGGGCATTTTTTAAAAAAGTTAAAGAATGCATTGGAAAAGTGCATTTGCTTCTTTCTTCCCACTCCCGGCAAAAGTGTAATCATCAGGAATCTTGAAGGGTCAGGGGCTGCATATGGAATTGAAATTTTAACTGAAATTAGACCATTGGTCCATTGAGGCCTAGCGGGCACTGGCTTTCCGGGGTTCAAAGCTTCTCATCTCAGCTGCCTGGAATCTCTTTTAATGAGAAATACTAAGGCATTTAATTTAAGGCTTCCTATACAGAAAACATGTATTCCACTCTGTGCCTTATGCAATCCCACCTGCATTTCCCCATTAAGCAAACATGTACAATATTATACTGATATATCTATCTAGCCCTATTCAGGCATGATCCACGACAACATGAGAGAAGAAGGAGTGCACAAGCCTTGCTTCATCCATCATCATTCTCATTACTCTTCTAGGTGTAGATGGTGATATCTGAATCAGAGAACCTCTACTACTAGAGTAGGGTCTCCATATTATTTTGTAATCCTGATTTTCAAGCGTTCTAGTTCAAGCAAGGAACCTAGACACATAGTGGATACACACAGGGTAACAACACAGAGTAAATAATGATGATGATGAGCGTTGAGGCTAGGATGTTCCTCCTCTTCACATATTAAGTAAACATCTTTCTATCATGCTGGAATAGGGCATCTATCTAAGCCTCTTCCTGAAGAAAGTATGGCTTTTTACCTTTCTGCTAAAATAAGTGGTATTAACATGATGGTGGTGAGAGAGACTGCTAATATTGGGTATTGCTTTGATTAGTTGCAGATCAAATTATATCACAAAAGCAGAATATGGGAGTCATTTCTCCCTTGGCACAAGTATTGTGACCTGTATGGCTAAATTTATAAGATACTTTATAAGATACTTGTATGGCTGAACTTATAAAACACTTCTTAATCTAGACTACCATTTCTCTATTTCTGAAACTGTACCTTTGGTACTGTTGTTGCCAATCTTTAAAATATCACTTCCTCCATTTTTCAGTAGGGTTCTCAATTTAAAAGAAAATATACAAGTTGCATATAACGGGGGTACGTATATAAATGTTAATAGTACTGAAAATAACATTGAAAATGTGCAATAATAGTTTAAATGCTTGTCAAAAATTAGTACCTTAGGCATAGTTGTATACAAAACTGGAAAGAAATGTACATAATCAGTCATAAAAATTACTTAAACATTTTTTTAGAAAAACTCAGACTTTAAAATGAACCATGTTTAAAATTTAGAAAATTCGCAAAATTTCAAACAAACTTTTATTAAGATTGGAGAAATGTTACCCCCAAAACATGGATTACACAGGAGTCCACCTGTGATGCCAGTGCCTCCATGAAATAGTGGGGAATATTAGCTCAAAGTGGAAGCCTGCAAGGGGGTGCTAACCTTACAAGATCTTTTACACCTATGTTACCAAAACTAGTGCAGGAAAGAAGCAGCCAGAGACCCAGAAAGTAAACTTAATGTGTTTTATTGGGGGAGTTGCAATCACACACACAAGATCCAAGCAGTCACACAATCACACAAGGCTAACTGAAGGAAAAGGGAGGAAAGTTTGGTTAGAGAGATTTTTTGGGTGAAGTGGGTAATATTTACCAATCCAGAAGAGCAGCAAAGAAGGTGATGTGGCTTAGATGTAAGTCTAAAGACAGTACACAATTGGAAATTGAAGCAGCAGAGTGGCAACTGACCATCAGTATACTGTGACTTGACTGGCCAAAAACTGAGTTTTAAATATTCTTTTTCTGCCTGGACATGAAGATGCTCAGGGCTCTCTGGCTGAGCACACAATAGAGTCTGGAGAGTGGACAATGGGGTCTGGAATGAGCTAATGGTCTTAGGTGACAAATGGCTAATGATAGCCTTGATATCTCTGTAATTGTCAGACAGGAGTAGGGGACAAAAAGGAAGCTTGCTTGGTCAGAGGGAGAGAAGTTAAGACAATCAGCCATCTTGTGGAAACATCCCAGATGGTATTGTCTCTTGAAGATTGAGTCATCAGAGGCTAATTATAAATCCATTATCACTGGAATTTCCTGGTTATTTCCTGACTACAACCTGGCTATGTCTTGAGGTCTTTCCTGACTTTATTTTGCAGTGCAAGTTTGTGGCCAGCTTTTCCCTCTTGGTCAGCATGGCCATGCAGACATAGAAGGATATATATTTATGCTCACTAATATATTATGCCAGTTATCATATTCACCAATTGAAGCACATCAAAGTGTGTGGGGTGTACAGCCTGCTAACAGAAAGGTCCAGTCCTTCCTCCTGCATAACCAGTACAGTTGTTAATAGTGATATTAGTGGCATGTGGCTAAAGCAGAAGTGAGAACAGTGGTTTTCACACATAGAACTGTGTAATATGGGTACATATCAGTAGTTGGGTTATTTTAAACTCAAAAGGTAGGTATAGTTGAATAGTGATGGGTCTTCTGTCTGTGGGTTACTGTCCTTCAACCTATTTCTCTATTCACTTTTCTCTCAGATGCCTCTCTGATACCAAAAGTTATCTCTACAGACTGAGAAACACTATAGTTCTCCCGCACAGACATTTTCACTTAAAATCAGATCACCTGCTCCCTCTTCTTATGACACTGGGACAAGCCCATGTATTTTACTCTGATTCATAAATATCAACAGTAATGTATCAGTTTCTGGATACTGGATTACCAGAGACCTATTTACTGTATATGTGCTATATTTGCTGGGTTGTACAGCTAAAGTGGGAGGAAAAGAATCTCTCCATGGAGGGGAGAGACTTATTGTGCCTGTATGAAATAGAGGTAGGGGATATTTTTAAACCTTGGCAGCACACATCTTAGAGGAACCAAGTTGGTCTCAGTAGCTTTCAGCATTCTACCGTACTGCAGAAAATGCTGATACTTTCACCAGCTGCTATGCACCCTGCTGTGTAAGATTGTGCTCTACTGATTTCATCTGAACTCCTTGTAACTCTATTTGTAATGGTGTGCTGGAGGTATTTTACTATAAACTTGGTTTGCTGTCTATGTGCGCATGTTCATGCCTCCCTCCTCAATTAGTATAATTCTTTCAAGGTTGTGATAGGTATAAGTTTATGCTCTTGCTAATCTCGAGTTATCCGAAATTAATCTAATTTTGTTCCTAAGTATGATCAAAGTGGTCTAGGTTGACTGAGCTGCTTATTGGCTCAATATTGATGCAGTCATAACACTTAGGAATAAAGAGATGGAGTAAGAATATGTTGCACATCTTTAAAAGAAGAGGAAGAACTCTCAGGTTTTGGGAAAAAGGGATTCCACTTAGTTCCCTTGTGACTTTTAAATGTGCTTTCAGTGATACAAGTCAATTGAAATTTGAAAGCCAATCCGCTCGTTGGTCCTCTAATTCATGACATCATAGCAGATTGGTCAAAACTGGTATTTTTGTATTCAAAGAAATTTCTACAAGGAATACTGTCAATGAGACAGAATCTCACCTGTAGAAAATCCAGCAATCCTAGGACGCCATTGTCATGAGAAGAAAATCTTTGATGCCTGTGACAAAGAAGCAAAACAAAACAAGAAGCCCATTTATTTTCTTTAAGTTTCTATTTTTCTTGCTTACATTTTCTGTCTCAGATAACTACAACATATCTTCTCTGTTCCGGAATCTGTGTAGAAAGAGCCCACCCCAACCCCAAGCAAGTTAGAACATTTTTGTCAATCAGTATAATTAAAAATAGTTGGTTAACACTAATACTGACCTCTCCGGTGTTTAGTATTTGACTGTGGGTGGAACAACACATAATAATTACTGAGCACGCTATAAGCAGACAGCAGACTCATGCTAGCAGCACATTTCTCACCTGGGCCAAACAGAAGAACTGGTGATTTCACTAAGAACCATGATATATGAAGTAAAGCATTAGCACAGAGTTTGGGAGCCACTAATAAATGAGTTACTTGTAATCAACTTCACATTCACAGTAACAAAATTATGACCACATCACAGAATGAGTATAATATGAGAAAGGCTACCTTTGCCCCTTCTGTAACTTGATTTTTGTCATTATGGAGGCATACCATCACTATATAGTGGAGAAGGAATATCACATGAAGTGGTGGGGATTTGAGCATGGCTGGGCATCTCTGCCTATAAAAGACGTATAAGAAAACCAGTTCATTGTTGAAAGAAACACCATTTGGGCTCTCATGTTTTAATATGATCCCCTTGTTCCTGAAGGATTTGTGCTTCTTGGATTACTGCACTATTTTACTACAGTGAACTTATGGCTCTGTTCAATGGCATTCTTGACATGCTACTGATAGTGTCTCTTTCCGGTACTGAAACTTGACTTCCATCTGACCACAGCTCCTGGACTCTGGACACCTAAACTTTATTAAAGTAGAACAATTACAGTCCTTCAAGGACTACAGTCCCCAGTCCCAGTGTCATGGGTGATGGTGGAACAGCTGAGAGAAGAAGAGTGTCCTCACAATCTGTGTTCTGATATGTAGTTCACAATGAGGTACAGTTGTCATTGTATGCCATTAGAACACAGCTTACAATGGTCCTCATTGCTTAGATGCTCTCCAGGTTTCTCATCAGCCAATGATCATGTTGATGAGGACAGGGAATAGTCAAGTTTGGCTGGGGAAATAGGAATTGTTCTTGAGTCTATTTGAGGACTGGGGAAACATGAGAAAGGAATATAAGGAATATGGGATTTTCAGACACTCAAGAAGCCCCTTTCTGATTGTTCTGTGAGTCTTCCAATACTCTTTCCACCTCTGAATGGATCCAACATTTCAATGAGATGAGAGTCCCTGGCCACCAAAGAGGAGCATACATATGGCCTCTGAAAAAAGAAAAGCAGCTTATGCCTAGGAGATGATCAACACACCTGAGTGGCAACATGATTGGGATATATACTACCATAAGCTTCCTGGGGAAAGATGGCTGAGCAAAAAAATATATGTGTTGCTGATAGTAATAGCAGCAGCAATATAATAAGATAAAGAATAAAGAACATACATGAATTCTTATAAAATTATTCTCATAAAATCTTTCTAAGAAATAAAAAAGTGAAAAAGTAAAAAAAAAACAACCTTGCAGCTTGTACTTTGCCTTTTAGTGTTCTACTTTTTAAAGTAGTTGTACTAAAAGGGGAAAAAATGAAGTACTTTTTATGTCTCTTCATGCCTTCCAAACTTCTAGAAAGAAATGGATTTTGTAGAAATAAGCAATATGGAGTCCTCTCACCTTATGGATCTTCAAGAGTCTGTCCCTTAAAGCAGTTTGCTTCCATTTGCACCCTGACCTGCCAGCTAATACTTTTGGGGCCACTTCAGTTTTTCACATACTTAAAGGCACAGATCTGTTTTCATCACTCTTAATATACACTCAAAAGGCTTTCCTTCTTTTATACTGCGTCGATTCATGATGGCAGTGCTTCTGTATTTCATAGTGCAGAGAGCAGTATGAAATTACAGTGCTCTCAGACTTCAGCAAATATCTGTTTTATATGATTCAAGACTTGCACTCTGAGGAGAATGTTTTCTGTAAATTTGGCCTTTTTCAAAGAGTCAATACAAAGTGCATGATTTGTGGTGTGTGAGAGTTTGTGGAGTAACATGGGAATTTCCTCTTTTTCTTCCCTCCCAACTCCTGTTGTTGAGAGAGCGATACAATATTGGAGCTACTAAATAGAGAGATTAATTACCAAGCAATATTCTCACATGTATTTAAGCACTAAAATAAAATAACCCATTTCCTTGCTTTTAGGTGAAACAATTTATAAAGGTATTAGTCCTTCTAATATGGACCTTAGTCATATAGTGCCAGCAACACTGGGGACAAATTGGGGCAGACAAAAACACACACATCTATTAAGAGCAGGAGGGAGTATGTATAAGTATTTGCCTTCCAGCCACCTCCTTGGCTTATGGCAACCTCATGAATTTCATTGGGTTTTCTTAGGCGTTCTCAGAGGTGCTTTTGCCAACTCCTTCCTCTGAAATATGGGGTCAGAACATGGATGACAAAAGCAGGACAAAAATGACCAATGGGAAGATGAGGGAGGCAAACAGGCAGAAAAGAAAAGAAGAGGTAGAACAGAGGAAAATGGAAGGAGGAAGCTGGAGGCAGAAAACAAAAAGGAGTGGTGGTAGACACAAACACAAAAAAGAAGACTGAGGCGATTTCCACACTACACTGTTATAGTGCTATTATTCCACTTTCAACACCCTATGGAATTCTGACGTTTGCAGTTTAGGGAGGGGCATTTAGGATTCTCAGCCAGAGAGCTCTTTGGCCTCAGTAAACTACAAACTCCAGAATCCCACAGGATGTTTAAAGTGGAATAACAGCACTATAACAGTGTAGTGCAGAAATGGCCAGAGGTAGGAAATAGTATGTGCAGGCAGAAAAAAATACAGTTTTTATATAGGAAGGAATTTATGTACTGTTAAGAAAACCAGCATAGTGTAGTGGTTTGAGCATTGGACTACAACCTTAGAGATCAGAATTTAGTTTCCCACTCTACTATGGAAACCCACTGGCTGACCTCAGGTGTGTCACATACTCTCAGCTCCAGAAAATTCTGGGTTTGTAGTTTACTGAGAGGCCAAAGAGCACTCTGGCTGAGAATTCTAAATGCCCCTCCCTAAACTGCAAACCCCAGGATTCCATAGGATGTTGAAAGTGGAATAATAGCACGATAGTGTAGTGCAGAAATGGCCTGAGCCATAACATTAATCCTTCTGTCCAGTATTGTCCACTCTGATTAGCAGATGCTCCCAGGGTTTCAGGATTATTTCCTGTTAGTCCCTGATCTTCACTGACAGTGTCCTATCCAAGTGCTAACTCTAACACCACTTAGCTTCTGCAGGTAGACAAGATCAAGTGTATTTGTGGTGATATACTGGGATTTATCTCTCTGTGCTAAAACAGAGAAGGCAGTGGAGGGAAATGAGCCAAAAACAACATAACAGATGCGAGCTACAAGTAAGAGACAACGTATGGGGCAGTTGCATAGGACTCTACTCTGGGAGAAAAAAATACAATGTTGTGTCGCTGGTTCCTAATTATTAGCTTTTCACTTACTGCTTCTCAAAGGGCAAAATATATGCACACTTTCAGACTACAATCTGTGCATCTTTTCCTGGCAGAAAGCTCAATTGAACTCAGCAGGATTTACTTTTGGCAAGATTTGCACAGTGCTGCAGAATTGACAGTAACCTATAAGGTAGTCCAGTGAGATCTCAAGGCCTTTCTGACCTACACTGTTATAGTGCTATTATTCTACTTTCAACATCCTATGGAATCCTGGGGTTTGCAGTTTAGGGAGTGACATTTAGAATTCTCAGCCAGACAGCTCTTTGGCCTCAGTAAACTACAAACCCCAGCATTCCACAGGGTATTAAAGAGGAATAATAGCACTATAAAAGTATAGGGCATAAAAGGCCCTCAATATTTGAGGCATGGGGCTGGGGCTAAGAGTAATGGGTTACTTAAAGTCATCCAGCTTATTCACATCAGAACTGTTATGTGAATGGACACCCACAAATATTTAAGAAAACAAATGCTTAACTTTAAGAAATCTGAGATTGAATACCTGTACATTCAACAATGTGAATGCTCAATTTGGTTTGCTCAATTTTAATATTTTGATTGCAATCAGGTTTAACATATCCCTCTCCTTGCTGGGGACAGGTGTACTTATTGAATTCAACAAGTGCAAATGCAGGAGAATTTTCTTCTGGTTTATGTCTGAAGAATTTACCACAATTGAAAATTTCTTTTATATTCTAGATGTGATTTTTTTAAAAAAGTGTGCATACTGGAGAAAGAGAAATTAACGTTTCCCCACTCATGCTTCCAGATTGTGTTTCAATAATGGTGCAGCTCTCAATCTCACATAAAACTAAATGAGACAGCGTGGAAATAGAAGTTGAAAATCAGACACATTTATTGACTGGCTTTCCCGCTGCCTCCCTACTTTCTGATCTTTCAAAAACTATGTGCAAGTAGCATTCCAAAGCACGTAATGATGTTAATTAAAAATAGAGAACATTTTCAATAATTTCAGATAGTGTTTTTATTCTCAAAGCTTTTAGAATTTTGACTGAAAATGCACTGGCTAGCAGGGGGCTACTGCACTGACTATTAAAAAATGTGAAAACCAGAGGTCTATCTTTAGCCTATAGTAATTTCTCTGCAGCAACTACATGAACTGGAATTTCAAGGTACATCTTTATAGTACAGGTTAGAGCAAGGACTGCAAGGCTATCAAAGAAAAAGGAAAGCTGGACAATAACTCTGTCTTGTTACATGTCTGTTTTCCATTAATGTGGTATTGTTTGCAACCCAAGGTCATCATGCAATACAATCATGGAACAATATCCATATAAGGAAAATAAAGATCATTTCTTTAAATCTCTCTCTCTCTCTCTCTTATCCCCACCCCCACCCCACCATACACTTCTGCACTTGCAGGATAGGGAATCAAAGAATGAGATCTGAATAAACAAAGCAACAACTTCTCTTTTCCTTTTATGGTTCTGAAATTACTCTGAAAGTCATCTCAGCAACCTCTGCTTGGCACAAATTCATAAACAAAGGGCGAGCATCTTTCAGAGAGAATAGTTAAGCACATCAGTCAGCCAAGAGTGTGTCCAAATGACGTTATGTTGCTACACTATTGACCACTTGTGTTTGTCGAAGAATCACTGCATAGCTCCCTGGTTCCAAGGCTCAGAATGTGGTACAGGAATAATGCTCCTTGGTTTTGCTACTGGCTGAGAATGATATCATCTGGCTTGGAAAGCAAAGATAATCACAAAGAAAAACAGGCTGTGTGTGAAAACATATGTGATAGGAGGAATGATAGCATATGTGGCCCTGTTTTCTGAATTTACTCTGGAAAATAACAGAAGAGGTTAATTGGCTGACTGTACCAACAACTCTTAGATGATATATATCTATGTTGTCTTAAGCATCTTTCAGTTGGAGTGGCAAGTGACTAATAAGCTTGCTAAATAAATCAATCAATACTATTTCTCAACCTGCTGGGCTATAGCCAGATTTTACTAAGCTGTTTCCCCAGGGTTGCACAGTATCAGATATTATACTGATGCACTGCTTTCTCTTATTTCTACCCGCCCCCTTGATGTACCCATCAATTCCGAGCAGTTACGGACAGGTTTTGCTTTCTGTCCCATTTGGAACTACATGAATTTGGGTAAATCTTGGTCATAAATAAACTGAAACAAAAATCTTGATAATAAATAAATGGAAACAGAAATATGACCAAATATTTCTATGAACTGCATTTCATCTGCCCCTAATTTGCCACTTAGGACACATCAGCAGGTCAGTTCCACACACAGCAACTTAACTCCTTTTTCCCACAAGTGTTAGACCCCAAGATAGACAAGACACACATGTGCATGCATGTGCATGCCCATGCATGCATGCATGCACGCACACACGCACACACATGTTTAAGGAGGAAGATAGTTATCCCAGCCACCACAGGCAGCTGATTTCTTTCTATATTGTGAAATGTGAAATGGGTTCCTTTACTTGCTACACAGAAAAGTGACCATGAAAGGAGGAACTTTCTTATCACACGTTAGTCAGTGAGACTTTGTTTTGTTGCTCTTCTTTGCTGATCAGCTCTAATCTCTGCACCCTAGGTGGGGAATATATATTCCTCCAGATGCACCTAAGCTTTAGCTCTTATCAGCTCTAGCCAGCATAGTCAATCATAAAGGATGATAGAAGTTCTGGTTTAACACCATATGAAGGACCACATGTTCTGTACCTCTGCTCTGAAATTTTCCTCCCCATGATCTCTACTTGCTGCTCAGTTAATCAGATATTACTACTCTTCAATGATGGGGAGGAAGACATGGGTGAAAATGTTGAGGAAAACACCAGTGAGTCAGACTTGGTACTCCCATGGGCCACATCCAGCTCATGGCTCAAAGACTCACCACTCCTCTTCTACAACCAGTGTTTGTCATACAAGTGTTTGTCAGCAAAACTGCCATAATTGTCTTGCCAAAGTTCTGTGGGCCTCCTTCATAATTTTATACACCTTGAAAGCTAGGGTGAAATTCATGGACAATGCTAGCCTAATATACTGTATGCTTTGTCTACCACAGGGAGAATTTCTTCACTAAACTTGGACTGGTGAAGCAGAATAACCAAAAGCTTGTAAAAAGCAGATGAAGCTCAGCAGTGCTTGGCTTAGGAAAAAAAAAAGTGGGTCCTGCCTACAGGTGTAGAAAATACCCTTCAGAAATGTCACTGGTTATATCAAAATGCATCACAAGTAGGATCCTCCCAAGTGCTCTTCAGAATTAGGTTTAGGTGAAAATGAGTAGCTGTCCTGCCACAGACAGAACAAGAGTCTCGTTAAAATAATTGCCAGCTGGCAGTGAGCCTTCAATTTGTCCTAGTTCTCATTATAATCTGCATCAAATGTGTGAGAAAATTAAAGGGACTTGGTTCAGTAGCAATTCCATACATATTTACTTGGTCATAAGTCATCCTAAAGCTAGAGAGCATTTGAAGAAGCATACATAGGATTGTATCATAAGTGAACCAGCCATTTCTGACTAGGAATGGAAAGGATATTTCTGATTACTCATTTTGCGGTTGAAAAATGGGTAAACCTGCCATTTCTGGACTACACTATTATAGTGCTATTAATCCACTGTCAACATCCTAAGGAATCCTGGGGTTTGCAGTTTAGGGAGAATACCTTGTGCAAATAAGAACACGCGGTTTACATGCACTCCCAGATAACTCTTTGGTCTTTGTTCACAGTTTCTTTTGCTGTCCACTCCTGAAATGAAGAGACCGCATGACAGGACTTGGGATGAACTATGGGCAATTTATTGTTTATTGCCTATTTAGACATGAACTTGACCTTGACCTTGGATATGACATTGAACTTGCCATTGACATTGAACTTGACCTCACAGGGGCTGCATGATAGCAAAATACCTGGTCCCACGGGCAAACTCCTGATCCTGGGTTGCCCTTTGGAAGGTGTGCCCCACAAAAACCCACCACCCACCACAAAGCCCAGAAGGGACAACATAAAATATGTGAGCCCACCCCAAGGATGCCCTCCTTTTTTTGCCCCTCATCCTCTGCCTGACAACTGGGAGAGTGAGCTCCAGAGGCGTATCCTACACCACCTCATGCCAAAGGTATACACCAACGCCTTAATGCACCCCCCTTCACCGCCATATACAAGGACAAGTATCTGCTTAGTCCTTGATCTCCCCACTAACCACCAGGATGTTCCTCAGGCTGATCTACAAGCTTCAAAGGAAAAGTTCAAGCCCATCTGGTGAAAGGTGAACCCCATCTGCCCTGCATAGCTCATGCCGGTGCCATGTTATGTTACAAGGGCAGATGTACATGCCCAAGCCCCATCGTAAAGCATTACAAATCTCGAGGTTGGCTCATTGTCGAGTGCTTTCGATTTGTCGTGGGTTGCTGCCAGCAGCACATACCTTCTTGGGGATCATTGCAGACTGCATAATGCTAAATCCAGGCCACCTGGCTTGAATGATCCACATGTCATGAATGGCTGCTATGACCAAGGCCTTTCCACTTAAAAGTCAATGTCATATCTCCCAGGTGGATGACCAACCCTCCAGGTGGAGGCTGCATAGCACTCCAGAGCCTTGCCCAATAGCAAGCCTAGTTCATCACACTGAGGTAGGTGACCAAAACAGCAGGTGGAGACCCATGGTGCTCCCAGGCATTGCCTATCTGCAAGCCAAGGTCATTACCAACAAGGTGCATGGCCAAAAAACATCAGGTGGAGGCCAATGAACCTAGGTTGATATCACCAAGGTAAATGACTAAACCAAGTGGGGGCCCATGGCACACCAGCTGCCCCATTGGGAACCTTGATCATGGCCTTGCCAGAAATCATGTGCCCTCCAAGAAATCATGATGTGGCCGTGACTCAGAACCAGCCGCCTGCCACACAGCACCTAGAATTCAACAAGGAGAGAGAGGAAAGAGAAACAAAGCTGGTTGGCCAAATGGCCCCCCACCGTTGATAGGACATGCATATTCCTGAAGTGGACAGCTATGAATGCAGATAAGTGAAAGGTCTCTAAGCCGAAATTCCAATTATTCAAGGGCTAAAGCCTATAGTAGAAGCAATAGAGGCAGCCTCAGTAATAATAAACCAGCAACAGATTCAGCTCCATGCTAGCATTGTAAGGCATGGCCCAGTGAGCTACACTGAACAATTAATACATGAGAAGACCTCATGCCCTCAGACAAGCCCTCAGACTTGATGAAAATCTCCCTGACAAGAAAACCACATGAGTTGAGCAACCTGACCTCAGGCCAGATTGAGTTGTAATAAACTTGATAATTCAGTATCCTGGCGATAACACGGATGCTTAAGGTGGCCTGGTTCAATTAATTTCAGGGGCGACAATGTGGAGAACCAGAAACTTATGAAAGGTTACTTCTTTATGCTGATAGCTGAAATGAACAAAGAGCCTTTGGAGATAAAACAACCAAGGCCATGCTCATAGACAAGCAGCCATCTGACGATAAGTTCCCCAGATGGCCTAAAAGGTTTCAAACAACTGGGGTCTCTCACAGCTACAACCCGAGATGTGTAGGTTACTGTAGCATGGCTTATGTGCACTCTCAGATAACTCTTTGTTCTTTGTTCACAGTTTATTCTTTGTTTGTTTCGTGCAAAAAAGCCAAAAGAGGCATGAAAGTGTGGATATCTAGGAAGTGTGTTTGTGTGAAAATTATGGGGTTTCTGAAAAAAAAAATTTCCATTAAAAAATCCAGAAATCTATCCTATCCTATCCTATCCTATCCTATCCTAGCCATTTTGTGTTTCTAAGTACTCACACTAGGTTTTCTTTCTGAAAAAGTGTTTTGTTCAATTTTGTGTACACACACATATACAAAATGATACATAGAAAGTGAGGTTCTTTGCAAAAGCATTATGTTTGCACAAAGCCTGATCCCACATATTTCCGTGAAGATTTCCTGAAGTACTACTAGATAATACTAGGAGAGGCCAGTACAAACATGTGTTTTCTCCCACAGTGGGAAGAAAATATAGAAATGTCTTTTGGATGTAATGATGAAGCAGCTGAATATTTATACCTCTACTCATAAAAGTAGTCAGTTTTGTTTTCTTCTCATTTCAAGTGATGTGGAACTAAAATCCTCCCAATTATCACAGTGGTTATTGTATAAATCACATAAATATGCAAGTTATAATAAAATAACAAAAGGATTTCAGTTGAGTGATAAACTGTCTTGAATGCACAACAGAAGGGAAAGTTAATATATGAAAGGAAATACGGAAATAAATGCACTTTGGGGAAAATGAATTTACAATCATTAAAAAAAGAAGTTCTAACCATTAAAGTGGGGGGCAGAGAGGAATCTATTCTGATACATACTGTTCTTTTAAGGTAAAGGTTTCAATTTGTTGTAGGGAAGGCCTCACTGAAGTCTACGGGCTATATGGGGCCTACGGTGCCCCAACTTTACTCTGAACCTCTTCCAACTTGCCTTAAAATAGCTGGGGAAAGACCAATTATGCACTCCAGGAGATATGATTGACCATTTTGCTGCATTCTCCTTTCCTGTTGTCCTAGTTATGAAGGGAGAAAAGACCCCTCAAATATAACAGTACGTGAGTCCCCAAAATGTGGCAAAATGGCCATTTGCACCCTGTACAGGGGCAAGAATGAATACTATTCCCCACAAATGCTAGAATAAAAGGCCATTTTCACATTAGGTTGTTATAGTGCTATTATCCCACTTTCAACATCCTATGGAATCCTGGGGTTTGTAGTTTAGAGAGGGGCGTCAAAGGCCCCTATCAAATTTTATAATATCAGCCTGCATCAGTACACTAGGGCTGGGCCAGTGTTAATATGTGAGGATTTTATTAAGAGTTTTCATATTTTAGGAGTCAGGAGGGGGAGTAAAAAAAGTCTTCATTTCTGTCTTTTTTTGGGGGGGAGAGGGGAGGGTCTCTTTGTATGTCTGTTTCAATTTTTGCCGTTTTCAGTTTCAGTTTTAAGATCAAGATGAAATAGAGATCACCATTAGAATTGCTATATTTTTAAATTCAAACCTAAGGCCAGCCCAAGGCATTTTCCTCTGGTGTCCAGCAGCAAATGGTGCCTCCCAGACTCAAGGCGAAGATTATCCAAAGCCAGTCACATTATGTCAGTGTAAGAGGCATGAAATTCCCCAAAGACCTCTGCCTATTGGCAGCTGTAAAACTGTAAAAGTTACAAGGTAAAGAACTGACAAATTTTTGCTCTATGATGGTATCAAAATCTGTTGTCTCACTCTGCCTCATCCATAGGGCTGGCCCTGACCTGAAAAACTTAAGTCTAATAGTTGCATTGGGTTGACTATCTTTTGTTTACCTATGGAATATGCATTATACTTCCATTGTTGTTGCTTTTAATAGTGAGCAAGACTGAATTTGCAAATAATGTTGCAGAAAAGCTCATTTGAACAATCTCCTCACATGATCTAGCTGCTACCTTGTTACCCTGTTTTCTGGAGGTCCCGGGAGGGACACCAAATTGCTATAAGTTGGGGAAATCAGTTCAGAGCACAAGTTGGCAAAACGAGAGGCAGGGTAACTGAGCAGGATCTTGCAACCCAATGTCTACGGGGTCAGGCCAAGTCAAGAAGCAAACTGGTTGGAAAATAATGAATAGTCTTTATTAAATACAGGCACACAATGTATGCAACACAAACATACAGATAACTAAGGAAAATAAAGGTGTGAGTAAGATAGCGGGATTTTTAGGGGGATAGTTGGTTCAGATGATACGAAACCTGTCCTGAAGTCCGGAAGAAAAATGGAGAGCGAAGCTGGGGTTCGATGTATCTCAGCACGTGGAGCTGAGGGGAAGCTCGCCAAGCAAAGCGGCAGTAAGGCGGTCTGGAACTTGGGAGCGATCCGAGTAAGGTCTTGGAATCAAGGGTTTTTATAAGGAGAATTGTGACCCCAGGCTAGGTCGGACTTAGGGGAAAACAATAGATTTGGAGTTGGAGACAAAGCCTCTGAAAGGTCAGAATTTGAATGATTGAATTAGAGCCGAATTTATCAATAGAGTAGCCGGTATGCAAACGCGGAATACTTGAGCGTTGTATAGCTCGATCATCAAGTTGCCAGCGCGGGGCAGAGAATCCTTTGCAGGTTGCGTGCATACCTAATGGAGTACTTGCCTTGAGGTCTCCTAAAGCGGCGAGTCGGCTATTTTCTGGCCTGCCTGTATTGTCTAGGAATATTACGGTGATAATCGGCCAAGCCTGTATGCGTGCTTGTCCAGGGGCCTCGCAAGCACGTGGAAAGGATATATGAGGCCGAATTTGAGATATCAAAGGATATCTTTTTATATCCCCAAAGCTTGGGCTAGCCAGGGCAGTAACAAGCTTGTTCCCAGGATGCACAGATGAGATTGTAGAAGAGAGTGAAATAGCATGTGCTTCTTGTGCTAAATCATCTCTGTGACCCAATGATACTTCAGCTTAGAAGTACTAACAATAAAACTAATAGCTCATGTCTGCTTATCCTATCAGAAATGCGTAAGTAAATTATCCAGCTTATGTATGCGTGTGTGTGTGTGTATGCAGAGGCGATGTCATGTTTTTATATACAGTCAGGAACAGAGGTCAAACCTAGCTTCCTGGCATGTGAATAATGCACATGTTGATCTCATTTGCTGCCTGTACTTTTAGGTGTATACTTAGAAATTCTTAAGTGCACACACATGCACACACACATCTATATCAGTAATACATTCCTCACAGAAATTAGAAAATGTTACATCAAAAGGTGATGGACCTTGAGGCCCACCAGCAGTTCCAGCATCTCTTTAGAAACTTTGGAAATTATAGCTCAAATGAGGCCTGAGAGAGGCGAGTAATGACAATATTGTAATAACTGTAGGAGGACGCCAGTTAAAGGTTTGAACAGGGTGTTTCATTAGAAATTAATAGGTACACAAGAAATCAAGCAGTCTCATGAACCATACGAGGCTAGTAAAGGAAGAGGTAAGAAAGGTTGGAGACAGAGAGATTTCAGATGTAGAGGGTGATATATACTGGTCCTGGAATATCAGGAGCGGCTCAATATTGAGGAGCGGCTCAAACAAGAGTTTGAGGGCAGCATGGAAGAACGGGAATTTTGGGTTTAGGGTGATGACCAAAGTGCTAGCAAATTACCTGGGCTGGAACTAGAGTTAAAATACCCTTCTTCCTACTCTGAAGGGCAAGTGTTAATGGCTCTCTGGTAGAGTAAACAAAAGGGATCCAGAACAGACTGATTGTCTCATTTTAGGTGACAAAACATTAATGGGAGTCCTGACAGCCTCGTCATATCTTGGTTAGGTAGGGTTAATGAGGAAGGTCTTGGTAGGAAATGTGCACCGCAGGGGTGCTTACTTGATGTACCTGGGTAGTTTTGTTTACTATTGTCTATGTTGCCTTTGCTATTGTAAGGATTATTGGATGCCCTTCATACCTGGGCTTTCCTTCCTTATCTTATTGAACATACAACCTGGCCATACTGAGGTCATCCTGACCTTGCCCATGCTTACAGCCAGTGTCCTGTTTACCGCATGTTTCCCAGCCATAAGAACCCAGTTTTTATAAAATGATATTTCTCACCAATTTGGCTATCCCACAGGATGGGATATGTAAGGGATGGTAACAATAACTTACCTTTTAGACTTCAGCTCTCAGAATCTTAAAGCAAATATGGCCAATGCTGCTGCTGCATGGAGGGTTCTGGGACCTGTAGTCCATAAAGTAACTTTTCTAAGCTCTAGAACATCAGTTAGTGCCTAAATAGTCTGATTCTATAATGTTTGGTTCCGTATCACCCAATCCCACCAACCACTTCACTACAGACAAAGGTATAAAATCCACACTTAGAAGAAACATTCTGAAATACTGTCAGAATTATTGTCATGGAAGACTGCATTATTTATTTATTTATTTATTTATTTATTTATTTCTGAAAGCTAGAAATCACTGTCATAGTTATGAATGTGTAGTCTAGAATTGCACATCCATAACTGATTCATACTCACAGTCCCTGTGTGTTGACAATCGTGGCACAATTGTCAGGATCAAAAAATTCCTCAAATCCTGCTTTGTGGGCAGCAACCAGTGTGGCAATGGAAGGGAGAACAGACATTCTCCTATCAATTGTGGCACAAGAAACTGATATTATCACACACACACCCTCCTGACACCAATCTCATGTGTGAGGAGAAATTGAAGCAGGAATCTGGCTTCTGATTGTCACACTGCAAATCACTGGAGGGAGGGCGTTGAAAATGTTAGTATTGTGCTTCCTGATCAACAAGAGAAAAGACATCCATTGCTCACAATGGTTGCTGCTTGGTAAACCAGGATTGGGAGGGGTGTCAGACCAGACGACACTACTTAATACTTAAGACACTACTTAGTTAAGATCCAGGATCTTGCCCCAATTTTCTAGGTTGCCTTTCAGGCCATTTTAACCTCATAATGATTGTTTACAAAGTTTGAAACCTATAAATGCATCATGATCAGATAATTATATAAAAGCAAACATGGAAAATGAACAGCAGCAATAAACGTTTAGGAGCTGAGCCATAACCAAATACAGATTGAAATAAAAACTATTTCAGAGCTCTCTTAAAAGCTAGTGTTAATGGACCCATATGGATTTCCCTGAGAAAGGGATTTTAAAGATGTTGGACCAATGTTGACACAGTTCTCTCTCTGGTAATCATCAATTTAACCATTCTTACTGCTGGACCAGAGAATAAGGATTCAGACATACGTCTTAAAATCCAAGGAGGTTCATATGGGTGTGCATGGTCCTTCAAATAACTTTGTCCTAAACTATGAAAGGCCTTAACATTCAAACCTAGCGCCTTGAATTGAACCCAGAAACAAATTGACAGCCTGCCAAAGCAATACAAAATAGGTATAATATAATCTGGATGCCTTGCTCACACAAGCATTATAACTATCACATTCTGTACCAGTTTGCAATTTCTGAACTGTCTTTAGAGGTAGCATGGAAATAGCAAAGTATCAACCTAATATATCTAGAATGTGGCTTATTGAGGCCAAGTTCTTTTTATCTAGGTAGAGCTACAGCTGAAGAACCAACTTAAACTGATATAAAGTACTCCTGGTCCCTGATTCCATCTGCATCTTGATTTAAAGTCAAGCACAGGAGGTCTCCCAAGCTGAATCACAGCAGGAGTACATCCCCATCTAGAATCAGTTACACATTTCCATCTGGTCTGTATTCAGTTTCATTTTGTTTAAAGCCATCCATCCAAAGATACTTCCATATCTGTTTACTACTTCCAGTGCCTCAGGTCCCATGGGGAAAAAAGTTACACTATTGTGTATCATCTGTGCACTAATGACACCTTAGCTCAGACACTTGGATGAATGTTCTGAGTAGTTTCATGCAAATATTAAAGAGAATGAGAAGAGCAGTTGGTAAGTCACAGCTCTCCAAGCAGCTTGCCAACATCCTCAGGCAGCAGAAGCTGACCAGAGAGTGTTCTAATTGCATAATAAGTATAACCAGATGATGTTCAAATTACATACACTTCTGCTTCTGTCCAAACTATGGCAAATAGGAATTCAAGGTAGCTCTGCATCCACTTTAAAGTGAACAAATCTTGAAGTTACAGATCTCTAGCTTTAAACAAATCTAAAATGTCTCTTAGTAACTGGAAGGTCCCCCCAGCTTTTCTCTAAACTTGCCCATGTTACTGTTCTTTTAAGAAACAATTTAGTCCTCATTAATAACATGCATGTACCTAAGGGACTATGGCCTCCCATATCAACATCAAAGAAGCAACTGACTTTTTTTTGTTTATATACAACACAACACAAAAGACTATCCAAACTGACTTTCTTAAGGAAATGTGTTTGAAGGAGAGAATAATATTTTCCCATTTATGGCAAAAAAGCAAGCTCTCCAAATAAGAAAAAAAAAATCCTGATCATCTTGAAACATTAAGATAATACTTGGTTTTCTTTTCATCATTTGTTTATTGTAGTCAAAATATTTATATACAGCACATGGTTTTCACCACTTAATTTCTGTGCTAGGACTTGTGTGGGAATTTGGATAGCTTCAGAAATGTTACAAAACGAGCAAACACTTCCAGATATGTCTAAAATGGGCATTGGTAACAGCCGGGAGAATTTTTAGTGAGGGCACATGTTCACATCCTGAACAGTGTCATGAAAACATCATCTAATTTATGGAAATAGCTGTTTGAAGAGGCTCTCTTTTTAAAATAGGAGCAGTGGTAAATAAAGGTATCTGTTCAGTTTGCTACTGCTGTTTGCTAACCATCTTTTTAAGTGCATAAGCATTTGCAGGACTTCCTGTGGGATAGTGAATATCAATACAAACTGAGTCTTGCTCTTTTTTCCCCCTGTCTATTTCATATCACTTTGTATTTTGTACTATTCTGGAGATCAGTGTTTCTCAAGCTTCTTGTAGATAAGTAACATTGCAGTCATAACCTCAAAAAGGTTTGTAAATGTAAGAAAAAGAAAGACTACTTCTCATAGAAGACCACTTAACAATGTTTTTACCTGAACTGTTAGGTGTCTCTTGCAGACCTGCAGCAAGTAGCCTTCTCCAATAAAATATTGCCCCACCCCCTGCAAAAAAACAAACAAACAAACAAAAATCTGCTCTGGAAGTGATTCAATGAACCATTTAGCAAGGGTTCTTAAGTTACTGAATTACTTCATCTTGTGTTATGCTTGCAACTGCCCAGTACTTCAGTGTGTCTTGGTCCAGCAGGGATGGGCAAAGTGCAGCCTATGGGCTGTATACAGACCTTAGATCACATGTAGCTGAAGAACCCTACTTTTGCAGCCCCAATGCCTCCCATCATCCCCTCAGCCAACTTTTTTGTTTTTTAAAAAACACAGTTTTCTGGTAATTGTGACTACAAAATGATGCAGAAAGCTTTCCCAAACATGTGAAAACATCCCACAGAACCCCTGCTATGTCAAATACTTCTCCAAACAGCAACAGGAAGTGACACATCATTTTTGGTCACCATTTTGAGGGGCTGAAGAGAGAAGCTGAGTTCTTTGCACTTGCTTATGCGTGTGTGGCCTGAGTGGTAGTCAGAGGGTATTAGGCCCCTAGCCCCCCTGCAGTTGTCCACTGCTGGTGTCCAGATGGAGGTCAGTGATCATGAGCATCATAAAATCATAGAATTGGTAGGGACCCTGAGCCACAGAACTGGGAAAGACTTCTCCAAGATACTGGTGAGGTAGTTATCAAGCTTTTCCTTATAAGATTCTGATGGCTGAATGCCACAGTTTACAAAGTAGTGGCTTAACCACCTAAGAGTGCAAAGTACTTTACAGTGTTTATTTGAAATCTCTCTCTTTTTTTTGCCTTTGGACTATGTAGTTTGGGTCCTGCCCTGTGGAGTAAGGAAAAAAACAAAAACAAATTTGTGCCATCATCTTTGTAGTCCTTCAAATATTTGGAGGCAACAACCACACAGAATAATGGAATCACAGAGGCCCTTTCTGGGTGACACACCCAACCTCCCATGGGGATGGGGGAAGGACAGGGTCGGGATGATGCTTATGCACAATATGGCATGATGGTGCTACAAATCATGGTTTTCCCTGTCAGTGACTGGCGATCACACCAGCCTCCCAGCCTGAGCCCACACCTACCTTGTCTGAGGAGGTCCTGGAAGCGCAATGGCTGTGCTTCCTGCCCCAGCGCAGCCTGAGACAGTACCCCACAGCACTGCAGCAGGAAGAGGCATGGTGGTTGCGCTTCTTAGTTCCCAGAGGCAGCCAGTGTGGAGGGGAGTGCTCCATCATGCTTCCCCTCCCAGAAGAGCTGCTGCTGCCATCATCACCAGATGCCACTGGAACAGAGGTAGACTGCAGAAAGGACCAGAGCTGGAAGGAGCCATATAGGCCAGCAACTCCAATCCCCTGCTCAGTCCAGGATCTCCAACAAAAGCATCTCAAGTAAGTAGCTGTCCAGATTTTTTTTTAAAGATGTCCAGAGAAGGAGACTCCTCCTACCTCTGGAGACAATTGGTTCTATTGCCCACCACTCTTACTGTCAAGAAGTTTCTTCTGTTGTTTAACTGAAAACTATTCTCATATAACTTCAAACTATCAGACCTGGTGCTACCCTCTGGGGCATCAGAGAACAGGCCTCCCTCTCCTGTCTGAGAACTCTTGAGATAGTTAAAGAGTGAAATCATGTTATCCTTCAGCTGTCTCTTCACCAAACTGCACATGCCCAGCTCCTTCAACCTTTCCTCAAATATTTTGTTCTCCATGCATCTTATCATCCTCGTTTCCCTTCTCTGAACCTGCTCCAGTGTGCCTGTATCCTTCTTAAAATGAGGCACCAGAATTGATCACAGTACTCCCAATGAGGCCTAACCGGAGCAGAATATAATGAGACTATTACTTTGCTCATAACGTAATTGCAATATTACAGCACTGCGGTTGTTCTTCATAGGATAAATGAAGCCAAACACCAATATAAAAGATTCATCTTACATTCAAGTGCCTTTTCTGGGCTTTACTGTAGTTCTTGCTGCTTGCCTTCTATTTTGGAAATATAAAGACAGTTTTCTATCCTTATTGGGACTGAAAATTACACCACAATGTGATCACTGTAAGGATTTTATCCCACTGGTGTGACAGTTATTAAAATACTAGGGTAAAAAAATGTAAATAATTGAGTACATTTTTTCTAACCTTTGGAAGGGACATTGACTCTGGGCAGGGAAATGTTGCTTCTGTGAAAGGTCATTTTTTTCTGCTACTAGAGCACTTCACTTCAGTTTCTATGCATCATGTCCTCCTGATGCTATATTGGCTGGAACAAAAAAGGATCCCAGTGGTGATGGTTTGTTGATTCTGCTAGAATACGGCCAGTCATAAAAAACTTATTATGTACAACTCATCATAATACAGAAGTGTGGAACATGACTGTGGACAGCCTATCTTGCTTGCACTTTAACAGATTACAGAAAATAGCTCTGTCAGCCTCTCCAACATCAGTGCAAGTGCCACAGGAGCTGTGTAGTTGTTGCGGATCATATTTGTCTTGGCTCCAACTACACAGAGAACTTGCAGAATTTTTGTTGTAGGTGAAGCAGGGGACAATTATAAAGCGGTCAGTTGGACCTATAAATATGCCCATTCTATGTTTTTCTGTAGGACAATGGTCTGTCTCTCCCAAAGTGCATTTTGTCTATTTCAAGACTCATATATGTCTTGATAAAGAATACATGCTGAAAAACAATTGTGCATTTAAATAATAATTATTATTTGAACATTTTTTTAAAAAACATAATTCAATCATTGGGGAACAATGCCGAAAGTCTACTGGATACTCTCGAAAATGATTACTAACAGGCACACAAATTTATACAATGGAAGAAATAAAAAGATTTTACATCCCTGCTGAGAAGACATTAAATAGAAATGTAATATTGAGATAGTTTGGCTTTTGTTTGTTCTCACATTTTTTTTCTCATTTTCCACAAAGTTACAACTGATCTGGCAAAACATATGCAAACTCCCAGCAGCTTTCAAAAATCAGTTTGAAGATAAATACAGAGAACTATTTTGGGCTCCACCCCTTGTCCTGATCAAGTCATGGGAATTTGACTTGGAGATATATAAACTTTATGAATTGGACATTTGATTTATTTCCTCCAGATTTACCATGTCACTGATGAGGGGAATTCTAGATATGTGAGGGCCTTTATAGTTCAGGACTTATTCTCCATGAAAAAATGCATATGGTTTGCAAATTTCTAGCACAGGAATAACATTGCTGTGCAGAAAACTCCATTTTGTCTGCAAAAAGTATGCTTGTTGTAAAGAATAAATAATACAATGCAAATAGTCTTTGAAAACTGCAGTTTTCAATGGTGAGGAAACAAATATATTAAAATTCTTAATTATTTCTGGCAAGAACAAAATTTATGAAGATACAGGCCCTTTCTGTGTGGGCATAGTGTCTCGGCATAGGGATGTGATTGGAGCGGAAGCACGATAATGCTTCCACAAGACATCATTGCAGTTCCATCTTTCTCCTGTTGCCAGCTGGTGCAATTGCAGGGCAAGTCATTGATGAATTTTGCTTCATCAGTGACCCCTGATCACATGATGCTCCCACACTTACCTGTGCTGTGGAAGCCCCAGAAGTGCAATGGAAGCCCTTCCTGCCCCAGTACAGAATGGGGAAGAGCCCGGCTGCACTGCAGAAGGAAAAGGCAAGTCCATCGTGCTCCCTCCCTCAGGGAGCTAGTTGGGTGCAGAGAGGGGTGCTCTCATCGTACTCCCTTCCTGCCAAACGTGTTGCCAGGATCACAACTGCAGGGTGACAGGATAAGGTAAGGTTTGGAAAGGGTCGTAGATCCCTGTTAACGATGCCTAACTTAGCGTTGTGCTTGAATTTCTAAGCTGACCATGTGCTATTCAGACTAAGTCCTCCTTGCATTTAATAATTACAAAACTATGAGAAATCTTGCAATGCAGATAGTCTAACTTTTTCACTGGCAAAATGCACTGTAGAAGTTCTTATAAGAGGGGTTCCTAACATCTTTTGGGTTTATGATCCCTGTGGTTAAATGGACTATTTCTCTGTCCCAGCCACATCCCCCCCGCCCCATTTAACTTATCTGATATGAACTTCTTTTGTAGAAATAAAATAATTTGTGTTTCTTTCCCTGATGCTTCCTAATTCTAGAACAGCTTTTTTATTTTGCCTCGAAAAAAAAAATCCACAGAGTCCTCCTTTGCATTCTGTTACCAACACAACACTTCCTTATCACTCATCATTCTTCTTCTTCTACAACTGAAGTGTTGTTTTTTAACCTCCTTTGTGTTGTCCATTGATAGTCACATCCTGATAATATCTAAAAGGCAGTCCAGTTCTAATTGTCCTGTAGTGATTATTGCACAAAGCTTCAAAATTAACCAAAGTGATATCTACAGGTAGTGAGGAAAAGTTCAAGATCACAGCATTGCTTATTTTGAACTTTTTTATATGAAAAAGATGGAAGTATAAATGCCTAATGCCCCATTTCAGAATGAAGATGTGAGATGTGGGATGTCATTTTGAATGAACCCCCTTATGAATTCATCCATTCACATGAATATGAATGAATCCACATGTATACTAGGATATTAGGGAGGAAGATTATAACCTAGTCCATTGTTGTACTGTTATGGTTCCAATAATGTTCCTTTCACTAAGGAGTATGGCCTGGAATTCAAGATCACAGCTACAAATGCATAACCTAGAGTAATATATCTACAACTGATTCACATTCATCATCCCTATGTAGACACAGTTTTGGCAATAATGTAGGGAATATGTAAGGATCAGAAAAGTCCCTCAGTTCTGCATTACCAGGTAGTAACCACTGTGAGCAATGAATGTCTGTTCTTCTATTGACTGGAATGTAGCTGAATGATGTTTCACCCTATCTTCCTGTGAGTGATCTCCAGTACAAGGAGAAATTGCGACAGAGATCCTGCTTCTGATAACTGCAGGATTAATTAAGTAGCTGATCTAGAATCTTGGTCATAGTCTGTTCCATCTTGCTTTATAGGATGCATGGAATAGACTGTTAATGTTCCTGATGGGTATAAAGCTGGGTTCCAAGCTATCCCTAGCAATTGGTTGCCAGAGACTGATAATGACACTCCTCAAACATTTCCTACGTCAAAATAATTCCCTGAATTTGTAATCATGAGTCAGACAGCACCATGAAATGCCTTACATGTTAGCAGCAGATTTCATATTTCAGTGGTAGAGAGCATGATTTGCTTTTATCCTGAGATTTCATGATACAGGGCAGGATAGACATTTTTGAAAAAAAGGAAGAAGTGGAGGGAGGGAGGGGGAGGAGGAAGAAGAGAGGCAGGAGGATAAAAAGGAAGAGAAGGATAGGGTAGAGAGGGGGAAATATGAAACACAAAAACCTACAAGCTAGGTGGTGGTAATTGTTGTGGGGAAAACTCCAAACAAAGTGACAAAACATTTGAACATTTGAATGAAATATTCCTAAACAGGATCACAATAGAACAACTACAAAAATGACAACCACATTGCAAATATATATATATAGAGAGAGAGAGAGAGAGAGAGAGAGAGAGAGAGATGTGATATGTGTGTGTGTGTGTGTGTGTGTGTGTGTGATATAGATAGATAGATAGATAGATAGATAGATAGATAGATAGATAGATAGATATTTGCAATATATATATATATATATAGCCTCAAAATATGCAAAATACATCATTTGTGTATTTTAATTGGCCTCAGTAAATATATCACTGTTTTGTGACTTTGGAGTTCTGTTTTATTTTGCTGTGTGGCCAACATGTCAACCCCTATATATGTTTCCTGAATTTGAAATTACAAAAAGTGACACAACTTGAAAAATGTCATATTTATCTGTTGATTCCTCACTGCAGTGGGTTCTCCTATTGTCTGGGTTAACTGTTTTTATTCCTGGCATTTGCTGACTTTGTCAGTTTTTACCACTGTATTATTGCACAGGTAGATAGATAAGATAGATAGATAAGCTTTTATTGTTGTTCAAAACAAATGAAGCAGGACATGATGAAACAGTATTCTGATTCAGTATCAGGCAACTTAATGAAGTGCTGATGGCTGCTGCTTTGATGCAGAGAATGAAACTAAGGCCTTCCAAAGATAGAACCAAGACCAGAGATTCTTTGTCACTCACTTGAAAAGTTCAGGTCAGGATCCTATATTCTGTTGTTTCTAATCAGCTGATCATATAATTGTATTTTGTAAACCTTCTGTCCCCCACCCCTGGCATTTAACAGGAATGTGCACCAACCACAAGAATTTATTTGAAACCTAATCCATCAGTCTGGAGGCTTCTCGTTCAACTCCAATTTTGAATCCAAATCTTGATTTAGAACTCTAAAACCTTGTGCTTCCCCATGTATATAACTGGAAATCAACAAATGTTTTTTCACTGCATTTTCTATTTGTCAGAACTGGATCAGTGCTGTGATACATTATTTAAACCCTTTCCCAGAGCTCTAAAATTGGAGAGCTAGGATAACGCTAATTGTTGTCAGCCACAAAACAACACTTTTTGCTCCCTCTCGCGACTGTGATCTTTTCCTTGAATAGAGAGAATAAGAGAAATGCATTCATTTTTGAAGACACAGTGTCTCTCTCATTTGAAATTGCAAATTAATCTTAATTTGTGTTGTCACGAATCAAGGAGGGTCATACAATAAGCTTTTCAAGGAAACACTTCAGTATAACTAGTCTGAGGTCACTAACATATGTTCATGGGCTGTAATGGAAGACTTGTTAGAATATGAGTGCTCCGACCTAGTGAGAAATCATTTTAATGGGGAATTTAACACGTGTGGTATACTTGACAATATTCTCCAGGGATATAGCTGTGGGCTGAATAATTTTATGTGTTCACATTTTCTTTTAAGCCTCTAAAGGTATGAGCATTTCCCAAACCCCTTACTGTTAATAGATTTTTCTCTATAGATTGTTCTCCCTTCTTGAGTGCAGCATGCTTGATTCTAAGGAAGCAGAATTACTTCTAAGCTTGAATTTTCAAAACTCATGGGAATGTGGGATTAGCAAGGCATATGAATGCCTTGAGCATTAAGTTCTTCTGAATCTGTAACCCTGTGGCACTGAATCTTCACTTTATTGCAGTACAGTCAATGAAAGGATGCTATACTGCAGCCCTCTAGCACTTTATCTTTTAAAGTCTGGTTTTAACAAGCTTGCTTCTTAGCAGATTTGTACTAAAATCAACGCAAAGCACTTTTAGAAGCATTTATGTTTGGGTGGCTGTTGGGGAGGGCAGGAATGAATGCTGCTCAGTTTTTTAATGCATTTTAATACCCATTAAGACATATTTTTATAGAAAGCAGATGAATCTAAAGAAAGAAGGATACATTATATGATTTATGAAATATTCAGGCACAATTTGCTCCTCTAACAGGGACTGGCACCGGATTTCTAAAGTTAGTACTCGCTTTAGAAAAATCACTCTTCCTATCAGTATGACCTCACACATACATGGTAAATCTGTGATTTGATGCCTACCTACACCTCTCCTCATGTAAAACATGTTTGTGGCAAAGAGTGGAGTAAGATAACTGAACTCATTCATGATGTTGTACAGTCTGCCTGGCCCCATGCCTGTGATGCCTATGTGTTTAGCACAACATATACAAAAGGGGACTCCTTGTGAGCAGCTGGCAAGGAACAGGCAATCTATGTGGTCAGAACTCCTGTGCTCACATGTATGTGTCTGCGTGTTAAATCATGGTTGGGGGCTGTGATTTCTACTCATCTTCCCTGTGCATCAAGAACATGTGAAAAGGACTAAAGACAGAAGTTTTAATCCTTTTATTTATATGTTATATTATGCATGCACACAATTGTTAAAAACACAATGAAAGTCATTGTTTTGAATACTGGAATTCCTGGGTTAATACTGTGATGATCCAACAACCCAAAGATATACGAATGATTAGGGTTGTCTATAAGAAATATTACCACTGCTCTATATCTGATTGCTAGTCCTATCTGGAGCAAATGAATAAAATCAATTGCTGAATAGTAAACCAACATTTCCATTGAACTCATTTCAATTTATTTAATGGATGTACCCTAGTTGGGACTACAAATTTTATTCAAGCTCATGTTGAATTAGCATACATTGAACAAAGAGGAACAAATGGGATTTTCAACTTTCCCTTGTGACTGTCTTCGCCAGATTATAGACATTTATTGCAACTATAACTGTAAATTCAACAGATTTTGGACATTTTCTGTACAATATGGTACTTTTTACTTGGAACCACATCCTGTACTATCAGAACAGTAAACCCACAATTTAACAAAGATAACTAATAAGTCTGGATTGTTATAGTGATAAGTCCTTGATTTGTTGTAATTTTATTACTTGCATGCTCTCAAAAGCACGTGTAAAGAATAGAATTGTGAAATTCATAATGTACAAATGGAAAATGTTCCAATCAGTGGTTTACACTGTTTTGTTTTGTTTTCAAACATGAGAATGAAAAATGATTTTTGCATGGACTGACTTTTAAATAAGGCCATATAATAATCATAGAATCATAGAATCATAGAAATGTAGAGTTGGAAGAGACCACAGGGCCCATCCAGTCCAACCCTCTGCCATGCAGGAACATGCCTCAAAGCATTCCTGACAGATGGCCATCCAGCCTCTGCTTAAAAACCTCCAAAGAAGGAGACTCCACTACACTCCAAGGCAGCATATTCCACTGCTGGACAGCCCTGACTGTCAGGAAGTTCTTCCTGAGGTTCAGGTGGAATCTCCTTTCCTGCAGCTTGAATCCATTGCTCCTTGTTCTGGTCTCTGGAGCAGCAGAAAACAAGTCCACTCCCTCCTCTACATGGCATCCCTTCATATATTTAAACATGGCTATCATGTCCCCTCTTAACCTTCTCT
Source organism: Cyclura pinguis (assembly GCA_030412105.1). Taxonomy (NCBI): domain Eukaryota; kingdom Metazoa; phylum Chordata; class Lepidosauria; order Squamata; family Iguanidae; genus Cyclura; species Cyclura pinguis. The sequence continues at coordinate 164,011,372 of CM059602.1, forward strand.
TCTGCAGACTAAACATACCCAGCTCCTTAAGTCTATTCTCATAGGACATGGCTTCCAGACCCCTCACCATTTTGGTCGCCCTCCTCTGGACTTGCTCGAGCTTGACCATGTCCTTCTTGAATTGGGGTGCCCAGAACTGGACACAATATTCAAGATGAGGTCTAACCAAAGCAGAGTAGAGTGGTACCAGTACCTCTCTCGATCTAGACACCGTACTCCTATTGATGCAACCGAGAATTGCATTGGTTTTCTTGGCTGCGGCATCACACTGCTGACTCATGTTCAGCTTGTGGTCTATTAAGACTCCTAGATCCCTTTCACACGTACTGCTATCCAGCCACGTGTCCCCCATCCTATATTTCTGTATTCCATTTTTTCTACCTAAGTGTAGGACCTTACATTTCTCTCTGTTGAATTTCATTTTGTTAGCTTTGGCCCAGCTCTCCAATCTGTCCAGGTCATTTTGATCCTGTCCTCTGGTGTATTAGCAACCCCTCCCAATTTGGTGCCATCTGCAAATTTGATCAGCATGCCCTGTATTCCTTCATCCAAGTCCTTGATGAAGATATTGAACAGCACTGAGCCCAGGACAGAACCCTGTGGCACCCTGCTAGTTGCTTCTCTCCAGGATATACAACCCTCATCTTCAGTTTGCACTAGAAAATTATAAATTTTTTACCCAACCTATCTTTTTTCACAGCAAGGATAAGTAGGTGCTATCTCCTCTTAGCAGTGGTTAGTAAGCAATTTCATACTATATTAAATTGCCACATCTTTAAAAGTTGATATTTAAGTAAAATTTTGCCATTAAGAATTTATCAACACTTTCAGCTTTTATGCTAATGAGGTGAAACATACTGTGGGCAGTTAATGTAGAAAGTAATAGCAACGTATTGGAAAACTGCAGTTTTGAACATTAAAATTCTTACTATAAAAAGCTATGTCATGGCAGCTTTATATAGCAATATTTCTTCCAGATGAGATAAATATGTTGGAAGGTGGCAGTATTTGTTGTCTTCGTTTTTAAAAAAATCAGTAATATTTACCAATCATATGATTGTGCTATTTCTCCTCCTTTTCCACAGGGTTCTAAAGTATTTGTTCCTATTTTAAAGGTAGCTTCTCATGTCCTTTATTAATGATAAATTTGTTTGCCCTATGGATTGTGAAGATTGAAGTAAGGGTGTACAGTCCCTCCCTCCTCTCTATTTTCAGGATGTGTGTGGTATTATCCCTGTTCCTGCTCCCTACAAGACCTCATTTTATTTATTTATTTTAAATCTGTCTAGACTCTTAGTGGTAGGCCTTTGTGCATACTAGTTAGCCTGAAAACTCAAGAGGGGAACTCCCAACAACATCTCTCTCCCTCCAGCTTCCTATCCCACTATTGCATTTAAGAAAGAAAAGAAAAGAAACACTCTACAGTTCTTGTACTGAAAGTACAGGCTCCCATACTCAGAAAGAGCAACCCTACAGAAGATTTCAACCTTAGGTTGAAAATGCAAGATTGAGTAAGTAAGGATGAGAGGATATATTTGGGAGTCTTTCTGAACTGATTTGGAGGATGGTGTTGACCTTTCCAATTACAGGAGCTTACTACTTCATCAGTAGAATTCTAGTAAGAGTTTGAAAAAATTAAAAATATGAAAAAGAGGTATTGTATTGGGAAAGAAGAGGAAAAAAAAGGCTTGGATAATGTGGCATCAGGATGATAGAAGAACATAGAAATGTTGTGTGGTGTTTTATAGATATAATATTTTGTTGCTGCTGTTATTGTGTGCCTTCAAATCATTTCTGACTTAGCTGACCTAAAGATGAACCTATCATGGAATTTTCTGGGACTAAGAGTGTGTGATGAATCCTAGGTCACCCAGTAGGCTTCCATGACTGAGTGGGGAATCAAACCCTGATCCCCAGGGCTATAGTTCAACATTCAAACCACTACATCACACTAGCTCTGGTAGTATTTTACCTTTACCTTAAAACAATATAAATTGTTCCCCATCCAAACAAACAAACAAACCATGATGCCAAAGGGAAAGTTTGGGTGAGAGAGAAATAAACAGATTCTATCTTCTCCTATCACACCCATTTTACTTCAGCCAGGCTTTTTTTTTTCTCAATATACATCCTTCAACATCCATTCTTCCTCACATTATTGGAAAGAGGCTAATTACAAATGATAATAGAAACAGTTATGGAGAAGCCATGGATGGATTCATGTCATATTTTAAACATAAAGAAGAAGGGTGGATTATGTTAGATATTACTGCCTTCTGTCAGTAGATTTCTGATTTGTCTGGGGGGTTTTTATTTAGTTTTTTTTCTTTTTTGTTTCTGTTGTGTTCACTTTGTTTTTGTCTTTGCATTTGTAAATAAATAACTTTTTATTAAAAAAATCAAGTGCTATATAAAGCAAGTTTTTCAGGAAGCATGTTGCCATACTTTGGGTATTCTTTGGACTACATGGGCAAATGTACCTCCTTTGTGAATGACACAAAATTGAGGATTTAATTATATTGTATTATATATCTCACATGGCATATAATGGTCTGAGGGTATATTGGTCTCAGCTAGAAAGAAAATCAACTGAAACAATATAAAACTATATTAATATTCAGCGCAGTCCAAGTCCAGCTGGCATCCACATCAGAAATGGTCTCCCTTCCACACCTTGCATGCTCCACAGTTTCTGAAAATTGTTTCTAGAGTTTTTCTCAGCATTCCAGGGCCAGTTTTGGGAGTACATGGGCTACAAAGCAGACAGGGTAATAAGTTATGTCCCAGTTCTGTTTTATCTCCAACTTTCTGTCAACAGAGTGTCATCATTGGATCTTGTCATTTATATATATTAAGATATATATATATATATATATATATATATATATATATAAAAAAAAAAAAAAGATATACCTGTACTATTTGGTATGGTAGTCTATATTCTACAGTACCTTTCTATAGCTTCTTTCTTTTCTTTTTCTTTTCTATTTTTTTAAAAAACATTTTTAATCGTTATGTACCTCATTGAAGAAGAAATCTAGTTGACTACCTTTAGTCCCACTACTGGATAATGATGTTTTATGTAAAATTAGATAATGAAAGAATGAGCAAATAATAAGTCAATAGTTTAATAAATACTCCAGGAGCTAATTTCAAATGATAGGTACAGCTAGATATTGTTAATACTACAATGGGGCACTACCAGGGAACACCAGGTAGGTCTAGGAAGCAATCCAGCCTTAAGCCCTGGAAAGATGCTACTAGTCAGAACCAACAGTACTGGCAAGATGAGCCAATGATATGAGCAAGTTTCATGTGCACCTACATTCAATAAGCATACCCTTATGATTTAAAACTTTAGGTGCCCATGCCATTCATGAATTGAATGGTGCAAGTTGACTGTATACCATCACAAGACACTTTTTTTTTTTTTTTTGAATTCTATTTAGACCATACGAACATCAAAATCCTCTTCCAAAACTACCTTGCAAGCAACACAGCTGCTCCCCTCAACATGATCATTTATGTGTTGTTAGTGAATAGGTGGATGAGCAGGGATTCACTCCACCCTTATAGATGAACCTGCTGGAAGGATGACATCTGCAGGGGCATTGTGAGGACTTCCAGAGGTCTCTGAAGATTCCTGTTGTAGTATGTCCAGCTACAGAATGATAGCTGGATGTGTCCCCTCTCATTTCCCTATTCTCTGACAACATGGCTATGTTGAGATGGGAAATAAGATGCTTACAAGGTGAGTTTGCGTAGTAGCATGGAAGATGTCACAGAGATGTAACTACATGGTGGACCTTTTGCAGGATTTTGGCCGATATATTTAAACCACAAAAATGTCAACAGTCAAACGACAAAGGAAACAACATTCTTTTTTAAAAAAAATAGGAATCCAAATATCTAATACTGAAGGTTTTCCTTAAAAAGAATGTCTTCATTAGTTTCTTGGAAGTTCATTAATGAAAAAGAAACTCCTGGAACAAAATTCTATAGCCAAGGTGCCACTTCCATAAAGATCTTCTCTCTAGTCTCCGTTAAACATGTTTCAGACACTCAAACCTACAAGATAGTATCCTAAAACAATTTCAGTGGATAAGTAAACTCATAGAAAAGGAGATTTAAAAATATCTTAGTCTTCCACCATACAAAGCTTTACAGGTTGTTGCTAGCCTTATGTATTACTGCTGGAAACAAACCGAATGCCAGTATATTATACTTCATACACAAGCATTTCTATTGGACAAATAAAACTAAATCCAATTGTTAATTTCAAATACGTAAGACATAGTGAAGAAATATGAGCTTTGTAAATGATGTCTTGAGAAAGTTTCATTCATTTAGTGGATCTAAAGTGACCAACAAATTAGTGCATTTACTGAAAATATTTTTATGCTTGATGAACTCTTGATATCTTATATTAGCAGAAGACCCCACCACCACCACCACCTTATGACCTTGCAACTGGAGGCCTTTCCACACTACACTGTTACAGTGTTATTATTCCATTTTCAACATCCTGTGGAATTCTGGAGGTTGTAGTTTACTGAGACAAAAGAGCTCTCTGGCTGAGAATTCTAAAGGCCTCTCCCTAAATGTACTGGTGTGCAGTACATTGTGGTACTGCACACCACAACTTCAGGTTGCATGGGTTAGGCCGAGGCTTTCAAAGCTCTGACCACCCATGCAACCCCTTCTTTAATCTTGTTTGATCTACCCTCCCACCCTATTGTGCAATCCAGGCTTCAGCTGGTTACTCTTGGACCATGTAGGAATTTTCTCCCCCCACCACCTACCAATTCTTTACTCTATCTTGGGGACATGGAATGTTTGATTTGATGGTGCTTGTAAATAGACAGTCATTTGGCAGGCTGTAAGGGAAGTATGGACATTATCTCAGTGAGAAGCATTTACCCATTGGTAAAGGGAATGTTTTTGCAATTTCTTGGGACCAGGGGAGGAAGCTTATCTTAGGGTTAGCCTGAGGTTCAGCCTAACTTTAGGGCACGGATTCCTTGGGTGGGTCATTGTTATTTCAGTGAGCCTTCTTTCAACTAGGGTAGGCTAAGTAGCAATCCATTAGCCTGGAATATTCCTGGGGCTCAGCTGCTTCACCCAGGAGAGGCTAACGGGGAGGTCTAGGTCTGAGTCTGATCTCTTATCTCATCAAATCCCACATGAGGTGTTCCCCCCTCTGCAGTTCATGGTTAAAGTTAAAAAGTTGCATAGGTCAAAGGAAGCGATCCTGTTCATTCCAACTCCTGTTTCTAGTCTCATTATTTCTGGGGTGGGTCAGCTAACTGCTTACTGCAGTTATCTGCTGATGACTTGTGTGAATGAGTCATCACAGATCTAATGCATCATCAGTTATGTCCTCAATCCAGGGAAGTCTTTGACAGCTATCCTCATATATTTAAGTTATTGGAGTAATATTTTTAAAACAATCAGTCATTGTAAATGATTTTTTTAAAAAAAATTGATGAAAAAGGACATCACATTTTAAGTATTGTAACTGAACCATCCATTTTGTCATTGTGATGATTTTGGAAAGAGTGAATCTATCTGGGCTATATATGCATGAAATGTGGCATACAGATAACATGAGTAATTAATCTCACATAGCTTATATACCACAAGCTCAGTCAATTAAACTGCAGTCAGTTAACACATTCTTCAGTTTTGTGATTATCAAATATATAGAAATCAAGTGATAGATGCCATGTGTGAACCACATCATGGGGACTTGGTAGCCCAATGTGTGAAAATGCTCCACTGGAAAACACTGTGCTGGAATGAGTTTAGAGACTGCAATGACCCATTCACACAGACAGAAGCCCAGACAATTTCACCATATGCTTATATCAAACAAACTCAGTGATTCATCCAGCCAATCATTCCACTGAACGTCATCCCACTCCTACTAATTTTTCTATGTGCAGCAGAATGGGGCCTGAAGGATATCTGCAACCATTCAAATTCAAGAGCAATTTCATAAACGCAGAGTCTCCTCAGCATACTCTGAAAAAAAAAAATAACATATTAATAACAAAGTGTAATACTTACATTTTCAGATCCTTGGGTTTTTTATTTCTTTGCTTCATGGTGGATTATAAAATATGCATCATTTTACCTGTGAAGAGTGAGCACAGTTTGTGCATATTTAGTCAGCTTGGGGTTTTTTTTGGAAATGCATGCCTGTGGGAAAAGAACAGCTCAGAAAAAGCTGTTACACTCTGTCAATTAAATACATATTTATCAAATACATGTATTATACATTTTTATAAACAATGGAGCTATGTGAAATAATTGTTATGCAAATTGCTTTATTACTGGCACCAGACAGTCATATAAGTTTTAAGCTGGCATTTGCATTTCTTTTTTAAATTGTTGGCTATGCTCATATGTTCTGTGTTTCTGTCTAAGGATAGGATAGGGGAGCTTACAAGCTAGTGGTTCATCCACATTATGCTGAAACATAATGTAGCATTACAGCCCAAGACAGCCAGAGCAGCCGCAGCTTGGACAATGACATATCAGTGTCTTCTTCCAGGAGAGGCAGTTCCCATTAACTACTTCTTCCAGGATGGTCCCTCAGATGTTGGGCTGCAGCTTCTATCATCCATCAGCACTGGATGTAGTTACCAAGGAGATGCAGCCTGACAAAATGTACAAGGCTATCCATTCCTCACCCTAGCCCAGTTTACTAGCCTACAGATTTTTTTAAAAAATCACTGGATACTGTGAAGGTCATTCACATAGATACTTCTAATTAAACATCATGTTTGATACAATGGACACTGGTCTTATAATTTGTCCGTTTCAAACTGTATGCTAATAATTTCACAAAGATCTCCAGACACCACTGAAATCTCAAGATTATTTAACTTGTTTGGAATCTTGCTCTTAACTGCTGTCAAAATTGTTTTGAATATTATGGACAATTATCAGTAGAAATAAGCAGACTTTAGCCATTTCTGCACAATGGGCTGTGCCACTTCTGGGACAGGATGGCAGTGGTTGGCAGGTCGTGCTTCTGCACAACGTCCTTGCCAGCCTGCTGCCAGCCTGTCCGCAAGCATCACACTCATACAGTTTTTTGCAAACCGGAAAAAAACTGGTTTGTATGTGTGATCATGCAGCATTCCCATCCCTCCCAACTGTGCGGAAACTGCGGAAGCACAATGGTGATGCTTCCTTCCATAGCACAGCAATGAAAAGTGCCTGGCTGTACTGCAGAAGTAAGAGGCAGTGTCATTGTGCTCCCATCTGCATGGAGCGAGCAGGTGCAGAGGGAAGTGTTGCTGATGCACTCCCTTCTAGACCTGGGATTGTAGCACAATGACGTGGAACAGCATTATCAGGCAGAAATGGCCTTTCTCTCTCTTCCACCCATCATTTCAGGAAATAATTCTCTCTTCCTCCTTCCCTTCTGTGTTGTGCGTGAAAACTACTCTCTATATACTTCAAACTTCTACATGCTCTTTCAAAACTGCAATTCTGTATAAATCTTTGTTTAAGTGAAATGACATTGATAGAGAGCACAACTTGAGTTTATAATAGCAATGTGCACCCCCCCCCAAAAAAAAAAATAGTTTGGATCTTGATTTGGTGAATAAGAAAACAATCTTACTTGGCTAGTGTTGCTAGTCAATTGTACATTGATATAAATACTTACTTTAAAATGTTATAATTTGATATGTATTGACATCAGTTGGCTCTTCAGTAACTCATTTTCTATAAGCTACTCTCCAATAAAGAAAGCATCAGCATAATTTTGCTCAAAATTGGCTTTTTTTTAAAGCATGCAGAGAATGTCACCATATTGCGTATCTGATTCAGTTATAGAGCCAACCCACCATTAGTTGCTGTGTGGTCCAAAACTAGAACCTCTGAAGAATCCATAACCCTTCAATACAAGCTAAAAAATGCAGAACAAAGGGAGGACTAGCATTTTTAAAAAAGTCACATTCTGTTCTTTTCTTCGTCCTTAAATTTTTTCTTTTGCTCTGACACCTGCAAGAGGGAACTGGAGTATGGCAGTTCCAGAGCTGATGTGATACTCTCTCCCCTCCACTCTCCTTCTGAGTACATACCAGAGGCATGGAAAGGCTCTGGATCCTACCCATTCTTTTCCTGTCTTTCAATACTAGAACTATGCTGATTGAAATGAATGGGTTGCAGAAACTTCCATTGTTGGAAAGGGCTATCTATGGTCAGATATTCCCTGAAGGTGAAGCTTCTTTTTAAATTTGGAAGGGAAATCTGTAAGATCCTATGACAGATGGAACACCTCTCCAGGCAAGGAAAACTGATAGGTCTGAAATCAGTGGGATGGTGAATCTATGGCCCTTTCCACACAAGGGAGATACATCACTGTGGCATTTTTCTCTCTCGAATACATCCACATGTCAAACCAGTTTGATGTCATTTGTCATAGTTTGTTCTGCACGTGTTTAGCTCTTAAAGCAGCTCACATCATTGCGAAACCGGTGTAATGTAAAAACGGAAAAACTCTGAAGCAAATCAGCCAAAATGGTTCACAGCATTTTTTTCCCCTACATGCAGAAGTGCTACATCGATTCACACCACAGAAGTGGGCATTAAATTGACCAATCAGCGGTGGCAGAGTGGACCAAGGGAGGGGAATAAGAGTTCCAGGGGAATTGACATGCAGAAGCTACAAATGATTTTCTCTACTTTTCTTTGATAGAAACTGGAGGATGTTGGAGTAAAAAAACACCGCTTAAAAAATGCAGTGAAATGCTTCTCCACTCTAGTGTGCAAATGGCCTATGTTTAGTCTAGTGGGTTAAAATTAAAAGATTGAAGCTAAGATCAAAAGTTAGAACCACTCATAAATAATGATAATAGGAGTTTCAGCCCCACAGAGATGCAGCGGAAAAGCCAGAAGGCAGCGAGCCAACAGCAGCAGCCTTGTTCCCCAGTAAGGATACTCACACACGGAGGAGTTTCTTCCAGACAGGAGGCACTTTATCTTGTAGCAACGTTCTGATATGTACACAACATGGAACAGACGGACAAAGGCTTGCGCCAGACACCGGTTTGGTCAACAGACAAATACATACTGGGGATTGCTTTCTTATATACACATTTACAACCAATCAGGTAGAGGTTTGCACACCTCCCTCTACCATCTGCACACGACCCCAGTTTCTCATGCAACCTTGCAATCACCCACAGCTGGAGCATGATGCAACATCTTTGCAGTGGACTGATCATTTTCCCAGGGTTCCCTGCCTGGAATCCCTGACATGTAATTTAAAAAAAAACATGGATTTTGAAACTTTCAGAGGTAAGAATCTTTTGATATAACTGTAAAATATCTAATTGAGGTAGAGGTTTATTTTGATTTATTAGTAAATGTTAAAAATTGTTGGTCAAGAAATAGATAAGATATAACTGCCTACGAAATAAGAAGTATAAATAAGGGAAGATTATTAGGTAGGTATTTTCAACATATATTTATATCTTGCTTTATTTCACTGAAATTATGCTGTAAATTAAGATTTTGTTATATATTATATTTCTTTCTTCTATATTCTTTTAATATTTTGTCTTTATTATTGTTGTATTGAAATTGGCTTCTTTTGTTGTTATACAAATGTTTATGGATATATCATTTGTTTGAAGTTCCATATATATATAAATATATGGCTTTTTTTTTTTAACAAAAAAGAACTTAAAAAAAAGCTTTCAAAAGTGCTGAAGATATTTGGGAGACAAAGTTCAGGACTCTGCATTGTGTTTGTTTTTTTTTAACTATGGACTGAAATTTGAAACATATTCACTGCCTCACTGTCTCCAACTTTATCTACCTCTGAGGTTCGCAAGGATCGAAAGGCTTCATCTTTAAAGAACAAACGATAACATTTTGATGAAAGATTTTATTTATTGCACCAGCATGATTATTTCTATTCATCTGAAACTAAATTATCAGTTATACCTAATTTCTTTTCAGACCATATAATATTTCTGGATGCCACTGACATAACTTCAAATTATTTGGGCAAGTAGTGCTATGTGAAGACTTGTGTATGTTCCTTTAATGTCTCAAATGGTCAAGGACCAATTTTTCATAGAAACTGACTTCATCCACAGGCACGTGCTCAAGCCATAAGATTCATGCCATATTCTAAAAAAAAAAAAAAAAATAGAAAAACATCTCATTATAAATTGTTTGCTGCTTCCAATAGATGAATTAATTTATGCTGGCTTTAATGCTAATGCTTATTGACTGGTGATATTTTAGAGTATTTAATTCTTGGTATATTTTTATGTCTCATTCCCTTGAGAATATTGTCATAATTGGCATAAACATAATTGTAAATGGATGTGCATGCATGTGCATATGCACAAATAGATAAACGCAGAGAGAGAAAGAGAGGGTTGTTCTTGAATATCTTCTTGGACAAGTGACTCTCTCCTTCTCACCTTAACCCTCTTCCCAGTGTTCCAAGTTCTTTCTTAGCCTTTCCCCAAAACACACAATATCTGGTACACTTGTCACTGGTCACTTACAAACACTAAATGGAAGCCGGGGGGGGGGGGGACAGTTTTGTTGCTAGATGAAACTTCTCGTGTTTGTATATAGAGCTAAGCCTTCTTCCACATTACTTTTTTGGCATTACCACCTTGCTGGGCACTAACTTCATAGAAGTCCCAACTGCTCCAAGAAGCCCTTTTAAGGAGGGTGGACATTTTAGGAGGACTTGCTGAGCAGCACAAACTATGCCTGTTTGTGTAGGAAGTTAGATGATCCACCTTAGCTGTGTGTGGGGGATGTTTCAAGCAATCTAGGTCAGAGGCAAGAATGGACATGGGGGAAAATTTTCATCCTTATCCCCTTGGTTCGATCACATTCAAAGGGGTGGCGACTAGGATGAGGTAAGTAAGGGCAGTCTCTCTCCCAAATAAAAATTATACCCACCCATGAATTGTTCCTGCAGCCACCAAATTCTGGATTTGCAGTTAAGCATACCAGCTTAAATACCCTAAAGATATCAGATCCCATCTGATCCTGGGAGCTAAGCAAGGTCAGCTCCGGTTAGTCCTTGCATGGGAGACCACCAACGTAGGCTGCTTTTCAGAGGAAGGAACTGGCAAAAGCACCTCTCAATATTCCTTGCCTAAGAAAGCTCTGTGAAATTCATGGGGCCTCCATAAGTCAACAAGCTATTTGAAGGGACATAAACACACACATTTAGAAATAAAGTTTTGACCTTCAAGAAAAGAATATGGTAGAATCCTATAAAACCCCAACACTGAAGGATAATGCATCCAGGCACTGACGGATTATGCATCTAGCCTTCTTCCACCAGCAAGTTACACTATGAAGGGCATAGTCACAACTACTTGTCACACCCTGTCACAACTACTTGTTACACCCTGGCTTGCTAGTAAGAGAGGACTGGAAACATCACTCTTTATTGCCCCTATCACCAGCACCAGAGAACTCCTTTGGTTGGTATGCCTGCCTGGCTTATAATGGTGTTGTGACTATAAATGTGATAACAAAATAATAATAATAATAATAATAATAATAATAATAATAATAATAATAGAAAAATGAGGTTGTAAGTCTAGCTTATGACATCATAAATAATGAACAGGATATCATTCATTGTATTTTAAACTGATTTGCTTTTTTTATTGGAAATTTCATATCACACTTTCCAAATAAGTCACATAAATTGAGGTTATTTTTGCTGTTACATAAGCATTTTTTTTTCCACAGAAACATTTGTTAATAGTGACAGTGCCAAACCCTTCTACTCATTATCCCTTCGCTTCTCATGAAAATTGTCTTATTACATGTCTGGTCATACCACTCATTGTTGAGGCTGATTCTCATCTGAAGATGAAAACCTCTGTGACTTCTGGGCTAGACACCAACTTTGGGTAGTTCTATTTGTGTAAGTTGTCAGATGTGGGGGGAATTGGGGAGCCAGAGGTAAAGTGTCTATAAAATAGCAAACTACTGCCAGCCTGAAGCCATCTTTCAGCAAACACACACACATACACACACTTTTTTGGGAGGGGCATCTGAGAGGTCTTGGAGGATCGGAGTATGAACAAAAATCTCTCAGAAACTGCACTTTCAATTTCCAAGGTGTAGGCCTTAGTGCTATAAAAAATCATACTGTCGTACATATATAATTATTTTAACTGGTTATAACTGTGGTTTGATATTAGATGGAACTGATTGCCCTCTCACCCAAGTGACATTGCCAGATAAAAGAGCTGGATGAAATAAGGCCACAACTTTATTATTACAGCCAAGAATCTACAATCCCTGGGACATGCAGGCACAAATAAATATATAGGAACTCACTTAAGCCAGATTACCCATCCAGAGACCTCTGGGCTTAAGACACATGGTGTAGATTCTGCAGTTAGTGCTAGCCTGACCCAATGAAGGGATAAAGGTCCCAAAGGATGGCATTCTTTTCTGAGGAAATCATATTGGGACAACAACCCAAGGTGGTCAGCCTGTGCATTTTTTTAAAAAAATACGACTGGCTTGATAAAATGCAAGGTGTTGGGCCATTGCTCATTTATGTGCGGTTGTTTAGCTTGAAATTGCTTATCTAGTTCCCAGTGCAATACATTTAACTGTAGAGCATTCAGTGGTTAATATAACAAAGCTTCTTTTTGTTCTGGCCTGTTCTGTTACTTCCTTTCTCAAGTTCCCAAAAACCTTTACAGATCCTGTTGTAGAGATGCTTATTTGCAGCTGTGAATGGGTAGCTATGGTGATGATGATGATGATGATGGAGGAGGAGTGGCATTATAGATTAATTGTCCTACCCTGTATGTTTTCATCATGAATGGAGAGTCAAAAGGGTTACTTAATATATATCAACTCAAGCATGTCATGTCCCAAACATTTTAGCCTGGTAGCTAAAGTAGCTTCATTGTGACTGCAATAAAAATGGGGATAATTTGTTCTGGTACAAAGCCAAGATGTTTTCATTACTTTTCATTGCTCACTTAAGGGGGTCTTCTTGAGATAAATAGCATAAACATAGGGCAGGTTCAGATCTGTCAGCTTGCTGGGCTTTGGTGTGCATCAATGAGAGAGAGAAAGAACAGGAGAAAGAATCTCAAAATTCCATATTTCAGTTGCTTTCAAAATGTCTTTCTAGTTAATACATCATTTCAAAATGTTTAATCAATGCACAGTATAGAAGCTGAGAATACTGGCAGAAAGAAAGCACAAGGAAACTTCTATAAATGTACAAGTGTGTGTGGTGCCTTTAATTTTTAAAGTCAAGATGGTTTAGCTACTGTAAATGAAATGCTGCAATTGCTTTCTATGGCAGATAGCAAATTTTTCTGGGAGCTTATGTATGGATGCCAAACAACTATGAACAAAAAAGGGATAATAGTTATCTCAGTAATATGCAAATTCTCCCTAAGTGAGCAAGCATTGCAGCAATATTTCCATGTGCCAACTGTTAAAAGGAATGAATGGAGTGGCTTCAACACTGAAGGGAGAGGTTAATTGGAACAAATTTGAAGCTGAAAAGAATAACTAAAGGGAGAAGAAAAAAAACCTTTTTCATCTCCTTTTTAATCTTACAGCCACTGCAACTATTACAACTAATTACACATTGGAGTGTATGTATATTAACATTATAAACTTAATGAAGTGGCAGTAGTCACTGAATAGTCTAATTTGAAATTAGCTCTTTATGCTAAACCCAGTATTTGAATTTCTTCTGTGATTTGGTGGGGAGGCTAATTTAGATAGAGTGACAGTAGGTAAAATAAATGCAAGAGGGACTGCATGGGTTCCTCTGTAGCTGAATTTTGAATGTGGTGCCCTTTAGACAGAAAAAGGAAGTTGGTACTAAACAAACATAACTAGTGATCATTTCTACAACTTGAGCAGCTTCCCAGTTTCACACGTACCCTGATCCCACAATAATTCCAGCACCAGTGTGTGTGTGTGTGTGTGTGTGTGTGTGTTTTAAAAAAATATGGCCTGGGAATTTAAATGTAATAGGTGAAGAAGTTAAAATAATAAACCATGAGTTACTTCTGAACTGACCCCTGTGGATAGTTCTGGAAATTGAAAAATAGTAGTATATCTCACTAGCAGAGTAATTGTAATGACAAACAGAATCTAAGCAACAGCTAGGGTTTAGCAGAGGAAGAAGAAAACACAGGGGCATTTTGTGCTACACTGCTATTATTCCACTTTCAACATCCTGTGTAATTCTGGGATTTGTAGTTCACTGAGACCAATGAGCTCTCTGGCTGAGAATTCAAAAGGCCCCTCTCTAAACTGCAAACCCCAGGATTCCATAGGGTGTTGAACGTGGAGTAATAGCACTACCACAGCGTAGTACTGAAAGGGCCACAGTCTTTATCTTCTTTGTGAAAAGCATATGAAGCAAGCTTCCTTACAAATATCACAAGTATCATAGCATCTTATGATGGGAGGCACTTTAAGATGTGTCATTCAAACACAGAGAAGACAAAGACAATAATAAACTACAAAATAGATGACAGACAAACTCAGACTAACTACAGATTAACTGATGCAAGAGGAGAGAAAATGTAGCTAAGACATAAACAGAAAAAGGTGTGAATGTGTGTTATGCCTAACTCATGGACATAAAAAGTAGCAAGTACTGAATGTGGACAAGCTAAGGTTGCTACCTGTAACCAGAAAGTGGCTATTTCTGGAATATATATAGATATATATTTCTCATGGAAAATCTTCCACAGCTCTCACAGAGACTTATCCATAGTTATTTGGTCTTTTGTTCATCACTCAGTCATTGTAGATGGGCTAAATATAGGATATTAGCATTTAGTTATTCATCTAAGTAGACAAATATTGGCAAAACTTAGTGCTCAAAGAAAAAGACTACCACATCTTTTGATTCTTAACTGGTCACATCAAACCAAAATGTGATACGTTGCCTGGACACACAAACTCACATCTTTCCTTAACTAAAAGAGAATGATTAAATTGTTGTACTGAATCAGATTTTTTTCAGCTTGAGTGGAACTAATAAGTAGTTCATGTAGTGAGTGAGTGAAGCTGAAGGTAATAGAGTTATACCTCAGCAAAACAAAGCTGAACTGTTGATAAAAGATCTCTCAAGTACATGTGTGTCCTAAAAAATAGTGTTCTTTCTGGTGTGGTCTCTCTCTCTCACTCACTCTCTTTCTCTCTCTCTCTCTTTCTCTCTCTAAATATAAGGAAAGTATACTAGATTCTTTACATTCATACAAATATTCAGATAAAATAATTTCCACTTAAATCTTTGAATGCGTTTCAAAATAACATTTAAACAAAACATGCTAAAACAGATATTATTTACACATCTGAAAAATTTTTCAGTTCAGCACACATCACTGTTTCTAACAGAGAATAATTGTTAACATTTAGACCAAAGATGGGAATCATTCTCTCTTCCAGATGTTTCTGGACTACATATCCCAGCGTTCTTCAACATAGGGCTGCTGAGAATTGCATGGCAATGACATATAGAGGAGCGCAGAATTCCCAGCACTTATTTCAATTGACGTAAAACATGGTTGTGGGCTGTTAATGGTATTGCTAACTATTCAGACATAAATCTCCATAAATGAATTGGATCAGAAGCTGCTGTGAAACGCCCACCTTTCTGGCTACTGCACAGAGTGGTTTGTACATTACTTTCCCACTCCCGCCAATAGCATTCATTGGCTGAATGTGCTTTGCTGCATTAGGCTGAAGTCATTGGGCCAATGACAAACTATCATGCTGTTGCTGCCTTCTGTAAGTAATTTACAACACTGATATATACATATTATTTTATTAGCTCTTATTTTATTGAATTATCTTTGTATCTTTTATTTTTGGCCACAGGAGAAATCTCCCTATCTCCTCTCTTATTGTTTATGTTAGTACTTTTACTGTCTTAGAGTGTTAAGCTATGGCATTCCATTCTTTATAATTTATTGGTTCAGAGTGGGAGTATTACAATCTATTTATAGGAGTGCATGCATTGTTGGTCTTTCCCCTAGTTTTTTAGCATTATGGCCTTTGACATAAGAAGACTCTCTCTCTCTCTCTCTCTCTCTCCCACACACACACACACACACTTACTCCCCCCTTTGAGTATTTTCTGCATAATGGCTCAAATTTAATTAAAGTCACAATAAACTCCCACTAAAATTGATGGAACATAAATTTGTTGCCACCAACTTGTCCTGTTGATCTCAATGAGACTTTCGCAAGTCTGGCTTTCTCTGGATTAGGTTCAATGGACCATGTCTTTTACATTTTATTTTTACATTGTTACTACTTTTTTCTTATTTTTGTTAAAATGTTGTTTCATTTTGATCTCTATTTGACAAATGTAAAATAGACTCACTACTAGGCTCAGTCAAATTTACAAATAAAGCAAAGTTCATGAAGCATTAATAGGTTGTGGAATTTCTTAAAACTTTTTTTTCCTTTTTTACTCATATTTGTCTGCAAGATTTTGGATTTGTACATGATTTTTGATAATTTACATTAAAAATCATACTATGCTGAAATCTGACCTCCAAATTTTCCAAAAATGAACTCCTCCTGAAAAACTACCTTTCTTTTTTCCCCTATCCCATTTTCAAGGTTCTTTAGAATTTCTTTATCTTCTTAACGTGAAGTGGACAAAGATCCTTTATGTGAGCAGCAGGGGAAGCTACCTGAGAAATGGTTGTACACTAGGGATTTAAATAATGCCCATAAATAATGCCCAAAAGCTTTCTTATCCCAGGCAGAAAATGTGTGTCTGAACACAAGAAAATAGGGGAAAGCTGAAAAATTCTGTGCACTTTTCAGAAAATTCATTTCCTCTAAACATGTGTCTCCCCTCATAGTAAATAGGGGGTTTTGTTATAAAAACATGCACGCAACAAGAAAACAAACATATTTTTTACAAACTGCTTTCACACAAAAATGTTGTTTGTATTCAGAAAAAGAACTTGGATTTAATTCTGTGGTCCATACGATCCAAATATAGCCTTAAAAATAGTTCAATCTGAATTCATATCATCTATGAAGTGGCATGGCCATAGGCATACATTTTATTCTCCATCCATTGTTTCTTTGGCACTACCAACAGATTGCATATTGAAAAACCCTGTTTGACAAAGCACATTGGAGGGTTATACTAGGATGGGAAAGAAAATGAATTCTTCAGGTGCTGCTAACTGAAGTATACCACTGGATCTTAGCCACAGTTTTGATTCTCCCTGGAGCTCTTTTAACATGGAATTTCTGGGGAAAACATCAGGTAGGTTGTCTCTACTGTCTGTTTGTGTCATTCCCAGAAAGAATGGCTAGACCCTGTTGGAAACTGGACAGTAGCCTACCTACAATGAATTCAGATTAAGTTCAATGTTATTAGCTTCTAGATAAGTGGGTTGAGGTTTGCTGCCTAAATGGACAGATTAAACAGGAAACATTTCATGTAAGTAGTTCATGTGTTCCCTCATTTTTATTTCTTAATTGACTTACCTCCTTAAAAAAAAAAAAAGAGCATGATTTGCCTTGGCAAAAATCATTATGGCAAAAGGCTTGC
The DNA here is from genome assembly GCA_030412105.1 of Cyclura pinguis. Taxonomy (NCBI): domain Eukaryota; kingdom Metazoa; phylum Chordata; class Lepidosauria; order Squamata; family Iguanidae; genus Cyclura; species Cyclura pinguis. Next base: position 164,028,968 of record CM059602.1, read on the forward strand.
AACCAGCTATAGAGCATAGGAATGATAAATAATTCAGGGATAACTTCACGTTGTATAAAGAAGTTAACTGAGCACACTGTGTCCCAGTAGACTAAATATATTTGATCTTAGTAATCTTCTCTTACACTCAGTGTGCAAAGTTGATTAAAGGTTCTATCTTCTCTATTATAACAGGAAACATCCAAGAGTCCAGAGAACAGACTGCATAATACCAGAATGGACTAGGAAAGCATTAGACTCTGAGGCATTTATTACAGCTCCTTTTAAAAAGTAGAAGCACTCTTTCTTTCTTTCTTTCTTTCTTTCTTTCTTTCTTTCTTTCTTTCTTTCTTTCTTTTTCTGTTTCTTTGCACTAAGAAGTCATAATTTCTAAATCAGGCTCTGAATGATTTGCAGTATTCATATCAGACAAAGCTGTGTAGAGTGGTCTCCTTTGTTAGCAAAAAGTCTATACTCTATTTTTATCTTTGTGTCAGCTGCCAAATCTCTGATACATGCCACTTATGAAGCTGATATCAGGCCAGAAATTGTTTGTGCTGTTTGTGCTTGTTGCTTTGCTAGTGATGGCAAAAATGCTAGGATAATATGTTACCCCAAAAGGTGGGTGACTCAGGGGTCCAGCCACAATGCCAATGCCTCTGTTGAAAGAATTATAGCTCAAAAAGGAGGCCTGTGAAAGGCAGGGTAACTATGGGACTAACTGAGGGAGACCAGTTAGAGGACAAGAGAAAGTTTTATTGGGAGAAATCACAAACACATGCAATATTCAAGCAGTCTCACAACCATTCAAGGCTAACAGGGGGAAAGGAAGGAAAGATTGGATAGTAACAAGACTTTGGGATGAAGTGGGCCATAGTTACTGTTCCAGAAGCAGAAAATCAAGGTGAAGAGTAGCTCAAACTAGGGGGTCTGAGGGCAATACAATGAGCAGGATTCTGGGTGACATCACACAGCCCAACATGCCAATGTGTGTCCAAAGTACTAGCAAACAACCTGGGCAGGAGCTGGGGTTTAAGCACCCTGATTCCTGCTCTCGTGCAGTATTTGTTAATTGCTCTCCAGCAAAGTGAGCAAAGGGATCTGGAATGGGCTAATGGTCTTGACTTCAGGAAACAAAACATTGGTAGAGGTCACAATATCCCCTTAATAGCTGGTCAGGTGAGGAATCAAAGGGGAATTTTTGTGGGAAAAGGTTACAGGATGTTGGCCGTTGGTTGCCTTATTGAAGCTGCCTTGCTGGCTATTGTTTTCTGAGTTTGGGCACTTGATAGGATCATCTCAAACCCATTGAGTTGGGGCTCTCCAGCTAATCCTCATGAACTTATGACCTGGCCATGCTGATGTCATCTGCCTAAGCACATTGTTCCCAGTCAGAGTCCCTCTCACATGGTATTCAGCCATAAGTACATAATTTATCTTTTGAGTCAAATAATATTAATTCCCAATTATACAATATCACAATGTGCAGCATGGTAACAAATAACAACACTTATTATAGGTTTCTGCTATCCTAAAACTGTATTCACAGAAGCAGCTGGTGGCTTCTGTGTCAGTGGGAAGGTGAACCTGCTTTGGGCTTTAGTACTAAAACCTGAAGGAGCTTTCTCAGGTTCTGAACTGTACAACCAAAATACACTCAGCACTGCAAACAGCTCCTTTAAAGTTCAACTAAATATTAGTCAAATCACCATACCTGGAAGCCACCAGGTGCCGTTAAATACAACCCATGGAAATTATTTTTTATCTTTCATTTTATAAAGGGATGATGAAGACAGATGATAGATGGATGGATAGATAGACAGATAGATAGCCTCAGTATTTAAAGCCTTTTGTATGCATTAGTTTGGTTCTAGCGACAATAACCCTTTTTCGTTGTTGGCATCCCCCTCCCCCCCTCCCCACAGCGGATATGGGATGATAGGAATGATATCATGTGTCAGAGAATTCCTAAAACAGTGAGATATCAACAGGGCAGGATCAGAAGCACAGATTTCCTGGTCAAAAGCTCAAGTCCTACCTATGCACAAAAGTAAGGTTCCAATTGAGATTATTAATTCCTGGCACAGATGTGTGTTGTAAAATAGAAATTCAGAGGACAAATGGATAATATAAACAATCTTTTATCTATGCAATTTAAAGAGAAAAGTAGCTAACAAAATGTTTGTATAAAAATAATATACAAAAGAAAAATGTAGTCAAAAGCTTAAAATGAACATGAGCAATATAGGCAAGTAAAAATACAAAAATACAAAAAGTACAAAATATATCAAACAACAAAGTACCACAGTGAAGCAGGATCAAACAGGTTACTATACAAGGACAAAGGGCAACAACAGCAGCAGATAAGCTCACTAAAGAAAACACTACTCTTATAGAGGCTTCACAGCTACTTCAAATAATATTTACAGCTGCAGGTCTTCTCTAGCTCACTAGTACAGCATTAACCCTATAATGATTGAAGTTGTAAGTCTTGTCTGTATTCCAACAATGTGGGGGTGACTAGCACAGCAGCACACAGAGAAAGGAGGTGTAAGGTTTTTCTTGCCTAGATGCACTATCAATAGCAACTAACCTTTACTTCATTGAAATTAACATTGAGAGAGAAAAAAAATCCCACTGGAGTCAATGGATGATTTTTCCTCCCTCCTGTTAATTTGCAAGTGATTAATTCCCTCACACCTGCATACTTCCTGAATCTCATGAAAAGAAGGGATGTAGTTTGATGCTCTGTGAGGAAACTGTGAATAGTCTCCTAGCATCTGATTTCTGGAGTAAGGATGGAAGGAATATCCTAAAACATCCAGAGATAGTCATTAGGCTTCTCTCATGTCAAGAAATCCTGATGAGGAATAACCTGGACTGATGAGAATCTGGACTGTCTGGGGCTTATTCTCTGAAAAATTTATACTCCCCCCTGCCACAGAAAACAGTTGTTTCTGCGCAGGGAACAACAATTTTTATTAAGAAAATAATATTTTATTTTCTTATAAATAAATTATTTATAAATAAATAAATATAAATTATTTATAAATGTTATTAAAAATAATAACAGCTGCTCTCTGATAAGAAAATGCTCTTCTATATGCAAAAACAACTCCTCCCTCCCTGCCAGCAGAGCCATCTGGGGAGGGAGATGTGTTTGTTGACTTCCCAGGAAGAGGAGGCCACGTAAATCAATGTTACTGCAGTCTTCTAGTCCGAACTTGTGGGATATTAGATATTGTTTGATATCAAGAATTTGGCCTTCACTACCCATTCGTCCCCACTTGCTTGCAAGGCCCCCGGACAAGCACGCACACAGGCGCAGCCAAAAATAGCTGAACCATTCAAATCACAATCCAGGCAGGCCAGTAATTGCTGATTGCAGCTTTAGGAGACCTCAAGGGAAGTACCTTTTCAGATCACATTATGTATGCACGCTGTTAAAAAAGATCCCCTGCCCCGAGCAGGCAGCTTGATGAGTGGACTATCCAACTCTCAAGCACTCCGTGTTTGCATACTGTCTACGGTATTGACAACGCTGTCATAATCAAACATCTAAAGTACTGACCTATCGGAGGCTTTGTCTCCAGCCCAAAATCCATTGTTTTCTCCAAGAACGGACTAGCCTGCGGGAACATTTTCCCCTATAAGAACCTCTGACTTGGAGCATCTCATCGGATCGCTTGTGACTTGCCTCCCAACTTGCTTCCGCTCTGTTTAATGAGCCTCCCCTCAGCCCCCACGTGGTGAGAACCTACACTCCCCAGCTTCTTTGCTTATACGGGGCTACAGGACCAGGTGTAGTATTTCCCCACAAACTCCTTCTGAAAATCCCCTATCCATTTTCCTCTCTTTATTTCTTTAGGACTGTGTGCGTGGCTGCGCAATTGTGCAGTATTTCTTAATTTTCTAACTCAGTGAGTGCGTACGTTTGCTGTGATCTATAAATAAAGAAACACAATTATTCTTAATTTCTGTTTCATTATTGACTTGGCCTGACCCCGTAGACATTGGGTTCAAGATCTTGCTACGTTGCCCTGCCTCTTGCATTGCTAACTAGTGCTCTAGCTAATTCCCATTCCCCATTATTTTGCGCACATTGAGGTGTCCCTCCCGGGACCCCCAGAAATCAGGGTAACACCAACATCTCAGTATACTGTGCAGGGACAGAGAGCACAGAGGTGGACTGATGGTTTATTTAAAATAGGGATGGGACGATTCCAGAATTTTCTGAATCTGGATCCAAATCCCTGGAAGGTTCTGGGAATCCATGAATCAAATCTTTCAAATCCTTTTTTCAAAAAGGGTTTAAAAAGCAAGGGAAAGAAGGATAACCTTGGGCAAGACAGACTCTCTAAGCCTTAGCGAAAGCCTAGGCAAAGGCAAACCTCCCTTTGACGAAATCTGGCCAGGACAAGTGTCATAGTTTTGCCTCAGGATCTCCCTAGATTGAAAATGACATGAAGAACTTTTCTACACAGGCAGGAAAATGTGGATTAATCCCACATTTTCCTACCTGTGTAAACAGGGCCGCATATTACAGTACAGAGGTAATGCAGGTCAAAACTAGCTTTTCTTTGCATAGCTCCTTCTGGCATCCTGGGGTTCGTGGTTTGATGATGCACCAGCACACTTTGGCAAAGAAGGCTGTGACACCTTGTAAAACTAGAAACCCCAGAATTGTGTCTGAAAGAGCTTTGCAAGGGAGCGATGCAAAGAAATGTTCAGCTGTCCTTGAAATCTCAAGAAGACTGTACCTTCCAGTCAAGTCTCAAGTCCTGCAACAAGGAAGGCACTTAAAACACACACACAAAGAAACAAACAGTCTCTAGTCTAATCTCACTTCTGCACCCTGCAGTCTCAAGAGCCAAGTCTCAAGTCCCGCAACAAAGAAAGCGCTTAAACACACACACACACACACCTGCCTCTAGTCCAGTCAATTCTCTACCCTCAAGTCCTGCAAGGGACACTCAAGTCAAATCTCTAGGCGTGTCTGAGCAATTCCCAATCCCTACCCTCCAGTCTCAAATCAAAAAATAATACAGATTAATGCTTGCTCAATAAATGATTCTGGAGGCAGCTACTGTTCACCTTGTTCGTTGTAGGCAACACACACTCCTCCTATAGAATCAGCTAGAGTAGAATCCCATTCTTTCCCAGCTCATGTTTTTTGGCATTCATTGTTTACCACAGACATTCTGCTGCAACACAAGACCAAAAGTCTGTGTTTCTCCAGCTTTCCTTTGCAACCCTTCCAAAGGCAATGCTGCTTATAAACTTGCAGATAGACAGAGGAAAAAGAGGACAAGGGGTTGAGGAGCATAAAAAGAGTTTCTAAAAGGGAGCTTCAAAATGGGTTAACTGAAGTATTCATGTATTCAAGACACAGAGGAAGTGGCATCAAGACAATCTTAGTCCCAGAAATGACCAAAGAAAGCTGGTGAACAGGAAAGTATGGCTGGCATGGCTTGCATGGAACCCCTGAACCCTTTTTGCAGTCTTTGGAACCCCCTGGGACATTCCCATATGCTCCTAGACTCCCACACAAACTCAGTTTTCTCCTCTGTCCCTTACCTCCAATCCCTATCCCAAAATTACCTTGCAGAGGGAGGCAGCAGCAGGGAGAGGCAGCACTAGGGGTACAGACAACAGGAGGGAGAAATGGCAGCCTCCAGTGCGTGTGAGGCTTTATACCGGTCTGCCAACCAATCACCCATGCCTACGTTGGGTGGGGAAACACGTGAGGAGTGGGATCCTGTCCTGGTCCCAAGTTTTCAGGCATCCTGGTCTCCCCAGTTTTCAGGTGTCCTGGTCTCCCAGGTTTTCAGGTGTCCCGGTCTCCAACAAACTGTTTGAGTGGCGGATTCAAAAGATTCTCTTTCCCTATTTTGGCACAGGGATTCGGATTCCCGAATCTTGAATCCCTGCCAAAGATTTGAGGATTTGGTTGGCCCATCCCTAATTTAAAACCTCTTCACCCCCAGCTCTTCCTCTTTGTCTTTCTAAACTTTGACCCACCTTCCTGACTCTAAAACAGTGTGACCTTGCCGGTCACCTTCAGGCTAGGTAGGATTTATCCCCTTTTCCATGTTTTGTTTTGTTTTTTTGGCTACCGCACACTTTTGAAAGGGACTTTGACAATTGGCCAGGGTGGTGTCTTAAATAGGTGGTAATGTGGCAGGTAGTGGGGGAGGGGAGAAGGAGCATCTAGGGAATATCTTGGTACCCTTTCGATGAAGTGGGGCGGAGTGTCCAGAAATGCCCCTTTAGGTCATGAGGATGGTGGGGAAAGAGACTTCGCTTGGGGCTGGCCTGAGTGCTAAACCCTCACTTACAAAGTCCTGGAGGTTGGGGGAGGGAAACTCAGACTGGCCTTCCAGATGCAGGCCAGTTGGGGAACAACCTAGCTACTGGGTTCTCCCAGGGCACAGAAGCTAGGAAGGAGACACCTGACTCAGCTGCTCTCACACTAGGTTGCTCCCTCACTTGCAGCGCTCACGGGGGGGGGGGGTACCTAGGAAGGAATTAAATAAAGTCACCCAATTTTCAACCCATCTTTCTGTGTCTGTCTCATTATTTCCTGGCTTGGTCAGCAAAAAGGGAAATGAACAACAACAACATGAATTTTATGCAGAATAATTCCCTAACTACTCAATTTTCTGTGCAGGTAATGACTTATATAAGCTTTCTGTGCAGAAATATTATTTTCTGTGCAAAAAAATGTTGCTTCCTGCACATGAAATGTTCTCTTCTGTGGTGGAGAAGAAGAAGAAAACGAAGCAGCAGCAGTAGCAGCATATGCTAATTCTGTGTAGAACAAAATCCTAAACTGCAAATATTCTTGGAGAACTCAGCACTTTGTCACATCAGGAAGAAAATTTCTGGAGGTAGTTGTTGCTTCCTTCAAGAACAAAACTGACAAAGAATTGCATGCCTCCATTTTGGAGCAGGGGGATGGGAACAGACAGTCACTCAATGGCTTCTGCTGTTCTGCCACTGAACATCAGAAGTAGCATATAGATGAGCCAGTTTGGGGGATAACATGCCGCATGCCCATGGCTTATTAAGGATTAGATTGCTGCAAATGGACAATGCTTTACAACTCCTACATAGGTCACAATACAAAGTGATAAGGAACTGGCTTTGCTCTTTGTCAGATCAATTTCGTAATACTTGACATTGTATTTTGACCCTGGAATGCAAAGAAAGGAATTGTACTTACCTCAGGTATCCTAGATTTTACTTGTCGTTTAGATTACTTGAGGAGTTTCTTAACTGTACCATTCACCCTCCAAAGGTCTTTGAGAAGCTATTGCCTTACAGAGAATTTCAACATCCCTAAACTCCATTTCTGAAAAGGAAAATCATTCATGATAGGCAGTTTGGAGATATAATCATTGACCTAGTTTAATTTATGGAGATGTTCAATTCAGGCAGAGCTTTTCTAAACACCTCCTCTCAGGAAAAAAGCTGGTGGGCCTTTTTTGTTTGTTTTTGTTTTTTTATGAAGGCTGTGTGGGAAAGGAGCTCATTAATGGAATGAGACAATGGTGCATTGTGCGTACCTGGTGTTAAGGTTCAAGGGACGAACCTGTTCAAATTGGTTGCGCTGTACCTGAGACATTTAAGTGTCTGATCCCAATTTGTGTGGGCAATAAATTAGTGTTGAGGTTGTTGACAGAAAAAGAGAGAGAGAGAGGGAAAGAGAGAGAGAAAGAGAGGAAAGGAGAGAGACATATTCTTACAGTACTGGAAATATTTTATACATTTTTTTACCTGGCCTTTGTTAAATTTAAAGAGACTTCTTTCTCATCTAAGTCAGAGCAAAGTGAGACAATATTCAGGGAGCTCCTCTGGTTTTTACATCTGTATGATTTGAACTAACCTCACAGTTGAAATGAAAGTTCAATTCAATGTGATATTATTCACCTGCTTTGCTTTTCGTCCCTCCACCCTTTGTTCAGATATTACCTTTCACTTTGCTCCCTCTTCCCAGCTGACCTAGAAAGAGATACAGCTAAAGTAGCTCTATCTTGGCCCAGTGCTGCATCACCCCTTCCAAACAGAAGCAGAAAGAGACTACTAACAAACTGACAATTTTATTGATTCTTTCCCCTCACTAGTTTTGTTCCATCTCTCAGTAAACTCAGGCTCTTTGAACTTGCATTTCCAGACTCTTTGTGTCTGTCTGCTCTGAATACCTTCCTGCTTTTATTTGCTTATCTCTTGCCTGTATTGTCTGGCATTTAGAAATCTGGTTTTGCCCTTCTCTTCAACTTGATCATGCAGATATTTTTTGTGTTATGGTTAACTCCTGAGTTTTCTTGATGTGTTGTTATGTGCCTTCTAGTCATTTCTGACTTGCAGTGTCTCTAAGATGAAATTATCGTGGGATTTCCTTGGCAGAAATTATTCAGAGATAGTTTGCCTTTGCCTCAGTCTGAGGCTGGGAGAGTATGACTTGTCCATGGTCACCCAGTAGGTGAGCAGGGATTCAGACTCTGGTCTCTCAGTGTCCTAACCTTGGATCTCTAACTTCTGAGTAGGGACGAAATAAACTTTCTTTTCTATGATTCTACCATAGGATAATTCTACATGGAGATTCACTTTGTCTTTCCATTTCTCATGGATTTTTTTTTTTTTTTTTTTGAATAACTGATCTTAGAAATTTCATGTGCAGAGTTTGTGCTTGATACACTTCTAATTGATTTTATTCATATGGGTGGGGGAGAGAAAGAGAGAGACAGATAGAGAGAAGCTATTCACCTACAGTTATGCATGGCTGCAGTAGATTTCTTTTGAATTAATAGAAACCTGAAAGTTTATTTTCCATATTACTATGTATCCTAGTGAATATGTTTTAAATATATACATGCCTGTCAGTGATTGTACAAATGGGTAAATGCATGTCTTGATTGTCCCAACAGAAATGTATGAAGGAATTAGCCAACTCTTCAACCCGTATCAAAATTGTGACCATTGTACCAAAGAATATCCTAGAACATGAGGTCCGTAGTGACTCCTCTATCTTCCCAATTTTACAATTGCGGCTTAAACACCAATTCCCTCCTCCTCAAAAATCCCAAAATCAAATGAAGATGTGGTGTCTGAACATGTTTGTAACTCTATCCGAAGGCTGATGTTTTCACTCCAACAGGAAACTTCCTTTTGTGAAGCACCATTATACCCATCCAGAAGCTCCTGACTTGTATCTTATTCTAGCTGCATATCTGACCAAGGATACTTTGTAATATCACAAAGATTACATTAAAAGAAGTAGTCCCCTTCTGCTGGATGGACTCAGTCCACCATGGGGAGGGGAGAAGGATGGGGCTGGGATGAAGCTTATGCACAATGTTGTCCCAGTCCTGTCCTTCTCCCATCTCCAGGCAGCATGATTGTGCCTCAAATCATTGACAGTTTCTCCCCATCAATGACTGACAATCATGCCACCCTTCCACGGTGCACCTACACTTACCTTATTTGTTGAGGCCCTGGGAGTGTGATGGCTGTATTTCCTGCCCCAGCGCAGCCTGGGCTAGTACCATCGTGCTTCCTGGATCCTGGAAGCAGCTGGCACAGAGAGGAGTGCTCCATCGCACTCCCTTCCCAGGAGAGTCGCTGCTGCCATCATCACTAGATGCCACCAGGACAAAGGTAAGCTGCGTAAAAGGACTTAGTTTGAGGCAGCAACTTTACTTGCAAAGCTGAGTAACTTTACAGGTGAAACAGAACAGCTCATGCAACTTGACTTTGTGACTTTGTGCCCAACCATAAAAGCTCCCACCTGTTTCTCCAAATCAGTCAGTTTGTCATCTGGTAGATGACAAAATTGTTGCAAAATATTCTTGTCAGCAGCTAGCAAACCAAATTCATGAAGGAGCCTTCAGTTTGGGGTGTGTATGTGTGTGTGTATGCTTTAAATGCCTAGGTTCCATATAATATACCCTTAGTCTGGAGCAAGAAGTAAGGTCAAACTGGATTCCCCCTGACACACTTAGGCCTACGGTGGTCCAAGTAAAACTTCCATGTTCTCCCAGCCCATCTGAGCTCATTTGTCCACCAGGATTGAATGGGAGAATGCTCCCTTCCAAACGCCTAGTTTTCTCGTATGTTTTATAAATCAAATAATCCTCAAAAAACTGAACAGCTTTTGAGAACTCTCCCACAGCAGGGACAAACTGTTTGTATTATTCATTACTGCTATCTAGAATGAGATAAACAAAGATTTACATCCCTACTGTATGCATGTGGGAATTTTAAGAATTATGTTTTTAAAGCTGCCTGTTATATTCAGCTTTAAAACTGTCTTTTACATTGATTGTAAATAAATATGCACATACATGCATACACACATACACTTACACACACACACAACTCAGGATTGTGATGAATTATTGGGTAGAAGTGGCCTGTATGAGTAAACTTGGAGCAAGTAGAAAATATACTTTTGGGTATCTGCTCAATTCTGCATTACTGGCTACACTTTTTTGGTAATGACATTTAAAACATTCCCTTAAGAGCCAGGATACAGTAGCAGTTCATAGCTCCTTGGAAAACAGGAGAAGAATGTGGGCTACTCTGTTCTTGTGCCTTTCTGCACTACATTCTTATAGTGCTATTATTCCACTTTCAACATGCTGTGGAATTCTGGGGTTTGTAGTTTACTGAGGCCCTCTGAATGCTCCTCCCTAAACTGCAAACCCCAGGATTCCATAGGTATTGAAAGTGGAATAATAGCACTGTAACAATATAGTGCAGAAAGACCCCTTCTCTACATTGCTAACAGTGTGTGTGTAAGTGTATGTGTGTGTAGGAAGAGAGAGAGATTGAAAGAAAGAGAGGTCTGGGATCATTAGGACAGAATCACACCACACGTGATCAGTAGTGAAAAGAAAGTAATGAAGAGAGACAGAAGAGGTCTCTCCAGTCACAGATGCCTATAGCAGCTGTTGGAAGCAGATGTTGCCACCATAATCGAATATGTGATGACACATATAGGACTACCAAATGTTACTTTTCTGGTCATGGAATCACACATTTTATAAAATGACTGGTAACGAATTATAACCTTGACCTAAGGCATGATACAGGTTGTTGTGGTTATTTTTTCAACATGGCTATGCATTCATTCTGTTTCAAGGCACAGGAGGAAGGAAGAGGTTTCTTGTTGTAGGAAGTTTTTGGTAGTTACAGTGACTTTGAAGGAAGGGAAGAATTCTTGCCATTACAGTATAGATACTCTTTATTAGCAAAAACTTAATTTAATGAGTTTTTCCCCTCTTTCTTCTAGGTTTAGGACTCAAGGAGGCTCATTGTATGATTAAAAAGGATACAGCTAAAAAGTCACCAAGTTATAATGAACAATCTGAGGGCAGCTACTGAAGTTGTTCTTATTTTCTTACCAATCATCATTGCAAAGCTGATAAGAACAAAAATAACAGCCTCCCCTAAAGATCTTTAAGCCTGAAATTTTCACAGAGAGCAATACAGCCTTTCAGAGAACATAGACCCAGGTCATTTATAAGATATGAGTTTAGAATTCAGATATCTGTGGTTCTCCAATCTGAAATTAAGTTTGAAATAAAATAGAGATACCACTTCTGCTCCTACAAAAACTTTCAGACATGTTGGCCGACCAAATGCTGTTTAAAGGTTTTCAATTAGTATACTTTACCACATTTGCTTTCTTAGTTATACAGCTTTATCGGTGAAAACAGAGTGTGACACAGAAGAATTTAACCCAGAGGCCTTGCAAAACTATCAATTCATTGAGAAATGCTAAAATCACAGGTATTGATTTTTCTAGCCAATAAAATATCAAAGAGAATTGATTTCTCTTACTGTAACTTCAAGGCTTTGGACCTAATCTTATTTTTCCTGTCTGTCAGGAATCAAAAAGTATAAATACCTCTTGATTGCTAGTGTTAATTCCTTCCGTGATGCTGAGCTTTGTGCATCCTTCTTACAATAGCTAGCTGGCAAACAATTCAAGGAAGGTCATGTGTATGATAAATAAGCCAGCTAAAGAAGCCTATTATCTGAATTTCTGAGCCTATGTTACAATTACTGGTGGAGTTTTTGGTAGTACTTATTGCACTACTTACACCTTGTAATGCTTTGTAATACAAAGTACTATGTTGTACTACTTATACCTTGATGATCCATAAATGGGAATGAATTTCACAAACAGCCCTAATGCAGCAAAGTTTTGGATTTTCTGCTCATAGAATCATAGAATCATAGAATCATAGAAATGTAGAGTTGGAAGAGACCACACGGGCCATCCAGTCCAACCCCCTGCCATGCAGGAACACCCTCAAAGCACTCCCGACAGATGGCCATCCAGCCTCTGCTTAAAAACCTCCAAGCAAGGAGACTCCACTACACTCCGAGGCAGCATATTCCACTGCCGGACAGCCCTGACTGTCAGGAAGTTGTTCCTGAGGTTCAGGTGGAATCTCCTTTCCTGCAGCTTGAACCCATTGCTCCTTGTCCTGGTCTCTGGAGTGGCAGAAAACAAGCCCTCTCCCTCCTCTACATGGCATCCCTTCAAATATTTAAACATAGCTATCATGTCCCCTCTTAACCTTCTCTTCTGCAGATTGAACATACCCAGCTCTCTAAGTCTATCCTCATAGGGCTTGGCTTCCAGGCCCTTCATCATTTTGGTCGCCCTCCTCTGGATCTGCTCCAGCTTGACCATGTCCTTCTTGAACTGGGGTGCCCAGAACTGGACACAGTATTCAAGATGAGGTCTAACCAAAGCAGAGTAGAGTGGTACCAGTACCTCCCTCGATCTAGACACCATACTCCTATTGATGCAGCCGAGAATTGCATTGGCTTTCTTGGCTTCGGCATCACACTGCTGATTCATGTTCAGCTTGTGGTCTATTAAGACTCCTAGATCCCTTTCACACGTACTGCCATCCAGCCACGTGTCCCCCATCCTATATTTCTGCATTCCATTTTTTCTACCTGAGTGTAGGACCTTACACTTCTCTCTGTTGAATTTCATTTTGTTAGCCTTGGCCCAGCTCCCCAATCTGTCCAGGTCATTTTGAATTTTGATCCTGTCCTCTGGCGTATTAGCAACCCCTCCCAATTTGGTGTCATCTGCAAATTTGATCAGCATGCCCTCTATTACTTCATCCAAGTCATTGATGAAAATATTGAACAGCACTGAGCCCAGGACAGAACCCTGTGGCACCCCGCTAGTCACTTCTCTCCAGGATGAGAAGCAGCCATTGGTGAGCACCCTTTGGGAACGGTCAGTCAACCAGTTACAGATCCACCTGACAGTAGCTCTGTCCAGCCCACGTTTCACTAGCTTCTTTGCAAGAATGTCATGGGCAACTTTGTCAAAGGCCTTACTGAAATTGAGAAATGCTACATCCACAGCATTCCCTTCATCTATCAAGCTAGTAACTCTATCATAAAAAGAGATAAGATTAGTCTGGCATGACTTATTTTTGAGAAATCCATGTTGACTTCTCGTGATTACCGCGTTGCTTTCTAAGTGATTAGAAACTGACTGCTTAATGATCTGCTCCAGAATCTTTCCGGGTACTGATGTCAGGCTGACTGGGCGATAATTATTTGGATCCTCTTTTTTCCCCTTCTTGAAGATGGGGACAACATTTGCCCTCTTCCAGTCTGCTGGAACTTCTCCTGTCCTCCAAGATTTCTCAAAGATTATAGCAAGCGGTTCCGAAATGACCTCTGCCAGTTCTTTTAATATCCTAGGATGCAATTCATCTGGCCCTGGAGACTTGAATTCATCCAGTGTGGCCAGGTATTCCTGTACCACCTCTCTACCTATTATGTGCCTCATTTCCCCTGCTTCCTCACCTGCTCCCCAACCACCAGGTTGAGTGCTTGTATCCTTCTGGGAAAAAACTGAGGCAAAGAAGGTGTTAAGTAGTTCTGCCTTTTCTCTTCCCCCTGTTAGTAATTCGCCATCTTCTCTGTGCAGCGACCCTATCGCCTCTTTCTTTTTCCTTTTGCTGCGGACATATTTAAAAAAGCCCTTTTTATTGTTTTTGATGTCTCTGGCCAGCCTAAGTTTGTTCTGTGCTTTAGCCTTTCTGACCTCCTCCCTACATCTCCTGGCTACTTGCTTAAATTCTTCTTTGGTGGTTTCCCCCCTCTTCCATTTCCTGTACATGTTTCTCTTAACGCTTAGCTCAGCTGAGAGTTCTTTAGTCAACCAGCTCAGATAGATATCCATTCCAAAAGTACTTCTCAAGCTATCTGATGTGATTGACTGGCATTTTTTTTCACCCAACATTCCAGTGGCTTGTACTACATTTTTTGCCATATCATTATTACATTCTCCTGGCTTTCTAGAAATGCATCCCAGATCACCTCTTTGAGTAGCACTTCTTTATTACATGTAGAATAAAGTGCCAAATTAACCAGTTAAATTAGACATACCTTGGTATAGGTCTGTCCTTGGGGACAGTTTAAAAAAAATCCTTTGGTCAAAACATTGGTTGCACAATGTAGGGGCTTGGGAAGCTGTCTCATGCTGAAACATCCATTGGTCAAGGCAGTATTGCCAGCTGTGACTGGTAGCATCTCTCTAGGGATTCTCTCAGGATTCTTTCCTAGTTTTACCTGGACATTCCTGCTGATCCCTCATCCAAGTACTAACCAATTCTAGCTACCATTTCTTTCATAGAGAGGCAAGAATCCCCCCCCCCTTCATGTTGACCCCTCCACTGGCAGGCAACAGGCTTCTCACAACTGAAGGTTTTTAAAGAAGAGATTTCTAAGATAGTGCTCTATTATTTTAAAAGTGTTTTTTAACATTGTAATTGTGTATTGAGACTGGTTTTTTTTAGTGTTGTTAATACTTTGATTCTATTTTAATTATGATCTTTTCTATTTATTGTATTTATTTATTTACTCATTCATTCATTTATGTAGCACCATCAATGTTCATGCTGCCTTAACATGAGTGGTTTACAATTGCTAATTTGACAGTTGCCTACCCTCAGGCTTACAATATAGAAAGATATGACACACAAGTAAAGGGAGATTCAACTCAGCAGATGCTGTCTGTTCTCTTCCTCTGAAAGTGGCAGCTGGGATAGAGGGAGAGCGTCTCCTCAACTGCTGAGACTGGGCAGGATGGAGTAGTGCCTGCTATCTTTATTGTCAGCCATTTTCTTTTAATATAAGCTGCCTCAAGTCCCACCTTTGAGGGGAAGGGTGGGACAGAAAGAAAGTTCATTCTCTTTTTCATCATAATCAAACTATACTGAAAGTAGTATTGTTAGAGGTACAATCCTCTAAATCAGACAGGTTTTTGCAGAGGAGTCAAACAAAATGTACTGACACTGCTGCAAAAACCCAAAATAAATCCTATTCAGGACTGGTTATTTCTGGGCTCAAGAACAACCACATCAGATATCAGAGGTCCTGGACATCAGAGAAAAAAGTGGGCTATAGGGGTCAACATCTTTTGCTAGGCAAGGTACTGTGAGGCTACTGGAAGAGCAACCAAAGTGGAAGAAATAGATTAGAAACAGCAGCCAATAGATGAATAATGTAATGCTATTATATAGCAAATCCTATCAGCCCAAGGTCACCAAAAGAGAATATACACTATCAGAAAGAAATGCTCCTAGATACTAAGATCAAAACCAGTGTATTAATCAGAATAACGTCTTTTCAAATATAGAACTTGGAGAGCTATAGGGAAAGATAAGGAAAATTGAACCAAAAAAAAAAAAAAAATGAAAAGAACAAAATGATGAGATTGAAAGTGAAGCAGTGAAACTTGCTAACAAAGAAAAAGAAGTACATAGATTGCTAATACTGAAAATGAAGCTAATAATGATAGTTTAGATGAAGACAGGATATTGATAGGAAATTCAGAAAAAGAAGAGATATTGATGCTTACTGATGAACAAGCTGAATTGGAGATCAAAATTATTGATGAAATGAATAATACTAAAAAAAAAGGAAAGAGGGAAAACGGTTTTCTAACTCAAGACTTGTACCAAAGGGGAAAAAAATTGCAATCCATTATTGAAGACATTGATATTGATTTGACAATCCTAGCAATTCCAAAAAAATTACTCTTGAAGATCCAAATCAATGATTGTATAGTGCAGTGGCAGTAGTCTCAAAAGAACTTGGATAGTAGATTGATGTGTGTGTTTGTATGTGACTTCAAGTCACCTGTTGATTTATGGTGACCCCATGAACTTCATAAGGTTTTCTTAGGCAAGGTTTCTTCAAAGGTAGTTTTGTTGGGTTCCTTCCTCCGAAGTAGAGCCAATAGCATCTGCTATTCATTGGTGGATTCCCAGGCAAGTACTAATGAGAGCTGACCCTAAATAACTTACAAAATCAGACAGGATCTAGTACTTTGTATAACAAAGAAGATCACAAAAGAAAAGCAGGAAAAGAAAAAGAAAACCAAAATCAAGAACCTGACTTGAGTTAAAACTTGATAAAACACCACTACTTTGAAAAATTTTAAAATCTAAATAATAGGAAGTTGAAAAATGAAGAAATTTAAATGAAACTAAAAGAAAAATATTGGTTGGAAACAAAAACAATTCCAAAAACAATCTTGCTAAAACTGTAACAGTAAAAAAGATATATAGGTATGCCACTCACATGACTCAATTTAACCTGAATACCCAATAAAACCTGCCTAGAAGAAAATAAGAATGACAGCACTGTCCTTAACAAGAATGATATAGTTACGATTTGGAAGGCACTATGAGATAAACCAAAACGCTTTAAAAAAATGCAACCTGGTTTACAAACATAGAAGTAGAATTATAATCAAAGTAGATGACTGTACTTACATCAGAAAAATCTGTAAAGAAGGCAAAGAAAGTTAAGGATTGGACAGCTCAAAATCTCTCAATGATTTTGGTTAACAAATCTAACCAGCCTTCATAGTCTGGACAGGAAACAACACTTTCTACACAGAAAGTAATGTTTCTGAGCAGAAGTATTTCCATGAATATTCTTTTTCTGTACAGAAAATGTTGTTTCCTAAGCAGATGATATGCTTGAGTATTTATTCTGCACAAGATTCCTGTACGGGATATGCTGTTTGCTTGCAAATTTTATGGGGACCTAGTACCAAACTGTCAAGATGTGTATCTATCCAGCTTCATCCTTTCAGCAGTGTTCAACATTAAAAATAACTAACTAAGTAAATAAATAAATACATTTCCTCAACCTTTTTCAAATATTTTCAAAAAGTTTTGCATACCTAAGAATCCAAATAATTGATAGTCCACAATTCCAGCATGCTAATACTTGTATTGTGATTTTCTAGAGTCAGGGCCACCTCCAGTGCACGTTACACAAGTACTTCTAAGGCCCTACCAGCTGCTGCCAATTTGTTTTCCAGATTGTATCAAGGTTCTAGGTTTCTCAATGAGTCTTGAGGTATTTGAAATAGCATTTTATTCCATCTTCTACAGTTTTAAAGTAAGAAGTGTTGCCATCATGTGGGTTCCACTACTATCAAAGGCATAGATAGCCTGCAGACCATGCTGCTATGTGTGCAAGTCTCTCCATCTACATATAATTCGGAGGAAAAGGCATCTTCTTTGCCACTGATCATGTGAAAACTGGAAAATTCCCTTTAAAACAAGTTCTGCAGCATTGAATATTTGTTATAAACTAATTTCACTATCATTTTGTAGTTGTTTCAATAACAATGGTAATATTACCATTATGTATGAATATATGAATGATTTATATAGGATGAAGCTTTATTTATTAACTTCTGTAATCTGTGGCCCTAAACAGACTTACCTGTTACATTGTTGGATTTGCTTTTGAATAAATGGGCATAGTATTGCAGTGTTAATACGCTAGAAAAGTCCTCTGCATGACTCTGCATGTTCCACTGATTTCAGTTAGACTTACTCTCATTGGATATGAGAGTACATTCTTTGTTGCTGTGTTGACAGTTTCTCAGATAAAGAGTGGTTGATGCATTTTTTTTTCCTAAAAAGAAAATATTTCTTCAAATATTGAGGGAAAGGCAATGGTGAAATATGTTTGAAATGAGATACAAAACCAAAGAAGGCTTCATACTTAGCTTTCACTGTGATTCTTTGTAGTTCATAGTTCCTGGAATAGAATCAGAGAATAATGAAAATTGATTTTGATCTGAGAACTCCCATTTACAATTTCTTAGAAAGGAAGGAAGATTTGTGTCCTCACATGGAGTGTATGACCTGTAAAGAAGCATAGAAAGAAAAGAAGACAATAATGTCTATAAAGTTGAGTGCGCAATTATTTGGAGAAAATAGTGTTCCTGTAATTGCTTTGCTAATTTGGGGTACACATTTTTATTTTATTGTTTTGGTTTGTTTTATTTTATGTTATTTTATTTTATTGTTCCTGTCAATTTTTCTTTTTAGAATTATGTACCATTGATGCTAACAGCAAAACTTAAAAGAACAAAAATTAAAATTGGCCATGGCAATACCAGATACTAAAATAATTTAAGACTTCTAGAATTACCATTTTAGGGCTTAGCCCGCTTTGAGAAGCTTCACTGGATTTTTTTTTAAATAGTAGATCTATCCTATCTGTCTGTCTATCTACCTACCTGCCTATCTATATATCCATCTATTTCTATCATCATTTGCTGTATGACTTCTGTGGAAGCTGGAAAAAGAGATGCATCTTATTTGCTAAGCTGGTTGACTTAGTACCTTGTTCTTTCATTGGGTACTGTGTATTTGTAACTGCATTTATTTTGTAGCTGTGCATTTATTTATTGATTTATTTATTTTTATAAACTTGGCATGTTTTCATACCTCAACTGTTCCCAATTATCAAAAAGTGAGATGTGAAATGGTTCTTTTCCTTTCTATATCAAGGAACATATGGCTGTCTAGATGTGGTTAGATTTTAATCACCGTCAGCCAGCCTAGCCAAAGGAAAGAAATGAAAGGTTAACAGTTCATCAAAATCTGGAGGGCTACATGTTTGCTGCCCTGTCATATCTGAAGCCACTAACATAGGAAAGATATCTATATGTTCCCGGAGTGGTTGCACAAATCATAATGGAAAGGTACTGACATCAATAAATGACAGAAAGAGTTCTCATCAGCGGCTAAATTTAGTAAGGCCTAGATTTGATTCTATAATGAAAGAGCTAAGAAGTTTATTTTTCTAGGTTGCCAAATGCTCCTTTGTTTTCCAAAACACATTTAGGCACTTGTAAGACCTATTTCTTCACATGTCATTTGCCACAGGACAGATAGCAAGACCAGCATATAACTATTTCAGAGGGTTCAGGACATAAGATAGGAACTAAGTGAGGCACATGTCATCCATACTTTGTTTTCCTAAAATTTTCAGTTCAGTTTTGTGCACCTTCTGGGACCAATGACTGTGGAGAAGTGGCATGAAAGGAGTTAGTTAGGGTGATATTTTAATCTAAGTTGCTCTCCACAAGGTACTATATATTAAACTCCTAAAAGGGGAAAATGCAAGTACCCTCATTGTACTGTACACAGTCTCTAACCCTAGTAAATTACACAGGATTATGTGTGTTTGGGTACAGTGATCCCTTCTGGTGCTGATGGAATGTGCAAGGAAGATCCCTGTGAGTGGCAAGCAACATGAGACTGAGGAGCTAGTCATCATAAATGTAAAAAAAAATCAGATGTTCTTCTGGACATCACTCATATCTAGGGCTGATTCTAGTGGAACTCTAGCAACTAGCTAAGAGAGTACAACTTATAGATATTTTCCCCATACATAAGTCCCCAGATGCTCTTTGGATAACAGTGCCCACAATAACAGTGCCCCTGGCCATTGAAATTGCTATCTGGGGATGATGGAAAGTGCAGATGAAATGGGATCTGGAGTTGGGGAACAATGAATAGAAATATGCCCTTACCAGTTTTGATGGCTCTCTTCAGTCAAATGGAACAAAAGAATTTTAAATACTTTCAGAACTACAAGAAAAATAAGCTAATAACCATACACTGTGCATGCTTTAAATGCCAAGCTCATCTTGCTTTCCCCTCCTGCATATTGATATAACGTCTTCTCAAGCTTCACCAGGTGTGAGTTCCAGAGGTCACTATTTTTGATTCAGAGGCATACAGAAAGTCCTAGTACAGCTTTGAAGAGAAATAATCCAACCTGTCATTAGTAAAGCCATGAATCAACAGAAATGCTTTCAAAGAGAGGAGGGAGGGAAGACAGAGGCAGGCTTAATGTTTCCATTGATTTCTTGGCTAGAATTCAGGCATTCTATCTCCACAAAAGCAAATAGCGTTTTATGCCTTTTTTTTTTCTATTTTGCATTTTTAATCTGTACCCAACTCCCCTACTCCCAAAATCTTTCAAATCACAACCTCATTTAACATTGCTTTGCATAAATTCATTTCATTCTGACCACTGTCAAATTTGCTTAGAAATGAGCTCTTTGCTTTGTCCACAACTTCCCAACAGAAGAAAGGGGGATGATATTTCTGACTGGCAGTCTTCAGTGAATAATGTACAGTACTGAAACCCACAAAGCTCTTCTGATAGTCTCTCATAGTTTTCTCAGATTTTGTAGTCACATAGAGAAAGGACAAAATGAATAGGGAACCTCATACCCTCCAGCATTCGAAAGATAAAAACTAGGATATATGTGTCAAGCAACATCAGAAGGCAATTGAGATGGCAAAAGTTATTAATAAGGAAGTGCATACAAGCTGGGAGAGTTTGCTTTTGCCTGAATCTACAGGGAAGGGAAGATCCTACCCCCTCCTCTCCCCTCTTTTTACTTTGAACTTGGTCTGCAGCAACTGAAATAAGCCAAGGACAAAGGGGGAAACTGAAAGAAGAAGAGAGAAACTGAGACATTTTAAAAGTGGTTTAAAAAGTGGGGTGACATAGGATTAATTAGGACTGTCCCAGGGAAATCAGGATTATAAGAGAGTATGGAACCTATCATCCTGCATCCATAGGTAATAATCACCTCAAAGATGAGCTCAGATAGTTGAGTCCCTTATCAATTTGTAATTTTTTTTAATATAAAATATTTCTGTATGATCTCCCAGCCCACATGGAACCATCCTTAAAAGAACTATCATAAAAATAAATTGTTTTTATTGCTGTTATTCTACATATTCTAAGTATTCCCTGAACACATGGAAAAGTATACACTGGTGGGTTCAGAGGAGGAGGAGGAGAAGGAATCTTTAAGCTGTTCATAACAGCTTGATAGCAATATATGAACCTCCATGATATGCAGAATTATGAAATAACTGTTGAAGTGGAGAAGGAAACTGGAAGTGTGGTAGGGGAAAGGAGGGAATTAGTCTACTCAAGGTCCTAACTGTTTAAAGCAGGGGTGAACATTTGTCGGGCACATATAATACCTCGAGACTGTTTTTGAAGCCTGCAAGGCCTCCAACTCATCCCTCCATCTTCTTTAAAACTTGTAGTTTAGTTCCTATATTTAAGCATTTCTTTCCTAAGGGTGAATAGTCTAGGGGTGGAGCCAAAATCCTGTCAAAATTACCTTCATAGCCATTAGCGGGAGGGAGGGGGAATTGGCCCTGGAGCTCCATGCAGCCCTCCAAGGCCACTTTTGTGTTATTAGAACCTTCCCTGGATCTCATTTTTTTCTGGCCAAAGAAAGGGTTGAATTGCCTCTCCTAGATGCCTTGAGGAGTGCTAATTAATTTAAAAAGAATAGCTCACATGCTTCTTTGCACTGTTCAACATTTTTTTTAAAAAACACCATTTTTCAAAACCAAAAATAGACTTTCAGATGCTTCCATTTTTTGTTTTAGCATTTGGGGCAGTCTAGGGACAATAAATGGGCCCACAGATTTTCTGCAGTTGCCCATTTTTCTCTTAAAGTGTGGGTGTCATTTTAGCAAAACATAAAAAGTAAAGGACTTTTTTTAAAAGGGGAGTTTACAGCAGAAGTTTATGGAGACTTCCAAGGCCCCACAGGGGAATAACATGGCCCCCCCAACTCTTGGCAATTGTCCATCCCTGGCTTATAGTAACGGGTAGGGATGGGCCAACCGAATCCTCGAATCCTTGGCAACGATTCAAGAGTCATGAATCTGAATCCTTGCACCAAAATAGGCAAACTGAATCTTTCCAATCCACCAACCAAATTGCTTGTTGGAGACCGGGACACCTGAAAACCTGGGAGGCCAGACACAAAAGGGGAGATGGCAAGTAGGTGAGTTTTTTCCCTTGGAGTAATAATGGTCTTTACTAACAGTTTCAAAAATTACATCTCAGGGTTGTATTCTAATATATTTAAATTGAATATTTAATGTTTAAGTTCAGCACTATTTTCTGTGCTGAAAATCAATGGCATGTAGAAATACTGGGTTTAGTGGGTCTGATGCCTATCGAAAGTAGTGGGGCAAAGGGCAAGATCACACAATCTCATCCAGTGATTGCTACATGTAGGCCAATGTACCTCCTTCCATGAGACCAGTGCCTGGTTGTAAACCTATAGTTAGAATAGGATGAGAAGTGAAATGTCTGTCATGGTTTCTCATGAGCCACATGACAAACCACACATAGCAGAAAGGAAACATTGTTTTGAAAAACTGGTGCCTCTGGGGCCCGCCAAAGGCCTGATTGGCTGAAAAGTACAGTCTTCTTGAGATTTCAAGGACAGCTGAAAGATTCCTTTGTATAGCTCCCTTGCAAAGTTCTTTCATGCACAATTCTGGGGTTTGTAGTTTTACAAGGTGTCACAGCCTTCTCCTGCTGAAGTGTGCTGGTGCAGCATCAAATTACAAACCCCAGGATGCTATAAGGAGCTATGCAAAGAAAATCCAGTTTTGACCTGGATTATCTCTGGACTGTAGTATGTGGTCCTGTTTACACAGGCAGGAAAATTGGAATTAATCCACATTTTCCTGCCTATGTAGAAAGGGCCTTCATGTTATTTTCAGTCTGGGGAGATCCTGAGGCAAAACTATGACAATTGTCCTGGTGAGATTTCTTCAGAGGGAGGTTTGCCTTTGCATAGGCTTTTGCTAAGGCTGAAAGAGTGCGTCCTGCCCAAGATTATCCTTCTTTCCCTTGCTTTTTAAATCCTTTTTTAAAAAAAGGATTTGAAAGATTTGAGATTCGTGAGATTTGTGGATTCCCTGAACCTTCCAGGGATTTGGATCCAGATTCGGATTCAGAAAATTCTGGATTCGTCGCATCCCTGGTAATGGGGGTGCATGCTGTGGTGTTTCAAAGGAGCCTTCTTTTTTTCTTGAAGTTCACAAGATGCTTGAATGTATGTTTGGCTTCTGGATAACAGCATAGCCCTCAGACTCAAAAATGTTTGCAGTTTCACTTGTGCACAAGGCTTTTCAAAATGCTCTATTACAGTTTGATTTCTCAAAGTGCTGATTTTGTTATTACTTGACTGTTCCAGTTCCTACTGAGCTCACTCATAAGCAATCCATAAAATGATACTGCACAGCATATGTGTTGTGAGGGAGGGAGAGGGACTTCCATCTGACCAAGGTATGAAAATAAAAAAATAGCAGGCAGAAAAATTCTGCATCTTATTACAGCCTTAGCTTTTACCAAAATAATACGTATTGTAACAAAAATATTTGTATAGACTCTGATGATATATTTTAAAAGAAAAAAAAATCTGTATTTATCAGGGTGATATTTTTGCAAACACACCGTCTTTCAAAATTTTCTTCCTAGAGATGCAACGGAGGTGAAATGTTTGTGAGGGGCAAACAATAGTGAACTTTTTATGCATAAGTGCCTTCAATGGCTCCCCTTTCACCTCTGTTAAAATGTATGCTAGCTAAAAATGCTTAGGTTTAAACTCTGTGTTACTGCAGTTATAGTCCAAACTTGTGGGATATTAGATATCATTTGATATCAAGAATTTGGCCTTCACTACCCATTCTTCTCCAAGTGCTTGCGAGGCCCCCAGACAAGCATGCACACAGGCGCAGCCGAAAATAGCTGAACCATTCAAATCACAATCCAGGCAGGCCAGTAATTGCCAACTGCAGCTTTAGGAGACCTCAGGGCAAGTACCTTTTAAGATCACGTTATGTATGCACACTGTTAAAAAAGATCCCCTGCCCCGAGCAGGTAGCTTGATGAGCGGACTATCCAACTCTCAAGCACTCCATGTTTGCATACTGTCTATGGTATTCACAACGCTGTCTTTATTCAATCATCTAAAGTACTGACCTTTCGGAGGTTTGTCTCCAGCCCAAAATCCATTGTTTCCCCCGGGAACGGACTAGCCTGCGGGAACATTTTCCCCTATAAGAACCCCTGACTTTGAGCGTCTCATTGGATCGCTCGTGACTTGCCTTCTGACTTGCTGCCACTCCATTTGACAAGCCTCCCCTCAGCCTCCATGTGCTGAGAATCTACGCTCCTAAGCTTCTTTCCTTATACCGGGCTACAAGACCAGGTGTAGTATTTCTGCAAAAACTCCTCCTGAAAATCCCCTATCTATTTTCCTCTCTTTATTTCTTTAGGACTGTGTGCGTGGCTGCACAATTGTGCAGTATTTCTTAATTTTCAGAGTGAGTGCTTATGTTTGCTGTGATTTTATAAATAAAGAAAAACAATTATTCTTAACTTCTGTTTGATTATTGACTCGGCCTGACCCCATAGACATTGGGTTCAAGATCTCGCTACGTTGCCCTGCCTCTCGCATTGCTAACTGGTGCTCTAAGCTAATTCCCATTCCCCATTATTTTCAGCACATTAAGGTGTCCCTCCCAGGACCCCCAGAAATCAGGGTAACATCTGTCTTGACTTTTCTGAATTCCACCGTATCTAAGAGATTGGATGTTACAGTGGGCCATTCCTTACCATGACCTGCACATGAATGTGAGGTCGTGTGAAGCATCATGTCCCCTTAGAATCAATACATTCAGGGTTCATGTGCCCACACTGCCATGGGCATGAACACATTGTGCCTGTTGACTATAATGGGACACAACACTTCATAGTTTTTGTTTATAGTGGTTCTTGGAACAGAACCCCTGCATACCCAGGAGGCACACTGTACTGAAAAAAGAATAGTGAGGCTGGATCACTACAATTAAATCCTAATTGAAAGATGTTATGGCTATAGAGGGGTTAGGATTAGGTGCAATCTTCTTCCAACTAATCTCAGAGATCTACTAAAAATGCATCCTGCAACTAGTTTCACTGAATGGCCCTGCTGGTTAAGAACTGTACACAGAAGAGTGAAAAATGGAGCAGAGAAGGGGAGTGACTGTGAAAGAGCCAATTTATGCCAGATCCAAACCTCCTATTGTTTGGAGACACAGCCACAATGCTGGTACAAAATTAGACCAGAGCAATGGTAGTCCTAAATAATTTCCAACATTTTTAGTCTTGGAGAAGTTAGAGTTCAGTAGAGATCCAGGTGTCATAGTGTGGGTGCAGACAACCTGTGGAAATCTTCACCAGTTAGGAGTGCACTCAGAGTTGTAGAGAAAAATAGACTAACTGGTCCAGGTATTTCTATTGGTCTTGCAAGCTGAAAATGAAAATGGGCCCCAAATATATCTCAGCTTTCATAAATGTTAATTAAAGATAAATTTACCTTTACTGAATGTGAAGGAGCAGAGCTTTTATCCTCCCTCCCTCTCTCTCTCTCTTGCTTTCTTTCCTTTTAAGATCAGGATGGCATCACATTGTTCTCCTGGATCAGTCTGCAGTAAATTGGTTCACTGTCACTAGCACTGACCTAAGAGATTTTGTTTCCTGAGACAAATGACACAATAGCTTCTCTTTTTCCATTACTCAAATGAAATCTGATTGCACTGTCAACTATATCTTCTTTAAGTATTGGTGTTAGAACAGCCTTTCCCACCATGCCTGAGTGCAACAGGCTAGCTCAGGACAGCTGTGTGTCATACACAAATCTGTCCCCTCCCCACCCACCCCCCAAAAAAGATTATGGAGTCCAGGGGACAACTGTTGTCTATCCCCTGGATCTGCCACTGGTTGACTTGCTCTTTCTAATGGTAAGGCCACTCTGACTGCAATTGTTCATTGACAGCCAGTCTTAGAAATCTTTTAAGCTGAATTTGAAGGACCTTGGCATTATGTTAAGGATGACAAATACCCAAGTGAGTGTACTTGTCCACTGGAATAGACACTGAAGAACTGGAGTGAGTCCAGGATCATACACAGAGTGCCAGTGAAAGCAGGGAGATAGTCAAGGTAGTTTGAGGTCTCAATGTTGAAATTATTCTTGAGGAGGGTACAATGCCAGGCAGGGGAATCAAGTAGAGATTAATCCAAGGTACCAGCTGAAGTCCAGAAAGCCACAGAACAAAAAACACTCAATAAGGAAATATTGGTACTATTGTTTGCAGCAAAGGAATGATTTCAGCTGTGCTGATTTATAGCCGGTTATAAATCTGCACAGCTGGCCTAATTAGTATTTTCATTTTAAGTAAGATCACAGTGTTTCATGTTCCTTTGTAATTATTATTTCAGTGTATGACACTCCATGGGATGAAGTGGCTCTGTATCTACTTTGTGATCTTAAGGAACTGTATGGGATAGTCTAGGTTTAGATTACGTAAGTTCCAGGGCAGGATTGCATGTTTGCCATGTTTACATATTTGAAGGGATGCCATGTAGAGGAAGGAGAGGGCTTGTTTTCTGCTGCTCCAGAGACCAGAACAAGGAGCAATGGATTCAAGCTGCAGGAAAGGAGATTCCACCTGAGCCTCAGGAAGAACTTCCTGACAGTCAGGGCTGTCTGGCAGTGGAATATGCTGCCTCAGAGTGTGGTGGAGTCTCCTTCTTTGGAGGTTTTTAAGCAGAGGCTGGATGGCCATCTTTCAGGAATGCTTTGAGGGTGTTCCTGCATGGTAGGGGGTTGGACTGGATGGCCCGTGTGGTCTCTTCCAACTCTACATTTCTATGATTCTATGATTCTATGCTCTGGTTTCATCTGGACTTTACTGTCTTGGCTCTTCCTCAGTAACAGTGGACAAGATAGCTTAGAGGACTGTTCATCGCTCCTGATCTTGTTTTGTGGTATATAATCAAGGAGAGTGTTTGAAGTGTTTTAGGCTGTGCCTTTAGTTTGTGTTAAGACAGTAGGACTACCAGCATACTGCATGACATGGGTACCCAAGAACATTGCTTTTGTGCAATGCAAAGGAGCTGGTCAATGAGAAATCCACAGTGAAATAGTTCCCTGAGGATGAAAAGTTCAAAGACTTTTCATCTGGGACCAATATTTTAGCCATATGCTGCCTAGAGATGTGCATACCTATGAAAGTTGCTTATGGGGAAGATGTAGTGAACATTCTTTACATCCCTAGGCAAAAGACATCTAATGAGTTGGAGAAACAAGGTTCCATGTCTGCTCTGTTAAAAGACTGTTTGTTCCCACCTCTGAATGTTCCAAACATCTATTGTCCTGTCATTTGCTGTAGATAGCCATTTATGATTCAAAGGGAATATGAGTGAGATGATCAGAATCTGAAGCATTAAGCAACTGTGTTTTAAACATGCAGAACCAGATACAAAAGCTATGACTGTTGTGGCTGGAGGGATGGCTCTGAAAAAAATCATTAGACATCTTGGAACATTTTAAAGAAAACCCAGAAATAGGCTTCTCTTTAACAATTTGGCTACTGTCAGTGCAGATTGACAAGTTTTGGGCAAGCTGATAAAACTTGTGGCCTGGAGCAAAGCTTATAAGAGTCTCAATCCACTTGAACAACCATTTCCAAATTGTCAAACCACACTCCATTTGGTTCTCTAGGACAAGAGCTTACTGGTTTGAATTTTAAAGAAAATGAACCATTTATCCCATATAATTCCATGAATGCACACATATAATGCTTTTCCAGACTTTGACCACATGAACAACAAAATGCTAGATCACCTTCTACTTAATGTAACTTTATGTATATTTAGCTAAGTAGCTGAGACACTGAGAAACCCTGTTAGCTAATTGCAAAGGTGTGTACCAGGACAACAGAAACAGTGTCCAATGCACATTGGTGCCCAATGCACATTGAGATCAATTTACATTGTTGTTTAATATGCATTGGACCTGATGCGTATCAGTCTTGTGGTGCACTGGTCCCATTGCAAAACAACCAATGTGTCGGCTCTGCGACCTAGTAATGTAATAACAGCCCTCTACTGGATATGGAAGTTATGAAACTGTCTGGTTCCAATTCCTGTGTACCTAAGTCCACTTACAAACATGCAACTTCCGTACAAAATTCTGGCTATTAGATGATAGGTTTTCCTCACTCTCATAGGCTAGTTTTATGATAATATAATGTTAGGATTGTCACTGAAATGTTGCCTACAGAGAAGAACAATAGACTGGAGGCTGTTGTTTTCTCCTTAAGTGAAACATACAAGGAATTCTGAGGTAAACTATCATGCCAGTAAGACATTCATAAGCAGGATGGGCATCTTTCTGGCAGCCTCAGGATAACTGTGTGAATAATGGCCATTTCCGCACTAGAGTGTTATAGCGCTATGATTCCACTTTCAACATCCTATGGAATCCTGGTGTTTGCAGTTTCGGGAGGAGCTGGCTGGCCCCTCCCAAGACTGCAAACACCAGGATTCCATAGGATGTTGAAAGTGGAATCATAGTGCTATAACGCTCTAGTGCAGAAATGGCCATTATCTATCAGCATTTAATCTTCCGACCTGACCAAATAGTATTCAAGGATAGAAATAGGACTTTTTAGTAGTGATGGTGTTAGAAACTCTCTTGCCCTTGACAGCTGTAGCACAACTGAAATCAAATATCCCATGTCCCTATTCTCTTGTTTGTTTATTACAGGAAAATCAAAGGCTACTGGAGCAAACACAAATTTTGCATGCAAACAATGAAGTGCCGACAAAGTTTCTTTACTCTAGATGGAAACTTCATAAATCAATACTTCTGAAGTTCTATTCATTTAGTCAGTGTACTGTTACTGGGACAAATAATTGGATTTAGGCCACTTTTTCTTGGTCAGTGATATGGATACCTGTGATAATCACCTGATCCGTACTGGTAAGACCAATAAGTATCGCAACAGAGCCAGTAGTCATTCTGCTCATGGAAATGTTTCTGTTAATAGCAATAAGAAGGGGAACTATTGCTTCTTCCCACTTCAGTCCACACAGACTCTAGATAGCAAGGAAGCCCTCCAGAGACAGTTGTCAGATAATAGACAGCAGAGCAGGGAAGGAAGAAGAAAGCTATTAGTAAAATCTTGGACATAGACTTAATTTTTAACATACTTCTCAATAATTTTTTTTTTAAAAAAATATAGATCAGTGTGAAACAAGAACAAAACAAAGCTATAGATGAAGAAGGATGAAAATAAAACATCTGAATTAAATTAATCTGTCTCTAGACTAATAGTATTGCCTCCATACATACTGCAAGTGTATTATCAGTGGTAGTAAATCATAGAAGAGGTTGCTGTGAGTTTGGTTCATGCACTAATTTTCATCAGTCTGGAACTTCACAAGATGTTTTTGGTATATGAAATTTTGGCCATCACAAATATGGGAAGTCACTTTACCTGTATTTACAAATGTCACTGTACTTCAGAAGTCTGGATAAAGTTTCTGAGGGTTTATAGTGCTCTTCTCAAAGAAGAAGAGATTATTACATAGCAATATAGCAGTAGCAGTTACATTTCTAAACTGCTTATCAATGGTAAGCACTCTCTAAGCAGTTTACAATGGTATTTTAGCTAAGTGCCCCCAACAAGCTGGGTACTCATTTTACCGACCTATGGAAGGATGGACGGCTGAATCAACCTGGAGATCTGCAGGACTGAACTCACAACATTGTGGCTGACATACTGGCATTTAACTACTGCGCCACCAGGGCTCTGTAGATGCCCTGAATTCTTCTCTTGGCTGAAAATAAATTGGAGAGATAGAGATGGTTTGATTCCAGCCAAATCTGAGTTGGATGAGGCATTAGTAGAACCATTACGTCCTCTTCTTTATTGAGTTATAAAATCTCCTTTTTTGTTACCTACATCAATTCCTTGTACGTGCTAGATAGATGAGGGCTGGGGAGAAAGGGGAGGGGGCTTTAACTGTACTTCCACTTTAAAAAAAATACATGAGGACTGTATACTCTGTTCTAAAGAAGATTAATGCTCTTTTAGAAGTTTCTAGGACTACTCACTAAGCCTTGCTTTAAAAGTGCAGAAAAAGGTGTTTTCTCCTTAAGTGAAACATACAAGGAATTCTGAGGTAAACTATCATGCCAGTAAGACATTCATAAGCAGGATGGACATCTTTCTGGCAGCCTCAGGATAGTGGCAGGCTACAACATGACAGCAATAACTTTGTATTGTCTTGTTGGTAACTGGCAAATGGTTCCCAGACGTATGTGAGTCACATATGTATTCCTACTGTTAAACAGTAAAATCATTAACATGTTATGGTAACAGCCTCCATCATGGTTGCAAGCATACAGTTCTTACATTAAGGTGGCATCTCTCAAAAGTACTTCTGATCTGCTCTGATACAAGCAAAATTTCCCAGCCATACAACTCCTGTTGCTTTTAGTCAGACCTACTTACAGTTGACAGAAGAGAATTTGTGGAGTGTCTTTGAGAATATTTCAAAGTCTTGCAGAAATTTAGTAAACACTCTAACATGCTAAAATACCAAGCTTAGTTCTTATTCTCATTATTTCTAGATGGCTGAAAATCTTTCTATTGAACATTTTGTAGTGTCTAGCCTTTTCACCCTTTTCACATAGTAAAGCAAATGAATAAATTAATAAATCTATGAGTATGATATTATTGTGCTTGGTTCTGAAAATGAGGATCATGTATATTGATGAGGAAATATTATGCCACCATTACTAAGGAGAAACAAGCCTACACTTGAAGTCAAATATAAGAGGAAAACTGCGAACATGACAAAGCAAGAGAGAAAAAAATAGCAAATTAACACACCCTTTAGATGTCCTAATTGAAAATTATTACTTTGTGTCTTTAGTCAGGCTTAGGCTACTGGCCAATTCTTTGTCTGGTCAACTGTCCAGAGTTGTTCTTAATTCCAAGCTTTAGGAGTCCATAAAGGTTAGCTACCCTCAGTAGCTGGCAATTATTTGTAATTGTTATTTACCTGCCCTATTCTCTGAGTGAGGGAATGGGCCAATAAAGCTGGCTTTGGAGAAATTATAGCTTCTCTTGAGTGAATTCATAGTCTAGTGTGCTATGGTATTGACCTCTCCCACAAACTGTGTTTGCTAGAAGTAAAGACAGATTAATGTAAATTATCTTTGTTAGTCAGAAGTAGGAGTAATTAAATCTTTATTTTTATTTATTTTTTTTCATATTCATTAAAAATAAAATCTTCAACTTTGGACAAATTTATGAAGACCTTTCCAAATTTTGATCAATCCTTCTGAAAAAGTAACTGATCAAAAGTATCATTCACCAGTAATATCTAAATTCAGCTATTTCCAGCTAGGGAAGTAACTATCAATTAAGTTTCTTCTCGAAGTAAGCAATGGGTGATTTCAGAACTTTTCTTCCTGCTGCAAGAAGGTATTTGAAAATCACAAAATTTTCAGAGACTATTTGCAATTCAGGACTTATTTTATGCAGAATTTGTACTTGACTGTTCTGCATAGAAAACAGTATTTTCTTCACAGAAAATTCTGTGCAAAACCACCCCATGTGAATTTTGCACAGAGTAAGTCCTAAACTGTGAAGATTCTTATCAGTCCAGGATTCTTCTCGTAAAGTTTCTCAGCACTCAAGAAGCATGCTTTTGATTTTTTAAAAAATGTTCTTTCCATCCATACTCCCAGTATAGAGAAGACCATGTTGCATACTTTGTGCTGATCATCCTGGAACAGAGAGTCATTGGGAAAATATTTATATGTACTGCCAATCGTCTGGCAAGTACATTTATGAAACATGTTCTTAATTCTTTTAAATAAACTTTTGAATTTCAGCACTGTCAAGATTAGCGTAACTGGAGGCTTTGAGGTCTAATTAAGTAATACGAATCATAGTATTACCATTACTGTTATTTTCCTTGTTACATGAAGAACATGTATTTTCCTAGTGTGTGTTTATTCCAGATAATACTTTTGCATGGATGCCTTCCCCAAACATGGACTTATTGTAACAGTAACCTTCAGTGACAATGTTATAAAACTACTCTTGCTATGATCTATCTTGTTTAAAGTGACATTCTCATTCATTAACTTACTAGGACAGTAAATTATTGCAAAGACAGATTGCTGTTGGAAAAAAGGTCACTGGAAGTATCTAGCATGACATTTCCTTCATGGAGTCTTCATTCTGTAACCAACTCTGTTACTTGCTTTTCATGTCTAGCACGGTCCCAGATTCCTTTGACATATTTTGTGCAGTCTAAATACCCTTGACATTTGTGTTGTTGAGACAGACAGAAAGTGCTTGTTCTCTTTTTTAAAAACATGTTTAGCAGACAGACATATTGTAAAACAAAGGAAATATGTCTGTCTGTCTGTGTGTACAGGTATGCTTATCTGTCTAGTCATATTTTAAAAATATGAATAAAGTCATTTGTTTAGTGCTGCCTAGGGTACTTTTATAAGAGAAACTACAGTTAAACACCTCATGTTATTATTTATTTAATGGAAAGAGTGCCTGTTATATCTGGATTATGAGGACTTTAGTTAAGAATGTTCTTCTTGAATTAGACGTCACCTGGGATGCTACGTCCAGTTCTGGGCACTGCATTTCAAGAAGAATATTGACAAGCTAGAACATGGTCAGAGAAGGACAACTGAGATGTTCAAAGATCTCAAAACCAAGTCTTATGAAGCATGATGTAGGGAGTTGAGTGTATGTAGCCTGGAGAAATGAAAAAAAAAGAGTTGACATGATAACCATCCTTAAATATCTGAAGGGATGTGATGTGGAGATGAAATGAGCTTACTTTCTGTTGCTCCACAGAATAGAACATGAACCAACGGATTCAAAATACGAGAAAAGAGAATCCACCTAAATATTAGGAAGACCTTATTTATTGTAAGATCTGTTTGACAGTGGAATAGGCTGCATCAGAGAGTGGTAGGTTCACCTTATATGGGCATCTTTCATGAGTGCTTTACTTATATATTCCTGCATGGAAAGAGATTGGACTACCTGGTCCTTGCTGCCTCTTCCAGCCCTATGATTCCATGAGGGGGGAAAAAAAAACCCTCAAGAGACTTCTCACATCTTTGAGACCTTTTAAAAACCCAGCAAAAATTCCCCAGGTATTTTACTTAACCAAGAATCTCCAAATTTGTTTCAGATTGTTTTCTTCAGGCACTACTAAATGACAGTCTAAGGCCCTTTCCGCATGAGGCGAGTGAATCGCTCTGTGCCATTACTTACCAGCTCTTCTTGGGTCCAAAGTAACGCAGACTTTTCCTTGAGCCCTTCCGCAGGGCTCCTCCATTAGTGTAGGGCGAATCAGAGCAGTGCGAGGTCTGTAGATCCGCACTGCTCCGGCTGAAAATGGCAGCTTCCAGCTGAAAAGGGCAGCTTCCAGTGTCTTCGTGAGAGTGTACCAACTGCTGACACTGGCCACACCCACAGCCCACCCTCCGCTGATCGCAGGCTCGCGTTGGTGCAAGCCTGCGCATCTGCACAGGTAATTAGGAACGCAATGGCACGTTCCAGAAAATGTAAAGACCTGATTTTTCTGGTCTTTACTTAGCGCACTGGAGGACCACTTGGGGGCAGTTTGGATCGGACTAAGGTGCGGAACTAAGTTAAATAGTCTGCACCTAGTCCGATCCAAGGTGCGGACAACCTCCATGCCAGGACGCCTTGGCCCATTTTAACTGCCTCATGCGGAAAGGGCCTAAGTATACACTGAGAACACCTTCCTCGAATAGTTGCTGGTCTTATCACAACTCTTTTAATTTCCTTCAAATTTCAACATTGTGTCCAAGGATGTGGAGACCTCCAATTGTACTCCAAATCTAACTGAGAGTAATATCTAATGGCAACTCTGAGTGCCATCAAGAAGATGTCCTTCTTCTGACAAAAGGTAACTGTCAGTGAAGGAAGTGAGGACATCTTAGTCACTCTCTTACTCTTCTTGCCATTATTTCAATACAGTCAGGATCTTAGGAGAAGGGCTACAAGGATAAAGGAGTTTGCTTCCTTTTTCATACTCATGGAAGGGTTAGTTGAATGACCAATGGAATTCTCCCCTCTGGTTTTTACATCTGTGACTATGTGATTAGTTTGCATTTCTAAATCTCCATAACCTCCTAGCAATCTCTTTGATGTGCAGGAATGGAACTTATTCAGAAGGCATGTGATGCTGTTACAGAGACAAATAGGTAAATGATCCATAATATTTCATTATTACATTTAAAGAGCTCAAAATAAACAAACAATCAAAAAAGGATACCTAGCATGTCATGAAATCCCATTTGGAAGCATCTCTTTCAGATATGCAGTTCTTGTATAGAAATTGCTTTTCATATCACAACTGGTGCAAAAGGTTTTATTAGGCTATGTGAAACCCTTTTTTAAAAAATGTTTCCAATCTCAACAGAGGCTCTGATTCAGCTGCCTTTATGAAAGATCAATGTCCTAGGCAATTTATTCAGTTCAAAGTACTCTCAGCTGTATATTGTTGCCAGCATAGACTGTCAAATATTCCTAAGAAAAAGAGAGAGCCAGGAGATTTAATGCTAAGGACTTCTGCTCAGCATACTGCCAAATCAATTTCTTTTGAAACATCCAGCATTGGCTGATATCAGGAAGAGGATACAAGCAATATAGACAACTGACTTGATGCTGGCATGACAGTAGTTTTAAGCATGCCTTCGGTTTCATGAGTTTAGGGAAAGGTAAATGTAAGGGAAAGAGTCATGATTAGGCTTGCATTATTAACAATGGCAAATTGCCTATCTGAAATCCACCTTTTAATTGAAATGAAATAGTACTGTATATTTTTGTAGTAGTATTGAAGTATGACCTGCTGCACCTTGCAACGTCTAATGTAGCTGTGAAATTTCAGAAATTATATTACAAGTCCAAAATGTGAAGGTGTGTCATTCTAGTGTGCAGCACTATATATTTGCAGGCACTATTATCCTGACATCATATTGTCTGTATGCTACTGATCAGAGAGTAAGCTGCACTATAGCATGAAGGAGGCTGCAAGAGAATGCAATTGATTCTTGTTACTTGCTTTGGAAGATACAATCCTCTGCACTTGTCTGAAATTTATAAGAATTTGAGTTGAAATTTCATGGTCCAGCTTGAGTTAAAATTTCATTATTAAGCAGCTTAAAAATAGAAGTAAGCAAGTACACTTAGATTAATTTTTCCAGGGGTTGAGCATAAGCTTTCTTTAAATGCATCATCAGATGTGATGGCAACTGGGTGAGCATGGCTCACAATGAGAAGTTTGTTTTGTATGCATATTTTCATTAGTCTCTATGACATTAATAAGCAGCACCTAAGAACAGTGGGTCTTTGAGCCGTTTGTTGTTATGTGGCAGCACAAATATGAATTTCATTTGGTTGTTCATGAGTGCCCAGTCGTAAAGCTGTTCTACTGGGGGTAGAGGAGGAGGCTGCAGAATTCAGTGCAACTGGAAATTCAATAAGGAAGATAGGTGTTTATATTAAAGATTGGAGCAAAGTGCAATGGAGAAGAGCTACAAGCCAACATTGTAGATGGACCTGAAATCCAATGTACCTTTCCTTAGCACAGTCCTGTTCTTTTGGGACTTCTGCAAATTGAACACTCACAACGCAAAATCAAGGTTAAATAGAGGGCTTCATGTTATTTGTCTGTAAAGAATTTCAAAAGGGTCTCAAGTTTAGCCATTCTTCAAGGTGAAACAACATAAAGGTTTGGAAATTGCCTTTCAGCAACCAAATTGAAAACGGCCTTGCTCCATCATTTCTCTAACTTCCTGCCAGCTTGCATCATCTTCCCAGGGCAAGAAATACTGCCTTAGGCTCAAAGAACAGTCATGGGTAGAGAATGAAGGAGAAACCATCTGCCTGAGAAGGAAGGAAGGAAGGAAGGAAGGAAGGAAGGAAGGAAGGAAGGAAGGAAGGAAGGAAGGAATTCCATGTATATTTCGCTCCTTCCCTATTTTAATTCCCAGAAGGGCTCAGGACCTACAAAACACTTTTGAGCAGCTTGTTGCCAGGTTGCATCAACTTCCTTAGAAGGGGTAGAAATCGAACTTGCCCTGAACAATGTCTTTGGCATCAAATGGATGACAGCAGACAAAAGGCCATTTCCCCCCCTACACTGTTATAGTGCTATTGTTTTACTTTCAACATCCTGTGGAGTTCTGGGGTTTGTAGTTTATTGAGGCCAAAGAACTCTCTGGCTGAGAATTCTAAATTCCCCTCCCTAAACTGCAAATCCCAGGATTCTATAGGACATTGAAAGTGAAATAATAGCACAATAACAGTGTAGTGTGGAAATGGTCTTCGTGTTCAAAGGTGCACACAAAAGATGTGACAAAATGCATGCAAATACACATATGTATCCATAGGCAACACATATGTTTATATATACATAATGCATGTTGTGCATTAATGCCCTCTTCTCTCTGACAAGGAACATCCACATTAAGCACAAGCAGAGTTTGAGATGTGGTATAATTGATGGACACTTTCCATTTATGCACAATGTGCATCCGTGTGCAATGCTACCACATGTGAAACTCTGCTTGTGCTCAGTGTGGATGCTCCTTATTGGACAAAATTACACAACCACTTCTGAAAGCGCAAACAGGATTTGGACTGAGGACCAACAAGTTAGACTGAATTCTTTACTGATTTCATTTTCAAAGGAAGCAAAAGGTAATTTTAGTGATTTTCTTCCCTCTGTAAGAATGTCTTTGAAAATGACTTATTGAGTGCAAAATTCACACCTTTTATGCATAAAACATTATGTTATAAGCAGGAAATAGCACTGATATAGAAAATTCTGCTTTTTACACAGAAAATGTTGCTTCTTGCACAAAAATGTGCCATTTGGGAAGATCTGAGGCATTCAACAATTATGTTACATAGATTTTTTAAAAAAAGAAACTGCAGAGGAGAAATAGTTCATTTGAGCGTTCATTTAAGGATCAGCCCATATATAACCTTCAGAATGTATAACCAGAATGTATAACCAGAATGTATAACCATGTATAACCTTCAGAATGAGACCAATTTTTTAAAAAGAAGTATTTTAATTCATGGAAAGGTATTTTTGTAAGCCATTATTTTTTATAAATGAAACATTTAGCAAATTACCATGTAAATGGGGAAAAAATTCTACCCAACTCCCTGCACAATGTCATGCTTACTTGAGATCACATCCTCAAACTACAGGAGACTCAAGAGAGGTGTTGGTACTCAGAAGCAGAGGAGGCATGCATGAGCTGTCCACAGTTCACTCCACCTACTTTTGATGTTGCCACAACTCATGCCCACTTGTACAGAAGTGTTGGTTGGGCAAAGCCATCTCTAATCCCAATCTGAGGGATGTGACTTTACACTTCAATCACATAAGGATTGTACTGCAAAATTTTAACACAGAGTGACATAAGACCACTGTATTCAGCGTGGATCACCATCATTACAACCTTATAGCTGTCCTAACAAGTCATCAGTGTAATAGGCACAATGAGGAAGGGGTGCCTACAGCACTTTACTTTATGATCAGACAACTTTCAACTGTGATTTGGAGTCATGATGAACATTTCCCTGTGCAACTGTGGATAACCTGTTAGGATGGTTCACACGCGAGGCCAATTGATTCTGATATATTCCAGAGTGTCTTGCTGAATTTTCCATCTGATAATGATTGATGTGGTCGTCAAAGCCCATCTGGATCTATGGGATGCAGAGATGACGCTAGTGGTTGACATTTTTATTGCTGAATTATTTTTCTTGTTGAACAGACAGCAGAAACTCCCCTGTCATATTCTTAGTTGATAGCAACAAATAAATGGCCATACAGAATGCACCAAGAAAAAGATATTTGAAGAATCAAATTGATAACTGGTATAGTCCTATAGTGTGACCTACTCTTGAGATAGTGGTGACTATGATGGAATCAGTCTCTGCTATGCAAAGTCCAATTATTTTATTTTTATTTTTATTTTTATTACATTATGATATCTCTAAGCCAGGAAGTGTCCAATTAACTATAGTTTCCTGTTTTGGATAAACTAGGAAATGAAATTCCTTAGCTTAATAAATTGAGATATGGTCAACCAAATGCAGCCAATTTATCATAAAGCCCATGCTTGTGCAAAATAATTTGATTTCCAACATCAGCCTACAACAGTTGTGGCTTTATACCCTCCATAGTTTAATCTCTATGGAATAAGAAACTATTTTTCTTGTGTTGGCTGGCAGTCTTGTTTGACTGTCATTTCTGAACGTGTATCTAGAGATGAGTACCTCTGTGCCATAAGCAGAAAGGTAAACAATTGAGAGGTGGTTAATTTTGGTAGGAAATTACTTCCTTGAAATAGACTGTAAGTCTTGGTCTCGTTAAGCCTCTCTAATATGTGAAAGTAGGTCTCATTGATTTCCATGAAGCTTAATTCCCCAGTAAATGTGTAACAAGAAAAGGAGCAAAAAAGGAATTGTATCAAGGTTATCACAGAAGGTCAAAATGCATAACCCAGGGAAAAGTAATTTGTTTCTGAAGATAGAAGGGGAAACTAAACGGACCCACTCAACCCCATAAATCTCAAAGACCTAATATCAGTGGTCCATATTGGGATGAAACTTTATTAGACCAATCAAAAGGCACGAAATACTTTATGTGAACTGTCACAGATCACAGGATTCTTCATCAAGTGAAGAGGGTAAAAAAGCATCCAGGGAAGAAAAGTGACAATACTAGAGACACAGAATCCACCCCCCCCCACACACACACACACTCCCTTTTTGGTTTTAAGGTGTTGTGAAGAAAGTCTCTGTATAGATTGGAGAAGTCATGTTCCCTGTGCCCATGAGCTAACTGGAAACAAAAGTAGTAAAAGAAAGACAATGAAGTTTTCCTTCTCCATTTGGAGTTACAAATCATCAAACTATGAGAACTATATTTGCCTTTATATTGGTGGAACCACTTCAGTCTAGAAAAAATGATGAGGGGCAAAATTTTCTTCTCAATTTCTCTGTAATATCCCATCCAGTCCCCTGACAAATGGATAGCCAGTCTTCCATTACAGTTGAAGGATTCTTCCGCCATGTTTCTAGCAAGCACTAGAAGGAGGAACTCATGCATAATGGAGAAGGGCAGATGTTTCAATCATATCCCAACTTTTGAAAGACATATCCAGACCCTTATGAGTGGCTGAGGATTACACTTTTTCAGCAGTAGACCTGTAGGAGTAGATGGAAATATCATTTGAGTAAATTTATACTTTCATATAGTGCTGCTGAAACTGGTGCTTCCATGTGCATTCAAGACTACTAAAACTGTTTAAATAGTGGTTACTTGAACATTTCATAGACATTTCCATGACCCTTTAGAAATGCAAGCTGTATGGAGATGTTCTTGTGAATATAGCCAGACAGGGTCTTCCACCCTCTCCATTGTTTCACATATTCTCTAGAAAACCGCAAAAAGGATGCCAGAAATGTGGATGAGAAAGATTGTAGTAACAGACTGCAACACACACACACACACACACACACAATAGTCTTCCTCTATGTATTGCCTAACCTTTAAAAGCTGTACAGATATAAATGTCAGAAATTAGGCAAATGTGTTTTCAAAGATATTGTTGGCACCATAGTCTTTAAAACCGAAACTGTTCAGAGTACTCACCCAAAAATGTGTTTCAAATTAGCATGTAACCAGGTGCAATTTGAATCAATTTAATCAATCTCTCATGATAACAATTCAACTTGAAATATAAGTTTCATCTGCTAAGGTCATTAATGAGGTGAGCTTCATCACTGTTCATTAGAATGTGCCCCCCTTCTGCGACTGTATTCTGAAAGACCTCTTTAACATGAAATGGACGATTAGACTTCAGTGGAAGATATTACCTGGCAAAGAGTCATTATGATTCATTTCCCTTCCCATCTCATCATTATGCCTTCTGTCCACTAATATCTGAGAGGTTACTTTTCTGATTAATTTTCTTCCCATTGTAAAGAGTCTGCAGAATATTAAGGGCATGAACACTTGTTGAAGGCTGAAAAAAAGATAATAAAAGCCATCTCCCCCTCACCATTATCTGAGGAAGAAAGCCATTGTCCACATATTGCAAAACCAATCACACAGTTAATATTAATGAAGGCACTTAAGGTTAACAGTCGATCACATCCATGTGGTATTGTAGAACAGATTTCTCAGGCAAAATGGGACTTTATTCCTCCCCCTCAGCTATTTTTCTGATGGCACTGCTTGATCAAGGCCCCATGCCAATCCCACTATAAGGTCCTCAAGGAATAATGTAATCATTCAGACTCATGACTACCTCTGTATCACTGAACTTCATGATAGAAAGAAATGCAGACTTAGAATTTTAAATAGTCCCTTACACTTCTGCTGACTTGCCTCTGCCAAGCAAGATTCACTTAGCTGTCTTTGCTGATATTCAAGTTCAGACAGTCTCTCTATATGCTGCTCTGGTATAAATTTAAAGGTAACTAAAGACTGGGGGAAAAAGTTTACCTGAAGCTGAAATATGTAACAACGGCTATTTCTGCACTACACTGTTATAGTGATATTATTCCATTTTTAACATCCTATGAAATCCTGGGCTTTCCAGTTTAGGGAGGGGCATTTAGAGCTCTTTGGCCTTAGTAAACTACAAACCCCAGAATTCCACAGGATGTTGCAAGTGGAATAATACAGAATATAGTGTGACACAGTAACGCAACATCAATTTGCTGTTAACATAACATCATGATTCATTACACATATCAAAAGTTTAAGCTGAAGATGAGACAATCCAAGAGGTGATTAAGAATACCCAGTCCCAATAGTATCAACATTAGTAGTAGCATCATTAAACAAGTTACTAAACAGTCCAAAGTAACATACTTAATCCATTAATCTGATTAGCTTTGTTTAACTTTGCATGACAGTCTGTAGGTTCCTTCAGATAAAATTCTTGTAGTAGAGGACACATATTTAAAATGATTTCTCTCCCTCATTCTCTCTCTCTCTCTTCTCTTTCTTTTTGTCTTTCTCGTTCTTTTTGGAGTGGGACTTGTGAAGCCTGCCAGGTGTTGTTAGACTGCAGCTCCCAGTAGTCCTACTCAGCTAAAAAATGGTGAGGAAGGTTGGACCTGCTACCCAATAATATCTAGAAGGCCACATGATTCCCACCCATAATGGGATAATGGGATTCAACAATGTTTTAGACTTACACCCTTCCTAAACAGCACAGGACCAACTAATATTATAAATAGATTCCTCTATTGAGAATCTTTTAGCTACAAATTAATAGGGATTCAATGTGCAAAATAGGCAGTGAGTGGGCTGACAAATTCCATGCAAGGGGTCCAATCTACTTACACTCTCTCTCTCTTTTCTTTCTTTCTTTCTTTCTTTCTTTCTTTCTTTCTTTCTTTCTTTCTTTCTTTGTCTGTGTTTCTGTGTTACAGCTTCAGGGACATTAACCATTTTTTTTGTCAGAAATATCAGAATGCAGTATTATTCTCAGGGCCTTGTATTGGGAGAACACTCACTAGTGCAGGAGAATCTCACCAGGGATCCTCTTCTGCTTGACAATTATCCCCCAGCAAATGCCTACTTCCTTGGCACAAACCTCACCAAATGTGTCTATAGGAACATATATTTGCTGAAATAAAATGTAGCTCCAGTATAGGCATTTACAGTTAACCATAGGCAAATGTCCTCATTCCCTGGCTCAGTTCATAAATTACCTCAGCAAGCCATGATTGCCAGGGGCAGGGGGGAGGGAGGAAACAGAAAATGAATTTCGTTATTCAGAACCAATTAAAAATCAGAATCAGGCTCTGTTGCCCTTCCAATTTCATTGATTAACGGATACCTTCTTCCTCCCATCACATTCTTTTCAATATCAGTAAGGAGGAGAACCCTGCTCTGGACCTGAAGTGCTGCCCTAAAGCTTCAAGCAACTGTCTTTATTAATTTATTTTTGTATTTATTGCAGCTTCTAACCCCACCCACAAGACTGCCCTTTTTTAGGAAAAAGAAAAAAAAGTGAAAAACCTCTCTTGGAAATCTCCATGAGTGGTGGTCCGACTTTTAAATAGTTCACGGTGTCTAATCCCCATTTAACTCTGTAAAAAGAAAAGTATTTTTCAAAGCCAGATGTGGACTTCCAGGCACTGCTGTCATTGCTGTCACTGTCATCATTTATTGATAGCAGCCTGGTGATCTCAGAAGCAAAGATTTTGTCCCCAGATCTACCATGGTGCCTATTTCTGCTCTATAGATGGTTTTACGAGGACCAAAAGCAGAACTAAAAATAATAATAATAAAAATCTCTAATTACTTCATTAACTTAACTTACCTTAGGTTCAAGTCTTTCATTAACTAGTGAAGCTGACGGTTCTACAGTTCTTACAATTTTAGTGTGACTGTACACTGCATCTTGCTGAAAAGTGCATTCCATCTTAAGGTCTCCATAGACAACTGAATCTCTGAATTGTTGGGATGTACTTGCTGACAGGTTCGTGGGAAAGTAGTTCTGTGAGTATTGGAAACATGTTGTAACTGCAGAAGATGAGATGAACTGCTTCAGGCATCTGTCACTATTGTCAGCATCAACATGCTACTGTACCCACTACAAGAATGGTGCCACATACACACCTCCAGAAAACAATGGAATCAAAAAAATAAAAGATTTTTTTTTAATGAAAAGGAATTGGCTGAAAAAGCTAGCTTGCCAATATATCCTCAAGTACAGATTAAATATATTTGAATATGTGCTCTTCCTTTACTTTTCAGAGCCTCAACAAACCATCAGGCTCTACTACTATTATACTGTCTCCATTTCATTTGGAACAACCAACAAAATTGTTTGCTATCCTTCAACCACATGGAACAGCTTCATATGCACAGTAACACTGAGACTCAGTCCATAGAGGTACGTATGTGAATACTGGAACTACAGATGGCTGCATATTTTTACACATCCAAGATATAAGGGTGCTGCTGATTGAGTTTGCTTTGTTCCTGTGCTCATATTGTTTGCATTTTTTCCATTCACATGTCCCCTAGATTCAAATGGAAATCTGGAATCTGAATCCTGCCTACTGGTTTTAAATATAAATTTAAATATAAAGAAGGTCATACATTTCTCATTAGAAGAACTTTCTCCTGGGTAGGTATGGACAAAATAGGGACGCAAATCTTATTTCATTCCTGTATGCAATTTTTCTCTATCCTTGAGAATGAATTTTTTTTACACCATATTTGCACTTCAGGTCTTTGGGGGGGGGATATACTGGACTAGAAAATGTGTGTGAGAGAGAGAGAGAGAGAGAGAGAGAGAGAGAGAGAGAGAGGATTCCTGCATAAAAATATTGGGGTTTTACACTGAAAATACATGCAGGAATATAATATATGAGTTCCTCCTCTCTTTTTTTTTTCTGTGCAGGAATATGTGTGTTTATGCAAGTTGTGCATCTTTTACACACACTGCCTAAAGGTAATCCACTTTGCATAAGCAGATTCTTGTGCAGAAAAATGTAGTTTTTATGCAGTATTTTATGTGTAAAAACATATATTTGTGAAGGAAATTGTATGTTTTGTGTATAATCTACATTTCTGCCCCAAAACATGCTTTCTTCACAGAAATGCTACATGTATTTTTTATGCAGACAATATTTCCTCACTGAAATCATGAAATGGAAGCTACGCTGCTGTTGGTTGTCCCATACCCAAAGGGAGCAAATACAAATAGAGACAGCAGTAACAAATGATTTAAGCCAGTCCAGTCATCATCCAGTCAAGCACGGGAAATGGAGGGAGTTCCCTGAGGATAAAGGAAGCTGGTTCATACACAGTTAATTAATGAGATCCCTAAGGATGAAGGCCTCAGCCATTGCAGAATTCATCAC
Source organism: Cyclura pinguis (assembly GCA_030412105.1). Lineage (NCBI taxonomy): Eukaryota > Metazoa > Chordata > Lepidosauria > Squamata > Iguanidae > Cyclura > Cyclura pinguis. Next base: position 164,072,995 of record CM059602.1, read on the forward strand.
AAGAAACTGGGCATCGTGATAAACAAAACCAAAAGAGAAAGACGTAGAATTTAGGCCAGTGCAAAGGTTAGAGATCAAAATAAATCTATGAGGATGAAGAGCACTGAAAGCCATGTAATACAGTACTGTTGTGAACAAAAAGAACTCCCAAATCTCCCAGCTGAGTGGTTTATAATTGCCTGACCATGAGACACCATGCATGGTTAATTGTCCCTTATTACTCATTTCAGCTTCTGTGAGAAGTGTTGACTCCTTTGCTGCCTTTTCCATTGATACACTGCAAATGATGGGGGTCTCTCCTCAACAGTCCTCAAGTCTGACTGAAGTGGGAGCCTATTTTTCTGAAGATCATCATCACTTGTGTCTGCCATTAAATGCTCAGATTGAGAGAAGTGTCAGAGATCTTTCTAGATCTGTCTTGTTTGTATAGGATTTTTTGGAGTCTACAGAATAAATTATGGGGAAACAAACAAACACCTTTTCCTTGCCAGAGAATCTTGGGTGTCAGGATACCTCCCTTTCCCTTCAATCAAGGATGCAAATAGTAATGAGTATTCTTCATCTCTCTAATCCACTGCCTAACTAGATGACCCATATTAAATATCTCTGGGCCCCATTTTTTGGCTTTCCTTAAGATGTAGAACATTCTGGTTACCCAGACAAAAGACCCTGTGGTTACAAGTCTCCATATCTCTTTCTGTTCAGTTGCTATATTAATTACTTTATATCATTTTAAAAATGTGATTTGTTCATTTCGCCCCACTTTTACATTTCTCTCAACCAGACATTTACTGCAATGGTCATTTTATTAGTAAATTCTTATTGCTGTGGGTGCATTTGCAGAAGGGGAAAAAACCCTTGTGTTTGAAACAGTTGTAATCAGATTCCTTTTACTGGGACTCTCTTTTACTTTTCTTTTGTAATCCTATTGTATGCTAACAGCCAGGTGTTCTCTTTGACCCTACTTTGTTAACCTACTCCTTACTTTATATGTTTTGTCTCAGTGGAAATCCTCTTTAATTTGTTGGTCTTACTTGGTCTTACCTGCCACTATTCATCAATGACTTGACACATAGTAACTGTGGAACTGCAGGTGCATGTTTCTTAGAAAGTTTTGGGAGCTATATGGTCCATTTCACAGAGATCTCTATGGAAACAGTATTGTCAGATAAATGGGACTACTTGGACAGGCCTTTACTCCCTGTTGTATTAATTAAATAAGCATTTAGTTATATCAACTTTTATTTGAAGCAGCTAAAAAGACAATGTGTGAGAGAGATAATGACAGAGAGAGAGGGTTTCTTAACTGGAAAAATTCTGTGATTCTGGACTAATTATGAGCACACTGTCTCCATCATAATTTCTAATTTGCTTTGCAGTCACAAATAGAATGCTAGACACACAGAAAAAAGTTCTCTGTTGTTCTTGGGAGATTCCAAAATATCTTGCAATGTTTGCATACATGCATCCTCAAAGTGCCTTTGGGGAATGAGACTAGGACCATTTTCACACTAGACTGTTATAGTGCTTTTTATTATTCCGCTTTCAACATCCTACGGAATCCTGGGGTTTGCAGTTCAGGGAGGGGCCTTTAGAATTCTCAGCCAGAGACCTCTTTGGCCTTTGTAAACTACAAACCCAAGAATTCCACAGGATGTTGAAAGTGGAATAATAGCACTACAACAGTCTAGTGTGGAAATGGCCTAGGACAATGACATGGAGCCACAAGCAGCAGTTACAAAAGCAGACGAAGCTGAAGCAGGAACATGATGACATTAGTGTGGTTCATTGAAATCATTCCATCAATGTGGTTTCAGATCAAAAGATTTTAAGTATTGGTTCCATACTTGGTTCCATAAATGTTCAAAATATAGTAATGTCATGCATGTGGATTTTCTTCAAAAATAAAATGGTTATAACAACATACACAGAAATGACAGACCTTGGCTATTTCATTATGCAAACTACGCAAATCCAGAAAAGTTAACTCATCATCAGTTATATCATCCTAATTCACAAATTAGGAATCTACTAGATTCAATTTAAGAAGCAACTAAGTCTGAGTTTCAGTAGTATCACAATGTGATAATATACTTTTTAAATAACAGAAATATTTGGAGGAGGAGAAGGTGGGAGAAGATGATGGTGATGATGATGATGACGATGACGTTGATGATGACAATGACTAGTATACTAGAAAAGGTTTAGTCATGTTGCCATGACTGGAGGGCAGCTGGAAGATTTAGCGGAAATCTTTTAAAAAAAATACTCAAATAGGGCTTCAAACCATGTGTGGGATACTGTCAGATAGTATTCATTTTTAAAGGACTAAATTGTTTTGCAGCATATTGGAATATTTATATATTCATTTTTAAATTTCTAAGAGTTTTTAAAGAGTTGTGTATGTAAAGTTTTGAAATCAATACAGTTTTAAAACAACAAAATACATTAAACAGCAACACAATAAAACTGAGATGAATAAAATGGTTTTAAAATGGTTTCAGTTGTAGATGTGATGGAAAGTGAAATAATTTTTAAAAGTCTGAGCAAATAAAAATGAATGTAGTATCAGTGTCTCCGGAGATATGTCACCTAAGCCATTCTCTCACCACAGAGAATGACTTTACTTTGGTACATACAGAACATACTTCTTTCATGGATAAAATCTGGAGAAGAGGACTATAACAATTTCTGGAATGTGTTGCATGATCTATAAGGAATAAGAAGGATCTTACCCAAGGGACATGAATAAATCTCATCTACACATTTGAGAATTGACCTCACCCAACTATGTCTTTGTACATAAAATGTAGTATACATAAAATACTGGATAACACTTCATGCATCAGATGAAGTAGATTATATTCTATTTGATTTGGTGCTTAGTCTGAGCTCTCCTATGCAGAAGTGATATAATTATAAACTCTTCAGTTGCAGCAGAAACTCTAAGGAGTGAATGATCCTCTTCACTATAATAAGCTAAACTAAACTAACAGTCTCTACATTAAAAAAATGTGGAGGAGAGTCTAAAATACTTCCCTCTCTCATGGATAAGTGTCTAGGGGGCATTTTTCAATCATCAAAGGTCCACCTGAAATTTCAAATGGTACAATCCATACTAGTTTATCCTCTCTTTAGTGCTACAGAAAAACAATTCATGTGTATTAAAAAATGGCCCTAAAGAATTCAATGAAATAGTTTTCAAGTTTTCCACAGATATAGAGAGATATAGATATATAGATAGATATTCAGCCCCAGACCCACACAGCAGAAGGCACTGCAGGGAAGGGATCATCTTTGATGGCCTTTGTGGAGGAGGGGCAACTAACAATGATGTCAGTTGCAAGGCACCATGATGTGGTAGAGTGGCAAAGCCAGAGGGTATTTGTGCCTTGATTACCCCACTTGGCTTTCCCTGTTCAATCTAGAGACTGAAGTGGGATGGTATGGATGATGGAACAAAACTCAACCTCTATATCTCTTGTTGGATGGGGAATGGGCAAGAGGGTGTTTGGCAGAACAAATTGTAGTGCATTGAGGGAAGGGTTTAGAGGGGTATTCTAGAGTCCATTTCAGGGAATCCAGGCTCCATTTTTACACTAAGAAACTGTATTCAATTGTTACCCTGATTTCTGGGGTCCCTTGGGGGACACCTCAATGTGCTCCACGTGATGAGGAATGGAAACTAGCCAGAGCACAAGCAATAGCAATGCAAGAGGCAGGGTAACCTAGTGGGGTCTTTTTACCCAGTTTTTACAGGGTCAGGCCAAGCCAAAAACCAAACAAAATGTCCAATAAATGATTTTATTGAAGGAAAGTGTCAAGGTCAGAGACCTGGGCAGCGAACCAGCCCAGAGAAGGGAGTGTGAGAGCCAACAAAGTCCAGCCGGGAGGAGACAAGCAAGCACTTTACAAGAGGGAGTTCATTTACCAGAACGTCAAGCAAAAGCCGTAGTCAGAGTTCAAAAAGCCAAGGGTCAAGAGTCCAGAGATCAATTCAAGGCAGCAGGAACAAGGTGCTGGGAGCAAGGAACAGGCAAGAGGAGGGCTTGAAAGAAGTTTGCCACAAGCAAAGGAAAGCTTCCAGGCAGGCAGTTATATAGCCAAAAACACAGGTGTGGCTAGTCACTGCTTCTTGAACTTAATCAAGGAAGCCTCCCTTTGCTCAGCTCTCTTGAGTCTCCACCTTGTTTGTGGGCTGATTGGCACAGGCTCCAAAGCATCTTCAGAATCGGATCCCTGTTGCCCTAAAGGAGCAGGCAGAGCAACGTCCAAGCCTGCTTGGTCCATGGCAGCAGGGGGAGCTCTTGAGCTGCAGGACTCATCTCCAGCCAGAGCCACAGGGACCAACAGCTGCTGCTTGTCATCAGCAGCTCTGACAGGGGCTTCAGTTATCACAGAAAGTCTCACGCAGCAACGCAATCACTCACACACTCACTCAAGACCTATTAAGAAGCAAAAGAGAGGAAACTGCTTAGGGGAATATTGGAGAGATGTAGCTAGGGTGATACTACAACTTTGTCCTGAAGTCCTTAGTCCAGGAAAAACAGCAGAGAAGCAGGGCTCAGCATGGAGAGGGCTGAAGGATCACTCAACGGATGAAGCAACAGTCTGCTGGGATCACTGGGAGTGATCCAAAGAACTGCTCAAAACTGGGACTATTTGTAGGGGAAAAAGTACCTGGAGGACTAATCCTTTCCCAGGGAGAACAATGGGTGTTAGAGCGATAACGAAGCTCCACCATGGTAATTTCCTTTGTGTGATGGGATTGCAAGGTGTTGCCAAAGTCTCAGGATCTTTGGCACAACTAATTTGTGGTGTGACTTCATGTAAATGGTCCTTGCCTGATGGAATATTTGCTCAACTTGGGGCAGACATACCAATCCCTTCAAGTCGGCATCTCGGGGCTGAGGACCCTTTGTTTATTGTGGGTTTACACATCCTGAGGTCTCCTGGGGCTATGTGACGGAGGATTTTACTGGCCTGACCTGGTTTTCGGTCTTTCGACCATGCCTGCCTACATGCCCATCCGGGTGACCTCTCAGGCACATCGAATCATATTTTAATATCCAAATTGTAGACCCCGGGATAGGGTTTTTCCAGTGGAGTACCAGAATAGTTTATTCTGTTAAGAAGGAAGGAAATGGCTGGTGGGAGAGTTGGGGAATCCTTAAACAGTTTCCTCTGTACCCAACATGAGGGTGTCACCATTGCAGGTAGCCCTCAAGAAGGCACCTAGTGAATTCAGACTGGTTTGTCATTTGTGGAATCTGTTAATGATGCCATTCCAGAAGAGCTCTATACAGTGTGTTATATTTCCTTTTTCACCACAGTCAGGGAGATGCATAGGAACTGAATGGGACAGAGTTGGCAAAATGAAACAATAAGTCACAATTCTGCCTTCTGCCAGTGCATCCCAAGGATTTTGAGTTACTGGGCTTTTCATTTGAAGTCCCCCCCCCCATTGATTGTGCCTATCCTATGGGCTGTGTGGCACATGAAGAGTTCTGTTCCTTCCTAGAATGAGCCCTCAAAATGTGATTAAGTCAGGGAGGGGTCATAAATTCCCTTGATGATTTTTGTTTGTTTGTTGATCAGTCAGGAACAGGTCAATGTGTGTTTCTGATGAGGGAGTTCAATGTCTTGATGGTAGAACAAGGTGCACCCAGGTTAAGAGAAGATGGAAGTACCCAACACTTGTTTGGTATATCTGTGCATAGAAATTAACACTCTTGAACAACACTGCAGCCTTCCCCAGGAAAAGTGACTTCAAGGACAGGGTTAGAATATTGGGGCATAAGAAGGCTAAACTTAAAAAAAAATGAGGAACTCATTGAGCACTTGAATTTTGCATATAGAACTGTGATGCCTGCTAGGACCTTTTTGAGACATCTTTGTGATGCCAAAACCAGAGGATTAGAATTACACAAAGGATTAGGAAGAACTAAGGGTCTAATAGGCCTCTTTAGCAACGTTTAATGGAATCTAGTTTTGGAAAGATAAATTCACGATTCAATATGCCCTGAAGGTATGATCAGATGCAGCATGCTCCACAGGGTTTATGTTTATTTTAGGCCCTTTTCGCATGGCATTTTGCCATGTGAAAGGGCCTCCAGAGTGTCGCACGATTGCGAGGAGCATTTCAGATGACGTTCTTGCAATTGCTTGATGCTCCTGGGGCCGGCAGGTGCAGATCGCACACTATTTCATTTTCAGCTTGTAGTTGAAAATGGTGCACGATCGCACATTGCTCCAGGGCTCCACATGCACTTACCTTTCGTGCAGAGCTCCAGAGCCATGGCCTTCATGTTTCCTCCCCCAGCACAGCTTGGGAAAGTACCCAGCTGTGCTGCAGAAGGAACGGGCAGAGCCCTTATGTTGCCTGCCCACGGCAGGCAGCTACTGCAGAGCTGAAGCAGCGGGGATGTGAGAGCTTCTCACAAGAGGCTGCTCATGTGATCCCCACGCCCTGGTGCCAGACAAAGGTAAGGTGCGGAAAGGGCCTCAGAGATCATTGGTGTGCCCAAGTTTGGCTGGATGGGTGGACAGAGGCATGCCTTCCAATTTGAGTTCTTTGCAATAGTAGTAGCTGTTTGGATTTGGACTGAAGAGTTAGTGAATTCTGCAGTCTGAAGTCCACTTCTGGTACCACAACATTGCCACAGGCCACATCATTAACCCTTTGTCTTCTAGGTCAGAAAGAGTAATACAGTGGGTATTTTTTCAGCTTTTCGGCTACACTGTCTCCAGCATAATATATTATGTACAGTGCTTGACGTACCTGGGTGGACAGTGGCATAGCTGATGTTCTTTCCCAAAAAAAGATGCAGTGTTTCAGACAACTAGTTCCAGAAACAGAAGTCTATCCAGATCTGTTGTCTGCAGACCTATTGAGGCTTAGAAGGGTTAGCTTGTTAGAGCCATAGACCTCAGAAGAAGTTGTAAGAAAGCTGACAGAAAATTTAAACAATTTAGAATGGTGAAGGGACTCCAGACTATTTGGCCTACCCCTGTATCACATGCCTTGCAGTTTTGAGTTGAACTGAGGAACTGGGACATATCCTCACAGTTTATAGAGGGAAAGCCATCAGCTCTGTTAAAATACAAAAAACAAAACTCCAAAGTTAGCAAGCTAGTTGTGTTGTCCCAAGGCGATGTTTCTCGTAAAGCACTAGAATTGAAGGACTTACACTGATTGGGGCAAAAAGCTGTGTTGAAGTTCCCAGATGGATCAGAGGGGGATTGAGGTGAGGGTCAAGCTGGGGCTCGGCCAAGACACAACAGTGTGCTCCATTGGGGCATTGCAAAAGTATATTCAGGTCAGGAATCCAGGTTGGGTCCATTATTCTCTCATGCAGAATTTTCTTCCCTTACTAGATACTAGATTTGGACATTTACATCCAAGACGTTCCAAGTCTAGGTTTGCAAAAAGTTAGGTTTGGTAACCATTCATTTAGGATTGGGAGCATTTATACAGCTGTCACTATGGGTCTGGGCCCACAGTCAATCCAGCACATTGAGTGGGGTTAAGCAAGCATGTCATGATGGAGTGGCTTGGAAAAGAGGCCTCTATTGGAATAATTTGTTGCTTCTGTTGTTTGAGGAGTGCACTGGGCCTCCTCCTTATGTCTTGGTTATCCATTTGGGTGGGGATGACTTGGGTTTGTTGAAGGGCAAAACCCTCATTTTCCAGGCATTGCATGATCTTAATTTAATACAAAGTAGATGGCCTGGAATGACCCTGTTGTGCTCAGCTATCTTGCAGGTTTGGTAGGGTGAAGGAGATCCCTGGTGTATTGACCTGGCCCATAGGTGGGTGAACAGAGATATATGGAATGCATTACAGAAAGGGTTGGACCACTTTCTCCCACATCCCATTATAGTGTTTCAGCAGCCTAAGCTCTACAGAGCAAAGGGATCCACCTGCTAGAAGCAGGTAATATGTTGTTCCTGAGGGAACTGCAACTGGTGATGAGGACCTTCTTGGATGGCCTGGTGAGGGAACACTAGTCCCTTATCCTTGACAGGTATGGGGGGAGATAAAGTAGAAGCTTTGATTAACAATTTGACCCTTTTTTGGTGAATGGCAGGTCTCTGAAATGGCTTATTTAAGTCCTATGACCAGGGATGGGGTGGAGATGCAGACTACTCTTGAGCTGCAGCTGGAGGTTTGCCCTCACTTTAAGTCCTCTAACTTGTGAGGTGTCTTGGGTATGCTTCCAGTAGATTTGTGGCCAGGGAGCAACCTAGCTAACGAATTCCCCTTAAGGTTAAGGAATTTCATCCAAGGGAAGGCCGAGGAGGTAGTCAGGGATCTCAGCTGAACTCACCCTATGTTGCTTCCCCCTCTTGCTGTCTTCAGGATGAATCAGTTGAAATAGGTCATAGGTTAAATAAAGTGGTCCTTATTTATCACAATTTCTTCTTTTTGGACTTGCTGTGTCCATGGTTGGTCATCAATAGATATTTCCTCATCTAACCATTATGGAAGTCAGTGCAGTAGGATATATTTCAGAAGAGTAATAGCTTACTTACAATTGATATTTCTCAGAATACTTTTAAGCCCTCCTTCTTTAAGAACTCTGTTATGATGGCTAGCTTGACTGTACCCCCTTCCCAAGCAAAACCCCTTCCTGAAACAAAACTCTAGTATGTCAAAGAGAAGGGTTTTAGCTCTCTAATTCTAGTACAGTTGGTCATTGTATCAAGTATGTCCATCCCTTATATTTAAAGTGGTTCAGAACAGGGATGGATGAAAATTTCAGTGTTCTTTGTATTTCATAAGAATTTGACATTTTAGATTTCTTCGTTTGCAGGATGGAAAGAATCTGAGTATTTTGAATCTAAGAGAAACCAAAATTGGCAGGATTTTCCTGTTCCTAGCTGAGTCTTATGGGAGAACTTTGCCAGTCTACAGCCATGTCTTGAAGAGGTTAAGGAAGTCTGATTGCTTGGAGACTGATAGAAGTCTGGTTTTGATCAGAAAGCACAATCAATAGCAGCTGACTCATATGCAGAACCTCTTCATTGTGCTGAAACCAGGATGCCATGAAGTTAGGAGTGGTCTGTCCCCAAGAATGCAATCCCAAACCGGTTTGTACAGAAGAATTGTACCTAAAGCCTCAGTCATTTGTTCACTCATTTATCTGAGAATGAGTCCCACTGTATTCAGTGTGGCTTGTTTTCAGTAGTTTGGATTGCATGGTCAATTTGTGGAATCCATGGAATGTAATATTGTGACCAAAGAAAATATGCACGTAATGTGGCCTAACTGCTGGAAAGTCACAGTCCTTTCTCTTGCCCTGCATTTAACTTGCACATCTACCTGTACATGGAAATTGTCATATGTAGAAAATTCATGTTAAAAGTGTAAGTATCCTGTTGAGTTTAAAGGTTACTGTGATTACAAATACTGAGAAGTGAAGCCCCACCAGCACAGATATTTACTGAAGAATAGAATATGCTGCCTCATTCACACCTTATAATGCCCATGTTTTGGACACATTTCATCAGGGTTTTTTTTCCCCCTTTAATTGCTGTGTATAGAAAACTAATTTTTATTTTTTTTTCAGCTGCTAATGCTACTGTTGCTAATCCTTACAAACCTGATTCTTACTATTTTGTTTGGTAGAAAACTACTTCCCAAGTTACATATGCATGGAATTTAGAAAGCTGGAGCACCTTATCACAAACAGTTTTTTTTTCCTGCATTACCTCTTCTAGAAGATAGCAGAGAAATGTTGCCAGGTATGATATGTTATAATTGATCTGCTGATTTAAATTATAGCAGGAAAGCCCTATTTATTTATGAAAAATAGAACACGTACCTGGAGACTATCAAGATGTTCTGGCTAGGGATGTGTTTCTCACTGTGTTTCTCATTATTCCACTGACACTCTTGTTTTGTCTTGGTTCTATGCTGGTTTGCAAAACTTCCCTCTCTCCTGCCCTTGCACAGAGATTTGTGTGTATTTTTAGTACAGTTTTTTTAAAACAAAATATGCATTTTTTTCTTGCTAATATAGACATTCTATACTCATTTTTCTATGGTTTAAAACATATTTGTATGGATTATTTTGTAAAAGTACACATTTTTATTCATGCATTTTCCCCAAGATATATGCATGATTTTGTCCACATTTTTCTCTCTTAAGTGCATCACAAGCCTCACAAATGTATCATCATTATGAAATACAATTGCTCATTCCCAGAACTGTGCAACAGATATTTCCGTATGGCCCTTCATAGTCAATTAATTTCCATTACACCTCTAGTTTGGGCTCAAATTCGAGATAGGCCTGATGTCCTGAGAGTACTTGCAGAGCAGACACTTGTCTGAGAATACTTTTCAGAAGTCCCTTACCTGATGTAAAAGTGGAAACAAGGACTTATTATACACTTTAGCTACAATCCTATGCCCATTTGTTACCAAGCATTCAATTCAAAAGGAATTACTTTTTCCTAGTTTGTATAAGGCTGAATTGAAATATATTTCAAACACTTTACCCCAGCCTGAAGGTTCTTTGCATCTGTTTACATTTCTTTATATTTAGATCCTTCCTTCCTTCCTTCCTTCCTTCCTTCCTTCCTTCCTTCCTTCCTTCCTTCCTTCCTTCCTTCCTTCCTTTTTGCAAGGATGTTGAAAATTTCTAACCAGCTTCATGTTTAAGAAATAAGTCATCTTATTCTACTACTTATACTACTACTAAGTCATCTTTTACTACTACTGGAAAGAATACTTGATTTAAAAAAAATGGTCAAAAATGCATTCCTTGAGTTTCAGAGAACACCAACTAGAAGAATCCTGGACTCACAAGAATCTTTATAGTTTGGGACTTATTCTGTGCAAAATTCACAAATGGTATTTTTGCAGAGAAAACAGTATTTTCTGCAGAGGAAACAGAATTTTCTGTGATGGAAATAATATTTCTTTGTGGAAATATGATTTTATGCACAGAAAAAAGAATTCTGTGCACAGAAAATGCTATTTTCTTTGTCAAAACATTGACCCTTTTGCAACTCGCTTTTTTGCAGAGCTAGGGTGTGGAGATGGGGCGAGCAGCCTCTTACGAGAGGCTCTCACATCCCCATTGCTTCAACTCTGCACCTGCTGCGTGCTTGCGAGCAGGTAACTCGAGAGCCCCTCCTCTTCATTCCACAGTGCAGCATGGGATTTTCCCAGGCTGTGCTGGGGCAGGAAGTGCGAGCGCTGTGGCTTTGGAGCTTCGCACACACGGCAAGTGCACACGGGGCCACGGAGCGATGTGCGATCACACACCATTTTCAGCTCAAAGCCAAAAACGAGATAGTGCTCCAGGCCCTGGAGCGTCACACAATTGTGAGTGCATCGTGTGGACTGCTGCTCGCAGTCGCGTGACGTTCCAGGGGCCATTTCACATGGCAAATGCTGTGCGAAAAGGGCTGTCATGAGCCCGGCTGATCATGCTGCCAACTCAGACAGGGACTCTGAGTTAGACGGGGAACCCCAGGTGGGGGTGGATCCCTGGGAGAGAGAGGGGGCTCCTGCAGAGGCAAGGGAGGGGCCTGCCAGCGACCCCACAGAGGTCCCTGAGCCAGTACCTGCAGCAGAGGAGACCAGTGCTTCGGGCTCAACAGAAGCTGCTGTTCCTGACTCCAGCCCGGAGTTTGCTGCAGACCCTCCCCCCACGTTCCTCCAGAGGCGGCGAGAGAAGGAGGCGGTTCGCAGATCAAAACGCTTGCAAGCGAAGTGTCTGAAGTCTGAGGGCCTTCAGCTGTGAGCTGGGCCAACAGACGCTTGATCAGCCCAGCTGGGTTAAGGACTATGTATTTAAGTCAGACGCTGGGGGGAGTTGGGCATGGGGCAACAACTGTCTTCTATCCGGGGAATCTGCATCCTGTATTTTTCATTCCAGGCCAGCCCTAGCTGTTGAGTTTGCTGTCTCTTTTCATTTGGGTGATGTAACCTCTTGTTTATTTTACTACTTATTACTAAAAGCCATACACTTCGGCTCCTGCCTCTGTTTTCTGCTCAAGCCGCCACCTGACATTGACAAGGGCCATCATGTCTGAATTATACAGTGAATAAGATCTCCAAAAATACCAACTGAGATTCTGTATCATTGATGTAATGACAACAGTGGAACCCCATCATCATTTTTACATTTAATGATACCAGACATTCCCCCAGCCCCTCCCCCATTTTTGTAGCTTGGGAGTACCCTGATTGTAGTGCTTCTGTTGTGCTGGAAAAAAAGGGCTGGAAATTTATATCAGTAGCATTCTTCTGGTCATAGTGCATGTCAGGAACAGACAACTGAAGAGACTTTTCAGGGTCTGGCCACACCTACTTGTTGAAAAGCTCCCCATGACCAGACGTGTGCCACAGATAACATTTCCCAGTGCTCCAGTCTCCAGTGTCTCAGAAACACTTCATTTGGGGCACTGCCTAGGTGCAGAGGTATGTCTTTGAGGTTACATTCAATACTGTAAATGTAAAACCCTGGTAGTTCCACAATCATAAACCTACCTAACAATCTCATTACTACTGGACGGGACACCCATCACTACAAGTAAATATGCAAAATAAGTCCCACACTGTGAATAGTCTTTGAAAACTGCACAGTTTTAAAATATTTTCCCACAACAGGAGGAAAATTGGTTGAATTACTCATTGCTTCCTTCAAGCAGAAAACTAGTGAAGAACTACAACCCTATTTTATACTTTAAGGGTGGGAAAACTCTTTCTGAATAAGGAACCAATTCAATCTCAACATTCTAGGAAACCATGTTCAAGTGCTGGGCAAGCCCAGGGGAGAAAGAGCTTTTAGTGTCCAGCTCTTAATTTCCTGTAACTAAAAATTAGCAGAGACATTCTAGCCTTTTAGAATATGGGGATCTGCAAAAGTTGGGAAACCACAGTTACAAAGAAGGGTGGTCTTCCACAAAGGCCCAGGCCACTTCCACACTACACTGTTATAATGCTATTATTCCATTTTCAGCATCCTATGGAATCCTGGGCTTTTCAGTTTATGGAGGATTCCATAGGATGTTTATTGAGAAGTTGTTCACCTGTTTCAGATGATTTTATGGTGTACTTTTTGTATGAGTGGAGAAACTGAGATATTGGTGATTTAACTCCATTTTTTTAAAATACAGTAAGCACTAACTTATGGTTACATTTAAAATTTCTAATAACTTGGGCCTTTTGAACCTTTTAAGTACATGCTGAATGGGCTTTAATGGTTTCAAAATTGCAAGGCAGGATGAGCATTATAGAAAATCTGTGCTAATCTAGGATTAAAATATTTTTTACTTTTGAGATTATGTGGGAACTCTGATCTTCCTATACTGGAAATACTTCTTCCACTGGAAATATTCAAACTGTCTGTTCATTTAGCTCTGAAATTTTCAGCTATATTCTCCTGTGAGGTTCCCTGGGAGCATTTCTCAATGGGCAATAAATTTATCTAGGTATATGTGGCACTACATTCTATTGCCTTTGTTACATTGGGTTTAATGTTCAAAGGAAACAGCTTCCTTTCACTAATTGTCAGCCCACAGCACAATCCTACTGAAAAATCCTACTGAATTAGTTGGAATTACTTCCACATTAAAGGTAAATTTGTCTTAGTTGTTCCTCCTCTTCCTCCTCCTCCTCCTTTTCGTGGTACAGAAAGACAAATTCCAATAGAAAGGATAACTCCACAATTATTCCATTATTCCATCTCTGTTTTACACGGCTTTTCCCCCTAAAATTATGCATTAATAGATTCTGCAACCTGTGGAAGGAATGTTTTCTCGTGTCCTAGATAAATTTTAAAGCCAAACTTCACAGACATATTGCTATATTGATTATATGTGTAATGTAAGAACATGTATGTAGGTTGTTTGGGCTGCCTGGCTAGACAGAGCAAACAGTTTGTAGTTCAGCATTGAATATTTATACATGGTATCTCATCTTATTCTTCATCAAGGTGGACAAACTGTGGCTCCAAATCTGGATGCAATTGTCTGACTAATTTGAAAACTATCTGCAAGTGATAAGTTTAGATTTTTGGTGTAAATTATCTGTTTTTAATCCAGTAGCATGCTTTGGAAAAGAATAAGTTGGTGGGAGTAAGGAAAGGGAAATATATGTGGAATATATATTTTGCATGTGTGTGTGTGTGTGTGTGTGTGTGTGTGTGTGAAGAAGAAGAGGAAGTAGTAGTAGTAGTAGTGATACCACCCACTTTTATTTCTGTCCTAGCCACCGCTATTCCTTCCATGTAAACCCCAGTAGGCCACTCCTGACCGAATCAGACTGAGAGAGATAGACAAATGGAATTTCCTAACCTGTCGTGTTTTACTAGCTTAACCTGTGTTTAGCTGAAGTCCTAAAATCCTTCTCTCTCTCTCTGTCTGTCTCCCTTTTTTAAGTGGTTGACCCTAAGGATGCTTCCCCCCCCCCCTCCTTATCTAACATTTCTCAAATCCTGGAGTTCTGTGTTACCTTATTTTGCTTGTGTTACTGATCTGATGTTCTTTGGTTTTGATACCCAGACTTTGTTCTTTGTTCAGACTGTCAGATATGCTCATTTTGCCACAGTTTTCAGTTTTAAAATCGTGTTTTACAGATCAATAACAATGCATATACTTTAATTACAACCACATTAAAAAAATCTTCATACACTTGCAGAAACATGCGAAGATTCTTTTTTTTTTTTAATGAAGAATTTCATCAAGGTGCAGATACTCACTGGAAATCTTTGTTTTTGTATCAGGAAGAGGAAACATGAAGTAAAAATTGATGTGTTATATACCATTCCAAAACAAATTTTATAATTTCTGTAAGCTACACTAGCAAACAGCTAGAGAGGAACATCAGGCAGACAGAACTCATTGAAAAATATGAATTGGAACAGAGAATGTCCACTTATCTTTAAATGATCCTTGAGGTATGAAATCTTTTGTGTGCTCAAGAAACTCTTAAACCATGCAATGATGAGTGGGACATGTAAAAGTCCCATTGTAATATGTGCATTATTTTATAAAAAGAAAAAGTTCAAGGTCCCCTTGGCTTAGAAAACAGAGGAATTGCATGAAAAGTACAAGGCAGGAAAGAAGTACTTAAAGCTTACCTTCATCTTCAAAGAAAAAAAAATCATGGGAAAGCAAAAGAGTGGAATATAATTATTTTTAATGCATAGACTCCCAGGTTTGGGCCCCAGCATCTCCCGACCAGGTGTAGGAAGAGACCTGTTTCAAACCTTGGAGAGTCATGGCTGGTACAGACCACACAGAGTTACATGAACCAGTGCCATTGCAAGGAAAGATAATTTCTGTTTTCCTGTATATCAGGGGTGGACAAACTGTGCTTCAGGGACCTCATATGCATACCACTGTCTTTGTAGTCCCTGCTGATATTCCCCTCACAAAAAGGGGTGGGTTGTTTTCCATTTGTGAAAACTCCCAGTTTTGCATGTTTCAGAGGCTCTTTCCACATCCTACCTTTTCTTGGCGCTGGGGTGCGGTGATCACGTGAGCAGCCTTTTGTGAGAGGCTATCACTTCCCTGCTTCTTCAGCTCCACCCAAACTTCTTGCTCATGAAAGGGCCCCACCTCTTCCTTTCACAGTGCAGCCTGGGACCTTCGCAGGCTGCACTGAGACAGGAAGTGCGACTGGCCTGGCTCCCGAGGCTCCACACACCAGGTAAGTGCACACGGGGCCTGGGAGCAATGCGTGATTGCACAGCATTTTTGGCTGAAAGCTGAAAATGCAAAGGTGCGCGATCTTTGCCTGCCAGCCCCTGGAGCCTTGTGCGGTTGTGAGGGCGTCATGCAGATCTCTCCTCGCAATTGCGTGAGGCTCCAAGCCCTCTTTCGCATGGCAGATGCTGTGCAAAAAGGGCCAGAGTTAAAGGATTGTCACACCAAAAAGTGGGGGACTTTGAGGTCCTCCAGCACTGCCAGTATCTCCTTAGAAAGATGGGGAATTATAGCTCAAAGGAGGCCTGTGAGAGGGGTGCAACCATGGGAACTTTTCACCTTTGTATACCAATACTAGCTCTAGGACATCAGTTTAGAGTCAAAAGAATATCTTTATTGGGGGAAATTCACACACATACACAAGTAAACAAGCAGTCTCATGAACCATACAAGGCTACAGAAGGAAAGGAGGGAAAGGTTGGATGGTGAGGAGGTTTCGGGATGGAGACAGTGATGGTTACCATTCCTGAAACAGGAGAGGATCAAAGCAATGTGTCTCAGCACTGTGGGGTCTTGAGGGCAATACAATGAACAGGAATCTGGGGGCCCTCAGGCAGCTTAACACACTAACATGTGCCCAAAGTATTAGCAAAAAAAACCAAGGGCTGAGCCGGGGTTTAAATACCCTTTTCTGCCCTGAAGGGAACATGTTAATTGCTCTTTGACAGAGCTGACAAAAAGAGGCCTGGAAAGTTCTGCTGTCTTTAAGGTGAGTGACAAAGTATTGAAGGAAATCAAAATAGCCTCTTAATGACTGGAAAGGTGAAGGAACAAAAGGATAGTTTCCATGGGAAGAGGTAATAGGATGCTGGCCTTTTGGATGCTCCTTCTAGCAGCTTTGCTTGCTATTTTTCCCTAGGTTTTGGTACTTTAGGGGACCATGTAAAACCCATCAAATTGAGTTCCCCAACTGATCCTCCTGAACTTATGACCTGGCCATACTGAGGTCCTTTATCCTAGCTCAAAGCTTCCAGTCAGAGTCCACTTCCTTTCTATACACATTTCAGCCATAGGTATAAAATTTATATTTATTTCATGTCAATTAAACACTATTTATAGCCAATCATATTGTATCACAAATTGGGGGTGTATGGCATGGTCCCCAAATTTCCCCAGAGCTCTCAAATAAAAAGTGAAACTGGAACAAACTCGAAACCAGTTCTGTTTTAGATTTTAGCAGCGCTGGGTTATTTTAGGGGCTAGTGTGGTTGGTAGAGCCTTGGGAGTAAAAATCCATCTCTAGTCCTCCAAAATTGTCCTGTATGTATATTCGGAGTGTGGGGGGAGAAGGAGAGAAACAGAGAGAAAGAAAGAGAAAGAAAAGGTGGGGCTAGAGATGTGACTCTTAGTTCTCTTTACTCACTTTGCAACAAGAATTATTTAAGTTTCTATAGCAATCTGAACTTTTTGCTCTTTCCCAGTTCTCTTTCTTTCTTTCTTTCTTTCTTTTTTTTTTTGCAGCATTGTGTTACAAATGATATTGCCTAACATAGTGAAAGGTGTCAATCTGTGAGCAAGTTATGTATCTGCAAATAGAAAAACCTATCATCTCTTATACTCTGATTCTGAAGCATCTGCTGTACTCTGATTCTTTATTACTATTATTATTAGCTACAGCTAAAAGCAGGCTCTGTGAGAAGCATGAAAAAGGCCACTCCTCTCTCCATGCTCACCACTGAAAGACAGCAGGGGGTGAAGGTGATAGGAAGGAGTGGCAAATGATAAGTTACCACAGAAAGCATGCTTTAGAAAGTGGAACATGTTCCTTTTAATTTCATGGATATTTCTGCATGGCTTTCTGAATGCAGGCACTGCATATTTTGAGGTGCTCACCTGCTAAAGTAGATATGTATTCGAAAACACAATTAAGGCTATTGGCTAGAAGCATAGAACTGGAAGGAATTTCAAAGGTCATGGAACTGCAGGAAATCTATTACTACTGCATCCCTGTGAAGGGACCATCCAACTTCTGCTTAAAATCCTGTAAAGGAGAAGCTTACTATCTTTTAAAGTAAAGCTTGTACTGTCAAGACATTTTTTTCCTGAGGCCTAATAACGATTGTTTGTTGTTCACCATTCACAATGAGCTTTCACTGCTGAATTCCCTCAGCCATTTCCATATACTCCAAGCTGTGGCAGAAATTGGTTCAAGTGCTGACAGAGATATCCTCTTTTCTCAAAGCATGAAGTCCAGCCTAGATTTAAAAAAAAAATGTGGACAGCTGTCTAAGCAATGTGGAAGTGCGTTAAAAGCAAAGGGATGCATGAAAATAAAAAAGGTTATCATACTATTAAATTCCGGTTAGCTGCCATTTCCAGTCACTGCTACAGCTGTGACTAGTGACGTGTAGCTCTTGTTATCCAGCTGTCTAGGGGAACAGCAGCACAGCAGGAAGTGTAAAACAGCCAGTGAGGAGAGTTCCTGGCCAGTAGATCTGAAGCAAGTTGGCAGCAGAATATTGGCTGGTGGGAGTGTGGCAAATCAGAACTAGAGGGAAATGGAAGGCATGTGTGTCTGGAGAGGGAAGACAAAGTGTGTAGAAATGTTTTGAATTTCACGCAAGGACATCAGAGTGTTTTCATCTTTTTTTTTTCTTCCTTTTAATGAATGTGAATTTTAAAGTCTGCATATGTACCTTAAATGTCCAATATTGAGCAACAGAGTATAGCACAATCAATTGAAAGCCTTCCCCAAGGAAGCCCAGCTGATACCAATGCTGGCCATAGCAACACATCAAGTTAAGACTTTTTCTTTATTAAAGCCTTTGTGGGCTAATAATTCTATCCATATCTGTGTGTCTCTATAGTTTTAAACTGAGCTCATTTTTAAAACTTGAATTGTCCTGGCATGTTTAACTAATCCCTTGTTGTTTTTATTTTTTTAAATTAAACAATTTAAATTGATTTTATTTATTTGCTGCCCTAAAATCTCCTAATATAGGGTAGGATATAAATATTTCAAACAAACAAATAATGGTTTCTTCAGAGTAGGAATGAATAGAGATTGGAAGAGCTGGGTTTTCAGCTTACAGCTTCTAGATTCTGACTGCCAATATGGCCAAGAATTGGGTGTGGGGAAAAACTTGTATATTATATAGCATATAATGTAAAATGGATTGTGATTGTCCATGCTGAAAAAGAAGGAGGGAGTGTTGATGACTTTACATTGCAGTAGGTCACAGCATCCATGAAGGGCCTATCTGTAATTTGGGATTCTTTGAGGTATAGGTCTTGTCCTAACCTCTTTCTCACACTCATAGTTGTTGCCACCAATTGTTACCTCAGCAAGCCATACATATATGCCTTGCTGTCCACGAGCTTTCCTGACAAGGGAGGTTGTTCTGTCCTCTGCATGTCCAACTCACCCATGTAACTTGAGAGGAATCTGAAGATTAGGTACTTCCAGAAAGACAATCTAGTCCTCTCTTCTTTACCCTGGGACCTAGAAGATAGCTTGAATAGTGACTTAAACCAATCAGTACCCCTTGGTCCTCACCATTGTTGCTAATATCTTCTTCCTCCAACATCAACCTCCAATACAGCTTCCTCACCTAAGCCAATAATCATGTTATGGACATCCTGAATCACTGTAGTGTGGGGAAAAATGTGTTCCCCTTTTTCTAAAGCTGTGAGTCAGAGAGGAACTGGCAGAAATTCCTACTTGTTCCCAAACTAACTAGCAAAATCTATACTAACCATTCGGAAGTCTAGATCAGCACCACAAAGATCAGAAAGACCAGCACGGAGTGTGAGCTTGTTTTATTTTGGATATTCCTTGGCACTGTTAGTATCACAACACCTCTGTTGTTACAAAGCAAATCTTACCTCTTCCTACGTGGTGGACTAAATCCTCTCCAAGCTGAAAGCACAACCAGTGAGCTTTCAAAGTATTTCTCAGAATAGGGGGGAAAGAAAATAAAAGTAGCAAATGTCATTCTGTGTCAGCAATTATAATATGACTTGTGGTGTTATTGGTGAGGAAGCTTGCCATATGTGCTGATGGATCTGAGCTCGCAGGAACTGACTAGGAAAGAGATCTTGCTGATAGGATTTCCTGCCCTCCCACCTGCATGATTATGTAGTAGCTGACAACAGTAGGAGCAGATGTGTGGGGAGTAATATTACACATCATAATGTCATCATGCTCCAGGATCTCTGGATGACCCAAGGGGAGATCCTGAAGGGTGCCTGCATCCATGTAGACTGTCTGTGATGGGCAACCATCTTTGCACAATGGGCCACTGCCATTACATGTTCACTATATGGTCATTTTGGAAGAGAGGAGTGGGGGAAATTAACAGATAGGTTTACTTCTTAACAGATAGCTAGAGACAGATGCCTTTTTGCTCTGGACTACCTACCCTATCTCTCCAGTCAGACATGTGGCTGTGTGGGCAGGAGAGAGTAGCTGACTGAAGATTGTCCATCACTGGCTAGCTGGTGACAAACATACCTCCTTGCTTGGCTGCCCATTCCCTCTCTCTATCAAGCCACTTTGTCCTTTGGACAGGAGTAAGTGGGGGAGCTAAGCGAGGAGGTTCTCCCATCACTGATCATGACAGTCAGCTAAAGGTTATCTTCCTTGCTCAGTTGCTCCCTGTTCCTTCCTGCTCGTATGACCACTACATTGCCATTCAGGCAGGATGGATGAAAGGCAGCTCACTGAAGCTTGTATTGCTATTGTATTGTATTGCTGAAACTTATATTGCTATTATAATAGCTGACTGTTTAGAAGCCACTTTGCTTGGATGCCCATGTATAAGGCCATGAAGGCAAGTGTGGGAGTGTAGTTGGCAATGGGCAAATCTCCTCACTTGTCTGTTCCCTTTGACTCCTTCTGCCTTCCCCTACAACATGGGGGGATAAGAAAGAGGAGAAAAAATTATTTCCTTCAGCATAACTTTAAAGAATGCAGCTTTGGAATACTTTCATTCAGAATAGAGAAAATTGTCTAATTTCCTCACTCTCACACTCAGGGATGAGTAATTTAAATAAGCACATCCCTAGTCAATAAATAATGCTTTTATAGACTACTACAGTACGCTTACAATTGGTAAACTGTGTAGCACACATTATAGAGATGGAAAATGCATAGAAATTAGTTAAAGCAATTTCCCAATTGGAAACATTTACAATGACCCTTTCCACAGCACACTCCCATCCCACCACGGAGATGGGAGAAGGACAGGACTGTGACGATGCTTCTGCATGACGTTGTTGCAGTTCCATCGTTCTCCCATCCCCAGGTGGTACAATCTTGAGTTAAATCAGTGATGGGTTTTCCCTGTCAATGATCCATGATCATGCCACCATCCCACATTTACCTGTCTTGCTGAAGCCCCAGAAACACAATGGCTGTGCTTCCTGTCTTAGTGCAGCCTGGGAAAGTACCCGGCTGTGCTGCAGAAGGAAGTGGCATGTCCATCACACTTCCTTCAGCAGGGAGCCAGCCAGTGTGGAAGGGAGCACTCCTGTCACATTCTCCAGCAAAGCCACTGCCAGCATCCCCAACGGATGCTGCCACAAGAAGGTAAGCTGCAGAAAGGGCCAATGTTCAGGACTTTTTCATTTAGTCAAAATAGTGAAGTGAGGATGTTAATGAGTAAAGTTTTATTTTTTTATTTTATTTTTTTATTACACAAAAAGGATAAAAAAAGAATATATGTTTGTTTGTATTTTGTTTAATTCTAAATATTAAACATGGAAATATAATCTCAATCCAGTTGGTAACAATGCATTTACATTCAATTAATTAAATTAAAATATGTTTTTTAAACTGGTGTGTATTTTTACATTGTGTCTATGTTTTTAAGTGTGTTACATGTCTATTTCGCTGTATTTTAATCTCTTGTTCCCACCTCAATTCATAGGGGAGAGGCTGGTAAGTAGCAGTTGCAGTAGTAATAATATCAGCAACAAGAGCAACAAATTATGTGATGAGATACAAAAAGAGAGGTGTATATTGAGAAAGTGGATGAGAAGACAGTTTTTCCTGCTCCTTAATTAAACTGTGTAGTGAAAATTCCAGATAAATAAAAGGAAATACTTCTGCCCACAAAAGAATAAGATCATATTATTCAAGTTTAAAGTGTCTAGATACTTAATATATGTGATAATAATGTCTATATTTTTTCTGTGATAACACACAGCTAGTTCATTAAAATTTACTGAAAGAGTATCTACTTTTTACTATCATGTGGGAACTATATGAGCATTACACAATGATGACCATTTTCTTGATTGATTAATCTGTGTTCAACATCCAAGAAATATCTAAAACATTTCTTACTTTTCCACACTAAAGCAGGGAATTGGAAAGTGAGAGCCACAGGTCACATGCCGCTCCCAAGGAGGTTTTTGTAGACTCCAAGCTCACAATTTTATTTATTTATTTTCCAGGAGACAGTCCCTGAGGAACTTCTTGTTAGCTCTTTTTGGGAAAATGTCCCCTTCTGGACCTTTGAGAGCACTGTGGCATTTAGCGGGACACAAATATATGTTTTTTAAGGATGTGTAGCATGAAGTGATGTGGCCTTCTGAAGTCTCCAGGGAGTCCAACGTGCTTCTCAACCATGAACAACTGCCCACTCATGGTATGGTATGCCTTGAAATGCATCTCCTCATACATACATATTCCTCCTGCCTGTACAAATCCTTCAAGTCATTTTTCTACTGTGAATTACAAAAATATTCCCATAAACAAATTTTCCCTATACCAATAGTGTTGTTGTAACTATTTTTACAATTCCAGCGATTTATATGTTGCCATTGGAGAACTTTTGGCAGTAAAGACATGGTTAACAGATATTTAATGTTGGGCCCATAGTTCTCTTCCTCCAATAGACCGAGCTTTCTCAAATATAAGGAGCTTCATCCAGTAGATAGAGTCTTCTTCCAATGGAGTAATCCTTCCTTTGCTTCAGATCAAAAACATTGTATGTTTGAAAAGAAACACTTCAAAATGACATGGCCAATTTTCACACACTATACCATTATTTTATTTATTTATTTCAATATATAAATACTTATCTTTTCCTCATTACATGAAGTACGACTTCAACAAGAATGATCTACAATGAATGGCAATTGCAGTTCCATTAAGAAGTTCAGATGTTACACTAAATGGAGGAAATAAGGCAGATTTACATCTGCATGTCTCCTGAAGGGCAGGGTAAGATGAAAAGGAGACACAACATGACAGCTCATTTCTCTGTTTTGCTTTACATGTTCTAGTAATGCCAATATCTAGTTTCTGAAAGACCCATGTGTGTTTTTTCAGTCATAGCTTTCCTCTCATCTGAACAGAGCAGCTGCTTCCATTTCCTGTTCATCTGCTGGGACTCTTGTCATTACCACACAGGTTGTCACAAGTCATTCTTCATTCCCCCCTCCCTCTTTGCCCCTGCAACAATGGGAGTATGTAAGTTACAGTGGGGAGGGGGTTGTAATTCATTACATATTCTCTGGTACCATAATGAACAAAAGGTGGCTTGCGTCTCTTAGCTTCTCCATCACTAGGCACACTTATGTTCTCTGACAGTTACAAAGGCTTTTAATTTCTGATAGCAATTTCCATCTGTTTCATACTAATCACTAAGGCCTCTGCTTCAGTTTCAGTTTAAATAAAGGCAAAGGCATTCTTAGTTACATCTGTATAACATTCCTGTGCCTTTGTCTCATGGAAAGAAGTCGATCTCACAACGTTCAGGTCTCCAGCATGCACTCCATGGGGCTTTCATGGAACACAGAGACATTATTATCTTAACTTTTAATAGAAGCTTTTCTCACTGTAATATGGATGTCATGATGTTCTGGTAACAATGTCCTTGATCTGCTGATTGAATTAATGCTGTAATTCATTAGTACAACAGAACAAAACAGAAGATCCAGGGTTCAAGAAGAGAAAACAAAAGAGAACTCATCTTATTTTAAGCAGAGATCCATAGTGGTTAGTGATTTTCTTTTTTCACAATGCTTTTCACTCCTGAGGAAGGAGAAAAATTTGATAAAATGTGGAAGAATCAAGAGCCAGTGAGATTCTTCCAGGCTCTGGTAACAATTCTTCTACTGAAGAATCTTGAGTTCTGCTAAGTCTTTATGGACAGACATTGTTTTCCAGCTCCAATAAAATACTAAAGTACGACAGGGAAATTAATTTGGGGTTACTGATTGAATAGTGTCAGGGTTTATGGTTATGCCTCCTGTGTCAAAGTGTGGTGACATCCACTAACACAGGAATTGACAACTGGGTCAATTGGGGGTTTGGGTGTATCTTAGGGAATACAAAAACAGCCTTGGGATGCACTGTCCCCACTCTGACCTAATATCACTGAATCCTCAGCTGGAGCTCTTTGTTCAGGAAAGCAGCTTGGCTTTTCAATCACCTTTCTGGCACAAGGAAGGCAAGGTAGGAGCAGAGCTTGATGTACTCTCTCAATGCTTCAGGATCCAGTTAAAGCCCAGCCTTAATGCTCAGGTAGTGTTCAAAGTGCTGGCAATTTGTTATAGCAGTATGATGCCATTGTTACTATCATGCAATTACTGGATTTGTAGTTTGGAGAGGTATGTCCCAGAGCCATAGTCTATTTCCCTACAGCACTAGAATTCTGTAACAGAGTCAGAAAGTCCCAAATGCTTTTGTGTCAGGGAGGAACAAGGTATGATGGCTGTAACCTTTGCTGTGTCAGCTTGTTTACTCGAGGAAAGTCCTGAAACTAAGCAAGACAGTTCTAAAAGGATGCAAGTATTTTTCTTTTTTCTTTCTTTTTTATTAAGATTTACATCAATTAAAATTACAATTTCTTCCATTTTTTATATACATATTCCCATTCTTCCTTTGATCTTCCCCCCCAACATTCCATTTTAGATGTGCTTCCCCAAAGTTACACCTTAATCTTAGTATTTTCCATATCTATTTCTCAGAAATATTCTTGTCTATTCACTATACTTATTGATCATCATTACTGAAAATAGTTTTGGTTTACTATATACCATTATTTTGATTTCTTACATCATCTTTGATCTATATCATTTTTCATTTTTTTCCACTTTATCTATTTTATCTCTTTTTCTATCTTTTCTTTATCCAGTCTAATATCTGTTTCCATTCTCTTCCAGTTTGCTGAACCATCTTATCCTTTAACAAACATGCTAATTTATCTGTTTCCATCGTATCGATGATCTTCACTTTCCATTCCTTTATGGATGGAATTATTCTACCCTTCCAATGTTGTGCAGTACGCAGTCTTGCTGCCATGATCATATATAACAGGATCTTTTTGTGTTTCTTTAGTTCTTTACGATCACCAATCATATTCAGTAAATATAATTCAGGTGACATTTCTAATTTTATCTCTAATATTTCTTGGATATTATTATGTATCTTTTGCCAGAACATGTTTATTTGCTTACACGTCCACCACATGTGGTAATATGTTCCTGTTTCATTATTAGATTTCCAGCATTTTCCACTTCCCATATGCAATATCTTTTTCATTTTCAATGGTGTTATATACCATCTATAAAGCATTTTGAAATAATTTTCTCTCAGGTTCTTACTGGGAGTGAATTGTATATCTTCTTTCTATGTTTTGGTCCATTTCTTGATTTCTATCTGGTGTCCTATGTTCTGCACCCATTTTATTGTTGTCTCTTTAATTGTTTCTTGTTCTAAATCTTGTTCAAGAAGTAATTTATATATTTTAGAGATTGTTTTAGATTGGTTGTCTATTAAGATCTTATCCAGCTTGTTTTTATTGGTTTCTAAACCTAATAGATTTTTATCCATATTAAATGTTTGTCTGATTTGTCTGTATAGGAACCAGTTCATTTCATCTCCCTGTTGTTTTAATTCCTCTGCTGTATTCAGTTGAGAGGTATTTCCTTCCCATTTAATGAGTTCTGAATATTTAAGCAACTAGCCACTTTTTGTTGGGCTTATTTTGAAAGCTTCTTGAGGGGAGATCCATACTGGTAATTTCATATAAAATTTATGGTGAATTTTGTTCCATATTCTTATTAGTGGATTTTGAATACAATGATTATTGAAGTCTCTATTTATTGAAGTTTTATTGTAATTTAGATAACCATGCCAACTAACTGGTTATCAAAACCTTCCAATTGTAATACTGGTGAATCTTCAGGGGAAATTCAGTCCTTTATCCCTATCAAGCTACATGCTTGAAAATATAGTTTTAAAGAGGGCAGACCAAATCCTCCATGATCTTTGGAGTCCTGCAGTATCTTCATTTTAATCCGAGGTTTTTTCCCAGACCAAATGAATTTTGATATCTCTCTTTCCCATTGTCTGAAAGGTTTTTCATTCATGCTCACAGGGAAATTTTGGAACAAATATATCAATCTAGGTAATACAGACATTTTTATCATGTTAACTCTACCAAATAAAGATAAATTGAAATTGTTCCATCTCAAAAGGTCATTTTTTATCTAGTTCCATATCTTTTGATAATTATTGTCATATATTTCTGAGGGCTTTTTTGTGACTATAATTCCTAGATATTTTACTTTTTTTGACAATTGGAAGCCTGAGATCTCTCTCAGTGTTTCTTCTTCTTTCCTTTGCATATTTATTGTAAGCAACGTTGTTTTTTCTTTGTTTATTTTAACTCCAGCCAAGTGTCCATATTCCTGTAGAATCTCTACTGATTTTGTTAAGGAGTTTTCTGGTTCTTCCATGAATAGAACTAAGTCATCCATGAATGCCTTAAGTTTGATTTCTCCATTTTTCATTTTCATCCCAATTGGTTGTTCATTTCCTTTAATTTTCTTACATAATATTTCTAGTGTCATAATAAATAATAATGGTGAGAAAGGGCAGCCTTGTCGTACTCCTTTGGAAACATCAAATTGGTTAGTTTTTTCTCCTTTTATAATCAACCATGCTTTTTGCTCTTTATAAATTATTTCTATCCATTATTTAAAATTTCTTCCCATCTCATATTCTTCCATCACGTCTTTCATGAATTCCCAGGAAATATTATCGAACGCTTTTTCTGCATCGAGAAACACCAAGACAAATTTCTTACCGGGTTTTCTTATATAATTCTCAATACTATTCAGAAAGGTTCTCACATTATTACTTATATTTCTATCTGGGAGAAATCCAGCCTGATCCTTGTGTATGATGTCCTGGAGTATCTTCTTTAATCTTCTAGCCAATATTGAAGTGAAGATTTTATAATCGATGTTCAACAGTGATATTGGTCTGTAGTTGCATACATCTTGGGGCTCTTTCCCTTCTTTTAATATAAGAGTAATGTTGGATTCCCCGCACCTGCCAGGTCTTCCATTTTCATTTATTCCTCTAATCTTGGTATACAGTGGTTTAGTCAGCTCTTCACTAAGTTGCTTATAGTAAAAAGGCCTGAAACCATCCGGTCCTGGGGCTTTTCCTGATTTCACCTCGTTCAATGCCTCTGCAACTTCATTCAGTGTAATTGGGGCATTCAACAGATTTTGTTTCTCAGATGATATTTTAAGAATCCCCTGTTTTTCCAAAAAGTCTTTTCTTAGCTGGTGTTCTCTTTTTGAAATTTCTTTTCTCCTAAACAAATTACTATAGTATTTTTCAAAAGCTTGTTTGATTTTTTCTTGTCTTGTGAAGGTCTTTTCTCCTTGTTTTATTTCAAGTATAATGTTTCTTTCTTTTTTCTTTTTCCATTGATAGGCAAGCCATTTTCCAGCCTTATTAGCCTGATCAAAATCAAACTGTCTCAGATATTTCAACTTCCTTTCAATTTCTTCTGTTGCTAATTGTGAGATCTCCTTTTGAAGTATCTTGATTTCCAAATTAAGTCTTCTGTCATTCGGGTTTCTTTTTAATTCATCTTGTTTCTCTTTTAACTCATTGTCCAGTCTCTGCTAGGACTCTCTCTTTTTCTTGTTTTGTTGATGTTGCTGTTGAACAAAAAAAACCCTCATCACTGCTTTAGAGGTATCCCATATCGTACTCGTGTTCATCCCATTCGTCATATTTTCCTTGAAGAATAACTTTAAGGTTTCTTTGGCCTTTCTCATTATCTCTTCGTCTTTCAATAAATTATTGTTCAGGCACCAGGAATATTGTTTTCTAGGTTCTTTAAAGTCAAGTAGAACTGGATGATGATCTGATAATCTTTTAGTCAGTATTTCAGATTGTTTTTCAAAAGATGTTTTGAAATAAGTGTCAAATCAATTTTAGCCCAAGTTTGATGAGATTCAGAAAAAAAAGTGAAGTCTTGGTCCTTTAAATGATTCTGTCACCAGGCATCTATTAAAAATAACTGTTCCATTAATTCAAAAAGGTGTCAGGTAGTTTTCCTTGTGTCTTGGTCTTGGTTTTCTTTGTTGTTTTTTTATCTGTCTTTGTATCCATCACTCCATTAAAATCACCAACAAGAATCACATTTTCGTATTCAAACTTCTGTAGCTGTTCTGAGAGATTTTTTTTATAAAACTTTATTCTCATTGGGTGCATATATTCCAACTAAGAGAGTTTTCAATCCCTTGTAGTTTATTTCAATCTCTAATATTCTTCCTTCTGTGTCTTTAAAAATTTCTTTTGCAAGGATATTTCTCTGTACATATATCATGATGCCTCTTTTCTTTTTAATGAATGACAATGAAAAACATTCTCCCAGTTTTGTGTTTCTTAAGTATTTTTCCTGGTTTGATTTGATGTGGGTTTCTTGGATGCAAATAATGACTGCTTTGTATCTTTCTAATTCATGGAAAATTTGACGTCTTTTACTGTGAGAGTTTATCCCATGGACATTCCAGGAAATTATTTTCATCTTAATTGAATTCCTTCTTTTCTGTCCAACTTAATTCAATCTAAATTTACTGAGTCTGTTTCTTCTTTTTCACTAAGTTCTTCTTCTTCTTCTTCTTCTTCTTCTTCTTCTTCTTCTTCTTCTTCTTCTTCTAATTTTTCCTGTTCTGATGTATATAGCTTTCTTTCTCATGTGTCAAGCCATCTTTCTCCTTCTTTTTTGTCATCTCTCTTCGTGAACTTTTTATGCTTATCAAAGTATTTCATCTGTTTTTTCAAAAATTCTTTGGGTTCCTGAATTATTGTTATCTTATAGTATTTGTTGTTAAAATAAAAGGATAGTCCTTTGGGAAACTCCCACTTGTATCTAATATTATTTTTTTGAAGATTTCTTATTAGAAAAGTGTATTCTAGTTTTTGTCGCAAGATCTGTGGTGGTATATCTTTGAAATTTTTTATTTCCATATCATCTACTATCAGATTTTCTTTGTAGCTTTGAATCAGAATTTGGTCTTTTATCTTTTCCCTTCTAAAATAAATTACAATGTCTCTGGGTAGGCCTTTTTTCTTAGCAATAGGAGAGTTGACTCAAAATGCTTTACCAATTTCAAGTTCGAATTTCCCAACTCTTTGACCAAATAGTTCCGTTACTCTTTCGTATAAATTCTCTTCAGATTGTTCTGGTAATCCTCTTAGTTTTAAACATTTAAGTCTCTGCCTTATCTCCATCTTGAACACCATCTCTTTATCTTTCTGTTTTTCTCTCATCATACATTCCTTTTTTGTTTCCATCTGATCAGTCTTCTCTTGTATATCATCCATCCTCTTATCTAAAGATACTATGTCTTCTGAAAGTTTCTTAAAATTTGGATTTAAATTTTCTATTTTTCTTTTAGTCTTGTTTCAATTCTATACACGTAGTTTTAATTTCTGTTCTAGTTGCTTTAAGTTCTTCCTTTAAATCTTCTCTAAGTTTTTGCATTTCCTCAAACCATTTTAAATAGTCCATGGTTTTTGAGTCTAATGAAGGCCTTCTAGTTTGTGTCTGTGTTTGTAATTGTAGTTGCATTGATTTCTTCTGGCCTGATGCCATATCTTTTATAGTTTTGCAATGTATAATTTATAATGTATTTTATCCAATAACAATAAATGTCCATAAATAAGGTTATAACCATATATAAGGTATAATGTCCACTTATCTAATGTTCCTAAATGAATATACAAATTATGTCAAGGTTGTTGCCAGGCAGGCAAAGTTTTCCTATGAGTGGATGGCAGAGAGAAGAGGCAGTGTAGCCAGACAGCCAGGTGCAAGGCCAGCAGGATTGTTATGGCTATGTCTTGTGTATTAGAGAAGAACACATGCTAGAGCACTGATTGGGTCACCCCACTTGTTCCAGGGCGACAAGGTAGCATAAAAAGGCTGGTGTTTGCCTTAACCAGCTGCCAGTTAGCTGCCCTAGCTGGACCTGCCATGCCATTGGCAGTATACTGTTTGTAAGGGGAGATGCTGCCCGATTTTCCTCTGATATCTTCTGTTTTTCCTCTTTGTCTAATTGCTGGCAAGCTATCATGTTTTTGCTAAGTCTTATCTTAGAGTGCGGCAATAAATCAGTACTCTAAGCCTAACTAATGAGCCTCTGGAATTTTTTCTGCTTCACTGGGACTTTCTGCTGCGGTGAAGCCTTTCTTCACAGATAGCACTCTGCTCATGCTCAGAGGAGCCAAATCCTGCCAACCCTGACAAATTAATATTATATACCGTCTAATAATGGTCTACAAAATAATATATTCTTTTTACAATATTTGCATTCTCAATAATTTATCTGTCACCAAATAACTTATGCTTACTTGAAATTACTGTAAAGTTCTTAATTAAAACAATTATTAAATCAGTGTATACTTCAAATGTATAGAATTGATTTTATCCCACAAATAATGTAACTTATATCAGAAAAAAACTAAAGATGCAAAGAAATTAATTCTTCTACTAATGAAGATCAATTGTAACTATTTACACGTACTGTCAATCCAGTTCTTATGTTAGTTAAATATTCTAATGATAATCAATTAATTCATGCTAATATTAATATGTTAATAATATTATTGAATTTAAATTTTTGATCGAACAAATATATGTATATTAACTTATTTCATTAAAGATACCATCATTGCATATTAACCCAATATTTTCTTTGTATATCAAATACAATTTCATTTCAGCTCATCAATAGAATTCATTCAAATTAATTGTATTTTAAATAAATTCCCTTGTTTTTAACTTCTTCTCTTCAAGTCCCGTTCTGCCGGTCTGCATTCCTTTTCTCTGTCTCCACCTTCCATCTCCGTCTTTCTCGCCACTGCTGTCTTCTTCTTTCCGCTTCACCTCGTACTTCTTTTCTTTTCTCAGTCCTTTCTCCTCTCAGTCCTCACTATGCGTCTTCTACTTACTTTTCCTTCTTTGCTTTATCTTTCCCTCACCCTGAAGTTTCAGATCGCTTTTGTTTCACTGTCTTTAATAAGAGTGTAAGTTGCTACAATTTTCCACATGGTCAGTGGAATGGCGTCCGTCTCCTTCACTTTCAAATCACAGTCTAAATAAACAGTCCATTCAAACAGCCTATTTCCTTCTCTCTGAATTATTAATCCAATTAATCTTTGGTGGTTTTAATTCTCTATTTATAGCCTTTACCGTCGCTTTCTACAGTTTCTACTCTTATACAGTCCTCCTCTCGATCTCACGCTTTCCCCCTTTTTCCCCCTCTTAACTCAACTCCTGTAGATCAACATACTCGGTGCCATTATCCATTCCTTTTTCTTTACCTCCTCACAAACCTCACTATAGTCAATACATCAATTTAGTCCTCAAAATGTTTCTCCAGATCAATAAATCTAAAAAAAACAATTTTCCTGTTCCTGTCAGTTATTTCAATTATAGTCTTTGATGGTTTGTTTTATTTTTGTTTTTGTTTTTTTGTTTTGATTTTGTTCTGATCTCTTCACTTCGCCGATGCTGCCAGGAGTATAATTTCCTCCGGTGTGTCGGCACTAGATTTCTTTTTCCAATATTACTGTCCAAGACGATCTTAAAGAGACAAGGATTTTTACCATAGGCTTGGCTTTGGGTACTCATGATTCTTGTTTACAATCTTTAAAAACATTGCAGCCAGCACTTTATAGTACTAAGTCCATACTCGAACCCGATGGCGTTCACACTCCATCAGCTCGAACCCACCCACAATGTCTCCTCTCTCCTCTTCTTTGCCTTCACTGGGTTGAATGTTGACTCCGTGAACCACTCTGAGTCTCCTCTACAGCAGGGGTGAATTTCTTCTCTGAAATCATAGAGTTTCTGATGTTTTCCACTTTTCGGGTTCAGTGACAGCCTGAGACAACTTAATCAGGCTGTCGAATGCACCGACATCGCAACCGGAAGTCGCAAGTATTTTTCTAAGTCAACCAAGCAAATGCCCCTTCCACTTCACCATTCAATGACAGTGGAATCAAGCAAGAATTTTTCATTTCCCACTGAACCTCTCCATAATGCCAAAACATCCCACTTCACAAAGTTTCCAGACTTTTAAAATCAGTATTTAGGATGCACAAGGTACTTCAGGAGGAAAGGGAGATTGCTGACTCTGTTGGAATCAATGGGATCCTGTAGCATTTTGAGTCTGTTCATACCTATTTCTTCCCAGCTGATATCCTGTTTTCTCCTGTCCTTGTTACATTACTGATGGTCACTAGCTGGGTCAAATTAAAGTAATATGTATGTGATTGGTGAGCATCCCAACAGATCTAGCTTTGCTGAAAAAAATATTCAATCAAAATCAGAAGAGAAACTAAGCTTTTAATTGAAAATCGTCTTTTTCTTCCAAAAGTGCTGAGGAAGCTCGTTTGGTTTTGTTCATTTTTACATGCCCATTTTATCATGTAACATCTGTTTCTGTAATTACATGGCAAAAACTTAGTAATTAAGTGAACTTTTTTAGCATTAACATTTAAAGTTAGCCACATCTGCAAAGTTTAATTGCATCTGTGACTTTCAGTTTCAGCTATAATGCATTTTGGAAAGAAGAAACAACATGATATTTGAGCAAAGGATAGATAATTGCTTTTTGTTTAGGAAGCAAAATAGTTTAGAAGCTTTCAAACAAAAGGAGAGCATTAAATGTAATCAAATTCAAATAACGTATGGTGTTGTGTTGTGTTGTATGGGAGGAGAGAAAACCATTGGGGGCAAAGCAAATAACTATTTAATTGTTCTTTCCACTCAGTATCTCAGTGTCTGGCAATATGTGTATTTACTATCCATTTTACATTTTAGGCATTTGAATTGCATCATGTTATTAAACAATGAAGGCCTTTCTATTTGCCCAGGATTATCCACTGAAGATCATAAAGTGCATTGTAATCAGTCAAGCTGACAGGGTATTCCTGCGAGTTTATATGCATTTTGCAACTGAATATTAGATATGGTACATGGCCTGAGCAAGAATTCATTATATAAGTTGCTGGATGGTACTGATTGTGGTGGGAAGATTATGAAATTGCAGAGCAGGATAGATCAGTTGCTGCAACAGGAACATGCCAATTTCTTCAGATTCAGGTTCAAGAGTTTCAGTGAAATTAAACACGAAGATCATGCTTGGTGGGGAAAAATACATTTTTTGAATTAGAAATAAATACTACATCATCATTTATTTAGTGTAGATCCAGCCTGTAGTTTGCTGACTAACCCATGAACTAACAAGACCACACAGCAAGGACTGGACAACTTAATTAAAACTATCACCTATTTAAGTTTGTCTCCTGAGATGTGCAAGAGGGGAGCAACCTAATGTGAGATCGAATAGGGCAGGTATTCTCTCCCAGATGTTTTTCCCAGCTTCCTCCCGAGGGCTTAAATGACCACCCCTCCCTTGCTCATACTCTGTTTATGCTTTCACAGGGCAGAGGTCTCAATCACCACAGATCTATAGCCAAATTGTGGAACCCATGCCCTTGTGATCAATTTTAGATCTCTGAACCCTTAAAAGAATGTATTGACTGTCCAGTGTCAGATCTCTAAATTTCAACACCCCACCAGACTTGTTTCCTTTTGATTGCAATACTACTAGTTTGCTTATGCATTAGGTGCTGAAGAAGGAAGTAAAAGATGCAGTATGGAATAGAAGAGCTTCATAGTTAGAAATGCAGATCTCTGACCACAGCTCCCTTAAATCCTTGAGAATGTTGGGAAACAGAGAAACCCTGTCATCTGCAACTTTCCCTTTCTCCCCAGACCATCCTTCTAAAACCTATCATGAGTTAAAATCACTGATGGGGTTTAATAAATCCTGGACCTTAAACCAAAAGGCAAGAGGCAACAAATAAACCCTTATAGACTGGGGCAACAACACTTTACTTTTAATATAGTATTACAATAGATAGGGGACCAGCATAGGTAGCACATCATCCAAATATATTTGTCTACTGAAGTCTGCAGTCTCTTCAACAGCCCTAACGTAGCTTATTTGGTGCTAGGATCCAGGGACAAACTAATAGCCCTAACTGCCTCACACTTACAAGCATCCAGGGATCTACTGGTATCAAGTCCAACCTGCTGGCTGCTTCTGTTGTCAGCTGCATGAAGTGCTCAATCTTCATGTAGGAAAAATCTTCACTTAATCTGTTGCCAACAACTGCAATATGGAATGCAATGAACAGACTATTACATTGTAAACATCATAAAGTGACTTCCTTAACTAGTCTCATCACCCTTCCAGATTTAGATAAGAGGGAGTTAATGACATACACTATGCCCATGTTATCACATCAGAACAGACCCAGGAATTAGCCAATTCCTTGACCCAAATCTTAACTGTGTCTATGATTGTGAAAACTTCTAGGAATGTCAAATCTGCTGAGACATTAGAATCCATCCAGTCAGAGGACCAGGGTTGGCCACACCACCACCCTCTAAAATATATGCCAATGCCCCAGGACCCAGCAGCACATTCTTTAGTTTCACCTCCTACCTCCAAAAGGAAATCTCATGAAAATTAGCTAAGAAATTTTGCCACACATGTAGGTCCTTCTGGACTCCCTGTTGAATTCTAATTCAGTAATGAGGCACAGTAGCACCACAAATGGCATCACAAAACCAGTATAATGAAAGCCCTCCCTGCTTTGTGTCACCACACTACACAAAAAGTTGAGGTGGCCAATAAGCTCCTGGAACTCCTTGAGTGTAGCCTTCCTACTCCCTAAAAACAAGCTACTCTGTCCTTTAAATCACCCACTTTATCTGGGGGCAATCTACACAGCTGATTGACAAGGTCTGTTTCAGTACTCAGAAACACAAGTTGGTGGCCCAGGCCCTCTTTTGTCATTGTGCCAATGTAACTCCCAGCGTCTGAATCAGCAAGATGAATTCTGACAGCAAGAAGGATCAATACCCTATTCCAAATTCTCCAGTGAGTGAGGCCATTTCCGCACGAGGGAATTAAAACGACCCAGTGCATCCTCTCACGGAGGTCGTCTGCACCTTGGAGCAGACTAGGTTCAGACTACTTATCTGAGATCTGCACCTCAGTCCGCTCCATAACGCCCCCAACTGGTCCTCCAGCGCACTTTTTAAAGAATGGTAGAAAACCGTTCTTTAATTTTTGGGAGTGCGCCACTGCGTTCCTGCTCACTTGTGCAGATTCAAAGGCTCACACCAATGCAAGCCTGCAATCTGCGGAGGGTGGGCTTTAGGTCTGGCAAGCTTCAGCGGTTGGTCAGGACCCACAAACAACTGGAAGCCGCCATTTTAGAAGCTGGAGCAGTGCGGATCTCAGACCTCGCACTGCTCCGATTCACCCTGGACGAGATGGAGGAGCCCCGTGGAAGGACTTAAGGGACAGTCCACGTTGGTCCGTGCCCAGAAGATCCGGTAAGTAACAGCACGGAGCAATTCCCTCGCCTCATGAGGAAATGGCCTAAGAAATCATCTAGGTAACGAAGCACCCCTCTAGTCTATGTCTTAAATTTAATTATCCACTACAATGCTCTCTCTTGTGGTGTGACTTCTCCATTATCATCAGTAAGTGTGATGGGCAAGCACCCACACTACCATGGGTGCATCCATGTTGCATCCATTAACAATAATGGGACTCAAGCATTTGCTTGTTTGTTTGTTTGTTTGTTTTGTGCAGGGGTTCCTGGAATGTAATCCCCACACAATCAGACTGGTGCCTGCACATGGAAGCTCAGAATGAGGACTGCACCATTAGGCTTTTAAGGTCGAAACTGGGTTGACAAACAAAAAAGAGAAAGAGAGGTTGGTGGTACAGAACTAGCTTGTAAAGCCTAAGAAGACCTGCTGCCAATTTGGTGTAAACTAATAGGCTTAAACTACAACAGTTGGTGAGGCCTAGCTTAGGCCTAAGCAGATCAGGGACAAAAGGTTTGCTTGAGGTCTATGTGTCATGGAACCACAATAAAGGTGTATGTTGATCCAGTGGGGCCTAGTCATGTGATCAGGGACTACCAATAGAGCACAACACAACTAGGCCTTAAACTTTGTGGCCATGTGGCCAAATAGAGACCCGTATCAGCCCAATGTGGCCTAGTCACATGATTGGGGCAGCCTATAATGACCCAGTGGGGCCTCGGTCCATGATTGGGGCTTACCACTAGGCCACAGTTTAATTAGGTCCTGAGTGAAGGTGAAGCCTATTATCTGGCCAGGGCCATTCAATAGGGGGTTAGTCAATCTTCCTTCCAAGCCCCATACTCTAACCCTGGCTCAAAAAGGCCTACCATCAGACCATTAGGGCCTCTTGTGATAACTGGGTGATGATGTTTAAGCTGTAGGCACAGGACTGCTGGAGGATGCCATCAACTACAGAGTGGGAGGGTGATATCTGTGGGGCTTTATCAGATTGACTAGGGCTGCTTCCCTGTGCCTAGACCAGGGCCCTTTTTGCACAGCATTTCCAATGCGAAAGGGCCCCTCGAGCATTGCGCACATGTGAGGAGTGGTCCACACGATGCACTCACATTTGCACAATGCTCAAGGGCCTCACTCAGACCGCACACACATTTTTTTCATTTTCGGCTTGAAGCCAAAAATGCTGCATGGTCACACATCGCTCCAGGGCCCTGCGCACACTTACCTTGCGTGCGGAGCCTCAGGAGCCGGGTCAGTCATGCTTCCTTTCCAGTGCAGGCTGGGAAGGTCCCAGACTGCACTGCGAAAGGAAGAGGCGGGGCTCTCGTGCGAGCAGGAAGCTCATGCGGAGCCAAAGGAGCAAGGAAGCGAGAGCCTCTCTGCAGAGGCTGCTCGCATGAGCCCGCACCCCAGCACTGCAAAAAGGTAAGGTGCAAAAAGGGTCCAGGTAAAGGCCACACTACCCAACAAACTTCCTGGAAGAAGCCTGCACCATCTACTGTACATAACCCACAGCTGAAGCTGTGGTGTCTCCCAAACACTCCCAAAGATGGGACTTCACAACTCAGCTAGACTGGCAACTCAAAAGAAAAAGAAATTTCACTCTGGCAAGCACACAATATTAGCTCTCACACACTCCAGGGGAAAGACATCCCTTCAGGCTGTAGAGGCCATAGCACTATCTGTCTCCATGGCCCACTTGGGACTGGTCTCCATTAAAGCCAGCAAACTCGCAGAACAAATTTATCCAAACATGTGCACACAACCAAATTAAAATAAACCAAGAAAGTATGATTGTTTGACAAGTAAAATCCTGCTGTAGGATCTGTTCATCATTGCTACCACACAAATCAGCAAGAGGAAGAGATGGGGGCAGCATAAACTTAGCTTATCTGGTTTTAAACCCCTATATTTTCCTGGCAGGCCAGAAAATGTGTCTCCCACCTGTGATGTTGCACTGTGCTGGAGGGGGGATCTGAAGAATTTTCGTTAGCTGTGTGTATTAGTGAAGCAGACTAATTGCTTGCCAAACTTATTATATGGTGTTAGAAGTGTTTTATTACATTGCTCCTTGATTGTCTGATTTTTTTTTGCCCTTAATAAAGACATCTTGGTGGTCATTTCCTATGCATGAAACTGAGGAGTACCTGGTGAGAGAGTTCCAAAGAAAATGCAGGCATCCTGCTCATTCTTGAATGACCTCAGGGCTACATAAAACAAGACTTATCCCATTTCATCCTCCTAATAATTCTTTGAGTCAACCGAGTCTCTTGCCCAAGCCCACCTACTGAGTATGATGGCTTTGATCACAAAGATAATAAATTCACATAGCATTTCTTTTAAGAACAGAAGAAATAATCTACCATATCTAGTAATGTGGAAAATACTCTCGCCATGTCTAATATGTAAATAGCCAAAATGGGCTCACTCTGGGGGGTTAAAGAGCCTGCTGTGACTTCTATTTTAATTGGGACTAAGGGTTAACGAGAAAGAGCAACTTTCAAAACTTGCTACCCTTGTTGTGAAACTAAAACTAAGCAACATGATTCCTTATGAACTCACACTGCTGAACCCAATATCTGACAGACAAAATGAAATGAAACCCATTGATATAGAATAACTGCACAATTTTAATTTATTCCCTTTTTCAGGTTAATATCGTTAGCTTTTTAACAGGTATTCCAATTACACAATTTAAAATATTTTCACCACAGGTTACCTCTGCTAGGGGAAAAAAAAAAGGAAAAAGAATCAAGTAAGTACGATTTAAATGTTGTTGTTTTTTTTTTTTTGATCAAATAGACTATTTATATCTGTATGTATGTATCTATCTAATTTCCTCTGAATGGACAGTGGACCTTCTTTTATAAAAATAAGTTGAACAATTTGGTCACAACAATGTCTGCTAAGTTATATGAAGTCATACACAGGGATGGTCCTATGCTTGGTAGAGAGAGTTGACCACTTGAGGCAACAGAAGTCAGTTTTCAGGAAAGAGCAACAATTATTTAGCTAGCCATTACTGCCAGAGATGAGGAGAAGTATTCACAGAATGTTCTCCTCCATGTGCCAAAATAACTTACCTGGCTTTGGATAACTTGAGAGGGGAAGCAGAACACCTTTTGACGTTCTGATTCAGGCAGCAAAAAGGGCTGGACTGGGACTGGTGATGTCTGGAACTGACACAGGCCTTGAAGAAAAATAAAGCTACAAATTAAGCTTTGGAATATATCAGGCAGCTTCTTCACACATAGTCGAACTATTTGTCCATCTAGTTCAGCACTGTACAGAAAATAGATCAGTATTTTTTTTAACTTCATTCTGTGCCATGTCTATATCACTTGGTGATACACTGAATGGCAGTTGCAACTTTCCAAGATTTGCCGCTTTCACAGATCAACATGGATATGTTGATTATTCAACCTGGGACCTTTTGCTTCCAAAACCTTATCATGAGCAAACTCTTGACAGATATTTTCTTTTCTAGAAAAATATTCTAAATTTAAGGATCACAATCTGAAATTGAATTGAATTGATATAGTGTGATCAGAGGTTCCAGTTTGAAATAAAATATTTTTTTTCTGTCAAAATACAGCATTTAAAAAAAAAGCATAGAGATGTTCATTTACTTCATTCTCAGCATCTGGGCATATAAGCTATTTTACGTTACAAATCATATATCTTTAAGACTTCTCTGATCTCCCCATATGTTCAACCCATCTGGAGCGCTGCCTCACATCCAGTCATAAGTGAGAAGTGTCTATGAGCCTCACTCTGTTCAGTGTTCAGACTTTTTTTTCTATGCAGTCAGTTCTGTCAAATTAGTCACTATAAAGTTCTGCAACACTTTATATTAATGTATTATTATTAACACACACTCACATGATCACCTGGAGTGTCAGAGGAAAACTACATAGCTGGCAGTGTGGAGCAAAAGCATTTTTTTAAAAGGCCTTTTCTAACTTTTTAGATCTTTTTTTCAAAAAAGGAACTAAAAATAATATGTAACATGACGAAGAAGAGAAAATGAAACATTAGTAATAACAATGATTTTTCTTCCTTTTTAAGTAATATTTGAAGCGCTGGACATATTAAAACAAATGTGCAAATTGCAGTATGGGAAGAAAACACAAAGTTGCATAGCTCCAAATAAAATTAAATATATTAAATTCAAGCATGTGAAGGAAATGCAAGGGGGATTCAGAGAGACTTTACAAAATCAAGACTGAGAGCATGGTGAGGGCAAATCACAGTCAAAATTTTTCCTG
Organism: Cyclura pinguis; assembly: GCA_030412105.1. NCBI lineage: Eukaryota > Metazoa > Chordata > Lepidosauria > Squamata > Iguanidae > Cyclura > Cyclura pinguis. The sequence goes on from CM059602.1 coordinate 164,112,680, forward strand.
CTCTTATGTAAAGTCGAAGGCTTTCACGGCTGGAATCCATAGGTTGTTGTCGGTTTTCTGGGCTTTGAGGCCATGTTCCATTAGTATTTTCTCCTGACATTTTGCCTTCATCTGTGCCTGGCATCTTCAGAAGATCTTGTGGCATGGAAGTGAGACAGAGTATATATACTTGTGTAGTCCCTGGGTGGGAGGGAGCAATTTGCATGTGTTACAGTTGGCCTGTATAATGGCCTATTGTTAAATGGGATATCCCCCAGGCTGTATTGTTAGTCAGGGGATATGCATAACACTGCGTTATGCAATACACCCTGGGGGATATCCCATTTAACAGTAAACCATCACACAGGCCAACTGTAACACATGCAAATTGCTCCCTCCCACCCGGGGACTACACAGATGTATACTCTGTCTCACTTCCATGCTACCAGATCCTCTGAAGATGCCAGCCACAGATGCAGATGAAACGTCAGGAGAAAATACCAATAAAACATGGCCTCAAAGCCCAGAAAACCCACAACAACCTATTTCCTGCTTTTGTTTTCCATGGAACAGGTGAGAATACGCATCCTTGTAACTAACTTCATCCCAAGGGCCTTCCCTTACTTAGGTAATCACCCCAGCCACAGAGGATGCACAACTGCATTTGTGACATAACAACCTGCTTCTCTTGAGAACAGAAACCAACAGTTGACAATGTGTTTCACTTGGGACTAGTAGCAGCAGGAGTCAGCTAGTGGCTTGGGCAACACACTTATGTCTAGCTGCTTGTTGGTACTTAGGTTTTCTCCTGGGAGCAGGATAACACTTTTCTCCAGTTCCCAATCTTTTTCCTTAGATTAAAACAAAGCATCTTTGGTTCCCTAAAAATGAAGGAACACCCCTTCTTTGCTCTCTCCATATTCAGCTGAAGCTAGAACCACTGTTCCAGGACAAAGTGCTAAAAGCTGATCACCAAAGAGCTGGTTCAGAACACATTCACAAATGTACCTTTACCCACATCCATTTGTGATCAGCTTTGGAACTCTGAATGCCCAAAATCACAGGCCCTTTCCACAACACACCTTTTTGCAGAGCTGGGGTGCGGGGATCGCGCAAGCAGTCTCTAGCAAGAGGCTGTCATGTGCCGGTTCCTTGAGCTCCACAGCTGCCTCCTGTTCATGCAAGAGCCCCTCCTCTTCCTTCCACAGTGCAGCCTGGGAGTTTCCCAGGCTGTGGTGGGGCAGGAAGCATGAGCGCTGCAGCTCCAGAACTCCACACACACAACAAATGCGCGCGGAGTCCCAGAGTGATGCACGATCATGCACCATTATCGGCTCACAGCCGAAAATGAAAAAGTGTGCAATCAGCGCCTGCCAGACCCTGGAGTGTCGTGTGATTGAGAGTGCTGCGTGTGGACTGCTCCTTGCAGTCGCACGATGCTCGAGGGGCCCTTTTGCATGGCAAATGCCATGCGAAAAGAACCACACAGTGATTATCAAATCCCAAGTCTATAAATGCCAGAGCCCTAACAGAAACATTCCCTTTGGCCTCCCTGACCAATTCACTAAAGTGTAAAGCCCCGAAACAGGCAGTCAAAGCCTGCATGAAGTGTGGTGACATTGTAACCAGAATTACATATAATAGGCCAAACATTGTTTAGGGATTACTCCTATGCACACTGAGAGACAAGGACACAAAACTATCAAACACCTGACCATACTCCCTAGTCCAACCCTTCAAAGCCTTATGGTCCCTGAAATCAGATTTGGAGTCCTCACAATCCCACACCTTAGCTGCAAAAGCCAAAGCTGACAACTTAGTCAGTATAACCAACTCAGTCCCCTACTCCTTAAGTATACGCAGGACTGCAAACTAACCTTCCTAAAGTATTCAAATTCTTTCCCAGCCTTCTGGTAACCATGCCCAGACAGAGCAATTGCTCAAGCAATCTCACCCATGCAAGTCTCCAAAGATCTACCAGCATAAGTTTGGAGTTTGTTTCCAGGGCCAGTTGTGTGAAGCACTCTATCTGTTGGTAAGAAAGAGCGCCAATTGTCCCATTATCCACACCAGCCACACGGAACACCATGAGCAAAATGTTATATCATAAACACTGCAAAACAAAAGGTCTAACCAAGTGGATAATCTGGGAGGATTTGGAGGACATTGTGTTAACAACATGGGCAGTCACCATGTTATCACACCAGAAATGGACAGAGGATTTAGTTAACTTCTCAGCCCAAAGCCCAACTGCTACCATAATCAGAAAAAAATCCAAGAAGTTCAATTCAACCTATAAGCCACCTTGAACTCACTCATCTGGCTAAGGTTGAGCACACTAATGTCCTCCAAAATATATACCAAAGCCGATAAATCCATCCAGTTGCATCAGAACTCACCTTTAAGGCATCTCAGAGTTGCAGCTCATCCCTCCAAAAGCCATGAAAATGAAATTCATAACATAACTTACCCTATCCAAAAGCAGTCCCCTGACTCTTATCACTCACAGCAACCTGAGGTGTTTGGACCAGGTGACCACTATAAAATCAGTTGCCCCGAATAGGGTAAACAGGGGCCAGCAGATGCATCCACAGCTGTGAATTCACCTGATCACACCTCAGTGTGGAGGTTTACAACCACTCAACCCTAAAAGCCTCATCATATATTAGACAAGATGAACTTGTAATGTTTGCAGCTATACACCCCCATGCTTTGATATGGTCTAATTGGCAAATATTAATTGGCATGAAATTAAGTTATATATACTCATGGCTGAAAGGCCAGATGCTGCCTGGGAAGATGTGCAAAAGTAGATCAGAGTTAACCTATACATGGTCTAGTCATAGGTTCACTATGGATTAGTTGGGAAAGCCTGACTTAATATCTCTAAGCTAATCTTCTCAACTATCTGACCTCAGAAAACAACAATCAAAGAAATTGTCCAGGTGCAGCAGTCAAGCACCCCTGCTGTGCTCATTTCCTACAAAAAACTTCCCCAGTCACATTACCCAACCAAGAGATAGAGAGGCTGTCACCATTTCCATCAATATTTGTCACCTAACAGTAAGATCATCAGCCCATTGCAGACCTCATTGTATTGGTTGCAAACTCCATTGTTTACTCAGCCAGACAGCCATTTACACCCATGCCCTCCAGGTAGAAACTGGGTATAAAAAAAACCAGTTTTGAGCAGTCAGACACAATACATCAAATACTGAATGTCACTGTGTCACTTTGAATTCTGATTTGTGCTGCCCTTAGGTACAAGAGTAAGACATATTGCTTTTTCTTAGCTATTCTTCTGGATTGGTAATTATCACCAGACCCTGAACCTTACTATCAAACTTTCCTCCCTTTTCCTTTGGCAATCCTTGTGTGACTGTGTGAGTGCTTGCATCTTGTGTGTGATTGTTAATTCATAAAATAGATTAAAGGAGTATTTTCCATCCCTACATCTTTGGCTAATAATAGAAGTAGAAAAAAATTAATCAAGACTTGTATGCTCTTGCCTTTAGACTGGCAGGCATGTGTGAAATCATACTGATGGAATGTGAAAGGGTGAGTAATTTTATTGAAGGTTAGGAGTATCAGACCTCAGAGTAAACACTCACAAATGTTTTCAGATGAAAGTTTACACAGTGATGAAAAGTGTAGCAAGTCTTATAATGATGATGATTCTGAGGTCTGAAATTAAGCACAGCGGGTAGGGAAATTGCACTGTCATTTTGAAAGCCACAGCTACAGTGTTATAGCTACAGCTATAACAAGAAAGCTTCATTTACCAAAACAAATATCATGGGAACCAAACTGATGCATCAGGCAAATGAATCCTGGAACTATGTTGGATCTCTAAATATTGAAACACTTATGTAAGCCTTGGAGTATTTGCAGTCTGACACTAGATGCAACGTTTCAAAATCCTTTGAAACCCAGAATGTTAAATGGAGCTGGTTTTCAGCTGACATTAGTCAGACGCAAATGTACCCTACCATATTGCATTACAGGTGAAGGAAGGACACTGTGATGGACATAATTATGGTGAGTGCTTCATCATTTCCACAAATATCATAGACGTTCAGGAATTAGCTATTTTTATCTCAATAAGACTGAACTATTTATACAGAATGTGTAGAATATGTACAATATTTAGCATAATCATATTGCATTGTACAGACACTTTTTTATATTAGGAATTATTCAGACATTTCACTTCATAAATTGAAAAAAAAATGCTGCATATAGTTGAAGGGAACAACTATCAACAGTGTTTCCAGATACCTGGGAAACAAGGGTGGGTGTCTTCCAGAAAGCAGGGGGACATGGTTCCTCGGCATCTCCCGATGGGCCGCTGCCACCACAGGTTACCATTTGAACAATCCAAACTTCAAATGGTTTGTTCTGTGCTCCAGAGAAGAGGGGCGCAGCAAGAGTGTGGTGAGCGAGAATAGCAGGTTCGGCTTCCCCTACCAGTGTTCAAAATGACTGCAAAGAGGAGAGTCACCCCAGCAAGCTTGTGCCAGCATCAAGCCTCACCCGCACTGACAGGAGGAGGGGAGAAAACCTCCATCCCTTCCCTATCCCTGCCACCAACATTTCTTCCATGGCTAATAGTAACCCATTCCTCTTTGTTGGAAGAGTTTCCTTTTGTTTCTCTGGCTAATTTGGCCACTAGAGTATTCGATGGAAGAACCCTGAGGACTATAGCAGATAACCCCCCTAAAGGAACAGCTGTTCATGTTCATATAAAAATCCTTTTCCTCTGAGAAGGTCGATTGGAGAGGGCACGTTAAAACTCCGTTCGTTCTTTTTTCTCTAGGACTTTCTGGGAGTGATATTCTGTGTTGAGAGACTGAGCAAAAAGACGCCAAGCTTGAAGAGGAGTATTTTCTGTCCTTTTGTTTTCTGAAATATTCTCTATAAGGCACTTGCTCTCAAGTGGCAGTATTTTTTCTACTCGTCTCCTTTTTTTGTCATCTTACATGCCTAGGAAGTTTAGATTCCAGTCTATCTAAGAGTTAAGCCTTATAGCTCTGAACCACTCTGGAGAGTAAGTTTTGTTTAAATTGCTATCTTGACTCTATGTATTGGAGACTGTTTAAGGGTTGAAAATAAATAAGGACCAACACTTAAAAGCTAGATAATTTTGAAGTGAGACTGATGCTGTTGCTGATACCGATGTTGAATGAACTGGCTAAACATGGATTTGGCAACAAGGAGTGTGAACTGCAGACTGTTTGTGAAATATAGAAAAGCTTTTCATATGCTGAAGTATCCACATGTTAATTGAAGACTTGATTAATTGCAAAATTCTTAGTGGGATTGAATAACTGATCGATTAACCAACAGATTATTTAAATGCGAAACCTTACAATGAAATTAGTGATGCGTTGCAGGATGGTCAAATTTATTAATTAATGAATCAATTAATGAATCAATTAATTATTCAATTGAATTTATTAATTGTTATTCGGTTTGGTCCTTAGATCTTTAGAGATTTAGCCCCATCCTAGTTTCCCTTAGCTTTTGGACTGTGATTATCAATTTGGGGGGTAATGAGTTGAATTATCTATCCCATTTATTTGAGGAACTCCTTTTTTGAGGTTTAATGTACGTTTAATATGCATGGGTGTAATAATGGAAGCTACTTATGAGTAATAAGGAGTTTTATTTAATAATTTAATAAATGAACTCTCTGTGGGTAAAATGGTGAAGATATAATATGCTTGGACTATTTTGTACTGGTATAGTGTAGGAGTTAAATTAGCGGCTAGAGTTAGTAATAGTTAACAGGTGATTCCTACAACTTCTGGCTCCAATACTTGAGAAGAATAAACCACTTGGTCACAATAATCAGAAAAAAAAGAAAGAAATCAGAATCAATTAATTCAGATCTGGGCCATTTAAACTTTATAATATCCTACCTATGTATGCCCAAGATATATTAATTACAAATTAGAAATGACAAACTCTGAGACTACTGTTTTTTAAGAACTTTGAACTAACTCTCAATTAGAAAGAAAAAGGAAAACTGAAAGTAAAAAGAAAAAGAAAAATGCACAAGATGAGATCAAGCAAGGCCCAAGGTGCGGAATCATAGGCAAGAAGAAATTCTATAGAAGAACCACCTGAATATCAAAGGAAATCTATGGAGGAAGTTAGAAGTTATATGATGGACATAAGGCAAGATCTGAAAGATTTTAAATCTCAAATGTTGGAGATGCAGGATACATTAGAACAGGTCAAGAAAGATGTGACCTGTAATAAAGAGATTGATGTGAACAAGAAAGATATTCAAATGATAAAACAAAGAATGACTGCATCTTCCTTGGATCTTGAGAAGCAACTTGATAGACTTGCTTTGTTGGAAAAAAAAAAAAAACGGATGCATGGATACGCATCAGAGGCCTTGAAGAAAGAAGGGATGAAGACACAAGGAAAAGGAATGTTGGACTGATGGCAGACTTTTTGGAGATCGATGAAGAGATAATCGATAGTGAGATTGACACCACATATAGAGTTCAATCTATCTTAGCTAAAAATCAAAAATGTACCCAGGGATGTGGTGGTGCAACTTACCAGGAAATCTATCAAAGAAACGGTATTGGAAGAACAGAATAAATCACCTCTAATGGACCAAGGGAAACAGCTAATTGTTCTGCAAGAAATTCCAACGTAAATATTGAAGAAATGGAAGGACTATGATTTTGTAGTTACAAAGCTAAGAGTGAATCAAATTATGTACTGCTGGGACCACTTAGAAGGGGTGATATTTAATTTCAGAGACCAGAGATTTAGACTCAACATTATCGAGAAGGCTGAAGATTTCCTAAAAACCCATGGATACAAATTGAGCAAGGCTAAAGTAACATCTCCAAAGAGAATAGAAAGGTAGCCTAGAAGGAAAGATATGATGGTGGAGACTCAAAACGGTAAAGATCTCGATCAGAAAGAACAGGAAAACAAAATGGGCAAAGAAATTATGAAGGAGAGTGTAGATGAGACCAGACCTTTGGGAACCAGACACATTGATTTGGATTTAGAAGACTTGGCTATGTTGAAAGTTAAAGAAAAATGAACTGCACTATCATCTCTTGGAATGTGAATGGACTGAACTCTATGGTCAAGTGGAAAAAAGTATTTCACCTAATGAAGAAGATGAGTGCAGATGTGTGCTGCCTTCAGGAAACCCATATCAAGAAAAAAGATGAAAAATGGCTCCTACATGACCGCTTAGGGGAAATGTTCATCTCTGCAGCCTCTGTTAATAGAAGAGGGGTGGTTATGTATGTTAAATCACATTTAGTTCCAAAACTAATATTTTGTGACAATTAGGGTAGATTTTTGAGAGTGGAAAACAAGATTGTTGGCCGTACTTTACTTTTGATCTGGATATACGTCCCTTATAACGAGAACAGATGATGATATGAGGATTTGAAAAAGCATATCTGGACACACCAATATGAAAATGTGTCAATTCTGGGAGATTTTAATGGAGTGGTGAATACACATCTTGATAGAAGTTTACAACCCAAGATCAAAAAACATCATGGGAAAATTCAGAAGGAATTTCTGTATCTGACTGAGGAGCTGCAACTATCAGATGTTTGGATATATGAGCATCCCTTGACCAAAGATTTCACTTTCTTATCAAAGTGACACAACTCCTGGTTGAGAATAGTTCTAATCTGGCTCTCAAAAGGATTCTTAAATCTTGTCAAAAAGATTGAAATTCTGCTGAAAGTATTGAGCGACCATAATTCTGTGAAATTTGTTCTGAGCTTCCATTCCAGATTCAGATGTTGGAGGTTGGATGAAAATATACTACGGTATGGAAAGACTGTGGAATATTGTAAGGAGGAATTTGATGAATTTTTTTTAAAAAATTAAATAACGAAATGGACATAGCAACGGTTTGGGACACAGCCAAAGCTGTTTTCTGTGGAATTCTCATCCAAAAACATGTGAAAGAAAAAACAAACAAAAAAACAACAGAGAGCAGAAATGGATGAACTATTGGGCAAGATCAGAAATATTGAAAACAAGCTGAGTTCAGACCCAAATAGCAAAACTTACATTTCCACAATGAGGATATTACAAAGACAGTTATCTGGGTGATCACTGAAGAATTGGATAAGAAACTGAAGCAGAATTTCTCTGAAAACACCCATAAACCAGGTAGATGACTGGCACACAAAATAAGAAAAGAAAAGACAAAAAGACTTACTTTACAAATCAAGGATGGTAACAGAAACATAACAAATGAGAAAGAAATCCAAAAACTTTTGTATAATTACTTTAGTAATTTGTATTGTGACCGACATGTGGAGAACAAGCTGAAACTGGAAGACTATTTGCAATCTCAGAAGTTTCCTCAAATTAATTCAGAACACAGAGAGATACTGAACCAGCTCATTTATTTGATGGAAATAATAGAAGCAATTAATAGAACTAAATTGGGAAAAGCACCAGGCCCAGACGGGCTTCCAGCCAATTTTTACAAGCACTTCAGAGACCAGCTAGCAAAACCATTACAGAAATTGTTAAACTCAATATTGGAAACTAATAAGATCCCAAACAGTTGGCAAAAGGCAAATATTGTACTGATTCCTAAGACCAACCTCAGAAGAAGTTACATATAAAGACTTTAGACCAATCTCTCTCTTAAATGATTATTACAAGATATTTGCATCAATTTTGGCAAAGTGGCTAAAACAGATTCTTCCAAGCTATATCAACAAAGATCAAACAGGTTTCCTACCTGGGAGACAAATGAGGGACAACATAGAATTGTAATGAATATTTTGGAATATTTTGAGTCACATAATGAGGAGAAGGGAGCTTTACTTTTCTTAGACACAGAAAAGGCCTTTGATAACATCAGATGGGATTTCATGATGATGATGTTGGAGGATATGAAGTTTGGACAGACATTCCTGACTTGGATCAAGTGTATTTAACATGATCAAAAGGCATGCTTGATTATAAATTCTGACCAATCTGAAACATTTCCCATACAGAAAGGGATGAGGCAAGGATGCCCTCTGTCCCTGTTACTGTTCATTTCAATGTTAGAAGTGCTTCTAAGAAACTTTTGAAAGCAGGAGGATATTGGAGGCGTGAAGATTGGGAAAGATTAATATAAAACCTGGGCGTTTGCTGATGATGTGGTGCTTTTCTTGGAAGACCCACTACTCCAAATAGCTAATGTAAACAGAGATAAATAAGTTTGGAGGGTTGGCAGGGTTTAAGATCAATAAACAAAAAACAAAAATGCTAACTAAAAACATTGAAAAACCAAGAGAAAAGCCAGTTAGAGGAATTAGCTGGAATCCAGCGTACCCATAGTGTAAAATACCTGGGAATACAGATTTCAAACAATAATAATCAACTGTTTCAAAATAACTACTTAACAGCCTGGAAATCTATTCAGGGGAAAATGGTGGTCTGTGTGATAACTGAAGCCCCTGTCAGAGCTGCTGCTGATAAGCAGCAGCTGTTGGTCCCTGTTGCTCAGGGTGGAGATGATGAGCAGCAGCTGTTGGTCCCTGTGGCTCTGGCTGGAGATAAGTCCTGCAGCTCAAGAGCTCCCCCTGCTGCCATGGACCAAGCAGCCTCAGACGTTCTTCTACCTGCTCCTTTAGGGCAACAGGGATCCAGCTGTGATCCCGAGGATGTCCTGCAGCCTGCGTCAATCAGCCCACAAACAAGGCGGAGACTCAAGAGGGCTGAACAAAGGGAGGCTTCCTTGATTAAGTTCAAGCAGTGGTGACTGGCCACATCTGTGTCTGGGCTATATAACTGCTTTTGGCAAACTTTCTACAAGCCTTCTTCTTGCCTGTTCCTTGCTTCCATCACCTGGCTCCTGATACCTTGGATTGATCTCTTGGCTCCTGACCCCTGGATTTTGGACTCAGACTATGACTTTCACTTGTTGCTCAGGCTTAGGTAAATGGACTGCCTATGAGTAATTGCTTGCTTTGACTCATCCTGGTGGGACTCTGCTATCTCTCCCTCTCCCTTCTCCAAGCTGGCTTGCCGTCTGGGTCTCTGACCTTGACAGCCTGGAAGCAATTAGGTTTGCCTTATTGGGAAAAACATCATTGTTTAAAATGAGTGTTTTACTGCATCTGTTATTCTTATTCCAAATGATTGTGATATCCATCCCTTATAGGTGGTTTGAGAATTGTAAAAAAGAGATAGTAAGATTCCTTTGGGATGGGAAAAAAACAAGGATTAAACCAATGACCAGCCTCTGGGAATGAGGTAGATTTTCTATGCCTGATTTAAGAACATATTATGTGGCTGCATGCCTGGTATGGATTGTTAAGTGTAACTGTCCAGTTCCCTGCCTAAAGGGTTAAACTTCTTGTTCCTTCACTAACCTTGTAGCCATAGTAACAGCTGAGGAATGTTGCTAGTCAGAGAACTAGATAAGCTACTGAAACTTTCCCAAAACAACTGCATGTGTTATGACTAAAAAGTCTGTTCTCATTTGCTTCTTGTTCACTGTTTGTCTGCCTGTCAGCTTGTTGTGCAGACACAGATTGGAAAAATGGATTTTATGTAGCTTTGCATTTCTCATGTATTCCAGCTTTGCAATAAACACATCGTTTAGTATATTTTTTGGTCTCTTTCTCTCTGGTCTTTTTGGATGTATGCTGTTTTGATCTACTTTTGAAGCTCTGGTGAACTGTGGGTCATGCTAGCTTCCAGCATGCCCCCTGGAATTCCTCAACATGGATAAGACCATGGGTATTCTTGAACAACTGTCAACTTTTGGTGCTGGAGGGGCACGATCTGCACTTTGGGTGGCATGCTTACCTATGGTACAGCAAGGCCGAGGTGCAGAACGTGTTCCTCCGACATGTAATTCGGAAATCCCTCTTCAGGATGTGGATCAAGTACAAACCCCTTCTATATACTAAGTTGTCACCTTCCATCTCTCCAGCAGAAGCACTTCAGATAAAAGGCTTAAGGAGAGAGGGAGACTGGTTTACTTATGAAGACTTGGCATATATAGAAGACGGGGTAATGAGACTGAAAGACTAACAACAGCTTCAACAAGAGGGCATTGTTATACAGTGGTTTCCCTACTTCCAGATCAAAGAAAGGTTCAAAAAGGATATGAAAAGGGGTGGTATAACTTTATAACCTCCACCTCTAGAAAAACAGTGGCGGGGTGGGGATGCCCACGTGCTGTCAAAAATGTATAAATTAATCTGGAAGGGGAAACCATTAAAGAATACATGATTAAATGGGCACATGATTTAGGGCATAATATACATTTAGACAATTGGCAAATGGTGTGGAAAAACTGTCTCAAATTTACTCGATCTTACATCTTGCAAGAGAATGTTCTGAAAATGTGGTTCAGGTGGTACCTGCCACCTGTGAGAATTGCCAAAATGTTTAAGAGTGCCAAGAATAGACACTGGAAGTGTGACAAAGAGATCGGTACCTTTTTTCACCAATGGTGGGGGTGCCATAAGGTTAAGAAATTTTGGAGGATGATCTGTTCTAAAATCCAAAAAAAAAAAAAAATGCTTGTCAAAGTAGATCTAAAACCGGATTTTTTCTTGCTGGGTATTTTCCATTTGGATAAGCAAATATAAGAAAAATATGGTAGACTGATGTGGCATATGGTTACGGCAGCAAGATTTACCCTTGCCAGATATTGGAAAAAAGAGTCAACACCACTCGAGACAGAATGGTTAGTGAAACTGGTTGAAATTGCCGGGATAGAAAAACTTACCTGTATGAGAGCAAACAAACCAGATGATAAATTCTTAAAAACTTGGCAGCCATTGTTAGAGTATTTACATATTAAAACTGGGATTGATTAGTGGATTAAGAGGAAAATGCATTCGAGAATTCACCTAACAGGAGATTTAAAGTGGGAACTGTAGGAAAGGGGGTTCAGAGAGGGTTGTTATAGTTAATTAACCATGAATGTGGCTACTTTGCAACTATGAGACTGGGAAATTTTCTGTATATATTTTGCTAATAATATACATATATTGAAAGTGAAATTGACCAGTATACAGGTAAATATATATTAATGTATATACATGCACACATTCATATGTATTTATACATACAGTCTCATTCTCAGCTTGGAGGGGGACTGATAAGAAAATAGCTCTATGCTGTTTTGTCATCAGAGGGGGAGGTCCCCTTTGTAATTTTTTGTTAATTGTCAGATGTTTTTGTGTAACCCTAAGCCTGTGAATATTCTTAAGCACTTGCACAATTGGGTACGATCTGGTGCACTAGAGAATGCTACTTTATCAGTTTGTTGCCTACTGAAATATGGACCTTTACCAATGTGTGACACTGTTCTGCTGATGCTCTTTTGAAATGTATTGTGGACGGATTGATACGCCTATGTTCTAGATTTGCAAGTGCAGATGGAGGTTTTGTGTATATCAATGAAACGTTGTTATCTACGTTCTATGTGCATATATGTTATGTTATGTGGAATGTAAATTTTCTATCTTTTATTATGTCTTTTACCAATTTTATGTCTTTTACCCTTCTTTTTCATTGCTTTGTTGAATAAAAGTATTTTAAATGGGGGAAAAAAAGCAGTGTTTCCAGACAGAACCTAATCTAAGAAGGATACTATAAAATTCATGTTGATTTGACAAAATCCTTGAAAAAAGTATGATGCTAAGCTTAGTGTGGACACCCAATGGCATATCCCACTGCAGCCCAGAACTCCTAAGCTCAGGTGATCTGCCAGCCTCAGCCTCCTGAGTAGCTGGATTGCAAGTTCGCACCACCATGTCTGTCTATCAAGTGTATATAAAAAGAATCAAACTTTTGAGCTTTATACTCAAAGAAAGTTTGTACTACCAATATGGTGGTAGCCCCATCTCTTCTGAATTGTATAGTGGATTTTTATCTTAAGGCCTCTGGAGATGATATAAAAGATTTCTGAATAGGGTGGCTGAAAACAAGTATTTGTAGAAAGAATCAAACCTCTCAGCTTCTGCTTTCCTCGGTTGTGTCTGTTGGAATGGTGTGTGTGTGTGTGTGTGTACACACACACACACACACACACACGTATAAAAACATTCAGTGGCAGTTACAAAATGCCCAAAGTCTACGGATGGAATTTAGCAGATGGTGCTGGAGGCCAAAACAATACTGTCATCTGAATTAAGGCCATACAGTGTCAGGGTGTCCAGTATATAGATTTAGACATTTTCTCTTTTTTTCAGGCATTGATGGGTCATGGGGTTTCTCCATTGGAAATATAGCCATGTTGGAAAGGCTTGGTCCCTCAAAATTAAAATGATTAGCAACAAGTTGTTCCAACGCTTTGGTATTACTGGACTATGATTTTTGAATATTGTGCACAGATTAGTGGTGTTCCCACCTCCTGTTGTTGCCAGACTAATCTAGACAAAGGGAATGCTGTAGATGTAGCATATCTTGACCTTGGTAAGGCCTTTGACAAAGTTCCACATGACATTCTTGCAAAGAAGCTAGTAAAATGCAGGCTGGACAGGGCTACTGTTAGTTGGATTTGTAACTGGTTGACCGACCGAACCCAAAGGCTCATCACCAATGGCTGCTTTTCATCCCGGAGAGAAGTGACTAGTGGGGTACAACAGGGTTCTGTCCTGGCCCCAGTGCTATTCAACATCTTTATCAATGACTTGGATGAAGGAGTAGAGGGCATGCTGATCAAATTTGCAGATGATGCCAAACTGGGCGGGCTTGCTAACACACCAGAGGACAGGATCAAATTTCAATATGACCTTGACAGATTGGAGAGCTGGGCCAAACCTAACAAAATGAATTTCAGCAGAGAGAAATGTAGGGTCCTGCATTTGGGCAGAAAAAATGAAAGTCACAAGTATAGGATGGGGAATGTGTGGCTGGATAGCAGTACATGTGAAAAGGATCTAGGAGTCTTGGTAGATCACAGGCTGAACATGAGTCAGCAGTGTGACGCAGCAGCCAAGAAAGCCAATGTGATTCTTTGTTGCATCAATAGGAGTATGGTGTCTAGATCGAGGGATGTAATCTATTCTGCATTGGTTAGGCCTCATCTGGAATACTGTTTCCAGTTCTGGGCACCTCAATTCAAGAAGGATCTCGACAAGCTGGAACGTGTCCAGAGGAGGGCAACCAAAATGGTGAAGGATCTGGAAGCCATGCCCTATGAAGAATGGTTTAGGGAGCTGGGTATGTTTCGTCTGTAGAAGAGAAGGTTAAGAGGGAACATAATAGCCATGTTTAAATATTTGAAGGGATGTCATGTTGAGGAGGGAGCAGGCTTGTTCTCTACCGCTCCAGAGACTAGGACAATGGATTCAAGCTGCAGGAAAGGATATTCCACTTGAACCTCATGAAGAACTTCCTGATGGTCAGAGCTGTCCGGCAGTGGAATATGCTGCTTCAGAGTGTGGTTGATTCTCCTTCTTTGGAGGTTTTTAAGGAGAGGCTGGATGGCCATCTGTTGGGAATGCTTTGATGCATAGCAGGGGGTTAGACTCGATGGCCCTTGGAGTCTCTTCCAACTCTACAATTCTATGATTCTATGTTGAATCCAGATTGCTGGAAGCCAACCACATGTATGGCATTGATGGAATTGCACTTTATGTTTTGTTGAATGTGATAGATTGTACCCATGCTTTGGCTTTTAAAAGTTGTTGTTTTAAGTTGATATGCACAAGTGATGCAATGCTTAGATGCACAGTGATGTCATCCAGAATTTTCAGTTGATCTTTTATTTATTTTTAATTGTAACTCACCAACAGCTTCCTTGAAGTATTTGGTAAATCAGTGATAGGAGGCTTATAAAGAGCTGTCACAAAACGTGGTGAAATAGCCATCAAGGTAGCTTTCTTTGAATAGGAACAGGTAACTGAGAGATAAGGGGTGGAAGTAAAAGACAAAAAGCATATGACTATTTTAGTACCCCCCACCCCCCGATATTTTCTAGTAAAAATAGCAACCAGGTGGAATATGTAAGCAAATGGATGCTACATTCAGTGATAAAATATGGATGTTGCCTTCAAAACAGGTGATGTTTTAGTTCCTGGATTTTTTTTGTTGGTAAATCATATCATTGCTGCCTATATGTTAGTTTTTGAGTGTCTAATTATACAAAATACTTAGGGATGGCAGGAATTCTAGATCAAATTCAAACATGCATTATGTGCTTACAAAACAAAACTGTAACAATCTTGTTGTGCTTGCTGATTAGAAGAAAACACAAGAAAGAGATTTGTGGGTTTTTTTAGGTGCTATTGCAAGTGAATTTGAGAGTGGGATAAACAAATGTGGTGTGGTTTATAAAGGATTCCGGAATTTATCTGCTGTTGGTCCATATTGTAAAGATATCACCAGCCATACAGGTGGTTTATATTTAGATTCTTTGAGGATAGTTTGTTTTAGTTTGCCCATAAATAAATCAGCATATGATATAGCCATGACCAGCCATTGCTATACCACTTCTTTACCTTTCATTTGAAGATAATGTTTGTTATTTACGGTAAAGTTATTACATGTTAGCACCAAGTAAACTTTCATAAGATTGTAAAATCTTTTAATTATTTATGTTTCTATTAATTAGCAAAAGAAAAGTTTCTAGAACAAGATTTCTATCATTAGATGTCCAGTTTGTTGGAAAAGCAAACTGAAGGAAAGGATCCTTGACTAAAGCTTCTGTGTTTCATCACAGAAAAAAAAAAAGTGTTGCAATCTGCATCATATATCTTTTTTTTTTTCTTTTGCATCAGTTTTCATTTAGGCTCTATAAAATTCTTTATGCATTGGGCAAAAGTTAAGTCCCATAATTTCATCTCATTATGATATAATTTACTGTCAGTGAGGTCTATTATAATTCACTTCCTATATACATGTGTGCATGTATATATGTGTGTGTTTTCCAAACAATTACTAAGATTTTACTTGGATTTTGTTTAAAAGCATGGGATGACCTGTACAGGTGTCTTCAATTAATGCTGGAGATGTTATTCACTTGCCTTTTTATCCACTCAACTGGAGATGGAGTAAAAATAATATATAGTATAATGTACTAGAGCTTTTATATAGTCAGTGCTTGTTGATAGCAATTAAGGATTATCATGGTCATGTTTTTGTTTCTAGCAGTAATCTTTCTCTTGATATGTCATTTCTGCAGCTGCTTTCAAGAAGGATCAATCCAGGTAAGGCATGCAAATCTTATTACTATTTCGATCATCTCTGTTTCATGTTAACAAGCCCCAAAGCTGCTTGGCAGTCTCATGGGAAGTTATATAAAATCCACAAACACAGATTTTCAGTTGTATAACAAAAGGCAGGAATCCAGGGAGCCTATAAAATGAAATCAAATATAACCCAAGGCATGACTGCTAGTGTTTCTCCTGACAAACTATTTCTAGGATGGGACAATCCCCTAGAGTCCTTCTTACTATTCCTTTCTTTTCCAAAATGAAGTCAGAAAACAGTCCTTCTGCCAAGATGAATTACTCCTCTGGAAAATTATTTGGAGTGGGGGGTATCTTCTTAATGAAGTCTCCAGTACACTTTTTTCCCACTTTCAGAAATGTACGTTTTGATCAACATGAAGAGTAGAGTTTTTGATCAAAGTCTATTGCTTTCTTTTTAAAAAAGTATAGAAAGAAATGCAAATTCTTGTTAATCAATCATTTAAACAAAAAGGGCTTGCTGTCTATCACATGTTTATTTTTTATTGATCATTAAAACAAAGGTTCTGACAGATTCATGATTTACTGTTTTAGAACTTAATTGACATGATTAACATAGAAAATAAACTTTTGTTTTTTTAAAAAAAACAATGAAGTTAAACATTTGGAACTGCAGCTACTCAGTTCTCTTGGCTTACACAATTATTTGAATGGTGTTCCACAAGCAAAGAATAGGACTGTACAAATAAGTTGTTTATGACAAATCACAAGCAAATAAAATTGCGAACTACAAGATAAAATTTTGTGGTTTGCAATATTAACTCTCAAGAGCTAAATATAGGTTCCTTCATGGCTCCACATATTATTCACTTTTGGTGGGATTTTTATGCTGGTGGATGTTTTGTTGTTTTGTGTTCCCCCTCCACTTTTAGCCCAATTACACCACTTAAAAAGTCCTGTCTTTAGGAGAGGTAGTAAAGAACAGTTATTTTCAAAGGACTAGTGTTATTCAAAGAGGACAAGACCATGAGCATGTATTGTATTAAATGTTCTGAATGGTCTGTCCTTATTGTTAACTTGCCCATGAACCGTCAATTAGCAGAGATGTGAAACGAATTAAAACTAAGTGCTGAATGTTATTAGATTTCTTTCTGCCATTCTCATGCAATTTCAGAGAAAGTAAATGTGTTTGGGATAAAGTTTTCAAAGGGGGGAAAAAAAAACAGGAGTTTGAATGGAAGGGATTCACGATTCTTCTGGCTTACTTTAGTTATGAGGTAGTCACTGGATGTGTGTGAATATCCTGTCTTTTACTGTATAATAATCTCTCCAGTGGGCTGTATCTTTTCTGGATTCCTGGACTTCTGTTAAGGCACAAGAAGATTTTGTTTTGTTTTTGCCCCCCCCCCCATCATAATTCTTTTTTCAAATCAGAAAATGCAAATAACTAGAGAAGCTGGATTCTGTAATGAAGGAGAAACCACACACTTTCAACAGCTTTGGCCACCTTCCACTGATAAGCTTAAGTAATAAATATTACCAGTAGAACTATGGATCTCCCTGAGAATGAACAGAGCTTCTGGGATAGGGGACTGAAGGTACTTTCATTGGAAAAAGAAAGGTTTTGGGAAGTTGGATTATACAGGTTGGAGGAGAGGTATTGCCACTCCTGTTGAAGGGCCGGTAGGGAACACAGAAGCACAAGAAGTTGACTTCTACTGAATCAGACCACTGGTTTGTTTAGATCAATATTGTTAATTTTGATTGGCAACATTATGTGGGAGTTTTTCTATTATTTCCTGGACATTCCTCAAGATGCCTGGTGTTCTTTCCTCCAACTATTGATTGCATCTGAATCTGCTAGTTTCCAAAATCATATATAATCACAGCAATATGGTTGGAGAGGTAAATTATGAACATTCTTGATAAAGGCAGTTGCTCTTTTGAAAACCTAACATTTGGGAGCCTTTAGAAAAGACTAAACACTGCAAAATGTCAACCAGAGCTACATCAAAATTTCACAGATAAAATTGTTTTCAGATAGGTTCTGTGATTTTCTTCTTTCTTTTTTTACACTCCTCCTCCCCTCAAAAAACAAAACAAAAAAAAACAGGTAATTTTGCAAAATTGGATCCAAATCACTTCCACCTTTGGAGGTGATGAGAAGTCATGTCCCCATCCCCTCATCCTATAGAATGAGGCTAGATCAGGTGTACTGATAATACAGTTGCTGCTGCTCCCGCTTAGTAGAAGTAGTGTGTACGCTTGGAGAGACAAGGGAAGAAAGAAGTTATGCTACAACTCTTGCTAAGGGCGAGCTTCCCCTCTGAAATAAATAGCTGCAGAATTTTTCCAGCACCTGCCTACAAATAGAGGACAGAAACTTGAGATGCCATTTACACACAGCTGTAGTACTTAGTACTATAAATGTTTTCTTGAGTGTCTAGATCACAGTGCTGATGGAGACAGAACAGTACTGTTACCCTGATTTCTGGAGGTCCCAGGAGGGACACACCTAAATGTGCTCACAAAAATGGGGAGGGAATTATCAAAGAGCACTAGTTAGCAATGCAAGAGGCAGGGCAATGTAGCGAGATCTTGAACCCTATGTCTAAGAAGTTAATAATAATAGTTTTATTAAGATACAGTCAAACACGTGTATGCAACACACTCACACGAAGAACTATAGAAATAAAAGGTAGGAGTTGGATAGAGGGATTTTGAGAGGAGGTTTGGTATGGGAAATACTACACCTGTCCTGAAGCCTGGTAATAGCAAAGAAGCTGGGGAGCGTAGGTTCTCAGCACGTGGGGCTGAGGGGAGGCTTATCAAATGGAGAAGCGGCAAGTCGGGAGGCAAATCATGAGCGATCCGACGGGATGCTCAAAGTCAGGGGTTCTTATAGGGAAAATTGTGGCTGCAGGCTAGTCCGTACTTGGGGATAACAATGAGTTTTGGGCTGGATACAAAGCCTCTGAAAGGTCAATACTTTGCATGATTGAATTATGACAAGGTTGTCAATAGAGTAGTCAGTATGCAAACGCAGAGTGCTTGATAGTTGTATAGTCTGCTTGTTACTGCCCTGGCTAGTCCGAGCTTTGGGGATATTAAAAGATATCCACTTGATATCATAATTTGGCTTCACTTCTCTATTCCCCTCCACGTGCTTGCGAGGCCACTGGACAAACTCGTAAACAAGCTCGGCCATTAATTGCCATAATATTCAAGCAACAATACAGGCAGGCCAGAAATAGCTGACTCACTGCTTTAGGAGACCTCCAGGCAAGTACTCTAATTAGGTGTGCACGCAATTTACAAAAGAGCCTCTGCCCCGCACTGGCAGCTTGATGGGTAAACTATACAATACCCAAGTACTCTGTGTTTGCGTACTGGCTACTCTATTGAGAACTGCTACGATAACTCAATCATTCAGATTCTGACCTTTCGGAGGCTTTGTCTCCAACTCCAAATCTATTGTTTTCCCCCAAGTACGGCATAGCCTGCAGTCACATTCTCCTCATAAAAACCCTTGATTCCAAGACCTTCCTCGGATCGCTCCCGAGTTTCATCCCGCCTTGCTGCCGCTTTGCTTGGCGAGCCTCCCCTCAGCTCCACGTGCTGAGCTACATCGCACTCCAGCTTCTCTCTCTATTTTTCTGGGCTTCAGGACAGATGAAGTATCACCCAAACCAGCAATCCCTCTAAAAATCCCTCTATACCACTCCAACCTTTATTTCTTTAGTTATCTTGTGTGAATGTGTCGCATACACTGTTTTGCTTGGGTGTTTAATAAAACATCATTTATTGTTTCATCTTTTGTGTGCTACTTGACTTGACCCGACCCCGTAGACATAGGGTTCAAGATCTCACTACGTTACCCTGCCTCTCGTAACGCTAAGCAGTGCTCCGAGCTAATTTTCCCCACCTTTAGTTAAGCACGTTTTGGTGTCCTTCCTGGGACCCCCAGTACACAGGGTAACACACTCATCAAGCTGCCTGCTCGGGGCAGAGGATCTTTTGTAAGTAGTATGCATACATAATGCGGTACTTGCCTTGAGGTCTCCTGAAGCTGCATTCGGCAATGACTAGCCTGCCTGGATTGGGATTTGAATGGTTCAGCTATTGTCAGCCGCGCCTGTGTGCGTGCTTGTCCGGAGGCCTTGCAAGCACGTGGAGAGGAATGGGTGAAGAAGGCCAAATTATTGATATCAAATGATATCTTAATATCCCACAAGCTCGGGCTAGAAACAGTGGTAACAGTACTAGAATGATTATGTTTATCTAGCGCAGATGAATACTTTAAACAGTGTATCTACTGAATAGAATAACTCTGTCAAGCTGATTTCATGTTATAACTCAATTAACTGCATTGCTTATTGAAATCAATCCTTATCTTTTATTAATAGAAGGAAAATGGCTAATTAAAGATATTATCTGAGATCTTGCATCACAGATGTAATTACAACTACGTAACAACATAACATCTGCTGACTCAGCCTCCTCAACACACCTTAATAACCAGCAACTGCACGTGGTGATGGACATCTGTTCTGCTGCCAATCAGGGCATGACAAAATCACACTTCTAACCCCTTCCCTGGTGCCATGAAGAGTAACAAGAGGGATCCTACTTCTAATTGTCACACTGGAGATTGCTGGTAGGAGATGGACTGGAAATGTCATCCTATTGCCCACCAATTGCCAGCAGAGCAGATCTCTATTGTTCAGTGAGGTTGCTGGCTGTTAAGTCAGGTTAGAGTGGCATAGATCACATATGTGAATGCCAAGAAGTTATGAATATTTAAGTATAGTTTACAGATGTGTAAATGCTCAACAAGATGCCAGCCACTTTTTAAAAAGTAAACCAGTAATACAGCAATCATTACATCTAGCATGAATTAGGATATGTAGCAGATATGTGAATTTATTTAAGCCATATTTTATTCAGTGACTCCACCCTGCTCCTTACAACAGGATATAACACTGTGGCTAGCATCATCTTCAGTGCTTTCTTTTTAAAATACTTTTTATTAGAATGCTATAATACAGAATAAAAATGCAATAAAGAAAACAATCTACATCCTAAAAAATTACAATCACAGCAATATAGATCATACCATGTATCCCACTTGGAAAATAAAGAAAAAAGAGAGAGAGAATAAGAAGAATAAAGAATGGGAGAGGGGGAAGGATAGTAAGAGGTGATAGCAAAGATATATATAGTGAAAGAGATTTCCAATCTTTTATCACATCTGCTACAACCAAATCCTAATTAAACATCCTCCATCTTAACAAAAAAATTACACTTCTTTCTATAAATTATCAGTTTTAATGCACATACAAAATAAAACTCACAATAATAAATAATTGTCCTACAGAACATTGATAAAAGGTTAGTTTTCCAATATCTATCTATCCATTAATAATAATTGATGATAGTTATTTCTATTTAAACACAAACAATTCTCCATTCTTTAAAATTTTAGGATTGCTTAATCTTAAATTTAACACCTAAATATTAAAATTAACAATTTAGCACATCCATTATCTATTTTCTATTATTCTTTTACCATTAATCTGATATCTTTGTAGCCCCAACATGAAACTTCACATACTTTGTTATATTAGAAATTCATTTTTCCTTTTAAATCTAACAGTAAAATATATTCTTTAATCATCTTCAGAACTTGTGTGATCAAGAGAAACCATTATGCATCAAGATCATTTAATTAAACCTTTTAAACCCATTTTAACCTAAATTATATATTTATCTGAACATGAGTTTTTTCCTGAAACTTGGCAGAATACAAATGGAAGGAAATGCCTCTCATTTAACAAAACATACTTTATATATGATTTCTACAGTTTTCCCCCCTCTTGATCTCAGCCTTTGCTCAGATAAGTAGCCAATATTTTCCCCCATTCCCATTCCTGATCTCTTTCCTCTGCACTTCAGTATTCTCATTTGTGATTTTCATACTCTCATAATAACTTAATCTTCATGTGTTAACCTGCTGGAAAACCTTGTCCTGGGCTCTACAATTTGTTATTAAAATATGATTCCATGTGCCTGTGAGGTCACCCGGATGGGCACATAGACAGCAACAGTCGAACGATCGAAAACCAGGTCAGGCCAGTAAAATCCCCCGTCACGTAACCCCAGGAGACCTCAAGCTGTGCAAACCCACAATAGACAAAGGGTCCTCAGCCCCTGAGAAGCCGACTTGAGGGGATTAGCGTGTTTGCCCCAAGTTGAGCAGAATCCTATCAGGCAAGGACCATTTACAGAAAGTCACACCACAACCCAATGCAGCTGAAGATCCTGAGACTTTGGCAACACCTTGTAATCTCATTACACAAAGGAAGTTACCATTGTGGAGCTTCTTTCTCATTGCAATGCCCATTGTTCTCCCCGAGAAAGGATTAGCCCTCCAGGTGCTTTTCCCCCTACATATAGTCCCAGTTTTTGAGCAGTTCTTTGGATCACTTCCGGTCATCCCAGCAGACCATTTATCCATCCGTTGAGTAATCCCCTCAGCCCTCTCCATGCTGAGCTCCACTTCTCTGCTGTTTTTCCCGGACCAAGGACTTCAGGAAAAGGTGCAGTATTACCCTAGCTACAACCCCTTCAATATTCCTCTATCCAGCTTCCTCTCTTTTCCTTCTTAATAGGTCTTGAGTGAGTGTGTGAGTGAGTGCGTTGGTGAGTGAGACTTTCCTTCAATAAAATCATTTTATCAGACCTCTTCGTTTGGTTTTTTGCTTGGCCTGACCCCGTAAAAATTGGGTAAAAAGACCCCGCTAGGTTACCCTGCCTCTCGCATTGCTATGGCTCATGCTCTGGCTAGTTTCCATTCCCCATCACGTGGAGCACATTGAGGTGTCCAGCAAGGGACCCCAGAAATCAGGGTAACACATGAGTGTATTTACTGATTTTTTTCTTTCCCATTGAATTCAAGATTATGCAGTCACTGCCATTTTCCCATTAATCCAGCTGTCATATGATTTTAGGTCCCTGATGCAATCTTGTTGCATGATCTTCATTTTTCTCCCCCTTGTCTGTCAGTATATATCACAGTGCAGTACATATTGCAGTGCCACCAAATCCATATCCTGATAAAATTGATTAATCTATTCCTCTTCATACTCCTCAAATTGTTCAGAACAATCATTGTCCTTTAGCGTCCCAGTCTCATCTCGAAGGCACTTTGACATGAAATTTAACCTTATTTCTGTCAACTCACCAAGCACAACTTGATAGAAATCAGAGAGATGAACCCTTCTTTTCTTAAAACGCAGACATTTCTCCATATCTACTACTACAGCATCCTACAGACAGTAGCAAACTTTATCAATGTTTTTCAGGTTTGTCCAAACCATTACATCCTCTTAACAAAACAAATACAGTTTCTCACAATGTCTTCACATTGTAATCCAAAATTAGTAAGTCAAAATTTATTACGTCCAATATTTTAAAAATCAATAAATCTTTTGAATATCAGTTATGTTAATATTTTGTTTGTTACAGACTTTTTTCTTTCCAATTCTACTTAAACTTTCTGTCCTTTGTTTCAAAGAGAAGGGAACTTACAGAAGGGAAACTATCACAATTAGGTCCAAGATTCCTTTAATTCCAACTGTTAACAAGCAAAATCTAAAAACTCAAACTTGAGTAAAGAAAAACAGTTTTTGGGCCTAATGTCCATAAAGGGATTCTTTCCAGCCTTTCAGGCAAGCAGGCAACTATAGGATTGATGAAATCCCAGCCCCTCCCCAGACAGTATTGCTAAATTCATCTTGCGGTCTCCATGACAACTGTTTGGTTAAAAGGCCCTCATGGGCAAATCCTATCTTCTGGGAGAGTTATTGTAGCTTCTTTCCCTGCAGAGCTCCACAAAAGGTAAGCTTTAAGGCTCCATGTATTTCTTGGAAATCATAAGTTTCAGTGTTTATGGTTTAAATATTTATGGCATTATAAATACTGGAATGCACATTTATAGTCATGGAACCATTGCAAGAACTGCACATGCTCACCAAAACCCACCATAGAAACTAGGCAACTGCAGCAGCCAAAGTAGCTCTGAGGTGCTGCAAAGTGGGATGGTGAACAATGATGGAACCAGCCTCCTCCCATCAGTGAAATATAGTGTGAAAAGCCATTGTGACTGGATCCTGCAGGGGTGCCACTGTTGTAATGGTGTGTCAGTGTATTGTAGTGGTCTGAATGTTGGAATAGGACCCTGGGAAAAAAGGGTTTGAATCACCACCAGCTCTAAAACCCACTGGTGTAACCTTGGACAAGTTCAACTATCTGTGCCTCAAAGGAAAGCAATAACAAATCCCTCTGGACAAATCTTACCAAGAAAACCACATTTATAAGTTTGCCATAGAGATGCCATAAACTGAAAACAACCTGAAGGCACACAACAACTATAGCAACAACAATTTGCATGATTATATAATAAAAAATGCACAAGCATACATTAGTTAATTGGGGGAAATGTGTGAAAAGTTATGCACATTAAGAAAAATGGCAAAACCTCCATATTTTAGGAAAAGTGCATGTCCAAATGGACAATAATTTCAATATGGAAAAGTAAAAAAAAAATAAAATAATCTAGCAATCCAACAAGGGATTTAAGTGGGATGAAAATGCTGGTCGGATTCCAAAACATGTAAAGAAAATGAACCTGACATATATTCATATCGCCAACCATTAACATCATCGCCTTTTCAATTAAACCTGCCCTTGAAATAAATGCATTTTTCCGTTATGTTCAAGTAATTGCTGACACCATGGTGGAACCAGACATTACAGTAAGAAGAAACAGGACTGTCATTGAAAATGTCACTTCCATGCCTCACTTCCACTCTCTCCCTAATAACATCTGTTGAAACATCTGGAGATAACATATGGTTACTATTTTTGTTGGCAGCTACCCAATTCTAGCCAATGACACCCTGCTCAGTCGTGGTTATGTGTTACGAATCAAGCACACAGTGACTAGTTGTGAACTTGTCTTCACGTTTACGTATAAAGTTTATGTATAAAGTTGCCTTTCAGGCTTTGCTGCAAATCAGATTGAATGTTTTGAGGAAGCTTTCAAAATTTAATTTTCCTTTCAAAAGTTTTTATATGTTCTGGATGGCAGAAGCAAGGCTCAAATATTATTTGGAAAACCTGATATACAATTATTTGATTTGTATGACCCATCAAATAGTCATACACTGGACAAATGCTTCAAGGTAATGTTGTGAGGTGTTAAAGTCACTTTAAGGCAAACAAAGAGATTGAAACTGTAGAATGGTCTGTCCCTGGGGGAAAAAATACTTCGAAGGGTGGTATATTATGATTCAAAATTGCCTGACAATACTGGAAAATCATCCCAAGTGATGGTGATAGATGCCATATCATTTTAACATAATTTAAAAAATGTAGAATTGTTTATGGAACAAAATATTTATTAGAAGAACAATGAAATCATGCCTAAATACAGAGTTTGATATTTAAATAAATATGCTAAATGTTACAGAAATATATTCAGCCTTTTTTCAAAAGTACTGAAGCTTATTTTACACTTTGACTACCCCCACACCTGGAATGAGACAAGAGAGTTTTATACTATAGAATAAAAGGGAAAGATAGCAGGTTACAACCTCTTTGTTCCTCCACATTGTTAACACCGTTGCTGGGATTTTGTTTAGAAGATGCTCTCTTATATCCCTATAGAATGCTCAGGGAAAAGGCTAGAAACCATCAAATGCTAAAGGGCCATAAGCTTTCTAAAAGCTTTCTGCAAGTGTAACTGTAATCTAAAATAAAATTCCCATGACCAATAAGTACTGCCTCTAAATATGCCCATATTCAAATAAACAAACAAAATAGCTAAAACTATGCATTTTTAAACATTTCAATAGAAAAGAATGAGTCCATATTTTCCTGTTATGTCCTCAGTTCCTAAAATATAGCATCACAACTGAATTAACTGGTTAAAGCCCCTGGATAACATTTTGAGGTGTTTTTTTTTCTTTATCAATCAGCTAACTAAGCTGTGCAGATGTTGTACCTGCTGTAATTTCAGTACATCTAGAAACATAAAGATCTATAGCAATGTATGGATATTTTTGTTTGTTGAACAACACAACAGCATGGGCTGAATAGGACCACTTTGTTGAACTGTAAGTTTTAAGCAAGCATTCTAAGGGGTGAACATATGGGCCACTTCCACACTACACTGTTATAGTGCTATTATTCCACTTCCAACACCCTATAGAATCCAGGGTTTGCAGTTCAGGGAGGGTATTTAGAATGATCAGCCAGAGAGCTCTTTGTCTTCAGTAAACTACAAACTCCAGAATTCTCCAGGAAGTTAAAAGTGGAATAATAACACTATAACAGTGTAGTGTGGAAATGGCCATAGTGTGGGATCCACTAAGCTAGGAGACCACTACAGACCTCCTCTTTAGCCACTCTTGGGTGAAGCACCTGAGCCCTAGGAGCATCCCAAACCACTGGATTACTGTCTGGCCTGCTGTTGCTTAAACCCCAGGTTAATTCGAAGGGTAGTCCCCTTCCCCACCTCCTTGTCATGTGACCAAAAAGGGCAATTGCAGAGATCTCCACTATACCAAATGGGAGCTAACAGTGTTCACACGGATCCTACTTTTTCCCTCATCCCAATACCAGCCATAGACAAGGGCAAGTGTTTTGTTAATCCCTTTCCCCCAATAGATCAACCAACACAGCACACACCTCTATTCAGGTGTTGCCCCAAAATAGGATATTTTCCTATTCAGAAAGTTCAGTAGAGTTGTGACTTTTTGAATACAATACTAAGAAGAGAAAAAAGGTAACCTAGACACTCCTCCAGTGCATTCCACAATTCTCCATTCACTCACTATTGAGCACTGACTTTAATATCCTCTCACTGAAAGGAAAGGTCATAAAAGCATTGCAAAATCTAACCAAGTCTGAAATTTCCCTTTGATTTCTACAATATTCCTCAAACTGTGATGGAACTTGTGAATAGCACAGATGGCATCACAAGGCCACCATACAAATACCTATCCTATGCCCACCATTTTTGCAGGGGGAAAAAAAAAGTGTCCCTTTCCTTCATCTCCTTCTGAGTCATTTATGGTGATTCAGGAATGATGACAGTCTTTCTCAAAGTGACTTTAGCTTTTCTTCTGGGAGCCTGCAGCACTGTTGGCATATCAGTTTCTACCCCAATAATATTAAGTGCTAAGTGCAATCTTTCATATTTTTCCTCAGCAAAGGGGATGCTCTTTTCTACCACTGATATAGAGAACTCTACCATTAATTGTTTATGTTGACTCATCTCATATCTCCCAATAAATAATAAACAAAATCTAAACAGCAAACCACACCACCCTTCTGTGTCTTGAAATGCAAAATCGACTCAGTAAAAGTGCTGAAGTTGTCAAAAGCAGCACAGGACATCAAGCATCCCATAGGAAGGGTCCTGGCTATGTAAAAATACCTGTTAAAAGAGAAGTAAAAGGCCAATTTTATGCCACACTTCACCAGTTTTGCACCCACAACTTTCCTATGAACCTCACAAACTGCTACATGAATGGAGCAAACAGAGATGTGCAGGGATGGCATCATTCACTGATTCCCATTTTGGATAGAACAGATGGTGAATTAGCCTATATTCACCCATTCCTTTCTTTGAGACCACAAACAGGGGTCTTAAGTTGGATACAGGAAGAAAACTAAAGAGGCATACCACTTAATCTTCATCATTGAGTATTTTAATATGAAATACCTGTCCTAAAACTACTACCAAACATAAGCTCTTAGCCCCAAATGAACATTAAGCTTCATCAAATGGTTACCTAAAGCCAAATTGAAACCTTTTTCTTAAAATGATGAACAGAACCTTGATCTACATATAACTATAATCCTACTAACAACTTAACAACCTAATTGGGCTAGGTCCCTTTTGGAGGGTGTTAACTACCTGAGCCCCCCCCCCCTTAGATGAAGATTGGTCCCAGTCTTTGCCTCCAGTCACTTGCCTTTAGAACAGACTCTGAAAGGAAAGGGGAGCTCTGCAAATTAAGCATTGGTGATAAAATGTATGTGGTAGCCTGGAACAGACTCACGGGCTGCTGAGCATGTGGCAGTGCTAAGGGTAGGCTTCTCTGCACAATATGCCCACTTTGGAAACTCATCCTGAGTGGATCAAGCAGGAGTCATAAGTTGCATCTACAACTGTGGTTACTTCTGATCCCATCTGAAGGCAGGGTTGATGGCTGTTCTCCTACAAAAATCTTCATAAAAAAGTTATATTGGACCCATAGAATCTTTGTAGGTTCTATGTATGAAATCAATATATTTCAATAAGGAAAGAATCTCCATGGCTGTGTTCTACCAACACCCCTACATTGGTGAAGAATTCAGAGTGGCAAGTCACTCATTTTGCATTTTTCTTCCAATTCCTCCTTATCTTAATTATCCAACTTTCCCTTGTCCTTTCCCAAATGATAGGAAAAGGATGGGGGAAAAAATCCATATAACCCCCCGTATAAATTTTCTCCTTTGTGGTAGATAACAGGTGATTTCTCAAAGAAATTTCTATTCAACATGCAAGATACTGCCATTTAGGGAACTATGGCATAGCCATTGGGTACTAACTATTTCATGCCTCTCCATCGC
Organism: Cyclura pinguis; assembly: GCA_030412105.1. Lineage (NCBI taxonomy): Eukaryota > Metazoa > Chordata > Lepidosauria > Squamata > Iguanidae > Cyclura > Cyclura pinguis. The sequence continues at coordinate 164,141,509 of CM059602.1, forward strand.
CAAGAAATACCAGAGCCTGCTACCAGCCAAGTGGCCCATTGAACCTTGCATATATCATAGGGTAACATAAAAGCCATAGTTCATGATATCACTCTAGCTGAACTGGGGTGCTCACTTTTTTGTTACTAGCCAAGCTGTGAACACCTAAAGCCAACATTTCAGCCTTGCATAATGATCAAACTTTTAAAGAGTCTCATCTGAGCTAGTTCTAACCACTGGTGAAGTCCCCCTTGCCCACAGGTTCCTTGGATGAGTCCTACTTCAGCTGAGAAGAAGGGGAGGATCCAAATGTTACTAATACCTCTGTTCCCTGAGAACATCATTTCTTAAGAATAAACATGCAAGGGTCTAATTAATAACCCATTTTGTGAGCTCTACATGTCTGCCTATCCAAGTAAATGGAAGGAAGAGATTACTTATCCCATTTGTGTCTGCTTTGTGGCCTGTGGCCTATCAGGTATAAATGTCATGCTACCATCCTCCTTCCCATCCAAAGAAGAAGTAATTACTGGGGGAAAGTGTTTTACAGGGAACCATTTTGCTGGCCTCTTACTTTTAGAATGCTCACATACATTTTTGGACGCAATATTGATTCCTGCCCAAAGCCTAGTCCCATATTCATACTGGTATTTTGGTGTGTTGAGGTTGAGGCCCACCAAAAAAATCCACTAGCAGGTCTCTGAAATCCTGTCCCAAGCAGCCTAGCACAGGCTGTCTTGAGGCCTACAAAAGTTCTCCATAACTAAACCTATCAGGCTCTGTTTTAGCCCTGCCAAAGCTTTTCTGAAGTGAGTTTCAAAAATATTTTCCCCCCGACCAACCCACCAGGGCCTCCATCAAAAATGGCCAGGGATGTACTTTGCCCATTCTCATTCTATACTGAGTTACTGTTTTGTTTTTTGTTTTTTCCTTCCTGCTGCCCTTGAAGGACTATCCACTTTAGAACTGAGCAATTTACTATAACAAGAGATTAGGTTCTGTTTGAACAACTAAGGAAACCCTTGTGACAGCAGCAATTCTTCCTATGCTGTTACACTAGGAACAGATGAAATCACAAGATAAACTGCAATTTTGCCAGGGCTAATATTACAGATGGAGACAAAAGAGCACTAGATGTCTGTGCTGCATTCTATTCATTGCCTTCTTTTATCTGTTCTAATGGCAAATTAGCAAGCATGTGACTGTCCAAAGATTTTCTAAGAGCACTCACTGCAGAATACATAAAAGGAACTTCATGTTACATATTCTTCTAACAAAAAAGGGGTGGGGACAATGGCTGCTCATTACAAAGAAACTACCATATTGTTCCCACCTAGACTGATTCCAAAACATTTTTGCTCTTCTGTGCAAAGGTAAACTGATCTTTTGTGATGCTTCTTTTTTTTTTTTTTAAGAAGAAGGAAATATCAATGATCTATTCCCACTGAGAGAATGATCAGTGATACAAAAAACAACAACAACAAGTAGTCAAGAGACAGAAGAACATGTTTGGCTATGTGAGGCAAAATAAAATGCCACCCCTGCCATTACATGTCTGACTTCTAAGTGGACTAGCAGCTAATCTTTCTTCAACACTTGCTATAGGTCAGCGCCATCCTCTGTATCTGAAGACAACCACCTAGATTAGGATATATAGAACAGGTTGCATGGCACACAACTTTCTCCTCTAAAACCTTGATGCCACATGTCAGCATCTTCCACCTGTGGCGACTGGTGCTCTCTGTCTAATGAGTAGGCTGGTTCTGAAATAGAAAAAAAAAAAATCATCAGCATTCAGATCTTTTACAGATGGACCTACCTGTATCAACCCTTCTTCCCTGGAATCCTTGAGCTTTTCCCTTAGAACACTTGTTCATATTAGGCTACATTGGGCCTCAATTTTACTAGGTCATGTTGGGCCCAACATTATTTGGCATCAAATAAGAATGTGCAGCATTATGCCTTACAGCAAGGTATAACCAAGCAGCACACCAGAAAGGAAGCTTGATGGTGGAGAGCAAGTTACCATTCCCATGTCTGTCTAGATCTTGAGATGATTGTAATACACCCTTCTCTAGGTGCACCAGTCAGACAAGGATGAATAACAAACTTGTTGAGTTCATAACTGCTTACCCAATTCACGGCTCCAAACTGAAATTTGTTGTTAGAAATCTGTATATTTATGGGCTTGTTATATGATTTATATAACAATGACAAATAAGTTTGTTGGAAAAAAAATCTATATATTTGAAATATATGGAAAAATACTGACGTTAGTTAGAACTAGAAACTGGATTGGACTACAGCCTTGGAGAGCAGGGAAGATATTCATGGTCTTTCCAGATACTTTGAATGGTGGCAGTGGATGTAAATGCTTATCAAATTTTAACTGAAGGTGATGGGAGTTGGTATTTTGACTGAGAGAGTGATATCAAAGCTATGTTAAGAAAATCAGCTTTTAAATAGAAAATCCATATAACAGCTTCTTATTTGATGACAATAAAGAAAAAAATAATAGCTGCAGGAGGGTATTATTGAGACTGGAAGTGAGGAGTGTGCCTAATGTGTTCTAAATAATTTTGCATTCAGAATGCTCTCTTGAGCTACTTTTCCACCCACAGGAGAAGAGATATACATGCCTGAATCTAGAAGCAGAACATTAAACAAAAATACTGAAATAAGTGAAGCTTGATGGTGGAGAGCAAGTTACCATTCCCATGTCTGTCTAGATCTTGAGATGATTGTAATACTTCTTCCAGATTGGTGTGGCAGTTCCAAATCTGATACCACAAACTCTTCTTTTACCTTTATAACACCACCATTGTGTAAACGGGTGAGGGTTTTCAATGTTTATTTAGAACCCCTTAATAATTTTATGGTAGCGTGTTATCTGTTACTTTATATACTGTACAGAACTGAGTCAGTATTTACAAAAATAAACTGTAGTATTTATTAAGGTAAAAATAAGAATGAAGTAGCATTTCCAACTTTAAATGCAGGTCAACGTTGATACACTTCTTCAGTGTACTATTTAGACAGTTCAATTATATTTAGATTTTCATATAAGCGCAAATACCATAAAACAACTCTTTGGCTAAACTCCCACCAAAGGCCCAACCCCTAACCTAGGTCACACTCTCCGATCATAGTCTATTAAGGTTCCATTACCCTTCTGCTTCTCACTACGGCCCTTTTCGCACGGCATTTCTGAAGCGAAAGGGCCCCTTGAGCGTCGCGTAAATGTGAGGAGCAGTCCACACGATGCACTCACATTTGTGTGACGCCCAAGGGCCTAATGTGGACCACGCATGCATTTTTTCATTTTTGGCTTAAAGCCAAAAATGCTGCACGGTTGCGCATTGTTCTGGGGCCCTGCGCACACTTACCTGGCATGTGGAGCCTTGGAAGCTGGGCCGGTTGCGCTTCCTGTGCAGTGCAACCTGGGAAAGGTCCCAGGCTGCACTGCGAAAGGAACAAGAGGGGTGCTCGTGTGACCAGGAAACAACTGCAGAGCCAAAGCAGCAGGGATGCGAGAACCTTCCTCCCCAGGCTTCTCGCGCTAGCCCCGCACCCCAGCTCCACAAAAGGGTAAGATGTGAAAAGGGCCTAGGTTTCCACTGAGAATTAAACCTACTAACATAATTACACTCTCCAGCTGACTGATGGGCTATACTCTCTAACTTCTTGCTAGATTGTCACTGAAGGAATGAATACCCACAGGTACTTGGCTTTATATAACTTTTTCTCTCAGCCACAAGCCCCTCCCACAAATTACTGGGCTGGGTTTCTTTCCTGAGGTGCTATTCTGGTTGCCTTGGTACTTCAGATAGCTGCACCCTCAGAATTCATCACAATAGCATTGCTATTATTAAAGTTACTACTATTACTATTACTACTAGGAACAAGGAAGAAGAAGATGAATAAAACAACAAAAAGAAGAGGAGGAGGAGGAGGAAGAAGGAGAAGAAGAAGAATCCCTAACACATATTGTAACAATATTAATACAATTAATCTATAGTAATACAGTTAATTACCAGTACCTTTTTGACATGATAAATACACAGATGTTATACATGTAGTGTAGACTGTGTAGCCCCTTCATCCTGGGCAAATACTACCTATAATTGGCTATGTGTGGCAATCTGAGATGCACATATCAGTTTATGTTTTTGTGTACAAGATAAATAATCCAGTTAAATACATTTTGGATCTGAATATAAAATGCTGTATATATGTATGTACTATATACTGGTGGTATCATGTGAGCTGTTCCAAACAATTGCACCTTCAACACTGTTTTCCTTATTTCCCCTCTTGCAGCCTTTAAGACAAGAACATATAAATACTTCATCTGAACCAACCTTAGGGGGCATGAATTGTGAAAAACTTTGTGATCTAGTAAGTCATTGTGCATTCCAGAGAGATTTTGAACTACATAGGGAGAAAGGAAAGCCCTCTGACACACCTATTATATAAAAGTACAAAAGACAACCACAGCACTTGAAATTTTCAGCATAATGCTAGCCAATTGTGGCTTTAAACATGTTCTTTTGACACATGGGAAGCTAATCACTTTTCTTTCAGGAGGGAGAGATTAGCTCTTTAATTCTGTTTATGAAACAAAGTGAGCCAAAGGAGCATGACCTACCATTTTGCATATGTGGGAAGGACAGCAACAACAGTCAGAGAGGATTATGCTGCATACAGTTTGGAATATCTCTTATTTTGAACAGTGGAGTGACTATTTGTTTCAATCATGTGTATCTCCATTCACTGCACTACACTGTGCTAGATATACATCTCCTGTGAATTGTTCTTTGTAGGGATATATGTCATAGAAGTATTCATGATTTGGCCAAAGTTTTACAGGAAGGCTTTCACAGAAACATATTTAATGTTCTCTTCCAGTATCTGGAGCCCTGGTGGCACAGTGGTTAATGCCGGTACTGCAGTCACAAGGTTGTGAGTTCGAATCTGCCAGGCTCCAGGTTGACTCAGCCTTCCATCCTTCTGCAGGTCAGTAAAATGAGTACCCAGTTTGTTGGAAGCAATTAGCTAACACATTGTAAACCACTTAGAGAGCACTTAGCTGATAAGTGGTATAGAAATACATATGCTATTGCAATTGCTAAGTGGTTCATATATCTAGGACATCCACACAGCTTGCCTAATCTGGCACCCTGATGATAGTTCTTCATGCTGTGCCTGAAGTTCATTGCAAAGAGGCCACCCTTTGTATTTGTTGGCTTTATGAATGTGAAATCTAAGAACATTCTCCTAGGCATGCATATATATTCAGCTGTGGTTGTACTGAGTTTAGTGGGATAAAATTCTAGTTAATTTTGTGTATAACAGTGGGGAATGACTTGCAACTCTCCAGATACTGTTGGACTTCAACTCCCATCATCTACCACCTTTGGTCATACTGGTTAGAGATGATTAGTCACAAAACTTTTATAGAGCCTCTAGTTGTATATCCCAGTGAATAAGATTGCAGCCTAAGGTTGCTATCCTATTTCTACTTACTTTGGGATAAGGTCTAGTGAACTCATATAATTGTGACAAAGTGAATACATGCACAATTGTACTGTACATGGCATATTATATTTTTCTTCAATACATCCATATTACTTTTTCTTCTCAATACATAGCATTCCAACAGCAGTCCTCCAGATGGTGGCTCACAACTACTATAAGCCCCACCAACATCAGCACAACTACTACTGACTAACTGTGAGGATGACAACTCAAGGACTGCTGTTGTCCATCCTGCCCTACGGATTATCTCAGGGCCTTTCCACACTACACTGTTACAGTGCTATTATTCCACTTTCAACATCCTATGGAATCCTGGGGTTTTCAGCTTGAGGTGGGGAGGCATTTAGAATTCTCAGCCAGAGAGCTCTTTGGCCTCAGTAAACTACAAACCCCAGAATTCCACAGGAAGTTGAAAGTAGAATAATAGCACTATAACAGTGTAGTATGGAAAGGACCTTAGTTTAAGGAGGAAATAAAAAGGCCACAGCCCTTGGTAGAGATAATTGTGCTTAGCCTGACTGATTTTCACCAAAAGCTACCATGGATAAAGCATAAGGTCTATAGTACTAATATGGCACTTTGTTCCTTAGTATGTACATATGAGTCTCCTTCATATATGACAGACATGAAGGGGCATCATGCTGTGAAAGGGGCTGTTACACAGTACTGGTCCCATCTTGAGGACATGTTACATCCCTTATCTGACATTACAAGGGATTATCCCTATGTTTTAGGGTCAGGGAAAGTACTAACCTGGCTACTCAAATGAGTTATACCTTAAAATAAAATAAATAAAGAAGTATATGAATTGTATTTTATAGAGTCACAATAGAAACTAAAAACATCAGTAAGAGTAAGGGGAATGGATACTCATTTTTCAAGTTAATCCTGATTATTTTCATCCTATGCCCACATTTTAGACTTTTTTTCCTACCACTGTCATGAGTTATTTCTGTTACCTTCATGAAATATTTCTAAAAGTAGTGTCTCATACTGGTTTTCCAGAGCAATAGAAGCATAGAAGTATTTGCAAAAGTCAATGATATTTATCAGCCCAGTCAGAACATCAATCAAGGCAAGCATTTGTAAAATAATATAGCTCTGCATATGTGCCCTTGTAATTGATTTATATGCTTGCCTCTCACATGGTGTTCTGCACTTGCATTTCCATTGCTGTTACCTGCTGGTTTTGTGACAGCTGAATTGTGACTGTGTCTATTTTGACAAATACACTTGTGACTTATTAAAATAAATATATGACTATATATACCATAACTTGGCTCAGGCTGACCTTGTCTCTCTTAAGAGTAGTTTGGCACCAAAAACAAATCACTCTTGGGTTGTCTTAAGATTCTGCTGCAGTCATCTGTGTTTCTTCAAGGGACATATTTTAAGAAAACATATGAATAACTTCATAGGTGCATGGTCCATCATATATGCATTGAAGCGCTGAGTAGTGACTTTTTTATGTATGAATCAGCCAATGGCCAAGGTCCTTAGAACTGTGGCCCAGCAACATCTGGAGGAACAGGGATTCCTCACCTCTCACATAATTTAATGACACCAGAAGCACAATGATTTTTTCTGGAGGCAATTCACACAATTAGCTGTAAGTGACCATGTGATGTACATGCAGCCATGAGCAATGTGACTTTTGTTTTCATTCTGTATCACTGCAAATCTTTACCATTACTCTGTCCTACATTTTTTCATCAAGATACAATGTTCAAAAATAATAAACAGTATATTCATATTTTAATACATATTTAATGAATATTTTTATGCTATAACAGTGTTTAAGCATGTAGTTTCTCTCAAAATCCATACTTAAATCAATATTTTGAAGTGTTCATACTTCTTACTCCAGCACAGCATTTGTGAAATCTAGTGGACAGCTTAAATTCAAATCCTCACATTAGATGAGAGGTGAAGAAGAGGTCAATCTATTTCATGTAGAATTTACACATAAACTTTGCAGAGATCAAAATCTTTAAGCATGCTTCTGTATATTAATTGACACTGCACAGTTCTGTGTAGCATGGCCTACACTATTGAAGAAAGAGCAAAAAAATGAGTGTAGCTGGGTAATTTTAGACTTTGGACCTCACGCTCTTTCTGGGGCCTCCTCTTAAGATGTAATGTCTAGTAGCAAATCCAGTGCACGTTTGCTCAGATGTAGGTCTTCTGCTACATTCAGCAGAGCATATTCTAAAGAATGTGCACACATTTCCAGCCAAGAAAAGAAAAAAATCATTGGTACTCTCAAAAATTGAGTCAGAAAGGAGAAAGGAGAGACTAGACAGAAAGATAATAACCAGAACACAATTTGAGAATAACACGCAAAACGTCTATACTATACATAGGATTTAAGAAATTAGTCACTTTCTTTCCTATTCAGTTTCTCAGTTTGACTGTCAGGCAACTGTTTTGCTGTGGGGAAAAAGGAAGAGCCACCATTCTTCTGGATTACAGGTAAGTACCTAGGAGGTCAGGAAGATATTTTTATATGTACCAGCTGCAAAATTGCTGTTGGAAGTTGTTTGAGAGCCCTCTGCCTCCTAGGCTGTGATTGGCTGTTAGGGGAATATCTTGGTGCCTCAAGCTGAAGGAAGGAGCAATGGACAACAAGGTACAGTAAGACCCCCATATCTGCGGATTCATTATCTGCTGATTCAGTTTTTTGCAGTTGGCTGCTGCGATAGTGGCAGTGGCAGGTGAGAGAGAAGCAACAAGCATGGGATTGCGCTCATCGATGCCTCCTGCCCCTCTCTCTAGGCCCGATCGCACTGGTGGCAGGCAGGAAAGAAGTGATGAGTGTGGGATTGCACTCATCGCTGCCTCCTGCCTCGTGCCCGAGGCCTGATCACAGTGGCAGCTGGCAAAAAAACAGCAGGGATCGCCGGATAGCACTGCTTGCTGTTTTCCCACCTCCTGCCTCTGGCCCTGGGCTGATCATGGTGGCAGTCAGCAGGAAAACAGTGGGGAGCACAGGATCCCATGCTCCCTGCTGTTTCCCCACCAGCCACTGCCACTGCAATTGGGCCCAGGACGGGCAGCAGGACAGGGCATTCGGTACTATCCGCTGACTTCAGTACTCGTGGATGGGGGGAAGGAACCAATCCCCTACAGATACAGAGGTCCTACTGTACTATATTCCTGTTTTCACAATAACCAAAAAAGAACATATACTGAAATCTATACCAGTCTATGTCACCAACAGAATTCTGGCCCTTGTTTCTTTTGACAGCTTCTAATATACCTGTAAATGATCCCCAAGGCATTTCACACAACAAACACGGAAGAAATAACATAGACCATTTCCGCACTAGCCTGTTATAGCGCAATGATTCCACTTTCAGCTGGCCCCTCCCTAAACTGCAAACCCCAGGATTCCAGAGGATGTTGAAAGTGGAATCATTGTGCTATAACAGGCTAGTGTGGAAATGGCCCTAGATTTGTTATTGTGTGTCTTCAAATTGTTTCTGACTTTTGATGACCCTAAGGTGAACCTATCACAAGGTTTTCTGGAGCTGAGAGTATGTGATGTGCCTAAGGTCACCCAGTGGATTTCCATGTCTGAGCAAGGAAACAAACCCTGGTCTCCAGGGTTGTAGTCCAATGCTTATGACACTAACAGAAATATAAAATCAGTCTTAGTGCATAGGCATGAAAAAATGCTATAGATCTTGTTTGCCAGTTTTGAGGTGTCTTCTTGAATTGTAGGTATACATATAAAGATTTTATTCCTATTGGTTAGTCCCAAGTAAAGTAGACTCACTGAATCAATTGTTGAGTGGTAACTCAGGGTATATATAGATTCCATTCATTAAACAGGTTTCCTTCAGTTGGTACTAACCAATATCTTCTGACCGAAGTTGCCAGCAGATACAAAACAAATTTTAAATGATATCTGGAATGTAATTACAGACTACTGCTGTACTTTTTGCATTTCATTCTTGTCCAAGCTTGGTCTGGCCTGGCAACCAGGAGAAGCTGATAACAAACACAGGTCAGAAATTCAGCAGTAGTTTAAATGATCAGTTTACTGAAGAAAGGAAACAGCTTTGCAAATGAGAAATAAGAAATGAGGGACCCAACGATGTGCATAAATCAAAGGCAGGCAAAAACAAACACACGTCAAAGGCAGAAACACAGGTAAGGGCAGCAAACAGAAGCATGCACAGGAGAAATGGCCAGTTGATTGCTGACAAAGGCTAGAGGGGAAAGGTTCAGTTCTTATAGGCTCCAGGGTGAGTGCGCCTGGTGCTTGATTAATTGGTGCTTGGCATAAATTCACTGGGAGTGATGCAGGAGACCTTTTTGGAGTCTACACTGGGTGAAGGTAGGTACGATTAGATCATTTTCTGTGTCAGAGTGAGCAGGGCTCCCTGCTGGGGCTGACACCTCTGTCCCTGGGGCTAGTGGTGGTACTGTCTGCTCTGCAGGTTCTGCTGCAGCAGTCTCTCTGTCAGGGCTCAGAGCAGGTTCTGCTGCCTCAGACTCTGAGTCAGTCTAGGTCCTGGAAGCCCATGACAATTCTGCTATGTGACTTCATTTTCAACTACAGCTGTATCCTCCAACCACACAAAATTTGTAATATTGAATTAAGTGATTCCAGTTGACCTTCCTGTATGCCATAATAAATCCAAAGGATTTTTTTTTTCTGGCAACATACTGCTACACCTCTGAATTCATTCATTTATTTGTTTATTCATTTTTCTTAATTCTACTGTTCTGATTTAACATCAATAGCTAAACCCTGGAATTACATTTTTTAAAATATGCCAAATCAGTAGTTTTATAGGATTGCTCCTGATCTCACACACAGACATAGACACACAGAGAGGTTGCACAGGTACCACATAAGTAGATAGCCCTGAAAAACATAGGGGAAGATGGAAAAGGACACCACTCTGTTACACTGAATTGCTTTTACTTACCTGGACTCACATGACAAATGTCACTTCTGGGAAAGAAGTTTTTGATGGTCTCCATGGAGTGAGACCAGAGTGTTACATTTGATTGCCACTAAGTGCCAAATCAAGACATACGATGGGTCAAAGGAGACAGTGAAGCAGTTTACCCCCTATGCATGTCATTCGGTGTTTGACATTGACCCAGCCTCCTGCCCTCAATTCAGTGTGAGTTAATCTGGTTGCTTTGAGACTGGATAGGAATCCCCCCCCCCTTTTCTCAAGGTTTTCTATTTTGCCTATCTGATACTGTATTTGATGGAATTAGGAAAATTGGCTCTTGGTGGTGTAACTAATAGGTTGTCCTTTTGCAGATAATGTGAGATAATAAAACTTCAGTGGTCACCTATTGGCACCCCTTTGCTGTAAGGTAGGGCTCTGGAACCACCTCTCTGGTGCCTTGTGTGCCGGGGGGGGGGGGCAGTGAAGGAAGACACCGTTGAGGTTAACCTGGGACTAAGACTCTCACTTTTAGAGCCCTGTGGCTTGGGTGGGAGTCCCTGGGTAACCTTCCAAGATGCTGGACTGGGGAGTAACCAAAGCAATTTGGATTGCCCCTGGGGCTGAGGTGTTATCACCCATGGGTATACTGAGCAGGTTGTCACATTGTGACCCTGGCATCAGCTGGATCCATATCATGTTGCTCTCCCCCCACCTCTTGTATCTTTCAGGCTAACAGAATTTAAACAAAACATGTCAAAATAAAGTGGTCCTTAGTTAACCCAACTTTTTGTCTGGTCTCTTTATTCCATGGTTGAGCATCAGTGCTATTCCTAAGCCTGGCAAGCATGATACACAGCATGCACACTTAGAAGGAATCCCTTCTAATGAGTTCAAAGGAGATTACTCACTGGTAACTGTCCATAGTATTATTGTTTGATTCATGTTCTCCCCCACCACCACCATCAGTGAAGAACACCCTGCTTTAAGCCACAAACCTACTCTGAATTATGAAGCATGAAAGTTAGGAAAACAGTGTGCATTTTAATGACACACCTGGCTGGGTGCCTTCCCTTCCTCTTACTATTATTGCCTCAACTCCCCAGTCTGGGGGGGGAAATATGCAATGAGCTTCTACATAACAAACCTCTTTCTAATTCTTTCCTGCAGGTTCCCTGCTGGCTTCCAGTATGTTAGCTGATGGAAAATGGGAGAGCCCATGTCATCTTAGAAGATGAGACAGAAGTAACATTTTTGCCAACTGGAAATTCAGGCAGCTAGGGAAAGGTGTGTGCCTAAAGCACAGTTCAGTCATGTAATTTTAATGGTGAGAGCAGCCACAATAACAGCAGGGGAAGTAAGCCCTACACCAACATGTGAAAGTCTGTGCTTTGGAGCATCTCTAATAATATACAAGTGCCTTAAACTCAAAATGCTGATCAGAATTGTCTATTTTCTCTTCTCCATCCACTCCCTCTTTCATTTCTTAGAAATCATTAAAAAAAAAAAAAGACTGAATGTATATTGCAATTGAAATTATTTGTTACTGCCCTGGCTAGCCCAAGCTTTGGGGATATAAAAAGATATCTCTTGATATCAATAATACGGCCTCACATACCCGTACCCTTCCACGTGCTTGCGAGGCCCCTGGACAAGCACGCACACAGGCTTGGCCGATAATCACCGTAATATTCTGAAACAATACAGGCAGGCCAGAAATAGCCGACTCGCAGCTTTAGGAGACCTCAAGGCAAGTACTTTCATTAAGTATGCACACAGCTTTCAAAGGATCCTCTGCCCTGCGCTGGCAGCTTGATGATCTGACTATACAACGCTCAAGTGCTCCGCGTTTGCATACTGGCTACCCTATTGACATTTTGGCTGTAACTCAATCATTCAAATTCTGACCTTTCGGAGGCTTTGTTTCCAGCCCCAAATCTATTGTTTTCCCCAACTCCGACCTAGCCTGCGGTCACAATTTTCCTTATAAAAAACCCTGACTTTGAGCATTTCCTTGGATTGATCTTGGCTTCCATCCTGCCTTGCTGTCGCTCTGTCCAGCGAGCCTTCCCCTCAGCTCCACGTGCTGAGATTCAAGCTCCCCATCTTCTCCGCTTCCAACTGGGCTTCAGGACAGGTGAAGTATCACCCAAACCAACAACTCCTCTAAAAACCCCTCTATCCCACTCCAACCTTTATTTCTCTAGTTATCTGGTGTGAGTGTGCCGCATACACTGTTTGATTGTGTTTTTAATAAAACCACTTTTATTATTTCAACTTCTGTGTGCTCCTTGACTCGACCTGACCCTGTAGACATAGGGCTCAAGATCCTGCTAAGTTACTCTGCCTCTCGTAATGCTAAAGCAGTGCTCAGAGCTAATCTTCCCCACCTATTGTTGAGTACATTTTGGTGTCCCTCACGGCACCCCCAGTAAACAGGGTAACATATTGCTCTAATCCTGTCTGGCTTGGGACATTTCCGCACTACACTGTTATAGTGCTATTATTCCACTTTCAACATCTGGTGGAATTCTGAGGTTTGTTGTCAGTAGTGTACTGAGGCCAAGGAGCTCTCTAGCTAAGAGTACTAAGGGCCCCTTCCTATAATGCAAACCTCATAGGAAGTTGAAAGTGGAATAATAGCACTAAAGCAGTGTAGGGCAGAATCATAGAATAATAGAATCATAGAGTTGGAAGAGACCCTAGGGGCCATCCAGTCCAACCTCCTGCCATGCAGGAACACCCATCAAAGCATTCCCAACAGATGACCATCCAGCCTCTCCGTAAAAACCTCCAAAGAAGGAGACTCTACTACACTCTGAGGCAGCATATTCCACTGCTGGACAGCTCTGATCGTCAGGAAGTTCTTCCTGAGGTTCAAGTGGAATCTCCTTTCCTGCAGCTTGAATCCATTGCTCCTTGTCCTAATCTCCCTCCTCAACATGACATCTCTTCAAATATTTAAACATGGCTATCATGTTCCCTCTTAACCTTCTCTTCTGCAGACTAAAGATACCCAGCTCCCTAAGCCGTTCTTCATACGGCATGGCTTCCAGACTCTTCACCATTTTGGTCGCCCTCCTCTGGACACATTCCAGCTTGTTGACATCCTTCTTGAATTGAGGTGCCCAGAACTGGAAACAGTTTTCCAAATAAGGCCTAACCAATGCAGCATAGAGAGGTACCATTACCTCTCTCGATCTAGACACCATACTCCTATTGATGCAACAAAGAATTGTGCTGGTTTTCTTGGCTGCTGCATCACACTACTGTCTCATGTTCAGCTTGTGATCTACCAAGACTTCTACATCCCTTTCACACGTACTGCTATCCAGCCACGTGTCCCCCATCCTATGTTTGTGACTTTCATTTTTTTCTGCCTAAATGTAGGACCTTACATTTCTCTCAGTTAAAATTATTTTGTTAGCTTTGGCCCAGCTCTCCAATCTGTCAAGGTCGTATTGAAATTTGATCCTGTCCTCTGGTGTATTAGCAACCCCTCCCAATTTGGTATCATCTGGAAATTTGATCAGCATGACCTCCACTCCTTCATCCAAGTCATTGATGAAGATGTTGAATAGCATGAGGCCGGGACAGAATCCTGTGGCACTCCACTAGTCACTTCTCTCCAGGATGAAAAGCAGCCGTTGGTGAGCACCCTTTGGGTTTGGTCAACCAATTACAAATCTAACTAACAGTAGCCCTGTCCAGCCAGCATTTTGCTAGCTTCTTTGCAAGAATGTCATGGGGAAATTTGTCAAAGGCCTTACTGAGGTCAAGATATGCTACATCTACAGCATTCCCTTCATCTATCAAGCTTGTAACCCTATCATAAAAAGAGATAAGATTAGTCTGGCATGACTTATTTCTGAGAAAACCATGCTGGCTTCTAGTGATTACAGGATTGCTTTCTAAGTAATTACAAACTGACTGTTTAATGAGCTGCTCTAGGATCTTTCCTGGAATTGATATCAGGCTGACTGGGCAACAATTATTAGGGTCCTTCTTTTTCCCCTTCTTGAAGATGGGGATGACATTTGCCCTCCTCCAGTCTGCTCAAACTTCTCCTGTTCTCCAAGAGTTCTCAAAGATTATTGCAAATGGTTCAGAAATGACTTCTGCCAGTTCTTTTAATATCCTTGGATGTAATTCATCTGGCCCTGGGGATTTGAATTCATCTATAGCCAGATATTCCTGTACTACTTCTCTACTTATTCTGTGCTGCATTTCCCTCACTTCCTCACCTGCTCCACATGCCCCAGGTTAGGTACTTCTATCCTTTTTGGAGAAAATTGAGGCAAAGAACGTATTGAGTAGTTCTACCTTCTCACTTCCTCTCATTATTAAGTGGTCACCTTCTCTATGCAGTGATCCTATCATTTCCTTGTTTTTCCTTTTGCTGGGGACATATCTAAAAAAACCCTTTTTATTGTTTTTGATGTCTCTGGCAAACCTGAGTTCATTCTGGGCTTTAGCTTTTCTGACCTTCTCCCTACATCTCTTGGCTATTTGCTTGAATTCTTCTTTGGTGGTTTCACCATTTTTCCATTTCCTGTACATGTTTCTTTTAACACTTAGCTCAGCTGAGTGTTCGTTCATCAACCATTCCAGTTTCTTTAGAGACCTGGCATTTTTCCTCCTTATTGGCACAGTTTTCAGTTATGCCTTCAGTATCTCACTTTTAAGAAACTCCCATCCATCATGAACTCCTTTCTCTTTTAGTATTTTTGACCACAGGATTTCAGCAAGTAACTCCCTAAGTTTAGAGAAATCAGCTTTCTCAGAAGTGGCCTTAGTGTAATATAGTAGCATGTGGACCTACATTAGTCAGAACAATATTCCACCCCCTGATGTCCTGAACAGCCTCTGAAGTCCCCTGCAAAGCCATTGTCTGCTTTTTGGGGTGGGGGAGCAGGTAGAATTACAGCAACATCTGATTGCATACATGTAGATGTATGTGAAATGATTACAGCAGCACTGAGACTTCTTAAAGTGATCTCAATACAAGGCATGGGCATGCAAGAGACTTCAGGGGCTGGGCACTTTGAAGGGAGGGAGGGAATAGCAACTCCTGCAATAACAAAACAAAACAAAAAGACATATGCACATGTAAGGGAAACTAATGTGTATATATGTCCCTAACAGGATGCCAGCCTATGGTTGTTTACACTTGCTAAGGAAAACTTCAGTTGTAACATCCAGATTTCCACCCTTATATTACTTTACAGGAAGTCTGTATAAATTGCTCTAAGAATTTTAAATTGGCTGTTTAAACAAACACATTTGTGTCACAAAGTTATTGTGTTATCCTGACATCTGGGGGTCCACTGAGGGACACCTTGATTCACTCCAAAAATGCAAAGACTGGGAAAATTAGCAGAGCACTAGTGATAGCAAAATGAGGGGCAGGGTAACCCGGAAGAATCTTTTACCCAATTTTTATGGGGTCAGGCCAAGCAAAAAGCTAGACAAATGTACTACTATATAGTTTTTATTAATAAATGTGTTCTCATGCACCAACACACTCACTCACTCATGCACACAAGGCCTATCAAGAAGAGAAAGAGATGAAAATTGATAGGGAATATAGCGGAGAGGGTGTAAAGGTGGTGATACTGCACCTCTCCAGAAGTCTTCAGTCTGGGAAGCAGCAAGAAGGATGGAACTCAGAGAAGAGAGGCAGCTAAAGGGATCACTCAACTAACAGAGTGCTGGCCTGTTAGCGTGGCGGGGAGTTCTCTGAAGAGACCTTCACAAATGGGGACTACTTATAGTGCAGAATGTACCTCAAGGGCAGGCCCTGTCCCAGGAAGAACAATGGCCAAAATAGAGGGAAAAACGCTGCACAATAGCAATTTAATAGTTTGCATGATTGGTTCATGTAAATGGACTCGCCTTGTAGGATTTTCCAAAGTTGGAGTTGCTCAACCTGGGGAAAACCCGGTAATCCTTTCAAGTTGGCTATTCTTGGCTGAGGACCCTTTGTTTGTGTGGATGTGTCTAGCCTGAGGTCTCCTTGGGAAACGTGACTGGAGATTTTCCTGGCCTTGACCTAGTTCCGGTCATTCAACCTACTTGTCCACGCACCCACCCAGGCAACCTTTCTGGCATCGCGGGCATATTTGATATCAATTTTATATCTCCCTGGGATGGTGTTTGCCACTGGGGAAACAATTGCCCTGAAAGGATGTATGAGAAATTTGCATTCTGAGCCCAACTTTTTGAGTCTAGCCAGATTAATACTTAGTTGACTGACAATGGATCACCAGGGTCTCGAGCAGAAACCTTTCCCAGGCCTGTTACCTTAGATTCATCTAAGTGGAGAATGAACTTTGTATCTCTGAAAGCAACATATGTGCTCCACTACTGAGTTCCAGCTCCTCCAATTATTGAAGACCCAGGAAACAAAAGCAACCTGTCTCAGAGACAGGACAAAGCATGTAAAGATGCCCTGTCCTTCTTGATCAGCTTCATACAATTTTATTGCTTCTTTCTAATTAATCTTACAATGAACGAGTCAAGAAAATGAAGCTTGAACAGTTTCTCTCAGCTATCTTGAACTCTCTCTTTCTCCCTTAAGAGTTACAACACACCACATGATTTATCACTCCTGAATGGTGCCCTAAACATGCCCATGCTATTAAGGAGGCAAATGATAATAGGATAACTCTTGGCTGTGAATGTCAAGCCAAATGGAAGCTGGCTGTCAGTAGCGTCAATCCACCCCCTCACCACATGCTCACAGTTTTGCCATTAAGCCGGGATTCCCTGACTCATCCTGTCATCCTGCATTAATAGTGGCATTGGAACTCCCTTAAATTGCCTGTCCTGGTGACAAGTAGATAAATTCCCGGGGCAAAATAACCTGCCACTTTACCAGTTCTGGGAGTCTGAAAGATAGCCTCTATTTTGGGGAATATATTGGATTAAAACATGGCATAGAAATGGTTTAACATCCCTAGGAAATTAGAGGTGTTTTCTGAAGAAATTTCGTCCCAGCCTTGATTTGACAACTGATTTACATTGAATAATTACTTCTGCTTATGTTTAGAAGTATAAGCAATTTTGACCTTTTGAACATGGCCTATCAGTTACAGAAGAGAGGAATATGTTATTTTTCATACATTCACAGTGCATCAGTTTTGGAGTTGCAGCCTTTCCTCTAAATATAACTGTTCTATCATGCAATAATACATGATATTTTCAAAGGAATGGGAAAATTTAGATTTTTGACTTATGGCTAAGATTTATTTATTTTAATGATTCTTAAATTTAACTAACTGTGAAATGGATTAAACTACTGTTGTATTTAAACCCTGGTGGACTAGTTTAAAAAGAGATTAAAATAATGTTTAAAATCATCCCCCACCAATAAAGATCATGTTAAGTCACTGATTTAAACCATCCTTCCCACTCTGTAATTCATGCATGTATCATGTATATCATTATGTTGTACATGCCTGCCATGTTAATTGTTAAAGTTGAGGTTCTAACAGTAATAAGGAGTGGGAGGCAACTGTAATTTTGTACCATAGCCATAGTTATATGCACAGGGATTCACAGAAACATTTTAAAGTAATCACACTCAAAGGCCTTTGCTTAGATGAATTTGTTAGTTTTGCTTTCCCCCATATTAAGAAGAAAACCTTCAAGTTTATCTTTTATTAAATTTATTAATTGTTTGGCAAATTTGGGAAATTCTCATTAAAAAAACTTTGCTTGTCTGTAAATAGTTTTTGAGGACTCAAGTAAATATGCACTTTTTGGTATCATGAGCTCCAGATTCTATTCTGAGGTTTAGCACTACAGATTGGTAGCAGCACCAGGGGAAAAAAAAACTGTGTTATTGCTGGCAGCTAAGTATCTGTATATGTATGTCTATGGAAGGCGCCATAATGACAGCTATGGATAGATATAGATAGATACAGATATAGATAAAATAGATAGATACTGATAGACACTCACCCACACACTTACAGTAAGGTACTTTCTAATAGCACTGTTTCTTTTTTCCTGAGGCAATGGCAAATTGATTTTGAATCAGCTCCAGGGAAGCCAGATGGCATCACAGCATGGAACCTATGCCTTGCTAGAGAACTATGATGCAGTCCCTAATATTTGACATGTACAATGTGGGGAAAATGGGATCAGTGTAAGGTGCTGCCATATATATATATATATATATATATATATATATATGTATGTATATATATGTGTATATATATATATATATGTATATATATATATATGTATGTGTGTATATATATATATATATATATATATATATATATATATTTTCCATATTAAGGTCCTCAAAATCTTCTCACATTGCATTGCCAAAAATATGCTGAACGTAGTGTGAACTCCCTTAATTAGTGGGAACATTAGCTTCTGAACCTTTAGTAGGTACAGATTGCATTTGTGAAAGATACCAACATAAACCCAAGGTTTTCTTTTGATTTTAGACAGTGTACTAATTTCAAAATCTATGAAGATTTCAGAACTCATACTAGTTTGCAACAGGCTTTAGCTAGTGGGATAAATGGGATAGTTTTTGTCATTTTCAAGACCAACCATGGTTAGGGCTCAGGTTGTTTTAGAGGAATTAAATATTTGCAGTAGAGGCATCTCTAGCCAGCTCTGAAACCTCTGCTGTCCATTATAATTTGCTGTTTTAATTGATGCATTAAAGTGAAATTTAATTAAGTTACACAGTATGCACAGAACAACAATTAGTAAGTGAGAATCAAGTCTGAATAAGGAAAAAAATAGGAGATAGTTGAGGTGCTCTTTTCACATTTTAGAATTTAATCCATCGGAATAGTGAGCAAATGATTGAAATGGCTTGGTTTCAAAGTACAAACCATCAGTGCAATTATGGAATAGATGTGACTAGAGACATGTAGACCTCTTGTGAATTTGGCTGAGACTTCGTTACGAATTTAGTTTATGAGCTTAGAATAAGTGCTTGTGGCTTAAGTGCTATTTTATTTCAAGTATGAAAATCCTGCTTGATATTTTACTTGCATGCTCTTACTGCTGTTAAGGATGTGCTTAGCATGCAACAAACATTTTGGTTTTTTACCTTTCTGTTTTTAAGAGTAGGTGTTTTAGCTTATGATACTTGTAATATAATTTGTGAATTATCGCTATATAAAGTATTTTCAACTCCCTCACCCTTCATTTACTGTAGAAGATGGCAGTAGCATCAGGTATTAATGAGCACAGAAATTTGTTTGCATGCTAAATAAAATCTGGGTTAGGTGCACAGGGGTAGGTGAGGAAGAAAAGGCATCTTAGAATATCAGACTTTTCCTTCATGCTTTTGTTTACTTTATTTATTAAGCTATGTAAAAGCACAAGAACTTTGGACTAGGCAAAAAGCCGCCTAGTCTATCATTCTGCTTACATGGTAGCCAATTTAACATCTATAGGAAGTCCACTGTAGACCATTTACAAGAACCTTTCAGCTGTTTCCCTCTCTGTCAAGTGAGAAGCTGGGCAATCCTGGGTAGAACAAGCCAAACGGAGTT
The DNA here is from genome assembly GCA_030412105.1 of Cyclura pinguis. NCBI lineage: Eukaryota > Metazoa > Chordata > Lepidosauria > Squamata > Iguanidae > Cyclura > Cyclura pinguis. Next base: position 164,161,472 of record CM059602.1, read on the forward strand.
CAGGACATGCTGTGAACAGCGGCCTATAGAGGAAACAGTTACAAACTGAAGGCTTGTCTGAAAAAGAGTTGGGTAGGGTAATCAAGGATAAGGTGAAGGTCTGAATAGCATTTTGGGAGGTACAGATGTGGGAAGGGTGCGGTGAGTCAATGTTTAACGTCTTTGTTATATAATACATATTTCCTGTTTTATTTTCTACATCTGTATCTGAAATAGAAGACTAGTCACACTTTCTCCCACTGAACCACTGATCAATGCAACCACTTGTCCAGCATAGATATCAATCTGAGGCCTGAGTACCAGTTTCTTGGGAGAGAACTTATGGGTAAAAAAGAAGATGAGTGATGTGAACTTAAGGGTTGCAAGTTCCACCACACTCTCCAACAGTTATACAGAGGTGTAATAGATCTGGGCTGGAACAAGTATTTACAAACAGCCACTAATAGTTCTGTCCCCTATGAATTTCTCCAATCCCCCCTTTAAAGCTGTCTTGTGGTAGGAAATTCCACAATTTAAATGTAAGTTCCTAAAAAAAGCACTTCCTTTTATCTACCCCCATAGTACTTTTGAGAGAGTTAAGCTCTATGAAGATGGCATCCACTGAAGAATGATGGAGCTCTTACTTTATTGAAGTTGCTGAGAATTCTCCATGAGTAGTTTAACTTGTTTAAATTACTCTATGGTATAGTTCTGTCAAAATTGAACTTGAGATTGTGTTTTAGGGAAAAAAAGAAAAGAAAACAAAAGAAAAGAAAAGAAAAAGAAAGGAAAAAAGAGAGAGAAAAAAACCTAACCTAACTGAACCTAAGCTAAAAAGGAATGACGTAGATGTGTTCAGTTCTTATCTCTTATCTGCCTTCAAACTGATCTGCTTATTATAAAATTTCTAGTTATATTGCCATTGAAGACATAGGTGCCAAGGAATGCATGCTATTTAGTGTATGACTCAGAGTAAATCACTTCTAAGTAGACAAGTGATCAGGATCGGAATTGCCTAATGTGAATGTGTATGAAGTATAATAATATATTTCATCCTTTGCTATAATCCTGATGAAAATTCCCCCTCCCAGGATTGTTGTTTGGCATGGGAATGACGTTTTTTTCTTGCAACAAGGAATATTTCTTTACAGTGCCAAACAGAAGGTTCAGGAAGGGCAATGGAAGCTGGTTACAGTGGTGAATTCGGTCTTGAGTCTGGGTCTGAACTTTCAAGAAGTTGTTCAAGGTGTCTATTCCAGGAATAATGTTCCAGCACCTTGGATAGCACTTTTAAAGTTCTGATTCAAATCTGGAGTAGATTCACTGCCCCACTGATACTGGACCTATAGCATCCACTGAGGAATGGGGATTTTCAGAAAGAATTTGATATGGGAGTAATGAATTCAGTTGTCCCACACGGTGACCCCAATCCTTCTCAGTTGGTGTTATACAATGATTCATGCAACTCTGGGTGGCATCTTGTTATTGTTAAATCAGGATGGGAAGCACATGTAAAACTTGAAAATGTTTTCATTTTTCACATTATTGAACCAGGCATAAAATATTCTCAGTCTTCTCAGTAACTGTCAATAACCATTTCCTAAAATATTTTGACTGTATTTCCCTATAACATGTCCTTAGGACAGAATGTGTAACAATGACAGATATGTTGGGTTGGCTCTAGGTTTGGTCATAATCAAAGTACATCCAATGAAATAATGTATTGATAATTTATTAAAAAATATTTTTAGCCTACTTAACCATTGGTTAGAATAGGTCTACCCTGACTATGACTGTGCAGATCCAAACCATTGCTTTCGATAGTACTTTGTTCTTTGCAAAACAGTCCAGAAAAGATCTTGAAAAAGACATTTTTTAAAAAATGGGATTTGGATGCTTGTTCAACTTTCCATTCCCATGACACAATTATGTCAAGGGTCAAGGACAAGGGGAGTTTTTAAACTACATATTTTATCAATTAAAACAGCTGCAAATGGATAATTTATGGCTTGTTGTTTGACCTGCTCAGCTAATGGTGATGATTGCCAAATGATTTACCTAAAAGAACTCTTCCCATCTGCTCAGTCGACAGATGTGACTTGGGTTGTGTTGGCACCTGGACTGAATGAATAATAGTTAAGAACTCTTTCATTTGTACCAATAGCCTGAAATGGGTGAATTTGTGACATTGAAATTAGATGGGAAGGACTCTCAATGGTACAGGTGTGCTAGGAGGCATTTCACAGAGGTTGGTAAAGATTACATTATCTGGCCTACTTGGCTAAACACAGCTCCAGGTGGGATTAAACTGGATCTCTGGGTTTCCAATCATCTTGAATCTAAACAGCACAAGAAGGTTGGAATACATCCTTGAACAGCATGAAACTAATTGTGGCCATTTTTCAGCTGCTCTGAAAAAATGTGTGCAAGAGATAAAGACATTTTCAAAGCTTTTTCCTTGTAGATATATATACAGCAATGGTTTTCAAAATGACCATGCCTTGGCTTTTTCCGCTCCCAGTGATGCATGCAAATTCTGCCATAATTTCCAGCTCAACTATAAGATGAAGCCATAAGATAGCTGATCTTTATTGAAACAGCCAATGCTTTTGGGAGTATTTGGGATGCTTAGATTTCCTTTCCCACAACACAGTGGTGTTAAGGATCAAGGTAGGGCAGAGAGGAAACATACAAAGAAAGCATTTTATCATATAAAATAGCTTTGTTTTCAGAAGTACATTGTGATAATTGAAGGAACTGAGCATAATTAAACTAACGAGGGCTGCACTGCAATTGTCACATAATGATGGGTACCACAGACAGAGGAGAGCAAGTGTTGTATAGTCGTATGAGTGTTGGACTAAGACTGCAGAAAACCAGGGTTCAAATCCCTGCTGGGCCATGAAAATCCAGTGGATGTCCTTGGGTAAATCATACTTTCAGCCTCAGAGGAAGGACAATGACAAATCACCTCTGAATAAATCTTGCCGATTAAACCTTATGGCAGGGTTGCCATAACTTGGAGTTTGTTTGGAGGCTGATAAGAACTGTGGACAAGATATTTTCAGTGGTGGTCTCTAGGTTATGTGACACTTTCCCAAGGGAAAAGTGCATAGGGAAGAGATCAACAAAAAAGTCCCATCCTTTCCTGTTAAGGGAGGTGTCACCACTTTGTCATTGTTCAAAACTTTTCAAAAATTGTCATATCCTGCTTTTCATAGCAGGACTTATAACAGCACTTTTGCCTCAGATTGCAACTCTGTGGGGTTTTGTGTGTGTGTGTGTGTGTGTTTTCTTCCTTATCACTGCAACCTATATGCATTACGTACATTTCCAAATATAGCTTTCCAATTCAGCAGATATATTTAGTGCATGTTAAAAGAGAGGGTGGAAAATAGTTTTTTGGTGAGAGATAAATATATCAGGAGACAGATGCAATGGAATAGAAATTGATTAAGTGAGAGCTGAAGAGTCACACTTTTTTAACCACATGCATTGCCAAGAAAACAACAATTTTATGGAAATCACATACACAAGCTGTGGTAGGATCTTAAGGAGTAAGATATGAAATTTGATTTATAAGTAAATATATCTCTGTCCACCGTGTACCTTATTAGTTTCTCAACACACACACACACACATATTCACAAATTGCTTTTATTATGTATGGTTAGACAGAAACATCAACATGAACTATGATAAACCAGCTAGAAAAAAAATAGTTTTATGAGCATTACAAGGGAGACATTTTTTAAAATATTTTCATTGAATTATAATTGATAGAAATTAAAAACATACATACAATGACTAAGTGAATGAATCAATGAATGTGAAAAATGAAATATGAAAAAAAAACACCATATATTATACATACAAATATAACCAAGATCTAATATTCCATATACATTACAAGGGAGACATGACAAATAGCCATGCCTGTTTTGGTTTATTCTATACAAGATATGTAAATGTCATATCTAAAGAAAATGGTAAATGGTGGAGCTTGATGTATTGTGTTTAACTGGCAACAGATCATGAGGATTATTTTGTTCTGGACAACTAATTAAGATACCCTTATACAACCCAGCACCCTCCAGATGTTTTAGTCTTCAATACATTTAATCCCAAGCAAGAATGGACAATGGACAAGTATTTTGGAAGTTGTCATTTGAAACATGTGGAGGGCACCAAGTAAGTAAGATTGTATGGAAATTTGCTGACAAAATATTAGATAGATAGATAGATAGATAGATAGATAGATAGATAGATAGATAGATTTTTTTTCCTAACACTCAAGAAACATGGAGGTTTTTAAATTATTTTTTAAATAATTTTGGATATTCTTTTCATTTCTGCTGGTGAGCAACAAAAATTGCCTATTTGGGCATGTCCTCCACTATGAATGGTTGTCTCTCGTAAGCAGCTTTTTCAATCCATATAGCCTCTACTCATCTTGGGGTACAGAAGCATGTCCCTGAACTCATCTTTAGTTCTAAATAGAGATACGAAAAATATATCACCTCCATTGTCTCTCAATTTTTTAAAAGTAAAACAAATTTTAAAAAAAATCAAGGCATTTCTATCTAGGAGATAACAACACTTGTCAAGTCTTGGTAAATTCTCACCATCAAAGAACTAAAATGGAATTCTCCCACATTTGTATCATCCAGATTCAAGAGATATAGATATTTGTGGCATAATTGAACCTGCCTATCTTATAGCTGTTAAAGACAAGCTCTCTCAAATAAGAGGGAAACAAATAAATAAAAGGTGTAAATCCAAATTCAGCACCAAAACCATGGGATAATTCAAAGTCATATTTTGAGGAGTTGAGCACACAAAGCCCTGGACTGAATGGTGAATCTGTCAATTTTGGTTTCTTTCATATTCATTTTTTAAAAGGCTAAGATTTAGTCGTTAATCCCATTCAGAATAGGTCTACTGAATCAATGGATCTTAAATGTTGAATTAGGTTTGATCTAGTTACGACTGGCTTTTGGTTTTAGGTCAGATTCTTTCCATTCTAAATAAGATATTTGGGGAAAAAAATAGAATCATAGAATCACAGAGCTGGAAGAGACCACAAGGGCCATCAAGTCCAACCTTCTGCAATGCAGGAATACACCATCAAAGCAGTCCCAACAGATAGCCTTCCAAACTCTGTTTAAAAAACTTCCAAAGAAGGAGACTCCATCACACTCTGAGGCAGTGTATTCCACTGTTGAACTGTTCTTACCATCAGAAAGTTCTTCCTAATGTTTAGATGGAATCTGTTTTTGAAGTTTGAACCTATTGTTTCATCTTCTAGTCATGAAGTATCAGAAAACGGGCTTGTTCTACCCTTCATATGGCTCCCTTCAAATATTTAAACATTGCTATCATATTGCCTTTTAACTTTCTCTTCTGTAGGCTAAACATACCCAACTCCCTAAGCCACCCCTCATAGGACAATGAACTGAGAAATAAATTTTATAAAAAACATAAAAATGAACAAGTTCAAATAGGATGTTGCTTGTTCTTAAACAGTCCTCTGTTCCAAACAGTCTGAGTAGCCATGGGAACAGTCCCCTGGGCTGAAAATGCTGCTGCTTATAACCAGGCCATTGAAAGGGAAATCTTCTGCCATTCAGGCCTTAATCCTGGATGGTCATGCTGACCTGGACTATATCACAGAGACCTGATTGGATGAGTTGGGGAGTATTAATATATCTCATCTTTGCCTACCAGGTTTCTCTGTACAGTAGCAGGTGAGATTTGGAGAAGAGGTGGGGGGGAGTTTCAATGATCAGTCATGATTCCATCCCCTGACCAGGTGGCCCATCCCACAGGGTTTGAATGTGTGTATTTAAAGCTGGATGACCAAGACAGATTAAGGATTCTGTACTCATCCTGCTCCTCAACACCCTCCCTTCCTTGATTATTCTAGAGAACCCTATTGATTACATAAAAGTATTGCTGGAGACACCAAAAGAATTTGGAAAGATGGCTGGATTTAAGACAAGCAAATAGAAAACAATGATGTTAAAGAACATTAGAAAGGAGAAAAAAAGTATAATTTCTGGGCAAATTAGGATTTAAAACTGAGAAAAAAGCGAAATATTTAGATATCATGAATTGTATGTTGTTGAAAAATAACTATATTAATATATGGAATGATTTTAAGATAGATTTGCAAACGTGGGCAAAACTTAATATTGTAGGGGAGAATTTATGTGATCAAATGAATGTTTTACTGATAATGTTGTTTCTTCAGCTTCAATTGGCCCAAAGAGCGACAGCCAGCTGGTTACAGGGAGAACACAACTTCCTTATTGCAACAGCTCCACTAGCTGCTAGTCTGTTTATGTGCACAATTCAACATGCTGGTTTTGACTTATAAAGACCTATATTGCTCAGGTCCTGGCTATTTAAAGGAGTGCATCTTCCCAAATGAGCATTCTTGAACTCTTGGATCTGTTTCAGAGGCAATTCTTTCTATTCTGTTGCCTTCACAAGCATAGTTGGTAGGAATGCAGAAGAAGGCCTTCTCTGCGGCTGCCCTCACACTTTGGAACTGCTTCTCTTGCAGAAGTTAGAATTTTTTTTTTCTCCTTTTGGTAACAAGTTAAGATCTTTCCTGTCCAGCAAGGTTTTGAAAACTGATTTTAACGAAGAAGAAGAGGAAGAAGAGGAAGAAGAGGAAGAAGAAGAAGAAGGGCTTTTATAATAGTGTACTGTTATAACCTGCTTTAAAATAAGATTTTAATTCATTTTAATTCTATTCTTATTTAATACTGTTTTAATTTTTTATTTTGTATGTTTTTAACTATATAGGTTTTATTCAATTCTCTGCCTTTTTATATGCTGCCTTGAGGCACAGCCGGGGAGAAAGGAGGGATATAAATAAAGGATAGATGGGTGGATGGGTGGATGGATGGATGGATGGATGGATGGATGGATGGATGGATTCTGCATTTTTATAGGATTTCTATAGCATCTTTCAGTAGAGCTCTCAGGGCTGAATCCTATAGATTAGTCTCCAGTAACTGGTTAGTGCCTAACACACAACCATTAAATCAACTATTGAATGGTGAGCCAACACAGATAAATCCCATTGAGTCAATGTTTCTACTCTAGTAAAAATTGTCAACTGGATATGTCAATAAAATATAGATAGGGAGTACATCTATTAATATGTTTAAATGAGAGATAAGAGAATTAACTGCATTGTCTGTTCCTTTTCTGTCAATGGATTTAGAAAGACGGAAGAAGGCCAGATTGTTCTCCCATCCCTATTAGCTGGTAATCTTAAAACAATACTGTGGGACACTCTACAATGAACCATTTATTCTGGCCTTAATCATACTCTTTAATCTATAATATTGCTTGAATTAGGAGTTAGGAGGCATAAATATAGAAACATGCTGCCACTGACAAGACCATTCACAATCTGCCAAACTGTTTTACCTGATTGTATCACAGAGTTTTCCTTCTCGCAACCAAAGTTAATAAAGCATGTCCAAACAGTAATTGTTTCTCACAAAATGCAATCATTTATGTGTCTCTAATTAGATAAAAATAATCAGATAACCATAATTAGAGGCAAACATACTGCACACAGGCTAAATGTAGCTTATGCCGATTTTTTTTTTTTTTTTTTTGCCCCTGTTAGAATATGGACTGCTTGATTCATAGATACCATTGCTATTTATAATAGGCAGCATCAAAACTGCAATAACATTTGAGCTGTAATCCTATACACACTTACCTGAGAATAAGTCCCATTTGATTCAGTGAAACTCAGCGTAAGCTCCACTGAACTCAGTGGATGTTTACTTCTGAGCAGAGATGCATATATTATGCTGTTATATATGGAGGATCTAACTAAGCTCCTGGTAACTTTGTGGGAAATACTGCTAAATGTATATGTGTGTGTGTGTATGTGTGTATGTACACACACACACACACACATCTCCACATACAGTTAACAGAATTAGATGTTAAGTACTATCAGCACACCTAAGAATCATCCAAATTTTTTGCTATGACCCAGAGCCCTTTTCCCCAACCCACTACACTCCAAATGTTTCAACTTAGAACTCCCAAAAGCTCTAAACAATATCACTAGTGTTCAGATGTCATGTGAATTGTACCCTCAAATACTGGAGGGCACAAGGCTGGAAAAGGTTGGGCAGAGTGACTGTGGGTATGTTTCTGAAGCAATATAGGGGGTCTCCTCAACATATGTGGCAGCTTTTTTTTTGCCCCCCTTGGGAAACTCTCAGGCATTTGGGAGAGAGAGAGAGAGAGAGAGAGAGAGAGATGAGTGAAACTTAAATGCAGAAACTCATCACCAACCAGTGGAAGTACCAACTGACTCTGCTTGATGTCTTAGGTTAGAAAATAACTGAAATAAAAACACCATTCATACAAACTGGGGGTGATATCTGAACAAAAACCCAAAGAGCTTTTGACTCCTGTGGTATGACCCAAACAGATTGTGTTTTCTGTAAATGCTTATTCTGTAGGTTGTTCAGCTCTAGTTCTCAAAGGAAGCTACTGTTTGTTTAATGACAGGTAATTTGTCATAGATGAGCAAACATTAGCATTGCTCATACTAAAGGGTTATTTCTTACATCAGTTGTATTTGTTCCTTACTAGCAGTGTATTTTTTCCCATATACTTGTACTGAATTGCATGTCACAACCACTCTAATTGCATGACTGTTTTCATCTCAGTTGAGTTGCCATTTTATCTATGTTTTGCAGTGTGGGGGAGGAGAAGTCTCACAAATACCATTCCATAGGATGCAGAGAAGATGACATTTAAGAAATAAAAAATTATAGTGGAATATTTTCTGTGTTCTCTCTCTTGCTCCCCCAGTTCGTAGTGTGTGATTTGTTTTCCAACGGTTTTACTTATTAAGGTTGTTCATAATTGAACACTTCAACTTCCATCTTGATCAACAGAGCTATATGGTAGTTAAAAGTTACATCAAGTGTTTCCCTGAAGCAATTATTGTTTGGAACCCTTTAACACATCTATCTTCAGCTCTAGCGCCTGCAAAATCTGGTGTTGTATTAGACAGAAACCTCCTGTAGGGCAACCAGATGTTTTCCACCAGGGTGAGCTTCCCATATGTACTTCATTTTAGCCAAGTAAACTGATACTGTTTGTTTATTTCTCCTGACAGGAGCCTGTTTGAAACTGTCTATCTTGGGAAATGCTGACATAGGGCTTAGGAGATGATGAATATTAAGATTGTTCCCCTTCAGTGATTTACACATTGTCATTCTTCTTCTCTCAGTATGAAACTAGTTCCAAAGATTGTCCCTCTCTCTCTCTCTCTCTCTCTCTCTCTCTCTCTCTTTCTGTCTCTCCCCCCCCCCCCCAGTTCTTTCATTCTCTAGAGTGGCCAGGGAACAGAACCCAGGATGTGCACATGGGGTTTATGGAGTCAGAAGCAAGTCTAACCCTTCTTTGCTGTAGATCATCAAGTACAAAACATCCTAAGTTCCCAATCTAGTATTGTCTTTTTAGTTTCCCTTATAAGTTGGTTTCTGTTGTGAAATCTGAGGTAGATTAACCCCCTTGAGAGGACTGGACCAATTCCACTGTGATGTTCCAATAAGTCCTGAATTGCTTTGCATGGCAAGGCTGTTTTAACATTTTTTTTAAAAAAAAATGCTTCAGTTCTACCAAAATAAAATAAAATAGAAATGTGAATGAAGCAAAATGATGATGGAAAGTATATTTAGCACACGGGTGCACTTGGTCCAGAAATGACTATGATACTCTCTCCAAATCTCTGTTTAGTGGCAGAGATAGGTGTTTTATTTCCCACTGTACAACCAGCAACAATATGTGTGAGAAATTACAGGTTTCAGGCATGTGCGGTGTGTGCATGCCTGCCTATACCACATGGCTCTTTAGAGAAAATGAAATTTTATCTAAGTCAGTCCACAGCAGCCTGTAGTTTATGATTCCTCTTTCTATTCTCAATAGTGAACTTGAAGAGTTCCCCCCTACTACTTTGTCTGCCAAGCAGGATGTGGGACTCGAGGAGTCGAGAGGAGAATTGCTTCTTTTTGTGGCACCACAACAGCCCGTTCAACTCTGTGTCCTTTTGCTGCTTGAAATGAATCAGGAATGGTATAGTGGTGTGAAAATGATGAAAATAAAGCTCTCAGCATTCAAAAGCCTGCAAAAATTAACTTGAAGTCAGTTTGAAGAGAAGAGCTTCCCCCCTCTGAAAAAAAAAAATAATAAGAATGCTCAAGATGTGCTGCAAAGTCTTTCTTGAAGCACTAAATTGGACAGTTCCCCGAGTATAATGAAAGCTGAGCAAGCAGCCGAGTTTGTAATGCCCTGAATTTTAATGAAAATAGGAGAAACGATGTGTGGAAGGCTTGGAAGGGAGGAGGGAAGAGAGTGATGGCATTTATCTTTCTTTGCTAAAAATAGAACATGAAACACTTTCAGAGGAGAAAGCATCCAGGAAAACTACTCACAGGAGCCCAACGAAACAGATAAGGAAAGAGTTGATTTATTTATTACATTTTGTATCTCAAGTCTTCTCTAAAGAGCTTTAGGGACAGATCACGGAAAGTTACTTTTAAGAAGAATGAATATAATGACTTGTTGAGGGCATTTGTAGCTCAGCAGTGGTGAAACGATGCTCTGGGCCACTTGTTTGCCACCAACGATTGATCATAAAAAAAAGGACGAGTAAACATTTCATTTAATTTTAATCAGAATTCCCCAAATTTTGCAAGATTTGAATAGGAAGGAGCAAAAGCAACAGGTTAATCACTCCCTAGAAAGATGACTCTGAACAAATCTAACTTTATATAAACAATTATTTTTTTCTACTGGCAAAATTAAACAGGTACAGATATTTACAGCAGGGAGGGGGCAGATTATACCTAGAGGTGATAAAGCAGTTTGAGAGAGGGAGTCTGCCAAGGGTAAAAAGGTGACAATTCTAAATCAGTGACAACATATACCTGTATTTACTGCACAGAGATTCAAATCTAGGCCGCTCAGCATTAAGCAAACAAAGCTCTGGACCTGCATGGATGAATCTGTCAGTTTTAGTTCAGTTTTTTCTTATTTTCTTATATTTAACAAACCAAACAATCAACCTCAAGTTCTTTATACCCTGAATGTGAAAAAATCTTGGTTAAAACAAACAAACAAACCTGAAACAAATGAAATTGTTACCCATGTCTAGATGTACAATATGCTGAGAGACAGTGACTAATGTAAAATTCCAGGGCTTATAGATCAGCAAGGATTTTAATTTCACCATCCCATATTGAAACCCAACACTTTTGTGCCAGACTGGCTCTCATTGGTCTTAATCCACAAACAAAACCAGTGGTATTTACATAAGTGTTCACTTAGCAATCAACTATTATTTCAATGGCTATTATAGCTGAGACTACTAATAAGATCCAGGCTACTGTGTGATACATTGTGTCCCTGACATAATGATGTACAAGTAATAGCAGTAGTGAACAATTGCTAAAACTTTAGCAATGAAACCGTAGAGGCACTACTACTCTATTCACCTGATATCATTCCCATGTAAATTGTGCTCTTTTCATCTTACCAAATAGCTGTTGGAAAAGCTATTGGGAAGGCTATTGAGACCACAAGTGAGATGGAGGTAGGATCATTCCTATGTGTTTCCATTAAAACAAAATATATGTTCCCCATAGTTCTGTCTTATGTGTCTATAAGAGTACATGTGAAGGTGTATGTAAATAAATGTGTGCATGTGTATGTATGCACACATGTGGAAATGTGAAGGAGCAGGAAGTATGCCATCACTGGCCATAAACAGTCATAATCAGCCACATTCTGTGCAGTGTCAACTCTGATCCTTCCTAGTAATGTGTAGTCTGATGACTGCTGCCACAGATAGCACCTATGCTACTGGCAGTATCAGTAGTAAGGTTGTCTGATAAATAAAACGAGTCTTAAGGGTGGAAAGAATACTTGAAAATATTTTTTAAAAAATGATTGAAAAACATGTTTTTTTCATTGTTGAGAAACCCTGATGAGAAGAATCCTGAACTGATATGAATATTTGCAGTTCAGGACTTATTCTGCACAACATTTGGACATGGTTTTTTGCACCGAAAAGGGTATTTTCTGCACAGAAAAAAAGTCTTTTCTGAATAGAAAATAATATTTCAAAACATAAACATACATTTTTGCAAAGAAAATGCTGTGCAGAGAATGCTGTAATTAGGGGTTTATTCTGTGTTTAATTTACACATGATTGATTTCCATAGAAAACAGTGGTATCTATACAGAAAACAGCATTTTTTCTGCCTAGAAATTAATATTTATTAATTTAAATATTATTTTGTACAGAGAAATTTCTGTTTTCTGTGCAGAGAATACTGTTTTTGGCACAAAACAACAACCTTTGAATTTTGTGCGGAATGAGACAAATTGCATATAGCCTTCAAAGAACTGTGTGGCTTTTTGAAGACTTTCTTACAGTGGGAAGGACATTGCTAAAATTGCTCACTGTTACCTTTGAGAAGAAATTTAGTGAGGAATTACACCCCCATCCTCAGCCTTATTTCAATTCTAGCCAAGGAAACAAAAGTCACTAGACAAATTTGGAAACATCTTCTCACGTAGGATTCCCAGTATTAACATTCAACTATAGTTCTCACAATTATTCCTGGGAATCCCTGGCAGTTAAACTTTTTTCTCAGACCTGTTATGCTTTGGAAATCTGGCTTCCAAAAAATCCTAAGGCTTGTCTAGTTAAGCACCAGAAGCTGTTGATCAAATCAAGGTATTGTGATACCTATTTCATCCTTTCTGTTTCTTTGGCACAATGGGATAACTGTTCTTTGTTGCCAAAAATGATGAATTTGATTCCTTAATGTAGTCAATTGAGAGAGTAATTTCAGCTAGAAGGAACTTGAAGACCCATGAGTGCCAAACTATACAAAATATTGCTGGTATTTATAGGATCTGCTCATTAAGTCTGAAGCAATGAGGGCTTAATGGTCGTACCTTGGCCATATGTCTATGTGAACCAGCTGCCTGGAAAGACTCAGAACTGTGCACCTGTTCAGATATGATTATACCTTCCCCAAACTCTTGTCAGAGTTTATTGGCTTTATATTGATATTTTCCCATTTCTAAAGCACATGGAAAAATAAAGCCTAGAGTAAAAAACCAATTATGTGAAGAAGACACTGAGGACTGAGAATTATACACTTCCAGCAGTAATATCAGAATGGCCTCAAAAATGTCATACTAGTATTGACTTGTCTACTTTCCCCTTCCTAAATAACCTATGTTGTTGCATATTAGTTTGTGCATTTTTCACCCTCTTCATAATCCATGGCTTGCTGCCACAGGGAAAATATACCTGGTAACATAAGTGGGATTAGTAAATGTACTACATTGGAAAGGAGGCAATGAGTTGAACTTGACACAGGTTTTCTGTTTTCTACAGCTTTCTTTGTTGTGTGAAGGAGAGAAGAATTTTGTCTTGTTGGGATCATATGTCCCTTGAACTGTATTTTATCAATAGTGCAGGCTGCCAAGGCATTTCCCAGTGCACTTGAATGAAAAAGCTTGTAAACAAAGGCAGCCAATGTGGTGTATTGGTTGGTGCTGGATAAGGACTGGGGCCTTGAATTCAAATTCCTATTCACGTGTTTGGGTGGTCTTGGCCCAGAAATCATCAGTCTAAAACTCATTACACATTTATTGTGAGAATACAATAGGGGACAGTGGAAGTGTATATATGTCCTTGAGTTTCTTGGAAGAGAGGTAGGGTAGAAATGAAACAAGCAAACACAGTGATCACATGACACCTAGCAACTGTGACACTGTCAGCAAATTGACACTGGTGAACAGTATCAATAGGAACAATTTCTGAAATGAGGCCAATCAAGCTGAACTGGACATGGTAAAGGAGAAGGAAAGTTGTGCCAAAAATACAGCATCAAAGCAGTTTTCAGTGTCCAGAAAGCATGCAAATAGTAGTCACCATTTTTCTAGTCCTTGACAAGAAAGAGTGCCTCAGCACATGTAGGCATCTATCAAAAAACAACAAGATTAACAAATAAATAATGCCACTCACTGAAGATTTTGCACTATTCCACAAGAGAAAGTCCATAGCATATTGGTTAGGAGCAACAATTTTTTAAAAAAGGTTTTCAAACAAAAAAGTTTTCTGGAGGGTTAAGAACCTTTCTGAAATATTCACAAAAATGTCTCAAAATATAGAAATCATTGAAAACATAGAACAAATTTTCCTACTCTTCCCAGTGAGGAAAAGAAGCTCTGATTTTTTTTTTCATTCTCAAAACCAAAATAAGTGAAATATCCAAAGCTGGTTCCCAAGGATTCAGAGCTGTCTGAATATATTTGCTGTGTTGGACAGAATAGCAAATGACACCCCTTTCCCCACTGAAGGTACATAGTACTCAAGGACAGACAACTTATTTTGAGACCAGAGTGAGCAAACTTCTCAATACAGCAATACAAAAAATATAATAACAATTTAAATAGCCAATTTAACACTAATTTACCAATAATTTAAATAAGCAAAAGAACTACTTTTCCATGTTGGTGGGATTGCATGCTCCTGTGAGACAAGAGGCTATACTGACAGCAACAATACTACCGGTAGGGTTTCCCATGTCATACAGGCTTTTGCCAAGGAGCCAGACTAAATGTGTGAAATAGCTACTGGGCAGCAGCAGTAGTTGTTATTGTTGGTGGGTTATGGAACATTGGCAGAGGATCACTCAGAGACAACAGCAGTGGCACCAAGCTAACACTTGGTACTGCTGAACAGAAGGAGGCTCAGTAAACTCCTTTTGAAAATCTTTTACTATTAAAACCCTATGATGAGACAATCCAAAGTGAAACAAGGGATAGTACCAAAAGATGAGGCTCCCAGGTCAGATGGTGCTCAGTGAACTAATGGAAAAAAGCAGAGGACAATTGTGAGTAGTGCGGTTGCTAATGGCCCAACTAGCCTCAAGCTGAATGAATGTTCACACTGACATGCTCAGAGATTAAAGGGAAGTCTGAAGCAGCACAGCATATATTATGGTAACGTAGAATATGAAAAGCATGAATCTGGCAAAACTAGACATAGTAAAACAGGAAATGGAACATATAAACATTGCAATATTGAGGTAAGAAAGCTAAAGCGGACAGGAATGGGGCATTTTGAGTAAATTATCACACATCTAAGAAAAGATGGGGTGGCATTTATAGTGAGAAGAGATATAACAAAAGAAGTCAAAGGATACAATGCAAAGTCTGACTGAACAAAGTTAATAAGATTTCAGGAAAACCCATCAATATAATGATAATCTAAGTTAGTGCTCCAACTAGAAATGCAGAAGAAGAAATTGAAAGATTTTGCATAGGAGTCCAGGAGGAAACTGATCACACACTCAATCAGGAGTTCTTGTCAATCATAGGTGATTGGAATGCAAAAGTAGGAGAGAGAGCAGAATCAAAGATTGTATGAAAATTTGGCATAGGATCAAGAAATTAAGCAGGAGACAAACTGACTGAATTATGAGGCCAACAGTTTATTCATTGCAAACACATTCTTCAAGCAAACCTAGAAGTGACTGTAAACATGGATATGACTTGATGGCCAATGTAGAACTCAAACAGGCTACGTAACTGGAAGAAGCAGATGGAGAAGCTCCATTGTCTCTGCAAAAACCAGGATCAGATTGTGGCACAAGCCATTAACTACTAATCGAAAAAGAATAAAACGAAGAACACTAAATCAAAAATCATGACAAAATACAACTGGGAGAACATCTCTGAAGAAATCAAACATAATGTGAAAAATATACTTGCACTATTAAGCCTGTTAAGAAGAGGTCTGGATTGAAGCCAGAGACATTGGCCATTTCCACATCACATAGTTAGAGTGCAATTATTCCATTTTCAACATCTTGTGGAATGTTTGGCCTTGGTAAACCCAGAATTCCACAGGATGTTGACAGTGGAATAATAGCACTCTAACTGTGCAGTATGAAAATAACCATTGTAATGCAATGCAAAAAGATACCATCTGTAGCCAAAAAGAAAAAGAAGCTTCAACAGATGAGAAATGAAATTCTTCAAGCAGTTAAAGTCAGATGAAGAAGTGACAAGAATAGAAGAAAAAGTGGCAAAAATAAAGACAGAGTATAGAATGCAACTGTTCAGAAATTTGTGTAGAGAGACAAGAGAAGTACCATAATAATCAATGCAGAGGAATAGAAGATGACCAAAAGGAGGAGGAGGAGAAGAAGAAGAAGAAGAAGAAGAAGAGGCAGAAGCAGCAGAAGCAGCGGAAACAGCAGCAGAAGCAACCTCTTCTATAAGATCTGAGAAATCAAAGGGAAATTTAAAGCAAGAGTGGGGATGCTTTATAACCAAAAGGGGAATATGTTACCTGATCAGGTACAAATGAGAAGATTATGGACACAATATATGGAAGAACTATATACAAAGAGATGAAAAGATTAAAGACTGATCCAATGAAGAACAATTTGAAGATGAAGCTACAATTTTAGAAAGTGATGTGGAAGCTGCACTCAGAGCACTTTGGAGAAATAAATCACCAGGAATAGATTGCAGATCAATAAAGGCAGACTGCAGAGACAGAATCTACTCTAGTTCTAAGTGAAATCTGTCAACAAATATGGAAAAAAAAGAGGCGCACAGACTGGAAGTCCCCAATGCAAATTCCTTCCTCAAGAAAAAGAACACCAGGGATTTCGGTAACAATAGGACCATTGTATCAATTTCCCACGCAAACAATGTCATGCCCAAAATTCCACAGTAGAGACTTCCACCATATATGGAACAAGAAATATCAGACGTCCAAGCTGAGTTCAGGAGAGGAAGAGGCACCAGAGATCTTATTGCAAATATATGTTGCATAATAGAACACATCAAAGAATTTAAAAAATCAGTCTGTGTTTCATAAATTTTAGCAAAATCTTTGATTGTGTACATCATAAGAAACTATGGATATGGGTTTCTTTAAGATATGGGTGTATTTTAAGAAATGGTAACTTGAATGCATGACAGTTTTCTATTGTTAGGACAGAATATGGAGAAATGGCACAGTTTCCAATTGGCAAGGGGATCAGGCAAGGCTGTATTTTATCCCCCTATCTATTTAACATATATGTTGAACATATCATATGCAAAGCAGGATTAGACTCTGAAGAAGGAGGGGTAAAAATTGGAGGAAAGAACATCAACAGTTTAAGATATGCAGATGACAACATGCTACTAGCAGAAAACAGCAAAGACTGAGAATGGTTACGGAAGAAAGGCAAGGCAAAAGGTGCAAAGGCAGGTTTACAGCTGAACATTAAGAAAACAAAAATAATGACCACAGATGATTTATATAACCTTAAACAAGATGAGGAAGACACTGAAATTGTCCAAAATTTTCCATACCTTGGTTCACATATTAATCAGAATGGAGACTGCATTCAAGAAACCAGAAGACTAAGGCCCTTTCTGCTCCATCCTCCCAACTTGCCATAGGGAAGGGAGAAGGGTGGGATCATGATGACAGTTCTGCATGACATCATCATGGTCCCATCCCCAGGTGGTGCAATCATGGAGTAAATCATTGGCACATTTTCCTCATCAATGATCCTTGATTGCACCATCATCTGGCACTTACCTGGTGCATGGAGGTTCTGGAAGTACAATGGTTTTATTTCCTGCCCCAGTACAGCCTGGGACAGTACCTGGCTGCACTGCGGAAGGAAGCAATGGGCCATCGCAGTTCCTGGATCCCAGAGGCAGCCAGAGCAGAGGGGAGTACTCCTGTCACATTCCTCTCCCAGCAGAGCTGCTGCTGGGATCCCCACAGGATGCTGCTAGGATATGGTAGGGTGCAGAAAGGGCCTAAGATTTGGAAGGGCAGCTATGAAGGAATTAGACAAGATCCTGAAGTGCCAAGATGTATTATCGGATACTAAAGCTAGGATTATCCATGCCAACATATTTCCAATTTCTATGTAGTGTTGTGAAATCTGGGCAGTGAAGAAAGCTGGCAGGAAGAAAATCAACTCATTCCAGTGTTGGTGTTGGAGAAGAGTTCTACAGATACCCTGGACCTCTAAAAAGAGAAATGAATGGTCCCTAGAGCAGATTAAGCTGAACTCTTTGTAGAAGCCAAGATGTCTAAACTGAGACTGGTATACTTTAGGCAAATCATAAGAAGACATAACTCACTAGAAAAGACAACAATGTTTGGTTAGGTAGAAGGTAGTAGGAAAAGAAGACTGTGTTACAGATGGATAGACTCGATCTGCAAGACCTCAGCAAGGCAATTGATGGTAGAGTGATTTGGAAGTCTCTCTCCTTAAGTCACCATAAATTGACAGCAATTAACAACAACAACATTTAAATAACTACCAGTTTGTTGCCATTACCATTAAAAAGGGCAGCTTGACCCCATGAATTTTTATACACATTGAATATCATCTGAAACATGAAGAGCTTTTCACAATCATGAAAGTATTTAGAAAACAAAGTAATTTATTTCACATCGGCCTTCATAACTCTGTGTTTCTTTCCACTTCAAGTTTTTTGAGTTATACTTGTGTGATACCTTATATTGGAGCACTGGGAAAATTTGGAGTCCCTTAGAACTAGTTGTTTCGCGCAGTTCTAGAATATACATCAACACAGAAGATGAAACATCCCTCAGTCATTTCTGAAATGTAGGATTTTCTGAATACATATTTGAGACATTAGGTCAGTAGAAAGCTCCTGCAAAATAAAATATTATCAGAGCTCCTAGTGAGGCTGGTATCATACAGAAAGCATTTTATTTTTGTCTTTGTGAATACTTGCTGCTTCTTCTGCAGTGCTCTATAAATGTGCCATCATTGTCATCAAATGGGTGTCAATAGGGTTCACTGTAGATTTCAGTGGGAACATGCAGTGACAGGTTCTAACACATAGAATGACTGAAGTGCTAACATTGCAGAAATAGGCGCGTGTTAGATTCCAAGATCCAGATCACTGAGGGTTGTGGGGGTGGTAACTAGTAATCCCAGGAAATGGCAAAAATATACGTTTTTTGGGAGGAGTCAGAGAGTGAAAATCAATGCTTTTCAATTGACTAATGGAAGTTTGTGCCAATAGTAAATTAAAAAAAAAAGTACATGGAGATACTTAAGAAGTTTACAGATATGGCATTTGTCTGTAAGGAGCTAGATCACTGTTTTGTTTTGTTTTGTTTTGTTTTGCAAGTAGGGAATGAACAACCATTTTTATGTCTTTCTTTTTGTCTGTTTATTTTACATTATCAGTTTATAGCACTATAACATCTTTTCATTTATTGAAAGAGCAGAGGAAGCGTAGCTTATGGGATACGTGTGACACTCAGGCCTTTTTGCGGGGGCCACATGTTCTCACCCGGTAACTTGTTCCCATTTTTCTTTTTGTTCCTTTTTGCTGAAAATATTCTACCTGCCTATAGTTGGGCCTCTACATTTGCTAGGTTTAGGGGTGCAGGCCCCCACATGTGTAAAAAACACAAATATCAAAATGTGTGTGTGTGTGTGTGTATGTGTAGGGGAAGTGTGCCAAGGCATGTTGGGGAGAATGGGCACCTGGTGACCAAACAAGGTCAGGGAAATCAGAGGGAAAGGGGGTGGATTGGCATGGTGGCCCTATACTTCCTCTTACTCTCCTGTTGCTTTTCTTGAGTGCGGCAGGGCAATGGGAGAAGTTTTGTGGTGCTGAGAAAAGGGGGTTTGACCCATCCTTGGCTGGCCAGGCAGTGGCTGATGGAGGAGGAGGAGGATCACGAAAGGTAGGTCTTCAAAGGGCGGTGCAGTCTGAATGGTGCTGCCAAGAGGGAAAGTTCCCCTAGAAAGGAAACACCTGAGGTAGGAGGATAGAGTTGGAAAAACTCACAAATAATCAAATTGGTGAAAGTCAAACTCACTACTGTGGAGGACCAACTGCACCTGTTAGGGGCATGGGATGGAATCTCATATTCGTATCTCTACAGGCTGTTTAAGTCCAGAAGAGATCCTTAATTAATTTTTTTTAATAAAGCAGATGTCCAAGCAAATTCTAGTTTAGTTTCTTGTTAAAGAAAGGTCTTTTTTTTGGGCATAAAAATATAAAGAAATGACTTGAAAAAGAACTCTGAGGGTAGAGAGCACTGTTGGTATGAAAAGGAAGCAATTATGTGTGGAGCCCTCCTGGCTCCTGCAGGGAGATAATGTGACTCTCGGTCTCTGGCTGTTGCCCACACCTGATTTATTTCAATTTTAATTTAATTTTTAAAGGAAGTTAGGAAGAAAGAAAAAAATGTTTTAGCATAATTTGAAGAATCAATTAAAATAAATAAATGAACCTGTGATAAAATGAGACTCTCTCTAAGGCAATACTAAATGAGAGGTGATTTCTGTCAGTTAAACCTGCCCAGTTCATTACTGCTTGCATTAAAATGTATCCCGCTTGGAAAAGGTGGAGAAGAAGTACTGACGGTGTCTCCACAGTGGCAGTTAAAAGAATGCTACTCCTCCCACTCTGAGCTAATGGAGGGAAAGAAGACAATTGTCTTTTTTTCTTATCCTGTCAGCCAATGGCTGGGGTGACCTCTGAAATAACAGTCCCCATCCCTATGTGTTGCTTCAGTTTGGGCTTTTCTCTGGACCTCACCTTTTCACCCCTTTAGGTTTCACCACGGATTTACCTAGTCATTGTATTCAGGGCTAAGTGGGAGTTTGAAGGGCTATCAGAATTGGCTGGATCACTTCCTTTTTCACCTGCTTCATGTTGTGTCATGAGGATGGAGGTGGGAATTCATCTTAATTTATTGTTAATTTCAGCTGATTCAGTCTCAGTGTAATTTAACATTCTGTTATTTTATTGTTCTGAATTTGGCCCTCTGGACTTTTATTCCTAAGACGGTTTTACCTCTTTGAATTCATTTAACTGGTCTTTTATGCAGTGGGTGCTTTTTGTTACTCTGGCTTTGGCCAACTTAAATTTTTTTTCATTGATCTCTTTTCCCACTTCAAATTTTGCTAATTCGTCTTTTCTCTGGGGTTATACGGAACAGTTCCAGTAGTATGCAAATTTGGATTTCTTGCTGCTCACCTATGCAACATTATCCAATGAAGGATTTGTTCCCCTAGGGGAATTCTCATAGCCATCTGACAAGTAGCCCTTCTTTTGGGCTTGTCCTGGGGAGGGGGGCTGAAAAGTAGATAGCAACCAGAGCTAGCCAACCTTACTGTGGCCCTCCAAGCAAGAGCTTCTCTCTGTGTGTTCAGCTGAAGAATTCTGGCAGTGACTAGACATGATGGAATATTGCCTCAGATACATCTTTGAGCTGAAGTAAACTGAGAATGTTGCCTCAGATACATTGCCCCTGTAGGATGATTTCCAGGACTGTATTGTTTGATGTTAGCACAGCAGACTGCTTTTGATGTTGCCAATTAGTTTGAAATAAAGTTAAGCTTATGTTTAAATCTAAATGTTACCCTGTTTTCATTCCATAGTGGGGGTGTGGGCAAAATCAAAGCAGCACTGGGAAAACACAGGAAGATCACAAACTGTCAGAGATGTCATGTAGACTCCTTGTAAAAAGTATGTTAATGTGCCATGGTGATTCCAAATACTGCATATGAAAGTGACCTTAGTAACTGGAAAAGTTGTAAAGAGAAATATGTACCTTCAGGTACCCAGTCCAAAATTATAATGGACTTTTGTGATAATAAAGTCTCCCATTAACAGGGCCATACAGCTGGGAGCTATAGTCTCTCTGTCAGTTAAACAAAGGGTTAATGATGTGATGGTTTTAAGTTACATTTATTGGGGATCAGCATCATGGAGGAGCAACAGAGATCATGAAAGACAATTGGCCAATGAGGATGACCAGTTTGGTAAGAAGTGTGGAAACTTCAAAGATGCTTTCAAGTGAGAGGTTGTAAAAACTCAGGCTGCCATGAAGGCATGGGGAGATACAAAGAGTCTGAGACTTTGGGATTGATGGAGAGATGTGAGGGTGCTGCCTGCCTCCCCTTCTCCAGGAAATCTTGGTCATAGGCTGGACAAAAGAGTCCAGACTCCCAAGTTCCCATGACCACTCAAGACCCAGAACATTTGTATTGTGAGTAGAATAGGAATATTCAGCTTGTCAGATTAGGGGTCATGTTTCTTTTTTAACTGAATTTGGCTTTGGCTGTCTTTTGTAAATTTGTAACTATTCCTAAGTAATGTCTGAAGGAAGGGGCCTTCATGTGAAAGTTGACCTTTTGCTAACGTGAGCTTGGTTGCTTAGAATAAAATCTTTGATGTCCCAACCCTGGGATAAAGAGTGCAGACACATAAACTTGTTTATGCCACCTTTATTGAATTTATTTATGTATTTATTTATTCATTAATCAAGGGCCTGGAGGAAGCAGCAAGAGAAGGAATGTGGGTCCAGCCGAGGTCAGGTGACAAACTGCTGTCCACCCCCTCAGCCCTTCCTCAGGCAAACCACCCGAGCCTGTAGAGCAACCCAGTTGTTACTGGTTTCTCACTGACTGCTCTATAGGGGGAGGTGTACTCAGGGGTAACTCCCACCGAAGTCACAGGACCCTTCAGACAGGAGTTAAATCCCTGTGTTAACCTCAAGGGGGAGCCATCTTCACCACCCCAGAGGTAGCATGACTCAAGTGGCAGATTCAGAGGCTTCCCCTACACCCAAAGTAGATGCCCAAGGCAGCCAGTGGAGCTGTCACTTTGCCCCTTCCTTGCAAGAAGAATGCCTAATTAATGACCATTAGCACACACACCCCATGAATGGAGGGAAAAAATTCC
Source organism: Cyclura pinguis (assembly GCA_030412105.1). NCBI lineage: Eukaryota > Metazoa > Chordata > Lepidosauria > Squamata > Iguanidae > Cyclura > Cyclura pinguis. The sequence goes on from CM059602.1 coordinate 164,184,299, forward strand.
TACTCAGCCCCGAAGCAACCCCACTAAGGCACACTGCAACAGGGGTGGGAGGGATGTGTCGCACCAAAGACCCAAAAAGACCACATGTGGGGCGAGCTGGAAATAAATAGGCCTTTGCCCACCCCATCATGCTGTGCCATCTGGTGCCACCCACACCATCTGCCCATTGGTGACCTCCTCCAGGGAGGACATCAAACTCCTCCCCTCCAGGCAGTGAGGACTGTGCATGATCAGGGAGGCATTCCTTTAAAGATCTCTTCTTTTCATGTTCTCCCCACATGCCTTTGCTTGGTGTGTGTATGCATACACATATAGAATTTTCATCTCTTACAGGAGGGGAAGAGAAAGTCTCTGCTGAGGCAGAGGTGGAAAAACACAAGTTAAACTCCACAGTTAACTTTGCAGTAAGCTGGTGCTGGAGATCCTAGTACAGCAAAGATTGTAAGCAGCAATTTGAACTCAACCTGGGGAAAAAAAAATCAGTTGTCTCAGTACCAACCCTACAATATAACCTTGTTTGCTTAAGCTGTCTGGTTTTGGGATTTGTGGGGTTGTGCACTATTTATACTCTGATTTATACTTGATTCTGTAACACAAGCCAACCTTAAAAAAATAAAGTTTGGAACTACAATTCATGCCCAGTGGGTAAATATGAGTTCTGAAGTCCTGGTTGATGTGGCATTTAAGAATTTAAATTACATTGATTACTAAAATCAATGTAATCAGTTACTAAGAATATTAAAATGGCACATTTTAAGATTTTATTTCTTGTAGGACATCAAAATAAAATTTTCTCAGCTTTAATATTCATTATTTTATGAAGTTTATGCTGCAGTTATAAGAATTAGTGCCAGTAATCTCTATGAAATGTATTGGCACTGATTACCAGTTGTAGCATAGTCATGTATAAATCTATTCAGAAATAAGTGCCACTGAATTCAATGGCCTTTAGTTCCAGGTAAGTGCCTATATGATTGTACTCCTGTGTCTGAAGCAAAACAGAGACTCAGGTAGACATGTATTCACACACACACACACACACACACACACAACCAATTGAATATCAATTTGTAATGGTTCAACTTCTTCGTTAATATACATTGATTTATCATACATTTCCAGAAAATGTATCTTGTACCTGATCCACCTAAATCCCTCACCTGTCACAAGTGGTGGGCTATGTATAACTCTATACTCTGGGGAAATTACTAGTTTTCACTAACATTTAAAATACTTATTCTATCCATGTGGCATTTCAGGTTCATCCACTGATTTGCAATATAAAACATGCTGCTTCTCTTGAATAGGCACTCCCTTTTAATTTCATCTCTCTGCTATGCCATTTTATATCTGACTATATCTTCTTTTTTGTTCCTGCTCTTATTTTTAGCATAAATAGAGAAACAGTGATGTGGAGTTTTTTAGATGTTGGTTAAATAATAAAAAAAAGTAACTGGTAAATGGATGGAGTGAAAAGCTTTTATATAAGCATGCTCTATCTGTTTTGAAAAGAGATAAAGATTGAGATTTCAATCTGAGCCTCATATTTTTATGTCATCTGCAGAACAGGAGGAGAATATGTTCTCTGTCAGCCTTATAGGCACTGGGAAAGCTAGGAAATTATTGGTATATTTTGTGTTGGATAGAATGAATTCTCCAGAATGATTACATTTTTATAGTGAAAGATCCTATTGTCCAGTACGGGAATATCTTTAAAGAAGAGATGTATCAGCAAGCCAGTTCCAAAGGTTTGTAACCCATAAATTCTGACAATGGAATCTTTTCCCGTGCTCTTTTGGACCGGTCAAAACTTTTCTATGCCTTCTGCAATTGTCATAAGAAAGTCCTACTTCCAGCTGTTTTATATAATTCATTCACCAAAGGGTAATGTAAACTTTTGTAAATTTTGTACATTTCAATCTCGCAACTAAGACCAAATAATTTTACCATTTTTGTCTCTTTGTTGTGAGAAAGTGATCAAAATTTGTGAACTTTTCAAAGATTATTTGCCATTTGGTGCTTATTCAATGCAAAAAATGCACATAGGTTTCTCTATTCGGCTATCTTCATCTCTGTGGATATTTTTCTTTCTTTGGTACACCTCCCCCCTTTTTAAAAACAAACAAACAGAAGAGGTACCAATTTGTGAAGGTTCTTGCCCATCTAGAATTCTCCTCGTCAGGGTTTTCTGACACACAGTAAACAATCTTGAATATTTGCATTATTTTGTCCATTCTTATTTACCAGTACAGCAAGGGTAGAGAACCTGTTGCTTTCTGGTGTTCTGGACTCAACCCCCTCCCCCCCACACACACTATTTTCAACCATTTGTAATGCTTGGGATTTGAATTCAACAACTTCTGGAAGCCCATGTTCCCCATGTTTGGCATCTGAGCTTGTAGGCACCAGCTATGAGCAGTTTTGAGAAGGAAAGACCATGGTCCCATGCAGACCTACTACAGAGTGAATCTAGTTGAATTTAGGAAGACTCCATAGGAAAGCAGGTACAGTATTAGACAATAAATTGAACAGATCAGTCTAGTTCCAGAATGTCCCAACAACTGATCAAATTTTATTTTCAATATACCATGTCCCGAGGAAACAGCTACTGAAGGTTTAAGATTTGCACATCTGAAGAAAGTTATCTCCAAGACCTGGGGGAAGAACAAAAACCTTTCAGACTTTTAGAGAAGGTAATTATTTGTATGTTTGCTCTTTTTCTTTATCACGGAAAGACAAATGATGTCACAATGCATGTTCCTAGGTGTGAAAGGGGTTCGTGTAGGGTAGCATATGGAGTTTTAGTCATAATCACCAAACGGTTTTGCCATGTGCCCTTTTCAGTTTTGAAATGAGAAAGCAATAAAAGCATAGAACCTCAGGCTGAATATGTTCCTTTGTCATCTCTGACCCATGCTTTGTTTCTCTGGATTTCTTCACTGTATTTTATATATTTGTAAAGAATGAAGTCTAGTGTCATGCTGTGGGGTGACTCCTTGCAAGAGTTTTCCATGGTCTTCCGATTCTGAAATCAATTGTTCAAACACTGATGAGTTGGAAATTGTTTCACCTTTTACTGCTAAAGCCCAGTAAATAACTGTGAACCATTAGTGGCAAAAGAGTACTTTCTTCGGGGGGGGGGGGGATAAAAGGACAACAACAACAAAAAAAGTAGCTGCTACTTTTCTCACTAAGAATCTTGCCTGTGAGTGGCAGTGAAGACGGTAATCTAACGATAATTCTGGGGGGGGAAAAGTACTTTCAAGGAACCACTTAAGGCTGTTAAGTGACAAGTGTACTTACTGATCACATCCTTTATCATTCCCTTATTACTTTTACAAGCAAAAGACTAGATAAAAGCTTAATGTATATCCTGAATAAGTGAAGTCAAATGAACTGTTGCCCATTACTTCACTAAAAGTGAAATAAGCCCATAATAATATCCTGCTGCTTTTAACTAGTAGTAAGAAATTGTTTAATTATAGAGCAAGTTAAATACTAATTCACTTAAGAATACTAATCTCCTTTCAAGCTGGTATAATGTGGTTGCTTTGTGTATGACGTATGAATTAAGAAGTCTCTGGCTCAGACCTGGCCTCAGATTCAAATTCACTCAGCAGCCTCTCAAAGCAGCCATTTCTCTCTCCATTTCAGATGCAAAGTGACAACAATCTTACGACCTTTCTGCATTACATTGTTATAGCACTATTTTTCCATTTTCAATGTCCTGTGGAATTCTGGGGTTTGTAGTTTACTGAGGCCAAAGGGCTTTCTGTCTGAGAATTCTAAATGTCCCTTCCTAAACTGCAAACCCCATGATTCCATAGCATGTTGAAAGTGGAATAATAGCACAGTAACAGTTCAATGAAGAAAGGCCCTTAGTACTACCAAGGTTCACTATTGAGGATGATTGTATCAATCAGATAATAAAAAAGAAAAAAAAGAGAGATGAATTGGGTGATTAAATGACACTTACAAGTGTAAAAGCATGTGGTAGCAGGACACTAGCTGTTGTTTGGTACTAGGTCAGGATGACCTCATCATGGCCAAGTCATAAGTTCAAGAGGAAACTCCTGACATTAGTGGGTTTGGGATAATACTTTCAACAACCCAACCTCCAAATGTAATAGTAAACAAAACTTCCTTGGTGTAGTAGGCAACCACTCCCAGCTTGTGCGTTTCCTACAGAGACCTTCCCCATTCACCTTACGCAACTAAGACTTTAAGAAGCTGTCAGGACTCCCATTGATGTTTTGTTACCTATAGTTAAGACAATCAGCCTGATCCTGACCCCTTTTGTTTCCTCTACAAGAAAACCATTAACAGGCAGCCTTCAGGGTGGGATATAGAGTATAAAAACTCCAGATCCAGGCCAGCTAGTTTGCTAGCGCTTTGGGTGTTACACTGGACCCCAGAATCCTATTCCTCCATACTGCACTCAAACTCTTGTCTGAGCCACTCATCTTCCATCTTCCACTCCAGGACTGGTAAATATCACACCTTTCACCCCAAATCTCTCTCTATCCAATGTTTCTTACCTTTTCTTTCAATAGCCTTGCACAGTTCATGAGACTGCTTGATTTTTGTGTGTCTATTATTTTCCAATAAAATACCCTTTTTAACTTTTAGTTAGTACTGGTATATAGAGATGAAAATATCCTGCTGTTACTCTCCTCTCACAGGCCTCCTTTGAACTTATAATTCCCCAAACCCTAAAAAGAAGGTGGCACTGCTGATATACCTCAAATTCCCGCACCTTTTAGGGTAACATAATCCTAAATTTAGCATTGAATGATATATCTTGACACATCAGGGTCTTGTTTTGTTCCTTCATAACTGCCTGTCCAATTTTTAGTCTTCCTCTGATTTTTTGACTGCACTCTCCATTCTGATTAATGATTGAGCAAAGATATGGAAAATCTTGAACTATTTTGATGTCTCTATCATCTATTTTAAAGTTATCTAAACCATCTGTGGTTATTCTTTCTGTTTTCTTAATGTTCACCTATAAATATGCTTTTGCACTATCTGCACTTTTGCACTTTCCTCCTCGACTATCTTCAGTAATTGATCCAAGTCTTTGCTATTTTCTTCATGGTGTCATTTGCATACTTTAAACTGTTGATGTTCCTTCTATTTTCATGTCTCTTCCAAGCCTTATTGTGCTTACTTTTGATGTGTTCAGCATAGAGGTTAAATAGGGTGATTAAATGTAGCCTTGCCTGACCCCTTTGCCAGCTGGAAACTGGTCTGTTTCTCCAGTCTCTTGCAACAGTGGCGTCTTATTCTGCATACAGGCTACACAATCAGAACAATCAAATATTGTGGCACACCCTTTTTTTAAAGAGTGATCCATTCTTTTTCATGATTTCCACAATCAAAGACTTTGCTATATTCTATGAAGACAGGGTTATTTTCTTTTGCAATTATGTGGTGTGCTTCATTTTCCAACATATGTTTGCAATGTGATCCTAGTGTTCTTCCTTTCCTGAAGCCAGCTTGTACATCTGGCTTTGATGTGCTACAGAAATCCCTGGGATTAGGATTGGAATGTGTGTTTCCAATCTGTGAGCTATTCTTTAGCTTTTCATGTTTGTTGACAGATTTTACTTAGAACTAGAGTAGATCCTGTCTCTTCACTCTTTCTCTGTTGTTCTGCCATCTGTTCCTCTTCATTTAGGTTCATCTTCAAATGGTTGTTCCTTGAGTGAATCTGTGATCCTTTCATTTCTTTTATATATATTTTTATATATTTTATATATTTCTTCTATATATTGTTTCTGCCATATTTTTATTTGTACTTGGTCACGCAATGTGTTCGTCTTCTGGTTGTAGAACATCCCCACTCTTGGCTTCAATTTTCCTTTAATTTCTCAGATCTTTTTGGAAGAGTCTCTTGTTCTTCCTTTTTTAAAAATGTCATCTTAAAAAAGAATACCAATACAATACAATACAATACAATACCACAACAACACACTCACAACAAATCTATTACAATGCAACAATGATAACAATAAAAATATACCCCTCCACTAATATAAACATACATCAAATCGTCAACTAATATAAGTACCTAACAAAAATCAGTTCCCACCCCAAAAGAAGCACTTAGCTAATAACAATATCATTGGACTCCTATTCTATCTAAACAAAAATAATGTTCCCCTAAAATAGCTGTTTAAGCTAAGTATAATAATAATAGTAATCATCATCATCATCATCATCATCATCATCATCTATTTCTCTTCAATGATTATTATAGTCTCTGTGCACAGGTAACTGAACAGTTGCATTCAGCATTCTGACCTTATTTCTTGCAGTTTTGCTTCTTGTCTGTCCTTAACTGCCTGAAGAGTTTCATCTCTCATCCATTGAGGCTTCTCCCTTTTTTGCTGCAGACAGTGTCTTTTTGCGGTCATACCTGACAAAGTCCCTGGTTTTAATCCAGTTCTTTTGGCTCCCAGTCAATTAGGCTTAATAGTGCAAATCTGTTTTTTTTTCTTTCTTTTAATATCTTTAAATTCTATGTGGATGTTCTTCAGGTTAGAATTTGACAAGATGGCTGGCTTAGGGATCTTCTTTAGCTTTACTCTCTCTCTTTCTCTCCCTATATATATATGCAGTTCATAGTCTGCACCACAATCTTCTCCTCATTTTGTTTTTGCAGAAAAAATGCAGCTTCTCCATCTTTTTTTCAAATTATGTAGTCTACTTGATTTTTATATTCACCATCAGGTAAGGTCCATGTGCGTAGTCACTTCTTTGGTTGCTTTGAAGAATGTGTCTGAGATGGACAAACTCTTGTCCTCACAAGATATCAAAACCCATGAACTAATTTAATATGCCCTTCCTGGATCAGTATATCTTTCCCTTTTCTCTTTCTGTAAATTTTGCAGTTCAGTAAACAAAGTTCATACATTGAAGAAAATTGTACACAAAAGACATGTCTTGGGAGAAATGTCTATAGTTATCATACATTGGAAGAACTAGATACAAATATGGTTCAAGATGGTTTCACATTAGATGAAAATGTTTGGATTGGGGAAAATGAAGACAAAATATATGTTCATGCAGAAATTTAACCATACTACCAGCACCCAAATGCAAATGGCTGAAAAAATGGCATGGAAAAAGTTGGAAAGTTGTAGGAATAGATGGAGCTGGATGGCCCATTCTTAGAACAGTTGCCCCCAAGATTGGCCTACAAATAAAACTCAGAGTATATTGTGATTATAAGAATCCTCCCAAATTTTGATAGATTTTTGAAGAAAAGATTATGACACACCCTGATTTTTAAAACCTAGGGGTTTTTTTGTTTTTTTTTATGCACAAAATCATTCTGTACCTTTTCACTGTATTTCTCAGAATTTCTGAACTGTAAAACCAGGAAGTGGTGAGAATGTACTTGCAGAGTTTTGACACAAAAATATATTATACAGAAGTAAAAATAAAATAAAATTGGTGATTTGACAAATAGTTTAAACTGAACACGTCTTGGAACCCTCAACAATTCTGCTATGGTTAGAATTTTGGTTTCTGAAACTATCAACTCTGTCAGTAATATAAGATCCTCAGAATTAAACCTCACATAAATGTAAGTTTTCAAGTAATACTATTGTAACTGGTGCTTCCTTACTGGCTTGTCTATGACTTCTTCAAATATTTCCTCCCCACTTATTTGCCAGGTAACAAGCAACAGAGGGATTGTTTGAATGAGAACCTCCTCACCCCCACCCCAGAATTTCTCTAGAAAATGGTTGGGTATGAGACACTAGCTTCCCTGCTCAAAAGATTCTCCTGCCATGACTTCCGGTTTGGTTAGAGACAAGTGAAGATGACAGTGAGAGAGCTCTTGAGCTCTCTTGTCAATACCATAGCAGTGAAACTGCGAATCATCAATCTAAATCCTTAGGAAGGTGCCCAGGACCTAGGAGCACCTCTAGAACCCTGGGAGAGCTGGAAACACTCCCCAGTTTGCTACTGCCTGGCATAAGACGGCAGTGCTGAGGCCATCAGCTCAGGAAGCAAAGCCACCATGTTGGGAAGCAGGTGGGGGAATTTTCCCTTCCTTGTGCCGTGACTGTCTCGTCAAGCCTCTTGAAACAGATGAAAGAGAGGCGATTTAGATGTAAAATCAAGAAGATCTACTTGACTGCTGGGAGCCCTCCTTGAATTTAGGATTTTCTGTGACTCTTTTTTTATTCCCTTTTCTTTTTGAGACTTTTTTTCTTTGAGGTGAGCATTGTAATTAAGTCTCTGAATGAGACTGCTGTGCTGAACTAAATACTTTAACTCTATGCTCCTTTACCTAGTCTGTAAAGGGGGTTAAGAGAGTACAGGCTGTTGCCTAAATAATTTGCTTACTTATTTTTTTATTTTTCATTTTTGTGTGTTTTCTTTGCCCATTGGTTTTTTGATCTTATGATTATGAAGCCTTGAGGTCTTTGATTTCTCCTCCCCTTTTTTCCTGATTGATTACTTTTATTAACCTTATCCCCCCCCCCCCATTATTTAACAAGTATTTTTGGATCTCTCTTCCCTTAAATATTTGAATCTCTTTTGATTTGAACTTAAATCTGACTTAAATTTATTACTTTGTGAGCTGGAGAGAAATTAGTGATATCTGACACAGCTGTGATATCTTGCAAGCTGGCAGCAGTGTGACCTTGAAAACGCCAAGCTATACACAACCGTTTCTTGTCTAACCCAGCCAAATATATTCGATAATAAATTGAATTGAAAATTGAAAAAAGATTTAAAGGAAAACAAGGAAGAAACTCAAGAATTGAAAAGAGAATGCAGGATGTAAATGAAAAATTGGAGCAACAATTAGATAGAATGGCACTAGCTGAACAAAGCGAAAAAGAGTCATGGTGGAGGGTGAGAGGTGTGAAGGAGTTGCCAAATGAAAACATAAGGAAAAAAAATAATTGAAGAATTAGCAAAGAATATGGAATCCACTGAAGATTTTCTGGAAATGGAACTGGATAGGGTCTACCAAGTGAACTATCCAATTGCAAAGAAAAGGAACCTTCCTAAAGACATAATAGTTCAATGTCTGAGGAAAACTATAAGGGACCAGTGTAAAACGTGGAGAAAAAAAACACCACCCATCAGTTCTGCCATGCGAAATGTGCACCCAAGCCTCACATTCAAGGTCTTCCCAGCCTTACACCTCTTTGTGATCAGAACTGAACAGCCAGGGAGATCTCTGAATCAAGCCAGGGCGAGGACAAACGGGTCTGCCTCAGTTCTCCCTCTCTGAGAATGCAATCCCTTCCTCACTCTTGTCCCCCTTTGGCTTCTTCCTTTCAGAACTCTCCCCCTTTACTGCCTTCCCTAAATCTGCCCTTCTCCCAGATGTAAGGATCAGCAATGATTTATATTTTCCAAGACTGTGGTACTGTTGGCAGTAAGGTCAAGATGATATTATTGGTAGTGTGCATATTCCAGGATTCAAAATAAGACTCTGTGACACTGTTTTAAGGAACATTTATTGTAACACTGTTGCTTTAAATGTGTCTTGTATTTAAATGTTTATAAACAGCACACCATTCTTCTCTCTCCCTCTCTCTTTCAATTCATTCACTATCTCTCATACACCCAGTTTCTCAGCTCTCTCTCCCACAGAACTCTTCAAATCTCCAGCCTCTCCCAAACACACCACAGATCACACTCCTTCAAACACACACCAGACAATTAAAATCTGTTATTTTTCCTCTTTCCACCAGCCTATCCCCTAGACTATCCAAGGTTCCATTTCACCAGCCAATCAGTTTAAATCACTCTCAGTTGCCAAGGAGGCTCTGTTGTCAAGACCCCTTCCCATCAGATTAGTCACAACCAGATTTTGGAAATTCACTATAATAATGGTATTAAGATTGGTGGAAAGCCAATCATAATTCTGAAAGGAGTTCCAACATGTATACTGAGAAGAAGGAAGGACTATATGTTTCTAGTTGATCTCTTGAAGAAAGAAGGCATATTCTTCAGTTGGGATAAACTCGAGGGAATTAACTTTTCTTTTAAGGGAAAAAGATATGGAATAAACACTGTTGAAAAGGCTAAAGAATTTCTGAAGAGGAATAAGAAAGAATTTAAGCTATTCAGACAACAAGAAGAAGTACACTCGAACCTAAGTGATGATGACTTATCTCAAGGAAAAGAGAAAACCCAAGAAAAAGAGACAACTCAGAAGAGAAACCAGAAGGAAAGAAGTGAGAAGAAGAAACCTCAGGAAGAAGTAAGCCTTTTGGATTTGGACATTTCGGAGGGGGGAGTAGGAAACTAAAAAGGGAAATAAATAGATATAAATAGAATAGAATTGGGGGGAATAGTGAGGGGGGAAAGGAGGAGTGAAGGGAAAAAGAAAGGGAAAAGGGGGGGAAATGTAAAGGCATTGGTGAATATTTGATAAATAGATATTTGGTAGAAGCTAAGTTATAATTAAGTAAATAATATATAAGTAAGTAAATTGTAATTTTTAGAAAGTAAGAGTAAAACAGCAACATTGTAATAGATAGTTAGGAATCTATAGATAATAATTCATAGTAAGTGCAAATACTTTTACAAACTGTAATTGTAAGTAGTTATAAGTTATAACAACAGTAGTAGTAATTAGAAAGTTAGTAATTGGTAATCGGTAATAGTATTTAATATTAATTAATTTTGTATTTTCAGAACTTGAAATTTTGAAACTTGAATTTAAATTTGAAAATCTGAATTAGATAATTCATTACTTTAAAATTCTGATATCTGATATCTAATATTGTTAATACTATAAAAAGGAGGAAAAAAAAGAGAGATGGAATGTCTTACATGGAATGTGAAGGGAATTAACTCATTAAAAAAGCGTAAGTTAATATTCCATTATCTTCAAAAGCAAAATGTGTATTTAATATGTCTTCAAGAAATTTGAATAAAAGATAAATATACGAAATTTTAATTCAGAAAAAATTAGAAGAAGAGTTTATATCAGTAGGACGAGATAAGAAAAATGGAGTAGTTTTATATATTAAAACACATTTGGAACCACACATGATATTTAATGATAGAAAGAGTAGATACTTAGGTGTAGAAATTAAAATAGATAGCATTAAAGTTTTAGTGACAGGGATTTATGCACCAGTAACAGAAAGAAGGACCTTTTATAGAGAGTTGAAACAGAAATTAATGGAATTTAAATATGAATATTTAGTGTTTGATGGGAGACTTTAGTGGGGTGGTGAACCCACAATTGGATAGACTCTGTATGAAAATAATTAAAAAGAATCAAGGGAAATTAGCAAAAGAGTTCTTTGAATTGGGGGATGAACTACAATTAGTAGACATATGGAGAGTTAGGCCCTTTCCGCATGTGGAGGGGGAAATGGGGGAAGACGTGCCGAAACGGAGCTTACCGGCAGCTGGGTAAGTCGGGATAAGTCAACAATTATATGAGAATAATTACCTTAAGGTGTGGGAGGGGATAAAAAAAGACCTTAAAAAATGGCAAAATATTAATTTATCTTTATTTGGAAGAATATCAGTTTATAAGATGGTAATTTTACTAAAAATGATGTTTCTATTGCAAACAATTCCAATTATATTCTTGAATACACCTTTCCAAAGTTGGCATAACTAAATCTCTAGGTTTCTATGGGCTGGGAGAAAGCCTAGAATAAAGTGGAAAATAATGACATATGCAAAAGAAAGGGGAGGATTAGATGTACTGGATTTAAGAATTTATTTGAAGGTTTCATGTTTAGTTTGGATTAAAGACTGGCTCACGCTAAGAAATCAGAAATTATTAGAATTAGAAGATCATGAGCTGAAATTTGGTTGGCATGCCTATTTATGGTATGAAAAAATTAAACTGAATGCTGGATTCAGGAATCATATTATGAGAAGAAGAATTTTTAAAATTTGGGAAAGATATAAGAAAAGATTTGGAAATAAAATACCAGGATTGCTGTCACCACAAGAGGCATTTTATAGATGAGAAATGGAGAGTTTAGATTGTTGGATAAGGTAGAAGGATATAATAAAAATTGAAGGTAATAATTGGTATATTAAGGATAGGCAATATTTAGAGCAAGAAAGCCATAAAGTCCAGTAGTTAATATATTTTCAATTAAAAGAGAGATTTAAAGAAGATAGTAAGAAGTTCAGTTTCGAGAATATCAAGAATGAATTTGAAATATTATTAGAGGTAGAGGAAACTCATTTAATTTTGAAAATGTACAAATTATTACTTAGATTACATATGGAAGAAGAACAAATAAAGGAATGTGTGATTTACTGGTCCCAAAGATTAGGATATGATATAGATATACAGCAATGGGAGGAGGCTTGGGGAAAAGGTTTAAAATTTACCCAATGCAATGACCTTAGGGAAAATTATTGTAAAATGATGTATAAGTGGTATTTAACACCTAGTAAGTTGGCCCATATATATAAAGGAGTTAAAAATGAATGTTGGAAGTGCATAACCCAAGAAGGCTCTTTTTTCATATGTGGTGGCAGTGTAAAACAGTGAAAAAAATATTTGAGACTAATTTGTAATCGTATACAAAAAATATTAAAAGTAAAAATGATGTTTAAACCAGAATTACTTTTATTGAATATGATAGATAAGGAAGACCCCATTGAAAGATATATAAGAAATTATTGAGATATATGGTAACAGCTGTAAGAATAATTTATCCAAAATATTGGAAAAGCAGAAAAGTTCCAAAACTATATGAATGGTTGACTAAATTGACAGACTTGGCAGAAATGGATAAACTTACTGTTTTATTAAGAGGGAAATTGTTTGATTTATATTTAAAAACTTGGAAACCCTTCATAGACTATGCAAGGAGTACAGGAGGAAATTGGTAACTATTGGTTTTCATTTATAAATGTAAATAAATATAAAATGGTAGGAAAATCTTTGAAAATATATAGATTAAAAAAGAGTTAATAATAGATATACAAGAAGCAGCAATTAAGTTTATCAGGAAGTCATTTTAATGTTAATTGTTTGTTAAGGATTGTTGACTGTAACTTTTGCAAGTATACATTCCTTTGTGTTATTGTTTCTTTCTACTTTTATCAAATCTTTCCTCTTTTTTCCCTCTATTTTTGTCTTCTTTTTTTTCTACCTTTGTTGTCTATGTTTGTATCACTATATATGTTGTATGTGTATATTTTTTTGTGCAATAATTTTGTATTCAATAAAGATTATTTTTTAAAAAAAAGATTCTCTTGCCATGGGGAGTTCTGAATGTCCATTGTGGGAGAGCCTACATTTATTCAAATGTCTCAAATCACTTCCCTTACTTTAAGAGATTACACACTTTAACAATGGCTCAATCTTCCAATGTAAAGGAAGCTTTCAGTTTCAAGTAACTGTTAGATCTTTCAATCTCCCTCCCCCACTGGGAAAACAAGATAGAATTGAATTATCAGTGAAGTTCTCATGAGAAAGGTTTAGGAAAGAACTTCAGGGAGTTTTAAAAGAGATAGAAGCTTTATAAACCCTGATTTCTTCTACAGCTTGGATTAAAATGCAGCATAAAAGGAACTATTAGATTCCCTCTCCCTGTATTTCCTCAGCCTCAAAAACCCTTTCTGTCAAACCTTAATCCCAAAGCATTCTCTATGTTCTATTCCTTCTTTTAGTAAGTTGTGGCAGGACCAATATTACAGTTCTCTACAGGTGTGCTGTAGTTAAGACTGTGGAACAGTTTGACTACATTCCAAATAACAAAGTAGATTGGGTTGATCTGGACTGATTTTGACCAGACTATATTGGATTTACCCAGTTTAGTTAAGAAGTAACACAGCCCAATCAAAAGTGCTTCAGACTGACCCAGAAGTCTGAGACATAAGTCTTAGACATAAGTGAAAATAAATCTAGGCAGTGTATCTCCAGCATGACCATACAAGGATGATATCAAGACAGTATGATGCTGAGAGGGAAAGCTGAAAGCTTGTTGTACTTATGGAGCTCTCTAATGTACAAGATGTGACATAAAAATCTCAATAGCATTGCTCAATCACAGTGTTTGTCAGGATAAATCACAGAAATCATATGGCAAACCTTTGGACATTCTTCATTCTACATCAATTTGTGATAAAGCTGTTTGCATTTTTTTGAAGACCTATCTTTAAACAGAAAAACAGATATCTAGTTAAAAAAAAACACTTTGGAGTTATGTGTCTGAAACTATCTCCTCAAAGTCCACCATGCCTCCGGTATTTCTGTCAGGCGTATGTGTGTCTTGCTGTGTGTTTGTTTAGTTATAGACATTTCCCAAAGCAAGTCAACAGGGAAGGAGTAGTGATTTGGATTCTAAAATCTTGATTTGTATTAAGGGTTTGGATCAGATTGATCCAATCCAAATTGTGTCTAGATCTGAATTACTGAACTGGTCCTTCAGACTGAATCAGTCCCCTGTGCACAGCTCTGGTTTTAAGCAACAAGCCAAGGAAATAGAGGAAAAGGGCAAGCCCCTCCACATCTCTACACATGACACTGTTGTTCTTACTGTGCCTCACAGAAAAGAGAATTTGTATTTGAAGAGGTAACACTAGGGTGGAAACAAACGTCTGGAGGTAAGACACGATGGGACTATGACCTTATAGATCAGTTTGATTCCCCGTTTAGCCATGGAAACCCATGGGGTGACCATGGGCATGTCACACACTCTCAGGCCCAGAAAACCCCATGATATGTTTGCCTTATGGTTGCCATAAGTCAGAAGCAACTTGAAGACATACACCAACAAGCTTAAAAGAACTCACTGAATGAGATTAGAGAAAAAGATCAGTGTGAAAGTGAAGCCTCTTTAAAATCTGAGGGAGAAATATTATCTTAAAAGATAGGGACAGAAAGAATCTCTGAAAATATTCCAAAAATGGTAAAAACAAAACATGTTTTTCAAGGGTTGAGAAACCCCGATGAAAAGAAATTCTGGACTAACGAGAATCTTTGCAGTTCAGGACATGGTCTGTGCAAAAATTGCATGTGGTTGTTCTGTGGAAAAACTTTTCCTACATGCAAAATAATATTTCATTGCAGAAACATGCACCCCTATACAGAAAATGTTTTCTGTGCAGAAAATATTGTTATTTGGGATTTATTCTGTATAAAATTCACAGGTTTGATGTTCTCAGAAACTAGTAATTTCAGCAGAGAAGTTAATGTTTCTATATTGAAATATTATTTTACATGAATAAAATGCTGTTTCCTGCCAGAAAATGCTATTTTCTGCACAAAACAGCCATGTCCAAATTTTCTGCAGAATTAGTCCTAACAAGCAGCCTTCAAAAACTATGTGGTTTTTCAAAGATTTTCCCACAGTGAGAAGAAAATTGCCGAAATCCCTTATTGCTACTTTTGAGAAGAAATGTAGTGAAGAATTACATCCGTAGTAAGAGAATGTCTTGTTAGTTTTTGGTAGCAAAGGTTGTCTTACACACTGTTTTCCTAGTAATTGTTTCCCATTGTGTTCATGATAAGATTCAGAAACACTTGATTATTTTATCAAAATTGCATCACATTATTTCATATTACTGCCAGTGGTCTACCTTCTTGCATATCTTAACTATGTTCATTTCTTATTCGTTGGTCAAGGTTCAGACAGGGGAAAAAAATTTGATTCACCTATACTTGCAGACTAAAAGCTGATCGTCTAAAAAACAAAACAAAACTCTATTGTGCTTGAGATGAATGGATGAGATGTGAAGTTATATCTGTGATGGTTTTGCATTTTCAGGTAAACCATCACTTGATGCTGCACCATCACTAGAAGATGAACTTCACATTATGTTTTCCCAAATGTATGATATGCCTCTCTGTGAAATTTGACTCTGATGGCAACTGAAAAATTCCTTACTTTGACTAAGGCCTTGTAGGATTCAACATGCCCATTTGATTTGCTTCACCTTTATATGTGGTTCCTTGAAATGGAGAACTTTAAGTCATCTTTCATTTCAACACAGTTTGTTGTATTAAGTGAATATTGTTTTTTTGTTTTTTTTAGGGCAGGCCTATTTTTCCCTCTGATGTTTCAGATATGATACTTTGGTATAAAATCTACTTTATAGCTTTGTTCAGATTATTGTTGAAATATTGATATTTTCTTCTCATCTCTCTCATTTGTCAAAGTGTGTGTTAATGTTTGTTTTGTTTATTTCATTATCTAGCATTATGTATTGTTAAACTGAAGCAAAGCTGAATGAAGTTTTAACAACAATGGCAGCAACAACACCCACCTGTTGAATTCAGAGAGAATGGAGTTTGTTACAGCTTTAAGCAAGAAGTACAAAGGACACTAACTGTGTACAACTTCAGAGAATTTCTTATTTCTATTTTTGTCATAAGAAACAAGATTTCTAGAAAGGGAAATATCTGTGGTTCAGGAAGTATCACAAGTACAATTCTGTGCACTAGACAGGGGGTGGGGAGTGTAAACCTGTTCATGTATTACTGGACTGCAATAACTAGATGCCAGAGATAGCATAGCCAATGGTGAGTGGTTTTAAGAACTGTAATTGAACAATGTCTAGGGTACTATATCTTCCTATACCAAAACTAGGAGTGTAATTCATCACTAATTTTCTTCTCACACAAAGGAATGAGTTAATTTTGTTAATTGTCTTCCCAGATTGAGAAAGTCTTTAAAACCCATACAGTTTTCAAAGCCTACTCACAATTCCGCACAAAATTTACATGTGGTTATTTTCCATAAAAAAACAGCAACTTTTTTGTTCAGTTAATAGGATTTTCTACATAGAACATCAAAAATTGTGAAATGACTACAATATATTTTAAATGACTGGGGCCAGGTATGGGGAAGAGAGCTTGAAGAGTAAAAATGGTGGTGCTTGATATTATTCAGTCCAGACTAGTCCTGGGGTCCACTCCTACCTAAAAAGCTTAAAACTGGGAAGAAGTAGGAGTGAAGGCTTCTGGATTGACAAGGAGGGTTCCTAAGTGGAATCTAGCCTGGGGGCTAGTGGTTTTCCTAATGCTAGCTTTGACTCAGGGGTATTTGACATTCTAAATAGCGTGGAATTGATGTAGAGATTACAGATTCAGAATACTAACAAGTAATGTTAACCAGACATTGTGATATGCCAGAGTATAACAGCTATGACATTAGACCCCTAACCCACTCTTGAACGAATAGGGATGTAAAGAATATTCTCTACATTTCATACTCTCAATGACAGTATGTCCTCATGTGCCAAGAGAGCTTGCTCGGACATCTCCAACTTTCACAAGAGTTCTCCTAAATGAGAATGAAACAAAGGAGGACTTTGTCCACTGAGGTTTCTAGAATTATTTCTAATGCATCCGCTCAAAACTATTTTCCCCTCTCTTTGTGAAGCAAAGCATGCACACACACACACGCAAAGCATGCACACAATGTGTGTGCGCATGCACATGCCCGCACGCACGCACGCACACACACACACACACAAAGCACACAAGAACTGGTTGGTTTTTGAAAGATATTCAAACAATCCATCAGAGATTTTAAATTTTTAGAAAGCTATGCAATAAGGTCCATGAAAGATTTTTTTAAAAAAATATGAAAAAGTCCGTTGTAATTTTTCACCCTTTGCTGTTATGCTATTGTGTGTGTATGAACACACATGTACTCATACAAACATTAAATTTGGTAGGAAATATCTTATCCTTTCACAGATCAAGTAGAAAAAAAAAGCCCTTTCTAGTGCTCACATGCAGGAATGAGACAAGCAAAGATCTACATCCCTACAAATCATACTTTAATTTTAAGTGAATACGTTTTAAAATCTCAGGGAATGTTTACTAAATTTACTATATTTACTATATGTTCTGTCTAGGGAAAACAAAAAACAAAAACTAATAGGTGAAGTATCCCTAAAAGCACTCTGGAAAAAAGTGTTGTGACATTTTAAAGATGCAATGTTTTGCTGTAGATCCAGAGTTTTAAAATCATTTCTTTTTGGGAAGAAATTAAAAACAAGAATATGACACAGAGTCTGTGGATACTGACCACACTCAAAGCATAATTACACTTTGCCAGTGCTGATGTATTTCCCCAAAGGATATCATGTTCGGTATATTGAACTGCCAGGGAAGAAAAGAAATGTGGGTCATTTTTCTAAAAATAAGGTGGAAGTACGGTACACATCAGAGACTGGGGAGAATAAGAGAATAGGAGGGAGAATTGTCCTTGTAGTTTAGCCCATCCAATAGTTGCTGCCAGAGAATGAAGAAGTGGAAATACTCAGAGGGACTTCATAGGACTTTTTTCCATACTGACACTGAGATCATAGTTGCACAGTTGAGCTAGTCCTGACTATTATTAATGCAAAACACATGATGTGCCATCATTTTGTTGTGAGTTTGCCTGATTTGCTTCATTAGCTGATTTCTCTCCCACTCCCAAAGCAGCTCAACAAAACCTCACTGTGCATTTTGTATTAATTAATACAGTAAAAGATGTGGGGGTGATGTGATTTCTTCCCTTGTTCCAGTACCAGAAAGGCCATCTCTTGATTAACTTCCCACTGTCATTCCAGGCTCACATGGTGGGCATAAGACAAAGGGCCTTCTTGGTGGCTGCCCCCATTTGTAACTCTTTCTCTACAAAGGCTAAGTTGGCCCCCTTCTTGCTCTTCTTCCACTAATAAGCGAAAACTTTCCTTTTCCAGTCAGGAATTGACTATAACAGACTTTTAATTAATGTGCTGTTTTTATGTTTTATATATTCTGTTTTTAATGAATTTTCAAGGTCTTCATTAGATAATTAATGGCTTTTTTAAAAAAATAATTTCTATTATTTACTGGTGTTTTATGTTTTTGATCTCTTCAGGTTTAAATATTCTGTAAACTATTTTGAGTCCAAATTTTGGAGAATAGGTGAGATTAAAATGAGTAATTACTACCACCACCACCACCACCAACAACAACAACTTCTTAGTGCTGCTGGAGAAAAAAAGAAAAAAGAAAACAGTAAGAAGTTGTGCAATAGATGTTCCATTTCCAAATAGACTTGACAACACATCGGAATGAAATTGTCATAGGTAGGATCACAATAACACAATAACAAAATGCAACACTGCTTGCAACATGTAACATTATTTGTCATTTGGCCGACTGTGAAACCAATACACACACACACACACATGTATATTTCAAAACTAATGCTCCGAAGCATCTATAGGTTCTCCAGATGATAACTTTTATAGACAACTAAATTATCTGTGTGTGGAGGGGATAAAATTCAAGGAGTGTATACAACTGAAGAGGGAAGAGAAACAGGAGTGGAACCACACTGTTACTATAGCGTACACCCCCACTCCAAGAGATAATTGGCAATGGACATTTAATTGGCATAAAAAATAAATACTGTTATGGCTGAAAAAGCCTTGCTGGCAAAAAGGACTGGCTGAACATGTGCAAAAATAGGTCAGATAGGATTTCAGGGCAGGGCCAGGTCATAGTTCAAGAGATCAGTTGGGAAACTCCAGTGCTGATGAACTTGCAATAATCCCCTAAATAACTCGACCTTCAAAGACAATAGCACCTGAAACTGTCTCAATAGAGCATATTCAACCTGTTTCCTTTTCCTGCCAAAATTCTCCTTTGTTTCCTCACTCACCCGGACATTAGGAAGCTATCATGATTTCCATCAGTGCTTTGTCACCTAATGCTAAGATCATTACCCTGATCCAGACCCCATTATTTGCTCTGCCAGAGAGCCATTAGCACCTTCCCCCTCAGGGCAGAAAGAGGGCATTTAAACCCTGTGTCTGAGCCAGAAAACTCGCAGTGCATTGGATGTAGTACATTGGACCTTGGTTGTCACTCTGCTGCTCTGATTCCCATTCTTGTGCTACCCTCAGATATTTAGTCTGAGCCACATCACTTGATCTCTTCTCTGCAGGACAGGTTAATATCACTCACTTCATCCCAGCTTCTTGTGATCCATTTTTTCCCTTCCTTTCCTTCAGTTAGCCTTGTGTGATTGTGAGACTGCTTGAATCTTGTGTATGATTGTGATTTTCCCCAATAAAACAATATTTGCATCTTCCACTGGTGTCCCTGCATTAGTAGCGGTAAGATCCTCTAAGGTTACCCCCCTCTTTCAGGCCTCCCTTTGAGCTGATAATTCCCCATTGTTCCATGGAGGCACTGACACTGTGGGTGGACCTCTGAGTCACCCACCTTTTGGGATAACAACACAATGAGGGGATAGGAAAACAGGGACAGAGAGAACTGATTAGTGTGACCGTTTCTGTATGTGAGCATGTGGGTATGTGAAAAAACAAGTGGGTGGGTATTGTCTCCTGTTCCATTGCTGGTAAGGTTTGTCATGAAGGATGAAATTCTCAGAATGGAAAAGGCTACCCATCTTAGCAAGTTACTATTGTCTTAGGAGTGCTTAACTGAGAGTATGTTATCAATTTCAGTGCCAATGATGAAAAGTCTATTTTAAAAAGCGGGGGCTATGCAAACAATTTGGTCAAATTCCAAAGTAGGGTGATTTATATTGATTTGGTACAAGTCCAAATTAAATTAGGTCTGTCGAAATTGGGTCCATATCAGTTTCATTGCTTCAGACCAATCTGCAAATCCAAACAGTAAAATCTAGACACTGTTCTTTTCAAAACAGTATCACAGTAGGAATCTGAGAAGGAAGGGAAATGGACGTTGACACTGATAACTTTGGCTTCCATTGTGGGACAAACAACAATAACAACAACAACTAGGCCTAAACTCAGCAACTTTCTTCTATCATGATGCTTTAGGAGAGGGAAGAATTTTTTCCTTTACTCTTTCTGCCATTCTCCTTTAGCATGGGAAGCATTTCTGAAAGAGCTTAATTGGAGTCCATTGTCATTTTTTTGTGCTTAGTATAGGATGGACTTCTCTTTCTTTTTTTTACAAGTACCTGGACTTTAAGCTTGCTTTTTCTAAGATCTAGTATCCAGTTTTGTCCTTCTTGTCTCTCCATCTCTATCCCCACTTACTTTTACTGTTAGTATTATTTTTTGGTTTCATGGTTGCTTTAATAGCAATCTTATTTTTTATTGGCATTTCCCTTATCTCTCCCCATGCCCCAGTTTTTGCCCTCAGTTTCATTCTCTCTCTCTCTCTTTTTCTGTTAAGTTTGGGTTTATTTTGATTTGCTAAAAGGATGGAATATATCACAAACACAAGCCTTGTGCAGTCCCTCAGAAATGGGTTCAGATAAACACGTAAACAAAGTTCCCTTCATAGTTTTAACACTTGTAGCAAATTATCTTCTTTTCAAATCATTACTTCCCAGATAAAGTGGGTGACAGTGGAGTAAAGTAGAGCTATCATCCTCTGCTGTACATGTATTCATGTTAACTCCTTTCTGAACCCTTGAATAGGTCTGCATTACCAAATATACAAGTGGCCAATCACAAGGCGTATAACAAAGATAAGAAATTGGCCACTTCTCTTTTGTTGCCTTGTTCATAACAGAGTGTAGGTATATTGAGACAAGAGTTCCTCTTTTGTGAGGTTAAAAGTTCAGCTTTATATATTTAACATATTTGTGTCTTATGCTGCCATCAAAAAAGATCAAGTTGAATTCTGCTCTAAGGTAGCCTGTATGAAAGTGACAACCTTCGTGTGTGCCACTAACTAACAAACAGAGATGAAATGATAGGAAGATTCTTCTAGCTACAAAGAACCAGATGCTTCATAAGTCAACAGAGAACAAGGACAACATGAGGAATCTGTGTTAGGATTATCCATGCCATTATATTGTCAGTTTCTTTGTATGGTTGTGAAAACCAGATAGTGAAGAAAGCTAATAAGAAGAAAATCAACTCAATTGTACTGTGGTGCTGAAGAAGAGTTCTACGGATGCCATGGACTGCTAAAAAGACAAAAAAAAGTTCCTAGAGCAAAGCAAGACTGAACTCTCTCTAAAAGCCAAGATGAATAAACTGAGACTGGCATACTCTGACCATATCACAAGAAAGCATCACTCACCAGAAAAGACAATAATGTCTGGGAGGGTAGAAGGTGTTAAGAAAAAAAAGGAAGGCTGCATTACAGATCAACAGGCTCAATCCAGGAAGACCTGAGTCTGCAAGACCTGAGTAGGGCTGTTGATGATAGGGTGACTTGGGGGTCTCTAATTCATAGGATCACTGTAAGTTGCAGATGACTTGATAGCAGTTAACAACAACGAAGTACTCTATTTGGATTATTTGGATTTGGGCCTGAGAGAACATGCAAAATATGGGTTATAAGCAATGTGCAACACATCTAAGACATTAACCTTAGCTTCCTATTTCCTGGTTTTGTGGATATTGATTCAACTTGAGATGATCTGGTTTTAAGCTGGCATGATTATTTGGTCATTGAATTTATATAGTGAGGAAAATTTTCTCCAACAGCTCTCATAAAACATATCATTGGTTATCCTAGCTGGGGCTACTGTGAGCTGATGTCCAAAATACTCAGACTTCATTTCCCACCTCTGCTAATAGGCAAAATTTGCTGTGTTAGTATGTTTATTGTTTGGCCTATTTCCTGTGCTGAGAATTGAGAGTAATTTCTCAGCTTCTTCTTACTTTCAATAAAATATATTTCACAGTATAAGTTTTCAAATTAGTAGATGAGGACATCATGGAACAAAATAGTTTGTATTTTGAAAACAAAGTTTCCCATAAGCCAGCTTCCATCCATTGCCTGCTGAGATTTCCTCTCATTGTCTTGGTTTCCCAGGAAAAGCTGACATTGCTAACAGTAATCTAGGGCATACTGTTTGAGCAAGTTATGTTGGTGTCAGCAGTAGCCAAGCAATTATGAAATCCTTAGTGCAAGGTTTGGCAGGAGCAGATAAGCACTGGAACAGATTTTTCTTTCACTTTCTGCAATGTAAATTTCTATTTAGCTCTTGAGGTTTACAACTGATTTTAAAACTGATACATGCAAGAGGAGAACAGGGACCATTTGATTGTGTGTTTTTTAAAGCGAGGTAGCAGCTCAAAGAAACCATTCACAGGCGGGCTTAGTAAACGGATGCAGACCAAAGTATGAAATCTCTCTCCCCAACTTTATGTTCCCAGTGTGTTGGTAACAGTGACATTGCCAGGCCCAGGCTTGACAGGGCTTATGGAAAGATGAGACGATGGCCTTCAGTTTTCCCTATGTTTCTTTTGATGCCCCACCCTGAAGATGATCAAGTGATGAATAAGGGAGAATTGTTGTATTCATCTTTGTTCTCCTGCTTATCTTCCAGTCCAGTGCTGAAAGAAAAGGTGTTGGGTGAGTCTGTCACAGTTGATGCAGCTGCCATTGTGTTCCTTGTTCACAGCACCACCCAGTGTGTCTTCATCAGATTAGATGGGAATCTCCTCTTTTCCCCAGCCCTGTACCCTGAACCACAGCCTGCTTACTGCAGCTGGGTTCCTGCAGCTCTATGTAGCATTGGAAAGGTTGCCAAAGAGATATGGGGTGGGGAAATGGTATTGTAAATATCTGAATGCAGCTCATTCTTTATAATCTGTTTCCACCACAGACACATTTTAAAGAACCAAATATTGCCATAAATTAGCTAACACAAATTTTCCATGAACCTGGAGAGTCTCACTGAGAGAATCTCCTAAAATAACACAATAATATTTCTCAGGGCCTTTCCTCCGTACACTGTGATAGTGCTATTATTCAACTTTCAACATCCTGGGGTTTGCAATTTATGGAGGGGCCTTTAGAATTCTCATCCAGAGAGCTCTTTGGCCTCAGTAAACTACAAATCCCAGAATTCCCCAGGATGTTGAAAGTGGAATAATAGCACTATAACAGTGTAGGGCAGAAAGACCCTCAGAGATTATTTCTCATATTTAAATTACCAACACATTTCTTCTCGGGCATAATTTAAGATGAACTTGTGGACAAACCTAGAGAAATTTTAAGGGGTATTAAAACATTAGGGAATATTTCTTTAGCATGGTTCCTATGCCAGGTGAAAGCTGGAATATATTTTAAACCAACAAAATAGCATCCTTGCATCTCTGTAATTTAATTTAAGTGGTTAAGAATGGATGAGTTGAATCCATATATTATAGAAAGATGACAGCCACATCTTTGGGAAAGAATTCGAAACCCTGTTTTAAATGTTTTAAATACCAAATCCTGTTGTGTTTTTTTACTAATGAAAAAATGCTGTGGAAAATTTATGAAGGCAAAAACATGTAACCAAGTTGTATATCTGTCTTTAAAAGTTCTTTACTGATTTCATTCTGCCATATATTTTGTTTTTACAGTGGCTTTTCTTCACCAGTCCATTATAGGATTTCAGATCACTTTGCATTTTATTAACATGCTTCTGATTCCAAATCTCTACAAGTTATGAAAGCAGGGACAATCCACTTTGACTAAAATTCTCCACTAGAATGGCTACTATAGAAACTTTGGCCCTTTCCGCATGTCGGGGGGGGGGGGAATGGATGAAAACAGAGCTTACCGGCTTTGTTTTCCAGCCAGCCGAGTCTGTCGCCATGAGGAGCAGCGCGAGCTCGTCGCTCCGCACTCCTCCGGCATCCTAAATGATGGCTTCCGGTTGATGGAGGCTCTCCACCAACCGGAGAAGCTGGCCAGCCAGAAACCCGCCCCCAGCAGATCTGCAGGCATGCACTTTCGTGCCTGCAGATCTGCTCTGGAGCTGGGCGACAGAGCGGCACGGGGTTGCGTGCTTTAAAAAAGAGGTTTTTAAAAAACACGCCAAGCGACCAGTTCCGGTCGCTCCGGAGTGAACTGAGGTATGGAACTACAAAAAGTAGTCCACCCCAGTCCACTCTACGGTGTAGAAGACCTCCGTTGGAGGTCACTCTGCACCATTTAAATAACCTGGTGCGGAAAAGGCCTTTGTCTTAGAAAAGTAAAATATTTAGCTCCAATTATCTTGGAGTGATAACAGTGGAACTTCAACCTTAGTTTAGCTCATTAGTTCAATCTTAATTTATAATTCTGAGTCAATTAATAAGCCTATAATGTATAACAAATCAAAACTTAGCTGACATTTTGATTCATTTGAAAGGCAAATGTTGAACCTTTTCTATTACCTCAAGACAAAAAGAAAAGAAAAGAAAAGATTCTTGCCATATTAAAACTTCATTGTCTATAAGAGCAATTTATTGTGTTCAGTCCATACTTACAGCAGATTCAAAAAAGTGAGATGTTCCTAAAATTGTCAGTGGATACTTTAAATACACATGTAAAAAATAATGAAAGAAGGTGCCAAAAAGGCACATGAGCATTTTCAAAAATTTCCAAAAGCGGAGCCATGTTAAGCCTAGCTTTCATATCAGCACTACAACATGGTTGAATGTTTTCTTATGATCAACTTCTGTGTTGAGCAGGTGATGTTGGGTACCTCTGTTTAAAATACCCATTTCTGACACTAGAAATGAAAACATGATACACAGCTCAAAGTAAATACAAGCAGCATTATTACCTTAACAAGATCTACAATAAAATAAACATGTTATTAACATATTAAGAACCTTTCAGTGTTGGCACCTAAACTTTAGATGGATGGAATACTTTTGCTGTTTTACCTGTCATGGACAATTCCACTAAGGGTCAAAGTGGCATGTGAGTTTTCTAATTGATCTGGGGCTATTTTTGCCCTTGTCTCATCTTAACACTGCCATAACTCAGTAGACATAGATATGATACTCTGGAAAAAGCTGTAGGACAGCTCCCCTTCTACAGTTCCTTTTGCTACTTGCAAGTCCTGTTGAGGACTTCTCCTCTTGGAGAAGTACATACCCATTACAAATGTGTTCCAGTATGTTCATCAGAGAAGCTGCTGTTTAACTCTCTGTTTGCTTGCACTTCACTTGCACACTGTGCCAAAATAGTATTGTACCACACCGGCCATAGTATGTTATTCTTCTGTTCTCCAATCATTTCAGCATGAAATATACCAAAAGGTGTTCTTGATTTGCCAGTACTGAGAGTGCCCAAATGCATTGTACTTAACAGGAAACTGTATAAACCCGTGCTTCAAATCTTAAGAGTGAAGTTGGACAAGTGGCTACTTAGAACAAACAACAAGGAGAAGGAAGGTAATGATAGCCTTTTGCACCTACCCACAACCTCTTCTTCATGAGCTGACAGATCAAACTCAATGAAGACCCATTAACAGTTGCCGCAATTCTTTTTTTTTTAAGTCTATTTAGAAGTAAATTCCACTGTATTTAACAGGCACTGTTCCAAAATATATATGAATAGTCTAATAATCAACCTACATGTTATGCAAATTGGCCTTCATCTTTACTGTTTATTTAGCCTAATGTAAGCATTCAGAACACTAAACCGGGACTTCACAGGTAAACTAGGGACATTTAATTCTTCTCCCCTGCAAATCTCTCTGGTGAAAAATTAGAGAGGAAACTGCATTGTACATAATTATTTTTTTTAAAATAAATATTATTAAATATTTTACAATGGGAGAACAAAACAAAAAAAGGTAAAAAGGAAACAACAAACGTGTTGAGAACAAAAATCCACTCAATCACTCACATCTACAGGCATTCAGACCATCTAGGAAAGCACTCAGTCAGAATCCTGAATGGCATGTTGTAGGCTCTGATGATAATACACTGCATCATTGATGTAATCAATAAAAGGAAGCCATTTTTCTTCAAATGAGTTTTGTGTGATGCATTCTTTTATTACTCTCTCATTGCGTGCAAGCTTTTCCATTAGCCATGTGTCCCAACTCCTTTTCCATCATCTTTCAATTGAAAAATTACCTGTTTTCCAATTGGAAGCAATTTCCAACCTTACATTTATGAGGAAAAAAAAGTTAATAAGGTCCTCATGATTCAGCTGCTTATATTGTGAGTCATATACTGAAGACAACTGAAGGGTAGGACAAGGATCAACTGTTTACTTTCTAATAGGAAAACCTCAGATCAAAATTGGGGTGCCACAGGACAGAATAACCATGTATGGAGTTAGGTACCTTTGGAGTTACTGCCTCTCCAGCAGTTGGACAATATGGTTGAGTCAATTGAACAGATATAAGATTACCATCTGTGAATCAATTTGAGGGTGCGTTCTTTAAATTTAGTTGGCTGAGAATTGTATGGAACTGATCTCCAAATTTTCAGCCAATTCATATCTGATATCAGGGCTCCAAGGTCAGCTTCCCAGCTTGGTATGCTATTTAGACCTCAGCTATAGCTCTTGTTAGTTACATAATTAGCTTAATATCCAAGTGATCCAAGAAACCCAGGCAATACAGAACATTCAAAATCATAAATTGTAAGAACTATTGTGAGAGACAGCTAACCATATACTGCAAAGTTTCTGCATTTTGCTAGATTAGTCATGCTTTGACTGCTATAAAAATTAATACATGGCCAGATTTCACCTAAATTTTCTGTTTTAAAAAATGTGAATTTTAACTGGCAAATGGGTAAAAGGGTTTTCCTCAACTGTCAGTCAATACTAGAAGAATGGATAAAAGAGTGATATGATCTGAAGAGCTAGTACTGAATGTGACACTGAAACCAAGAGGGCTGTGTGAATTAGACTTCTTGAATTATATACTCCTGAATATTGCATGTATGGGAATGGTGTCTTTTTCAGTCAGGCATTTAACTCTGGGAAACGTATCTGTATACCAAAGCAATAACCTGTGTATACAGAAGAACAATATCCATATCTGACATTAGCAGCTGTTAAGCCTGTGTTGGGGATAAGAGAAGTCATTTATGTATCAAGATTTTCTTAGGGACCTGTGGCAGCTGAAGTATTCAGCCAATTAACCTTTCAGTTATAAGTTAGATAACCTGTGAATCTGAAATGTAAATCCATATAGAAAACTGTGTTTGCGTATGTGTGCGTCAGTCTAATACCTGAAAATGAATAAATCAGAAAGTTTCTTATAACATCTAGAAGAGAGCATCTGTGTATAAACACTAGCTATCAAGATTTGGTCAGAATTCTGATCTTTCGAGAAATTAGTAAAGGAACATAGTGGAGGACAGCCACAACTTATACTGAGAAGACCTGTTTAATTCACCCATGCATTTTAGCAAGATTTAATCTCTATCACAGTATGCTTTTAACATGCAAGCTCCAAGGAATTTGCAAATCTTGAAATGTTAACTTTGAAAATTAATGTGATAAAATTTCATGTTAAAAATAAGCGACTAATTCACTACCATCAACACTAATAACTGAAATAATTTAATTAGGGGAGTTATTAATTGGTTGACATATTGTTAGTGACTTTTGAAATACATGTTCAGCTTCAGAATTTTCTGCAAACTACGCAACAAAAAATCCCTCTAAACCCACCTTTTAAGCTGCTGCAGGCACCTCCCCCTTGCTCAATTGTGCATATAGTAGGAAGGCAGAACAATATCCAGCTATGTCTGTATAGCTGGCTGATAGTAATGACATCATCACTGTCATAGAGATGCCTGTCACTGTGCATCCAGCTATAGGAAGGTAAATGGTCAGTCACCCTCCTCCTAATTTGTACTGACTATTAAAGACAGAGGGGTAGCAGCTTAAAAGGTGTGTTTAGGGGTGAGGGGATATGTTGTAGTTCTGCCTGTGTGGAGCAATGCATCTTCTCATCCAGGGTCTCAGCCATTAACTTGTTATCCCAAATGATCATTTGAGAGACAGACCATGTGATTTACTGAGAAATGGCACAGAGGCTGTCATCTTTGACCCTACGAACACAACTTCAAAAGCGTTTTTTTTGGGGGGTGGGTGTTCCTTCGAAATGGATTACAAATCTCATAATGCGATTTGTTGTCTGGGGCTGGTGAGACTTCAGTACATCTGGAAATGTCCTATTGGGAAAGGCTGTCCTAAAGTGTTGGATCTAAACTGACCTCTTAAGTCTGATCACTTACCTCTGCCTTTTCTGTCTTTTTTGCCTCTTCCCTTCCTCACCAAAATCTGTACTGTTTCAATGATTAAAACTTACTAAGTAGTGATGGAGTGGTAGTAGGGGTGGTAGCAATACAGTCTTCCAGATGTTGAACTGCAAATTTCAGCATAACCCACCACTGGTTATGTTGACTAGGGCTACTGGAAAATATAGTTCAATCGTATATGGACAACTGCATAATTCTTATTCCTGAAGTAAAAGTTAGTGTAGAATGATGTATTATTTCCACCTGGAGGACAGTGACATACTGCAAGTGCAGCAATAAGCATCTGATTACAAATGTCAGCCACTGAAATAAACATTGGAAATTTTTAGTTGGAAATGTTTGGTACGCCTCTGAGCATGTGCAGATTTTTTTTCTGTACAGTTGAATCATTGCATGCTTTCTGCCTGTGGAAGTGTGGAAGTTCGACCTTGTTACCATTCAGCTTCTAAAATATGTCCAAGTCCTAGGAGCAGGGAAGAAACAGAATACGACTAGAAAGTCCTCCTTGTGAGTTTACAGTCTTGTGGAGCATCCATATGGCCTCTCTATAACGCATTGATAAGCCATTTTCAAAGACTGATACCCTAATTTGGTGGCACTTCTTCCTGGAAGATGTTCTGCAATAATCTCTGCATTTCTGGCTAACTCACATGCTTCCTGTAGTTTTTGGCTCAGCATAGTGCATTCAACAGCTACTACCTTAAGATGAGGTGAGAGAAGATGAAAATGTGCCCTTGGTTTTAATCCTCTGCAAGGCATTTGTGACTTTTTTCCAATGCCAAATGCTTTCTTCTTACACCAGTGTTTTCTCTTCTTGAGCAGAAGCTATAATTTGCTGATCTGCTCCACAGAGGTTTGTGTATGTAGCTACACAAGCTCTGTGTTTAATGACACTTGTATAATTAGTGACATATGGAATCTTAATGAAGAGTGGGGACTAATTGCCTGGAGTATGCTTTTTCTCCAATCAAGAATCTGTAAAGTGTGTATTTTCCCCCTCTCCTGTGAACTCTGGCTGTAAAACAGACCTTGAGAGAACAGCTTTGTTTGATGAAGAATAAGGTTATCTACATTTTTTGTGCTGACTGATGTAGCATAATTTGTCCTGCTAATGTTTGTCATGACAACTGAAAGGGTATTTTTTTCCCCAGACATGTTGTAGTTGGGTTAAAACCACGAGACAGAAGTTTGCTATGCAAAATCTCCTGAAGGTGTTTATGTGCAGCTCTGTGATTTTCAGTTCATTGTTTCTGATGAGTGACACTGACCTGAATATGTTCTGGTTCAGTTAGATTCCAGTTTGGTCATATTTTGTCTTTTGAGCCAGCAGCCTGGATCTTCTCAACCTAACAAAGAACCCCAAACTGTCACAACAGTGCCTTTTCAATGATTTATTTTGTTTCTGAAGGATATAGCCTGCATGACATTCAGCTATGAAGGATCACGCTTGCAACCTGAGGGTTCTCCTGGATCTATCTCTGCTGCTAAAGGCCCCACTTCTCTGAGTTGAACAGCCTGCCTCCTACTAGTTTTGTTGCCAGATGTGATCACTACTGGACTAGAGCAAATGGGGGAGATATATATATATATATATATATATATATATATATGATATGTGACCCTGTCTTTATATATGTACATTCTGCTAGTGCTGAGTGTACCTGGCAAAGCAATATGGGTGGATCATCTGAGACTCACTTAAAAGAGGTACCCTTCTCTAAACAGATTTTCATCCAGGTACCTGAAGAAATGAGAGCTAGTGTCGGGTAGCGATTTCAGTATTGGCCTAGAATATCAGGAGACAAGGGTTTAAATCCCTGCCCGGTCATGGATGCACACTGAGTGATCTTGGGCAAGTCATGCTTTGTCAGCCTCAGAGGACAGAAATGACACCCGTCCCCCAGAAGAAATCTTGTAAAGAAAACCTTGTAATGATAAGTTTGCCTTTGGGCTGCCATGAGGTAGGAAGAACTTGAAGGCAAACAACAACAATAACAATCTGATGAATTGCTGTCACCTAACCACTTACCTACATTCTCAAATCTTTGTCCCAAGCCTTTTTCTCCACATTAGAAGTGAAGTAGGAGACAGTTAGGGTAATGATTTTCTGGACGTTGATCACCATCTATGGAATAGTCTCCTCTCGAGGTGGGTAAAAATTTTCTTTTATTGTGTGTCTGTGTAGTTGTAAAAAAACAACCAAACTGTCATTGCACAGTTTTCATGTAGAACCTGGATCCCATAGGATACTATAGCAATGAAATATATTTAATATAAGGATGGAAAACAGGTGCTTCTTTTTAAAGCATCAAACATACTGGCTCCTGCCTTCTTCAGTGGTGTCCGTTGGAATGATAAACAGCATCCAGTGGCAGTTAGAGAATTCCAACGGACATTACTTAGAAAGGCAGAAGCGGAAATGTTTGATGCTTTTTGTAAACATCTATTTCAAATCTTGTGTGTGTGTGTGTGTGTGTGTGTGTGTGAGTGAGAGAAAGAGAGAGAGAGATTGATTTCCAAGATGTACATATTTCTTTATATATGGATTTGAAAGATCTAATGTGGGAGGAATCAAACCTGTCAAAATGATCCATTCAGGCCCATGGCTTCAAGCACTTATTTGAACTTCTGTGTATTCAGCAATGTTTTAGGGAGTGAATTAGAGTCGCTTTTTTCCACCTTAAACAGGCTGGTTATGTTTGATACTTATACAGCAGACATTAAAGACATGGTTCTCATCATACTTTGTATAGCTGACCAACACAGATAACTGACAAATTCAGTTTGGTTTTCATAAGAATTTACAATAAAGATTCACATGTTTTCATATCCTGGATGGAGAAAAGTTGGTATTTACAAAACTGGAAAATATGACAGAAGCTAAACTAACAGATTTGTCCTTCTGTAGTGCAACCTGAAATAGATGAATATGTCTGTCTTGTGTTCCACATTGTTTGTGGTTTTACCACAGGATTGTTCCATCCTGTTTCCAGGATGCCTTTTGTGTGAAATTTCCCTTAATATACAGGCATCTTTAAAAGCCTATTTATGTGCCACTGAGGCTATTTCTACACGTTGCTGGATCCCAGTGGCGTCCTGTGGGGATCCTGGTAGAGCCTCTCCCAGGAGGGGAGTGTGACAGGAGCAATCCCCTCTGCACCAGCTGCCTGCAGGAAAGGAGGAGGTGCAACGGCCATGCCTCTTCCTTCCTCAGTGCAGCCAGGCACTGTTCCAGGTTACACGGGGGCAGGAAGCATGGCCATTGTGTTTCCTGACCCTCTCTAGCTCTGGTAAGTGTGGGAGGGCAGCAGGAGGGCTGTGCAATTGCTGGTCAACCCATCAATGATTTGTAAAACCCATCAATGATTTGTGGTGTGATCAACCGGTTGGGGATGGGAGAATAACAAGACACAGATGATGTCATCCAGGTCCTGTCCTTCTCCCATGCCCAATGTGGGACAATGAAGTCCTGTAGAAAGGGCCTCAGTTATCTCCCCCTTCCTGTTTGCCTGCCACTATTTTTCCAAAGTGTGAAGTCGAGAATAAAGTATTAATCAATAAGAGTGATATGAGGCTTGTTCATGTGGAAGAGTTGGATTGATGCTGTTCGATTTTGGTGGCACTGCAATTTGAATCAGTCCTAACTAGCATAGCTAATGTTGAGAGATGATGGGCATCACAATTGAACAATATCTGATATAGCAGTTGTTCTTTATGCCTGTGCCAGCAATAAGTACTTGCATGAAGAAGGCAGACTACCTGAAAGCGTCCATTCCCAGCATAGAGAACTCTGTGAAGAGAGGGAGGGGCTCCAATGAAAGGGAAGAGGAGTTTTTAAAAAGAACAGGGAATTTGTTGGAGAGAGACAATTGAGATTGGGAATTTGAAAGAAACTGTTGGAGGAGTCAGTTGAGAATCTGAGGGGAAGTACTGAATTTTGGGTGCCTGAGTGATTTAAAGCACAAGTCTGGCATAATTTAACTGTAATAATGTTAATGGTTTGGAGCGAAGATCTGTAACTTAAGAAAGAAGTTATTCTATGGGTTATTAAATAAAGTTAACCTATTTGTTATTTTGACTGTGGACAGCATTATTAACTCAGAACCAAGGGTGGGTCAACTTACCAAAAATAACACAAAGCTAATGCACACAACAGTTCACAGTGAGGTGACCTGAGGGCCTAAAACTCCAGACCCAAGGAAGAATTTTAAAGGAAGACCAGTGGGCAAGGTGATGTTGAAAGGTTCACCAGGTTAGGAACTGTGGGGCCAACCCTCCAAAAAGTAAGCAAGAAGCAGACATTTTTCAACACCATCAAAGCCTAACATCATATTTTCAAAATACAGGATACATGACAAGATGAGCTATTCAAGTTTTAAACTGGAAGCTACTTCCCTTTGCGGATCTAGCTGACTTTGCCCTTGAGTGCATGGTTTAAAGAAAGGTGAATGGACTTTAAAGCTCTTTAGTGAAAGTATGCGTGGAGATTTAATCCTGTAACAAATCGTCTTCTAAAATATCTCTAAATTCCAGGATTGAACGTATCAGTCATACTTTCTAAATCTTCTCTGGTCTTATAGTTTACAATATATCCAACAACAGGTAAAGATTTTTTTTAAAAAAAATCCTTGAGTTGGAAATGTCCATACAAAATTTGGTTTATTCCTAAATATAGCTTCTATTCCTGATTGCTCAGAGAAAATCTAGCAGTTACATTTAATCATTTTATGCTGCAAGCTTACCTTTTCCATACAGTTGACCAAACATAATTCCCTAGAGTTATGCTTCTCAGATTTTTCTCCCATCAGGACATCCTTTTGACAGCAATTTACTGCCTGGGGAAATTCCACATATATGCCTTTAGGGTGACCAAATATAAATGAAGACAGGGCTTCTTAACCTTTACAGCATACATAGAAGGGGGCAATTCAGCAGTTGCAACTTGTTATATGATGAAACTTGGCCCCTGTTTCTCATTTTCTCAATTTGTTTAGGACTGTCATAAATAGTATACGGGACCAAGTGCTATAAAAAACAAAGCTTGTAATACTTTGAGTAGTTGTTATTCTGCTTATTTTCTACACCTGAAGAAGTCATTTGCCTATATTAGCAAAGTACGGTTTCTTGACTGCTGAGTATGTGCCACGTCTGTAGGAAAGAATCCTTTCTCCCCCTGCATTCGTGATTACATATGCAATGTTCATGTACACATATTAATTGGGATGCATGCTAACCATACTCCATGCAAGTGGGAACCTGCTTGGCCAGGGTTCCCACTTATTAGAGATAATTTATACATGTCTGCCTGTACATGGATAACTTTTATTTGTAGCAAATATTTTGATTAAATTAAAGGGAAAGGAGAACCATGAGACCACTGTAAACTTAGTGGTTGTCTGAACTGCTCCTTATTTCTTCACTTTCTTTCATATATGTTAAGATACTAATGTTCCATTTGCATGGTCACCACTCGAGACAGAATTGTCTTTCAAAAATCTTTGCTTAATTGATTAGTCTCCTTGTTCAAACAAAACATAAATTTGATTAGTTGGATACATCCTTAATTTGTGTTGCTTGCTTTGACTTTGCCTAATTCATTGAGTTTGCCAGTGTTTAATTGAGGTAATCCGAGCACATTTAGACATGGTTATACAGGCAGATCAAACAAATTAAGGAAAGTCATTTTTTTTTTCATGCCAATCCAAATTCAGATTTGAAAATTTATTATGAGACACAAATCATCCAGCTTGATTCAAAAATTTAAAGTGCAGGATGAGGAATGGAATGCAAGCTTACCCATCATTAATATCCTCCTGCTAGCTTCTTCCCATTGTATGCCCCATCAGAACCACATGAACTATTTCCTACTTCTTTAGTCTTTTGTGATAGATGAATCTGATAAAGTCATCAGAATGACATTTTTCTGCTTAATATTGCTTCAATGTGTTCTCCTGAGATAATACTTGCTATTACTCTCACTAGAGCAGGCCTGATCTATAGCAATGTGTGGATGTCAAGCAAGCTAAAAGAGTGCTTACAGACACTACATGGTTAGAGCCAAATATGCAGATATCAAATACTGCAACAAAGAGGAGGGTGCTGTTTCCATTTCGAGTTGCATTTATGCTAAACTCTGGCTGCTGGGGCAGGGGCTAAACCTACATGTACAGAAGGAGGGAAGCTGATCATCCTTTATTCTGGTGTACTCTGGTGTTCTAATGAGGGAGTGTGGCACAGAAGTTAGAGCAGATATAATTTGGCTCCACTCCCATGTTGTAAAACTCTATGGAGGGGGAGGCACATTTACTGGCTTCCAAAATAGAAAGGGCATTGAAACATGTCACAGAACATAGCACCTTGATGAAGAGCATAGGGTCAGAAGGGATTTAAGACTCTGTTCCCCCTTCCTCTCTTGGTTTTGTTTTCAAACATTGACCCATCCTCCCACCTTTGACACACTGTGAGTTTGGTTGATTGTTTCAGGGCTCTGTAGGATTTTTCCCCCTTTACCATCATTAGATTTTTCTCCCCACCCTACACTGGGAGTTGGGATCTTTGATAATTGTCTCAGAGTGATGGTCACTGGACAGATAGTGGGGGGAAAAGTAAGATTAGATGAACAGTTACAACACCTTTTCAATGAAAGGGAGGGTTCTGGAACTGCCTCTTTGGGTCGTGCAACTAGGGGTTAGGGAAAGAGACTTTCCATGGGGATGGCTTGAGAGATAAACCAGCATGTTAAGTCTTGCAGCTTTGGGGAGAAATCACAGTTGGCCCAGCCACAGTTGGCTGGGAAGTAACCCAGCATTTGAGTTTTCTTTAGGGTTCACCAAAGGAAGGCTGCAGAGGACGTCTGGGGGAAAACATCTGCCTCAGCTGCTCCCACCCTAGGTTCCTCCCCTCTTTTCTTCAGCTCTCAAGAATCAATAAATAGGTTGGAATTTCAATAGTGGCCCATTTACAACCCATTCTCTGTGTCTGGTCTTGTTATTTCCCTATGATACCATACTCTACACACACATACACCATCCTGTGGGATGTCTTATTTGCATACTTGAACTTATTTATTGCTGATGAAGAACATGATCAAAGGCAGGCTTACTGGAGAGTGTTTGCCAGGTCATGTTGACCTGACACATGGTCAGGTCATAAGTTCAGGGAGGATTAGGCAGGAAAACCTGACACTAATAAGTTTGTCATAACCCTTTCAACACCTCAGGCTCCGTGCATATCTGAATACAATGGAACTGTCCAGGTGAAGCAATCAGGGAACAGTCTGTGATCTTACCCTATGAAAATTTTCCCTATACCCCTTGCTCAACCAGACATTAAAAAATTGTCATGACTCCCATCAATGTTTTGTCACTTAGAATTAAGACAATCAGCCCTTTGTCAATCCCATGAGAAAACCATTACCAATTGGTCTATGCACCCCCTTCAGGGTAGGAAATAGGGTATATAAACCCTAGCTTTGGCTCAAGTAAACTGTAATACTTGGATGTAACATGTGGTGCCCAGGCTGCCATTCATTCTTGCTACCCTCAGACACTGCCTGAGCCCCACCACTTTGACCTCCTGCTTCAGGACTGGTAACTATCACCCTCTTCACTTCTATTTTCTCTCTATCCATCCTTTCATACCTTACTTGACAACAGCCTAGTATGGTTCTTGAGAGTGTCTGATTTCTTGTGTGTATTTGTCAATACAAATAAAACACTTTGCTAATTTTTGACTGGAATCATCTCTACAGTTAGTACTAGTATACTTACATGACAGGATCCTGTCGGTACTGTCCTCTCACGGGTCTCCTTTGAGGTATAACTCTCCAAATTCTAAGGAGATGCTGGCATTGTAGGTGGACCTCAAAGTCCCCTCACCCCTTAGTCCCCTACCTCACCTGGTTAGTCAGCAAAGGCTCACTCTGCTGTGCCATCTCCCACTTTTATGCTTTGACCACCTGACTCAGTGGTCAGTGTAGTCTGTGGCTAGTTAAACATGGCAAAGTGACTTAAACTAGATGAAACATGAGCAGGGGTAGACAAATTTGGGAGGCTAGGGGGCCACGTTTTCCCAGTTGTCATTCACCAACTGTCATTCACCAGCCTGATGCAAATCTTCTCAAACATTCCACCAATCAGCATTCACTTCTACATTCCCTTCTTCCCCTCTCCCAAAAGCTCTTTATTTTATATTCTACTAGTGTATATATCCAGTACTGCCCAGGATTTTATTTTCTCATAGGTAATACTTGTTAGAAAGATTTGAGATCCTGTGTCTCTAATTCCCCAGACTGTCTTACCCAGTACCTGAAACTTTTCCCCCATATTCCCCAATCCAATCTGTATTCAGTTATTAATATACTGAGGTTGGGTTCCTGAGGGAATCCACTGCCCTCCTCCTTGCTGCTATACCTTGTCTTCATAGCAACTGGTCAGGCCCAAGAGCTCTCTGGCTGAGAATTCTAAAGGTCCCTCCCTCAACTGCAAACCCCAGGATTCCATAGAATATTCTCAGGTAGCCAATCCTATGAGGTCTTTGTCTGACACAGGCAAACAGACAAACTTTGACTTTTATATATTAGACTATGCAACAATAAATTAAAGAATTAAAGAACATTTCCCATGGCATGATAGCCATGTTTATAACAGGAATAACATCTACTTCCACTCACACTTAGTATCTAGAAGAAATCTGGTATATTTTTTATTGGCGTTTTTTAGGGGGAAAAAAATATGTGTAGAAAATCTTACCACATGGCAGCCTAGAAGTACAGTGATCAAAGCATCTCATTTTACACTGTGACCAAAAGATAACTTGTTCACCTTGCTCACTAAAATGATTTATATGAATTTCATTTTTTTAATTAAAAATATACTTTATTAAACATACAGAAAAACAAAACAAAACACACAATAAAAACACAACAATACAAAACAAAACATACAACCACACACATCAGTAAACAACAATTCTTAATACATAAAATGATACCCCTCCTTCCTTCAACAGGAGGGGATCTTACTTTCCATAATTTTTATTTCAAAATACTATACAAAACTACATACAAACCATTCATCCATGAGCAATTCTTCTAGCTCCTTGCTCCTATCTTCATTCTCTCAAACATAAACTAACCTACTTGACTTCTTCCACCGAACCATTGGAAAATATACACAAACTCTTCTTGTATCCCTAATACCCTTCTTATTCAATTAATCCTTTTACTGGTATCACCGCTTCCACCTTGCTAATCTAAATCAAACCTATAAATCAATTCCTTACACCTTTTTGCAAGTTGTATGACATTAAAAAATTTATTTGCTTCTTTACATCGCCACCACATGTGATAAAAGGAACCTACTTCTTGGCATTTCCAACACGTGAGTGCTTCCTTTGTTTTGCTCATTTTAGATAGTCTAAATGGTGTTAGGTACCATCTATAATAAAAAAATTTAATGTCATACTATTTTAATGTAATTAATGTAATTATTAATTATTTTAGTAATTCTACAACCACTCCAGTACTAAGATCAATCACTACTTAATATCCTGTTTAGACCTAATTGCTCATTTCCCTTATCCCTCAATATAAATACCTAACCATCAATTCAACAAACTTCCTAGCTATCTAACATTATTAATATAACTAGCTAAACAACCCTATTAAAGCAGCTTCCCCCCACTCTTCTTCCCAAAAAGGTTTTAATATTTCCCATTCCAAAAATGCTTTACCATTCATTTTATTTTGCAACCTTAAGGTTAGTTTATCTAATTCTGCTAATTCATACACTTTACGCTTCCAGTCTTCTAACTTCGGTATCTCTTTGGATTTCCAAGATTTTGCAAATATGGTCCTAGCTGCATATATTAAATAGTACAAAATCCTCAAAGTTTCCTTCTTCAATATTATTTCTAATCCTTTCAAATTATTTAACAAATAAGTTTCTGGTAAAAATGCAAATTTTATATTAAATATTTTCTCTATTTGGCTATGAATTTGTGTCCAAAATTTATTTGCTTCTTTACATTGCCACCACATGTGATAAAAGGAACCTACTTCTTGG
This sequence comes from Cyclura pinguis, assembly GCA_030412105.1. Taxonomy (NCBI): domain Eukaryota; kingdom Metazoa; phylum Chordata; class Lepidosauria; order Squamata; family Iguanidae; genus Cyclura; species Cyclura pinguis. The sequence continues at coordinate 164,223,283 of CM059602.1, forward strand.
TATTTCCAACACGTGGGTGCTTCCTTTGTTTTGCTCATTTTAGATAGTCTAAATGGTGTTAGGTACCATCTATAATAAATCTTAAAAAAATTCTCTTTTAAATTATAGTTCCTGGTAAATTTTTGATTGATCTTCCACGCGAACTGCCATTGTTCAATTGTTATTGGACGTCCTAATCTTGTGCCCATTTTATCATGTTGGTCTTCACAAACTCATCCTCTAAATCCAAGTTTAATAATAATTTATATATCTTACTCAGTGACTGTTTAGCTCCCGAATGTATTATCTTATCGAATTCTGTATCCTCCCACAATATTCCTTTAGATCTTATATCTTCTTTATATTTTCCCAGTAGTTGATTATATAGGAACCAATGTGAAGAGTATCCTTCTCCCATCAGTTCTTCTCTAGTTTTGGGTCTAACCATCATCCCTTCTTTTATAAATATATCCTTATACGTCAACCATTCTTTTATCCTTACTTTCTCAAATTTATAAAATGCTTCACGGGGGGAGGCCCAAGATGGTATTTTTAAATACATTTTTTCCCTTAATTTCAGCCAAATTCGTAAAATCGCTTTTCTTACAATATGTTCTGTAATTATTTTATTGACTTTATGTTTATCATAACAAATATAAGCATGCCAACCAAAATATAAGTTAAATCCTTCCAATTTCAATAATTTGTCATTCTCTAATAAAATCCATTCTTTAGCCCATATTAATGCTGAAGCTTCATGATATAATTTTAAGTCCGGAACACCCAATCCTCCCTTCTCCTTAGATTCTTTTAGATATTTCCTTTTGATTCTTGCTTTCCTTCCATTCCATATAAATCTGCTTAAGTCCTGCTCCCAAATTTTAAAAGGTTTATCGTTAGATATTATTGGAAGATTTTGAAAAAGGAACAACATTTTTGGTAAAACGTTCATTTTCACTGCTGAAATTCTCCCAAGTAGTGATAATTGTAGGTTTTTCCATTTCCTCAAATTACCTTGGATCTCCCTCCAAATTTTCTTATAATTGTTTTCAAATAACTCTGAATTATTTTTTGTTACTACTATACCTAAATACCTCACCTTTTTTGCTATTTTAAATCCTGAAATCCTCATCAGTTCCAATTCTTGCTTTGAGGTAATGTTTTTTGTGACCATCAATGATTTATCTTTATTGATCCTTAACCCAGCAACTTGACCATATTCTTTCAATGTATCTATTAAAGGTATAATACTTTTCGTCGGATCTTCTAAAATTATAACCATATCATCAGCAAATACTTGTAGTTTGAATTCATGCCCTCTTATTTTGGTACTGCATATTTCTTTATTATTTCTGATTCTAATATTTAGAATTTCTAGACTCATAATGAATAATAAGGGGGATAGTGGGCAGCCCTGCCTCGTTCCCTTATTTATCTTAAATGTAATTGATTTATCCCCATTAACTATTAAATTTGCCCTTTGATCTCTATAGATGGCTTGTACCCACCCTTTATACCTATGTCCAAACCCTATCTCTCCCATTACATCAAATATAAATTTCCATCTTAAATTATCAAAGGCTTTTTCCGCATCTAAAAATACTAAAGCCAATTCCTTCTGATTATGTTGTTGATAATATTCTACTATATCTACTATCGTCCTTATATTATTTCTTAAATATCTAGCCGGGAGAAACCCATTTTGATCTATGTGTATCCAATTCACCAAAACTTTCTTTAATCTATTTGCCAATGTCGAAGTAAAGATTTTATAGTCAGTATTTAACAACGAAATCGGTCTTTATTTTTATTTATCCTTTTTATCCCTCCCTTCTTTTGGAATCAATATAATATTGGACTCTTCCCACGAACTTGGTATCTTCTGATTTTGAATAGAATTAATTACCTGGATTACTATAGGTGCTAGTGACTCTTGAAGTATTTTATAGTATGTTCCTGTAAATCCGTCCGGACCTGGAGCCTTCTCTTCCTTTAAATTCATAATAGCATCTTGCACTTCCTGCAAAGTTATCTTCTTATCTAATTCCTCTCTTTGTATCTCCGACAATCTAGCAATATCCATCTCTTGTAAATACTTAATAATACTATAATTCTGTCCTTGGGATTGACTACTTTCTTTAAATAATTCTTCAAAATAATTTACTAATACATTTTTAATCTTTTCTTGTTGTTGATGGACAATTTGTCCTTCCCTTATTTCCGTAATGATATTTTTATCTCTTTCTTTCTTCAATTTATACGCCAACCACCTGCCTGGTTTATTTGCATATTCAAATTGTTTCTGTTTTAAATATTTCAATTTTCTTTCTAATTGTTCCATCATCAAAAGGGATAATTGTTTCCTCCACATTTTAGTTTCATCATACATCTTCATATCCTTAGGGTTTATCTTTAATTGATATTCCTTCTCCTGTAATTTATTTACGATATATATTTCTTTTTCTTTTCTACATTTGTTTAACCAAGCCTGTTGACCTATAAAAAAACCCCTCATCACAGCTTTACTAGTGTCCCAAACTACATAAATTGGTTGTTCTTGTCCAAGATAATTTTCCCAAAAGGATTTTAACTCTGCTTTTGCCTTTGCCACTATATCATCATTTTTTAACAAGTTATCATTTAATCTCCAATCTCTTCTATTTTCACCAAATTTTAACATTAACAAAATTGGACAATGATCTGATAGGGTTCTCGGAAGGGTTTCTATTTTCTTTCTATTTTTTTATCATCTCCAAGGGTATAAAAAATCTATCTAACCTTGACCATGTCTTATGACAATCAGAATAATACGTACAATGTTCTTCTTTCCTATTTACTTTATTATCTACCTCTTTTAGGGACAAGTAATCTAATAAATCAAAAAAGGATTTCGGTAGTTTACCCTGATTAACTTTTTTCTTTGACCTATCCTCTCCTGTTCTATCTGTTTGTGAGTTTAGAATCCCATTCCAATCCCCCATCAATATCACTTTATGATTCTCCAATTTCAAACTTGTGTATATTAAGATCGGAATCACTTATATTTTGTATTGATCTGATGCTTTATGCTTGTTATGGGCTGCTAGCAGATATCCAACTGTGACAATGTTTTTAATTTGAATGTTTTCCACATGACTCATTCCTAAAGCCCTTCCATGAAGGTAAGCTAAAAGATTTTACAAACTCTTCTACAACAGAGGATAAAATCTGAGTAACACATATCATTCAGACATTAATGAATTCTATGGAGTACTTGGATTTGGGGGTTTTAATGTAGCAGGGTAGAGGATTTATTTTTCTGATCACCTTGTCCATTCCTCTTCATTAGTCATTATTAAAGCATTCTTCATTTCAAAAATGTATGTTAGAATCATCATCGTCATCAACCAGAATATATTTAACTGTTTCCATTCATTTTTATTGTAACGTTTCCTCTTTTTTGGCTTATTGTTAATAGTAATTGCTTTTGGTATAATTTTTCTAGATCATTTTTGAAAAGTTTCCCTTTTTTAAGAAAAAAAATTACATTCTTCTTCTACATGTATCTCAGGTTCCCAGTCTGCCAGGCATTACTGATTGGAATTTTGGACAATCAGTGATTTTGGTTCTAACCAAGAATTTAGGAATCAGTAAGGCATAATTGGAAAACATGGCATGTTCCATACAGTTTCACTTTTGTAATTGTGTTATAGTGACCCTATCTATGGTAATTTCATTGAGATATTTTGTCAGTTTGTTTGGAATTCCTCCTGGATCACTTATCTTCACAGGAACCACTGTTGTTTTCCTTTCCCAGAGGCACAGAATCACAGTTTTTAGGTCTCAATATTTCATAATCTTCCCTGTGCTACCCCTAAGGTAACTTCTCGATGGAAATATCATTAGAAGCCTCAACCATGGTGGAAACTGGAAGATTTTGGAAACATTACCAGCTGAGTGTTTTTAACATGAGAGAGTGAATGGGTTTGCTATTATCAAATACATGAAAACAATACACAAAACCATAAAACTTGAATTTAACTGCTGAAGCACATTTGAGGTGACATATTCCTAGGTCATACTTGTTATTTAACACAGTGCTTGGATGTTTGGGCTCAAATAATACTAGTTGCACTAGACAGAAAAACTTGGAAAATTGTGACAGCAAGTCATACTTTTCATCCTTAAAACGACAGTGAACAACTATAATGGCCATGTAACAGAACAAAGTCCTTGTGTGAGTACAAGAAATGATAAAGTATGTGTATGTGTGTATCTGTACACATATGAATATAGAGAAAATTTCCTAATTATTAAGGAAATATGTATATATAAAGAAAAAAATGCATATACACACATAGACACACAAAAATTGACTGTTTCTATTTATCTGTCTATCTGTCATCTACTTATCATCATCTTGAAGTGTGGGAAAATAAAACACTACTTATATTAAAACCACAGGATGAAAGGTCAATAAAAGGAATGTATGGGAATTGTTTCAGAATAGGACATAGGAAAAAAAAAAAGAAACAGAATGACTTATATTTGCAACTCAAGAACAGGCATTTCAGACAAATAGCATCAATATAAGTATTGGGAAGAAAAAATATGGATAGAAAGTGTAGCGTATGTAAAGAAAAATATGAGCCTGTTGATCATCTTATTAATTTCTGCAGTAAGATCACACAGACTGAAAACAGGAAATGCTGTGGTTGCAATGACACATTGGAATCTATGCAAAAAAAATAGGATGTCACATCTGCAAAAGTCTGGTGATCTGGAAAGTCTGAAAAGATCGTCATAGAATTTTTAGATTCAAACTGATAAACAAGTAGAATATAATATACCAGACACTGAGAAAATAATTATTACAGTTGCCGGTGCATAATACGCACCAACGTATGAGACACACCCCATTTATACTTCAGGAAATACTATTTGCCAGTGTATAAGACACACTGGTGTATAAGACATACTCCGTTTTAAAACAGTATTTTTCAGGAAAGAAAGTGAGTCTTATACGTCAGCAAATAGGGTAGTAATAATAATAATAATAATAATAATAATAATAATAATAATAATAAAGCAACAACTGCCACAACTATTATTATCATCTTGGTTTCACAGTCTATCAGGTATTACAGATTGTGGAAGCACATTTGCTTTCTTTTCCCAAAATCTATTAGCAGGTCTACTACTACTACTAACAATATACTCCCACTGACAGCTCTCATTTACTGAATTGGTCCATAATAACAGAGCAACCAGGGGACTCTGGGTAAATGAAATAATGACCACTGAAATTAACTTTCCTCCTCCTTGAAAGAAGTATGTTTTCATTCTTAGGATGAAAGGATGCAGATTGGAACCCTGGTTATACCCATTTGTTTTGGGGCATTTGTTTCAAGGTGATTGATAATTGAATGAAATGGGCCCCATTTAGGTCAATGTTTTATTCATTGGGAACCAAATTCACACACTTGCTGAACAGTGATTTTAACCTTCTTATCTCTTTGAGGCTTTTGATAGTGTGCTTTAAAAGGATCAATAGTCTCAACGTAGTTGGTGCAGGGCAGGTGACTCAATTAGAAAAAAAATAAAGCAGCTGAAACTAATTATCAAATGGGTCAATAGTATCAAGACTGCAAAGTGTGGACCAAAAGAGAATCTAGTATCATTCTAATTAGAACTGAATTGGCTGGGTGGGGAAAAGTAGAACTCTACTTATGCTCCAAATCCCTACCTATTGAATCTTTGACATTAAGCCTTTGCAGATTATGACACCCAGCTCTAAGAATGTCTGTTCATAAGTTATCAAAATATAATGTTGACCATTTTGATGAACTTGGACACAACGTCTGCAGCAGGGAGAATTTTTATAGCCGAGTTTCTCTATTACAGATTTTTCATAAGCATTCCTGCTGTTGATGTTAAGTTTCAATATGTGAGGTGCATGATGGAGCCAGGTGATCTGGGTATGACTTAAACTGGAGCCCTATGATCCATTTCAATTTCTGTTGGCTTTAATACACACGTAGGAATATGTTTAGGGTTCTAGTAATTCTTTTGGAGAAAAATGCACGAAGACGTTTCTGAGTGAAACAATGTAGTCAGAAGATTTCATCTATCTGAAAACTCACAAATGGATGGAAAAATAACACAGAATCTTAACTCTGGAACTCCCAAGCCTATTTGTAAAACTTTATTTGTAAAACTTCTTTAAAAAAAAAATCGAAGCAGGGACCTTATACTCAGATAAACATCAGTGAGCTGTTTATAGTATCTTGTCATTACCACCCCTTAGAGTAGCTTCAGACAAGCAGATGAAATAACAAATTCTCCACGTAATCTGCTTCCTTTCTTATATGCCTTTTGTTGCACACTGCTGTCTGCTTGCAAGGATCAGGCCCCAGGTACTGAGACAGCTACTTAGCTAACCAGCCAAAATAACACATTTCTGTTCCAGGAATGAAATATAAAGTATGAACCCAGAGTAGTAGGCTCATTACTAGTGGACTTGTTGCCAAAGGAGGTAACATCAAAGGGGAAGGGTTGACCCTGGAGTGACCCTTCTTGGGGATGAGAGGACCATTTACCTTGTTTGAGAGTAGGGAGAGTATCTTTTAAAATGTATCTTAATTTTAAAAAAAATGTTCTGCCAACAAAAGGAGAAATGTGTGTTTTGGCAAGCATGGGAATGGGAACAGCCCAGGGATCAACCATTCCAACAATAATGGTTCAAAGGAATATTATCACCATATGAGAAGGGACAGCTACAGGGTGTTGGTTGCCCTCAAACGTCCCCCCACCCACCTCAGTTAGTTTTGATAGTCTTGTCAACAGGTTTCCTGGATTGAAAATGTTGCTGATTAATGTCAGGATAGTAGATGACAAGCAATTTTGATTGATGACCTAGTTGTGGATGACCTGTCTTTGATTACAGAGATCTAGCTAGATGAAATGGGGGGGGGGGGTTAACTGGTCCCAGCTTTGTCTACCAGGGTTCTCAGTGTAACAGTAAGTAAAATCTGAGGGGCAAGAAGGTGAAGTTGCAATGGTCTGTAGTCTGTTGTAATTCTATCTCCTCCAAGAGGTGCCCCATCCCACAATCTACAGGGTTTGAGTGTATGCGTCTGAAGGTCATTTATCAAAACAGAATATGGATTCTGTTGGTGTACCATTCACTCTACTGTTCAACAGTCCCTCTTCCTGAATTGTCTGAGTTGGTCTTGGTGGTAGTGCTGGAGAACCCCAGCTTGTTGTGCTGTGGGACTTCAACATCCATGCTGAGACCACTCTGTCTGCAATGACTCAGGACTTCATGTCCTCCATGACAACCATGGTGTGATACATTAATAGGAGAGGCAAAGAGGAAGAGAACCTGAAAAAAATGTTGCTGAAGAACTCTTGGATGAAAGGGTGTGAAGTATGTTCGTGAACAACAGAGAACAGTCAATCCCAGAGATCTCTGTGAGGGGAAAGAGGCTTCAGTGAAAGAGAGTTTTTTTTTTTTTTTTTTTAAAGAGAGAGTTCATTGGTGACAGTTGGAGGAAGACTTTTGAAGAGGTGAGTTGTGTGAGTCAGAGGGGAACTAATGTGTACTGCGTGTCTGCATTAATTGAAGGAAAAACTCTGACATAACTCATTTTGAATATTATTATATGGTTGGAACTGAGCACTGGAACTTGATAAAGCAACAATTATGTATGTTAAGAAAATACATTTAAATAAATAGTTGCTTTATTAAACCTGACTCTGACTGGCTACTTTAAGCCTGGACCAAAGAGTGACATGCTTACCTTTACAGGAATAATTTGTTAAGTAAATTTGTCCACACAAATGTGTATGTATTGTTGGATAGAAATGCTGTGACATTTGCCCCAGTTGAAAATACATTTGATGAGCATGTGGGATACACCTGGGGAATGACTTGGCAAGTCATGATGTAATCCCTAGGGGACAGTAAGGCTGAGTCATGGTAATGTGAAATCATTGTCCCTAGCTGGTTTGTATAAAAGAGGGGAGCTCAGACTGGCTCTTTCTCTGACTATTCGCTGACTCCATGACACCAAACCTCTGTCCGAGCGAACCTCTGCCTGATGTGTCTGTGATGCTGAACCTATGACTGAGGATCTGTATATCCTGATTGTACAGATGTGCATATATTGGAACTTGAAGACTAAAAGCCTCCCGGTATTTTTGGATGACAACTCTGTGTGTTAGAGTTACTAACCAGTGGGTAGAGTGGGGTCAGAGCTGATGCTGTAAGTTACACTCTGCTGGTGCTCACGCTTGTTGCTGTTTTGAAACTCTGCTGTATGTTTATTGCTTGCCTCTGGGACACGTTTTTCCAGAGAGCAGCAGTTTCTGGGAGGATTTTGTGCTAGGTGCTGTAAATCAGTCTCTCGACATGTATTTTGTTGTTTGCCACCATGGATCTTGTGCTGGGAGAAAGGCTGGAAATTTTTACATGTGTGTGAGAGAGACTGTGTATTAAAAATGCTTGCAGAATGACCAAAGTATTGAGAGGAAGCTCAATATTTGTAACAGCAGCAGAATAGCTTCACATATTCAAAGAAGAGCTGTGATTATTTCATGCCAAGAATTAAATGTGAACTTACCATTTGTTATTGAAGTTGATAAAGTCTCAACTGAGCTGCTGACCCTTTAACAGAACATTCTTCACCACATTCAGCTAATTATATCAAAAGTACCAGTGAATGTCTCTAATGAGGAGCACAATAGGAATAGGCTTTGCATTTCCATTTTTTTTTCTCAAGTTATTTTAAAGGAAGCTTGTTATGCTACTATGCAATGAAATAACATAAGTTTGCTTTCATGGCTTTACAATATCTTCCTTTTACATACATCACACAAACACACTCTATTTTTGCTCACTAATTACTTTTGGCATCAGATTTATCACTGCACTGCTTGGCATGCACCTACAGATCTTGTCCTATAAAAAGAACGCTGCCTTGAAGCCAATTTGTTATTAAACTGCCATTTCTTTAAAAATTACATATGTAATTATTCAAGACAGAACTAAATAAATTTCATTATTAAGTATACTTTCTCCTTCCCACAAGACTTGTTGTGGCAATAAGTGTCTCCACTGCCAAGTGGCAGAACGCCCAGGCTAATCTGTATCTGTTGGCCAAGATTGCCTTGCATTACAGTCTTTTTTTTCCTCTCTCTTTCCATCGTGTAGTTCCTGTTATAATTACTCATACGCAAAGTGGTGATTCAAATCTCTTTATATTCACATTTCTCCTAATCCTAATGCATGCTCCCGTGATAACAGAGTTAAGTTTTATAACAGGATTATGGAATTTTTGGTCATCCAGATGTTTTGGATTAAATTTTCATAGTACTGCCAGTGTGAGCTGGGACTTCTCTAAGTTCAAGTCTAAAACATCTGGTGGAACAAAATTTCCCATCCTTGCTTTATAAGAAACAAGAAAGCAAAATTGTTCTATTTTAACTCCTTTCTTCTTTCCAATATACAACATGACACAGAGATTAATTCAGTGTGAATGTGACTGCCCAGTTCTCTATGTACTTTTCTAAAATATATGGCTTTCTGTGTACTCTTTTTTTTCTTTTTTGGTAATCCACTTAATTTAGGAAGCTATTCCACCCCTATTGTAAGGATCTTTATGAAGACAAGCATTATTATTCTTCACATCACAGTGGAAAACTCAATTAATTAAAAAAATAAGCACAATTTCAGTATGCAACTGTCTTGCCAAAGGCAATTGGCTAGTTCACCAAAGGCAAGGGGGTTCTTTTCAGAGGATCTGGAGGCAGCAAAAGACACTAGTTTTAGGTGAAAAAGTCTTACAGTTTTTGAACAGCAAGCAGTTTAAACAGCATAAGCCTATGGGCATTAGCAAACAGTTACAGATGAAATCCACTTTAGCCTAACATGCCTAGATAACATAAAGATAGATTCTCTCACCCAAGTAAGTTCCTTCAATCAGCCACTGGCAGGAGCCCATGCAGAAAGTGGCAAAAGAGACCACCTCTGGTAGCCAATATGCACAGAACTGCAGCTGTCAGCCTATGCTGAGCTCCCCAAAATGAGAGCACAGTCTAGGCAGTATTTATAGACCCTGGCCCAGGAGACTTGGCTGTCTTCATAGAATATTTGAGAGTCCTCACACATCTGAGACAAGTCCATTTCTTTCCCCATGCCCACCATCTAGTGCTACTTGGCTGTTGGTCTTGAGCCAAAGGAAGGTGCCACTTAACAAGTCTCATCTGCAACTTTGTTACATCTACAGCTAGCAAGCATACAGAGTCCTTGACCTTGAGAGGGCAAGGCAAAAGTCAGAAACCAAGCCAAAGGACAGTGTGCTTAATTACCCAGAATTCTTAGCAGTAGCAGACAAAAACTTAGAGCATGGAAAAATAGCAGAAGTCCTTTTGAAGACCTTTCTTAGCAACAGTATGGGCAAGTAGGATGTGGAGAAACAAACTGGGGTCAGAATGTCCCTGTACCTCTCCGAAAGTCTTCTGGTTTATTTTCCCATACAGCAACTCTATTCCGGTGTGCTTCTGATATGAATCTGGTGAAACTTAATTTTAAAAAAAATCACAATTCTGGGAGTGGTGAGTCAGAAAAAAAATTACACTGACATCTCATTTTTCTGTGTAAACCATTGTACCTGTGATTTTGGGGGGAGGGGTGGCCTTTATGTCACCCTTTTGAGAGATTTTGAGATTTTTTAAAAAATATCCCTGATATTGTTTATATGCTAACGGAATCACACCCACTGTCAGAATGGATAAATTATTTCCATTGTAGTCCTTTGTATGTCAGCCTCTGCCCCCATCTGCTCTGGAATAATGCAGAGAATTGCAAGAGAAATTGTTCAGCTCATTTGTTGAATGTAACCCTTTGTGTGCAAAGTATGTGCATAGTTTATCCTAATGCCAGTATTCATGTGTACATGGGCCCCTGCAGTCTTGTATCTCTTTCCAGAAAGCTAATTTTGTTGAGTGTAATAGTCTCCAGAAGTATAATTTACCATGGGGGGAAAAATGTAACATTTTTCAGCATCTTAAAAATTAACAGTTTTATTCAGATTTATTTTTTTAACAAATCAATGGGACTTCAATCAGCTATTACTAACTTATGTCCTATTGATTTTAGTGAAGCTACTCTAAATATGAATAAATTTAGGTCCAACAGTAACAAATTTATTATGGCACAAGTGTTCACAGACTAGAAACAACTTCATCAGATGCATTCATCTTGCATCTCATCAGTTTCCAAAACTATTCCATAATAAATGTGGTTGCCTTCAAGGTGCTACTTAACCTTTTTTTTTTTCTGTTGCTGAACAATGGATATGAGTTGCAGCTATTCCAGAATAGGGGCAAACAGATCTCTGAACCTTCTGCTACATTTTATTCTTACTTGCTCAAAAGAAGAAGATGGTTTGTTTTAATCTGTGAGATGTTGAAAAGCTGGAAAGAGGGTTGCTTTCAAAAGAGTAGTGGTGCAGTTAGGTGATTTTACTCTGATATATATATATCAGTCCAATATATTACATTCGTTGCACAGTGTGATAAACTATGTAAGCCAGCCCTGCTCTATTGGTGGGTCCCTCCACTCATTCTATCATGTGGAACTTTGCACTAATTCCCCAACTGTGTAAACAATAAAATGATTAAGCATTTTGATAGAAGTTTATATTTAGATCTTCCTTTAAGTGTGTGGAGGAGGTTGCAATCCTATTCTTCCATGGACACATACCCAGGAGTGCAGGTTTATAGCCTAGAGTTGTTGCTAAATGTTCATGGGAAAAGATTTCCCACCTAACTCAGTGGAATTAATGTTCAAGTAAGTTTAACTGGAAGTTAAATTACAGTCACACAAAAAGTAATTTAGTTCAAAGGGGTAGGATTTGCTTCCAGGGAAAATAATTTTAAAAATGGGTGGAATAGAGTTGCCAGGTGAAAATTAAGACAGGACTCCTCTACTTTTAATGGTTGTGTAGAAAAGGGAATCTTGACAAATATGACATGTGTGACAAGCAGCACCATTAAAAGTACAGGAACCCTGTTTCCGCCTTGCCTCACTGGGCAACCCTAAGATGAAATCTCTATTATAGCTAACTGTTGACTTTAGTTCACTTTATAGTAAGGATAGGATACAATTCTTTTTCTGGTGTTTTTATGGAATCAAGATTTGGGGTTATTTTTGCTGTGCTTAAAAAAAGAAAAAAAAGTAGCATCTATAATTGAATCTACATATTAGATTTAAAGAAAGAGAGAAATTAAAAAAGCCTTCCTTCTCACAGCCAGATGTGAGGCATGGTTTTTAAAAGAAAATGAAAATCCTGACCTGACAATATTGCAAAGTCTCAGTGCTCTTGTGTGAGAAATGTTAGTAGCAGAAGAGGGCCAGAGAAAAATGTCTGTCTTCTTAACCATGTAGCGAGACAGAACACATGAGAGACACCTGCCAGCTACCTTACAATTCCAGATGTTTAGAGTTCTTTTTTTTAGAAAAATCTTGTCCTTTCTAATTCTCTAAAACTTTCAGCAAAAGGTCTCAAGACTTTTGTGAACTGATATAAAAATTGAACTCCAATGCACTAGATAGATGAAAAAGAAATTCATTTCATTTGCATTTTACTATAAATTAAGGAAGGAAAAAGTATCAGAAAATATTTGAAAACAGTCCAAAATCATGTTTCTCAAGTGTTGAGAATCCCTGACAAGAAGAATTTTGGACCAATAAAGGTCTTTGCAGTGCAGGACTTTTTCTATACAAATTTTGTATATAGCTGTTTTGCATGGAAAACAATATTTTTAATGCAAAAAAAAAAAAGTATTTCTGCAGAAAAATATTATGTTTTGCACAGAAAATGTTTCTTGTGCAGAAAATGTTTTGTGTGCAAAACAACCACATGAACATTTTGCACAGAATTAACTCAGATGAAAATAGTCACACAGCGGGAAGAAAAACGCCAAAATTACTTGTTGCTTATTTCAAGAAAAAAATTGGTGAAGAATAAAATCCCAACTTATAAAACAATTTAGACTAATTGACACTTGTCAGACTAATATGCAACCTAGAATCAAAGAAATGTAGAGTTGGAAGAGACCACACGGGCCATCCAGTCCAACCCCCTCCCATGCAGGAACACCCTCAAAGCACTCCCGACAGATGGCCATCTAGCCTCTGCTTAAAAACCTCCAAAGAAGGAGAGCACACTCCAAGGCAGCATATTCCACTGCCGGACAGCTTTGACAACCTAGAACATGTGTTCCAAGTTTCACAAGTTTCTCTGCATTTGACATGCAATTCCCTTTTTTTAAAAAAAAAAAAAATGCAAACATACATACAATTGAGGAAACTGTATAGGAATTTAACAATCAAGGAAACTTACATTAAAAAGCCATAGAGAGAGATTTGCATTGTAAAAGGGATACATAATTGTACATACCATTTCAAGCCCATAGGAATACTAGGAATCTGTGTATTTGTGTGTATGTAAGCACACACAGAGGTACACTATATGTATATATTAGATGCTTAAATTACTGTAGAATCAAAATAGAAAAATGTGTACTAGAGAAAAAATGAATATCAGAGGGAAAAAATATTGTCCATCCCTGTTGGATACCACTGCCACAGAAGCACTATGAAGTCACAAATGAATATGCCATAAATGATTTTCTTCTCCAAGTGTCTACCAAATGACAGAGAATTCCATTCCTAGCCCCCCCAGACTTGTTCCAAATACACTCTTTACCACCTGGAACAATTCTTTTGGATGATAGCTTGAGGATGATGTGGAGGAAACAAAATAAATGTGTCACAGATGTGGGTAATGGCTTTAATTCAGACAGAAGCAACTGAGCAGGAATTTAGTAAAAACTTATGAAAAGTCTCTATGTTTTTGGTGAAATATTTCAGCAAAAGTTCTGAGAAGCAGGACTTCTCAGAAGCGGGTTCAAAAAACCTTCATTTATATAAGCACACAGGTATGTAATTATGTAGCTGAAAAAATGAAAATTCTATAGCTTATCAGTTTTCTTAAGCATTTTCATTCAAGAAAAGATGTCATGGGTAGAAACAAGTAATATCTCTGGAGTAAAGCCTTAAACATCATCTGTAATATGAAAGCCAATGGCTCACAACACTTTAGCATGACAGCTTGAAGAGTATGTATGTCTGAGGCCATACAATAGAACATCTTCCATTAGCTTCTGATGTGTGGGTAAGGAAATAGGGAAAGGCATAAGGAAGACAAATTAATGTCATATTTTGTCATTAAACTGCTCAAAAACTATTCTAGAACCATCTGAATTAAATAATGTTGTAGAGAGCATTATTAAATCAAACACACAGAGAAAGTGATAGGACGTTGCTTACAAAATACCAGTAAATGCTTCTTGATATATACAGTGACAAGAACATTCAAAGGAAATGTTTTCTAAGGTATATAAGACAGGAAGTGTCATCAACAGAATTTTGTAAAAGGTCTGGAATGGGCTTCATTTAGCCCTAATTATTTTTCTACTTTTCCCACTATTTTATATTCTTGTTTTCATTGGAGTGAGGTACAACTGAAGAACTGAATTTGTGATCTCTCGTAAGATATATTATTCCAGTTGCACTTCTTTCAATATTCTGAGCTTGTAGGAGAAGGGGATATCAATCTAACCATAATAAAGAATTACCAAAAAGGTCAACCTATTCTATTATACTTCCACAATGTAATTTATATCCCTCATTTTTTAAATTGAAAATAAAATGAAGAAAATAAGTTTACCACTTCAGCAATATATTACTGCAATTCAGTCAATCAGGCCCTTCATGCTGCTGAACTTCACAGCAGCTGTTTATGGAAGATGTGAATTTGTTGAAGCTATTGGTGTAAACTATGCCTGCGCCAGTCTCAGAACCAAATTAGTTGTCTTGGAATCAAATTGCAGTGGTCCACATAAGACCTCCTGCAACATACATCCAGCTGTTTGTAAAGTGGATATGCTATTCTTAAAAAGATGTCAAATAATAACTAAGGATGTGAATCCTGATTTGGTTCACCTTATCATAATTAATGTAAAATGCAAAGTAACAAAAATGAATGAGTGAATGAATGAACTGTAACTCCACTGCTCTGATACGGTTTGATTGGCAAGATATATTAATTGGTGGATATGTTTAATCGGCATAAAATAGAAATCATATACAATGGCTGGAAAGAGCCATGTGAAAGGAATTCTGGCTGGAAATAGGTCAGAGATGACCTCAGCATGACCCTAGGTCATAGGTTCACCCGGAAAACCTGACTTAATGGCTCTTTCAATAAGAAACAAGCCATCTCTGAGAAAAGCAAAACTTCTTGTGGTTTGCATATCCTATTGAAGGCAAAGCCATAAAACTGGCTATCAACTTAATGTAGCACCTAATGTAGTTTTGGAACGCATTGCAAGTTCCAAAAACAAAGAATCTGGCCTGTTCGACAGTGCTGGTTCAGGAAAACAGGAAGATTTCAAACAAATCCATATTTGCATCACCCCCACACCTGCAATCTTTTTCCTGATCTTCAGTCAGGCAGCCTTGAAAATCTTTGCCATCCACATGTTAAAAACCATCAATTGTTTCCTTCAGACATTAACAACCATTTATCCATCCTGTCACCTTTTGTCCACCCTGAAAATCCTTTGTTGTCCAAGCAGAAAGTCACAACTCCAGAGCAGATTTTTGGGTATAAAGAGACCCTGATTTTGGGTCCTCCTTACAGCATTTTGGATTTCAGAGATCCACTCTGTCCCTCAGACCTTTGCTGACCTTTGGCTTTCGTCCAAGCCACCTCATCCTTCTCTGCATCTCTCTGGATAATAACTGTGACCCAATCCCCTTTTCTATATCTGCTATCCATCTTCCTCCCTCTCTTTCCTGTTTGCCTTTTGTGATTGCTTGTATGTGTGACTATTTTGTATGTGTGTATGTATATTTTCCCCCAATAAAACACATTTAAATTGCACTATAAATTTTCTGACTGTCTCTTTTGCAGTGACCTGATAAACAAAGGTGAAAAGGCCCTGAAGTTACCCTTTCTCTTGCAATATTTTTAATTTGAATTAATTAATTCCCCATTTTTACATTTTAATTGGAGGTTCTGATATAGGACCTCATCGAGTCCCATGTTTTTGGGGTAACAGAATTAATTAATGATCTACTTTCTGTGTCATGGTGAGTGGGATGGGAAGGATAGTAGAAATATTCACTCATTTGCAAGGTTGATTTTTGTGTATTTCTGTAAATGAGTAAAATTCAAAACTGATAAATCATGACTTGTTGCACGATCTGTTAAAAAAGTTGTAGCATTATGATCTCATTCTCCCCCCTCCCACCGCCATCTACTATGTGCACACAGCTATGTGCACACATGTGCATGTACATAGCTACAGCAAAGGAGAAGATGGCTTTTCACATTCACTAGGATTAGGGGTGTAGGACCCTCACAAAAGTGGAAAAATCGCAAATATCAAAATGTGTGTGTCTGTCTATGGGAAGGGGCTGAGGTATGGTGGGCAAAACAATTTAGGGAAAGGAAAGGGAAGTGGGGGTTGGCATAGTGGCCCTATACTTCCTCCCTCACACTAATCTCCTTCCTTGGATGCGGTGGGGCATCAGGAGAGGGTTTGTGCCACTAAGAAATTGGGGTGTAAGCCATCCTTAGCTGGCTAGGCAGTGGCTGATGAAGGAGGAGGAGAATCAGAGGCAGGTTTTTAGAGGACTGTGCAGCTGATTGGAGCCACTGAGAGGGAAGGCTCCCCCAGAAAAGAAGCACCTGATGAAGGAGCAGTGTTCGAAGAAACTTGCCAAAAGAAAAAAAAAATCTGTGAAAATCAAACCCAAAAACGTGGAGCTGTGAAAGACCAACTGTAGTTTAGTGAAGAGACATTTTTCACAAAATGTAACAGAACAAAGAGTTTTTGATCCCTTGCTGTCATGCTGGAGGTCAGAATTCTCATAGGGATTTGAGAATCCTCAGGTGACTATATCACGCAATTGAAATTGCCTGTCTTGCCAGGAATATCACTTAACTGTATTTTTCCAAAGATCCCGAATAAGTACCCCAGACTTAGAGATATCAATTAGAGATACTAGTTAGAAAATAGTTAGGAACACTAGAATAATCCAATGGTCCAGATAAGGTAGTTCCACTGGTGTCACTGATTATCCTGAAGTGTTGTTATGTCTATCTTTTTTTGGGGAGGGGTGTTACCCTGTATTCTGGGGGTCCCGGGAGGGACACCTAAATAACCTTGCAATTATACAAATTGGGGAAATTAGTCAAGAGCACCAGTTGTCAAAACAAGAGGCAGCGTAATGCAGTGGAATCTTGTAACCCACTGTTTATGGGGTCAGGCCAAGTCAAGAAGCAGATCGGTTTGAAAATAATGAATGATCTTTATTAAATACAGGCACACAATGTAAGCAACACACGCACACAGATAACTAATGAAAATAAAGGTGTGAGTAAGATAGCTGGATTTTCAGAGGGATAGTTGATTTGGGTGATACGAAACCTGTTCCTGAAGCCCGGAAGAAAATGGAGAGTGAGGCTGGGGTTCGATGTATCTCAGCATGTGGAGCTGAGGGGAAGCTCGCCAAGCGATGCAGCAGCAAGGCGGGATGGAACTTGGGAGCGATCCAAGGAAGCGCTCAAAGTCAGGGTTTTTATAAGGAGAATTGTGACCGCAGGCTAGGTTGGACTTGGGGAAAACAATAGATTTGGGGCTGGAGACAAAGCCTCCAAAAGGTCAGAATTTGAATGATTGAGTTACAGCCAAATTGTCAATAGGATAGCCGGTATGCAAAGGCGAAGTACTTGAGCGTTGTGTAGTCAGATCATCAAGCTGCCGTTGCTAGGCAGAGGATCTTTTGAAAGTTGTGTGCATACCTAATGGAGGTACTTGCCTTGAGGTCTCCTAAAGCAGCAAGTCGGCTGTTTCTGGCCTGCCTGTATTGTTTCAGAATATTACAGCGATTATCGGCCAAGCCTGTGTGCGTGCTTGTCTGGGGACCTCGCGAGCACATGGAAGGGATATGTGAAGCCGAATTAGTGATATCAAAAGATATCTTTTTATATCCCCCAAAGCTCAGGCTAGCCAGGGCAGTAACGGGGGGGGGGGAGAGAAATCATTGTTGACTGATTGCAAAAAGTTTTGTACAGTCTGATGGAAAGCGGGATGGTGGTTGGACACTAGAAACTCTTATACAAGCTAGTTGGGTGTTTTCAAAATATTTTAGCATGCCTCTGATTTACCTTCATGCTCTCTAAAAACAAAATTTTCCAAGACTCTGTGGATTTTTTTATAAAATGTGCATATCTCAGACTGTGGGGTGGAAATGAAAATAGAAAGAGTGGTTACAAATAACACAGAACAATTATTTTTCTCAGGTTCTTCTTGGTAGGGCTAGAACCTATTCATCTTCTCCCATATAATATATAAAAGTCAAAGTTTGTGAGTCTGTCTGTGTCAGACAGGGGAAGATCTCATATGATTGGCTGTGTCAGGTGAGAAGACCTCATATTATTGGCTGCCTGTGAAGATTCTATGGAATCCTGAGGCTGGCAGTTTAGGAAGGGGCCTTTAGAATTCTCAGTCACAGAGCTCTTGAGCCTCAGGCTGGTTGCTATGGAGATGAGGCCTAGGAGGAAGAAGGAGGAAGACAATGTATTCTCTCAGGAAACCAACTTCTGTATGTTAATAACTCTGAATACAGATTGGATTGAGGAATATGGGGAAAAGCTACAGGTACTGGACAACACAGTTTGGGGAATTAGAGACACAGGATCTCAAATCTGTGTATTTCAACTGCATCTAATTCCTAAGGTAAGGTAAAGTAATTCCTAAGGTATTTCTAACAAGTGTTACCTATGAGTAAATAAAATCCTGGACAACGCCAGGTAAATACACTAGTACTTTATATTTAACTGTTCTCTCAAGTTATGCAAGATCTATTTTGCTGTTCTTTCAGGTTACGCTATTTGTCTACACAGATGGAAGTTCCATTTTAAAAAGTCCTTTTACATTTTAATTTAATCCTTTGCTCTGCAATGGAATGTTTTTTTAAAGGAATTTTTATTAATTTTCCAAAATACATAAAAGTATATATAAACACAAATATATATATCATTATTTTAATCCTTCTGCCCCCCCCGCACTTCTATATATCAAAAATTATCCAGTTGAATCCTTCTTCTCCCTTATACATAATCTTTGTCAAATACCCCAACATACTTGATCTGCAAATATTTACTATTTAACCAGAGCATTACCCTTTTCCATTCTCTTTCAAAATTCTGAAACATTTCATTCTTAAGGGAATATGCTAGTTTTTCAGTCTCTACCATGTCTAACATTTTTAATTTGCATTCACCTAATTGAACATCTGTTTTAGCTTTCCAATGTTGTGCATAGGTCAACTGTGCTACTGTAATCAAATACAATAATATCTTCTGTTGTTTTCTAATTTCCCGGTTCTGACCTAGTATATTCAATAAATAAAATTCTGGTACCATTTCAAAATTAACTTTGGAAATTTTTTGAATTTCATCCTGAATTCCCTTCCAAAATTTCTTAGCCTTAGAACAGGGCCACCACATATGAAAAAACAAAAAGTCCCCACCTTTCTCCCACATTTCCAGCACTTCACATCTCCATTTTTGGTTATTTTTTGAAGTCTTTCTGGAGTCATCTACCACCTATGTAACATTTTATAATAATTTTCTCTGAAATTTAAATTTGGAGTGAATTTTATGTCTATTTTCCATGCCTCTAACTCGATTGGATGACCTATATTTTGAGCCCATCGACTCTTTTATTGAATTAGATTCAAAATCCCTTTTTAATAATAATTTGTAAAGTTTCAAAATTCTCTTCTTTTGATGTTCTTTCAACAATTGATCTAGTTCATTTTTCTGTCTTTCAAATCCATATAATTTTTGGTCCATTTTGTACCTTCCTTTCAACTGATGCCAGGGGAAGCAGTTTAATTCATGTCCTTCAGCATTTAACTCTTCTATCAACTTCATTTTTGGATTATCTCTTTCCCATTTTAACATATCTTGGTAAGTCAATAACTTTCCTTGTTTCGTAGCTGTAATCTTATTAGCTTCTTGGGGAGGTGTCCAAGTTGGGAGTTTTATATAATATTTCTGTTTTATTTGGAGTCAGATCTTTAATAAGTTTTTTTTAGATGCAATGATTATTAAAATCTTTGTTCACTGCTAATTTATTATAGCATAGGTAACCACACCATCCAAATCTGTTATCACTTTCTTCCAAATCTTTTAAAGTAGATTTCTCTAGTATAATCCAGTCTTTAATCTGGTCTAAACAACATGCATAATAAAACAACTTCAAGGACGGCACTTCCAACCCTTCTCACTCTTTTGCATCCTGTAATGCTTTAAATCTTATTCTTGGTTTTTTGCCTAGCCAAATAAATGTCTGAAGCTCATTTTCCCATTCTTTAAATACTCTCCCATTTCTGATTATTGGTAGATTTTGGAAAAGAAACATAAGTTTAGGTAATAGAGACATTTTAAAAGTGTTAATTCTTCCTAGAAACAATCAATTTAATTTAGTCCATTTTCGCATGTCCCTTCTGATATCTTTCCATATTTTTTGATAATTATTACCAAATAAATCTTGATTTTTCTTTGTAATAATTATTCACAGATATTTAATTTTCATAACTAATTGACATTCTGATATTTTTTCCAATTCCACTGGTGCTTTTTTGTCATGTTCATTGTCATTATTGCTGTATTTTCTTTATTAATTCTGTATCCTGCCACCTGTCCAAATCCTTGTAAGATTTCCAACAATTTCAAAATTGAGTCCTTCGGCTCTTCTAGAAAGATGACCACATCATCAGTGAAGACTCTTAATTTCAATTCTCTGCAATGCTTTCAATTACTCCAAAAATGTACGCCAGGTATTCTGCTTGGAGTTTGATTGTTAGTGTGGTGTGACTAGAAATGTTTTTCCTGTGGGCAAGAGAAAGAGGTCAAAATGGCATCATTATGTCCTTGGTAGTACCAGATGCAAGATTGTCATGGCTATCTATATGCTGTATTTCTATCGTCTTGTGGGAAAGTTCTGAAACATGGGGACCATGTCACATGGTGTGGGTCTGGGTGTGGCTAACTCAGATTGAAAAGTTTACATCATGTGTAAGTTCTTTCTTTTTGTTCTGTCTTTGCTGTTTTTTGCTCAAGTTACTGACTTTTTTTGCTTCATTACAAACACTGTCTGTTGCAGTATGTATCCTGCAGTGCTTCAAATAAACTTTAGCTTAACCTAGACACACTTTGTGTGGCTGTGTTTTCAGTCCAAGGCAACTGGCAATGATCCAGCACAGTTTCTTGTTTTGCACTCTGCACATGCTCTAGTGCCAGAACCTAGGCACCTTGACAATGTATACCACTCATTTTTCCAGAGTCTAGTCACACAGTGAACTTATAAGACCAAAAATGTTTTTACTACCCAGCTGTTAGCCCCAACTATTGTAGAGCCACTAACTCAATAAGAATGTAGTGAGGCAACAGTTGTGCAAGTTCCATTGACTGAATGGGTTTGGAATAGCAAACACTTTGGTTTTATAATGGATCCTACTTTATCCCTCTTGGCAACAGGCATGTAGGGACAACAACATTCCTTCCCTCATGGCACATGTTTCTGTTAAATAAATAAAAAAAACTGGTGGACTTATGACTCAGGCCCTTTGCACACGAGGAGAGGGAATCGCTCTGTGCCATTACCTACTGCTTCTTCTGGGGTCCGAAGCAATGTGGACTGTCCCTGAAGCCCTTCTGTAGGGCTCCTCCTTGGTCCAGGGCGAATCGGAGCAGTGCAAGGTCTGTAGATCAGCACTGCTTCGGCTTCCAAAATGACAGCTTCCGGCTTCCAAAATGGCAGCTTCTGGTTGGTCGTGGGTCCTGACCAACTGCTGAAGCTCACCATGCCTAAAGCCCGCCCTCCGCAGATCGCAGGCTCGCATTGGTGCAAGCCTGCGAATCTGCACAAGGGAGCAGGAACGCAATGGCGCGTTCCAGGAAAATAAAGACCTGTTTTTTGTGGTCTTTAGAAAACACGCTGGAGGACCACTTGGGGTCATTTTGGAGCAGACTGAGGTGCGGATCTCTGGTAAGTAGTCTGCTCCTAGTCCGCTACAAGGTGCAGATGACCTCCGTGAGAGGACGCACTGTCCAATTCTAATTTCCTGGTGCAGAAAGGGCCTCAGTCTTCAATGTGTACTAATTGAATTTCCCCCTTGGTTGCTGCAAAATCCCTAAAAAAAAATAGCTTTTGCTTTCGCGTGTGTAGTTTGGAAGTAAGATCTCATGTCAAGGACATCCTTATCCTGAAAATTTTATGTTTGAGTAATTCTTATGTTTCCAAAAGTTCAGGTTTTTGTTCATTTTATTTTAAACTACTTCTTCTTTTGAACTTTTAATGCTTGGTTGCTTAACATGTGATGTCCCATGGTAGCCTGATTTTAAAGGAGTTAAGGGGAATGTTGAGAAAGGAGCCCTTCCTCTTCCATGAGAGTAGTTTCCAACTTATATATATAAACGAGTGATTAAAATGTGTGCAAGAGCAGGGAAATGCTACCTCTGGTGAATGGACAAAGAATATTTTGCAGATTGTTTATTCTTCCTTGCAGGCTTGGCAGTACAGACACACCAGTTTGTCACAGGGTCATCCTTCAGATCATGACAATACTGACTCTTACATATTCAGACAGTTAAGGAGTGTGCTGTTGAGTAAATGCTGAAGAGAGAAATCTATGGTTCTTCATGAAGATCATATCTAGGTTGTTGTGGGAAGAACGGATACACATGAATCCGCTATGGTTATATGTGCCATTTTATCACTCAAACAAGTTTCCCATAGTTAGCATTTTTTTTAAAAAAATGTTTTCATAGCCACAATCTACTCCAGTAGTTTCCTCACCCTCCTCACCTTGCCCACAAATCCCTGAGATTCTCTTCTGAATTTTAGCTATTATATGAAGTAGCAGCACACGGTAGCAATATTATCATGTTTTCCTTTCAGGAGCCCTTGGGCAAGGGTATGTATCCTGCAGTTCCTGTTAGCTTTCCATTTAATTTCAATTTGGTTCTGTTTGTATTGCCCATTTAGATTCTCACACCCAAATTCTAGGCTCTTGTTTGTTTGTGTGGTTTTTTTTTTGTGTGTGTGTGTGAACTTGTGAACTTCTTTCCTGGGCTATATTGGAAGATGGCATCAAGCATATTTCTGAACAATATTTGAGTTTCTGATATGTCAGGTTTGTTTTTACTATTTCTTCTTAACAGATATCCCAGTTAAGTAATTTCTTCCTAACTCTTAGTAAAACAGCTAGAAAAAATCAAAAGTACTTACACAAAACCTTTTCTGAAGAAGCCACTGCCAGAAGGTAAGAGCTGACCACTGTCTTTCATATTTTGATCACTTGCATTTGGAAAGTCTGTACATGAAACTGACTTCAGATGGCTGCAAAGTTTTTGACTCTTCAGATGTTTGATGCTAGAATTTCCATCAGTGTCTCAGAGTATGACCTATGTTAGGGATTGTGGGAACTATTCTTCAAACCATCTGGAGGAGCAAAGGTTTCTCACTCTTGCTATTAGAACTGCTCAGAAAGGCCAGCTAGCAGTAAATGTTGCAATCAAAAACTATGCATTTTTATGTATTTCCTGTCTTGAAAACATCTATAATAGCCGCTAATTTGATTCTAGGGCCAACCAGGGTCACTTGTTTTGATATATAATGTCCCGATCAATATAATGTACCAGGATTTTTTTAAAAAATAACCCCATAACTATTTAGTAGGCAAAATATGATGACTACTTGGTATAACAGACTTCCAGTGGGAGAACACTTATGTCACCACTCCTGATAGGAACATGCCTGTTTGTTTGCTGAATAAACAAAAAACAGTATGGATTCTAATTGAGTCAGAGGAATATATAGGTACTTCCCTTACTTTCTGGAAACTGTTCTGCCTATCAAAATTGCCTAACCAGCTACCTTTCTCTGATTGATGGAAAATATGTCAGGATATTCCTTTCAGGGAAATATTAAGATAGAAATAGAAATGGTTAAGAATCTGGCCCTCTGCCACTCCTTTTTCTGCACCTGACATTAGATAAAGTGGAAGAAAGCTATACAGAATTCAGTGCAATTTGTAGTCTCACCACTGTAGAATCTCTGTTGTTGTCAGGCTGGAGGAGGAGATGTGTAAAGAGCCATCTGCTCATGTCTCAACTTAGAAATTTGGATGATGGATTTTTCTGCTATGCTGACTTAATACATGGGCACCCTCATGATCTTCTTCCACAT